>CM060835.1:37890000-39215000 GCA_030762175.1 Metallyticus violacea | reverse complement strand
GAGCCAAGTAACAGTTTCAAAGGTAAAGAGCTCAAAATCAAAGTTACATTCCATCAGAATCTTGTACTTCAGAACATGGAACAAACGAATAGAAAGCAATTGTATTACATTCAGACGTACACTGTGCAGTAATTTCATATCCACATATAAACAAAGATTTAAATTAAATACAAAACCGAGCGGGGTGGCTCACATTTAGGAGAAATGCTGGGACGGATTTTTTTCCTCACGAATTTTCGCTCTTCTATTTCATATCACTTAATTCCGTTAGGCTTTCGACCTTTTACAAGGTCGAAAGTGTCAGGACGAGATGGGCTGGTGCGGTGTGACGGTGGCTTGAGCAGGATAAATGGTTCTGTCCTAGGAGCTCGACTTCCTTGGAGGAGGGAACGTAGGGTGTTCTAATTGCAAATAATGTTGGGAGCCCCATGGATCCTGGCCAGTCGGAATATCCCTCACTTCATTCGTTCGCACCGATGATACAGCCATTGGAGGCGTAGACACAAACGGCCAGCTCTTAACTATACTTAACTCACAAATATCCTCCCCGACCTTAAAAATCCAATGCAATACAAGAACAGATATTAATACTTTGTCAAATACTATATATACAATAAAGTCATAAGTGTACTATATTGGAACATGTTTTAACACACATACCGCCACGGGTGGCCGAGGTCGTTAAGGCACGGACTCGTGAGCGGGAGGTCTGCGGTTCGAATCCCGCCAGGACCGTCCTCCCTGACTGGGGTTTTTTCCAGGTTTTCCTCAGTCTTCATAACTGGCAAATGCCGGGGAGGTACCTAAACTTAGCCCTGGAACGCTTCCTTCCTTAAAAAAAAATATCCTTTCCCAATATATCATTTCATCTCATGTATCATCAGTGTCCACCGCCTGTGGTGCCTCAGTAGTAAAAACGGGCGTTAAACACTACTCAAAAAAAAAATGTTTTAACAATTATTTATCTGCAAATTTAGCAACTGAATAATAAATCTTTTTGCACAGAATTATGTAACAGCAAATTTGAGTCAAATAAAATATATACTAATGGGACAGTGATTGAAAATAACTTCCTTGCTATTACCATTGCTGTCAATTTAATGCAATTAAATTATTGCAGAAAACAAATGCCATAACATTTTAAAACGGACTATTTTGCAGTTAAGCAAAATTAACCCACCAAAGTCCTATTTTAGCTTAATTATAAGAAAAAAAAAACAATAATATTTTATTTTAATGTGGTATTTTATTGAAGGAAAACTTGTATTATCTATAGTTTTTGTTTTAGTTACAGTTTTAATATATATTTAAGAAAGAGTAGGACATTTTTGTATTTAATGGGCATACACCTGCATTTAAAGCATATTTCTGGTGGCATATTTATCAAATTTTAAGCCCTAAAACATCTCTACTCTTATCAGCAATTCCTCTTCCCAATTTCTATCGTTTCGGAACGTTGCATCAACTTTCAGACATATGAGCTATATTATTATCATTAGAAAGACAGAAGGAAAATGCACTATAATACAGAAGTGAAATACGAACTCTCGATAAAATTCGCCGCTATGCAGAAATTGCAAAGGAACAAAGAAAACCAATATGTCTAAACAAATGCAGTTCGAACTTAGGACCTCTTGTTATTTACCTGTGTGAAGCTGAGAAAGCGGTACATTTTAATCACATATGCCGCTCTTCTCCTTGAGTGACTTCCTGGATAAATAAACACTTCCAGTGCTATTATTTCCCGCCCGTGCCCACGCAGGATTAAAGTGCTTTCGTTGCCTTATATAAAGAGCAGGATCTTAATATCAGCTGCCTTAACCCACGCGGCTCGATGTAACGGACCTCGTCCAGGAACAAATTGTTACCGTAATTGGGAAAAATCAGTTCTTTATCAAAGTCCGAAAATGGAAATTTATTCAGTACCCGTTTCGATATTTTAACGTTGTATATTTCTAAATGAACAATTACAAAACGTGAATAAAATATGCAACTTTCACAAATAGCTCACTTATATGACAGCTGGGATCTCCAGAGCATTTTCTTTACGAATTATACTTGCATTCTACGGCTCGCGTTTTAGAAAAACGTAGCACAAAAATCTGATTAAGCTTCTGGATTTGGAGCAGACAAGCTTAGAATGTCCTTTTGTTGAAATGTACTCAAAGATGCACACCTGCCTAAGGGAAAAGGGGAAAAACAAATTATCCAGCACTGGAACATAATCACTGGCAAATCATAAGCGTCTTTGACAAATCAGCTGCTCTCCACATTTTTTCTAATTTAACCCATATATTTACCTCTAATATCAGTCGGTCCGGGTGGTGTAGTGGTAATCATATTTGCCTTTTAAACCCAAAGTCGCGGGTTCAATCCCAGCTAGGAACGATGGATTTCGGGCGTAAACCCCCCTTTTTTGAGCAGTGTTTAACTTACTACTGAGGCACCACAGGCGGTGGACGCTAATGATACACGACATGAAATGATAAACTGGGAAAGAATATTTTTTAAGGAAGGAAGCGTTCTAGGCCTAAGTTTAGGGTACCTCCCCGGCATTTGCCAGTTATGAGGACTGAGGAAAACCTGGAAAAAAACCTAGTCTGGAGGAACGTCCTGGCGGGATTCGAAACCCAGATCTCCCGCTCACGAGTCCGCGCCTTAACGACCTCGGCCACCCGTGGCGGAGTAAAAACCCTAAGAGTGACTTCCTTCGGAATGGAAGTAAAGCCGTGGGTCCTGTATCGTAAGAACCACAAGAAAGAAGAAACCTGTGAGTAGCATTTGTCGACAGTTTCACGCTCTGAACTGAATAGGACGCCGACGACCTGAGATGTTAAACAGCGTCCGAAAAAAAAAAAAAAAAAAAAAAAAAAAAAACCTCTAATAGTAAATGCAGAAAGTTTAAGAAACTTCTTTGTATAAACATGCAGTAAAGTAGAGCAATTGGAATAATTTTACAGAAAATCCCTGAGGTAAAAGTATACTTTGCATTTCCGCATTATTCATTCATTAGATGCAACCTCAAAAACGTAATTTTTGCGTCTGTGTATGACTTATGCAAAGAATACAATAATTTAGTAATATTCTCATATTTTTAGTCAAAGCAATGATTGGTGTGAGGTTAGCAGAAATATTTTGGTTTAAAAAGTTCAAACTCTGATATACTACATTTTATTACTGTTGAAAATTGAAAATAATATAATTAGAATAAGGTGTAAAAACTGCAATCTAAGCTGAAGACATTAACAAAGTTGAGATCTTATTCCCTTTGATAGTATGGAAGTCGACTATGAACAGTTGTACATGTACATTTGAAAATATGTCATTTTAACAATAATGCAGGTGATTATTTTGGAGGAAGACATTACATTACATTACAAATTAAGCTAACCGACATAAAGATACATTACAAACCAAACGCGGTATTTTAATCAGTTTCTGAGTTTATATGAATCATTCATTAATGTAAACCATTCCTTTTTCTGTAATATACTGTGGAAACAATAAGGGAGAAAATCCAGGGTAAGTAAGAAATGCTTTGGAAATTTTACCCTAACATTATTTCCACTACTAAAATACATTTTTTTTTTAATAATGTTTAATGCCCGTGTTTACGGCTGAGGCATCAGAGGCGTGGACACTGATGATATATGAGATGAAATGATAAATTGAGTATATATATTAAAGGAAGGAAGCGTTTCAGGCCTAAGTTTAGGGCATTTGTCATTTATGAGGACTGAGGGAAATCGAAAAAAAAAAAAAAAAAAAAAAAAAAAGGAGTACGGGCATGGCAGCAATCGAGTCTCCCAAACCTTCCAAGGGAAATGACATGCTAGGTAATTATAAAAAACAGAAAACAATATTTTAGAACTTTAATTATATGGGATGTGATGTTTTATTTGAACACCACCAAGAAAGATGTAATCAAACATTCAACATTTCAGATATTTGTAAAACAACAATAAAATTATTTATAATAAACAAGCAAACAAAAAAAAAAAGACTACAACATCAACATCAAATAATCTGTAAGTAACATTTTTAGTACAGACCAAAAATACTTCAAAGATTAATCCTACAGTAACATATCATGGGAAAACATAATATAAAACACCAAGAATGAGATTGGGGATGAGCTCGAAACAGCCAGGCGCCTATGTAAGTACAAAAAGAGGGAGAACTTTAACACACAGTTTCAAGACTGTTGTTTATGTATGTAAATTCTTTCAAAAGTAAGTAATGGTTCATCCATTGTCGATAAATCTAATGAAGAACAGCATTTATTTAAATATGGATAACCAAATAGTACAATCTATTTTAAAACATTCATTTTAAGAATATATATGTATATACTTTTAACAGAAATATAAAAGACTCCTGTGGAGACATAATCATTTAAAATGCACTAGAGAATGGCACGATTAAAAAACAGAGAGAGAGAGAAAGAGAGAGAGAGATTAACTCTGAACACTGCAAAATACTACTTTATTTCAAGTCGTCGCGCCGGCTCTTATTCGCGACGCGAGACATTGAAGAAAATGTACTTCTTGTTTATGTATTTATTTACATATAAATATATTTATAAATATATATATATATATATATATATATATTTCTTATGATATATATATATATATATATAAGAATTATACATAAGAATTGGTACTTTGCCATTAAAGAGGAACGGGGCAAACATTTAAAATGATTAAAATGTGGAATGTCAAAGCTCTGATACTGAAAATGCTGCAATATAGAAATAATTCCCACGTTTCGGACAATTATTCAGAACGTAAATAGTTGAAATATCTTTTTCTCTTTGCATATTTTTGTTCATCAATATTAAAAGTCATTTTGAGTACAAACGTAAAAATACAGAGCGACCCAATGAACTATGAACCAACTTGGGATGTTTTGCCTATGGGCGAGAGCGTCGCCTCATACCAACTGCGCGTATCGTATTATTTTATGGTATACTGTAGATGTGCAATTAATTAACTATAAGTTATTTTTAAACATTTTTAGATCATCATAATTCCACCTCTGGTTATAGTCCTCTCCCGGAACCATCTATTTGTAAACTAAAGCCAAATATAGCTCGGAAAACTTTATATTATACGTCCTATATTGGAGCACCGCTTTCAAAAGATGGTATATCTCTCTCTAAGCAAACATTTTAATGACCTAAAGGGTAAACGTGCAGCAACAATGCAAGAATAAAGAAGATTAAAACGGTAAAATGCACTGAGATAAGACTTGAGAGACAAAATAAAAAATATAAAGCCTTGCTGTGAATAGAAAGATCCTGTTATGATGTTATGTCACGACTTAACAACATTTTAAAAATAAAGTGCACTGCTCGTATTAATGGGATGACATTTAGTGTAACATAGTACGTGTGTGACCTTTTCGGTCAGAGCGCTAGCTAGCGTGTTGCTTGGGTTTGTTGAACGCACTTGCGGCCGTGACGTGGGCCGACCTCGCTCTGTAAGGCGGGCATAACCCAGGGCGGGGTGGGGCGGGGCGGGTCACTTTCCCTTTCACTGGCCGCCCGCCAACAAGTAGACCAGGCAGGCAAGGTGAGCTTGCAACATCATTCTAATTCAAGTCCGAATCTTTTAGAAAAGGAAAACAAAAGCCACCATCCGACTTAATGGTATCTTTTCACTGAAAACCCTAACATTTCATGTGCATGCAGCCTCAATGTTCCAAAATGGAATGATATAGGGACAATAACTGGAATTACGGATTTTTAAGACAAATTCTTTCAAAAGATTAAAGCATCTATTGGTGTTGTAACATCTACATTAATCTATTATTCCCAGAAACCAAAGATTAAAAATACAGTCACAACAAATTATTCTGTGTGGCAGGATTCAAGTGTCGAGTGTAGGTTGTTGCATGGTTTTCCAGAATACAATTTCACCTTTCATCTGGAGATTACAATTAGTAAAACTTCATAATCTTAGGTTATCGAAAGCATAGACTAGATTTGTTATCACTACAAAGTTGCATGTTTTAAGTATATTAGCTGGAAAACCCAGCATGAACCAATTGAGATATGCAGTACGGAGGTTCAACTTTACTATTTGGAATTAACACCTCATAATAGAAGATGACAAGAATCCTACTTTTGTTACATTATGTTTCTGAATTTTGAGTAGTGCTTTCTACTCTTTGGATGACAAAAAATCGTGTCTAACATCCACTATACGGCATAGGTTTAAATCTGTTGTCCACATATCTCCTCAACTGAAAAATGTGTATCGGATAGATTTATACGGTTCTGCCTCTGAACACGGGCATAGGGACGCAAATACCGACACGGGTGGCCGAGATCGCATGAACCGGAGGCCTGTGGTTCGTTCCTCTGGACAGTCCTTTCTGTATAACGCTTTTTCCAGATTTTCCTCAGTCCTCATCAATAGAAAATGCCGAGGAGATACTAATTGTTTCCTTCGCTAAATTCATTTCATCTCATATATCATCATTGATCAGTCTACATTGCCTCTGTTGCATCTACAGTGAAAAATTATCTACGTAGGGTTTGCACCGTGCCGTGATATTATTGCAGTTGATGTATAGACCGAATACCAGCCAATGAAGGCGAAAGTAAAATAACATTCTAAGTTACGTGTTTTTAAAACATGAATACATATAGTGACTTATCTACTGACATTCATTATTTACAATTAAAATGCAAAGAAAGTACATGCAATGCCATGGAATATCTCATTACAAAAATACATTCCAACTTTTGGCTGCAGTGAAATATCATGAACTTTTGCACATTATCAGTGTAGCTGTAAAGCTCAAATGTTGTTTGCATAGCTAGCACATAAGAAATTCAATGGCTGATTTTTTGTTATTAAGAAAACTATGTATCCGATCACAGCATTAATTTATGGAACTCTTAATCTTCTCAAAAGATTTACAAATCAAGGATTCATTGCAACTTATGATTACTTTTAATTTTAAAAATGCGCACACAGGGAAAATATACAAACCATTATGTTAGAAAAAATATTGTCATATTCTTTTCCATTTAAAACCTTTTATATTTATGTTTAATAAACATTATTTTGATTTTGAAGTTAAACATTCAAATAATTTAAACCAATATATTGTGGTCTAGATTTTATTTTATTTTGTCCTCATATAAATTCATTGGCTGGAATTCCCAGACTTTGTACGACACATCGGGTAGCTTAACCACTTGAGCACTGGGTGCTGTCATTCATATCCTTAATCAGGCACTGAAAAAGTTTCTGTTTCTCTTAATAAGAAATTTTAAAGCATTTCTTCTTAAACTAATTAATATTTACAGATAACTTTGGATTATAAACATGCTTTTTATATCTGTTTGCATTTTGTTGCATATTACATAAATTTTCGAGATAATTTTACTAATCCGCAATGCAGAACACCAAGACGCTGGCTTTATTTTTGCGTTTGCTCTTTTGTTTGCTATGTACAATAGGTTATTTGAGTTATGGGCCGGCAGAACGCCGCCTTATACTGGATGTAACCAGCCACCAAGGCCGTATGTGCTGGTAATCACTAGCAGGTAATTTCAGGAAGTTTTTTTTCAGTGAGTGATTGTGCGTTCGGGTATTACTCGGGTGTAAAAAACTCTTGAAGAGTCGGTTTTTATGTGCGATACCTATGTGATAAGGGATTCTTGCAGAGAAGTGGCAAAGTAATTAACAAGAAAATGTCCTCACAATTGTGTTACGGACAGAGAAACTGTTCGCTGACTTGTAAAAAAGTTACGAGACAAGATCTTTAATGACATGAAGTGAGATTCGAATCGCCGAGTTCTTAGGGAAGAAAAGTTAAATGAACTACAGGAATTTCCTACGCATAATACCGGCAGTGTATTGCCGCTGAAGCGCTTCATTTTTAATACCTTATATAACACAGGTTAGTGCCTATTGTTATCAGTTTTAAATACAGTACCAATTCATAATTTCATTAAAATATATATTATAAATAAATATATTAACGTTATGCGCACGGTGCCTCTTATCTCCCTTTGATCAGTTGTTGATTTGGTTTATTTATGGACGTTCTTTAACATCTCAGGTCATCAGTGTCCCATTCAATTCAGGGCGTGAAACGGCCGACAAATTTTGCTCAGAGGCTTCTTCTTTCAGGCTTGAGGTTCTTTTTCGTGCCGTAAATGTACGACAAGGAACCCACGGCTTTACTTCCCTTCCGAAGGAAGCCATACTTAGGATATTTATGCCCGAAAAAAATCCATCGATTCTGGCCGGGTTTGAGCCCGCGATCTTTGGGTTTAGAAGGCAAGTATGGTTACCACTAGACCACCAGGACCGACTACCCTTTGATCAGATGCAATGGCTACAATACGCAGTAAGCAACTGCGTTCAGGTGACACGTAATTGAAATATCCTCAACGTGGAAAAAAGTTGTAAAATACGAAACTGAAAGAATGTTTTTTTTTTTTTTTTTTTTGAGGGAGGAGTGGTGCTTGGCAGTGCGCTGTTTTAGAACGCACACATCCTTTACATTCTACCAGTACTCAGTACTCGGTACTCAGCACCAATATGTGAATAAAATGCTTATGTCTACATTAGGTATATATTTTCTAACAAAATATATAATTTCCGTATTTTTAACGCAAAGATAAATGAGAATGTTACTGAATAACAACTGTGGTTTCCATAAAAGTAACATGCACAATTAGCTTCAAGTTGATTGCAGCTAAGAAATGTTAAAACTTTTAACAAAACGTTTCCCTTATTTTGATACATATTTTCTGTGCTTTGGAGTGGTTAAGTTAAACGAACCAAAAGAAAAATAAATTGGGTAAAGATTCTTGAGCCTATATTTTTTTTTATCTAGCTTATTCCCTTGATTTTTTGGTGTAATAAAACAACTAAGGGTTGTAATTTGGATTTCCTTTATTAACATCTACAGAGCTGCTAGTCATTTTGCTAATTATCTCAGACAATGTTACAAGGAGGACGGGACTTGTTGCAACTCTTGTTCATTGTCGTCTGTCGACTGACTAAGGAACCGGTATTGAGGAAAACAACACCCAACTCCGCTCAGTGGCTCCATCTACAATCACATATCCATACTCTTGAAACAAGCCAGCTAGTGGGCACAGCCACCACTATTACGGCGGAAACAATATGGAGGTTGTTGCATTGTAAGGCCTTTCGTGCTCTAATCGCCTATTGAAATCTCCTCATTCTTTCTATGGTTACGGATTTCTTTTCCCATCAGCAGCTTCCCATTTCATCACGAGAATAGTGCATTCAGTTCTAGACCCACGAAAAATTGTCCCGAGGATCGAACCCGGAATCACTAGCCAGTTCACAAATATTTTAACCCTTCTATAACTGGTGTAGAAAAATCTAATTTGTATTGTTAATGGACAACAAAATTTTACACCTTCTATTCTCGTTTCTCGTACTAATATGTCCTGCTGGTTTCCTTTTATTATATATATTTATAAAGGCGAATTTCATCACAAGGCCCTTATTTCATCACTGCCTCGCGAAGACAAGCCGAATTAAATCCACATTTAGCAAATATGATCAAACATAGTAAAAATTCAATCTTCTGGTACTATAAATTCTGGCTCAAAGTATTAGCTGTTATGTGGCATTAGCACCCAGTAGATATATATTACATTAGCACTTATCATATAATTTCCTGATATTTCTAAGAGAAGCAGAAAAATACCTACAATAATCTATCATATATATTAAAACTACAATAAATACAAAATATATTTATTGCAAACCACAAAATTACTTATTATTTTCATCTAAGTACTCAACCATTAATAATTACCTAGCAAAATCTATGTATTTGGTTTATAAGTCTTTGGAGGTATTTGCAACAGTTTGCTGTAGTGAAAGTTGCGATACAGAGCGATAGCTCACGCTCGAGGCCACCATACAAAACATCACTTTAGTGGACGCATGTTTTTAAATGTTTCAATTTGCTATCATAGATGCCAATGAATAAATGCGGAAAGCTGTTTGTGACCTAAGCCTAAGCAGGGAACGGTTTCAAAATATATACATTCTGCCGAAATCGAAGTTAGGACATAACAGCATGCAGGCATTAATAAGCAATTTCCGGGCTATATACATTTCATCACAGTAATACAATGATCTTATGGTTGGAACAGTATAACATTCTAAACAACCGATTTCAATACAAACGAGAAAGGGATAAATTGGCAAAAGTTCCTGTGCTATACTCTCATTGAAGTCTCCATAATAATTGCGTTGGCAATAGAACAATCAACTCAATATTTCCATTTATGTAAATGGTAACATATTCTAATGGATGAACTTAAATTGATGCATATGGTTTACATACTTGAAATCATTATATAGTATGGATAGAATTAAAAGAAACATTACAAATGCAAAGTTTAGCATAAAAAGGCTAGTATACGTTTTTTACCCTCCAGTTTTACGTACAAAGTACTCTGTATGGAATATAAACAAATATAGGAAATGTACCAAAGTTTACTTCATTAATTACATTTGTAAATAAAAATTAAGAACGCATACATGTCGAAAGGATATAAGGGATATGACTTATACGCTAATACTCCTTGGTCACGATGACCATTTTATGAATGGAGTATCTACAGCTCGAAGTAAACCTCGAAATTGTAACATCGTGAAACGAGATATACTATTTTGTTAAAAGAAATTCTAATGCACGTTCCACAATGCATTAATGGTCTCAAGGACTTAAAATTTAAATTAAGATAGACAGTAATATATAAATTAATGTTTTCACTTCAAAGTGAACTTTGCAATGGAGCAAGAGCATTTACTATCTGTTTACAGAATTAACATTAATTTCCTATTGTTGCATTCCTTGCAATTCGCCGACGTATTATTCCCTCAAGGCCAAACTTTACTTCATGAGAGGTAATTGTCGAACAAGTCTTTCTTGTAAATTAGTATGGGATTTTCATGAATCTTTGGTAATCGAGTTAGATATTTCTCTGTGGTGAAAACATAAGCTGTACTAAATTTGATAAGCGTGCTATTTTAGTATCGCAAATGGTAAACACAGTGGATGGGAAATGTGGTAAAAGGAATGATTATTGAAGTAAAATCCACTCTTTCAGGATGATAAAATGTTAATTAGTGACTTTATTTTTCAATGTTATGTACCAATAATAATGCTGTAATGCACATCTTAAACCAGTACGGTCTTCGTGTGAACACTAGCAAGAGCAGGGGCGGCAGCCAAGGCTATGGGCGCTTGGGCGGCATAGGCCACACCAGGAGTAGCAACAGCTCTAGCCACTGGGGCAGCAATAGCCAAAGGTGCGGCGGCAGCGTAGCGTGCTACGGGGGCAGCAAAGGCGGCGGGCTCCCTATGCACGACTGCGTTGAATCCATTGACGGGATCTGCTGCATAATCGACGGTCCTTCTTGTGCCATCGGATTCTAGAAGACTGTAGCTACCCTGGACAACGTCTCCACTACGGCTTTCCTGCTGACTCTTAGAATCGCCAGTAAAAGCGTCTTGAACGTCGTAGGCGTAGCTGTACTGGGGGTTGGGGTCGTAGTCGGTGTCGACGGCGACGGAAGCGGCTACAGTTCTCGCAACAGGGGCGGCTACGGCTACGGGAGCCGCTTGGGCAACAGCCCTGGCAGGTGCAGCAAAAGCAACGGGAGCAGGAGCGGCGTAAGCCACAGGGGCGGCTGTAGCAATGGCGGGACCTGGAGCGACGACTGTAGGTGCTCCCAAATAGCCAGCGCTGGCGACGGCTACCAAGGCGGCGAGGATGAAGAACTGTATTAACATGAAGTGTTGTTTTCCACATTATTTCCAAAGACTTGTAATGATAATGATGAGGACAAATATTCTGACAATCTGATTATAAAAAACCGATGTTATTTTGCTTACTTTAAAGTACAATATCTACATAGACTACATGCACTATTTTTGTCCATCACTGAAATAATAGACGTTTCATAGAATATTGTTGAATAATTAATAAAGTTCCCTTAATGGGTCTTACCTTGCAAGCCATACTGAGATGTTGCTAATTCAGAATGTGCTTTAGGTAAACTGTCCTGGGCTTTTATACAGATGTGCTCTTCTGTAGAGGTACCCCCGCACCTTGACCAAGAACTACCCCGTTTCTGCAGATCTCATATTGCTCCAGTCTGACAGGTTGAGCAACGGGCTCTGCGTTTTCAACCTGGTTCGTATTATTATTATTAGTGATCGTATCATTTTACACAGTAGTGCAACCGGATTTATTGTGGTTACTGTTTGCTTATAATATTGAGATGCACCGAAACATGTCCTTTACATGTCGCATTTTCGCAAAATGTTGAAACAAAATCTTACTAAACTGAGGCGTAAAGAAAGTATAATATTGATAAAAGCTGTTATGCCTTATGTTATTAAAGTAAAGTAAAGATCCTACAGTGTTTTGAACTTAGATAACTATCATTGTTAGGATATGATGCTCTTCTGTTTGAGAAATATTTCCTATAACTTTTACAGCGACCGCGTCATTAATAAATGAGCAACGTTTCAAGGTACTCCAATTTACTAAACGGTGCTGGTCTAATGGTAACATATTTGCCTCGTAGATCAAAGAGCGCGAGTTAAATACTGGTCAGCGCTCATGGATTTTTTTCTGGCATAAAATTATAAGTACGGCTTCCTTCGGAAGCGAAGTAAAGCCATGGATTACGTGACTATAATTACGGCACGTAAAATAACCCCAAGCCTGAAAGAAGAGACCCCTGAGCAAAGGTTATCGACCGTTTCACGCCCTGAATTGAATGGGACGATAAAGACTTGAGATGTTAAAGAGCTTCCGAAAATAAACCAAATACTATCACTAAACTGTACCACAGTATATAAGAAAGGTACTGCTTGAGTGTTTCGCGGGATAGGATTTTGAATGCGCACGTCATTAAATTGAGTTGTATTTTCATTCAGATAGCTCTGCAAAATAAGTGGGTAGCATAATTACATACAAACCAAGAGCATTCTTTAGTACATATTTAGTAAATTAAACAGCTACCAGCCTTAAAAAAACAAAGGACATGATCAAATAAAGAATCGATGTGTTGTAAATTAGAAATAGACAGCCAAATTGTCAGAAAGTTATTAACTTTAACTACTTGCATAGTGAGTTAGCAAAGATAAATTAAAACCCTAAGAAATCGATGAAGGTGGTCATAAATTTGTTTTTATGACACGAAGGAAAACGTTTGTACAGAGTTTTTGTCTCGTCAGGAGTTATAACTTCTCCACATATTCAAAGATAAGGCAACGCATTCTGGCTTTTAAGAAAGCGTTTCACCTAAAAAATCACCCATCGTCGCTCTGAAAACGCCTGTCACAAGCGTTTTCTTCATGTAAGGAAAGAGAAACAAGTTACCGTGTGCCAGGACAGATGAGATGAGGCACAATTTCATAAGCAAAAGTAGCTGCATGCGTGCAGAGTAGGCGAACGGGTTGTCATGGAGCAAACGCACTCTCGCCCCAGCAGCGCTCTTCGGTGATGACCGTTGTCAGTAGGTTCCAGTAATATTGTCCTGTGATAATTTGGCTCTTACGGGGATAATCTGACAAAAGAACACCACAAGAATCCCAAAAAACGCTCAACATCATCTTCCCTGACCATGGTTGCGTTAATGGTGCAATTTGAAATTCAACCCGTTAGAGATTGGAAATAAAATGGGTGCTTTAAGTATTGATAGGAGTCCTACTAATGCAACGACAAGGGGAAAAAAATAATAAAGGAAAAAAGAATGGTTGTGGAGGAATTTCTAAACTGGAAGTCTGTACATTTAGAAGAGGAAGAAAAGAAAAAGAAATTGCTGCATGACAATATTTGAAAATCTACGATGCTCATACTACTCAAGATCTAAAAATTTACCTGTTCTATACATTTTTGAAATTATACAGAATGAGGCACTTAAGTGTGGCGGCCATTTTCCTCTGAAACGAAGGGGGAAAATAAAAAATGCTTCAGACAAAATTAAAGTGCTCTTAGGGAGACATAAGATAGCGACCTTAACTCGTCCTTGAAACGCCATTCTCAAGGGCATTCCAAGGCCAAATAGATTTTTTTTTTTCAAATGATGGTGTATTTTCTTTTCAGGAAATGCAGAGAGCATACAATTATAACAGTTCTAGTACATCTATCAGCTAGGGGTGACAGGTGATTGATATTGGGCAAATAAGACAGAAAATGTTTTTCATTCACTTTCACTTTTCCGATATAAATTTAAATATTTTGGAAAAGTTACCGTTTTTTATTTATAGTAGGGTCGTTGACAAAATTCAACACGCTTCTGAAAAGCATCCCCATGAAGGGCTTGATGCAGGCTAATGTGATACGGTTGGCATTTGTGACGCCTAATCTCTCTCCTTTGAGAGATTCCAGTATCAAGTTCCAGTTGACTGAAATTTCGGTGAGGATTAGCGGCAACTGCAGCTAACACAGTGACTTCCAAATTTTCCCCAGTAGCACTTCGCATTCGATGATGTTTTCTTAGTGCGACATCTTCAGTCTCGGAGAGTAAGTTCGCAAATCGTTGAAAATTTCTAACAGATGGCTTCCTCTTTTCAGGATATCGATCTCAGTATAGGGTGCAAGATGCACTAGAGTTCTTATGAGTTTTGCCATAAATGTAAAGCATATCGATCCTCTCATTGATCTCGTATTGAACATCCATGATTGAAAAACGAAGTGGATCTGACTGAGAATAATGTGTTTGGAGGTTTGAATTGGCAATGGTGAGCTCTCGTTTGTGTACTGTACCGATGTCAACAAACGAGCTTCTGTGTGTAAACAAATGAGTTTCCTTCATAATAATATCAAAATAAAAGAGAGAGAAGTGAAAGTGAGTGAAAAACATTTACTATCTTAATTGTCAAATATTACTAGCTGAAAGATGTACTAGAACTTTTATACTGTAAATTGAATGGCATTTCAAGAACGAGTTAAGGTCGCTATCTTATGTCCCCCTAAGAGCACTTCAAATTTTGTCTGAAGCATTTTTTGGTTTTCTTCTTCGTTTCGGAGCAAAATGGCCGCGACACAATAAATGCCTGGCCTTGAATATTGTTAGTCATGAAATTAACAGATTGTAAAAAAAGAAGTAAAAAGAATTATTTGAATACGAGTATATTTTCATCAAGTGGTACACAAGTCGTTAAGTTATGTATCATTGTTGTCACGCATCATTCTTGAAATGGAATACACCAAAGTTATAGCCATATGTGACGTGTAGTTGACATTTGACAGATACCCAGTCAATTGCTGTCGCTTCTGTTATTCAAATAGCGGGTGAGGGGACGCACTTGTGAAGTGATTAAAGTTTTCAGCTGATAAAGCTTATGGAGACATGCACCAAAGTTGCTGATTAGGTATTTCTGCATAAATGAGCGTTATCTTACAAGCATCGAAGATGAACAGCGTTAATGAGGTCATGAGAAGGATATCATTTAAAATATATTATGTGGCAATGCCCAGTAAGGATGAGCAAAATGTCTGAAACTGTACGCATTATAACCTAACAAGTTAGTATGAAAATGCTGTGCATTGTGATAGGTGCTGTATTGTTGATTGTGCTTAAAAATGTGTAGATGTACTTGTAAATACATTTAAATACATCAAAGGCATTTTTGTTTTAATTACTCATATTTGAGTTGTTTCAAGCACTTTTTAAAACTACTGATCAAGTTGTAAGTTAAGACACTTTTGGTTTTCATCTGTACTACTATGATAACTTTCTTCACCCATTATCTTTATAAAGTTCCAATAAGATAATGGAACGATGCTAAAATATATTATCTCGAGTAGCTGCAACGCCTTTATGGCAGCTAGGCAATAAGCTGATTAGCCATACCTATGCTCCCGATCAACCATCACTGGTTAGTAAAAACAATAGAAAACTATTCACAGAATGAGTCAGGAGCTCTGCGAAAAATCCAGAGAGAGAAAGAGAGAAAGAGAGAAAGAGAGAGAGAGAGAGAGAGAGAATTTGAAACATTTTTTGTTAAACAATTTATGTTGTCTGACGTGTCATTTAAAAGGCATACATCATCGAAAGGAAATACGTGTTAGGGCATTTATGACATGACATTATTAATTTATTCCATAAGTATTCCTAGAACAGATTGACACTTGTGATAGTTTATGTTAGTCTACAGTATAATGATCTCTTTGCTCCTTTTTTTTTATGGCATCTCGCGATGTCTACAACGCGATAATGAAACATGGTCATCCTTCAGAAAGCATGGATATGTTGGATTTTCTTCCAACAGGACAGTTATTGCTGGGAGCTGGAGAGATGGCTAGTATACAGCAATGCGCTGATAACGCATTGGTGTCAAGGGAACGCATTATTTATGGGTAGCTCACGTATTGTAAACAAATATTTAACAGCGTGTGCTGTGATATGATGCATTTAAAAACATTAAACATTTACAAGCTTTAAGTCAATATGCTTAATTTCCTAATATAAGGACAAATTAATAAAACTGGATACTTATTGAAATTACTGTCTGCTTTATTTATTCGCTGCAAGATCAGAGAAGTTTTAATTTTCCTCACTGGAGTCACGGTTTGTTTCACTTGCTTCTTCTCCCAAAGAAATATTACTTTTTATTGTGTTTAACGCCCGTTTTAATTACTGAGGTATCGCAAACGGGGGACACTGATGATGTATGAAATGAAATTATATACTGAGGAAGGATTTTTTAAAGGGAAGGAAACGCTCCAGACCTAAGTTTAGAGTACATCCATGCATTTGTCATTTGTGAGGACTGAGGAAAACCTGGAATAAACCTCAGTCAGGGAGGACGGTCCTAGTGGAAATCGAACCCCAGACCTCCCGCTCACGAGTCCGCGCCATAATGACCTCGGTCACCCGTGGTGGTACCAAAGAAATAATAAAACTGGCAATGATTCCTCCAGTAAACTTCCTTTTTCCAAAATTGTTTCTCTGCTCTTATTGCATGATCATATTACCTCACCGTCTTCATAAGCATAGGTGCCGACTCCTAGACTCAGGAGGTACCCTCCCAAATTTTTTGCCAGTATTTCCAAAGCATTATGATAATATCAACATATATTTAATATTTAGCTTGTATGCACTAAATCCTTCCGAAGTTAACATAACTTGTACGAATGGTTTTAATTGTTCCCATGTCAACTTGAACATCTGTAAGTTCTTTTTTTTTTTTTTTTTTGAGTTTTAGAAAGCTTAAAAAAAACTACTCAAGTTTATCAGAGGGACAGAATCGTTTTAATACTATCGCCATTTTAAGGTGTTGCCGAAACACAAACCGCTCTTTGAGTCTGAATTATACAGCCGACCAGTATAACAGAATGACCATGTTCCTTAAAGTGGCGTATTGCTTTCAGATACTTGTAGCGATATTCCATTTTTGTTTGGCTTTTCAATCTATATTTTCCTTAACTTTGGCTCTTTTTTCATTTGTAATCCATTTATTTAAGAACTCATCTCATGTAGTGAACCCCCAAGGAAATTCAATTCTTTTTCGATTCTCGTATATCAATTTTGAACATGTAGAAATCTCTTTTCTCACTAAATAAAATTCGTCTATGCAGCAGTGTAACACTTTCTTGTCAAAATCATCAAAATGCACTTCCTATGCTCCTTTCTGTTTTTCTGGAATAGACAGAGAAGGCTCGCCGGCTTCAACCCCTTCTTTTCTTATTCTGGTAGCTGGGGCAACGGTGTAGTGCAACAGTAAGTTTGTAAGTAGCAAGTTCAACTGTTTTAAACTGTATTTTCTTGTTTCAACTCCTCATTACACGCAGCTATACATTTCTCAATTTCTTGGACTTTATTCCTATACTTTTTTCTTTCTTTCGTAGTTGTGGTACATTTATTATTTGTGTCTGTAATATTATTGTATGTGTGTGCTAATACTAACTAAACATTGCAATTCAAAACGTCCAACCGCTCACCATTAATATACTCCTTTTGTAAATCCAATGAGAATTGACCGACTCTTAAGTGCCTGAATAGGTGATACATATGCACGCATTTTACTTGGCAGATAAAGCCCTCCTCTTCCCGCATACTAGTGTTTCAACAAATAGGTTGATCGGTGGATCCTACTGACTACGTCACCGGATATGACATTCGTGTATTTCTTGTTCTGGGAGATCGCCATGACGGGATTCGAACCTCAGACCTCCCGCTCACAAGTCCGCGCCTTAACGACCTCGGCCACTCGTGCCGGTGTATAAACCTTGATTAGTTATAAGACTGCAATTAGATTCAAGCAATAGGAATATATGAGATTTAATAAACGAAATAAATACACATAAGTAGCCAAAAAGTTCAATGATCATAAACCTATAATCATTTATACACTTATTAGAGGCAAATAAATAATTACTTTACATATATGACATTGTGAATAGTATATATTAAACATATAAGTTAAGCGATGTCAATGTGTAGGCCGGAAGATGGTTGCCAGTTTCTTCTCAGCAAGAGGCCACATGGCAATCGTTCCTTCCATGAAACAAAAAACAGTCACTGCCAACTGGTACACCGTAGTTAGCCTACCCGCGGCCTTCAGCACTTCCAACTTGCGAGGTTCTTTGCTCACCAAAGCAATTCCTCTTTGTACACTATTTTAAAAACAATGGAATGTCTACAAGAACCAGTGTCCAGAAGCTGTTGGTGCTATTTTTAAAGAAGCGTCCATGATTGGTTCTGGAGAATGCAACTTTGTATCGAGAGTGGGGGAGGGAGAATTACTTAAAAAAGAAATAGGCGGTAAGTTATGATCTACTTTGTACAATTCCGAAAATTGAATAGCTACTCTCGTATCTTTCCAATCCCGCAACAGTGTTTTAATGCTGATTTTAATTGGGGTTTATTAGAATGAAAGCGAATGAAACAATATAACACCAATCTGACACTTGCTTGGTATGTGTAAGTAAAGCCTGAACGCGTTTCTTTGTTGTGAAGGTGTGACTTTTTATTGTGAGTAATTCGGAATTTTCTTATATAATATCAGTACAGCTTCAAATGTTCTGAAACGTGGTTTATAGTAAGTTGTGAATTTCGCTATTACTGATAGAAATAAAAATACACAAATGAATATACATACAGAATTTCTCCAGAATATTATGCCATAAGTGAAGTGAAATAGGATAACAACTTGTTTTTAGGATGTTTCTATTTGTATAAATTACTGCCCTGATTGATTTGTTTTCTTTTGGTAGTATTTGTCCTGTTTCCTTGAACTTGAGCAATGTACTCAACAGTGTAAGGTGCAGTTATGTCATGATGAGATAGGATAATGGGGTGCCAGGACAAGTGAGGTGGGTCAGACAGTAATGCTTAGAACTTGTATTCGGTAGGTTCCGGGTTAAAATCCCTGGGGGCTTTTCGTGATCTCGCTTAGTGGAATGCTGGGATGAATCTTTCCTCTTTAAGAATTTTTACTCTTATCATTTCATTCCATAGGTTCTACTACAGAATCGAAAGTGTCCGGCGAGATTGACAGGTGCGATGTGAAGGTGGCTTGCATTTTGGAAAGGTTTGTGTCCCGAAGTCTGGTATGGAAGTCGGTGTTGGGGTGTTCTATCTGGAAACAGTATTAAGGGAGCCCATCTATGTCTGTGCCACAACGTCCCTTATCGGAGGTGTCCACACGGAGGCGCAGGCATAAACCACCAGCAGTTGAGCACGCCTGAAGTACCGAATGTCCATCCCTAATAACACAAACCAATGCGATATGAGGATCTTCTTAACCGTGGGAAAATCGCAATGACATATCTACTCGGGAAACCAGGAGTAGTAGTCAAGAATGCAGACCATTAAATCATGGAGCTGGTCAATTGAAAAACACGCCGAAATTAATTTTAGTAAAATATAATCAATGTGCTTTTACAGTTCACATTACGGTAAATAATACGACCAGGATATTTTATTTCGGAAAATTCATTTATTTATTTGCCTTCATACTATCTACTTAGGTTTCATAAATATTTATAATCGTATCAAAATATACGAAAGAATTTCTTGGCCTCTAGAGCGTACACAAAGATATATCGATAGAGATTTAAGCTGTTTGACAAAAATAAGTTGGGTTACCTTTATAATGAAGCCGATAAAGGCAAAACAAGAAAAGGAACGAGAAAGGAGCGCTATATTTATTTCTTGGCAAGAACCCATGAACAACCGCGTAACAGAACGTACACTACATTTATACTGACAAGTTCGCTAAACAGTAGCGGCGCCACATCAGATTATCCCATGCATCAAACACACAGCATTTAGGAATAATGATAAAGCACTTACTGAAAATGTTCAGAAATAAAACTAAAGCCAATTCCATTGGACAATGTGTGGTAGAATTGCGGACTGTAAAGAAAGACAAGTGCACAAAATAAATTTAGATCCCTTTTAGAAGCAAGTTCTTAATAGTTCTATTATAACATAAGCGTGAATGTTGTTTAAAATTCAAAACTGTCTTCAACAATCGTACAACAGACCTTACAGAATGCTTGGCTCCTGCTATTCTATGGAAAATACTACAGCATATGTTGCTTCGAAAATTGCAGCCAATAAGAAAAAGAATGGATTACAATGTCGTTAAGACTTTTGGCTAACGCGGAAAAATTTGCGCGACTTTCTTGTTTCACAATATCGAGCCAAGTTGCTACAGGCGTTCGATCCAGGTGACCGATACAGAGCAGACAAACAGGTAGAAGTCAAGTGAGGGTGGTGAAGTAGTAGCCCTATAAAAGGTTCTCAACGCGTCATCGTAATACAGTGTGTTACAGCTACCCAACATGTCTCTCAAGGTAAGTTGTTCTTACGGTGAGAGTTTGTATTCGACAAGGAGTTCATTACTCTACCAGAGCCTCAATGTAAACATTGCCTTACTGACGAACAACATCTCCAACACCCTTAGAAGATAACATGCGACTAATTTCACACTTTAGAAAGTGAAAACATTATGTAAATTTCTCTGCACTTTTGCAGCTTTTCGTCCTTGTCTCCGTAGTGGTCGTCGCCAGGGCTGGATACCTGGGAGCGCCCGTCGCACCTTTGGCTTACGCCGCTCCGGCTGCCAGAGCCATCGCAGCTCCCGTTGCGGTCGACACCGACTACGACCCCAACCCCCAGTACAACTACGGCTACGACATTCAGGACGCTCTGACCGGCGACTCCAAGAGCCAGCACGAGAGCCGCAGTGGAGACGTTGTCCAGGGCAGCTACAGTGTTGCTGAACCCGACGGCACCATCCGCACCGTCGAGTATGCTGCCGACCCCGTCAACGGCTTCAACGCTGTCGTGCATAGGACTCCAGCTGCTGCTCCCGTGGCAGTAGCCGCCCCTCATGCTAAGGCTCTCATTGGTTAAGCAATACATGTCCTTCATTACGTATCATTCATTAATGTAGTTTCATCAATAAACCAACCACATAATCACAACTTATATGCTCAGTGTAGTCATTTAATTAAAACCGAAGATCCTATTCCAGATATTACCTATCCACATTTTCCAACTAGAGTCGAGCGCTAAGTAAAGTTCACAGTGATTGGAACACGTTAAATTACAGAACCTTCGCTTTGAACGGAGAGCATGATGTGTCAACAGTTCAAGCTACAGTGAAACTGTCTCCCTGCTACAACACCATTATGCTTGTTTATTCAGCAGAGTTTCGAGATTAGACACCACCTTTCTCTAGCCATTTGTGCAGCAACACCAAGCACAGCGACAGTTCTGTAGAGTGCTTCAGGGTCCAAACGTTTCAGCTTACTTTCCCAGTGGTGAACGTAACGTAACTGCCTTTATCATATAAAGCACGTTCTATACTGTCGCTGCGAAAATATGAGTTCATTGAAGCAACTCTTCATTAGGTTGTGGTCTGATTCGACGTGTTAAACAACCGATAAATGATTATAAATTATTTTAAAGAATTGTAACTGTTATATAGTGCTAATGTTTCACTCATTTACATTTTATTTCCGTAATACTATTCTAAAATGTATATAATATGGTAATTAGCCTATGTCATGCACGTCACTCGCGGTAAATTTAACTGAAATACGTGAGTTTTTCGTCATGAACAATAATAAACGTCCTGGCGGAAAACACAGACTTTAGGTAATGCCATATATACGCGAATCTAATGCGCACCTTTTTGTCCAAATGCCATATTCTAAATTGTCGTGAGCCTTAGCTTCAGTAACAAATCCGCTCCGTAGTTTATTAGTAACTTCATTCAAATTTATGTTTATTACGTCATAATGCATTGCTGCTGTTCTGGACTTTGTTACATTTATTGTTGGTCTATTATTGCATAGAGCATTTGAATATAGGTAGTCACGAAATGGACAAACAGAGAAGAACATATTATGATGCTACTTTCAAGGGTAAAGCAATTCTTTATTCAAAAAAGTGATAACAGAAAAGCAGGAAGAGAGTGCAATGTAGCTGAGAAATGTCAATTGACATTATTTGCAACTAAAGCTAGTAGGAAGAAAATCACTGGTCCTCGCAAAGGAACTCATTCTGACATTGAAAAAAAAAAAAAGTTTTGGTATTCGTACATTAAAGGAGGGAAAACGGCAATATGCTAGTGACACAAAAGACATAATTTTTTCTTCTTAAGGTTATTTATACAGGCACTCTTTTTTGCTTAAACGATAATCACGACAAAAAATATAAGTACCAAAGAGATCTCAAGATATCTTTACAAATTATGTGACAGTGATCAATGAAGCGGGCTAGTGTAACCATACTTGTCTTATAGGCGCAAGATCGCGAGTTCACTCCTGGACAGGGTCGATAGATTTTTAGGGAGTAAAAATCCTAAGCTTGACTTCCTTCGGAAGGGAAGTGAAGCCGTGGGTCACGTGTCTTAGATTTATGGCACGTAAAAGAACCTCAAGCCTAATAGAAGAGACCTCTGAGCAAATTTTGTCGACCGTTTCATTCCTTGATGGATGGGATGTGGTGATCTGAGCTGTTAAAGATCGTCCATAAATAAACCAAACAAATAAACAAAGTGTTAATAAAATATTTGTATTATTTTCGCGAATTAAAGAGAAAAGCTTAAATTGCAGCGAAAATGACGTATTTAGCGAAAAAGACGAAATTCTAGCGACATTCATAGAAAATGAGCTTAACATTTTTGTTCCGAAGTTTATGTGCGTTAGCAAATATACCTGAACTAAAGATATATTTGCGGAGAGAACATGATGTCTTTCATTCCGTAAATACCAGGGACACTCGCTCTTTGCCTGTATTATATGATGAACAAAAGACAATCCATCAGACTGTAGTGTGAGGCAAGGGGCAAGAACGAAATTTGTATCTATAGGTAGTGTTCAGTCAGAGAATGCAATTAAATTTGAATGAGGTCGATAAATTGTATTGAAAACCAAACACGTTTAACCGCTTATGTCCAAAAAACTCGAGCACATGTATCGTTCATACTGCTCAGATCAAAACCTTTCAGAAAAGTCAACATCATATCTAAAGCGTAAGTTGAATAGATGGGATATCCGTTCAAAGCTGTCAAATACATTCATTCTTATTTACATATTTTCCATTCATTTTTCGGATAATTGTCAGAAAAATCTGTTTCAGTAGCAAATTGTTTGGTAGAAATGGAAAAACCTTAGGTTGTTTTAAGTCGACAAAATCTCCAGGCAACATTTGTTTATGAAAAGTTTACTTTTATTCATGATGTAGCGTAGGATTTAGGACCTAACTCCTCACGCTAACATTTTTTAGTTCCAAAAATTACTGAATTAAAACGTAGAATGAATATTATAACTTCCATTAATATTGGTGAATTAGTTACGGATGTTATTAAAGAGTTCAGTGATTCATTAAGAATTGGTAAATGTTGGTAGCTTGATTGTAAACAAAATGGAAAAGGAAATGATGCCAACAAGTTGTTTATATATTTCAATGATTTATGCCACCCAACTAATGTAATCGAATAGTAATGGAACAAATTTTCTTAAATTTGTGAAAAAGTACAAACTGCCCAGTTTTGGATAATTTAAACAGTTAAACATTTTGATTGGGCGTTATGCTCTTAGACGAACGATTATCTTAACAAAAAACAATGAAATCATACAGTCACTCCCGGTAATAAAACTGGCACATTTGTAATTTACCAGGACTGTATTGAAGTAACCGGTCATCGACAAATTCCTCCGCACTCAGATGATGTGCACCGCAAAATTTGTAAGAAATGAATGCCAAAAATGAAGGCCATATTTATTTGGTATCCTTCTTACCTTGCCATTGTTTGCCCTAGGAGACGTGAGAGGACACGGTTTAGTGTTCTACTGGTTCCCAATTAAGGAATTACACGAGACAAAGAGCATATACATCGAACATGATCCAAAAATGTCGACAGTGTCGGGAGCTGACATTTCAAAGTATTCACTATATCGCTATAATTGAGTTAATGTCAAGTTTAGCTACCGACATTTCAAAATACTGTGACGTTCTTGCGCATGAGTCTCGTTTTATTGGAAATAATGTCTAATATATGGCGGTACTTTAAAATCACCTTTATGAAATAGGGGAACAACTGACCTTTGCTGAGAGCAAGTATTTAGTTCGGAAGGATGTCGTACGGCACGCCCACTGCAGTAATGGCAACCTCCTCCTCTATAACCAATTAAGTAATTAGAAACCGGTGTAAGCTCGCGGCCTGTTCTTGTGCCAGATGTCTTTTTAATTTATTAACTTCATTTTCCTGAGTTGGCCTCGTCAAGGACGTCAGTACCTTATCCATTTACTGTCTCAAAATCAGCAATGTACAAGAATATCATCCTTTATATCCTGCCATTTTCTCTAGAAATGAATAACTTCCTAAGTATTCATAAATGAAAACACCCTCGAACTATATAGGATAAACAAGAATACCTAGTAAGAAAGTTGACTTAAGTTCATTCAGCAAAATAATAAGTTATTAATGCAAGAGACTGCTGGTGCTGTGTTAAAGTTGCTTTCTGTTTGCTAAATAACTTTATCCAATTTTTAATCAAAGAAAGAAACTTTTGATGTACTTCTGCAGTTCGTATGTAAGTCTTGCATCACACGTGATACCAATTTTTTAAATCACCACTTAACTAACTTTGATATGAATCCACAGTTGTTAAGCCGTTTCACTTAAGGAGGTACACATTTCTTTCACACTTAAAGATGTGTATATCTTTCTCCGCTCTTATAACAACTATTAAAATTATATTTTGTGTGCTCAATATTCAGAAGCTGTTTTTTTTACTATAATACAAAAAGTATTCTCTGGTTTTTAAATTCTGAAAGTTATAATTTCAAAATGTCCATGTTATTTTTATACAAAAAGGCATTTATAAAATTATTCTTAAGTATTTGAATTTTCTGAATGATTATTTCTTTATTATAAAAGTGACTTCTAAATCTACAAACTGAACCTTATGGTTAAAACATGTAGAGAAAGTTTCTTTTCTGAAGTGTGAGGTTTAAAAACATCTCTTTGTCCATTATAATAATTTAAATAAAAAGTTAATATAAGAAGGTTCAGCTATGGTTACTACCAAATTCCAAAGCTTAATTCCCCTTTTACATTATTTTTCCATAATCTTCTTATTTCGCCACGATGTGTTAAAAACTGCAGTTTACAGTGAGTAGTCATGCTCAATCCCTCCTATGATAATATTAGTTCTGTCTGATTGATTCATGCATGTTTCTAATTACTTCATTTCAATTCTATACTACACATATCAGATAGGAACAGGAGAGATACTGTTTCAGCACATCTATAAGACTGATATTTCGGTTCGAACAGAAATTTTGGACTGAATTGGAGTTGGTTGTTAAGGACGCAGATGAATATTTTGGTATTTAAACCTTGCTCAAGGGCTGGGTGTTTTGCCTACGTCCCCGTGGGCACTTTTGGGAGAAAGATAGACATCGAGCGGCCAAGAACAACAGGCAGGGAGACACAGGTGTAGACGGGGCTCATAACATTATTTCCATAAAGCACTCTGATGCTGACGAAGACCCCATTCCAAGGAGATCGAGTCTCAGAAGAGTTGATTCACATTAGACTTGGAGGCAGAAATCTTCCCCAAGCACAAACCACCAACATACATCACCTGGAACTTTCAACCCAGTTACAGAACAAGTGGAATGATATTATATAAAATGGGAAAGGGGATTATACATCAGAGGAAATCATGAAAACACCCAAGGTAAGGATGACTAGCTCCAAGCGGTTGTTGGTCCTGGTGGAGTAGTGGTAACCGTGCTTGCCTCCAAAATCCAAGATCGGAATTCCATCTCGGCCAGGACCGATGGATCCTTTCGGGCTTAATTCGGAAGGGAAGTATAGCCGTGGGTCCCGTGTCGTTCATTTACGGCACGATAAAGAACCTCAAGCCTGAAAGTAGAGGCTTCTCAACAAAATTTTTCGGCCTTTTCACGCCCTGAATTGAATGGGAAGCTGATGACCTGAGATATTAAAGAGCGTCCTTAAAAAAAATAAATAAAAAAAAAAAAAACCAAATAAAAATCCAAGCAGTTTGAACCCGTGACCTGTCGAATGCGAGTCTTAAACGATGGCCGTTTGAGTCACTCCACTTGGTAACGCAAGGTAATGATTTACTTCACAATGGTGATGAAAAAAGTACTCATTTTCGTTTGACTTACAAATTCCAATACACTTCTTCAGAAAGATTCTCTATAAAATGCATGAAACCGAAGGAATAGACACAACACGTAAGTAATATCGAACAATGCTCTAAATTACATCCCATACATGAAAATAAAATGTCATTTGAATTGCATTTTTGGGGTGAGGAACTTGTACTGGCTGATTACCAGGATGATGCAATTGGTTAGGAATAACACAATGCATGCTCATTACAAACACTCCATTTTCCAATTTAAGTTCCAAACTATCAACCAAACTCTTATTATTTTTCTCGCATATATTTTGTACTGTCTAAAGCAGTGGTTCTCAAACTGTGCTTCGTCAAACATCTCCAAGTGCTTCGTGATGAGCGATAAAGTGCAAGTTTAAAAAGAAAATCAAGAGTTTGCGCAACCTTGGAAGCTTCCCAATGCTGAAGGAATTTACAGAAGAACTAGATTCAAACAGATATTTGGATATATCTTAAATGAGTTCCAAGTAAATTTGCCTTTTAGTTTGTAAAAGAACTCTATGAAAAAATTATAGAAAACTTTTGCGTTGTGTCTGTGTCGGAAAAAGCCAGTCTGTTTGACATGGCAGTACTATGAATTGTTGATTGTATGATCAAAGACAACGTTTCAGATAAAAATCTATTTGAACTTTGGTGTCAGTCAAAAAAATAATTTAAAGGTTTGTCAAATAAAGCTAAAAGAAATCCCTCTGCCCTTTGCAACAACCTTTATGTGAATCTGCTTATGCAGGTACCAAAACAAACTATAGATCATGTCTTATTCGGGTATTCGGTTACAACTGCCTGAAATGAATTGGATACAGTAAGTTATGTAAATTAAAACAGTTTCATTAGAATAGATCTTCTACAATCCTAAGTGATATTTCTGGTTTTTGGAACTTTAAAACTGGTATTAAGTAAGTTTTAAAATGCGTTATTTTGTTTTGTTTTGTGTAAGTATTTAGTGATGTTAGAATAGAAAATAAAAAATGTAAATGCTATAAAGCATGTTTCACATGACTAAAATTCCAAATGCTTGTGTTCTATTGTTAAATAGCAGGGTCATACAAGTGCCAGGTGAAAGTTAGTGCTCCATGGTGAACTTTTCTCCTGAAAAGTACTAAAGTACTCTATGACCTAAAATATTTGCTCAACCACTATTTTAAAGAAATAGACACCCAGAAGCTCGATATATTGCGGTTTTTAAGATGTGTAATGGCTGTTATCGCGCAAATGAAGTGCCATACAAATTAATTCTTATCACTATAGTAAAGTTGACCTCGGTATAGCTTTTAACTCAAAAGTAATACCTTCCTAAGTGAGAAAAAGTGGATTACAAGTGTGTCAACTATCTAACATGGACATAACTTCCGGAGAAAATATTTCAAGACACTCGGTTTCAAAATTGAAATACTCCCGGAGTTAGGACTAGGAGAGAATTCCCTCAGTCACAAGTCATACTTTCATCACACGCATGCGCTACCAATGTACAAAACGCGGAACTCTATTCCTGACCTTTACAAATCTCGAGGTCAGTAGTGCAAAAAAGTCAATATATATATATTTTTTTTTAACTGCAGAACTTTCGGAGCGATTGCAAAATGGAACTGCATTGTTGCTCACATTTCACAATGTTCCCAACACATTCTGGTTGTCCCTGTGCACGAGTGGTCAAACAGGTACGTGGACAAGGGTGGCCATTCGGCAGGTGGGGCATCCTAACCCTATATAAACATTACATCCACCTGGAAAACCGTACAGTACATCCTGAACACAACTAGTCAACATGTACAAGGTGAGTTCTTCAGAGTTGTGCAAAGATGTTCTACTAGTCTTATAGCCAGAAATTTGTTTGAAATACAAAATGTTCACTTTGTGTTGAAATTAGCCTGCTGTAAGCACACAGCAAATACCGAAATGTTAGCAAGACCAATTTATGGATATATTATTCTTTTTTCTACTCATTTTTAAGCGGCTGCAGGTGAACTGTCCTTGTTAAAAAATGTAATATCCACTTGAAAATTTCACACATTGTACATGTATATTAGGATTATTTAACAATGCCTTTTCAATTAATACGTTCTATATAATGATTTAAAATCTCATGATTCATGTTCAACTAAGAACAGACTTAACACACGCTTTGTCATCCGTCTACCTACTGCGAGATCTACCGCAGTTATTTTTGTCACATTGTTTATAAGCTATTATTCCTTAAGAAGCCTGTTTTCTTCACTATGCATTTCATTATATTTTTACATTTTTTTTTTCTGAGGAAATGTTTAGTGAGTATCTACACCGGAGTTTATGCATTCTTCTGTTTTCTGTCTATACGTTTTATTCACATCATTTTAAAATTAATTTTTCCCCCATTTTCTGAGAAAACGTATATACTGGATGTTAATGAACTGTAACGCAAAAATTCTCATATTGCAGAGAGGTCTTACAAAAACACTTTGAGATAGCAAATCTTATTTAAAAATAAGCGGTTATATGATGAGAAAGACTTTGAAAGTTAGATGCTGATTAAAGCTCTCTGTCACAGTAAAACGGAGAACAATTTTCGCTTACAGTGTCTTCAAATCTGTTTCGCAAACGAAGAAATTTCCGTTTTCATTTGCTCATCCTCAGCGATTTCAAGACTGAGTGCTAATTATATAAGTGACTGAACAATGTTGAGAGACCGTGGTTTCGTAGATCGTAAGTTTAGATCCCGCGACTTTTTTAAAACGTTTGATAAAGCATACCCATACATAAGATGTATAATCAATGACTACGTCAAGAGACTTGTTCCATAGCTTTCGTCCGTCATCCAATGGAAACTTCACTAATCGGTGACATTTCATTTCATTGTCAGTTCATTTAGAAACTCAATGCCATAACTTTGAAATTTGAATAGGTATCCATTGATTCCCTATCTCAAATAGCTTGCTTAAGACCTCTCTACAATCTCTGAAATTGTTGCGATTTATTGCATTATCGCTCTGTATATTCCCTTTGTAATTTGCCCACTTAGGCACATTCAAATACTTTGTAGAAACGTGAAATTATTTCTTTCATTGCTTATTTATGTTATCTTTTTCTAAAGAGATTTACATGGTTTGAAAATTAGTAAATTTGTTAAAAACACCGCAGAACAAAATGTTATCCACTGGAATGCTAATGGTTGACCTGTCTAGCGTTAATTTTCCTCAAGGTTCTTATAGCCACTACAGGTTCACATGGTATCGGGAGGGCATGTGATTAGCACATGGTTGCTAACAAGCGGCGGTTTGATCAGAAGCCCTTAGCAGCTTCCCAATTGTGCTCACGAGGCTGGGCGGGCTCGGTTTCAGAACATTTCTAAGTAGGTATCGGGGATCAAAACCCGCAACCTCCCAGCTAGCCACTTGATCTAGAAGGTGGTCAGCGTTGAATTCACTTTACTAAAATGCATTAACAACATACGATACTTATATAACATCCCTTTGGTGACAAAATATCTTTTGGGGATTCTAGTGGTTTTCTTTTTGTGAATTAATAATCAATTTAAGTTGCATAATAATCTGAATAGATCTCATGCCATATCGGTGAAAAGAACTTTGCGTTCTTTGTGGTAACAGCTAAAATAAATTTCGGAAAACTTAATTGCATTTTTCTGTATGAATTATACAATAAAGTGTCTAATTTTATATATTTATTTATTAACTGCAGTTAATAAATAAACCCAGTGGCAGTGAAGAATAATGAAAATACAATGATTATTTACAGCAAAGTGCTTAAAACAGTTAACTTAATTCAAATACATGCCACCTAGAATTAAAAAAACAAAACAAAAAAAAAAAACAATCTAATTAAATATATGCAGAATTAATTTTACACATATTTACTTCCCAGTTAATATAATCAAATACATTTCTCTTAGCTAAAAGCATGTCAATCTAGTTAATTTACTCATCAGCCTAGTTAAATACGTCAAACGAATTACATACATGTGAATTTAATTTTACATATATTAACTTGATTAAATACATCTATAAAAGTATTAGCATAAAATACAATTCAGCATATTTAGGGGCTACACACTTATCAGTTTGAATAATAATATAAAGAAGTTAAGCGCAGCTAGTCAATTAAATACCATTAAGAGTTAAACAATATTAAGTAATCCGGAAAAAGATTTGAACACTATTACATTCTCATTTACTTTATACCACTTTTTATTTTCTTTTTTTACACTACTTTCTACACACACGGGTTTGGGATATTTTTTCATTTTTTCACAGAAAGACAAATTCAGGCAATTCATTCCAGTCATTTGTGGTTTTATTTACCAAAGAGAATTTATCTACGTCCGTTGCTTACAATTGATTTTAAAACTAAGCTCGTTGCTACTGTTTTTCTAATCTAGTTCCTTCCATGCAAGTTTAGAACCTAATTAAACAAAGAGTTTCCCTGAAGAATTTATACTTCATCGACTTTATAATTAAGACTAACTTCTCCAAAAGTTTTTACAAAATGCTATAGCCTTACTCTTAGGAACATTTATTTTCATTTTATGTTTAACACAAACGATAATGGATATATTTAACTCTTTGGGTCCGCTCTATTTTTTTTTAATTTAAAGTACATTTCTTTTATACATTTCTGGTCTACAAAATTTATCTAATAATATGTTATGTGTTACTAAATCAAAAGCTTTCGCAAATTTCCTACCTCCTACATCTCGTATCTCTTCAGCTAGGTCCCGAACTAATGATTGTCGCAAGAAAACCCTATCCTGAAACTTGTCGATGGGGGAACCAGTCTTTGTAATTAAGGACACTATGAAAATATTGACCTATGTGCTGTTGAACTAAGTTTTTCTTGTAATTTGTGCAAACTTTAATAATTTAATTCCTTAGATAGTCTGTACCATACTATTGCATCTAATGTTTCCTGTTAACTTATTAACTACTAACTTCTGAAAAATGCAAGAAAGTCAGGTTTGTGGAGTATTTTAAGGCACAGTCAGACATACCCGCTGGAAACCTGCCTAAGAATGTACTGTATAGAAGGCGAATGGAATGATCGTTTAGCGATGACGCCGCCGCATTACTGAAAATCAAATCTCTTTCTGTAGCTACTATTTCTTCAAGTTAGGTCTGCAGAAGTTTCCAGTCAAGGGAATGCGTCATATTTGATTTGGATAACATTTTTGTTAAAATAGAATATAATGTTTATTTCAATCTTTCATTACAAAAAGTATAACAAATAATTAACACATTTCTTACAATTGAGACTGTTCCATCTTTTCTTGAGGACCTCACACGACATGATTTACTGGTTGTGACATGAGTTAGAGCCGTGTTTCACCTACTTTTCCTCTTTTTCTCTCTCACTTTCCTAATCCATTAGTCCCTTATTCTTCCTAAATATTCACTCACTTCTTTCCCACCTCTAACTGTCAAACATTTTATTGCTACAATACTGCTGTCCATTTTATTCCATTCCATTCCATTCCATCCCATATACAATCTCTTCAGTGACTTGTTTCCTGCACTGCATTAAACCATCTTCATGTTTTAGTTTTAACGAGGTAGTGAAAAAATTATCCTTTAAGATACAATATCCTTTCCTCCCTTGCTTATCACAGCTATTAACATCCGGGGATAGGTACATAAGTTTCCGGCCCAACCATTTTCTGCGTATGATGCAGACAAAAACTATATTTCATTTCAATACAGTTACCCTTTATTTCAATACACTTCTCACCTCTTTGAATTAACATTTCAATCCCCTCCCCTAAAATAGTGAGAAGTCTTGTCTGCAAAATGGACATAAACAGCATCCATCACTTCTTCGCCACACTTAAATTACCTTCCTCGAAGGTCCTTCTTGAGTTTTGAGAAGAGGAAATAGTCACTGGCAGCTAGATCTGGGCTGTAGGGTGGATGATCGATCTTCTTAAAGTCACATTTCTTCACAGCTTCCTTTGCAACAAGAGCTGTGTGCACAGACGCGTTGTCGTGAAGAAGGCGCACATCACCACTCAGCTTTCCTTGCCTTTTCTCTTTGATGGAAGCACATAGTCTGGGCATTAGGTCAGCATAGTACTCCCCATTTACTGTGTGTTCCTCTCCTTGAAGTCAATGGAGAGTATTCCTTCACAGTCCAAAAAGATTGTGACCATGAGTTTCTTGGTTTACTTTAAAGGACAGTGTTTCGCTAGGTTTACACTTCTCTTTTGGACAAGGGATCATAGTAGAGGACCACAGTTTCATCTCCTGTAACAATGGTTTGCAGAACTTCTCTCTCGTTGCCACGGTACAGTTCCAAAAATGCCTTACAACAGATTATTGCATTTTTGATTTTTGGGATTTTTTTTTTTTTTTTTTTTTGAGTAGTGCTTAAAGCCCGTTTTTATTACCAAGGCCCCATAGGTGGTCGACTTTGATCATACTTCAAATGAAATGGTAAATTGGCAAAGAATTTTTTGTTTTGTTTTAAAGCAAGGAAGTGTTCCAGGCCTAAATTTAGGGTACCTCCTCGGCATTTATCCAGGAAAACCTGGATAAAACCTCAATCAGGTAGAACAGTCCTGATGGGAATCGAACCCCAGACCTCCCGCTCAGAGTCCGCGCTTTAATGATCTCGGCCACTCGTGGCGGTGCTTTTGGACTGAGGAAAGGAGTCTAGACACCCATTTTGCACTAACCTTATTCGTGTTTAAATGTTGAATAATTCGAAGGACTGTTGTTTTAAAAGACCCAACCTTGCTGCCATTTCTGTAACGTTGAGCCGCCGGTCTTCCATTATTTCCCCTTCCACAAGAGCGATGTTTTCAGGAGCGAGCACCTGCACACTCTTCGTCTTCAATGCTTTCTCGAACAATTCGAAAAAGTTAGGCCCATTCTTTTACGTAGAATATGAAGGGGGTGCTTCCCCATACACGCTGTTTAATTTCATTTGCAGTAGCTCCTTCTTTTGTGAAGAACCTAATAACAGCTCGATACCCCATTCTGAACATGTCACAATCTTCTACACATAGCCTTCTTTAAGTAACTATATCTGAACTGAACACAGCGGAGCGGAAGTTACAGCTGCAATTATTTACTTAACAGATAATGCATTAACGCAGATAAAGATTTTGTGAAGACGACAATCCTTATCGGCGATGCCGGAAACTTATGGACCTACCCTCGTACTTCTCTCCACCCCAATCTTTAATATCTAGCAAAATCTCAAATAAATTTTATTATGAAAACGTAACAATATATCTTATCCTTCTCCTTACTTTCCTCCAGAAACCTATTAAATTATTTTCTCCTTTCTGTCATACATCGCCCCTACCGATCTCTTCTAATGTTTCTTTAAATCTCTTCCATAAATCATTGTGCAAAAATGTTCCTTGAAATTTCATACAAGTTTTAATTATAGTATCATCCTCTAGTTTCAGATTCCAATACCAATATTTTAGAGCTATTTCAACCACGATACCTTTTCTACCTGGTCTACCTAATTCTGCCAATGCAATTCCTCTTGGCGATTTTTGATAGCCGCAATAAATATTTGCAAAACTTTCTATGCGTTACATCAATTTTGTTCACAATCTCTGATAATCCTCAAATTTCCACTCCATATAACATCTTTGATTATACCACTGCTTCATACAATCTCTGCAATCAATTTACAGACATTTCTGATATCTTATATAATCATACTCACTCAAAATTTTTGTTATTATGTCAAACTTTAATCATCTTTGTTTTTGTACAAAGAGTTTAATTTTTACTTGTCTTATTTCTGACATTCATTTCTCTTTGGTTTGTCTTTATTACTCTGGTTATTATTTTAAAGCATTTTAACAATGTAATCTTCTATGTTAACACCTATTTCTTCAGCGAATTTTTTCTTTTATTTTAAGTTTGTATTGAAATAAGGCAATAAATGACTTTTTATTAGCGACAAGTTAATAATGCCTACTTATTTATCGTCACATCACCCTGGTAATATCATTACGGCACTGAGTGCGGAAATCATCTTATTAGTGTACAGACTATAATAATGAACCGAAATGCATGTTATAATTTACATTCAAAACGGCTCTTAAAAAGTGAAAAAGAAACACATTATAACTTTTCGTTATTTATAATGTGCCTTTATAACGCATTCCTTAAAATTAATAATTGAGTACTCACTGAGAGTTCTGAATTCTCGTTTATTAATTTTTACAATCAGTTTCTAGCCATTGGATATTCGAATCAATTTTATTTTTGTTCAGTGGAAATGGCTAATATATATATATACACCATCAACATCACCGCATCTGTCGAGGCTGCTTTCTTAAATTCCACTCATTTTGGAAATATATTTATTCCAGTTAATTGTATATCTGTTATTATCGTAAACAAATAAATGGCTTTACCTTGGCATACAGACCAACAATTATCTATGGTCGTCATGATGGCCGAGATCATTAAGGCGCGTAGTCCAGGGTTCGATTGCCACCAAAACTGTCCTCCCTGATTGAGGTGTTTTCCAGGTTTTTCTCCGTGCTCATAAATGGCAAATGCTGGGGAGGTACTCTAACCTTAAGGTTGGAATATTTCCTTCCTTAAAAATATCCTTTCCCAGTTTATCATTTCACTTCGTGTATCCTCAGTGTCCTCCGTCTGTGATGCCTCAGTAATTAAACCGGGAGTTAAACACTATTAAAAAACTATAACCCATATAATATCAAGCATAGTTTACATTAAATAATAGCGTATCACATTGTAATTATCTATTGTAGGCTTATTATGTGACTGTGGATAAAATGTTGTAATTACCTCTCTCATGTAATTAAAGAACTGGAGTTAAAATTAAAGTCATATCCCGCATAGTTACTTCCCTTGAGAATTTAATATTACTAATGATAAGAAATTGCATAATGCTCTGTTCTTGTGACCTATCTTATTTATAAAGGTATAACTCGCCCTGAATGTATAATACGCATTCCTGCCCACATGCAAAACTGCTAAACCGTATTCTGTACTTAAGTTAATAATAGATGAATGTATTTCGACATGGTTCATGATGCAAACCTCATAATGCTTTAGAGTTAGAAAATACTTAGGTCTAGAATTTTGAAGAATTTTCTGGCAGAAGTAGATTGGGTAATATAGAGAAACAGTACAATGAAAACGAAAGGAAAGAATAAATAATGTACTCTCGGAAGAACAGCAGACAAAAATATAAACGTGTAGTATTTACAAGGTTAAGACCCGAGCTCCCGACACTATTATCAGGGTCTTGACTGCGATTTCCGGAACAGTTAGACATATTTCCCTAATCGGAGATGGATCCCCATGTCGAGCATGTCCTGGGTATGTTCGCCCTAAGTAAGGTTTAATTAAGTTTAAAGCTACTTCCGGCTTTTTGTCTCCACTTCTTGCCCTCCTAACCCATTGAATACCCTGTGAAACCACCCTAAAGAATCAGTCGCACTTCCGCCAACGCCAGGCAGGAGTCCCAGATTGTCCCTCATGGCGAATAGATGATCATGGAAAACAAATAAATAAGTTTGGGCATTGTATGTAGTTATTAACTCTACTAGATAACTAAGACCATGCGTTCAGTTGTGTTTTGATGACAGTGATTCGAAAATTTGTATCAATGAACCACAGAGACCAATCATATCCCTACAGTATTCATCTATAAAACCCACTGCTTTATTACTTTTTTCAATGATCTCCGGAACAAAAGACCAAAATAATTAATGGGCAGTAGTGGCTTAATTCATTTGGTATGCGAAATCCTTAAAAACATACAGGCAAAACAAACCAGGGTTCATACTTTAATCAGCAAACATTTAGACCTCAGCCACGTGAAGCACGTGGAAGAGGTCAATGACATTCTTACGTTCTCAACCATTCTGGTCTTATGTCTCCACACTGTACCAATAAATGTTTCCTCAACTAGAGTAATATTTTTATTAATCAATTATTTTGAAAAGTCATAATTTCTCTCCTGGAAATATTTCATAACTCCCATCTCTCATATTCTAACTATAAGAGGTCAAAGAACGAATAGAAATCCAATCTTTTTCTGATAAAGTTGTTTCTTTTGTTTTTATGAGCAGAGTTCATAACATGAATTCTTTTAATTTTTGCAGTTTTTCCTCCTCGCCGCCGCAGTGGCCGTCGCCAGGGCTGGATACCTGGGAGCACCTGCTGTTGTAGCTCCAGGGCCCGCCATTGCTAGAGCCGCCCCTCTGGCTTATGCCGCCCCTGTGGCCAGAGCCGTTGCCGCTCCTCTGGCTTATGCCGCCCATGCAGCTCCCGTAGCTGTGGCCGCCCCCGTCGCTAGGGCTGTTGCTCCTCCCGTCGCCGTCGACACCGACTACGACCCCAACCCCCAGTACAGCTACGCCTACGACATCCAGGATGCCCTGACCGGTGATGCCAAGAGCCAGCAGGAGAGCCGCAGCGGAGATGTCGTCCAGGGCAGCTACAGCCTGGTTGAGCCCGACGGTACCGTCCGCACTGTCGACTACACCGCCGATCCCGTCAACGGATTCAATGCTGTCGTACACAAGACCCCCTTGGCCGCTCCTGCCATTGCTCACGCTCCCGTTGCCGCTGTAGCCCATGCTCCCGTGGCACGTTACGCCGCCGCCCCCCTGGCTGTTGCTGCCCCCGCTGTAGCACGTTATGCTGCTCCTGCCCTTGCCTATGGTGCCGCCCCCGCTCTTGCTTACGGTGCTGCCGGAGTTCACACTAAGGCTATCTACGGTTAATTTATTCACTCTTGTTATATTTTCACTTTATCAATATTCATAAATGTCAGTTATAAAATAAAAACATTTTCACTTCAAATATTCTGTTTTATTTACCCTAAGCGTTTAATAACTGAATGTTACTCAAGTTTCTCATTCTTATTCCTATCCTTGACCTTTAACATAGCAGCGGTCAACTCAAATATCACTATGTGCCTCAAAATGCGATCTGTCACAATAGCATGTCTAGTCATTCCGTTTTTATTTGAAATTCTGCTATTAAAACAAATGGCTTTATCGACTTCACTAAGTTTTTGTTTATTTTATAGGAGATGCCTTCTGAGAAAATGCAAATTGACTTACATTTCATGTACCACTCTGTTTACTTTCTGAATGTCATATAAAACTATCGCTGCATTTACATTTTCTTCGGCTTTAGATACTTCCACGTACGGGTAACATAGTACAGTTCTGATCAAAATGTAAATAATCCTTCTCTGACATTTTTGCTTATGAAAAGTTTTATGAACAGAATCGGACTCCTGTCTTATTAACCACAAACATTAAGAACATGCTTTTAAAACTATATCTATATAAAAAGAAACTGTATATACGCGTGTATGTGTATTTAGTCGCTGATCAGAGAATTCCGATCATTTCGGATACAATTTGGATTACACACATTTTCAACATTTCCTTCAATACCCAAGTATTACAGAATCCATGGTTATTTTACCACAGACATTTCGTATTTATAATTCAAAAGTTAATTTTCATCCTGTTTTCTTACGAGCGATTATAGGCAAGACACACTGCTTTATTTGATGGTCTAGATTGTTCTGATTTCTGCTTCTTGATGATTTCTCAGATTTTAAAGTTTCAAGATGATGGCCATCATGAAATTTGTTTCACAGGACTGACCAACTTAGAACTTGAGGGTAATGCTATTTCCAAAGTGGTTGCATTATTTGGTGTTCGTTTTGTATTTTAAACGTTTACTTCTTTGGGGATTATTGATTTAATTTATTTGAATTGTTGAGTTTTAGGAGCTTTAGCCTATCATTTCCGATAGCCACCTCAATGCTTGGTAAACACAAAAGAACCACGTGCCGAAAGCACAACGCGTCATTTGATGAAAAATGGAGGGCAACAAAAACACAGTTTTATAATACTGCAAAAATGTTGCTAGCGGTATTGATTAATCTTCTTAATGTTAACAGTATATGGTAATGTTAAGCAAATAGCTTAGAGCTGGGACCGCATGCGGCGGGAACGACGAGTTAAAGTGAACGGCAGATTTCTCCTACGAAAACATCTTTTAAAAGAAGAGAATACAAAAGGCCGTGTCCTCGTCTCTACGAAAAACCTGACCAGCTATACAATACATGAACCAAAATATAAATTGCTAAATATACATTACTCATGATCATTACTTATATTAATTAGGGAAAGAGAACTCATACATAAATAATATAATAATAATAATAATAATAATAATAATAATAATAATAATAATAATAGGAGCGAACCATAGGTACTGCTTCAGAGCTCAGGCAAAATAAAATGGTCATCCCCCTAATGAGAGAAAAATGTTAAATTAATTGATTATATTCTGAAATAAAGACAGAAATATTCTAAAACTCCTATCACCAGTTCCAAGAATTAGGGTATCGTAGCACCAATTTTTCGATACCTCGTCTGTCATGTTTGAGCATTTGTTCCCTGGGAATTTAATCATTTTCTAATCGCTGGTCTGCCAAGTTCTTTTTGAATATAGAACTCACTAAGGCTAAGATCAGGAGATTAGGCTGGATAGCAGAAAATATCCCATTTGAATGTTCTAAGCAAGATCTGGGTTTTTTCAGAGCGTGGTTGAGCGGCGTCATGCAGTAGCAGAACTGTGCGAGTCAGAAGTAGAATAACCACAGTTGACAGCCCCACAACACTGTCAGTGTAACTAGCCCTCCGCTAACAATGTTTTTAAGTCCTTTCAGGAACCATGTACGCTAACGTCGACGACCTGAATGCTCATATGCCCTTCTTCATAAACAAAGGTTAACTCAAGATCGAATGCTTTATAGCGGCACCTTCATTATGTCTGGTTAACTACTGCCAAAGTAATGCGCACCATTTAGTACAACTGCTTTAGGGCTGCCAACACATAATAATAAAATATTCCAACAAAAAAACCATGATTGTTACTGTTTGTTTTTCAGAGTAAAAATATAGGGAAACTAATTGCATGATTCTTGTTAAGTTAAACTTTAATAATACAACATGTAATGAGCCGTCACTCATCATAGACCGCCGCCTTTGAATTTCTATCAGGCAAACTTTCCGGGTAGGGATTTTATCGAAGTTTTCCCTTATTCTGAGAAGGTGAATTGCTTTAAGGCACCAACGGCTCCGAGCTCATTTGCGCAATCAATAATTCCATTCATTTCATTCATCTTTACAGACTACAGACTTTGTGACATAAAATCGCTAAGTTAGTAAAATGATGAAATAAAAATACTTACTTACACATACAAAGAAGCGGCTTCTCTCTTCCGTTTGGAAGTTATAACCCAGTGCCAACAATATTCAAACAAGAATAATATCGTAGGTATATTAAGGTTACATTAATTTAATCGAAATTATATCATCTTATTCTAATTCTAAATTATGTACAGTTACATTTGGAGATTTATTGAACTGGTTTATTTACGGACGCTCATTAACATCTCAGGTCATCAGCATCACATTCAATTCAGGGTGTGCAGAAGATAACTTTTGCCCAGAGGCCTCTTATTTCAGGCTTGAGATTCTTTTACGTGCCGTAAATCTACGACACCGTACCGACGGCTTTACCTTTCTTCCAAAGGATTCCAAACGTAGGATTTTTGTGCCCGAAAAATTCCATCGACCCTGGCCGGATTGAACTCTCAATCTTGGGTCAACGAGGCAAAGTAAACCACCCATCAGGACAGACTTATATGATGATGCAAAGAATAACTTGAATGGGTGTCGATTGTCTAATAACCTAGTGAAAGCACAGAAACACTACGTTCGGTAATTAGTACTCGTTTTCCAGTGTTAATTTTTAATTAATGTTATATACGAATAAAAGAATTAGTTTAAAAACGTGTAATCTTTCCTTTTACACGCTTCTATTCCTGGAACTACCTACACCAATTGCATGGTAGCTCGATAGCTGTAATAAACATTTGCTTATCCTTTCAAAAACCTGACAAGTGCATTAATATGTTATATGCCTTCTGGATATGCCATTTTGAAATATGATAGATGAGCGATTGTTCAAAGTTTGAAACTCTGTTACGTCTTTTATTGATCATAATCACTCTAGCATTGCATCTACATTTAAACAATGCAAACTTTTCCAGAGAGATAACAGGTCTCGTAGTTTAAAAGGCTGATTTAAAGAAAACCTTTTCGCTTCTAATTTTAAAACAGATTAAAGCAAGCTCTGAGCATTCACCGAAGTTTTATTAGCAATGGAGAACAATGGACATATGTTCGGTCCCTCGGGCTGTACATGCTCGCTGCTCTATGTCACTTGATCTGACGAACGATAGTAGTAAAACACATGCTTCTTTTCAGGTTACGTGGCTTACTTTTTCATCAGTCACATTTGTTACCTTTACAAATCAATTACAGCATTGCAGACAGAGATCTATGACCGAAAAATAGATTCCGAACAATCTTTAAAATGCTTTTAATATGTTATTTTATCTAAATGAGATATTTTGAAAAGCTCATAGAGTGAAAGTATAAGCAACTCTTTAGAAATGTTCTTGCTTTTAATATGTTCCTCTCCCTTAACATTTATCCAAGAATATTTCAAAGAGTTATATTATTATGAAAGTGAGATTCCTTCAAAGCTACTTAAAAATAAATATAAAAAACTCAGCTGCTTTGAGATCTTCTTTTGCTGAAAACACGTAACCAGCTAAGAAGTATATTATTTCAGTTTAGGGAGGGATGCACCCAATTCAGGTGAATAAGGCGGAAGGGATATCAAATAATATTTCATTGTATTACTTTTTGTCAAAGCAAAGACATATATATGGGTACGAATATTGTCTGGAAGAAAGATATTTTTTTTCCTTTGATAAACCCGACCTTATCTAGCGTTTTTTCTTACCTGGTCCTCCAGTTTATGGATGTTTGTACCTGCTGCAAAATAACCAATTACCAGGATCTCTTTAGCATCCCACAATACTGAAACTATAAAATTTCCTACCAACCTGGCCTTCTTTGGCGGTGCAGAATTACAATGTTTCTATTACTGTTTTGTATCTGGTATATAGCAGAAGAAGCACAAATATGAAATAGCATTTTGTTTTCGGCTGCTAATATCTCGATAACAAGCAAAATGTTTATAATATACTAAACAATGTGTAGCCATATCCAGATTTTAAACAATCTGTGGAATATGAAGTGCATAAAATTACTGAAAATATAATAAATAAAACTGCATTGTACTGTTTTGAAAAGCGGGGTAAAAATATGAAACATTGTTGAAAGTTTAGTTCAATTAAAACTATTTATTAAAATTATGAAACGAAACTTTTTGTAAATGAATCTAACAATAAAAAAGGAAAAACAATAAATCTAATATTGTCTTTCTTCATTTTCAGTAATCGCACTTGTGGACTTAACACTACTACGTTTACGTTTTCCTTAGTAAATCGATAAGATGCTGTGCGTTTCCCGAAAAATATCCTACCCTTCATTAATAGAGGCAGACGCACCTTTTCTAGCCTCTCACTTAAAAACGATACTAAAAGAGATCGCGTGGTCTACAAGTCCCTTCTTATAGCTTAAAGAAGTTGTTGTGCATTGTGAGAACATATTGAAGTATTTGTTGTCTCATTTCAGGGATATCACTGTTTTTGACCCAGTTTTTAGTTGAGTACTTTGCTTCCTAACATTTGTTAATTTGCCAACATTAACGATATTTTATGTCACTTTAAATATTTGAGATCCTTTAAGGAAACCCATCTCAGTTCTCTTACTTGTTTTATTGCTTTCTGCATCGCGTATTCCATGGAAGGCGATTACAAGTATTCCATGTTTGTGAGATTGCAACCTTCCAAATTCTAACCTCAAAACTTGCAGAAACACGTATGAAAGACAAACAAATAACACATGGCAATCATGCGCGTGATATGTGTACTAATTCATGATGCATAAATCACGACAAAACAATATTCCATGGCGTAATAAGAGGGTAGGTTCATAAGTGTTCAGCCTCGCCGATAAGGGTTATCGCCTTCACAAAGGCATCTGGTGTCATACCTTATCTGTTATGTAAATATTGCGGCTGTAGCTTCCGCTCCGCTGTGTTCAGTTGTTCAGATATTGCATAAAGAACGCATGTGTAGCAGATTATGACATGTTCAAAATGGAGTATCCAGCTTATTTCAAGATCTTCACAAAAGAAGGAATTACTCCAAATGAATTGGAGCGATTGGATGGTGTACATGGAGAAGTACCCCCCTCATATTCTACCGTAAAAGAATGGGCCAAACTTTTTCGAATGGGTCGAGAAAGCATTAAAGACGAAGAGCGTGAAGGTCGGCCCTTGGAGGTGCTCACTCCTGAAAGCATCGCTCATGTGGAATGAGAAATAATGGGGAACATCGGCGGCTCAAAGACACAGAAATAGCAGCAAGGTTGGGTCTTTCTAAAACAACAGTCTTTCCAAATATTCATGAACATTAAAACATGAATAAGGTTAGTGCAAGATGGGTGTCTAGACTTCTTTCCTCAGTCCAAAAGCAACAACGAGTCATCTATTGTGAGTTATTTTTACAGCTCTGCCATGGTAACGAAAGATAAGTCTGCAAACCATTGTTACAGGAGATGAAACTATGGTCCTGTACCATGATCTCTTGTACAAAAGAGAATTAATGGAGTGAAGTAAACCAGGCGAAGCACCCTTTAAAGGCCAAGGTCACTCAGTTAACCAAGAAAATCTTGGTCAAAATCTTTTGGGACTGTGAAGGAATACTCTTCATTGACTTCAAGGAGGGGAATACCACAGTAATTGGGGAGTACTATGCTGGTCTACTGCACAGACTACGTGCTTCCATCAAACAGAAAAGCCGAGGAAAACTGAGTGGTGTTGTGCGCCTTCTTCACGGTAACGCGCATGTGCACACAGTTCGTGCTGCAAAGGAAGCTGTGAAGAAATGCGACTTCAAGAAGATCGATCATCCACCCTACAGTCCAGATCTAGCTCCCAGTGACTATTTCCTCTTCTCAAAATTCAAGAAGGGCCTTCGAGGAAGGAAATTTAAGTGTGGCGAAGAAGTGATAGATGTTGTTTATACCCATTTTGCAGACATTACTTCTGACTATTTGGGGGGGGGGAGAGCTGAAATGTTAATTCAAAGAGGTGAGAAGTGTATTGTAATAAAGGGTAACTATATTGAAAAATGAAATATAATTTCTGCCTTTATCATACCTAGAAAATTGTTATGCCGGAAACTTATGGACCTACCCTCGCATCTATTTATTCTCAAAACATTAACTGTTCAAAAAAACAAAAAAAAACAAAACAAAACAAATAAAATAAAATAAAACCAATTTAAAATGAAAAGTAGATACCATATATAGACAGAATTACAGTCGAGGAAATGTGTATTGCAACAAAATAGTTGAAAAATAAGAAAGCGCCTGGTAAACTTAATGTAAATGCGGAATTAACAAAATATGCAGAAATAAGTTTATTATAGCATTCCATAAATGAATGGTATAGAAAATGTAAAATAACTCAGCACTGAAAAGTACCAGAATTTAAATCTATATTTATTTTTAAAATGCAACAGGCTAGGACGTAACAGCAATGGAGCAATTTGCCCACTGAATTCAGTAAACGGCTGACAACAATATCTGATAGATTGTTAGATGAAGAGCAAGCAGGTTATCGACGAGAAAGAAAATCAAGTGGAATTCTAACACTGTCTTTATCAACTTTCTAATTATATTGAAATATGCAATATCTACATGCATTGTATAGATTTAATTTACATTTTATAACCACCACGGGTGACCGAAGTCGTTAAGTCGCGGACTCATGAGCGGGAGGACTGGGTTCGAATCCCATCAAAACCGTCCTCCCTGACAGGTTTTTTCCACATTTTCCTCATAAATAGCAAATGCTGCGGAGGCACCCTAAAATTAGGCCTGGTACGTTTCCTTCCTTATACAATTTCTTTCCTAATATATTTCATCTCATGTATCATCAATGTCCACCGCCTGTGATGCTTCAGTAGTAAAAACGGGCGTTAAACATCATTCAAAATGGATTTGATGTAAATTGTACTATTGACTTTTTTTCCCCTGTAGGGTGGAAGAGAAAGCCGCACGGCCTTGACCCTTGCCAGAATAAGTAAATAATGGAAAAAAGAAGAAAACCTACCCATGCTGTCATGTTCTAGCTGTTGCATATTATTTGTATATTTACACTAAGCCTTCGATAGAGTGAATGGGCTAAAATTGTGGATATAATATAAAAAAGAATTGTTCAAATAATCTAATGAAAGTAATTGAAAACCTTCATAAAAACGAAAATATCATTATTAAGATATTAGAAAAACAAATTAAATTTTGATACATCAGGGAGTAGACAAGCATGTAGTTTATTACCTGCTCTCTTTTAATATCTATAAGGGCAACATTGTTAAACAATATATAAGTAAAATAGATTAGAATTAAAATTGTAATACAATTTTAAATAATCCAATTTTTGTAATAATACAGGATGATGACAATATATTAAAAAATACTTCTCATAAATGAAGTCAAATATTCAAAGCACAAAACCTTAAAAGTTTTGTTACAAAAACACAAGTAATGACATTCAAATAGAACACATCCTCGAAGTTAAAAAATATTAATCAATTATCAAATAGAAGAACGGTGTATTATTTCAGATTTTTGGGCTGCGATATTAGAATATATGAAAAAAAAAAATCCAAAAATTCCTAGCCATCTGCAGAACAAGATAGAGCATTATTGGGCCGGGGGGGGGGGCTCGTACAAAATTACCATTATGAGATTCTCATGATGTACAAAGAGAAATAAAATTAAAATATCGAGAATCGAGAAAAACTCAATATAAGTACATTGAATGATTAAATTCAAGAATAAAGAGAATAAGGAAAATGAATTTGGATATATATAGAAATTAGCGAAGAAAATGCTAAATTATAATTAAAAAGTTACAGAACGCCCACTTAAATTATGGATATAAATATTATTGTGAGGATAGAACAGGCAAAAACTCCTGAATATGAAGAAACATTCCTCCATCAATATTTGATAAGACTTTTTCATTTGAATTAACTATTTCAGCATTTTAATCAGCGATCCTACAATAGAGTTTTCAATAATTTGTGGAGTGTTGAGACTGACTTGGCCTTGAGCTACGAGGGTCAACTTCCAAGCTCTGGCTACTCCGCTATCCTTTCCAAACCGTCAGAAATGATGATACAGAATCCATCCCCGAGAATGTCTGCTCTATATATTACGTTAATCATCAAACAATTAGGTATTTATTTTCCACTGCACTGCAACAGTTACACGCTCAACTGACCATCGGATGATTATTGCAATGGCGTTCCTAGAGAAAATGATAAGAACTTTATCTCTAAATGATAATCTTAGAGATGACCCCATTGACTTTAAATCACGCGTATAAAACATAAGCATACCTATTAACTTAAAACCGTTCAGAAATAACGTAAACGAGATTGGCGCGAGTATAAGTTTACGAGATTTCACGGATGGCAGCGGAGAGAACCGAACGTGTCCTAAGTGTTAGTTGCCTAAGGGATTCACACAACTGGAACCGCAACCAAAATTCAAACGGCATCTTAGCTTCTTTTTTTGTCTCTCTTTGTTCTTCCATGCGATTTCGCGCAGTTTATTAAGGGTATTTATATACATTTTCAATTAACCCCTAAAGATTTTTTTTAAATTTTATTATAAAGTTAAATTAACATTTAATATACAATCACCTGCTCGACTCGTTTTGCTAAGTCCATTATGCTATAACTGAATGTGATATTTATTTAAATGTATAATCAGTAATGTGAAACATCATTTGCAATGAAAGATGTGGCATTTTTAAGTATTGTAGTTAAGAATTTTGTTTGCTAAATTTATGACAATTTTAAAGACTTATTTTATCGCTAAAAAGCATTTCATAAATTAGTAGTTTTCCGTCACTTTCCGGAATTCGCAATTAATTCATACACACAACACTAACCTTAACCTAACCTAGGGTAAATCCTAGAAACCGGTGGACCTAGTGGTTTGCTGCTATGTTCTCGGCAATCTATTTGAAAGCTCCCTCCGGAATATATAGTCGCTTCAATTTGATTCTAATTTACTTTACCTCAATAATTACATTGAAGTTTTGTATAATCTTTTGTTCTCTAGTAATTCATAGTTTTTATCTATACATTCAAGAATGAATGTTTTTATCATACTCTAATGTTTCGTGCACTGGAGGTCCGAAAAGCTGGTCTAGCTAAATAAGACACACCTATTTCCAAGCCCGAGGGCGAAACAAAAGTTAATGCACCTAGGGCCAATGGTATAAGAAGAAGATAAGGCCGATATGCTCCGTGTGATGTGAATGCGTTTCCAAGCGCTGTGCTTTGGAAATCTATGACGGAGCATTCACCTTTAGTACACCTTATTTCAACAAACATTTTCATTTGCAACACTTTTGTCTACCATATGAACCGGTTTCTGAGTATTTCTAGAGCGCAAAAGAAGTGGGTGACTGTGCTGACCTATTTAAATAACACCTGGTTTCGACAAACTATGTGAAATTCTCTATTTGCCATTTAACACAGAGTGGTTTCCAATACTGAGAAAGTGCTATACACTAGAGCTGATTTTATACGAGAGAGAGAGAGAGAGAGAGAGAGGGAGAGAGAGAGAGTTTAAAAATTAAAACGTTTTTATGTCAGAAAAAACATTAATGAACGAGAAAATTCCGATATATACATGTCTGATATGGGTTTTTGCCTCATTAAAAGTGCCAAGGCTACTAGTCAATTTACATACAGGGCATTTCAAAAGTAATCCTTAATTTTTTTACAGGTAGACGAAAGATTTAAGGGGGGAAAAATAAAAAGTGAATTGTAAAGACACGTCAAATCTTATTTGTTAAAAAAATGTATTTTATAAACGTCAGGACTTTCCGTAGTCTTTATTAAATAAGCTATATCGTCACCGAAAAATATTTTAAATCAGAATCTACGATATTTTTTCGTGTTTTTTTTTTTCTGATAGAGAGCGTTCTTTTTTATCCCACAGTACCTTCATTTGTTTTATACAGAAGCGACATTTAGTAACATATAGAAATAACAAACTACGAAAAAATATTGCTGTCATACTAACATACGTTTTTGAATAAAACAAAAGGTAACGTGAAAATGTGTAAGCGTGAAAAAAATCACAGGTTCTAAATTAAAATTTTCTTCCATGATGTCTTAGCTCTTGCAATAATGATTACAGAAAGGTTTCGCATTTATAAAACAAATCCTTTTGACAGTTACGTTTTGGCTGTCTTTCTTTCTTTCTTTTTTTCTTTTTTCCCCCATAATTTCCTCCATCTTCCTGTAAAACAAAGCATGGACTACTTTTGAAAACCCGGCATATTGCTCAAGTTATTTGCTTGCACTTCATATGAAACTTATGAAAATCAAGCTATATTATGTTCTAATCACATTTTCCTAAATACTTTCTTGTATCAAACACGACTACAAACTTGTAATTCAACTATTAGTATGCAAGCACTTTCAAAGAGACTCGGTACCGATTTCGGCTTGGCTACTATTTGAGTCAGGTTCTTTCAGAAGTTTGATATTACTACTTTTTAAATTTAAAAATAGTGAAAGAGAAAGAAAGCTAGGTTCTGAAGGTTTTGTTTATTTACCGACGCTTTTTAACCGTTTTGGTCATTAGCGTCCCATTCAATTCAGAGCGTGAAACGACTGATAAAATTTGCTCCATAGACCTCTTCTTTTAAGCTTGAGGTTATTTTACATGCCGTAAATCTACGACACGGAAGTAACGACTGTACTTCCCTTCCGAAGGAAACCATACTTCGGATTCTAAGAGATTCATCGACCCTGGCCGGTTTTGATTTTTTGATTTTTCAAACGCACATTATTGTAGAAAACACCTAAAATACTACCACCATGAAACCGTAGCATATTTATTCAGTGTTGAATGCAATATTTCTAGGTGAGAACATTGCTAAGCAACACGTTTAGTATGTAAAAGATCAAAGAACCTATTGAAAATATATGAAATTTCACAAATTTCCATATCTACCATAAAGTGTACCAACTACTCAGTGAACAACTGGAAAAATGCACCGCGCACAAGAGGATGGTACTGCAGCTGTGGTCTGGTTGTGAGGGCGGGTAACTGGCTCGGTTTTTGCTCCCTTGTCCGCTACTTGTTTCAGTATTACGTTAGATTCACTCTCGATTTCATCAGCTCGAAGTGAACCAGTTTCAAAATATGTCAATCCCGGGGTAGACATGCTACAGTCTGCTGCAAGAATGTTTGTTTCTGTTCTAATTTATGACAATGCCACCGCCCCGGCTTCAATACCACCAATCGTTACAGTTCTTGTTTCACCGCAAAGTGTATTGTGCAAAAGTTGAATGTCGTCGAAGTGTTTTCATTAGAAAACTGTAGGTACAGCTGGAGAAAAACGGCTGTGCATTTACTTGTGACAACTTATTTAATCTGAAATGAGATGCAATTAAGAAGAATGAATAAATTGCCTCTACATCCATTTACCTTCTGCTGTTCATAAACCTAATTTTCCTCTGATAAAGACGCAAATTACCCCAGGGGATATCAGTCTGAAAACTACAACACATTTCTAATACCAGACAGTGTGTTATTTAGCGTTGAATCTGTATTTGAGCTGTCTGCCACAAATGAAATGAAACATTTTCACTGAGTTCAGAAAGTCGCCCTGCACTTAGGCTAAGGAGGTAGATTTATTTACCAATCTCGAAATATTATATTTATGTTTCCGTTTCTTTTGAAGTACCTTTTACATACTCAGCTGTTCCACCATCCTGTGACAAATTGTTTTAAATTCAATATTCAGCTGTTAGAGTGACTGAATAACAATTAATTAATTCAGTTTCTATTCATAGAGGTTCTTTAAAATGAGAAATGTGTTTTTCATTGTTGAAAATTGCTGTCGACAAGGCAATAAATACATTTACTTTGACAAATCACGTCCAATTTTTTTATTTTTCAGAGCACCTCACCCCCAATAAAAACCGTGCATGTATATTATAACCAGGGTTACGATTTGTTACGATTTATTTCTAAATTAAAATTATTTTTTAATTATTTATAGTTAAAATTTTGGCAAATGTTTATGAATGAGAATATTTGGGATGATAACAATATATTTTATTATCCATATATCCGCATATAATTCATACAATACAATTTACAAACATTTGAGAAAAACTCGCATGTCTTTTCATAATTGAACATTTTATTTAAAATATTTACCATATTCTATTGTTTGAAAATTATCTTTGTCGGGTACTAATTTAAAATGTATTTCACTAGTATATTACTTCAAAGTCCATTTAGGGTTTTCATCAATTAGTAGAGGCAGTATAACATTGAAGTCACCGAGAATGTGTTTTAGACCCTGATAGCGCTTTTTCTATTGAATCCACAAAGTTTTTATGTGTGTATGTGATAAAACAGTGAAACTGATATACCATACTTTCATGCATGACAACTGTACAAAACACTCTGTAAAAGCAAAACATTCCTCTATACGAAAAGTGCTAACATCCTGAGGAAAGTGACAGAACTTTCTCAATAGTTGCAGAAGTGGTGAACGTGAAGAAGAACAAAAGTGTGGTCAAGAATTAAAGCTATGGTAAGCTATGAAACATCAGGGACGTTTCGTTGAATGAAATGTGAAATGTTGCTAGGCTTAGTGTGTTCATTACTTCTTGGGATATTGAGTGCAATTTTAGCGATATGAAGCAATTTTAAGAGACAACAGATACACATCCGCATTTGAAAACAATAAAAAAATTAAATAGAAAGAGTTATCTAGTATTAGAAAAAATGCCCCATTATTTTAATACAGATATTTAGAAGGTTAAATGCTTGATCCGTTATTAAGTAATAATACCGTTTACTGAACGTTTTAATAACGTGAAATATGAACACAAAACAGATATTTTTTCCAACATTTTGAACCATTTTTATACAATTGTATATTCATTGTAATTCATCCATATTTTACTTCATATTTTGATGAATTTTAGTTCATATGTATATACTATTTAACTATTTTTATTACATATCAATCTTGGCCCTGCCTATTACATACAAATTAAAAAAGTAGAATCTTCCTTCAGGATATAAGAATTAGATATTTAATAAGCATAGTTAACGTCCATTAATTCTGTGAAAATGCAGCATCAGAATTAAAATTGATAACCAACAGTGTTTTGCCTTGTGTAAACTTCTTAGAATTACAAAAATGGTCAGTGAAACAACATTTAGCACTCTTCTCTGCCAGAAATAATCGACAAATCTGCGAAGAGCAGCAGCAAAGAGAGTTTAAATTGCACATTCATCAGGCAGTACCACTCAAGGCTGTTCCGGGAAAAGAAGCAACAATGTAACAACTTTTCTCAACTCTACCACTCTGAACAAAGGTGGGCTTTTGTTGGACATTATGGGAGCACCTCTACTCTGATTGATTGCTGTTTTTATAAGCGCGCCTTGTAGGTCATCAAGTACGACAGTCAAAAGCCGCCTATGAAGCTGAAACGAGGTACAACACTAATTGTTTATTCGCGTTATGGAGGTCAAGTTGTTCACCATATATCAGCTTATAGTTATGGCGAAATTTCCTGCCTTTCCCCTCCTGCTTATAAAGCATGTATTTCCCAAATGGCGGACATCTCATTTGCATAAGAACTATCAAATGAAAGCTATTTAAATTATTATACTTATAGCTACGTGTTTTAATAGTCCCACTTCCGGTGCGCACGGAGTTTATTAATAAAGTATAACTTTATTTTATAAAGTCCTCCTGACGAATATTCACGAATGATATACTCTCATGTTTAAAACAGATCTTCCTTCAAATCTTATTCTTCAATGCTTGCTTAGTTTACACGATTATTAGGAAAATACTTAGAAGGAAAATAAAAAAAGTACTTGCTGATTAGCCTTCGCAAATTTTCAGAACGAAATTTTGATCGCGGAAAGAAGATTCTTTATTTGTGCTTCTGAAACATTTACATTATCGTTATAAACAGATTGATATCAAACCACACATAAATGTTTCACCTTGTTCAGAATATGTGTTTTTAATCACATTAATTGTGCAGTTTCGTATTCATTGTTCTAAATTATATGAGCAAGGTGTTATCAAAATACGAGAGTAAAATATTCTTATTCCCTTTCAGTAAGATACATTAACTTTGGGTTATCATCTGGCTCCGTGAAGGCATAGATAGGAAAAGGGCTGCTCAAAATACATAAGTTGATATCCTAGCATCGGAAGCGTTCTTAATTTATAATTAAAGAAATTACAAAAGTTGTTTTAATTAGTACTGGTATGTAGGAAACTAAATTAAAAGATGAGTATAATCTGAGATAGTGATCATTCCGTTAGAAATGGGCTGCTACAATTACGGGACAATGTTTCAACTTAGAAGACTCTGGTCTATGAACCCGCGAAGTGATATATGGGGTGCCTCGAAACTCAACTTTTGACTTAGGCCGAGCTACAGTATGATCTGTGATGCTTTTACCGCAGTAAGGGTTTTTTCCCTATAAGCGAGCCCCCATTCATTTGACACAATGTGGGGGATGGCAAGTCTGCTTGCTTACTTGTTGACCTTGCTGACTGTAGCAGTCGTAGCACAACTGTTCCTGGGTGTGTGCTGTGCTGTTCGTTTCTTACGTCGACAGAATACATAAAGTGTATTATGTCTCGTGTGTTTTACATCGGCACAGCGTGTCTTTATGCACAATTCGTATTGTTATTTCAGTGATGAAAGAATCATAGGAGTAATTTATTTTTGAGCATACAGTTGATTCTGTTTCTTATGTGAATGCCATACTAACTCTACTTTCAGAGAAATAGCCCACAGAAAGCACGATATTGCGTTTTTTCAACAGGACTCTACTAGTGCTCTCACTGCGAGTAATTCCATGAGAGCAATTCACAAAATGTTTCCTCAAGACAGAGTTATTAGTAGGGATTTGTGGTCTCCTCAGTTCCCCGATTATTATCTCTGAGTAAATTAAAAAATGCCGTGTACAAGACGAACTCGCAAACCATACAAGAACTTAAAGATAATATTCGTCAGGAAATTGTCCGGGTTGCTCAAAATGAACTACAGGAGTGGTGAATAATTTCCTAAAGAGATGCTAAAATATCTGGAGAACGAGGGCGGGCAGTTTTAACAACTCATTTTATAATTTGGTAAGTAATGGGCCTCTTAAATTGGTTTGTGTATTTTATGGATCCCGCTAATCACTGAGACCCGGCTGGCCGGCTAGCGAGCGGCATGCTTCGCCCATAGGCAAAAACGATCTCACGGCAGTTTTCGGTCCAAGGCTAGAAATCCGTCTGGTTTCCGAAGCGATATGCAGTGAGAGAAGTTTAAAAAAGGTCCATACATAGCTGAGCCGAACGGCACCATTTTAAAACTTAGGTTAAATTTATTTAATAACAGAATTTAGTATACACCCTCCTTCATTAGGTCCTGCAAATGTTGCCTCTCTTCCCTCTTACACTATCCACGACTTCTTAAGAAATTATCAGACACCTATCAGTTCCCAATTATTAATGGGCCTAGCTTTGTTTTGAAAGTTTATTTTAAGTTCTTTCAGTGTATAGGGGTTAGTTGAATACGGTCAACTTCAAATTCCCCAAAGATAAAATCACAGACCGCAAGATCTTGGGAAAGAGAAGGCCGCAAACTAGGACCAATAATTCTCGAACCAAATATACCACACAATTATTCATTGATTTATGGGCAGTTTTCGATTTTTTTCAATCAATTACAGAACTTGTTCATTAAACTTCAGTACTAATTTTAATATTTTTCATGAAATTGACGTCTATATGCCTGTCTCGTTACTCCAAACGACTTTCCATATTGTCTTGAGGATGAACATACACGACACAATGAATAACCGCATCACTGCACAATACTGTGCATTATTAAACCTCACTCTCAACTGTCTGATTGTCAAAATGCCGCTCGTAACACAAGCCACGTGAGAAATCTCAGCAATTGGAAGGGGATGGGTTCAGCGGTATGCTGAACTAAGTCGCAGCACTTTTAGACTGATCTTATCGTAGATTCACTAAAGGTATCCACCTAGTGACCTTGTTTGCTGCGGCTTGGGCGCCCTAGAGTTCATATATTTTTGGATACAATGTATAATGAGCCTTCGAATAAGCTCACATATTTTATGGATTGCTCTTAACTCTTGTTTCACTTTCATTTAATTGTAAGGCAGTTGTGGTTATTTTATTTTTTTTTTTTTGTTGATTTATTTATGGACGCTCTTTAACAGCTCAGGTCATCAGCGTCCCATTCAACTCAGGGCGTGAAACGGTCGACAAATTTTACTCAGAGGCCTCTCTTTCAGACTTGAGATTCTTTTTCGTGCCGTAAATGTACGACACGGCACCCACGGCTTTACTTCCCTTCCGAAGGAAGCCATACTTAGGATTTTTACGCCCCGAAAATATCCATGGGTCCTGGCCGGATTCGAACCCACGATCTTGGGTTTAGGAGGCAAGTATGGTAACCACTACACCACCAGGACCAACAGTTGTGGTTATTAGTTTAAAATAGAAATAGAGAAAAAGTAAATCATCTCACGTAATTTCGTTAATCCAGAGTTTGCGGAGTAATATCATTGTAAACAGCCTTTTTTTATATTACCTTCAGTAGTTTCTATGATTATTTATGCATTCTTTCTGGTGTTTTTAGCTTTGCTTGATTGGGGATATCTAGAGCTAATTTTGGTTTGCGTCTGCAGTACTGGGAAAGGGCCGGGCCTGATGCCTACCATAACAACACTTTCTGCGCTAATGGGGCAATCTGTTATGACAGTATGCGTAGGTTCTGTTTCTGTTATTATAACGCAGTTTGCGGTTAAGAGGTGAATGCATCTCAAGTTTTTGCATTATTATAAGCGTTGATGCGACAGCGTTATTAATTATTATAGTGTAATGTATTATATTAAAATATTACATCCTCATACTGTTGAAGACTTTTAAACATCAGGATAGGAAATGGAAGAATTACAGAAGTAGAGATTTTGGTATTGAATGCAAATTTCATTTTAAAAAATGTCAGAACAGTGACTGCAAACAGACAGACACCGCTTCCTATAACATAGGTAAGCGGTTCCTAAACTGTGGGTCGAGACCTCCAAGGGAGAGGTCACTGGATTCAATCTGGGAGGCCGGGGTGCATACGACGAAAGTACATTTATTTATTTAAGAACTTGTCCAGTTTCACGTACGTTCTTATTGAGAAATGTTACACCAGATATATAGGAGCGCAACAACGACTATTGTGAGTGAATTAATGTCACATTGCTGAAGCGTACGAATGAACTTTAATTATATGCAGCGAAGTGAATGGAGAGTCGCCAATAATTTCATTCTGGAAAAGAAGTGTGGGAACTGTTGACATAAGTTGTTACTATGAAATAAAACCATATAAAAACATTATTATTTTTCAAATTTCTGATAGTGGAAATGAAAAGGCTTGTGTTCAGTTATGGACGCAGGACAAAAATTCTTCTCTATAATTTTTTCACAGAAACATTCTACTTTTATACTTTTGTCATAGTACTTCTTTTTCATAAAATGATTCAAATAGAGTGAATAAACAAAAGTAGCTTATTTACCTTTTGCATTATGGTTACGCTTTGTAATGGGTAATACACACTCGAATCCTTTCTAAGAAAGTAATTTTGATGTATAGAGTGAAAGTAAAGATTGTTTCTAAAGGTTTTCTTCTTTAAGCGTACTCAAAGACTTATAAGAATTATGCTAAACTTATAAACATGAATAATATTTCAAGATCTGTGGTGTTAATATCTGCCTTAAAGCTCTGTTTAACCTCAGTATCTTTATCCAAGAAATCCACCTAAAAGTTTGGGCAAGCACACTTGTCCCTTCACACATATGTCCATTTATAAAAAGGAATTCAGTTGTATCACCTACATGAAAGTACATAATATGAAATGAATTAAGCGTCGCTTAGTAATCCAAGCATCAAATTACATGTAGCATATGACCTCCTGCTACACTTACGAAGCTAAAACAGTCTCACATATGTAAGTTCTATCAAAATACCAACCATCTGAATGCCGACCTTGATTATCAACATCACAGAATGCACAAAGTACGAGTATAAGACCTTGCGCCACCCTAAAATACATCAGCTCATATTTCATCAATACGAAAATAATTTCATCTATAGACACAATACTCGCAATGCGGCAGATTTTTTAAAAAACGAAAGAGTATAAAATAATTACATATTATTTATTCATAAAACTACCTCCTTAGTCTAGTGGTTAGCGTTGCTGAGTGCTGGCCCGGGTTGAATTCCCGATACTTGCTTAGAAATTTTTCTAAGTAGGGAGGTCTCAAACGGGATCTACCCAACCTCCTGAGGACAATTGGGGAGCTGCCTGATGGGAAAGTGGCGTCCTTCAATCACAAAGTCGCGTGATAGGCGACCGGTGGGGTGCCAGCATGCTGATCCTATGCTGCAAAACTGTCCTCTATTAATGAAGTCGTAAGACATATGGAGGTAGAGGAAGCAGCGGTCATTGCGGCAAGCCAAGGTTCACCCGTGCGAAGTTAATATCATGTGTGCTAATTTGAATAAATACACTCATTCATTCATTCACTCAAAGTACGAAAGGCACATGTAGGTAATTGCTATTCTTTATAATCACATTTTATTTTCGGCTCATTAGATCATGCTTAAATAATTAATTCCGTTTAAGACAGAGAAGTGAAAGATTTTGAATGTGTTTCATATTGGATCACATGTGCAAGTATGTGTGAAAGAGCACTTAATCGTTACCATTCAATTTCTTCGGGTTATGTCAAAGGCGATGTGTCATTTAGAGAAACGATCCGATAATTTGATTAAAAAGCTTTCTATCCCCTGGGGAAAATAGGAGACTTGTCCCATTTTTATTCCATTTGATTTAAAAAAAATAACAAATAACTGCTGTTGAATCTTAAAACTCATTTAATGATAATAGAAACACGCATAATGAATCATTAAGAATGATGTAGAAATGTAGTCCAGTACAAATGTAAGGTGTTCATGATAAAAAAAAATTGAATTCCTATTGTGCAGTGAATAAAATATAAATTCGCTACTCGAGTTCTGTACACAATGCACATTTCATATCAATGTCCGTTTTGCTTGCTGCGGCGGAACGATATACGGATACAGTCAGGTCAGTGATAAGTAGAAATAGTGATCAAATAAATATGTCATTACTGCCTTTTTAAATAAAGTTAATTTTTCAATTGCTTTAGTTTGGAGTGGTAATTTGTTGTATACTTTGATAAGCATCTGAGTTGCATTATTTTTATATGTTTTGGTGTTTGTTTTCATTATAGGAAGACTTGCTTTTCTTCTTGATGTATTACTTCATTTATTATGCGATTCTTTTGCTACAAGCTTGTTTCTTATAAATAATGTTGCCTCATATATGTGGATGCGGATATTGGCCAGATTCTCAGTTTTAAGAAAATTGGTTTGCAGAAGACTTCTGATTTGCACCAGTTATTATTTTGATGTTTCGTTTCTGCATTGCAAATACTTTCTTGGAGGGGAGGTTGCCATACTTCAGCAAAATATATACTTCCAACAGTATCAAGAGTTACATTATTTGCTACATTCCTGAACAGATATCCAGTTACACTAAAATTTTCATTAACTTTTCAGAGTCTTTTAGGTGATTTTTAAGTCGAGACTATAAGGAAAAATTATTAATAATATATGAAGAAAATATTTATTTTGTATCTAAGTCACATAAAAATAGCACTACTTATATTATTACGATTATATTAAAAAAATAAAACTTCGTTGCAAACTACACAGGTGTCACAACTGGGATTGAATTCATAAAGAAAAATCTAAAGCTCATGTGATAGTCGTATTGTCTACCTTTCTGAAGGAGGGAAAAAATTGCGAGAGAATAACGAAATACTGGGCGCTGTTAACGAAATATGTCGCCCCGCCTGACCAGCTCGGCCGGTTACCATTTGTACACCGAGATACGTATGTATATAAAGGCCGAGCTCTGGTCACTAGTCACACAGCAATTCGCACTCAATCAGCAACATGGCAGCCAAGGTAAATATCTATCATGCTTACTGGTAGGGATTCACTACATTCAATGGTTAGTAGCGTTGTAGGTAAATCTATTCTTCTATAATATACACATTTATTACACGTACAAAAATATTCTTGCGGTGCCGGGTACACAACAGCAAAAGGGACCATATTTTAAATCTATTTTTGGACGCTGTCCAAGATTCTTAACGGTAACCGAATATAAAATATAAAATCGTTTATTTTTTTGTATAGTCTCGTACTGACTGTCACAACTTAAAATACACAAATAGCGGCGCAAGTATTGCTCAGGAAAACAACTTCCTGGCTGCTAGTTACTGTTACTTCCTGAGCTATTTAGATGGAAACGTCCATTCTTAACTATTAATTTCAATATTAAAGTTACCAGAAAATGTGCAGTAAAACGTTTACAGACCTACGCAACATACATTTTGTCTTGTATAATGCTAGTCTATATTATAATAGGAATTTCAGTGATTCAAGTCAGGTTTATAAGTCCTGCAAGTGGATTGCAATACTGATGTGAGATTTAATATTAAACTGCAATACGTTTTTATTTATTCTTTTAAGTCTTTCATTCCAAAACTAACACTTTTTAAAGGAAATACTGACATTAAGAATGTAAAGAGGGAGGCAATGCCATTTCTAGGGGTTTTCTGTGCCTATTTCCTAAAGTATATATTTTTGTATATGTTACAACGTAACAGTAAGCATACGCAATGCATCCACCTTAAGGACAACATATTCATTTGGGCTAGAAGGGCAAAAAAAAAAAAAAAGTTGCTGTAAACGCATTCAGCTTACTTGACAAAGTGCTTCAGCCGATTAGTTTTCTATTAAAAAAAAAAAAAAAAAAAAAAAACATCAAATAAGACAGCTCAATGCTTGGTCATCCGCTAATGTATCCGAAAGCTACAACCTTAGATTTGCCTCATTTGCTGTTTCTGTTTTTCAAAGAAGATCGTACTCAAATATGATTACAGTTCATGCTACTGGGAGAAATTAAGAAAATATTTTCTTTGTGTTTCAGTTCTTCATCCTCGCCGCCGTAGTGGCCATCGCCAGGGCCGGATACCTGGGAGCACCCGCCGTCGTGGCTCCAGGACCCGCCATCGCTAGAGCCGCTCCTCTGGCTTATGCCGCCCCCGTCGCCAGAGCCGTCGCCGCTCCCCTGGCCGTTGCCCACGCTGCTCCCTTGGGCTATGCTGCCCACGCTGCTCCCTTGGCCTATGCTGCCCCTGCTGTCGCTAAGGTCGCCGTCGACACCGACTTCGACCCTCATCCCCAGTACAGCTACGCCTACGACATCCAGGATGCTCTGACCGGAGACTCCAAGAGCCAGCACGAGAGCCGTGACGGAGACGTCGTCCAGGGTACCTACAGCGTGGCCGAACCCGACGGCACCATCCGCACCGTCGACTACACTGCCGACCCTGTCAACGGATTCAACGCCGTCGTCCACAAGACCGGCGCCGCTGTAGCTCACGCACCCGTAGCTGCCGTCGCTCACGCCCCCGTGGCTCGCTATGCCGCTGCTGCTCCCCTCGCCGTAGCCGCCCCCGCCATTGCCCGCGTTGCTGCCGCCCCCATCGCTCGTCTGGCTGCTCCCGCTCCTTTGGCCGCCCGCTATGCTGCCCCTATTGCCCGCTACGCCGCCCCCGCTGTGGCTTACGCTGGACACGGACTGGCCGCCCCCGCTGTGGCTTATGCTGGACATGGTCTGGCTGCCCCCGCTGTGGCTTACGCTGGACACGGTCTGGCTGCTCCCGCTCTCGCTTACTCTGCAGGACATGGTCTGGCCTACGGCGCCGCTCCTCTGCACACCAAGGCCATCCTTGGTTAGATTTTATCTTCTCCAGTACAAACCGCTATTTATATTTGTATATACTCATCACATATAGTTTTCGCAATAAAACGTAAAAACTAAAGTACCGAATTAACATTATTTACGCCCTACATCTCTCACTCCTATCCTTAACCTTTTACGAATATTTCATCATAATTATGCAGTGAAAATGCAAATATTGCATTTACTTCTCGCTTTCCTGTGTCAGCATTTCCATGCGATTCAAAGTACAGCTTTTCTGAAACTAACTACAGCTTGAATTTTATAAGTTGCAAGGAAACAATACTTGCTTCAAATATCTAAGGAAACATTTTACTATGACAGAAGAGAATACGTTATTAATACAAGCATCTAACTGATTTAAAATTACAAATATCCTATTAAAACTCTGTTACAAAACATGAACTTTGCAATATTAAGGAATGAAGCAAAATATTAGCTTTTATAGTCCGTTATATATTACATAACCAACAAAAGATTTCCAGATATATTATTTCAGAATTTATGGACATAAATGATTTTTCTGTGGAATACAGTGGTTCAAAATATGTTGTTAATGCTCAATCATTTTTCATGTGGAATATTACCATTGGGCTGTCTCTGCACAATATCTGTATCTGTATCGTTAATCTATCAAAGCGTCTTTCTGTTTAAATGGCATTTTACTCTATTTCGTAAAAATTGTATCATAGAAATGATGTTCCAGAGAACGTATTATTGATTTGGATTATATAGCTATGATGAACAATTTAATTACGCGCATTACCGACATCCAGACATTCAATGTTGCTACAATGCAGGAAAATGTACGGGAAAAAAGTTGAAAAATAGGCATATTAATTCTTTTAATATCTATGTGTTAATATGCATTATGAAAGTAGACTTTTTAAGCCTTTTAAGCATTAAAAAACGAATTCCTGGAGACTTAGCAAAGTTCACTGCGGGCACCGTTAAAGCAGCAGCAGCAGCAGCAGCAGCAGCAGCAGCAGTAGCAGTAGCAGTAGTAGTAGCAGTAGCAGTAGCAGTAGCAGTAGTAGTAGTAGTAGTAGTAGTAGTAGTTTATTTATTTACAAAATATATTTATTATAAATTTAGTTCATCCATAGCATACGCTTTCCCAACATACTAGGAAATGCATGAAATTATACAAACCAATATTTAGCTCTTAAGAGGAGAACTATATATATATAGTGACCACAGGTCTTCTTGCCATAAAATGACTCCACGAGTCCGAAATATAGCGATCTCAAGTGTGGCTTTTTCTTAGTTATTATCCTTTTCTGCTGTTATAAATACTGTTAATTTGTTACATTGTTAATAGTGTTACTTTAATTTTATTTTTCTTTTATATTATATACATACATAATAAAGTAATAAAATATAAAATTATAGAAAATTCGAAATACATAAATAAGATAAATAGAAAAGAGAACAATGCAAAAGTAAATAACTTACACTCCCACAAATATATGTACAAATAATTTCAAAAATATAGTGGCTTGTGTTCCGCTGCCCCCTTCCCAATTGTCTGCCTCTTCCGATCTGAGCTGTACCACTTTATGCAAAAATTTACTTACTCCCTCTTCCTGCTTTCTAATTGCCAGCCAAGTTCAGCACTGCCACTATACTCCCGTTAACAAACTGGGCCGGTAGGTATCTTTTTCTCCATTCTTCCGTCCCCTTGCATTACGCCAGAATATATTCCCAAGAATGCCCATTGATGCCATGAAGCATAGAGCAGAAAATTAAAGCAGTTACAGATATGCTTTTTAAGTTTATTGGAAATGGTATATGGGTTAGATCCAATACGTGGGGCAATTTGGAGTTGGGAACAAGCGAATAAATTGGATCAGACAAGTTCCCGTTTTTTTTAGAAAATTGAGAGAGGCACGGCAAACTGTGGAATCTTAAAAGTATCCTGAAGCTTGTAGTGAGACCAAAGAATATAAAAGTAGATCGCTGAAGTGCTATATCTTGTCTAGGCTGATGTGTTCTGTCAACAAACATTATATCCTTCCGCATTTATGTTGGTGCGGAAGGACGGGGAAGAGGAAGAGAAAAGGCGCAGTTTCTGGACATGAACAGAGAGGGGGAGTAAGTTGTGTACTTAAAGCGAACACCTTTATACAATGTTATACAATGATCATAGTGTCTTATTATCATACAACCGTTTCATATACAATTAAAATTACTATTGCTTAGAAAGTCTCATACAGATGTTTATTGATCAATTTATTATCAAGGTTATTTATTAATAATGTAAATAACACCCGTATAGACAGTTACCCTGCGAACCAGTCACGCCTCCTTTCATGAAAGGCAGCGGAGAAATTCCATTCAACTAATCTAGGCAAATAGTTACCATGTTCTTTATGCAGGTCTGGTAGCCCAGTTGGTTAGAGCGTGCCACCAACGGTAAGGTAGTTGGTTCGATTCTCCTAGAGGCAATTTTTTTTCTTAATCTTCATACTTGTACACTTTTCTTACTATAATAAAGGTTATGTTCTTTAGGGAGAACAATGCATAGGTTGTAATATTACTTTTATTTCATGTACATTGCAAATTTAGGTTAGGTTACGCTAGGTTAGCTTTAAAAAAAAAAGTTGCAAAAGTTATACTGTTAACGCATAGGTTGCAAATTTAGGTTAAGATAGGTTAAAAAAGCAAAGCTTATACTGTTAAAAGCGTATGGCTTTTCCCGTATCAATGATTTATTTTGCTTTTTACATTACCATATTAAAGTTTCCCATATTCGCTGTATACTGAATGTGATGAACTAATAAATGTATCCTAACTTTTTATTTTTTTTGCATTCCATTGCTTGTTTCTGTACGTTACGACTATTACATCCGCCAGTATTTGTTGAAATCACGTTTAGTTTTCTCCGCTGCCGTTCGTGGTAGGAGGCGTGATTGGTGGCTCTTATATGTAAGGGTAAGTTAGATAACACACTGAACTGGGTGGATATTTTATGCATTTGCTGATATCACATTTCAGCTTCTTTCGTTACACAGACAGTTTAGCTGCAAATTGCTCAGAACAATATGCTACCGTGAACAGTTAAGCACGAGAGGGAATTTGGCATGGGCTTCAAAGCTGAGAAAGGGACAAGGAAATAAGAGGAGTTCCGGGAGGAAGGTTAAGAACCGCCTAACATGGATAGGCAAGAGACATTGGTGCAATGCATCCATCACACGTACGGCCGAAACTAAAATTCGCATGAGGACTGAGCAGGGGTGGCGTCGCTCAGATTCGGTGGGCGGATGACCAAGATGATCATTTCTCCCATATATAAGGAGAAGAAATGGTGGTTAAATACGCTGGAGAGTTGTAGAAACAGGCACGATGGAGGGAAAGATACCACTGCATGGAACAGAGCGAAATGGGCATGTTAGGCTTTGCTGGCAAGAAAGTAAGAGGTGGAGTTCGGTAAATTCCTGTGGATATCAAGACATCGCAGGTTTGAAATGACTGATAACTGAATGCAAGTAATAAACCTCTGCTAATTCTGACATTTTTTCCCCGTTTCTAAGGCCCACTAGACCGTTTTACAGAATATGCTCTACTTGCGATTATGCACAACTGCGAAAACATGAATGATTGGCCAACGTTATAGCTTGAGGCTGTATTAAATTCTGTTGCTAAGCCGAGGAACTTAAATATACTTATTATCATTATTATTATTATTATTATTATTATTATTGTTGTTGTTGTTGTTTTGTCACCAAATTCAATTTAATTTAGCTGAAAGAAATTTAATATGATTATAACTCTTAAAATTTCGATACGATAGCCTTTACCAATCCGCTGCTCAGCTGGACAAATTGACAACACTGGAACGCCCGAAAATGGATATCAACAAGAAATACATCTAATCTGAGCGACCTTCATCACTCCAGAAAAATAAAATGTGGTAACTATAAGCGTTTGTAATAAATAATACTACAAATCAAATGTAGAATGATTGGAATAACTTTATAAAGTAATTTTTCTCCAATGCTTATTCTAGGGGATGACTAATTAGAAAGGTAGACATGTCTTTATTGACCGACTTAATTTGTGTGAAAATATATTAATTAGGTGGTTTGAAATGAATTTTCATCCTTCGCAATTAATTTTGAGCCTATCGGAAACTTTTCGTAACTTTCAATCCTATTTTAATTCTATTTTGTTTTTATTTACCACTAATATACATTTCTTACAAAGGTGTATGACGTGTTATTTGAGATTTTAAGCAAGGTAGAAAAGGGGAATATAAATTATATTTTTTGTTCTTCATACAGGATTTTCCATTACTTTATTATTTTTTGTGTTAAAATAACTTAAATTGTCACAATATTGATAGAGCTGATAATCTATGAAACGTGAGCGCGAGGAGCATGTTGCTTCCGTAAAGGAGTTCGCGGTTAAACTCAACGAGCGGCTGTCTAATAAAATGATGTACTCACGCATGTCACGCAAGGGAATGCTAGAACCGCATGTCTTCATTTTCCACTCATTTATGACGTATGCTTTGGAAATGACCCATTATGAATAGTTCTTTTTCAGAAATGAATGAATGAATGAATTAATTAATTGGAATATTATTCTTCGGTTCGTCTAAGGTGTGTGGATTTCTTCTATACAATATCTTTAAACGTTTCCTACAGATGATAATCACGGGTCAGATCGGAGATTGAACGGGCCATATGTTGTTGTTGAATTACATTGTCCAGTTGTCTGCAGAGAAACATTTGCTGTGTGTGCCGTCGCAAAAACATAACACTAAATTCCATTACAGCTAATTCCGGGAGAAAAAATGGCTTGTACATAGAATATAATGATTTATATTACAAAGCAATTTTAGCAGGTGAGACAAATAAGCGAAAGTTTTGAAGGACCATTTAAATGTTTATGTAATGTACAGGATATTCAAGTGGAAAAAAATTCAGAATCGAAAATAATTCCACAATTTTACACACATTTCAATTCTCATTTTATAACATACGCTAAAAGTACATATGGAACTTTAAGATGCATAGTTTTAAAATGAATATAAAGACCAAAATTCATAATCACAAAGCGGTTGTCGGTCCTGGTGGTGTACTGGTAATCATACCTGGCTCGTAGACACAAGATCGCGGGTTTGATCCCGGCCAGGATCCATGGGTTTTTTCGGGCGTTAAAAGTCCTAAGTATGGCTTCCTTCGGAAGGAAAGTAAAGTCGTGGGTCCCATGTCGTAGATTTACGGCACGAAAAAGAACCTCAAGCCTGAAAGAAGAGGCCTTTGAGTAAAATTTACCGGCCGTTTCGCACCCTGAATTGAATGGGACGCTTATGACCTGAGATGTTAAAGAGAGCCCGTAAATAAGCAAATGATCAAAAGTGAACAAAACTCATAAACAGGATGTTAAAACATTTAAAACCCAGACTCAAAGCACTGTTTGCTTACATGTCCTCATAGTCATCAGCTTAACGTTTCTCCTTTAAAGTTTCAAGAGGGGGGGGTTATCTTATAATCATACTCTTGTGCAGGTTGTTTATGAAACATTGTCTATTTTTATGAAAACGTTAACGGGCTGCTTTTTTTTTTTTTTTTCTAGATTTTACCAACTGAAGAAAGAATAGCGATAATTAAATCATATCTTCGACATTGTAAGTCAGTAGTTCAAACAAGCCTCCTCCAGCAAGGGCAATGCTCAGATACCTGGTGAACAAATTTTTAATGAAAAACATTCTGCTATGCTTTGAGAACCAATTCAAATTTTGGAGTGGTAAAAGACTCTGCAAAGATGTACTTTTAGCTGGACATCGCAAAAACAAAGGTATATGCTATTTTATTTTTGCTCCACATACAAATTATTAATGATAATAATAATGAGTAAGTTTTATTCTTGCTTGTTGTTTATTTGCTTTAAATTTAATTTGTATGTAAATTTTTGTTTTGTAGATCTTTATGATAATTAAATTTGCAGTGCATTGTTTTATTGATATTAAGTAATTTACATAAATATGCTACAACCTTTTTGATTCTGTTATTGAGGGGACCGCCACGGTTAGCCCAGGTCGTTAAGAATGGCGATCCTGGTGGTGTAGTGGTAACCATACTTGCCTCTTAAACCCAAGAACGCGGGTTCAAACCCGGCCAGAATCGATGGATTTTTTTCGGGAGTAAAAATCTTAAGCACGGCTTCCTTCGGAAGGGAAGTAAAGCCGTGGGTCCCATGTCGTACATTTACGGCACGATAAACAACCTCAAGCCTGAAAGAAGAGGCCTCTGAGCAAAATTTGTCGGCCGTTTCACGCCCTAAATAGAATGGGACGCTGATGACTTGAGATGTTAAAGATCGTCCGTAAATAAACCAAATCAACAACTACTACTACAACGTCGTTAAGACGCAGACTCGTGAGCGGGAGGTCTGGGGGTTCGAATTCCGTCAGGACTGTCCTCCCTGACTGAGTTTTTTTTCAGGTTTTCCTCAGTCCTGATAAATGACAAATTCCCTAGGAGGTCCCCTAAACTTAGGCCTGGAACGTTTCCTTCCTTTAAAAAAAAAAAAAAAAAAAAAAAAAAAAAAAAAAACCCTTTCCCAATTTATCATTTCATCTCATGTATCATCAGTGTCAACTGCCTGTGATGCATCAGTAGTTATAACGGTGTTAAACACGATTAAAAAAATGTTTGATGTACGTAATACTCACCTAGCTGCGGATGCATTGAATATGACCTGCCCGCAAGAAAGTTAATTCTTTTACATATCTTGCTGTGTTTTTGACGAAATTTCTATTTTCTGTGAAAAAAATAATTTATCACCAAAAGGAACTTCAGAATTGAGACTTATTCCATTAAGAAACGTTACATGATCCATTGCATCAACCAATGTTCACACTTAATATATATATATATATATATAAACACATAACAATATTAGTCATTAAAACGTTAATACTATCTAAAAATATATATGAAATCGAAATGGCGGTACAAAAATTGCTGGCAACGTATAAAAATATTATGTTTTGATGGTAGTAAATGTGATTGATGCTACACCTAAGTTGAAAATACAAAATCGTCGCATCTGCTACACTTTGTGCATAAAAAGCAAAAAATGTTTGCATGGCATACAAACGAAATACTGCGCAACTTTAAGGTAACATGGGACAAGTAGAGTATGTCACCCTGTTTGACCAGCTCAGCCGGTTGTTTTGTGTACCCTGACGGACATATATAAAGCCTGGGTATCGAAATTTAAACACAGCACTTCACATTCAGTCAGCAAGCAATATGGCAGCCAAGGTAAATATCTCAACTTATTACTAGTCAATGTTTCATAAATCGAGTCAGAGATGAATTACACTTAACGCGGATTTGTTTCCGCTGGCCATGCTCCAGCTTAATCCAGTTTTCCTCAGGTTATCTAAAATCTTACACACAACCCGCATTTTTTGTGTTCAACGTCATGCCATATATTCCCATATTCATTGCCCTTTGCCTTTCTTAAAATGTGGAGCATTTTTGGCAGTTTCTCGAAAGAGGCTTTTATTAAATATTTACTTTGCAAAAACAGACATAGTATATTACTAAATACAAGTAAACTTTTGAAAAAAAAATAACATTTACCTGATTGTTCGGATCAATAAAAATACACGAAAGCTGTATATTACTAGCAGATAGTTAAGAGAGAAGCCCTTATAACGTCAGCCTAGGAAATGCTATTTATCTTGCTACTTGATTGCTTTTATTACATTATGTACAGAAATCTGGTACAAATTGCTTTCCCTCAGTAATTTTCTGAGCAATGTCACTTCTTTAAATCTTTACTTAGAAATGTATTAAAGCTTTTTCACGATGTAATGATAATAATAATATTAATAATAATAATAATAATTATTATTATTATTATTATTATTAAAAAACTACAACCTGGCCTCATTCGTTCTGGCTTTTTTCTCCCTGAAGAAAATAGGTGCACAGAGGGGAAATTATCTTTTATGCGCTCCGTGAAAATTTGGGGAAAACAGTGTATAAAATAAGGCGCTGGGCGGATTTACAGTGAGGTTATTTAAATTACGGGCCACCCAAGCTCTGTATGGTGGGGACGTGCAGCCGCCGTAATAGTAAAAAATAGTCACCATGCTTAAAATTATTTTTTTTTATTTTAGTATTTATATTTTAGACAGTTTTCTTGATCTAGTGCTTAGCGTTGCTGACTGCTGGTCGGAGGATCAGGTTCCCTGTACTTGTTTAGGAATTTTTCTAATAGCCTCCTGTGAATAGTTGAGCAGCTGCCTGATAGAGAGATGCATAGGCGACAGGCGGGTTGTTGATCACATGCCCCCACGCAATGAAATTGTAACAGATAGAGGAAGCTAAGCAGGACAATTATTTATATTTTTACTGAAAGCATAAGAGTGTACTGTATACTACGCAGTTAACCTGTGTTATAACACGTTGAAAATGATATCCTTGGGAAATTGCTGAAATTCCTCTAACTTTTCTTCCATGAGAACAGAGCGGTTCGGAACATTATTCTTCACATTGAGAGACTCAATCTCTCGTAACCTTACAACTTCTGATAGAGGACTTCCGGATGATAAATTTGATCAAAAATGATAACGAACAATATCTGTCAGTCTATTTGGGAACGCAATGCTCTACATTTGAGCATCATATTGACAAAACATCCATACTGATGTCTCAGTTCTGCGACAGCAGGGTTCATCTGCTCACAGTCGTAACACAATTAACGGGAATATTATTGACGACAAGAAAGTTCCATACATCATTTCAACTTACTGTTCCTTTGATATCCTTTGTTTTGGTCAATACTCTCCACTGTAAAAATCAGATGTCATATGTTTTAAACAATCTCGATGCATTGTCAAAGCATTTACAATAGTTCTAATATTACTTCCTTTCCATCAACATTTACAAGCATAGGTATGACATTTGCAATTTTGTGAAATGTATTATTGAAAATTGCACTTGCAAGAATAAAGAAAAACATTCTAAACACGCTCAAATATTCTGTGAAACAAACTTCTCCTATCGTATATTATTTACTGTATGGACTGCTGATTGGAAAACGTATACTTTTGTGGGACATAGGTATGAACTAAATCTCACGTGCAGAAGTTCATGTTAAATGCAACGTAAGTCTTTCTTCTAAAGACAACTTAATTCAAGCCTCATTAAATTTTTACTAACACTTTAAACTCTTTTCCTTATTTTTCTACTAGTATAACCACAACAAGTGTGTAATAATTATGTTAAAGTTCTTTTTCACTTTTCAGTTCTTCATCCTCGCCGCCGTAGTGGCCATCGCCAGGGCCGGATACCTGGGAGCACCCGCCGTCGTGGCTCCAGGACCCGCCATCGCTAGAGCCGCTCCTCTGGCTTATGCCGCCCCCGTCGCCAGAGCCGTCGCCGCTCCCCTGGCCGTTGCCCACGCTGCCCCCTTGGGCTATGCTGCCCACGCTGCCCCCTTGGCCTATGCTGCCCCTGCTGTCGCTAAGGTCGCCGTCGACACCGACTTCGACCCTCATCCCCAGTACAGCTACGCCTACGACATCCAGGATGCTCTGACCGGAGACTCCAAGAGCCAGCACGAGAGCCGTGACGGAGACGTCGTCCAGGGTACCTACAGCGTGGCCGAACCCGACGGCACCATCCGCACCGTCGACTACACCGCCGACCCTGTCAACGGATTCAACGCCGTCGTCCACAAGACCGGCGCCGCTGTAGCTCACGCACCCGTAGCTGCCATCGCTCATGCCCCCGTGGCTCGCTATGCTGCTGCTGCTCCCCTCGCCGTAGCCGCCCCCGCCATTGCCCGCGTTGCTGCCGCCCCCATCGCTCGTCTGGCTGCACCCGCTCCTTTGGCCGCCCGCTATGCTGCCCCCATTGCCCGCTACGCCGCCCCCGCTGTGGCTTATGCTGGACACGGACTGGCCGCCCCCGCTGTGGCTTATGCTGGACACGGTCTGGCTGCCCCAGCTGTGGCTTACGCTGGACATGGCCTGGCCGCTCCCGCTATCGCTTACTCTGCAGGACATGGCCTGGCCTACGGCGCCGCTCCTCTCCACACCAAGGCCATCCTTGGTTAGATCGCCTCTACACCACTACAAACTCATTATTTGTGTATAAATTCATCACATAATTTTCGCAATAAAATGAAAAACTAACTATAACGTTGTACATTTTTTAAATTCTTTTAACACTTACCTTTCCTTGTCCTTTAGGTTTTTTAAGGCTTTTATTGTGACAAAGGCGAATAATGAATTATTTCTGATAACCCTTTCACTTGCATGCATCCCGATCCACCCTACAGGTCAATCTTGTACCCTGTGATTTCCATTTCTTTGGTGATATAAAACATGTATTCTGCTGGAGAAGATTCGTTGATGATGTGTGCAGTTGATTGAGAGGCAAAGCCAGCCTCTCGGCTGGAGATAATCTCGCTTACACGGAGATAATAGTGGATAATAGTACTGTATAGTCAAAGAACTGAGGAGTATGTATGTGAAAGTGAAACAGATTAAAAATTGAAAGAGAGAAAAAAGTGTTACATTACTTAGGGAACGGCAGTATTATTTTCGGGAGTATTTTTATCATATCCACAATTGGTACTGTCGAATGTTCTGTCTTTACGGATTTAACGTACTTTGTTACCATTTGTTTAACAAATCTGAGATATATAAGCACCAATCTTAAAAGGAAAATTTATGTTAGTATCTGATATTTTTATTATTTATTTATTAGTAATATTTCGTTAATCTAATGGAAGAACAGAGCAAGGGAAATAAAAGCAAAAAAGGTAAGCTTCACAAAGTGTCATGTTGAGGAAACTAAAGTCAGTAAAATTAATGCAAATCAAAAGAGGGTATACCTTTAAGACACACGTTGAACATTTGTATTTACTAGCCCACCAAAATACTTTATATTCTCACAAACTTTTAAATGCCCTACAGCAACGCAATGCGGTTATAAGTTGTATAACTTGCAAAGAGAAGTGGTAAAGCAGGTCAAGACCATGAATGCAGAATACGTTACAGATCTTGAAATATTTTATAAACAACTTTCAGATAGTTTCTAATTAACATAAGTAAAAATCTTGAGCAATTTAGACCTAAAATTTAACTCATGTAGCATTTATAAAATTTTCTCTAATTTTAAGTCATATCGTTTGATTGAAAATGTCACTTTTCCTGCCAAGTACATATGCTGATATATGTATAAAAAAAAACAAAAAAATTTATCGACAATGGCAAAAATATTTTCCAAGCCAAATACATTAACTTATCATATCGATAACGAGGTAAAGTACCCAGAACTCAAATATACAAATAAGAAATAATGACAACCTACATCTTCAATTAATTGGTAATTATAACTAACTTATTCTCGAGAATTGACCCTTCCTCCTTATGTATTTTCAGTAGAGAAATTTCTCTATTAATGAATAATTAATTAATGAATTAATAATAAATGCGATATTCCTCTTGGTTGGCAAACAACTATATTTCCCCTTGCTTAAGTGCATTTACAGATCTTCTTTGTTTTGTTAATATTTAAACTTAATTTAAGGGGAACGGAAAAGTTTCATCTTACTAATGTTAATTTAGCTAAATTTATGTTCCTATTGTGGCAAAACCATTAGGGCTGCAAAATTGAAATTTAGCCGGCTTATTTTAACACCTTTTTTCGTGTAGTGGAACAGAATTAATACAATTCAGGCATTATAACAAGAATTAGAAGTTTTTTACTAGAAGCCTATTTTTTACAACAAATTTACACAAAAACTTCCATAATTTGTAAGTTATACATTTTTCTTAATAATTATATGTCAGTAGCTTTATCGTTATGTCTAGAAACATCCATGAAAATTTCAAAATAATTTATGTGCTAATTTTTTCTGTAGAGGTACATACATTACATGCATACATGCATACATACATTACATGCATGCATACATACATACATACATACATACATTACATACATACATACATACAGAAAATGAAACTATAAGAAAATTGTTATTAAATTTTTATTAAAATTGTGATAACCCCTATTGTCAGACTAGCCGACAGAAAAAGTAATTTTCCTCTTGTGAACGGTAAAAACTAGAGCCTTATGGCTCAATTGGTTCGAAAGCTATATACTTTTGATATGCATTATTTTAAAATTAGATTTTTGTTAATCTACGCAGATGTTTTTTTCTAAAAAAAAAAAAAGTTCAAAAAGTTGCCTTCCAACTCTTCTTAAATCTTCCACATTATTTCTCCTATTTTCGTCAGAATTGGTACTGATCTCACAAATGATAAGAAAAAATTACCTGCACGTTCAATAATATTATTTTACCAGTTCAAACTAGACCAAAAATACAGAGAAAACCGCTTAAGATATAGTCGAGGATTGGAAAAAAGAAATCAATCTCCAGAGTTCATTAATTAACGGTTAGCAATTTCACTGCTGCACCTGCAACAGGAAACCGGAAAAGGCTTTATTAACAGACTATTCACGAATTAAGCCAAAGTGAGAAAATTCTTCGTTCTGAAATCACTGACATTTGCCTAATAAAAACTATCCGTTTACATTTGGATCCAATCTAGATCTGCTATGAAAAGTAGATTCACTGCAGAAATCGTTTTGTTATCGACAAATAACTAAAAACGGAATTTAGGGCAAATGAAGAGTGTGATGTTATCTACTACAAGCAACACAGTTAATTTCAAAACACACTAGAAGCTATCTCGAAAATAACCAACATCAGTTCAAAGATACCACTGAAGCTGTTTTAATTTTATTTTAAAACTTAAGGCAAGGCTACAATATGCTCTAGTAAATTATTTAATTTTACATTAATTTGTGTTTTTATAAATTTAAGGTTCATTTTTAACACGAAGTACATTAAAAGCTGTAAATTACAATTTCCTTAGGTTGTAAATTGCTCAGCTGACACTGTTTTGAACTTCGATTTTTCCGAAACCTTCCATTTAACATCTATTAGCCTACTTAGGAAATACATGAGTGAAATTGAGAAATTTAAACTATTTTACATTTACACCAAAGGCTTATTTTAAATTTCCCAAAATCGCAATTAGTACATCTTATGGTTTAGAACCTATAATCGTAATTCGTTTCTTTTTACTATGTAAGTAAAAAAATAAAATAAAATATTTGGGATTCCCATTTTTTTTAATACCTCTTCAAAATTTACCTAGATATTATACTATCTATGCAGCAGGTTAGGCTTCGATAATTTTCAGATTTAAATTATACTTTTCTCTGAAACTTTTGAAAATCAAAGTTAATAATGTTAAAACATGCTTCAAAGCCATTATAGCCATTGTTTAGCTATTATAGATAGATAGCCATTATTAAATAATTCGTTAATCTATATAATCTATATACCAAAAGTTTGTAATAAAAAGTTATTTGCAAGGAACACATTTTAGGAAAGCGAATGCTCAATTTTAAAGAGAAAAAAAGTTTAGAGCTAAATCTGTATTTACACTTTTTCTACCTAATCCCATATCTATTTAAGTCCCTTCTAGCAATCACTTTTTTCCGCTCCATATTTTACTACCTAGCTTACCACATCTGTGCACGTGCTTTTTAAACTGTCCTACATTTTAATGCACACATGCCTGTTAAACTTCCATAATTTTATTCATTAAAACATTGTCACTATATATCTATTAACTTATTACCAGAAAGTCTAACACAAGCTTACTGGCAAGGAGCATTTTGTAAAAAGAAAAAGTTTTTAATGTTGACGAGGGAGTGAAAAAATAATGAAAAATTTACCTATACAATTAATATTAAATGCGAAGAACAATTCAATACACAGCGAAGGCTATAAAATGATATCCTGAAACCACCTGTCCAATTTTATAAGAAATGAGAGTTTCAACTCTTCATATTTTATAATGTTCATTTAATTTCTCAAAAAATCATTCATGCGTAATCGCGGGTAAGCAATTAAGGTTAATAAAAACGTAATTGTTTGCCTTTAAAATACTATAAAAATCTAAATGATAATTACATATTGATATATTTTCAATATCGGTCATTTAAATGACAAAAAACGGTATTAAACATTTTGTAATATATTTTAAATACATTATTTTTAATCTTTAGATATGATAACTCAAAAACTACTATAGACAACGAGATCTTTTTGGGTTGTATGAATTTTTAAAGTTCTAAACAGCCGGTGAAGAGTTATTGGTGTAACATGGTGAATATTTTATTGAAATATTAATTACCTACATGAAAAAGCTGTATAAAATTAAAACGTGTATTATAATATCTTATTTTGGAACTGAATCCAATATAATCAAATAAGTGATAAATGTAATGTAAAATTACCTACATGATATAAATAAAAGCTTTTGGGAAATGTGTTCAGAAATATGCTGATATGCAATTTGTGTTTATATGTTATATTATCCATAAAAAAGCACCACTAGAGACTTAATAACAATGTGTACATATCAAGCAGTTCTGTTACAAAGAGCAAACATTTCATTAGGATACCTTTGGGGTGGAAATTTTTTAATTTTGAAAACTGTATACTGTCAACCTGACAGTGAAAGATGATCACTTTGGGTGCCCTTGATGTATTTTTCCGCCAAAATTACTCAAATGTCCACAAAACATTTAATGAAGCTGCCTATACCAAGTGATATCAAGTTTGATCTATCTCTTTACCAAAAAATATCTAAAAAATTGTATTTTTAAACACTAAAATAGTAATATATGGAAATAATCACGATAAAGTAAAATATTAAGTGATAACTATTTATAATTAAACTATAAAATATGCATATTGGAGAATTTATATTAATATTTCTATAATATTTACAATCAACGTTTATATAAAATAGATATCAATTAACCAGCAAGGCTTAAATATTTCCAATGTTTATTATAAATATGTAACAATACTGACTCCAAAACTGTAGCAATAATTTTAAGTAATACATAATATGTGCACCTTTTTAAATATGTTCAAACTTTCTGTAGTTTAACAAGCAAACAGTAGTACTAAAGGCGTTCAACAACTATATTATACTCATAAATCATATTACTACGTAAAATAACGACACAATTTATTTCAACGTTTTACGGTTATTGAAATTAATGCAGTTAACTTTGAATACCATGATGGTTGTCCGAATTTTAAAATACAAAACCATCGTGAAATTGCGAGTGATTTTAAAGAAGGGCAACTGTTGCAATTTATTCGTTTAAATGAAAGTGCAGAAAAACGGCATGGTATTGTAACGAAACGCTGCGCAACTTTAAGGTAACTTGGGACAAGTAGAGTATGTCACCCTGTTTGACCAGCTCGGCCGGTTGTCTTGTGCATTACCCAGGTGCGTATATAAAGGCAGAGCTCCGGCAATTAGGCACACAGTAATCTGCATTCAATCAGCAACATGGCAGCCAAGGTAAATATCTAAACTTATCAGCAGCTAGTGTTTGATAAAGTGACACGCCTCACGATCGGTTGCAATTTTGGGTATCGTGGAATATTGTCCTTCTCTAGGCGTTCATTTTTGACTTCTCACAACCATATATAAGGAAATAGTTTTTCATCTACTGGGGAAGATACAATATATATATTGTATATATATATATATATATATATATATATATATATATATATATACTGTTTGGTTGCAAAGGGAACTACAATTGGAGGATAAGGTTATTAGCTTTTTGAACAGGAGAAATATAGTAATGTTGAGAAATATCTTTAATAAGAAGCTAATAATAAACAAAGTTCAGTCATGGACTGCTGAAAAGAGTGAAATGGTGTAAAAGCAAAGATACCGAATAACAACATTAAACTTACGTTATATACCTGAAGCAGGGATAATTCTAGTGCCCTGGTTCCAGTGGGTCCCTACTAATAAATAGCGAACTTGAGCTTATATTTGATAATTATAATAGCTTTATTATATTTTATTTCTTTTTATTGTACGGTATGGAGATAAGGAATCCGGTCACAATCTGTAGACACCGATTAATTACTTAGTAATTAGTAAACCCTTCAATCCACTAGCGATCTTTAAGGTATGCGACTGAAATCCCAGTAGGGCATGGTTTGGCTTACTAAACGAGTTTCTACAATGAAGATTTTCTTTGTGTTTCAGTTCTTCATCCTCGCCGCCGTAGTGGCCATCGCCAGGGCCGGATACCTGGGAGCACCCGCCGTCGTGGCTCCAGGACCCGCCATCGCTAGAGCCGCTCCTCTGGCTTATGCCGCCCCCGTCGCCAGAGCCGTCGCTGCTCCCCTGGCCGTTGCCCACGCTGCTCCCTTGGGCTATGCTGCCCACGCTGCCCCCTTGGCCTATGCTGCCCCTGCTGTCGCTAAGGTCGCCGTCGACACCGACTTCGACCCTCATCCCCAGTACAGCTACGCCTACGACATCCAGGATGCTCTGACCGGAGACTCCAAGAGCCAGCACGAGAGCCGTGACGGAGACGTCGTCCAGGGTACCTACAGCGTGGCCGAACCCGACGGCACCATCCGCACCGTTGACTACACTGCCGACCCTGTCAACGGATTCAACGCCGTCGTCCACAAGACCGGCGCCGCTGTAGCTCACGCGCCCGTAGCTGCCGTCGCTCACGCCCCCGTGGCTCGCTATGCCGCTGCTGCTCCCCTCGCCGTAGCCGCCCCCGCCATTGCCCGCGTTGCTGCCGCCCCCATCGCTCGTCTGGCTGCTCCCGCTCCTTTGGCCGCCCGCTATGCTGCCCCTATTGCCCGCTATGCCGCCCCCGCTGTGGCTTATGCTGGACACGGACTGGCCGCCCCCGCTGTGGCTTACGCTGGACACGGTCTGGCTGCCCCCGCTGTGGCTTACGCTGGACATGGCCTGGCTGCTCCCGCTCTCGCTTACTCTGCAGGACATGGCCTGGCCTACGGCGCCGCTCCTCTGCACACCAAGGCCATCCTTGGTTAGATCTTCTATACTCCTATACAAAGCTGTTATTTATTTTTGTACATATTCATCACATACTTCGCAATAAAACATGAAAACTAATGTTACTGTCATCTTTATTGTTTCCTGTAAAGCTACGACCTCTTTCCTTTAAGTTCGGTAAGCATTTTATAATCAGAATGTCTCAGATAGTGTCAGAATCTGTAAAGCGTACTATTCCTGATTACAAAATCCTTTGTTATTTTTCGCAAGCGTCGTTGAATGAATGAGGAATTTAGTAGAAGAGTAAGATATTTAAAATGTGCGCGATATGCAAAGTTACATGGATTTGTAAAACACTTCCCTTCGTTAGCGGCAGTTTATTTCAAGGATAGAACAGCGCAAAAATACACTGCACTGAGACATCTTCCAGCTCACAATAGGACCTCATTGTTGACTAAGACAAATATACACATACTTTTGTAGTAACTAGGCAGTACGAATACAATACGGTAGAAAGCGTTAAAAACAGACTTGACGATTTAACAAAATATGAATACGAATACGAAATACGAATTTGGACCATTACCTTTGAGGATATTTCGTAGTTGTGAAATAGTTGTGGTGGTTTATTGATCAAGAGAGTGAGGGAGAGAGAGAGAGACATTATGAGCGTAACTACATTTAAAGTTCTTGATTTCCAATTTATGCTGAAATACCAAATGTTGAAATGTTGGCATGTTCTTTTCTTCTTATAAACTACATAGGAAAGTGACTGATATCTAACCACAAATCTCAAACATAACAGAAATGTTTTTGGAACTCAAAATACCCGAAGGTTTAAAATATTTTGTTTTGGAAAATTCGGACATTTAAGAAGAATCATACTCATGTGTGCTTATAATGCAGTCAAGACATGAAAGGTATAGCGAGAGAGAGAAGAAGGATTAGCGTTTTTAAAACTTTGAGAACTGCTTTTAAGACAATGATATACTTATGGGATTAAATATTAATGTAAATGACACTATTTATTTATATATACACGCACAAAACATTGAAATAATTAAAAATTTATTATATTTTCTAATATATATATATATATATATATATATATTTATTTTCCTTGTACGCAAATATTTAAATTTTTCTTGTTGGGTAAGTTTTATTTTTTTTACCTTCTTTTCAATTTTTTGGCCAGCGAAAGATAAAATGTTAACTAACATAAATACAGTGCTAGTATCTTCAATTTAAAAACACCCGAAACAGTATACCTAATCAAGGATAGAAAGGGAGTGTGTCCTTTACACTGTTTTCTTTAGGGCTACTGAGTTTATACAGCAAACAAACACCTTAAAAAGACATTTTAATCAATTATGCCTTTTCTTAAAAAATAATTGTTATTAACAAGTTAATAAACATAGAAAATGAAGTTTATTATTATTATTTTTTTTTTTTTTTTGCTTTATAAAAGTATATTTATTTTCTGTCATGATTAAATGTATCATTAAAGATAATATTATAAATGTGTGGTTCAGAAGCGAACTTTCTTGATCTGTTTCGTACTATCTTGTTACACTAAAGCCTAAGTGATCCACTACCACTAACTAGAGCATTTGTTCGGGTGTTACTTTCCTCATGTATGGAAGTAGTGGGGGTTCTGGTGTTCTCTTCGTTCCGCCGAAATCTGTGACCCTTAAAATGCTTCTTCAACAGTTGAAAAATGTGAACATCAAGAGAGACAAATCTGTGCTTTACACCAGATGCTGGAGTATTTTTCGCCTGAATTTATAAAGATAAACGACCATATTTACAGTATGGGAACGGGCGCTGTTCTCTAGAAAAGTTGCTGCCGAGATACGAGGTTAGACTAGAATGATGCCTACATAAATTAAAGATAGTTTCTACAAACTGGCAGCACTTAAATGCACAAAGGCGTGAAAAACTTCGAAGTCGAGCAGCATACAGTTCTGTTTTAAATATGTTACACGGACGTTTTCTTTCTTTGATATTTAGCATTCTAAGATTAAGACTAAAGAGCTAAACAGCTTCATTTCTGCAGTTTCTCTTTAAAATTATATTTATAGACCACAAGGAAGTTTTTCCTCGAAGATGAAGCAGTTTGTTTTAATTTAATATAAAATACATTAATTATATTATTATTGATCGACTGGTTTAGAAAATATTTTACTATAAAAATATCTTAAATGTAACCTACACTATTATCTTTTTAAATTTAATTAACATAACTAAAAAAGTTTGGAGTTGAGCTACGTTGTTTATAGATTAATTTCTGATGCAGATCAGCTGAAAATATTACTGCGTTACGGTCTAACTCTCAAAAAAAAAAAAAAAAAAAAAAAAAAAGTGTGCGTGTGTACGCGCGCGCGCGCTCATGAAACGCATGGCCTAACATAAAATGCAGAAATTAAAGAAATCGCCCGTTAATTTTTATATTATATGCTCTCGATGTGTGAAAGTCATGTGGCTCTGTTCTTGCAACAGCAACCCCTTTCATACGGTGACTTACTTTGAGAAAATATTCTACTGGTATATATCCATTTACAGTCCAGAAATTCCCATCAGAATGCCAAAACCGGTCGATATAATGTTCTTGCTCCTGTTATTGAACGAAAATTTGCAGAAAGTGACGAAACTTTTGTTTTCCACACGATACAATGACATTTCCATTTGAATTGAAGCAATGAACTCAAGATTCATATTCAATTAGAATTATTTAAAAACTTCTGCATAATACATATGCAATTATTCTGAAGCTAGATTTCAGTTACTTACATAAAACTGATAATCAGAGACCGGGAAGTTTGTCTTTTCTATATGGGTAGATATATTTAAGGTTCAGACAGAAATAAACATATATGGAGTCAATAGGGCCAGTTTTTATCCTGCCATTTGCCTACTTTGGCTTCCGCTACCGATTTTAAATTGTTAAACCTTTCTTTTTGGCTCTTTTGGATTGTTATAGATTTTTCTGCGATTATTCGCACATTTTAAAAAGCACATAAAATTTTAATATAACGAAATGAAAAAAGTTAATAAAATTAAATGGCATGTCACCTCACGAAAATATCTATTGAGAATCTTGTAATACGTTTATTTCTATGCAAGCAGTCAAAAACTTTATCTCAACCCATTCACTTAAGTTCTTTAAATAGCAGAACCTTCATCAGTGACAGAAAAGCACGCTTGCCTCGCGTATATGAATACCCGGAAATAGACAGGATGAGAGAAGTACTGTAGTTATGTATAGTTCTGACGATTTACTCTGTATCGATTTGTGCGAGACATTCTTGGAAATTTGTGGGAGGGGACATCTCAGCTGCTTAAAAGTAATAAACAATTGCAAGCAATAAAGTTGAGAGCGGTACAGCTGTATAATAAACCGTCCAGTACTGTGTTCAGCACGAAAGTAACAGAGACACTAACCTGTTTCCCCTCTAAACGCATAAAAAAAGTGAACTCGACCAGAAACCACTGCTCATCTTTTGGTCATTCGCCAGGACTATTCAAAACGACTTTACTTAGTCTTCATCATGATGTCCTGAAAGGTGTACGTGGTATGAGTCGTTCCGAAATATTTTGTTTTAAATATGCTCCAATCACTTCAGTGGCAGTAGAACGTTCTTTTTTCATGATGAAAAATGTTCTCTCTGGCAAGCGGCTAACTATGATATTTGATACCTTGAAAATTTTTTGTTCTTTTAACTAAGAAAAGTAAGCGTAAGTACTTTAAATGCGTGATAAAGAAAGTATTAAGTATCTTAAATACCTATTTTCATTAATAATGATTAATATTACTCTCTGTTTTCACTTTAAAATAATGCCTATTTTAATTATATTGTTGCTATTTCCGTTTTTCAGTGCCTTTGCCTGCCATTTTAACGAAAATAATTGTCCGAACTTCCGGGCTGTACATGATAATGTTTTACATGAAGTTTCCGTCTTGCATTCCGACCATAAACTTTTGTAGTTGTGAGTTTCTCATTACATTTTGTAAAGATCGAGGTGACCCAAGTAATTGGTTGCATTTTGATGGTGGAAAATTGCTATGTTTAGCCTGCCTTCCCGAAAGTATCGCATTTTAACACTAGGTATGACCCACTGCATTTTTGTGACAAACTTAAAGCATAGCGTTAAATTTTAGAGTTCCTTTCTATGTAAGGTTTTGATTTTATATCATTTTTAAAATAATCTAACGACCTGACTTATTGTTATTTTCAATTTCAAGGACTGTTTTACAGAACAGCAATGAGCTAGAAACCAGGCTTAAATATAGAGAGTTTGTTTGCGATCTATGCAACAAATTCAAACAGCTTTAGCTTGAGAAAAACCATATATCCACCAAAAGTGATCTATGTGAACGCTTGGAGAATAAGCCATCGTTCTGCTTTGCAGTTTCCATTGTAGCAAGCTACACTGATTTTTCCATTTTAATTCCGCTCCTCCTGTTAGGCTCTTTAGAAGTCTTCTAAGTTCGCAGTATTATGCTCCCAAAGGTCTTTTTTTTTTACAATTTTCCTAGGAAGATTCGCAAATGTGCCTCGATATATGTTAAATATCCCTTTTCTACATTCATTTTTGTTAATTTTCCCCCATTTTTTTTATTGAAGTTGAAGAAATAGTTGCTTTGACTTTTGTCCAGCAGCGTTGCTCGAATGACTTACTGCGTTTTTATGTTCTTGCACATGAAATATTTTCATATATAACTTGAATAAAAAAAGTTCGTGAATTTTGAAATATTATCCTAACCAACACATGTTAGAGGTAAGTGTGCATTTATCATAAACAATGAATATTTTAATACTGAAATAGTGTAAATAAGTGAAGAATAATATTAAAACGTCACAATTTAAAGACTGGCAAAAGATGACCTAGCCGTTGTTGTAAAATTAGGACAATTTCCATACATAATAACCGTTGTTAAGCATGCTTATTTTGGCATTGTATAAATTTAATGCAGAACGCTAGAATACGTGCAATTAATCATTTGCTAGGGAATTTAATAATGTGTGCAAAAAAAAAAAAAAAAAAATAACAGCGATTTTGCATTCCCAAGCTGGTACTAACTATGGCGCAGTTTTATGTTACATTTCATTGCCAAAGAGACGAATCGAACATCTACTAATGAAAGTGGATTCAGAATCTGTTGTTTATGCGGAGAGGAAAAGTCGTGATCACATGTACCCTGGCGAACTGTAGCAGGACTGAGGAATTAAAAAAAAAGTGCCTGCAGCATTCCTTTACTGCCTGTAACAGAGTGCTCTGGGCTCTGCTGGCATGCAAGAAAGAGCAGCAGGTAGATAAAGTCCTGTCTAAGGTGAGTCAGTTCAGGTCTGAAAAAGCTGAAAGAGAAGAGAGGTGGAACTAAATTATTAAAAAAAAAAGTATGTATAGGTATGATGATGTACCCTATTGACTTAATCTACTGATGGAGGGAGGTCGATGTTCTGGATGTTTTAGTATGATAATAATGGAATTATTATTATTATTATTATTATTATTATTATTATTATCATCATCATCATCATCACCATCATCATCATAATTACTACTTTGATTACTGAAAAGTGATAATTCTGACATTCTATTACAGCTTGTAATTCTGTATAAAACAATAAAATAGGCAAAAAGATCAATGTTACAGCTCCAATGAAAACTATCATTTCAATAATGAGTTTGAGGGATGAAATGTAAGAATATACTGATGTCTGAACTTTAGACTGGTGGTTTAGGGAGTTCACTTTGGCATATAAAATTTCCATTATAACTGTATCCTGCAATAAACTTGAATCCTTGCATTAAGGTCCATTTAAATTTTTGCTCTACTCAATGGACATAATTGAATCTCAATGAATTTGTGCACTTTGCACTTACAAGCTTCCCGATTTTTTTTAAGTGTTTATGGCCCGATTTTATTCTAGAGACATCAGAGGGGATGAACATTGGTGATACATGAGATGAAATTAAAAATTAAAAAAGAACTTTAGGGAACCTCGCCGGCATTTACCATTAAGAGAAATGAGGAAAACCTGGAAAAAACCTCAGAGAGTACGGCTTCTGGCGGTATTCGAACTTCATTCTCTGTTCATAGGTTTATGCTTTAACAATTTTTTTTTTTTTTTTTTTTTTTTTTTAAAGTATTGCAGAGTGTTCGAGACTCGAGGCTTCAAAATATACGACACTTTTTATGAGAAACATAAACAGCGAATTATTCTTGTAGGAATAGAGTCTCCGAAAATGAGTGTACGAGTTTTATGAGGTCATTAAGGAGTATGTATTATGAAATTGCTTTTAATTAATTCAGTAATTAATGCTAGAAAGTGTATATTAATTCTTACTAAGTCTAAGACAGGTATGTAATTATTTTCATCTAAATAGCATATACTTTATTTTTAAACGAACCTGTCATCTCATTTGGTCAAGATGGAAGATACAGAAAACATTTAAACTATCAACAATCGACCATTGATCATCGGCCCGGCTGTTTACCTAACGTTGCCCCAGCTACGATGTTTGCGATTGCTTAACCAGAGGTACTGAAGCACATCTGGTCCCCATATTGTTTACATGTGCAGAAACGAGACAAAAAACACCGCAGAAAAAATTGCGCGAGAGAGTAACGAAATATGGAGCGACATTAAGGTAATACGGGACAAGTAGAGTATGTCACCCCGTGGAACCAGCTCGGCCGGTAGCCGGTTGCCACCTGCCTTGTGTATATCCATTAAGTATATAAAGGCAGAGCTCCTACCATTAGACACACAGTAGTTCGTACTCAATCAGCGACATGGCAGCTAAGGTAAATATCCGAAGTTGTTACTGATAGAAGACGTGTGGAGAAAAATATCCGTTTGATTCCCGGTATTTGATACATGACCATGGATATTTGAGAATTTTATTTTCCTTTTTTCTAAGTCGGTGCTTCCAATTCATTGACACAGTAGGAACTCTGAATTGCTCAGATATTATCGCGTTGTTAGTACAAGATATATTTCCCTTCGGCTATAAATGGGAAAAAAAAAAAAAAAAAAAAAAAAAAAAATCTGAATAAATTTGGGCTTTGCAGTTTTAGTTAAAATCGCTGACAGTGTATAAGCGTTTACTTTTCAACAAAGGTGCCACGATTTTCATAAAGTTCAGGTCAGATCATTAAAAAAAGTAAAACATTAGAACCGCCTTACCTTGTTTATATGAGCATTACGTTTGTATTAAAAGAGGCAAATATTCATGCTTTTAGAAACTACAAAAATTATTAATTTAGATATATATTTTTTTAAAATATTGATTTAAGTGCATGATCTTATACAAACATTTTTCACACGAAAATAAAGGTTAACCTTTTCAATTTGAAAATTTGAAAAAATAATCTCTAATTATTGTATTTGGAAATATATATTAACAGTTTTATTTAAAAGGATTCCATTTATGTACTCTAATACGATATATGAATGAAACGAGATTATTCAATAATGTTTCATTATTGAAATTGATCATTATCAAGCTATTTTGGCATGATCATTGTTTAAATCAAATTGAAAATCAGGGTTTTAGCCAACGCTAAGCTCGGTACCATCAGTGAACTGAAAGTGTCTGGGGAGGTACAGAAGAGTTAGAAGTGGGAAGGGGTGAGGGTGTTGGGAGAGTAGTAGTGCAGTTGTTTGTTGACCAGTAACGCTTATGCCCGGACTGCTTAAATGTCACAACCGGCTGCTGCAACATGGCAACCACAACATAGTCAACATTACATGTACTCACGCTGTCGAGTGCAATGTATCTCTGTCTTTGTTTATATTATCTGGATGCTTGCTCCATTTCTAAGACCTCTAATGTAGCTGCATTAAAATATCGTATTGTTTTTGCAATCACTTCTGCGTTTTTTTTTTTCCTCCCCAAATTTTATTCCATAGTATGAATGGCATGTTATACAAATGCAGATTTTTCGGGTTGATTAAGGCATATATGTCGCTTATGTTCTACCTGCAGAACTTTAATGAAACTTCCGGTCATGCCATATATGCTTTCCCATATTTGTATGATAATGTATTTCCGGTGAAGCCGATAGGATTTCAAATTAAATTAAACCAACTACCAGGGTAAAATAGCCCAAAATTATTAATTTCAATAAAAGTAAGCTATCCTGAAAGTCTAAGGAATGTTCAGTAATGCCGTGTTTCCGAAAAAAGAGTAATGAAGGTGCATTGCTGGTTTAACAGTTATCATAAAATTCAATGTCTAGGTTTCCATTAGCAGTACTTTCAATCAACTTTTTACACATATCAGTTGCCATATAAATTACGTTTTTTCTTCGCACTCGTTTGCAATTAGCAATCCAATAATTGAAACTCATACAAAATTAGAAGTCATTTACATCATGTTTTCCAATGATTTTCCATTACTATTGAAAAAGGTAAAGAAGGTATACTGTAGTCATTGTGTATAGACATTAATTACACTTACCACATACTGTAGAAAAAAGCACCGAATTTCAGTAAACAACAAACAGAGAACAGGGCCATGCCCGGTAACTCGTATGCAAGAACACAGTAGTAGCAATAAATTCAGGAGGACAAAATATTTAAAGTAGGAAGTGGGCTTGCTTTCGGAGCCAAAAAGATCATTTTAAAACGCTATTTATGACTTATGTGCATATTTTAAGAGGATAGTAATACAGTTACTTAACACTCCAACTGGGTCTACAATGAAGCCAAATCTCTGCATAATATAAAATGTATTCACAGTCATTGTAATGTGCCTGATTTGTGTTTCAGTTCTTCATCCTCGCCGCCGTAGTGGCCATCGCCAGGGCCGGATACCTGGGAGCACCCGCCGTCGTGGCTCCAGGACCCGCCATCGCTAGAGCCGCTCCTCTGGCTTATGCCGCCCCCGTCGCCAGAGCCGTCGCCGCTCCCCTGGCCGTTGCCCACGCTGCTCCCTTGGGCTATGCTGCCCACGCTGCCCCCTTGGCCTATGCTGCCCCTGCTGTCGCTAAGGTCGCCGTCGACACCGACTTCGACCCTCATCCCCAGTACAGCTACGCCTACGACATCCAGGATGCTCTGACCGGAGACTCCAAGAGCCAGCACGAGAGTCGTGACGGAGATGTCGTCCAGGGTACCTACAGCGTGGCCGAACCCGACGGCACCATCCGCACCGTCGACTACACTGCCGACCCTGTCAACGGATTCAACGCCGTCGTACACAAGACCGGCGCCGCTGTAGCTCACGCACCCGTAGCTGCCGTCGCTCACGCCCCCGTGGCTCGCTATGCCGCTGCTGCTCCCCTCGCCGTAGCCGCCCCCGCCATTGCCCGCGTTGCTGCCGCCCCCATCGCTCGTCTGGCTGCACCCGCTCCTTTGGCCGCCCGCTATGCTGCCCCCATTGCCCGCTACGCCGCCCCCGCTGTGGCTTATGCTGGACACGGACTGGCCGCCCCCGCTGTGGCTTATGCTGGACATGGCCTGGCCGCCCCCGCTGTGGCTTACGCTGGACATGGCCTGGCCGCTCCCGCTCTCGCTTACTCTGCAGGGCATGGTCTGGCCTACGGCGCCGCTCCTCTCCACACCAAGGCCATCCTTGGTTAGGTCTTATCTTCTCTAGTACAAATCGATATTTATTTATGTTTTATTTTTTATTTATTGTAAAAATTTGCAATAAAATGTTAAAATTGTAAAGATTATTATGTTTCACTACTCAGATCAGCATTTCCAGTCTTCATTTTTAATCTCAAACAAGTTTATTATCAGTGTAGTAATCCACTTCACACCTCGTCGGTGTTCTGGTATTATGATAAACATGTAATTACTCCACGGCAAAGCTCGTGAATTTATTTTAAATGCAATAGCGGACATTAGAAAGAAATACTAATAAGGCTATTTTACGACAGCTAAAAAACACCAAATTGCGCACTGTAGCTGCCTATGGATTAAAAATTGAGTATAGCTGGCATTATTTGCCTCAAATAATGCTTTCTAAAACCTTGCTTTTTTTTTTTTTTACGGATCTCTTAGTTCCTTTTACGCAATATACAAATATTTCATCGTGCTTAGGGCGCAATGCTTTGATCATAATCGCTATTAAAATGCTACACTATGACACTTGCTGTATCAATTACGTCATTCGATTATTTCCATTGCTAAAATGCTATATTAAGGAAACAATATATGTATTACTGAAACAAAATCAATCACTTAATTTTCATTGCAGAGTTACATAATACATACATAATAAAATTTCCCATAGAGCTGCTTATGAATGTTCAAATGGAAAGTACACTATATACAATACGTTTCTGAAATACCTTTAACGTATTTACTGTTTATCTGTGTTCTTTCTAAGACTTTCTCAGTATTAGTGCCAATTCAGACCTTTCAGCTTGGGCTAAAATTTCTTACGATAAACCCATCTTCTTTAACAGTATCAATAAGCAAATGAACTAAACAATATCCAATCGATACAAGTATAAGCAAAATAAAGAAGGAATTGACTTCAGAGAAATGCGTTATAAAATGAACATTAATATTAATTTTAATTTATTAATATTAATATAAGAAACAGCTGAAACGATGAGGAGATTGGTAATGGCAGCGATAAGAAAATGTTTATATCTGATGCCAGTAATGAGTATTAAATGGTTTGATGGGTTTAACATTCTGTAAACCAATTTTCGGAGTTCCCAAGAATACTGCAAATGATAAAAGTTCATAAAGGGAAGTGTGAGAGAGTTAATGATGCAGAAAGTTCTGAAATATTTATTTCGGGTTCAAGAGCTATTGGATACTAACATTGTGAAAATATGTCTGAGACATCAAGAAGAAACTCTGGATATTAAGATTAAACTCCTGGCTGATGAAAACCAGAGAACAGTTATTTAGAAATGGATTAGGAGATTTTGGGGCTGAAATTAGATATTTTATAAGAGGTTACTGGAGGGAAGTCAGATTAAGAATGGAAGATATGGACCAACAAATTTTATTTACCCAGATTAGGGAGAAAAGTAGCTGGTGTACTATAAGGCTCTAAAAGATGATCCAGAAATGAATAATTATATTTTAATTTGTAAGAAAAATGAAACAGAAGGTACCCTGGTTTCGATTAGGTGTTTGTAAATTAAGGGGAATGAGAGGAGATGTTACACCGGGATTGTGCCCCGTCTGTGGGGAGCAGGAAGATGGAATTCATATAGTCTTGTAGTGTAAAGCCATAGATTATTGGAGAGAAAGTTTAATAAGCAAAAAATGGTTACGGAGAAATATATAAATTATATTGAAAAGGATTTTTGAAGATCTTGAGCATATATCTAAATTATGGCAGTTATTATGAAAGGTAAGGATGAAATGAAAATGGTCAGCTGAAAGATATATCACTTAAGATACATTTTGATGATGTTATAAGGAATTGAAATAAGAATAACTGTATTTAATTTAAAATTAATCAATGAAGTTATTATAATACACATTGGATCCAGGAGGGTTACACCTAAGAATACTTGAATATCTCTTACATTTATTTTGTCTTAACATTTCAATAAATAAATAAATTCTTTATATTATTTTATAATTATCGTATTCAAAATGTAGCATGAAACTCATTTAAAATGTTATGCTGTTTGCTTGAGTCTTAAACATTTATTAACTCATTATAAACTACAATCATAATACACTATTTCCGTGCATTCTTGAGATTTTTACATCTCCATTATCGCACTGAATCGCTTGTGTAAGTTCATTCATAAGGAACCAAGACGTTTGAAATGGCTGTGTCTTTATAGCATACTAATATTCCAGAAGAAAACACATTCATTTTGATAATAAAAGAACGGCGTTTAACACACAATATTCCTTCCTTTCAGTTGCGAGAGTCATTCCAGGTAATCTTAAACAATTGTCTGTTTTCTCAATTCACAGATAAATGCATTGGTCATATTCATCTTATTATACATTTTAACTAAGTAAACGAACTGTGTGCTTCCATAAAGTTTAGGAAATTTGTGAAAATGATGAATGCAAGCTAATGGGAGAATTATCTCAATGAATACAGTGTAATTAATTCATATACACAGTAAACTTAAGCTTAACTTTCAAATTGGAACTGGTGCAAGTAAACGGAAAAGTATGAAGGTGGCGGTATAATTTTTGGAATAAGGAGCAGGCAGTCTCAGCATCTTCTTTTGACTAAATGACAAATAAATCGCCTCCCTGGTCTAGTGCATTTGGTTCCCAGCATGTAAGTGAACATTTTTCTAGTTTGGGAGATCTGAAAGGCAGCGACTAGCAAGGTGCCGGTATGCTGATCATACGTCTCCGTGCAGTACTGCTATCTATTGCTGAGGTCGCAGCGGCCGCTGCGGCCGCTCTTGGCCCTTTGATGGCTTTAGCGTCATGGAGCAAAGGATATGACGATCACTTTAACCACTTTTATTAAATATTTAATATGTTATTTGTCGTGCAATAAAATATATTTGTGAACTGAGTCTTCCTGGTTGTAAGGCCATACTCCTTTGCATTTGTTTTCCTCTTCCCAGATGTTTCGTCCACGACTTCGGTGGACAACATCAGTGGTGTGGTCACTGTAATCTTCTTGGAGTGGGCGAAATGTCTGAGAAAATAGAAAAGAATACCACTGGACCACAGGCTTACAGTCGCAAAAGACTGTGATACATCATGCTATCGGAAAAAATCCTAACATGCATCGGCTGCACTTTACAACGTTAAAAAACCCCGTTTAAAATGTGAACATGCTGATAACCAAATTAGGCTACCAACATGTTCACGTTACAGAAAACCAAGGATGCTAGATCCAGCCCTCACACCTTAGAGAAGTTCCACTTACTCCATCACACCTTCACCCATTAAACAAAATAATCCTAAAAAAAGCCTCTTTCACCTCTGTGGTTAAACCCTAGCTCGGATAGGCAGACAGCAACTGCACTATTCACCCAGTCTGCCACAACGTGTTTGGTTGGTTGGCTGCACAATGTTATACAAAACATATATTTGCTTCTGAGACAAAATTAACCTTACTGTGCCAAACAATACATTTTGTGCATTTTAAAAGTAAGGCCGTAACAAGTAAATGGAAAAAGCAGGAAAAAGAGTAGTAAAATTAACGAAAAAGCCATTTATATAAGTTCTTCTATTGAAAATAGAATTTTAAGAGACTCTTATTTTAATTTAAGCACTGTTTTCAAATTAATTATTTGTCATGTCCTTTACTACCAGCAAAATTACTTGCATGAAAACAAGTATAACAACATATTTCTATAAATTGTCCATTGCAAGGACGTTCTTTTATTACTAAGAACGCTCTTATACATTGAATGTATTCTGGAGCCCACAAGATGTGAGTGGATCACATTTAAAACAATTAATCTGGTGTGGCCGCAGTTCCCCCACTTACTGCACCTCTACATGTCGTTATTTTCAAAACTGTCTTGCTCCCAGGATTCTGCTGTAAGATCTTGTCATTCTTTCTCTAGCAGCAGCTCCATCCTTTCAGGAATTTTCCTGAGTTCCTCCAGTGTTTCTGTAATTACATTTATTGCATCTGTTCCATGAATTTCTCGTTTTTCCAGATTTAAAATTTCATATGAAGACTCCCAAAATGTGCTTTGATGTTTCTTTTTCAGTCTATTTTAAAAATAATTGCAGCCCAATACTCTGCATGCATTGCATTTTTTGGTAGTCATCTTCTAATGGAATTTTAAGAAATTGCTGCTTAAATTTTTATTACAAAAATACAAAACAGTATAAATATGAACATATATTGAAATTATGTCCTAACTAATGCAATTTCCAGAAACAGCTTTTATTTTAGAATTGAAACATTTTATTTCAGTGAAGGAAGATTTTAAAAATGCCAATTTATTGCTTTGCTGCAACATTTGCAGAAGATCTTACCGTATATAGTAAATTAAAATCATTTATATCAATTTAGCAATATACTACAGCTGATGCGGCATTATTTTAGCTTAATGTAGAATGCTAAGATTCTTGCAGTGGCTCAAAGTTTATTCCAAGCTCGCTTGTTAAAATGGTATAACAATTAGCAGTGATGCCACATTACCGAACTATTACCGACCAAACTGTAGTCTGATTTATGTTAAAAATACGTCAATTTCTTTGCCATAGACAAACATCCGCACGCCACAATAGTTACAATACTTCATCAAACAGCATTTGCAGGCTTCAACTACAGAAACACAATTTTAGGTGCTATAAAACTTCTGCATCTTAACCCTACAGCTGTATTATGGATAGTTTGCTAAAGAGCCTATAATTCTATGCAAAACAATAGCTGGAGTACCAACACGGGTGACCGGGAGGTCTGGGATTCGATTCTCGCCAGGACCGTCCTCTCTGACGAAAGCTTCTCATTCTTCCTCAGTTCTCATAAATGACAAATCCTTTCCAAATTTATCATTTCATCTCATGTATCATCAGTATTGTGATGCCTCAGCAATAAAACCGGGCGTTTAGCAATATTAAAAACACCGGAGTTGACAAACAAGTCCCGTTTATGACAATCGCAGCTTAAGCTTCCGACACCTGTCGACCCCATTTAGCATCGAATGCCTTCAAAACGTGTGATTTGAACGTCAGTAAGATTGTGTAACGATGGTTATTTAAATTCTAAACTTTGTAATGAGGTGACGATAGTGAAAGGGCATCGCTCTTCTTGCATTTACAATTAACTGGCTTTTATCCCAATTCTATGGAATGCTTCGAAGACACTTTAGTTCTAAACATCAAAGCGTCATTCAATTGTCACGTTTGTTAACCCCACGTCATGGAAATGCCGTATCATGGTTCATTATCGAAGAAAAATTCACTCCGAACATTTCGATGTTAATGAAGTAGTCTAAATGCACATGATCGTGCATATGTTCTATCTCTCTCCTTTGTTTACTAATGCAGGAAGATACAAAGCCGTGCTGCATTCATTGTTACAATGTCTCTGAAGTGATTTTGGCAAATAATACCTTCGCCATCTTTCTAAAATTAGGTTAGATTACGGTATTACTATCAATTGCTGCTTATTCTCTTATGCAGATTTACCATGTTCTCAGGATGTTGCCTCAATTAGACATTCATATCGTTCGTTCCAAGGCACTGGTTGCTAATGTGTTTCAATATTCCATTTTCCTTTCTTAAATGAACAGAACTGGGTGCAGCGCTTTCTTCACCTTTGATATTTGTTTTGTAACAGTCCGTGGTTCCTGAAGTCACCATGTCCAATAATCAGTCGCCCTACCATGTCTGCTTTGTTGGAATCTTTTACTTATTAAACTTAGTTCCTCTCACATTCCGATGATCCCATACCTTATAGTTGGTTCCACGTTTAGTGATGCCAGACCTTGAGAGCAGTCAGATGTTTTCACTCCTACACAATCAAGTCAACAGTTTCTCCGGATATAACACTCAAATATCCGTTCAGAATTCACTCTTCATTTGTATAGACGTTTAAAAAGAAAAATCTGTGACTTTTACTGTATGTTGTGCAACACACTTCTCTTTTTTCATTGTCATGGTATCCCCCTTAGAAGGTATTTTAATATAAAATGTGCGGTTTTAAAACTTATTTCATGGGAATAATTTCCAAATGTGAAATATCTCTGGAACATTTTTTTTTACTTCAGATGGCAAAATGATATACCTGTACCCGTATCTCCATTTTATTTATTTATTTATTTATTTATATGCAAATCAGCCCTAGCAGCTAGTTAGAGGATGATCAAGATATTTTGTTGGAGCTCAAGAAGCTTTGGAATATATACAAAGTAGGATATGAAAAATGCAATCTTAATATTAACTTTACGAAAACGCTGAAGGCCAACAGACAACATTCAAAACGTTTAGAACATACATATAGAAAGTTAGTACAAAAAACCCGAGTTTAAAATGTAACTGCGTACACAGTTTCAAAGTTGTTTAATTCGGTTGTTTCAAGGCTATGTTGGTAGTATTCCCTCACAGACTGCATGGTTGATTTTCTCTTGTATAGAAAATCGCAATTTTTAAATGCGGTATATTTATCAGTAGGTAAACTTTTCCCGTATTCATCTTGAAAGCATCGTTGGACTTGTCCCATGCAATTCTAGCACACAAACTATTTTCATCAAGAGTAGCTTAGTACGAATTTCCAAAAAGTCTTCGTATTTCTGTATAAAAAAAAAAAACCGTTTCTAGCATGCCTTTGATACGTGTGATAAAATTATAAATTGGAAAAGAATCAGGACCCCAAGTTTCAGGATATACTGATGGGGACTGAAGAAAACCTGAATAATTCCGTCATAAAGAACGCTCTTGGTGGGTTTAGGGCAACAAACTCACTTTCATAAATCGCCTACCTTAGCGTTATCAGTGTTGCACTGAAACAGTATGAACAGGTGCAAAAAATGTCAAATAAAACATGAGCAAAGAGGAATTCATCGGTTCCAAATAGAATGAACCCATTTTAAGATAGGAACTTTTGAAGCATTGATATTTACACAGCAGGTAGGGTAAATCTATAACTCTGGAAAAAAAATAGTCAGCTCCTGAGGGAGAAAAGGTGCATCAACCAACGAAGATACGAGGGTAGGCCCATAAGTTCCCGGCCTAACCATTTTCTGGGTATGATAAAGACAAAAACTATTTTTCACTTTTTAATATAGTTATCCTTTATTGCAATACACTTCTCAATTTGAATTAACACTTCAACCCCCCCTCCCCAAATAGTCAGATGCCTTGTCTGCTAAATGGGCATAAACAGCATTCACCACTTCTTCGTCACACTTAAATTTCCTTCCTCGAAGGTTCTTCTTGAGTTCTGAGAAGAGGAAATAGTCACTGGGAGCTCTATCTGGGCTGTAGGATGGATGGTCTATCTTCTGGAAGTCACATTTCTTCACAATTTCCTTTGCAACAAGAACTGTGTGCACAGGGGCGTCGTCGTGAAGAAGCTTTCCTCGTCTTTTCTCTTTGATGGAAGCACGTGGTCTATGCAATAGGCCAACATATTATTCCCCATTTACTGTGGTGTTCCTCCCCTTGAAGTCAATGAAGAGTATTCCTTCTAAGTCTCAAAAGATAGTGGCCTTGGTCTTCTTGGTTGACAGAGTGACCTTGGCCTTTAGAGGCGGTGCTTCGACAGGTTTACGCCACTCAATTGTCTCTTTTGAACAAGGAATCGTAGTAGAGGACCATAGTTTCATCTCCTGTAACAATGGTTTGCAGAACTTCTCTCTCGCCTGTGGTCCTCTGTAGCAAAAACGGGCGTTAAACACCATTCATTCATTAGAACTTCTCTTTCATTGCCACGGCAGAGCTCCAACAGATGACTCGTTGCTTTTGGACTGAGGAAAGAAGTCTAGCCACCCATCTTGCACTAAAATTATTCATGTTTAAGTATTCATGAATTAATCGAAGGACTGTTGTTTTAGAAACACCCAACCATGCTGCTACTTCTGTAACTTTGAGCCTCCGGTCTTCCATAATTTCTCCTTCCATAAAAGCGATGTTTTCAGGAGTGAGCACCTCCAAGGGCCGACCTGCACGCTTTTCGTCTTCAGTGCTTTCTCGACCTATTCGAAAAATTTTGGCCCATTATTTTACGGTAGAATATGAGGGGGATGCCTCCCCATATACACCGTCCAATTGGTGTTTAATTTCATTTGGAGTAAGTCCTTCTTTTGTGAAAAACTTATTAATAGCTCGATATCCATTTTGAACATGTCACAATCTTGTACACATAGCCTTCTTTATCCAACTATATCTGAACTTCGGAGTATAATTTACAGCTGCAAATATTTGCCTGATAGATAAGGTATGACACCAGATAAGGGTTTTGTGAAGACGATAACTTACTGGCAAGGCTGGAAACTTATGGACTTACCCTCGTAACTTATAGTAGTACATGCAGATAGCCATGTCCTCAAGAGAAGTAAGCCAACTCTACTGAACGATTCTTAAACTGCGCATATCTGAAATGGGAATAGAAATGCAGAAAATGTTGACATTAAAAACGTATCTTGCTCACTAATATTCCAGTTGACAAACTCGTTCAACTTGACTGCGGCGACCGCCAACTGTTGACATTGGCCATCCGCCGGCTAGTCCCTTACATAATGGGACATGTGTCAGACTGGGTGAAGGGATATTTGAGCATTATATACATTCAAGTAAGACCACTTTCAGCAGTGAAGCTGCGCGGCTAAGGTCATTATACATAAGATGCGACCAAATGAGAGGGTAATGTGTGTTACTTTGCTTGTTCCAGAAGTGTTTAAAAGTACAGTTAGAGCAAACATTTAACTTTTTCTTCCTCTTCTTCATACACCAGGGAGAAATTCTGTTCACAGCCTTGTTGCAAGATTTAGCCCGCTTGCGCGTTTATTTAAAATTTTTGTAAGTGCTTAATGTAACATATCAACTGCCAAAGTCTTCAAGCGTAAATGGAATGAATGAATTGGTTATGACGCAAAAGAATCCATCAGCATAATTGCATTTCAGGGAAATTTCGGTTGTAAAAGGCTGAAAACCAAAGGAAAAAATTAATTATAACCATAGTTTTAAGAGCTTAGAGAGCAAGGAATGAACCCTTGCAGTCCATACAAAGCAAAAGTAAATGCATTATGACAATAAAGAGATATCACATCTTCACTAAAATTTTGTCTTGTTTCCTGCTGGTCGAGTTGGGGTTCAGCGACCGGTAAACTGAAGTCAGAAAAATCTTTTTCTACACGATTAAGTGAAATACCTGTCTCAATACTATACATAACAAGAGATAGGCGAGTTTAGCTAAAGATAGAATACGTACATTAAATACAGGTGTCTTAATTTACTAAACTTATTTTAATCTGTCACGTTCTGAAACTCCGGTTAAAGGAATTAGTAATAGTGAAATGATCTAGATATGAAAAGATTTAAAAACTAAAACCTTTACTATCTGGTTAGTTAAACTTTAGAGTATGGATACCGGTCATGTACGGCTGTGCAAACATTCATTCAACATCACAATTCCTGAATTATTTAATCAACGATGTGAAAATCACTAAGTTACATTCGTTTTCTGTTTGTTCCCATAAACGGAAAAAAGTGATTGCCTTTTGAATGGGCATTCTTCCCATAGGTACCGTGCTCGTTCATAAACGTGGCATCATTAATAGTTGACAATGGTGAAATAAATTATTATTATAATACAAATAAAAGTATTAGCAGTAATGTGTTTGGAACCAGCCGTATAAACATGGCTTAACAGGGCTAAAAATTAATAATTGACACACTGAATCTAATTCATGACAATTTTCCACTTACTTTTATTAAAGCATTAATTTACAGTTTCTCTAGATTCTACAAAAAATAAGAATCGTTTCTCTGCGTGTGTCTGCAATGTAACAATAAACCTAGTTATATTTGTTCAGGCGTATTACTGCTAATGTACAAACGTCTATACTCTTTTATTGGAAGGTATTTTTTTTTTTAGATACTTGAATCATCACTTCAGTATTGTTAAATAAATTATGAGGAACACCTATTCAACCTATATTATATAGGTTTTTGTTTACAATATTCTAAGAATCAATATTTATTTAAAATAAATTTAATTTAATAAAAATAACTAAATTTACATGTTGAAGGGGAAGTTTAAACCCGATGTTGATTACATTTTACATTTCACCCACTCATCCCCATCCCTTCGAAATTCTAAATGGCACTTCTACTTTATTATACTTAAATTTTAAAGAGGATGCAACTGTTATACATCTTTTGTTTTGTATCACTGTCTGGAACCTGAATTGTTATTGTGTTTTGGTAATAAAGTGTTTCAAAATGTATATATCTTCAAGAAAAAGCAGAATATACGCGGATTAGTTGGCAGTACCGAAATAGGCTGTATTATTGTCTAACCAACAATAGACAATACACTGGCATATTGCTTCCCATCACGATAAACCTACACATGATTCCCCATATATAATCTATAAGGTTTAAGTTCGGGGAATTCTACTACACTAAAACTTTCCCTTGTGAATCTGCAAGAAAAGCCGTGGCTATCGTTTTCTGTGAATCTCATGGTGTGGTTCTCGTAGACTATCTCCAGAAGGGCAGAACTATCACCAGGGAGTATTACGCTTCACTACTGAACTAACTCAATGATGTCCACACCTTGCGAAAAAGAAAGTTCTCTTTCATCACATAATGCGCCTTCACACACGCCTGTGATTGTTGCTGCAAAATTGCATGGCCTTCACTTCCAAGTGCTTCTACATCCGCCATATTCACGGATTTGATTCCCAGTAATTAATTTTTGTTTCCAAACCTGAAGAAATGGCTCGTTAAACGATTATTCACACTAAATGATGAGATGAAACCTGAAACAGACGCTTATGTTTCACAGTGTGACAAATCATATTTTACTGAGGGTATTAAAAAGTTGGAAAGCCGTTGAGCTAAATATATTGATTTACAAAGTCACTATGTTGAAAAATAAAATCAACGCGCTTCTTTTAAATCCTGTATTTTCTTGGTCAGGCTGAAAACATTTAGGGTTCCCCTCATATGTTTGTAACTAGCCCTACGATAAAGGTAATGTAATCTGAAGTACTGAAGTTCACATATATTTGATTTCATTTTTTCTCTATATATGACGAGTTTTACCATTTGGTCTTATGGTTTGGCAATGCCCCTTAATGCCTTAATGCACTGTAATTATGCAATCGAGCAATTCTATTTCGATAGAACAACCAATCTGTCGCACCACACAGTTATTTTCCAACATTTATTGAACAGTTCAGTAAATTATTGAATTTTACTCTCTGAAGAGAAGGAATCTGACATTCATGACGCAATTACTCGAAGAATCAGGCTACACCTCCCTACAACAACATTTTTAAGCAATTTTCATTTTATTCCCTAAGGAATCTTCAATATAGGTTTCAGCTACCGACGTATACATTGCCAAGTATAGAGACAATGGAACAGTTAAATTGGTAGTGTTTGAACAAAGAGGTCTTAGCTCCAAGGCTAATAAATCCGTAATATTACAGCATTAAATAAACTCAATTCATTGAATAGCATTTAGTTTGAGTGTTGTTATTCTAAAGAAACATTGTTTTCGCTTTCGCGCACTCCTCAAAAGCAAAGTATTACTTTCTACACAGGCACAAAAACAAACATTTCTTCTTACAACTGACGTACTGTTTTATTGTGGGTGGCCGAGCAAAGAGAGGAAACAAAATATGTGATTGATGATCATTTAAAAGGTGCCCTTTAAATTTTCTAATTGAAGATGGCTAGGGACGAGGGTGTAAAAACTAAAAAATAACCAACATTGGTTTTAAACTTTCCTCCTCAGAATCCATATTGATGCTTTTTCATTAAATTTCAAGTAGTTGTTACATTAGTCAATTTTAAATAATACTCTTGTTCCAAACGTATACTGGTACTCATAAATAAGGAAGGCATGTATATATAATATAAAATAAAAATAAAAATAAAGTAACACTATTAACAATGTACCAAATTAACAGTAATTATATATACATACACGCATATGTATTATTATAATGGCGAACAACAGGTGTTTTTATTTTATTGTTCTATCGGTTTTGTATTATAATGCACATTTTGGTATATTCAATTTTTTGAGACTAAAAAGGATTGGCACTATAGAATGACAGTTGATTTTCAAAAATTACAGTTTATTACAAAGTTTACATAATACATATTAGTAGGTATACAATAGATATTTCTGGCAAAAGCATAGAATATAAAAACAATAAATAACAATAATAAATATTTTACCCGAAAGCAATCAAACCAAAGCATGTTTGTAAACTGTAGTATTGAAATATTATTACATAATTTATACAAACATGAGCAACAATATTATGATGATGTAATATATAACTCATCTTCTAAAGTTTGATTTAGTGTGCGATATTGTGTATACCTATCGCATTACCAGTCGGGACAGCAACCGAGACTAGTCTTCAAGGTATCTCATAGCCAAACTTGGCGTTTAAAATGATGAGAACACAGTTCATTAAACTATTCGTTCTCTGGGATGTGAAACAAGGGACAGAATATAGTTACACGACACATGTGCATAGAGAAGCTTAAAATATTATTATCGGTATCGGAAATCATCTATCATTCACTGCGTTGTGTGAATATAATACTCAGGAAGTCGGTGGGAACAAATTTTCTGGGTAATATGGACAGCAGTACACTGGCGTTTGTAGTCTCAGATGTGTTAAAATTGTTAACATTTCCAGAAGGTACCCTTCTGTCTTTTCCAGGATGGTGCTTTTTCATTTACAAAATATTTCAACAATACATTGAACTGTACACGACAAAATTATGAAACATATTAATTCAGAATTCAGATTTTTTTTTTCTAAGTTAAAGATAGTTGCCGTTATCTTTAACGTTCTCGAAAATCATCTTCGTTTTGGTTACGCTTCATTTTGAAGTAGAGACAAAGTACACATATCTCATCTGGGAAATTAAAATATGACAATGTTTTCCTCTTTATTCTTCTTCGATGTTTTGATGCTATATCCTCGAGAGCGACCTGAGTTATGGACTATGGTTGAGTTCTAATGGGCTCTGAGGGCTACTGGTGCGATGCCCTTGGCGTGTACAACAGGTCCTCGCTGTACCACGGCGTTGAATCCATTGATAGGGTCCGCAGCATAGTGAACGGTGCGGATTAGGCCATCGGGCTCCACGAGGCTGTAACTACCCTGGACGACATCTCCGTTACGGCTTTCTTGCTGACTCTTGGCATCTCCGGTAAGCGCATCCCTCACATTGTAAGCGAAGGAGTACTGAGGTGCAGGATCGTAGGTGTCCAATGCCAAGGCAGCTGGTACAGCTGCTGCGGCCCTCAAGACTCCACAGTGCGCACAGCACACCAATGTAGTCAGCACTGCTATCAGCATCAACTGCAGGACACACAGAAAATATACAACCAAACTCTTCAACATCAGTAGATTCAGCGACGTTTATAGAACACAAACGGGCAGATCTTGACCAAAATAAACTTATTCAAAAGAATGCAATGCCAAAAACTGCAGTTCAGTGTAAAAATACACACTTCCAGAGTAAAACCCATCTTGTGTTGAGATATGCTCGTCACTGTGTTGTCCAACGCTAAGAACTATCCAGATGTTTTCACTGGATAGTTCTTAGCGTTGGACAACAAAGTGACGAGCATATCTCAACACAAGATGGGTTTTACTCTGGAAGTGTGTATTTTTACACTGAACTGCAGTTTTTGGCATTGCATTCTTTTGAATAAGTTTATTAAAATTTATAGTGACAGTATGGAAATAAATTAGTTAACTTTAAATTAATAGTGTGATAAACAACAAATGCCAAAACAGAAGAAAGTTGTTTGAAAAACTGGGATATTAGAGGTTAATGTGAAAGGATGAAATAGAACAAGGAGATTCTCAAGAGTAAACAAGAGACTTGGAGATTGTTATTTAAATATGACATAAATTATTGTTTTTATTGTTTAAATTCTTAAGAGGACGGTTCAATGCAAATTCTTAATGGAGTACAGCAATCAAAAAAGAATATTGAGGTTGTGATCTTTAATTATAGTATCATCCAATTGATGCTGTTCTTCCAGTGACGAGGAACGTTCGGTCAAAATCAAAAGGCTAAGGGTCTGATCAGCTGTTTGCAGATCAAATGAACTGCACTGGATATGAATAAGATGAAAGGACTCCATGGCAAATGAGTGGTCTGCTTAACTACAAAGAATATCAAAAGTGTCTTGCAGTTACCGATCTCGAAATCTTATTACAACTCTGTACGTAAACATGACTATCCCTAGCGAGCTCTGGAAACTAAGTCTTCATTTTCAAGACTCTTAAAATACAAGATGTCATTTCGGCTGACTATTGATTAACATTTTAATCATGTACTAAAGGAAACTAAGTAAGAACTTACCTTGGCTGCCATTCTTGTATGCTTGAATGTCGGAACACCGATCACCTGTAAGGGTACTTTACTTCTGATGACCAATGGTGTCTTCATTGTCCTCTTATATACCTCTTCATGAGATACGTGCCTCTGTGTCGCATGCCAACCAGGAAAACAGGGCACTGCAACAATTTAATTCGTATCGTTCTTGCGTCAGCATCGCTCATCTTAACGAAGACGGCAAAACTGCTGTTAGTGTAATGATGCCTTTTTAATTTTGTACATTATGCGTTTACGTCGTAGGAGAGAATATATGAATATGGCTTTATGTGGAAGGAAGTTGTTTTTGGCAGTCGGTGAGAGTGGCTGACCGGAAGTTTTACAGGTCACTTTCTACGTCGAGAAGTCTCGTGCCAAATCAGATCACGTTCACGAAGTGATGTTGAGCCTTCAACGTCACTCACACTGAGCGGAAAGGGAACGCAGCAAAACACAAAGAGAAGAGCCTCAGCTTTGGTATAACCGGCAAACATTAAAGCGTTCAATCCATGGATCAGATGGTGATTTCCATTTAGGTATTCAATTGAGAAGTTTTTTATTATATATGAAGATAGAATGGCGGGGGAATTGAGGACTCCCGCCTCATTTCCACAACTGTAATTTAGCTTATGCATCGTATTAAAAATATGTATAAAAAGCGCCTGCTCTATTTTCTTGAAGTATGGTTAGTTTTGGAGATCAAACATTGCATTAAGAGAATATTTATAACTATATGGTTATAATGTAACACAATGATAATGTCACGTTAAACTATATTAACTAAACCACTTTAAGTAGGGTAAGCTTGGGAGTTTGGCAGTTTTGAGGAAAATCTCCAGGTGGACAAAACAAACAAGAATAAATAATATGTTAGTTGGTAGCAGTTCGCATGTTGTGATACCAATAAACGCACGTGAACTACACCAAGCTTCATGTGGTGCTCTTTTGCGAAATACATGTCGCCTGCAGTTTGTCGTGCTTTGCCAATATGCGTAGGTGAAAAATTATTGCAGGTTGTTTATAGAGATTAGAAAAGGGGACAATATATATTTCCCCGAAACTAATGCTTACTTGCGGTATGCTACCAACTTCGCAACTATGGGAGACCTCCACACGTGTCCAGTTCCCCTGATATTTCGCATAACCAGTTTTCTGTCTTAATTGGTTGGTGATTACATAGTATAACTTCTTAGTTCAATTTTAAACTATCTGTCGCAGATTCCGATTGTCAACTCCGATAATTTTAAAATTACGATATAGACGATTTGGCTTATTCTTTCGGCGCAATTCTGCCCCTTCCCCCAAATTTTCGAAACAACCTTAATTACAAGGCCATTCTAGGAAAATCTAGGAATAAAAATGCTGTTTCCCTTCACATGGCACACACAGCCCCTGGATGCATCCTGCTTTAAAAGTAGCAAGCATTTTCACAATGAGCCTTTTACGCCAATATCCTTGAAAAAGTAACCAAACTAGTGTTTCGCAGAATATTACACCATACTTCATTATGCATGATAAGGTGTTTTGTGGGAGCTTTGTAACTAACATGATACAATCAACGAAACGTGTAGGATGCTGAATTAAATTTGTATATAATATACTCGATATATGCCTTTCAAATCAAGTGCCTATCAATTTGAAGAGTATATCATTGTGTTGGTCAAATGTATGATTATTAAAACTTGTAATATGATATCAGATAAGTTAAATTCTACGATTCTTATACGGTTTGTTTCATCTTATCTGATACCCACTTCAAATAATATCTCAAGTGTTCTATAATGATATTATTATTATTTTAACAGTTTTCAGTTTATTCTTGTGATCTCAATTCATAATTAACATAATTTTTTTTATCCTTTCTACTGTAGTAAAAGGTATACTTATCCTAAAACATCATTTCAAAAGAGTTTAATCTATCCGCATTTTTATTGCAATTGCCCAATATCCACAGTTATGAACAGGCAGTAAGTTATGTAAAATATTTTAGTTTAGCTTCTCTTGATGCTTTGCCTTTTAGTATTCCTAAATTTTCTTACTTATATTTTGATTTTTCATTGTTGTGTTTTATATATGCCATCTCTTTAAGTATTGGAAATAGGACACTTGCATATACACCGTCAATAAAATGTGAATATTAAAGATTTTAAGCTTTTTCGGTGTTGGATATTGATTAACACAATTAATAGCAGGAGACAGCCTGAGATTACTGAACATAGAGTGAATTTATTTGGAAAGCTCAGACCTTCGTGTGATATTTATTAGGACTATTTCACGAATAAAATAAGAATTTATATATAATTTCCCTAAACTTGTCTTACAAAATTGTAATACTTGTATATTTGCACTTAAACTTTTTAATTAATCTTGTGACAGAAGAATATCGATTGTCAGTAATGCCAATAGAGAAGAGCAAAATGCGGGTTTAGGATTATTTCATGAATAGAATAAGAATAAAAGTGATATTTCATATATATATATATATATATATATATATATATAATACACACACAGAATATTAACACTTGTATAAAATGTTTTACTTATGAATAAACCGTGAGACTTAAATGGACAAAAGTCGACAATTATAATCTGTACAGTTCAATTTTCTAATACCAACTGAGAGATAGAGAGAGAGGAAAAAAGCCTTGAATTCTGTTATTTGTAATTCCTAATGATAAGAGCAATTTGCACATCTGACGCATCACCGAAACACTTGAAGAACCCTCCATTTTGCGTTATGATTGCTGATTGTCCATGCTTTTGTTGCTACCTATAGCTCTCCACAACCTTTAGCAAAAGTGGTCAGTGATGCGTGTTCAGAAATTATAAAGTGGAGGTTTACAGTTGGCTACACTGATCACAAGTCAAAAGCACGTCGCGTGATAAAACAAATTTGATTTTTTTTTTTTTGCGATAATTTCACTCTGAGATTGGACAAAATTCAAAATTATGTTTCGTTTCATTGATCAATTTTAAGATGACGTCGTATGAGTAAAATAGTTATCATAACTTCATTCGGATGGTATCCCGTGAAACTATAATAAAAGTTTGATTAGGTTTTACTTTGCTAATAATCGGAAAGCATGAGCTATTGATTCATGGCGGAACAAAAGAAAACGTTGAAGTTATGTCAAAATGACATTAACATTTTTCAGTATATAATATAAAAAATGTCAGGAATAACTTTCCAATTAGTAAGAAAATCACTTACGCTGCATAAAGATAAGGAACTATTCTCTCAGTTGTTAATTTGACTGGAGCCTTCGTAAAACATAACGCTAATTAGGGACTGAGAGGGTAATCGACTTCTCTGACGTATTCGTATTTTCAGTCTTTCGTTCCCATAAGAATAATATTTTCATCTCGTGGGTTTATGAAGCTGTAGTTATTAGGTTCACACCCTACAAAACAGCTTAGTACACTGTAAGATTGAAAGGAATTATTACATTCTTTTGGTTTTGGGATGAAAACGGATCGACATTGGACTGAAACCAATAAACGTCATCTACAAATAATCATAAGATCGCCCTCCCCCTCTCCCAAAAATAATTTGGTGACATCAATAAACAAGATGGTGAAATCCCTTGCAACAATTTGGGAAAAACATTTTGAACGTGGTAATAAAAAAAAGGTACCACAAACTTGACGTTTTTAAAGGACAATATTTATGAACAAAAACCAAAAACTGTGTGTAAGCTACGAGGAAATGTGAATTTATAGAATGCTTAAACAATTTCATTGTCATTCGCGGTTGTAATGTTCCTCTGCATTATAAATGTTGTCGGTATAAAACTTACATTAATCTTTTCTCTCTGACATTTCTAGTTACTTTTTACAGACATTCTTAAAACATTCTTTTGTTGGCTTCTGAAGGAGTTCGTGAAAGGCTGCGTCCTTGTCTCTTACTTTGACAACATTCTTTTTTACACATATCCATTTTTGTTTGGGCATTATAAAACGTGTGCTTTAAACTTTACTAGATGGCTTGAAAAGGTATTTTTGTAATTTATACCACAATTTTACCCTACATATTCTGTCGAACGGGTTTCTTTTTCTACAGCAATAAAAGCTAATGCGTTTCTAAATTAAATTTGCTATGTTTTTAGTTCAAAGTAAACCTAAAGAGTATTAAAATATCTGTTCAGAATACGAAGCATATTTCCTTTAAATATAGTGATTAAGTTTATTTTGAAATTCTATATAGCATAATCTCTAACAAGCCACAAACTACAGCGTGCTCTTATTATGTGCGTACATTACATCTGCGATATTAGTAGGTTTGACCATCGATATGCTGCTGAAAGGATGAAGAAACCTTTGTGTGGTATTACTTTTCAAAAATTTCCAACCCATCTATCTTCTCGTTTTCCAAATCTAACTTACTCTCATAATCTTAGTATAAGTTTTGAGACCCAGTACACTTTATCATTAACATGGCACCGTAAATTACTTTACTCACCATTCTTCACCGGAAGTACTGCACGCCTCTGCATTATCACAGGACTTCAGAGATTTCCAAACTTAAGGATCGTTTTATAAGAAATTGTTTAATATGATTAGAAATAGATTACCTTAGAATTAGATTTCTTATGTTCCATTACAGATATTCGTTCTATTTTGCTGTAGAATTTATAATACTATTGTTATTGTAATTATTATTGTCATCATTAAGCTTGTATCATTATCATAGGTACATTTGTTTCCACTCTTTCATGTTGTATATGTTTTATTACTACTTATGTTATAATTGAGGTATTGTTTCTGAAAATTAGTTGCAATTATTATTAGATTGGTAGAACCGCAGAGAAATGTAATTGCCTAAGCTGAGACACAATAATTAAGTACAATTAATGAGTTCAGTTGGATCATTGCTCTTGGACATTTATAATAAATTAAAAGAACAGTTAATTTAAAACAGACAATGAATTGCAAGGCGTAAAGAAGCGAACGGATTGTTCAACTGAAATGCATTATTTATCTTGCCTGGGAAGATGACAAGCTCTCAATAGTTACCCAGCAAAGCTGGCGCCTATGTAACAAGTGCTGGTACAGTTTCTAAATGCAAACCCTGCGACAGGCATTTGTTGTACGCGTGACAGATAAGAAACGGAACGCGAGAACGTAACAGAAAGGAAACTTTGCCACAGTCTACATGTCAGAAGTTTGGTGTTTAATGACCCGTGACTGATGTTCCCCTTGATTGTAGAGTGCGGGCGGCGCGAGGATTTTGTTCCACGTGTGTTTTGGTGTTCCGCATTGCAATCTACAGCAACTCTTGTCCAAAATAAAGTGCACGCGTAAAAAATTACACCTCACATGGTTTCTCAGTTGCAGATAGGCGTCAAATCTCTCAAACTTCTGTGTGAGAAATTACATTTGTTATACATAAAATCGTGCTAGTTAAGAGTAGGAAAGTTCAGTTATTCGAAACAGTTATCTGGATAAAAGATTTATGACGAATGGTTAATACATTCAGGAGTCACCGCTTCCTTCATTTGGCCTGTTTCTGTTACCACTCTAAAAATACCACGTCGTTATGGTCTGTTTAGGAGGATAGACGATTGTCCGGAACCTAGAGTGCACAAACTTTAAAGGTTTCTTTAAGACATTTTACCTTTAAAGTGCACATTTGCTTCCCTGATAAACGTTCTTCTTTTCGAAGTACTCTCGGAGTGAAATTTGGATGCCTATTGTACTTTTTTATATCATTGATGGTGAACTTTACTGTGTTATACACACTTGCTAGAGAATATTTACCCTCTTCTTTTTTCTACAGGGTTTAAATGTTATTTTGTATCAATTGTTAACATATTACCAATATGTTTAATCAAAGACAGCATGCTCCATAAAGCGAAAGCACTTTAGCACAGAACAGAAAATAACGCGATACAACACTTCAACTAATTTACCGCTTTGCTAACGTCGCATGATGAGCAAAGGGCAATAGCTCATAATACGTGTGAGGAATGCAGTCACTTAAACCCGTCCACGGAAACGAGAGCTTTTTTTTTTAATTGTATTTAACTCCCGAGTTTATTACTGAGGCACCATAGGCGGTGGACACTGAAGATACATGAAGTAAAATGATATATTGGGAAAGGATTTTTTTAAGGAAGGAAACATTCCAGGCCTAAGTTTAGGGTACCTACCCGGAATTTGCCATTTATAAGGATTGAGGAAAACGTGGAAAAAAACCTTTCAGAGAGGACGGTCTTGGCGGGATTCGAACCCCAGACCTTCCGCTCACGAGTCCGCGCCTTAACGACCTCGGCCACCCGTGGCGGTGAAATGATAGCTTGACGCATTATCCCAACTATAAAAGAGAGAGAAAGAGCTATTAAACTATGTAACGACATTTATCAGTTGATTGACAGAAACAAGGAACTGCACTGGGAATTTACGAACAGGAGATATAAAGCGCAGGTTGAAACGGAATCCTGTAGTCTGTTAATTGTTCCGATATTTCCTGTTTCGGATGACTAACAGTACGAGCATATAAAACAACTATTGAATGGATTTCTTCAAACATTTGTCACATGTAAAATAATGCCTAAGATTTTGCGCAAAACATTTTTGAAAATAGTAAAATAAGAAGATTTTTGTACTTAGAAACTACGTCGGCACACCCCTAAAATTTTATGCGTTTTTTATGATCCTCATTAAAACCAAGATTACTATGAAAACAAATGTTAAATATTTTTTTTTTAACTTACAAAGATTTCATAGTGACTAGTTGAAAAATCCAGAAACAAAGTTAAAGGGAAATTGAATTCGTTTCAATTATCGTGCTCACATTTGAATTAAAACTAAACCCAGAGAAGTCGCAATTGGACATATCGTTATCTAGTACTTAGACATAAAACTTTACTCAATATATAATTGAATGAAATAGTTATAGAATATAAAATTAGAATTTAAAAGCGTTGTGTTTTATAAACGAATTGTATGACTGATTGCCAGAATAGTGCTCACTCCACAGGGCAAGAAAAGCGGACAAATCCACGTCCTGTTATTAATTCGGTAGGTTAAGACTCTTTTTGGCCTAAATCCAGCAACACAGAGAACTATTTCATCCACACTGGGAATTTTAGTTACGAACACCATTGTCGAAAGGTATCCGAACCTAAGATAGCGGTCTGCCTGCATCAGGATAACATTTTTTGGAGAGTATAGAGATAGATAGATTCCATTCCTTATAGCGACATCATCAATGCATTTCTGTGCATTTGGGTCATTGAAAAGGATCCTTGAAAGCAGAAGATCACGAAATCTGGACAGATCTGGAAAGTCTACCAAGAGGAGTGGAATAAAATGGATATCACTTTACTTCCCGCCAGTTTACTGCAGTGGAAACTGCGATGAGTGATAGATCACACTAGAGGCCACCACATAGAGCACAATCGCTGATAAAGGCATGGTTTATTCCTCAAATAAAAGCTACTTCAATTTGTTACCACATATCGCAAACAACAGTCTGTTGCATTCCCCTCGACTTTTAAGATTATCAGCCCTGTACAACATCACCTGAAAATAACCAACGTTAAACAAAACTAAACACATGTATTCATTTCAATCAGATTTTGAAATAAAAAATACCAAGTTTGTCTTCAAGAATCAGCAATCAAAACAAATCGCGACCGGTAAATACGGCTATGTCTTACACTGATAAACGCTCAAAAGACAACAAAGGATTTTGACTTTTGGACAATACGTATATTTGAGGCAGCTGTGCGAAAGAAACCACAGTTTCATTCTTAACAGCGCGTTGGAGGAAAAGAAAAGAATTTTTATGCTAAAAATGTATATGTGATTTAATTGCTCTTGGAGTGATTAAAATTGTGCCAACAACATTATAAAATTTCACAAAAAGTATTTCTAACTTTAGGCTCTTCTTTATTCTCACCAATTCTTATTTTCAGTTCTTTTTTCAGTTTTATTTTGGAATGGATGTTCTAGTCTAGTCCAAATTATATTCTAGACGTGTGTTGTCTACTTCAATTTTTGACTTCTGAACCAAATTTGTCATTTGGTCTTGCTGTGGTTCTTTTCGAGTACAATAGTTCTGTTGACTTTCCTGAATTCTTATATCTTTCTTGTTAGTTCCTCCCCAAATTTTTTAACAGGAGTGTTCATATTATCACAAGCAATACCACTCGTGAATTGTCCATAAATTCAAGAACATAGTGAGTCACCCTCTGTTATTTATTAGGACTATTTCACGAATAAAATAAGAATTTAAATATAATTCCTCTAAACTTGGCTGCTACATTGTATATTTGTATTGTGAATAATTAACCTTTTCAACCAACAGACGAATGTCGATTGTCAGTAATGCCAATAGAGAACAGCCAAATACGGGTTTAGGACCATTTCAGGAATAGAATAAGAATAAAAGTAATATATATTTGAAATTCGCTCACAGAATATTAATAATTGTATAAAATATTATACTTATGAATTGCTACCTATTCAGAAAGCGTGAGACTGAAATAGACGAAAATCGACCGTTACCTTCGCACTGTTCGATTTAGTAATACCAAATGAGAAAAATAAAACATTTATAACATTTTATCATTCTGAACAACGTATTTATTAAATTTATATATGGACAGGTATTGCTACATAATTTACAAAATTATTTCACACTGTTTGGCTGAATACACAACAATAAATGTTTGGGTGAAGACACATTTAGTTAAATATACAATAATTGAAAACATAGTTATCAAATTTGAATGAAGGGACTGCAAGTTCATTGGATACAAAGGACATTTGGGAATTAGTGGATGAACATGTGGAAGCAGAAATCCGCACTTTATTTTGTATTGCCGAAAGATGTTCCTCATTATGTATGATGCTCAGGATTTATAATGGGGTTACAGAGTTGGCTACTGACCAGAAAACAAATGCACTTCTGCACTATCACTCCGACATCGGGCTGTGATTGGTCAAAATTGAAAATGTTTCATTTCATTGATCTATTTTATGAGGGCGTCACATAAGCGATGTCAATCATAAATTTCAGAGAGTGAAAATTATTAATGTCAAAATAAGAGCACTTGAGTGCAAAATTGAACGAATTTTGTGTAAAAAAAAAAAAAACCTACATAAAGCTGGTGTTGCCTTCAGACTATTTGTCGAGAAGTAAGTACAAGCTTAAGACATGCAATTGCAATTTAATTCTCTTTACAACATTCTTCGATATCGCTCAATAACAGCATCTGATAAGAGAAACAATGGATAGGAAACGATGGGGTACAAAGTAATAAATGTCATGCAATTCACTTGGCATGGATCGTGCACCATATGGCAGACGATTTCAGTTTCTGATGCTATCCCAAACAATCTGCAACGCTGCACCCAGGTGCGTTACATATTTAAGCAGCTTCCGGGGATTGCTTTCGTCACAACGCACTGAATTTCAAATAAAACCCAAGCATAAACAAAAAGCGATCGCCGCGCGCGACTCACTCGGCCAACTTTCCCCCTTGCATCACAACGGTAATCTCATTATTCGTCAATACAGTGTGACTCAAAAGTAGATTACACCACGCTGCGTCATGTATTAAACGGCGCATTCTTTTTGTTTGCTGCCACGGAAAGCAATCAGCAATGTTGTCAGATTCTTAGAAGCAGAAGAATAAATCAACCTACACTTTTGCTATTTACCCTCCGGCGGTATACACGAATCTTGTGCAATTACCAAGTTGAGCTGACAAGAGAACTATGCAAATATAATAAGGTAAAAATTGTAGATTCTGTCGTCTTCAGCTTTATATTTATACATCACTCTTTTTGATATTTTGTTAGATATTTTAAGGAAAGTCAAAATCCCTTGTCTCTAACGTTAAATCTAGCAAATTCATCGCATTATCTCAGAAACTATTAAAGATAGTTAATTGCTTTTTGCATAATCTACTTATGAACACTTTCTCATGAAATTAATGGTGAAAATAGAAGTTGCATTGATTAGTAAGAAAGTTTAACATTTTTAAACACGATACAGCCTTTTGTACGTTACAATTTGAATTTAATTTTTTTTAAAAAAATACTATCAAAATTTTTTAAAAAAGTTTCATTAGATTGGCTGTTATTTTGCTAAAATTAATAATGAACATATCAAGTTTTTATTCTTACAAGTCTCTAACATTATGAGGCATTTGTATGGAAAAATGCATTTTTTTTCATAATTTCAATAAAACATAACGATTAAAAGAAGAAAAAAGTATCAAAAATCCAGGCTAACTTACCTCCATCTATTCCTCTTAATCTTATTATATTTTTGTTTTTATTCATTTATTTGCATAACAATTAGTGAAAATCCTCTCTAAATCCAATATTAATAGAATTATCAATGTTTAACTCGGCGAATGGTGTAAAAAAACTAAACAAAACAAAAAGAAATAAACAAAAAAACTGTGACACATACTTTTCAAATTTAAAAGAAAATGTAATACAATTATCGTACTGTTTTATCATAAAAATATAAACGTGACAGTGTAAAAAATAATGAAAATCACCTTTTAACGTCTCAAACTACTCTCAGACATCGACCATATTCAATGACTTTGCTATGGGAGAAACAATTACCCTGCAGCACAGTTCTATAGTTCCAAATCTTTTCACTGGGCACACGCTACATGGAATTTTAATTTTTAGATCATGTTTCCAGAAATGAAATAATTAAATTTTTACAGAAAATATTGCTATGGTAGAATTATACTATTTCATTTATGTGGCGGCATCTTTAAATCGACCAATGAAACGAAACAAAAATTTGAATTATTGACCAATCACAGCTGTATATCGCAGTGAAATTTATCGAAAAAATTATCAAGTCCGGTTTATCAGCGACGAGCATTTGTCTCGTGGTCAGCGTAGCCAACTCTATTACATCCACTATATAATTTCTGGACATGCATCACTTATAAATTTTTTCTGTTTTCAGTAATATTGAAAATACAAGTAACGTAATATGTATTCACTCAAACAATTGTTTTTTCGTATTCAGCCAAACAGCCTGAATTCATTTTATAAAGTACGTAACAATATCTGCCTAAGCAACCATAAATCTTAATAAACACATTATTCAGAATGATAAAATGTTATCTCTGTTTTGTTTTTCCCAGTTGTTATTAGTAAATCTAATGGTAGCGATTGTATCAGTCTACTTTCGTCTATTTCATTCTCACGGTTTCTAAATAGGTAATATGTATATTTAAGTATTACATTTTATACAAATGTTAATAATCTGTGCGCGAATTTCAAATATATATTGCTCTCATTCTTATTCTATTCCTAAAATATCCCAAACCCGTATTTGGCTCTTCTCTATTGGCATTACTGACAATGCACATTAGTCTGTTGCTAGATAAGTATTCTTAATACAAATATACAATTATTACAATATTGTAAACCAAGTTTATGGAAATTATATTCAAATTCTTATTTTATTCCTGAAATATCCCTAATAAATATCACTGAGGGTCTGAGCTTTCCGATAAATTCACTCGCTACATTCAGGATTTATCGGCTATCTCAGACCCTCTTGTGATATTACTTGTGTTTCATTAATTGGCATATATTAAAGGTTTTTACATATGAAAAGAGTTTGGAACTCGTATTTTAATGATTGTGTTTACACATAAAGGATACAGTAGCATTTTGTAGAATACTATAGTACAGCATTTTACGGCATAGCTACATAATGCATAAAAACTTACTCGTTCTTCTATGGGGGATAGGGAAGAGCGAAAGAATCACAAGGTAAATTGAATTATTGTCGAATTCGATTAAAGACACAGATCATATATTCAAATGCCTGAGCCTAACTTCATTTTCAGAGTGCTGTAACAATCAGTTTTGAAGAAGAAAACTTTCTCATTGGTTTGAGCTTTGTCCACTTTTGCCGACTTGTGAAAAGCATTTAATGAACAACCTGAATAGATTCTAGCGAGCATTTGATGTTATATAATAATAAAGTACAGAATTAAAAATGTCTTATAGATTTCTTGCGTAAGAGATTCCAAAGACGCTTATTTTTTTCGCTGTTTGGTAATTCTAGCAAACAAAACGATGGATAAGTAAGTGCTCCAACTTTGTAGCGTGCGTAAAATAGATAGAAATTATCGTCAGAAAATGCTCCTACCAATTAGAAATTCTTTCTACATATCCAGTACATAATTACTGTTATAGCCTAGTAATGGTCTCGCCGAAGCAAGAGAGAAGCAAGGTTTTTGCGAGCACATCCCCGCCTGCTGCCTACGTGAAAAGAGATCCGCCAAGTCTTTGATATCCTGTGCTTTGGCAACACTTTATGATTTAATGTTGATACATCCGCTAAAAAAAGGTCAAATGACTGAAGGACTGCTGCGCACCGGATGGCCTTTTAAGATCTCCTTGGGCAACTAAGAGGTGTTCCAAATATATGGAAGAGCAAATTTGGGACCCTACAACTAGACGAAAGCAAAGTATGGCTAGATAGTTTGACGTTATTATACAAAACAGGGTGTTAATGACAAACATCGAAATATTTTTATTTTATACAGAGAGATCTTATTCAAGTAACTTGAGATAGAGAAACCAAGGGTCTTCGTTGTAAAATATTAGAAGTAAGGAGCATTGAAGTAAATGCATTTGGATACAAGTGAAGCGAAATAGCTGTACACTTTCTATTACTATAAATTTAAACCTTCTTATACACTTGACATGTAATAATAGCAATTTCAATATTAACAACAAATCTGTGATTTTACTTTTTTAATTTTGCGAGACGTCAATTATTTTATTTATATTTATAAGTAATTATTAAATTTCAAATTAAATAAAGAATCTCAAATGCGCCTATGTGTCTGCGTACCCGCTGGGTGCCGCCAGCTTGAGCAATTTCTGTAAAACAGCTGCACTATGATTAATTTTCCTTTTATTATATCTCTGTTTACTACCATTCGCTTTATTCTATCTTAAGTTCTTTATACTTTACGAAGTATTGCAGATTATTAGAATCATTGAAAATACTTTTATCATTCGTTTTGTATCACGCAGGATAAAAGTTAACGAAACAGCGTTATGTTCTCTTTCAGCCAAGACTCTGATATTGTGTCAAAAAATGTTTAGCACCATTTAAAATGGAATGATAAAAGTCAGTGGCGTGCAAATGTTTTGGATATTATATGCATTACTATGAAAATTTGAAATCATAGGCCCTCATTCTCTGTCTCAAATAATCTAAGAGCTCTCTAAACAGAGTGAAAACATTGCATAACAAACATATTTGATTGTGCTCTAAGGGATCATTTAAAGCAGTACTTTGAACATATAAAATCAAGTTTTACTTTACCAAGTTAATCCAAATTGTTTAAAATTATATACATAGCATAATATAATTATTTACATATATACAGGGTATCATGGAATCGTCATATTCTTTTACGGAACAGGCAACCCACATTACACCGTAAAGCAACAGCTGATTTAACAATCCAGCAGGTCAGAATCACAACAGTTAAAGAAATATATATTTAATATAGACTTGACTTGAATAGTGTTTAACGCTTGTTTTTACTACTGAGACACCACAGGCGGACCGCCACGGGTGGCCGAGGTAGTTAAGGCGCGGACTCGTGAGCGAGAGGTCCGGATTCGAATCCCGTCAGGACCGTACTCTCCTGAGGTTTTTTACAGGTTTTCCTCAGTCCTCATAGATGGCAAATGCCGGGGAGGCACCCTAAACTTAGCCCTGGAATAAATCCTTTCCCAATATACCATTTCATTCACGTATCATCAGTGTCCACCGCCTGTGGTACCTCTGTAGTTAAAACGGGCATTAAACACCATTCATTCGTACCACAGGCGGTATTTAATATAGATGCACACATAGAGAAGCAAATGAACATGTATCATAACTCTGCATTATTGAAGGTTAGTTTTGTAGGTTACTCGGTAACAATGTTATAGAGAAAATTAAAGGAAAGAAAAGTACATATCCTAAATCTTTACATCATTAAATACCCTACATGATGCAACCAATATGGCATGCATGCTGCAATATTACACGAGAGAATAACTAGAAAAAATGCGCCGCAATTCCGGAGAGCATGTATATGTATATAGATATATTATACCGGACATTTTGTGATACGTACAACATTAGTTATATTTACTGTGAGAAAAGTATTATAAAGTAGCCGTTCATAGGAAAAGTCTAGTTATGTCTATTAAAATATTTATTATATGCAGTTCCTCGTTAAGTATATGAAATATGTTTTGCAAAAATATGGTTAATATTTTAAGAAAGAAGAAAAGTCATAGTTAATTTACAAATTCTTCTACAAGACTTGTTATATATGTATTTTATGTAAGAGCAGGTTGTATTTTTGTTCTCAACAAAAAATAATGACTTGAAATGGTTTATATTATGGCCTCTCTTATGCAAACAAGATAAACTAGCAATGGGTCTATGAAGAATATTTTTTTTATCTAGTGTTGATGTTTTTCATAAAATAATATTGATTTTTTAGCACAAAAGCTCATAACAGAAAGTATATATTCACAAGGAAATGTCAAAATATGAATTTATCTTACTGGAAATTCTGTTGTTAGCATCTTAAATACTTCGAATTGACCTTTTTTTTTTTTTTTTTTTTGTAGTATAAAACTCTCTTGCTTTCAAATTATTAATTTATATCTCACAAATGATCAGAAATAAGCATAAAAATTAAGTGTTGATTTGGAGCTGAAATAAGACATGTATTTTCAAATTTTTTCAATTTACATATTTATCAATTAGGAGATCTAGAAAATTGACATCTGTTCAAATGGTTGGTTATTGGTTCCTACATGAAAACTGCGGTCGGGCTTGTTATAAATTTTATAACCTTGTGGTGTGTGTGTTTACCGCCACGGGTGGCCGAGGTCACTAAGGCACGGACTTATGAGCGGGAGGTCTGGGATTCGATTTCCATCAGGACCGTCCTCCCTGACTGAGGTTTTTCCCAACTTCTCCCAGTCCTCATAAATGGCAAATGCCGCGAAAGTATCCCAAACTTCGGCCTGGAACGCTTCCTTCCTTTTAAAAACAAATGCTTTCAAATTTATCATTTCATGTCATGTACCATTTCATTTCATCTCATGTATTGTCACCGCCGGTGATGCTTCAGTAGTAAAAACGGACGTTAAACACTATTAAAATTGTGTTCGTATTTACTGAACATTTTGTTAGCTTTAAAGCAGTTATACACATTTGAACATGCAATTCAGTTTTGGTGTTAAAATATTGTTTTTGCTGGAATCTATTATTATGCAAAGAGAACTGTGACAGTTATATTTTTATTGCTATTGGCAGATCATTGATGCAAAATGAAAAAACAATGGATCAGGATTGATCCTTATGAGATTCAATGTTCAATAATCCCCCAATCACAAATATTTTAATTCTTTTCATATGATAAATTTCTTTGGACCATTCCTTTCGTACCATTCAGATATGCGATGAGCAATTTAGGATAGTAATTATTTATTCCACAGAAATTCAATTTCGTTACTGTTCATTAACCCTGCATATGTGAAAGTAACAGAACGTTAAAGCAGTTTTTATAGCATTCATAACCGTGAAGTAAATACAACATATCTGTTTAAACAGTACACCAAAAAGGTCAAGTTAGAGATAGAAGATGAACAAGATAATATTGGTGATGTGAAAGGAATACATAAGAGTATGAAAAAACATTAAGCCGCGATTCTTATATAACATATAAGTGCGGCAGTCTAACAGTTGAGGCAGACCGAAGTTTCATGTTATCATGCCATGGGTTGCGTGGATCGGAACCACGGAATTTCCGAAGTGATCTCTTGAGAAAACAGAGAATTTCGTAGTGCAAGCTAATCACTATCTCCTGCACCTTGCCCTGGTACAGAAATAATAAAATAATGATGCATATGCCAAAAAGGAATGTAGTTAAATGCGATTGCAACGCCGAGTATTTCAGTTTGTCGAATAATTCTCTATTCCGAATGAATAATTTTCGGTATTTTCATTAAAATAATGTAGAAACAATAACAGAGAACTTTCGCATCCTCGATGATATCGTGACATTAACAAAGTTTTGGTAGTTTCTTTTCCTTTCGGATCTCTTTGAGCTCATTTGAAAACAGCCATATTTCATATGTACTTTATTTAACAATGAGATTGTGCCGTGAGCACTAGAGAAGTTTCCTTCATTTCCTAGCTTTGGTCTTGCGAGCGTGGTGACGTCAGTTGATTGGGTACTTGTCTAAACGCTTGAGGCGTTATTACTTTGGGCCGGCGCGAGCAAATTGTCTCTTCCTTTTTAGCTCACTCAGTGACAGGTCGTATGTGAGAAGTTCCGATGGGTGAGTGAAATTGTATCAGACAACCTTTAGAAATTGAAAGTGGAGTTTTTTCGCCTACAATGGTAAACCAGATTTTACTTTATTTTGTATTTTTTGTTATGCATGAAAAGTAAATGGTATATAGAGTTTTCGGATAATGTTAGAATAGAAACGAGGCTATGCAGGGACAAAGATTTGCTACTAAAGAGTTTTCAAGAGTTATTTATTTAATGATATTGCAAAATGTGGCCTGTTAACACGCAAAAATGCATTTTGCAAGCCAATACGATAGATTTTCTTTATCTTTTTACTGTGGAAAGATTTCATAGCATATGCTCCTTGCGTAAAAGTAAATGAAAATGATTTAAAATGTTCTAAAAATGAACTGTCAATATTTTTATTCTTTGTTTAACATTTTAATTTAGTTTATGCAATACTTAATTGTTTCACTTACAATACAACACAAACTTAATTTGTTCAGTTTGTCATAATATGCGACATTTGCATTCAAGTTTGATGAGTAATTGTTTAATAAAGTTTGTTAATGGTGCTAAATCCTTACTTTCTTTTAACAGACACAACAACCCGATCCTACGATCCCCTGGGCAGTAAATGTTTCCAAAACCTTAAATACTTCTTTCTTTTAGCTGCAGCTACAAGTTGGTAATCGTGGAAATTTCGTTAAGATTGCCACAAGGTTTAAATCTCGTAAATGATGTAAGTCATATGATGATGTTAATTATTTTTTTTTCAATTAATGTCTGCCAATAATTAAAAAATAACTAAAGTATAACAATATTCACTTTCTCTTAGTTCATGTATCTTAACACAAAGATGTGTGAGCTTTTTTTGTTGTTGCGATAGCACTAACTGCCAACCCAATTTCTTTCTATTTCTTGCTTTTTCGCACGGATTTGCTGCAAGGACGCCACGATAATCAAATCATCTGACAAACAGTCTCAATCTGTTATTTATTTGTAAACGATAAGCTATATGGTAAATGCAGAGTAAATCCGGATCGCTCTAAGTAAAAACAGCCTGTGTGTCTGCATTGGTCTGCAAAACATTTTCCATGGTCAAGAGGGCAAGATAGCCGTTGCCTTGGACTGGACAGTGGAGGAATTTTTTGCTTCAGCTGTGGTCAAGGACTGTCGTTCGTGCCTACGCCACAATGAGGACACCTCCAGAAGGAGTAGAGGAAGGCACCGAGTAGTCAGGATAAAGGGATTTTAAAGCATTGTTTTTTTAATAGTGTTTAACGCCAGTTTTTACTGATGAGGCATCACAGGCGGTGGACACTGAGATGAAATGATGCATTGGGAAAGGATTTTTTAAGGAAACGTTCCAGAACTAAGTTTAGGGTACCTTCTCGGCATTTGCTATTTATGAAGACTGAGGAAAACTTAGAAAAAGCCTCAGTCAGGAATGACGGTTCTGGCGGGAATCGAACCCCAGACCTGCCGCTCACAAGTCCACACCTTAACGATCTCGGCCACCCGTGGCAGTACTTTGAAGAATGGAAGTATATGGGGGTTCCAATAATGTTTCTCGATGCTGGTAGAGGCCCTCAAGTTCCTTCAGAAAGGTAGTTTCTGCACCAGAACCTGGGGCAGAAACATTTTTACAGCGCCAAGTCACAATTCACAAAGCACCAGCCCGCGTTGCTTGGCATTTTCCATTCTGTAACAGAACCAACGTAATAAAAGGAAAAATGGATTTTTTTTGAAAAGGTAAGATCCATCCCAGAAGTCGCCTAAGCGGCCAGGACAAACCCAAGGTCAAGATGGCTGATCTCAAGATCTCCCTTAAGCAAGTCGCAAGAGTTACCGCCTAAGCTCGTTCCTTCAAGTATCGTCAATCAGGGCATGTTGAACACCTGTTTGTTGATACATGATGACAAAGCAGTGGAGCTTTTGATGAACTCATAGAAAACGAGAAAGAAAGACACCGGAAAGTAAAGCATTTCTCTCGGTAGCAGAGCAATTACTCAACATTTGTCTTAAGTATAGGTAACTTGCCCTTATTGGGAGCTGAAAACGGCAAACCAGGTAGCAAATAAAGAAGTTCGTGTCATTTGCTGGAAGTTTTGTTTTTCCCTCCTAAATTCATCATGGCTTTCAAGGAGGGAAATGACGCACCAAAAAAGGCATGTTGAAAAGACTGCCGGTCATGCGTTTCTTTTTTTAGATAGCCGGTGAATAATGGCAAAAAACCAGAGCTCTAGATTGCACAACCGAGAATGGACACATTTTGTCGTGTGGAAGACAGCATTTTTAACACGTGATACAACTTGGTCCAGCAGGATTTACATATAGGGGACTCGTTAAACACGATAACCACTTCTTCGTGCGTTTCAATCAGTTGTCAAGACATTTCCCTTGCAAATAAAAGAACGACAGACCGCTATTGGCTAGAACATGTGGTGGACTCAAAATTTTGCACACAGCTGTCAACAGCGTTTGTGGCCTTGTATATTAAGAAAGATTCACAGCCCCAGTTTTGCTACAGACCAAAATTAATTGTGTGAACGGTTTCCTTAACGATTCATGAAGTAAAAGCAGTTGAAAAAATATTTTTTCATTCACGAATAAAATTACGAAAGTATTCAACCAGGGTTATTATGGTCTGCGACTTGACTTGTGTGATTTTTTTATCTTTGCGGTAAACCAAAAGAGTGCACGAAACAACCCACATACCCTGAAAGAATGAAATTTAATAGCTGTCGGGATATTTATGAAGGGGAACTAGATACAGCACTTAAAGGTTCCAGTTTTACATTAATGCATAAAGTGTATGTACATCAAAGTTCGGCAGTTTCAGTCACCTATTAAGAAAACTATAATCGGCAATCACGCCCGTCCAGAGCCCCCATAGTTGTTACATATTGTTAGGTTACAGCAATTTAATTCTTTCTTCAACTCCTACACACGGATGATCGAGGTCACTATAACAGCTTTCTGAATGGGAAGTTTGCGGGGATTTTCCAGGTTTTCCTCACTCATCAATGTAAAATTTAGGGGAGAAACCGTTAATTAGAACTAGATCGTTTACTTTCCAAAAAGTCCTTTCTCACTGTTTATTCTATCTTATATTCTCATTTGATACCTTAGAAATACAAATGGGCAATAAGTAATATTGAAAAATGGAAAGCACCAGCTTGAAACTGACTGGAATTGTTCGAAAAGTTTTTTTTCTTCCATGGGTTCCCTCGCCCCCCCCCAAAAAAAACAAAACACAGTTCGGGCTTATATATATACATATATGTGTTTGTGTGTGTGTGTGTGTGTGTGTGTGTGTGTGTGTGTGACTTCTTCATAAATCATGTTATTTACACAAATACTTAAAGTAAATATAAACGAATTATAGTTATGCAATTAAGTGGAAATCATTTAATAAGTATCACAAGAAAAAATAAGCAATGAAAGCCGCACTCAAAATAACGTTCACTTATGAAATAATGATATAAACTCAGGTTATAATAACATATAAAATGTCGGTTAAATCAACCCAATGCTGTATAATTATTTATATACACACATGGGAGTTAAAACTTAGTAACACTCAGTTCTTGAAATGGAATACTTTATAAAAATTAGGGAAACTCGAAAGTAATTTACCTAATAAAGGATATTTTATAGAATTTTGCATTAAATTATTATATTGTCCGAAAACTACTTAAGTTCCAAGTTCTGGTAATAGAGAGACTACGTAGGACGAAGTGAACACATATAAAGAGTATTCTTTAATCGGGCCCAGAACTTCTAAATAATAAATTCAGTTGGTTTAGTGCCATCTTGGTCTTGTGCAATGGTCTCTTGTTTATAGATACTGAATGACGACGCTTTTGTTCATCTGTTTCGATTAAACATTCCGTTGTGTCAATAATGCATTCAAGTAGATTTTAATTAAAGATGGATACATTCCACATCTTTTGTTAATGCTTCAGATTTAATAAATTCAGGAGATAAAGGTTTCCTCACATTTGAAGTACAAGCTCTATAATTCGGTACGTTTTCTTGATGTCTCTTATTACCACAATTTTTAGTAATTCTTAAAATACAATGACAAATCTATAAATACTAAGCGTTTTTCCTTCCTTGTAATTCATCATTTTTTCACTACCTAATGGAGTGTACCTATACATTATTCAGGAAGAACTTCTCGACAATCATTATCTGCTATCCAGTCCAATTTCAGTTCTTAAAGTTTAATTACACTTTTCCAAGAGCCAAACACTGATACCCCTATACTAAAATACCTCTTGGCTATATTTTACAGAATATTGTTAAACTTATAAACACCAAATACGTAGACGTCATGTATAGATCTGTAATCATTTAATTATATAAATATCCATTACCTTTTCCTTTACCCTTTTCATCCTTGTCTTATTTACAAGAGGCTTTCAAACTGGTAATCTCAAAACAAATTTACAGCGTGTTTCGAAAGTTCTCCTCATCCTGTAAAATAAATATAACAAACTCGAGAGCCGTGTGAGCATGATAAGGAGGGAATTTAGTTGCTTGGCGCTCCGTGCATAAGAGTTTCGTGTTTCATAAAATCAAATAACAATAAAGATGATGATGCTAACAACTACAACAACAACAACAACAACAATAATAATAATAATAGACATATTTTTAATGAAAATCATACAGCACATTTTATAGCCTATTTTCTTGGTTATGTCGGAATTCTTGTAGAGGTGCGTTGTTGAATAGTGTTTCAAGCCCGTTTTTACTGCTAAAGCATTACAGGCGGTGGACACTGAAGATACATGAGATAAAAGGATAAACTGGAAAAGAATTTTTTTAGGAAGGCCTAATTTTAGGATACATCCCCGGCATTTGCCATTTATGAGGACTGAGGAAAACCTGGAAAAAACGTCAGTTATGGAAGACTATCCTGGCGGGAATAGCTTCAGAATAGCTCCCCTTCACGAATCCGCGCCGTTAGACCGCGGCCACCCATGGCGGTATGCAGAGGGGCGCAAGGCGTTGACTGAATAATTGGTAACACTTGACAAGAAAAATAAAGCACAAAGGAGTAAGCAAAAGCAAAAATCGTTCCCTTAAATTCAATTGCCTAGTTTGCTAGGCCTAAATACAGCCCTGAAATTATATGAAAAAAATTAAGAACAATAATAAAATAATTATTCTACTTTTTTTTGTCCCCATTGTTTCTACGACAAAGGACAAAGAGAAGGGAATTGGAAGAAAAAAAAAAAGCAAACAGAGATGCAGCTTTGCTAGTTTTTATATTTTACTATACATAATTATTTTTCTTCTCTTCTTATTTTTATTTCCGTCCGCCCTCCCAGACAGAAAAAAGGGAACTTTCTCGTAAGGAGAAAAAGAAATAAAGATAAAAGGAAGCCAGAGCAACTGTTTTGTTTGTCTACTCAATTTTCAATTTCCCCTCTTTTCGTAACTTTACTGCAATTTTATTTCTTTTCTTTGTTCTTTTGTTTCTTATTTTCAGAAATTAAGTGAGAAGAAAAGACAAAAGGAGAAAGAAGAGGAAAAGTAAGGGATGGGATTGTAAGCAGTAGATGAAGAATGTCTATTTTTTTTATTTATTTTTTCTGTGAGCAAAAGTAGAAAATAAGTTTCCGTTGCAATTAGCATCATAACCTAACTGAAATTACATTAGCCCCTCTCCCAAAAACTGTTCCTTGTATTTTTATACATAACACCACTCTAAAGTATTGCCAACATACCGTTACAAGCAATGGGACTCCCTTGATATAATGTACGGCTTAGCATCGCATTGGCGTCCTTGATTAGTGATGTGGCGAAATGAATTTGGGAGCCAATCGAATTGGGAAAATCCCCTAAATCTGTGCTTGTAAACGTCAGCATTGCCGAATTCCAGTGCGTGCCACTGCATGCAGGATCGCGAACTATCGCAATGCAGCATGGGACACGGCTTGGCAGAAGGCAGCCGCTCTGGTCAGCCATCTTCTCGGAATGAAAAGGAAAGTAGCAAAGAAAGGAAAAGTGGAGCAAGAAGTATAACTGGGTGAAGGTCACATTCTTGTACAACATCCTGTACGGCTGTCATGAGGCTAGTTATCACTTGCGGAGATCGCACTGCTGGAATCCGTGTATTGAGACTATACAAAATGCAGTTTCTCATTCAATTACGGATGGGTTGATTGTGTTTAAACGCAAGGAGGGGAGTTTGTTGGTCAGTGTTGCATAGGACCTCGGTTCAAACCCATGGACGATGAGGCATTTCATCTGACTTATTTCCTCCAATAAAGAATGAGTTCCGCTGGCCTGCTGGCTAATAAAGTGCCTAAATATTTTATTGTTTATGTTCAGCAAAATTGTTGTCCTGAACATTCAGGCAATAGGTATAGGATATAATAGTAAATGTCCAAACAACGTTTCCTACTGCGACCTATCTCTAACCTCAAAACCAGTCAGGATATTGAAGTAAAATGGGATGAGTAGATTAAAAAACTTAATTACTAATTCAAGATTGTAGGTATGTTAATTATATAACATTTTTTGCGATCTATTTAGATGATGTAATAGATAAGTATGTATTCTGTTTTGGATTGAGATGGATATATCTTCTTATGCTGGGCTCTGCAGATCTTTGGCCGGGCAGCAGGAATAAAGTCTAAGACATGGGGCCGGCTAATAGTAGAACACTTTGATTTTCTTTTGTTTCATAGTAAACTTCAACCTGTTAAAATGATCTTCATTCAGTAAAATATTATTATTGAGTGCATATAAGTTATTAAGAATAGTTTAAATTGCCTTTTATAAAATTTGAATTAGCAAGTAAAGACTTCCGGCTATTTGGAATTCTGTTAAATTGTTTCACAATCTTTGAACATGCTGTATCCTATATTAATTGTTTAAAATTTGAAAATGATTATTGCAATGTACATATAGAGTAATTACTGCTACAAATATATCCACACAGTTCCTTCATATACATGAACATTTAAAGCTTTCTCAGTCAGAACAGCCAAAAGTGAACATAATCTGATCTACTTCATACCTTAAAAATAAACATGCATTCATCAAACAAATTACTTACAGTAGAGAGAAAGTGTGTAAAATAACCACTGAGCTATATACGAATATTTCATAAGCTTTTAGAATAAAATGATAGGTAAATATGTTTAATTAAACTCTGTGAACCAAACTATAAGCCTGGTTGACCCAACAAATTTACAGTACATTAATCTTCCAAATATATCTGGATTGCAAGCTGACAGCGCATAGAGATTTACGATACTTTTTCTAACATTTCATCAGACAATGAAGGAATATTTTAGTAAGTAATAATATGTTATGAAAAGCTCGTTAAACGTTATATAACTGTAAGGTTTACGGTTCATTCTTGGTAATTATTCCTAACAGAAATTCCAGCTTTATATAAATGTAAGAAACAAGTTTTGGGGAAAATACCTTTGGAGATCAGTAATTTAAATGCAAACGACACGGATGACCGAGGTCGTTGAAGCTCAGATTCATAAACGCGTGATCTGCGGTTCGATTTTCGCCAAGACCGTGCTCACTGACAAAATAGGTTAAAAAAAAGACTCAATTTATTATTTAATTCCATGCACCATCAGTAGGCATCGGAATTTCTAAGTACTAAAACCAGAATGAAGTGGAATGAAGTTGTGGTGATACTGGACTGTAGATAACAGGAGGGAGAAGTACAATAGGTCACGAGCTACAAACCCCTTTCTCCTTAGGTCTGTCACTCATCAGTTCTTATTTACCCGATGGGTGGTGGCTTATAGCTTGTGCACTTGCTTTTTAGGTAGTTGAGTGCACTTAATTTGGTTTTAAGTGCTTAAGAATTTCGATGCCTAGTCATCAGTGTTCACCTCTGTAATGCCTCAGTAGCAAAACGGGCGTTAAACACTATTAAAAAATAAAAATGCAAAATGCTTTAGAAACTTATTTGAGGAAACAAATGCTATGGAGACAACAGAGAAAAAAAGTTTAGGAACTCTTTCAAAGTTGAAGTTATTCAATAATGGGAGGTTAAGATAATAAGTGATTGCGGGAAAAATATTAATAATATTTTTATTTTGAAATAAAGTCAGTAGTATTCTACAACTCCTATACTACTTCTTCAGATAATCACCATCTTTTTGCAAGTATTTTCGGTATCGCAGGACTAATTTTCCTTTACCTTATCTGTTTTGTTTTCCCAGCCTCTGAGGTGCTCGAGTTCGCTGTAAATATGGAAATAACTCGAGACAAGCAGAATAAGACTGATCATGGAAAATTTTCCATTTCAGTTCCTTATGCACGCTGAATGTGGGCGAGCGTTGTCATGCAATAGCAGAACTTTGCTAGTCAAAAGTCCGGGGAGTTTCAGTTTGATTACGGTCTCACAGTATTTTTCAGCATCCATGGTGGTTCTGTGAGAGGAGTAATGACATCAGCAAAACTCCTTGAGAGTCCATGCATGCAAACGTTGATCTGAATGCTCATTCCCCTTCTCAATAAGCAGAGATTAACTCACGATGAATATTCCTAGTACATTATTATTATTATTATTATTATTATTATTATTATTATTATTTTATTGTTGTTGCCAAACGTACACGCTTTGAAATGACATCTCCATGATGTCTGGTTATGCCAAAGTTATGCGCGCAATTTATTGAAACTTCCTCAGAATTACCAACATACATGAACATTTTAACCATAAGCTTCATTGTTGCAATTTGTTTTTTCAGAAATTAAACATCTTATTTTGCCCTCGTACGTCATTATTGCAGAAACTCTGGTCTTAAAAGAATTGGATCTGAAACTATGACTAAGTTATAAACTGAAATGATCACTTTAGGTTTAACAAGCCTGTTACAACGCTCATAAAACATTTACTATCTGCCTAGCTACTGAGTTGAAATAGTCAAGTTCATTGTTAAAGCAATTGTTCCAATCAATCAGAGTTTTCAGTGGCAGAAATGTTGCAGAATGTTCGTCGTTGTATGTTGCTTTGTCATGCAGTATAATAACGCCAAGAGACAAGTATGCTATCGCGTCATCAGCGTTAAAGAGTCGGTGATTACAGATAAGCTTCCTCACCGTTGAGTGACTACTTTTAGGCTCAAATCTTAGTAGCAGATAAATGTATTTTGCACGCGCATAGGTAAGTTAATACGTTCCATTTAGACGACTTGCTTCAACAGCTCTATTATAAAGATACTAATCGCTGTTGAAACCTCTATCAGAAATATTCCGGAACGAAAGTAATTTTACGGTGAATCAGTTAATCGCTAAGTACACACATGAGACGTTGGCCATTCTGACACGCTTTATGCACAGCTGAATGCCAAAAGAAAGCTTGTTAATTCCGCAAGCGCTTCTTCCAGATCACAGCTGTGCAAGCTTTGAAGGAGAGTGTTTTAATTTTACGAGCTGTCACCTTGACAACCAGTTTACATTATTCCCATAGGGCAACGAAACCAACCTAGGCGTTTATTTCCCACTGTCTGATTCAAATATGGCCAAAATGGTGCAACCAGCATTCTTTGTGGGGAAAGTAGCGAGCCAGCCCCTTTTCAAAGCAGTTAAATATTATGAGACATACTACAATATAAAAAAATGACAGCGTCTTCAAAATGTATGTAAAATACTTCAGGAGCATCTCATATGATAAGTAAAACCTTTAAAAGTATGCATTTTTAAGGTAACTTAAAAATAAAAAATTATAATTCAAGCAAAACTAAGTGATTAACTTCACTTAAGCATACTTTCATCATTGCACGCTGCAGATATTTTTATGCAGACACTAATCAGAGCAGAAAATTAATAGAATACTGGAAATTTATATCTACAAAATAAATTATTTTATAATACAAAATTTATAGTGAGTTTCAGTTAAATGAAGAAAACGTTTTTCATCAAAAACTGTCTTCCCATCTCTTTTGCGCAGTCACATGAAAATCATTTTTGATTCCTATCTTCGTCTTTTGTTTCGAACTATAGCAAAAAAATAAATATGTCCATGGCCCAAGCATTAAGTGTGTTCTTATCAGCCGGTCTTCGGCTCGCTTTTGGTTGTTACCTGTGTGTGTGGGAAATACTCCGTTATTCTGAAAAGGAGAATGCACGCTCCAGGATAACCATGTTAGGAAAATTTTAAATTGCTGACAGCGTTCTCCTCACCAATGCGTTTTAGTCATCATTTATTTCCCTGTGTAGTCCCTGAATATTTCTCACTGGACCTAATTTTTATGTAACAACCTCTTCTTACAATACAAATATTCAAATATATTTTTGCATATGAGGAGTCCAAAGGAAAAATCTTATGAGCTACATCCCTCTATTTTTGCAAAAGACAAAATTAAAAGAAAACTCGTAATATTTTATTTTCTTATTTCTTTAAATTTTTATTTGAAATTGTAAAGTATAACAAAGAAAGCATTAGTATACATATATTTAATGAATATATCAACACTAAATTTTTTATCATTAATACAATTTTTACATAGAAAGAATCCGGCAAGGCAGATTATTGCTGATTTAAGGTCTTTTGCTATTATGGTGAAAAATGTATCACTTATTTAAAGTATTTTACAATTGTTAAACATTTATCTTCTTTTTCACTACATATCATTCATCCAAAAGGTCTCCAGAATACACTTTCACTTCACTACGGCAAAATCTTTACCAGTGCTGCAGATCGCTGTACTTTTCAGTAAATGTTTTAAAACCTCCCTAAAATAACGAACTAAAGCCTCAAATTATGAAGCAGAAGAGAACGCTAAAAATTTAAATTATATTTAATGAAATAGGAAAAATGATAGCTACTATAACGAAACTGTCGAGCTGATGGATAGGATGCACTCACCGATTTTGCAAGTTCTCTATGCTCAGAAAAGGTAATGAAGACAAAATTAAAAACAGCCATATCAACTATAGCGATGGTCACAACAATAAAACTATCTATAAGTGGCATTATAGTTACACAGATCAGGCATCAAAACAATACAATTGTCCATTAAATTCCCTAGACTTACCAGAATGTTCCCTAGCTTGGCAATCTTCTCCTGTATGCGATTTTAAGATATTCAAATATTTCTCAATCTGTCGGCTTTAGACGGTTTCTAGCATGTAGGATCCTCATATCGGCAAAAGACACCGGGGCCTATCTCTTTGTGAAGACAGTCGGGGTGCACTCGGCCAGAGCAACAAGAGAATGGGACACCCTCATAAACATCTACCAGATCAGAACAGTGTAGTGCTAAGTACAAACTTCTATTAAACAATAGCGTTAATCATGGGGACTAGTTCACCACACAGTTGCCAACGAACTGGCCCTTTTTAGGAGGCCCCAGCCCTTCATGGGAGATAAATGGCTAATTCATTCATTCCTTGTGCAATGACTTCATCGTCGGTAGATAATGGGCGCCCATGCAAGAAAAAGTTAACACACGGCAACGTTTAGAAAACACGGTAAATGTGGAGTCACTCCGACTCTTATTGAAGCACTATCTATGGTAATGGAATATTTCTGAGACATCTGCACTTTAACCTCCTTTAAACTGATATAAATTAAATCAGCCAACTTCATGGGCTCCGACAGGAAATTTTTCTCAAGAAAATTTCTATAAAGGTACCCATCACTGTGTTGGGTTTATAAACTTTTTCTAAAAGTAGAAAAGCATAAATGGAAAGTGTATCTACAAAGCTCAGGGGTTGATAATGCACTAAACGACATGTGCTAAAGTACTTCCTAAAAATGAAAGATACCCACTAAAAACTTTTGTCGTGTCTCTGGTAAGATATAACAGAAAGAACCAATAACGTAACAGTGCATAACTCCTCATCAAGTAGTTTAAGCTTCCCAGAAGACAGCACTTATGAAAGTTGCCTGAGGCAAGCATGTTATGCAAAACTAGAGTAGATAAAGTTAAATTAACGCATAGAATGGGACTAAATATAAACTTAAAGTCTGAAATAAGGGTTTTCTCAAAGTTATTACTTCATAGTTAGTTAAAAGTACGAAGTCGAGTCAAAAAGTAACCTCAATATTATTTTTATTCATAAAATATATAAATTGGGATTGAAAACACTTCTTCATTTTTCAACATAGTTTTCACTCAGATTAATGCAGGTTTCCAGCGTTACACTAATGCCTGGATTCCACGAGAAAAAAATTGTTGTGTAACCACCCCATGCATCGCTTCTTTCACCTCAACATCTGTGCGGAACCTCTTGCCGTCTAGCCCTTCTTTGAGTAGTCCAAAGACATGATAATCGGAAGGTGCCAGATCCGGTGACTAAATAGGATGTGGTATACACTCAAAATGAATATCTGCAACTTTTTGTGCGCTTGCATGAGCATGTAGATCTTACATTATAATGCTGTGTAAGAAAGAGAACACAAGCTGTGAGTAAACATCGACATTTCGACCTGATTGCAGGTTTCCAACGGTTCTCAAGTAGATCACAATATGACTCGTGTTAACATTTCGACTGTGGACATGTAATGTTGCATGATTGAACTTTGAGTCACAGAAGTGCGTAAGCATCACTTTACCGGCTGACACAGCTGTAATGAAGTATTTCATTTTGGCGATGATCAATGCTGTCACTTCTTGCTGGCTCGCTTGGTCTCTGGCTGGAAAGTAGTGGACCGCAGTATTCATCACAAGCGACTATACGCTTTAGAAACCATCTCCTGTGGCTTCATGACGTAATAGCAGTGTTTCACAAACATTCATATCAAGTTCAGCGTTGAGTTGTTTTGGTAATTACCTAGCGCAGGTTTTACGACATGCAGAGCCGTGACTGTTCTTCAATTCTACAGCCACCTCCTAGATTGTCTGGTATCATTTGTTCCATGCAGAGATAATCGCAGTGTGCGGTCGGCCATAGCGAGTTGACACTGCATTTTTAAACATTCTGTACCACTCATAGACGTGCTGATATGATATTGCCTCTTCATTTTCGATGAATATATGTTGGTATGTCGTTGCCACTCGCTCGGCATATTTCCAACAAAAATGGTCGCTGACGTCACATTTTTCCAAAATGCCGAGCGCACTTGTTACTCCAGCAGAAGGATATTTCGTTATTTAGGTGTGGTATAACAGCATGACATTTTTCTGAATTTTGATTGCTAAATTAAAATTGCTTTTACTCAGTCCCATTATTTCCATGGGATTATATTGAACGATGTTGATTTAGCTGGTAGGTTATATTGCAAACGTAAAGTTTGTAATAATAATAATAATAATAATAATAATAATAATAATAATAATAATAATAATAATCAACGTCAAGGATTAGACTGTCAGACCTGCTCCAAATTCATACAAAATTTTCGATAGTTTGGAATAGTTTGTTATTTCAGAATATTTAAGACTGAATAAAATTGACTGCTCTGTCTGTTCATGGATCGACCTAGATATCTTGATCTATGATCAAACATTATTCTTGACATTCTAGTTACTGAAACACTAAAGATATGATTGTCCTTATGTAATATTATATTATGTTTAACATACTGGTAATTTTAATCTCATCTGACTTTCAATAGTGCTTTATGATAAAGCAGATTGTAGCCAGCAAATGTTTGTCTCAGTCTTCTCATTTCAGATGTTTCAATTTTTCTTTAGTCATTTATTTTCAGACCCATAGATGGTAAACGAGAAATTTTTATTTAAAAGTCTTTTTTTCTTCTTATTTTGCTACAAGTGTTATTCTAATTGTACATATTAGCTTTTGGAATTTTGAAATGTTTATATCTACAACATTAATTTAATTGAACCAGGAAACACACAACGCAGCCCAGAGAATTAAATATACTAATCTGCGTTGTAGCTTCACTGTTTCTACAATTTTAGCTCTAATTGTAGTTTTTGAATCCTATTAACGACTACAATCCTGATGGAAATGCTTTAGAATAACATTCACTCATTTTGTGTCTTCCCTGTTTACAGTTCAGAGCCACTGGATGAAATCTTGGGTCTGAGCTTCTGACCTACTGAAACGAGAACCTGTAAACACTATAAAACTACGAGCAAGTAACATTCATTAGGTGCAGCACTGTGCTTACCTAATATATGCATGCTTTCGCAGCTCCTACGCGACAAACAGTACTTATTACTGTAGCAGCAAGAACTGTAACATCTTGCACAGTGGATGAGACAATCCAGAAAAACCTGTTCTTAATGAGGTATGTGAATGCACAAGCCTGGCAATATTTAGTGTTCAGGAAATAATTCTCACGCATCCAAGAGATATTCACACATTCCTCCTCAGGGAACCATTATAAATATTAATACTGCCAGCGGAATTATTTACAGTGCAGGAAATGAAAATTAAGGCATATTAACTCTTAAGTGCAACTAACTGGCCGCTTCGGTATGAGAAATGGCCTAAATTCATTGCAGCACATATATCTTCAACAGTGACATAACGTTGCGAAACAAAATTAACATGTAATATAGCCTAAGAGTTAAAAAAAAGCAAAAGCATCTCATAAAAATGACTAATGATACCAGCTTTTTAAACGGTTTATTTACAACCTACTGCTCGTTTTCATCCCGCAAGAAAACAACTATAAGACAATTTCTGTAGTACTAACAATGATTGAAAATTTAATTAAAAACTATTATGTCGTTTGGAAATTAGTGGCAATTTCGGATATTATTAAATTAAAATATAAATATATAATATCTTTTGAACTTGACACATATTAAAGCTCACACTTGTCTTCTGCATTAGAGCTACCATTGCTGAAAATTAGAGTATATTTTGCTGTACTAAGCGTTTGGTAATTATGCGAGGAAGTATAATTTTGCGCGAAAAACTTAATAAAATGCGGTGCAAACATGAAAAGAAAGAAGTATTTCTGTCTTGAAGATGAGAGAGGCGAAGACATTTATGATCATCAACCAAGGGAAATTGCTGAAGCAAATCTATTTGAGAATAAGAAACTAGGACTTGCACTTTCAACTCTTTGTATCATTTCAGTTTTACTTTATTCACTATGCACACACAAAAACCTAATCACAAACGAACGAATTTTTACAAATGACCAAATAAAATGTGTTTAGAAATTCAAATCATGACAGGATTATTCCCAGCTATACACTACTCAGCTAATATTGATGTAGCATTCTATAGAACTGCTCATGTACACACAGAAATAAACACAAACGAATATCAGTGCATGGACCCTTAGCATGTATAACTCTTGTCAATCTTTGGGGCATAGATGATATCAGATTTCTACAGTAGTGTGGGCGAGAGGGTACAGCGTCCTAGGCTTCTTGAATTTGTGCCCATAAGTCATCTTCTGTTCTTTGCATTGCAACAAATACCGAAGGAAATATTATAATATTCATTACAATTGCGCTCTTAACCACGACATTACTGAACACTCTGCCACAGAGCTAACGTATCACTCACACTTTGAAGGCGTCTTTAGTGCATGCTATATAACACAACTGCAACAGTGGCTACACAGTCTTGCTGATTACCTGGTAACGAGTAGAACTTAGAAGAATTTTTGTTAAAAAGTGACTTATTATTTTGTCACCAGAGGTAAATATGCCCCCAAGGGGAACCTCCATGAGGAAGGGGTCAGATGTACAATACACCGAACTGCCGGGAATTCGAGGATGAGAAGCACGGGTGTAACTTTCCTCAGATGATAATTTCCAAACGGCGGGGGCCCCGTGAGAGCCATCCCCTGTCCACAAGCACAACCGAGGAGGTACTTTGCGACCCACCAGACGAGAGGACAGAAACTTTTCCAGGGAGCAAGTCACCGCCACACCACAAAGCACCAGCCCCGTTTCTCCTGAAGGTTTCAACCCTGTAACTGATCCTATGTAATTAAATTAAAAAAAATGGGAGAGTGGAAAAATTGTGGAAAGTAAATACCCATCTCAGCATTCGCCTAAGTGACCAGAAGAAACCACGATAATAATAATAATAATAATAATAATAATAATAATAATAATAATAATAATAATAATAATAATAATAATAATAATAATGTCAGGATGGCCAGCCCAATGAGAATTTAACCCGGAATTCCCGAATGCAGACTCTCTTACCTCATCTCAACCACTTTTCCCTTAGTGTCTTGAAATACCTTACAAAGCAGTGAAGTTTCTGCATTTATCTCCTTCACAAAAGAAATTGCCTGTCACTTTCTCTTTAGTTTACAGTTACGTTGATGCAGATTTTCAAGTCTCTTATTATTCCTGTGCAATACCGTCTCAAAAACCGAGTCGTAACTATGGAATTGTTTCATTTTGTTCCATTATTTCGATTTATGTCTTTGTGCAATGCATAGCTATTTCACTCCTACTTTATCACAGAAGTATATCACAAAGCAGATAAATGACATATAGAGCAAGGTGATATCATTTAAATATATGTACAGCTTTGATCAAACTAGGAAAACTGCTACTTTATTTCTTTACGGTTGTATCACTGTTGGTAAATTTGAACTTATATTAGCTAAGCTACGAGTAATTTTCTTCTGGTATAAAATGCCATTGATTAACAATGCCACGTTCTATTGTCGTAAGAAGGGTATAGAAAACTATTAGCGCTATGTGTTACATTTCTCTGTAACCAGGTGATGGATTTGTTTCCCTTCAATGAAATGACTTGGTAGCTTTTCTATATAAATGCTTCACAAATGGTCAGAAAAGAAGAATGTCAAATATGTTATCTACAGTTCCTGTAATTTCCTCAAACAATGAAACAAAATATATTAACTGACCCCAAAAACATGTATACGCTTAAAAATCCAAAACTAGGTTAATTAAGATAAATCATGCAAAGCATCTCTAAGCTCTAAGGTTACCTGCAATGTATCATATATATCTTATTTCTATTACAAAATTATTTTGGAATTAAAATATTATAAGATATCCTCAAAAAAAATACAACAAAGGAATCAAAACTAATCCGGACCGACAATTAGTGCAACTCTCAAGGTGATAAGGAGAGCCAGGAAGTTCAGACATTTATTTTGGTTAAAATATGCAGGCAAAAAGGTACTTAAAATACTGGAAGTAGCCAGGAATACGAGTATAATTAAAATAGGCATTTATTAAAAGTGAAAACAGAAAGTAATATCATTCATTAATGAAAATAAGACATTTAAAATACTTAATAATTTCTTTATCACATAATTAAACAATTAAGATTACTTTTCTTTATTACAAGTAACAAGAAGATGTTTTTTCAAGGTATCAACTGTCATAGTCAGTGGATTGTCAGAGAGAATATTTTTATTCATGGAAAAGAACGTTTTACTTCCAATGAATTGATACGAGCATATTTAATATAAGCCTTTTCGGAAGACTCATACCAGTTAAAACAGAACATTCCCCTTTCAGAACATCATGGAAATGTTGATTGAAGACAAAATAAAGTAGTTTTCAATTGTCCTGGCGAATGACCAACAGATGTGCAGGGGCTTCTGGTCAGATCATTTTCTATTTATACATTTATAGGGGAATCAGGTTAGTATCTTATATCCGTACTGAACACATTGTGGGGACGGCTTACTGCACATCTATGCCGCTTTCATCTATCTCGCTCGCAATAGTTTGTTACATTTATACATCTCAGAAGTTACCCCCCCCTCAAAATTTCTAGAATTGTCTCGCGCAGATCGTTATAAGAATTCGCCAGGACTATTCAAAACTACAGTACTTTCCTCATCTAATTTCCTGGTATTCGTTTGCCCGAGGTAACTGTGCGTTCCTTTCACTAATGAAGGTGATATACTTGTAGAATGTGAAGCTACAGAGTGCTGGAGGTCGCAGATTCTCTCCGAAAACTTTGTGAGGTCCAGAAGGAGTAGGGCACTTGTCTAAATTTGCTATTGGATAAGAATAATTGGCAGGTGCGATGTAAATTTATTAGGAAGATAAGGCGGGCAGAGAAAAGCTCTGGCTAGAGAGGACATAACATTTAATTGTACGTATATATTTTAAAGGTTCTCTGTTGTTGTTTTTTATATTTTTGTTTATTATATAATGAATTATTAATTTCTCCCGTTTAGTACCCTGTAGTTATGAATTAATTTTCTTATTAATGGCATAAATTATTTTATCCGATATGATGGGGAAGGGGAAGGCTTATTTCATAATTTTTGTATATGTGTGATTCTGGGTATTTCTCGGGGTTTGTTATTTTTCTGTTTTTTTCAGCATTTCATATGTGTAAATTATTGAAATAAATAAACTTACTACTACTAATGAAGGTGCTGTTGTTTAAAGAGCTTAAATGAATGGATTTCAGACAAAACGTTTGACTGCTTGAAAAAAAAAAATAAATGTACCTATAACAAGATTCTCCATAAATATTTTTGTGAGGTGAACATGCCACTTAATTTTTATAACTTTATTCATATTGAAAGGCATGTGTTTTTTAAAACGCGCAAATAATAGCAGAAAAAAGCCATAACTATCTAACACAGGCACAAAGGTTTTAAACCTTAAAATAGACAACAAAAGTCAAAATAGGGGAAAAAAAAAAATAAAAAAAAATAAAAACTGGCTCTACCGACCACAGGTGTACATAAAAAGGTTCATTTCCATCTGACTCTTAAATATATCTATCCAAATAGAAAAGACATTTTGCCTAACTTCCTGGCGCTGGTGATAAACGACAAGGCAACAGTGTGGATTTTGCCTTTTGGACAACTGTTAAAAATTTGTGCAGCGCCTACAAGCAATACTTGGTGTGTTTGAGGAAATGGAAACTAATGCTTTTTAAGTAGGAAATGTGTAGAATCGTAATTGTAAAGGGTCATTCAAACGTTGCTGTTTCAAACAATACCTATATAACATGTAGTACAATGAAATAGCAATACGAATTCTCTTGTATTGTGATGCAAAACTCCCGCATTGTTTTACATATATTATAAACGCCCAATGTATGCGTTTATGTCACTCTGCAGGCATGTATGCTACAAGTCAGCGGTGATGTTTTGAAAGACCGCTGCAGACTGGATCATTGGCGCAACCTTACCAAAATAATCACAGGGCTGGCAAGACAGGAACATCAGACACGAGGGGCGTCCACTGCCTTTTCCTTTACACAAGCACCCCGTCTGTGAATTTAACAGTCGGAGAGTGGATAAATGGTTAGCATTAGCCGTCATTTTGCAAATGGTGATACATGACAGTCTAAGGTGTAATTACTGGATGGAAGGGAGCACCAAAAACACTAGGAGATCTTCTCCATCTGTGCATCGACAGTAATGCATAATGCATTACATTTTAAACCATTCACTACATTTCAACAATAATTTTGAATTACTTTGGGCTTGCAGCTGCAACTGAATTCTGTACAAATTGCGATCAAACATAGGCATTACTACTTCATTGTTCATATCACTTTCACAATAAAAATGTGTACAAAATATATTGTCAATAACGTGTGATTAATTAATATGAGTATTAAATTGCTTATGCAAAAGTGGTCACAAGTTTATTAAAGTGCTAGTTCAGGATTATTTACATTTTCATTGGAATTGTACCCGCTTACCCCATATTACAATGAACAAATGCGTTTTTCCATATAAATACGTTAGCCATTTCAAGTGTTTATCTTCACAGGAAGTAAACCAATTAAAGCTTTAAAATATTTTACCTAATGAAACAACAATACTTTGTGCTATGGACAAATCATTTCTTTGCTATGGTTAAACAAGACGACGATATTTACCAGACCCCAATGTAGGTATCGACAGTAGACAAAATGGTGGAAAATATGGTCCATGCTTTTAATTACATTTCTTTATTAATTTAATTCGTTGTAGTTACTTGGTTTATTATAGTGCTTTGTAGTTAAAAGTAAATCAACAATAGCGTGTTACTTCATTTTTATTAATGGATTTAGTGAAATCACACCAGGAACTTGTTTAATAGAACGTGTTAGTATAGCATGGTTTGTCTTTATGTTTTAATTATGGCGGCGCACCGTATAATACCATATTTACATATCCTAAATAGTATTAATTGAAGGAGGAGTGGATAAAGAGTGTATATCGTGCAAATTCTGCAGTTAATGATGAAACTGTAGTGTGTATTAAACGTTACGTATCAAAATTTGTGGTTAGGGAGTGCATTTTCCTTTCCCTAATCAACCATCGTATGTGACGGTGAGCGTTAATATAGAAAGGGAAGATCCAGAACAATGAATGAAGCGGGTTTTGGAGCGAGATGAAGAGTGTTTTAATGAATGGTGTGAGCAAGATATTATGTTTTGACTCATTTGCAAGCGAGGTTAAGACAAAGACAGGTACACCCATTTATGACTTTTGCCAAGGAAGACTGGTTCTTTTCGTTAAAACAGACGATCATAAATGTGATACTGCCCCATCTATGTAGATTAATTTTAAGGTAATTGGAAGAATAATAATATTGCGAAATTGTTTACAAGTAATATTTCTCATATGTAAACGGAATATAAAATAATATGTATTACAAATTTCTCCACGGGTAGGCACAACGACATAACGCACACTTATTTTATGTTGGTTTGTTTATAATCTATATCATTTTATGTTAGAACTGCAAACACATTCCATAATTTTAATGTCTTCTTTTATTCCCCATACCGACGATGTTTGGCAGCTGGAATAAGGCGTTAAACATAGTTGCTCCTATCATTGTTTTCAAGTCTCTGATGTCCGTAATATTAAGAGCATGAAGTATGAATTCTCCAAAGAAATATTCTTTCACTTATGCAACATTGTTCACATGATTCGGAAACAAGTACGCAAAAATAAAAAATGCGTTAGGAAAACTTGGAGTCACTAACTCAGGTATTTTCTCCCTAAATCGGTTCAACTGTTATTAAGTCACGGATTTTATTGAAAATGTTGATAACATTATGAAAGCGATCTGCTGTTTTCTTTCTACATACATAGAGAGGCCACAGAAAAGCACAAGATTAGTTCAGATACATCAAATAAAACAATAAAAAGAAGATTGAAATTATGTAAGTAAGCTACATGTGGCCAGAACGCTGTGGACCAAAAACATTCAAGATGATATATGTCAGATTAGGAAAATCCGGCAGGAAATAGTTTTTACCTGCACAAGAGACTGGTGTAATCTATGCGATTAAAACATGGTGTCCTAGAATCGCCGCTCATGTTTTCAAGTTATACTCTAATTTACTTTTATAGCACGCATGCCAGGGCTTTTAAGGATAGACAAAATAAAAGTTGTGTAGGTACGTTTATTTGATTTAATTTTCTTTTGTCATATTTTCATTGCCGAATGTGCTCCATACTAATATTAACTGACGCACAGTCCTCTTCTACTTGTGTATTTATATTGCATATTAGCTGTTAGCGATTCTGATCTAGTGTCGGTAAAACAATGATAGCCAATGGAACAAAGAGAATCGTTATCACAAGTAATATCACAAGAGGGTCTGATATTGCCGAAAAATTTATCTGGAAAGCTCAGACCCTCCAGTGATATTTATGGATAATTCCACATATAAAAATTAATTTAAATATAATAACTGTATATTTGTATTACGAATACTTAACTTGAAAGTGAAATAGACGAAAGTTGATGATTACAATCACTACCGTTCGATTTACTAATACCAACTGAGATAAACAAAACGGAGAAAACATTTTAACATTTTGAACAACGTGCTTATTAAGATTTATGGTTGCTTAGGCAGACATTGTTACATAATTTATAAAATTATTTCAGACTGGCTAAATACGCAGAAACAGTTTCTTGAGTGAATATGCATTAAGTTACTTAAATGTACAATTACTGAAAACACAGAAAAGTGGTCAGCGATGCGTGCTCAGGAATTATATAGTGGAGGTATAGAGTTGGCTACACTGATCACAAGACAAATGCACGTCACGTGATAAAACGGATTTTGTTCGATAATTTCACTGCGATATGGAACTGTGGTTGGTCAAAATTAATTTTTTTTTTTTTTTTCATTGGTCGATTTTAAGACGTCACACTAGTGAAATAGTCAAAGAAAACATATGTACGAAGTATCTGTAGCCGATGTCAGCAGTCAGATATTAAGAGATGTTGCTTTACCTAGCCCTTACGGCCTAATGCGAGTTGTCTATTACGACGATTCTGGGACATCTGTACACACCTTTAGAAGAGATGCGAAAATCGAGAAGATCCGCAAAGAAACAATTCTTGAAAGCCCGAAATACACAGACGGTTAAACTGGTCCAGGCAATATTGAAAAGAGACTATTAAGGAGTAGGTAGAAGTTCTTTATTCCGACTATTTAGCTCCTGAATCAGTGACCAATCTGGTATAGGTATATCAGAAATTCAAGCCAATCACAGCTGCCTATTGTCACAATATTATAATGTTGTTTTATCATTTCATTTTATCGCACTTATGTGCAATTATTTTTATGCAAATTCAATATAACAGCGCACTGAAATATATTTAAATTTTCTTTTACATAAACATCACTTTGCACTAGAAAATTAAAAGCGTTTTGGCGATACATCAGACGCACCCAAATTCAAGTTAAAAAATGTGTTTTAATAATTATACATTTAATTGCTGCTACAGGTTATCATAATTTAGTTCTCAATTTGCTATCAAAAGAGTATAAAGGAAAAATAAAACTATATTCCTAAATTCATTTTAATTTCGACCTTCACCTGTTCGACTTCAGCGGAAATTAAAATGCTGTTTACTAATAATGGAGAGAAAGAGTTGCAGATTTTACGCTCTGAGCTTATGTGCAGGCTGTGATATTTCCAAAAAAAGTGATGCAGCTCATGGAATTATTGTTTTGTCAAAAGACTATCTGGCATACTTTCAATAGAGAATTTATAGTATATACAAATGAGTTCAAGTCTTACAGCGCACACAAAAGCCTAGCTTGAAATATCGTATGTTTTTAGTTTTCAGTTTTATCTCGGTTTCAAGTGTTAACTTTGTATATTGGAACATCTCTGTGCCGTTTATGTGTATGTAATATATATAGGCTTAGAAAAATGTACTAATTTAATCAAGAAAACCTTTTTTGTAACTTAATTCATGTGTGGATCAATGACTAAAATGTTCAAGAAAAATGCAATGGTAGATTCAATGCTTAGTAGATTATTTACGCTAGAGAAAAATATGAAAACATTATTTACTGCAATTAGATTCAAGGGTATGTACACCGGTTGCCAAATTGGAAGAATCACATTAAACAAATGTAACATTCAAATGAAAACTAGCCAAGGGCTTGATATTAAGATAAATTAAAAACGATACCTACTGATTTCAAGGCACAGGAAGGCAGCTCTGTCATGTATTTACTGGAGTATTTACTACTTATATTTGTAATATAATGACTGTTGAACTTGGGAATGGATATTATGAGGAATAACTTCATGCTGAATGCAGTTCAGGCAAAAACGATTGGTGCTCGTATAAGTTTGAGGGAATTTCTGCGTGCTAAGAAGCATTTACGGTAGTTTAACAGGCAAGAAACTCAATATTTCATTTGAATGCTCCTTATCAAAAAAAAAAAAAAAAAATCCTCCACATTGTGCGAGGCAGGAGGTATTTTAGATATAGCTCTGCAATACAGACATAGTAAAAAGCCACAGACAACAGTACAAAAGTACTGTACTAACGAATCGAGAGACGTGGTAGCAAATCGCAGAGAAGTGTGATGGAGAAGCGTAACGTTACGAGCGGGCCTCACAATGCCATCTTCCTCCTCCCTCACCACATGATGTAGAGTACGTGCCAGAACACTCCTCCACTTTCTCCAGCTGCAGAAAACCTTACGTAAATGCTAATCACTCAAGTATCAGAGCAAGAGCGTTCATGAATCACGGGATTATCGCCGAAAAGGGAAGTTTGAGCTTCCCCCTCTTCTCAAGAGGCGGGGAAATTCCCTCCGGCGGTGTGGTCAACCAAGTTGTGGAGCAGATCACACAGCCTCGGGAGTGAAAGGTCCAGGCTACACCATACGGCGAAGTCTTAGAAATGAAGAAGAAGGAAAAAAAGGAATGCTTACATCACAAGCTTCGTCTAAATGACTACGATGGCAGGGGAAGGAGTGAGCGAATGGAAGGTATATAAAGGCAACGTGATGTCAGATAAAGGTAGGATATCTTAAACCTCTAGAATCAACAGGACAGCTGACTAACGCTATGGCTCTTAAGGTAAGATAAATCAATGGTATCGCTCACAGTTTGGTAAGTATATAGCTCTTCCAATTGTTTCTCTTTATAGGATCCCTGGACATTTCTAGCCACAATGGTATCTCCTACCAATTTACTAGAGTCTAATCAATTTTTAGTGGTAGGATATTTCATTCCAGGGTTGTGTCGAAACAGGCTCTCTGAACTCTATCAACTAGTATCTTTTTTTTATTATTATTTTGGCTTTCTGTCGTTCTGCGCAGCAGATCATACGAGATTATATTTCATCTCAAGAAAAGTTGAGACTGCCTTACAACTAGCGTCGCGGCCTATTGGTTAGACTGCCTGGATTCGATCCCAAGAGCCACTCTTCTGCCGTTGCCCATTATCGTCTCATCTCAATCTTCACTTCCATCATTCAGCGCAATGTAATTCGCCAGTTCTCGGTGCGCGCATTTCAAAAGAACTACTCTATTACTCTCTGTCGCCCGTATGCAGAACTCTTAAGCCATGCTGGCGAGCGAGTTGGCATCAGAACTCACTCACTGTCTTTATAATTTTATTCGAAAATCTTCCACTATGCATCTTAGTCATATGACTGAACATTCTTTGAGGTTCAAGACCATCTGACACTAGGCTGTCTTAAGCACTTTTCATTTATTGCTTGAATGCACTATTATTCGGTTTTCCACCAACAATTTATCTATTTCTATATCATTTATTTCTGGAAACCTAATCACAATCCAAGTTATGTCACTACATTTTTTAGGACAGCTATTGACTCGTCAGATTTATCTGTATTATGTTGTGTGATAATCATTTAAATTTTCGCCATATAATACACTCACCTATACTTCGTTTAAGCTCTCTGAGACAGATACAGGCAACGAGTTCGTTAACGTTAACTCGGTAGGTTCGGGGTTCAATTCCCGCAGGATTGAAGTTTTATTTAGGTTTTCCTCAGTCATCAATGACAAATACTGAGGAGGATCTCTAAACTCAGGCCTGAAACGCTTCCTTCCTCTCACCCCCCCCCCCAAATGCAAAGTACAAGAAAGAAAAAGCCGAGGTTCCAGAGAAGTTCAGAGCGCGTACCAACTTAAGAAATTTGATTTAAACGACAGTATTATATGGGTTTGGTTATATACTCATCAAAACACTTTTGTAATAATATTAAAAGGCAATGTGCTCAAAAATAAGATTTCTATCTTACTACGACATTTTCTCAAGAGACCTCTAGTAGACTCTCAAATAAACATAAAAAAACATACAATCCAGCTGGAACAGGATCAGCATTCCAGAGAGAATATCAGAGAAAAATCTTTTTAACTTGGCACAGTCAATGTGTTCACACAAGCGAATGGAAAAGAGGTCGTGCCAAAACGTAAAGAAATATTTTGCATCCTCCTTATGTCAATTCACAACACAAACCATGCTCAGCTTGTTCAAAAAGGGGTGGGATATTGATGAATATTGAACATAGTCAAATTCCACTATGGGAATGTTTCACTTAGCTTTTTCTCTGTCGTGATAAAACGTTTGTCCTGGAGTGGAGCTTACAGGCTGCAACGTTCTTCTTGAGCAAACTCGCCCATGTTTCTGCACAGTTTAACTTTGTTATATTTTTTTCACAATTTTTATTCCAACTATCACGGTTGATAAATACACGATCTTGAGTTCGAGTGCCGCCTACCGAGTGAAATAACTCAGGCGATAACGCTTGAAAGTTATCGCGGGTTCGATTCCCATTGGGTCGGCCATCCCTACGTTGGATTTTTTTTTTTTTTTTTTTTTGTGGTATCCCTCGTAATGTAGGGTAATGCTGTAATGGACATTTACATTATGCGAATTTTCCGCTATCCCATTTCCTATAATTTCATTCCATTTTTGCTTCTGCTACGAGGTTGAAAGTGCTGAGGCTAGGTGAACTGGCGCGGTGTGACGATGGCTTACGCTTTGTAAATACTTCTGCCCTCGGATGGAGCTCGAATTCCTTGAAGGGGGAGCTCCATTGGCGTCGGGGTGTTCGTCTAGAAACGTATTAGGGATCCTGCCTATGTCCGCACAGTTACCCCTCTGTGGATCCTGGAAACTTCTCTCCTTCACCTCATCCCTTCCTACCGATTTGTCCCATTGGACGCGTAGATACAAAAGACCAATCGTGAGAAGGCTAGGTGCCGAAGTACGCTCCTCCGCTCCAAACAATCCAATTCAATCCAAGTCGGGTGCGCGTTGAGCATGCATGAAATAAAATGATTTATTCTGTACCCATCTAAGCCCTGCCGATATTTCCATTCGGTCCACGAGATTAGGAATTATCCATCAAGGACAAATAATTAACGAACTGTCTCTGTTGTGCAGGCAGGAATTTTCCTCAGCAGCATCTCATTTAACACTTGTAACTGACGTCCTGTGGGATTAAAAATTATTTTTGTTGTAATACATTCTTTCTATAAAGCAAACAAGGGCAGTTAGGGGTATACACTGCAATCTATAAGATACTTATGTTAGTTATAAGAACCAGAATCCAAATGCAAAGGCATGTCCTGCAATAGATTTATTACACTTATTATTAGCAGCTTTTCGTTGCAAAAGCAATATGTGCGGAAAAGAACACAATAAAATTAGCACAACAATTTGTAAAATCAGTTTTTTTTTTAATATATTTTCACTAGAAGGTAAAGTTGCTACATTTTTGGTTACAATATGTGAATGCAAAAGTTTAGGCTTTCTCTTTCGTTTTCAGCTTCTTCTCTTCGCTGCCGTTGTGGCTGTTGCTAGGGCTGGGGTCATTGGCGCTCCCGCCTACGCCGCCCACGCCTACGCCGCTCCCGCCTATGCTGCTCACGCAGCCCCCATTGCCTATGCCGCCGGTCCCGCGTACGCAAAGGTTGCTGCAGCTCCAGTAGCGTATGCCGCCCCCGCAGTTGCTAAAATAGCCGCCCCTGTGGCATACGCCGCAGCACCCGCCTATGCTCCCGCTTACGCTAAGGCCGTCGCCCCCGTCGCCGTCGACACCGACTACGACCCCAATCCTTCCTACAGCTACGCCTACGACATTCAGGACCATCTGACTGGAGACTCCAAGAGCCAGCACGAGAGCCGACAGGGAGACGTTGTCCAGGGTAGCTACAGTCTTGTTGAACCCGACGGCACCCGTCGTACTGTGGAATACACCGCTGATCCCCACAACGGTTTTAACGCCGTCGTGCACAAGGAGCCTCTGGGTCATGCTGTCGCCAAGGTCGCTGCTCCCGTTGCCTATGCCGCCCCCGCTGTGGCTAAGATCGCCGCTCCCGTAGCCTATGCAGCACCCGCAGTGGCTAAGATTGCCGCCCCCGTGGCATATGCTGCTCCTGCTTTTGCCAAGGTCGCTGCTCCCGTCGCGTATGCCGCCCCTGCGTACGCCAAGGTCGCCGCCCCCGTCGCTTATGCCGCCCCCGCCTATGCCAAGGTTGCTGCTCCCGTCGCGTATGCCGCCCCTGCCTACGCCAAGGTCGCCGCACCGGTCGCTTATGCCGCACACGCAGCACCCTTGTCATACGGTTATGGAGCCGCTTACAAGCACTACTAAGTCATTTCTGTATAGCTTTAATGTACATAGTTCTTTCTCATCTTTTTTATAAATAAACTTATTTATATATAGCGCTCAAAACTGTGCTTTAATATCACTCCAAACCCTTCCTTTCCTTCCTGGACCAATAACATCAGTACCGCTTATTCCAAGAACTTTTGGAACATTCAGAATCATTTGACATTTATACATCTTGTAAAAAAACAACAATAACACCATTACCACTGCTTCAGCATCTTTACCACGACTGTTTTTACCGATTGTTGAGTCATTTCTCCCTGGAACTAGAAACTAGTGGATTGATAATTTGCAAAAAGCCCTGTTCTTTTATTTTGGGACAATAGGGAAACTTTTTTCTAACTTTGCCTTGTACAAATACAAGGACCCATACACTCTTTGAACAGTACCACGCGTGGCCGAGGTCGTTAAGGCACTGAAGGTCTGGGGTTCGGTTCCCACCAGGATCGTCCTTCCTGACTTGGGTCTCAGTCTTCATAAATGGCAAATGCCGGGGAGGTGCCCTAAACATACGCCTTTATAAAAACCCTTTCCCACTTTATCGTTTCATCTCATGTACCATGAGTTGCCACCGCCTGTTATGTCTCGGGAGAAAACTGGGGGTTAAACACTATTAAAAAAGCCCTCTCTGAACACATTTTCTAGAAGAGACAAAGCTCCAAAAGCGCTCTGTAACTATTCAATGTCGCAACATTACGTTGAAACCTTCTGTGTGCTCTAGCTTGGATTTGAACACACGCTTAAAATTCCGAAATATTTTAGGGTTAATTTAACTTAGTCGGGCTTGACAGAAAACAATTTAGAAGTATAATTGATAATTAAAAATAATAGAATGGCATCGAAGATATTAAAATACAAAATACAGAATCTGTGCCAGTCGGAAAAAAAAAGGATTAAGTTTTACACTCTGTTATCGCTAAGTGTTCTATAATTTAAAATAAAATATGCAAAAAAAAAAAAAAAAAAAAAAAAAAAAAACCAGTCACTACCGATCACAAATCGATCAACAATGACGCGCGGTCAGATCATGGGCTGATCAAATCTTCCTACCTAAATGTTACTACATACCAAGTATTTATTCCTATTGAAGAATAACTCGTAAAATAAATATTGTTTATCTTATCACATACGTTGTACATACATTTATATCTCAATAGGAAGATTACAAATTCATCATATGTAATATTATTTAGGTTTCTATACATCTTATAACACTACTAATAGTGCGGTACTAATAAGATAGTATATTTTATATTTGATTAATTAACTTATAAGAAACTACTACATGGGGAGTAATAGGGAGCAACCTGGGATATGCTGAGGGCCTAAACACAAGGAATATTGTATATCCAATATCATTATTACCGTGGTTTGTGTATGTTCAGCATTAAAGATGAATGATTAAATAAATACAGCATTTATTTATAAAAGCTATGGTAAATATTTCTGCTACCTCTCTAGGATGAGTGCTTGTCACAAAAGCGTCGGAAGTATGCAAGTGCCAGGACACTTAAATGTGAAGAATATGTGCAAAAATCTTGGAATAAAATAGCTCTGTAAATTCTCGTCTTCAATAATTAAACTTTCTTTTAGATTGATTAGAAGTGAATATAATAAATATGGAAAATTTGATCAAACTTTTTCATTTGGAAATATAACACAAAAAGAAGTGTTTCTAAGAATATCAATTGCATGGCAAAATATTTGAAGTTTTAAATTTATCGTCTTAGAAAGGATTTAATTTAAAGCCAAAAATACAGTCATGAACATGTGCATACTACTAGGAATTGTTCATGACTGATTTACAACTTCTGACGTATAAGAATACCTGTGAAAGTATATAATGGAATTTTAATTTGATTATCATCAACTTCTGAATGTTGAATTTATTTAATTATTTTAGCGGTGTTATGCAAGAATCAAATTCAACAATATTCATAACTTCACCATCTTTCCTTTATGGCTCGAAACATCGCGTTCAACATAAATAGACGGCGAAAATGCAGAGAAACATTTTAGAGACCGTAGTGAGGAAGAAGACGATCATCGGAGATGTAGAGACCACTTAAAGAACGCTTAAATGCTTAAACAGGGTTAAATTTCATACACCGACGGCGAAATGTGCGACAAGAATGTACAGGCAAATTGAAAAACATTTTTGGAAGTCGATGGTTTACGAAGGCGAAGAGAGCAACTTATTAAAAAAAGAAAATAAAAAATAATCAAGGTTGATGTTTACCGAAGTGGCTAATCTGATGTGCTAAAACTTTCTTTATGAAAAGAGGTCTTTGCTCTAAGGGATATTCCAGGCACTTTATATATAATATCAACTTGACTGATTGAGAACACGCGTGCTATGACAATAATGTAACATATCACCATCTCATATGATTGTTGAGCTTCACCAAACAGAGGCAACTGTTTGCACATTTTATGCATATTCTTTCTACTTTAGGATTAGATGACAATATCTGCTCAGTATTGCGGAACATTTGAAAAAAACAAGGGAATTAATCGGAACATAATCTAATTGCCCATAAACACAAAAATAACATCAATTTCCTGTCCACCACCACGGGTGGCCGAGGTCGTTAAGGCGCGGATTCGTGAGCGGGAGGTCTGGGGTTCGAATCCCACCAGGACCGTACTCCCTAGCTGAGGTTTTTTCCAGGTTTTTCTCAGTCCTTATAAATGGCAAATGTCCGGGAGGTACCCCAAACTTAGGCCTGGAAAGCTTCCTTCCTTTAAAAAAGATCTTACCCAGTTTATTATTTTATCTCATGTATCATCAGTGTGTCCGCATGTGATACTTCAGTAGATAAAACGGGCATTAAACACTACTCAAAAAAATCCCTGTCCAACGTTTACTTTATGTAAAGTCCCTTTTAGGTTTATAAGTTCAATTAAATTTCTATAGAATAACTTCTGTATCTAATATAAAAATTAGTATTTCCAATATTCCATTGCTCTTGCATTCATCTGTAGTCAGATGGCGTAGATGAGTTCATTGTTTTGATATTGTAAATAAAAATTTCAATTCTTTCTTTAAAAATTCAGTAAGGCGTGAAACGTAAATAAATACATCTTGTTCATTAATAGTACAATTTATTGTCTTTGTTTTGTTATTCCATTTCTCGGTGAAGTTCTAATAAAGACAGAAGTAGAATTTTACTTAAAAGGATGGGAAAGTGAGTAGAAGAATTATTAGGAGATGAAGTGAATACGTTCCTCAACTACTACTCCAAAAAACAGTGCATTCACTTTATAGCCAAAAAGAAAACTGTGGGTTGTACTAAAAGCAAAAATGCACTATTAGTAGCGCACAGTAGTGACGCCAGAAAACAAACCACAAATATGCAGCCATTTTAAATAGCGTTTAACACCCGTTTTTACTGCGGATACATGTGGTGTGATAATTTGAGAGAGAAGGAAGAAAGCGTTCCTGGCTGAGCCCCGGCATTTGCCGTTAACTAGGAAAACCTGGAAAAAATCTCAGTCAAGGAGGGCGGTCCTAGCGGGGATATAACCGCAGACTTCCCGCTCACGAGCCCGCGCCTTAACGACATCGACCATCTATGGAAGTAGATGCAGGCATGTCAACATTATCAAAAGAAGAAAAATGTACACAGAAATAAGTGCAATAGAGCTACAATAGGTAAAAATGCTATCCCCAATCAATTGAGTATGCACACACACTAACCTCGGGTGAATACCAGAAATCACGAGGCTCGCTAAGGGCTAACGGTCTCTGTTCGCCTTTTTTTCGTTTAGTATAAATTGGTAACTTGATATTGGTTCATTACCTCAAGGGACCATCAAATTACAAATTAGCAAAGCAGTTTAAATATTTGGGAGCAATAATTCATTAATCTGGAAGCTTCTCCGAGGACAAAAAAGTTCAATAAAAATTCTGAATGAGGCTTAGTGGAGCAGAAATATTAGTACACAACCAAAGAAGAAAATTCCCCACACAGTTATAAAGAGTATATTAACTTAAGGTGCTGAAGGGTGGACGGTAGTACAAAGGCAGAAAAGTAAAATACTGTCAGTGGAGGTGGACTGAATTCAAAGAGGCGCCAGGACATCTAAGTTTGGAAAGAGGTGAGACAGTTGATGGAAATAGAAGAACGTTGAAAGGTCAACTCTGCAGTGATACGGGCACATCAATAGAACGCCGTGCACGTCTTATACTCTTTTATAATATGTTGTAATCATAATGGGGAAAATGTTATAAAAACATCTTCTGGCTTACGACTAGCTGAATTAAATATTGTTTTACACGTGGAAGTAAAAATATAATCAATCAATTACTGGAAATAAACCCGCAACATAGAAGGAATGGACGAGAGAGAGAGAGAGAGAGAGAGAGAGAGACACACACACACACACACAGGAGAGAAAGAGGAAAACAAACTGCTCTTTGATGAACTCTAGCTTACTGTATATAAAACGATTGATAACTTTCGTACGCGAATAAGGGGCTGTGCTGAAATATTCAGGTTTCAAGAGTGCAACTATATTTTTCCTCTCTCTTTTAAGCTGTACATTACCATATACTTCGTTGAGAAATATCTAACTTAATGTTAAGATTGAAACTACATTTTTACTGTAAAAGATACGCATGCAATACTCTTGCGTGCTAGTTGCCCCAAATATCCACGCCTTTTTTAAGCATATGCCTGTTACAAGCAGCTGTTAGGCCTCTGAAGGCTGCCATTTCCTTGGAAGGAGCGTGCCCTGAAGGGGAGAATTCCTGACCGCGTTTTAAGTTGAATACTCAGCTGCCGTTTTTATGCTTACAAAATAAATCAGCAGCTACACCAAATTATATTTTGCTACAGTTCCTAGATCCCTTTAATTCCTGTCCGGCAATGTCAATAGAGAAGGCTAACAGAACAATGAATATATTACATCGAGTCAAAGAATAAAAATACACAAATATATGTACACCGTCGTTTTGCCGACACGATATATCGTTTTCCGAGAACTTTAGGAAACAAATGAATAGCGCTAACTTAAATCACATATCGCTGACCGGCATTTATCATTCCATTTCTTACGATACATTCACGGGTCATCTGAGAGGTGTAAAACATGATATTTTCTAATATGTATGACTACAACATTAGCCCTTGAGCATATCGCTATGGGCGGTTTCATCAAAAGAAGCTAAAACCACAATTACACAGACAAGATGTTTGTTAAGAGCATATAAAACCTTTACAACTTGTTACGATTCCTGCATTCCACAAACCTTTCTTCAGCATAAAGTCAGTTAACTCAATACAGTTCCCGAAAATTGCAAATAGCACGGATCGGGGTGATGGCAAAACCTTCAGACTTTTGAATCTGCTTTTGAACGCTCTTCGGCGCACTTTTGTTGCATATCATTGTTAATATATACGGCCATAAAATGAATGTTAAGAGGAGCAGAGGCATAACATTTTCTAAATTTTAAAAGTAGTTAAATGTCCAGTTAGGAAGTATAAAGAAATAATGGAGGTAATTATCTAATACAACCGCTGTTAATCATTTTAACGTGAAAGTGTCGTTTTCATACTCCTATCATTCTTCGTGTTTAGTTGCAGTGTGCTGTATTACACATGTATCGAGGTAAAGCTAAGACGTTAACAGATATTCCCTTTAGGTAACCTCCATAACAGCTGGACACCCATTTCGAACCGAGCTTTGAAGTAGGAATTGTTCAATAAATATTGTACTATTGCAGTATAAGAAGACACTGGTATGTGCTGATCAAGGTCAGCTGGCAAAAATTCCTGGAGAAGTGATAGAAATACGAAACGACAAGTCTCGGTTCTGTTGCCTCTAGGAGATTACATTTTACAACCAAATGCTCTCAAATACCAAGAAAATGGTACAGTGAAAGAAGTTATTCATAATTTGTGCTATTCCTCTACATTATGGAACGCTATGTATTTTCCTCCTCTTTTTTAATGCAATTGGTGGGAAAGCATTCGATTCTGAAATTTTGGCACTGTCCTCAAATATCAAATGAAAAGAATCAGTGGCAGCATAAATCCTTAACGTAACCAAGAGGAAAAGACATGGTTTTCTTTAGCGTATTTTAACCTTTATCTTATTTCATTCACAACTTTATGACGATTGCTTTTCACATCTTTAATTTTTTTTTTCATAAAACTTTTACTCAATTGCATTTTACTACTCCTTTGATAGTAACGACATTTAAAAGGTCTAAATATAGAATTTAGACATATAGGGCTGGATTTTCAGCCGCCATTTTCCAACTTTATTTTATTGTTAAACGTTTAACAGAAGAAAAAGGCGTCGTTAACTTAATATGTGGCTTAATACGTCGTTAAAGTTAACACTGATTTAAGAAACAGAATATTTGTTAATTTGAATGTTAAAGTAATATAGCAACTTTTAGCATCTGTCAATTAAAAGGCCTATCTTTTTATGTTTTCTAAGCTAAGTCCTCGTAAGTTCATATTTCCAGCTATAACTTGGACCGAGCCATACTAACGAACGCTCAAGTGCATGTATATGCATTATACCAAGCGGCTGGACTTTGGCGTATGTTGATTCAGTTATGTGAAGAGAAAGAGCGTACACAATAAGTCAGCAAAATGTATTTTCAAAAGTGGAAATCATTTATAAGCAGTTTACCATGATGCTCACTTAAATAAGTTAAAACATGTTCATTTATTAATTTTCTTCAACTTTTATAATGTCATTCTGCTTGCTATAGAAACCTATGCTTTTAGATAAGGTTAGCTGTTGCACGGCCATCTGGTGTATTTATGCAGAGACTACTTCTAAATTTTAGATGAATTACAGGATTTTTCACACATTTATCTAACAACAAAATTCAAAAACTTACCGATTACATGTTCGTTCTTGGAACGGCCTTAATTATTCGTACTTCTCAGAAACAAATCTAATTTGTGCATGAATCTTATGAGAAAATGTTCTTGCCATAAATATGTTACAAAGAATAGCATAAGTAGATGCAACATGTTTTAATATTGTTCATATGGTCTTTATATATTGTTCTCTCATGTATTCCAAACATTTAGTTCTCAAAATGACTCCTTTTTTCCGCATGCATGTCTCTCTATTCATTCATCTACATCACCCTACCTTCACTGAAAAATCCGCCACTATTAACTCAAAGGACCGGCCCATACTCTAGAAGTTAGGTGTCTTTTCTTGCAAACCATGCCTTCAAGTACTAACCACAGTTTGTAGACCAGGAAGTTTAGGTAAGGACCATTAAAGTCAACCTTGAACACTAATAAAATCGTTAGATTATTTATAAATGCATTATGGACTGTAGCTAAATCTTGCTGGAAGCTCCAAAGTCTTGTTCAGCTTCTTCATCACAGGTTTCCCCAAAGTGGTTTAGCAACTATCTTCAATCCCTTTTGACAGAAATGAAACTTGGGGACATCACAGTTCGTGACGAAATCATTACTGGGAGAGGACCTTTGAGGCTAGAATTGTCATTTGCCCAGATTTTATTGCTGATGTACAGCATCTTGAATTGATGATAAAAATACCCAGGCTTCTTCCAAGTGTGAGCTAAGTATAATTTGAAGACATGGAATTAAAAGGGATGAAGATTAGTTTGTCTTATTTTTAGATAATGATGCTATTTGTTAAAGAAACTCACCAAGTTTCTTTGAGTACACTCATCTGGGTTGATAAAGCTCAGAGTCCAATGATATTCACAGTTAAAATATCTGGGAAAATGGAAGACCGGTGCGAATGATGCGGTCCTATCAATTCAATCTTTAGAAAAGGATCGTGTTCAGGAGCCAATTTTCTGTATTATGAAATGCACTTTCAAAAGAACGCAGTAGCAACACCAGTATCATTTATTTTTACATATCTTTACTAAAACTGTATTTCTCCTCCTCCATAACGAAATATGTAGTCATGGATGTCCAGACATTTCTGCTTCAAAAGTTGGTATCTCTAGTTCGGAACTAATATTAATATTTAACAAGATGTGTCGCGAGCTTCTGCGAGCTATCTCCTGCACTTTCCTGACTGAAACTACTGCTCTGTTTAAAGAACGTCATTTTTAGACCCCATTTGTTTAGTTTGAAGATCGTTAATGCTCACCTTTCACAAAAAAAAAAAAAAAAAAAAAAAAAAAAAAAAAATCAAGTAATAAAGAAAAACTTTCTAAAGTGCAGTCATTTTCAGTTTGCATTTGTAAGTCTTGACAAGCGGGAATATGACAAGTAACTGGGTAAGTTTTTGCTGTTTTAATATACATCAACATCATCTGTCAGTTCATAACATGCAATATTCCTCTCACGGAAATTACAATGCGCAAACCTTTCATCAAATATTTCATTATTTTCAAAGCTTGGTTGAGTATATGCCGGTACAACAACCTAATTTGGTTGAAATGACAGAATGTAATAGTTTGACTGAATTCAATTTATTTAAATATGGATGTTCCTAGTATTACTGTTTACGTACGCATTTAGCCTTATAAATGGGAAATAAATAAAATGTAAACCATATATTTAGAAAATCCGTAATACGTATACATGGAAAGAAAGAGAAAATTTCAGTAAAAGCTCTTTGAGGCTGTCTGTATAGAGAGCTGAAGAACTGCTAGAACGGAGAAAAGCACGTTGAACTTAATAGACTAATTTGGAAGTAAAAACATTAAAAGAACTAAGGAATGTTCACCACAGATTGATAATTGTTTCAGGCATAATTTCTCGTGCTAAAAAGTTAGCTTTACAATATTTTGTTAGCTTTGCGTAATGAACACATAGTACTAGTTTCATTGTTTCACTCCCGTTTCCCGCCTGTGAGAGGTGTGCAAGTTGAGACACGTTCAGTTCCGCCTACAGCAAAATGGAAAACACACGACAAACAATAAAGCTGTTTTAAGATTCCTTCGTCTCAGCAAACCTTCAGGTGAGGTCTATGGTGAGTTTATTGCTCCTTATATAACACAGCTCAAAGATGGCTTAAAATGTTTAAAGAGGAAGGGCAAACCAATTACAAAAAAATTGGACTCGGGCTTCTATAAAGGAAGAAAACATTAACGCTGCTGCTATCAGTGAGACAGAATCTTCGAAAGAACGCTTTCAGAAACTATGGGTGTCATCCACACTTAGTAACTGAAGCGTTGCACATGAGGCGGTGGGTTCCAACACTTGCTGATTCCCGAACAAAGGATGTTCGTTTGCTGCTTTGCTTGCACTTTAAGATGTAAGTTACAGGAAGAGGGGGAGTTTCTTTCAAAGGTAAATCACGTTGATGAAACCTGATGCATTATTTCGGTCTTCAGAGCCCTGTGTGGTCTACCACACCAAAAAAGGGTTAAGTGGTAATTATGTTGGGAAAGTAATGGTCACCTTACTTTTCGATATTCGAGAAAAAGTTTTACAGCTGTAACTGATGTGCTAGAGCGATATCCTGAACACTGTGCAAGACCATAGCAATTTCTGTGGAACAAGCCGCACGTGGCAAATGTTATTGCTTAATAACTCACAAAAAATAATGTGAAATGTTTCCCCCATTCTCCCTATAGTCAGCATGTTTACCTTTTCCCCAAATTGAAGAAACACTTTCGTTTTCCATCTGCAGAAGCAGTGGAGAAGGCTGCTGAGGAATTTCGGAAAAAATTGTCAAAAAATTGTTTCCAGCATGTCTTTGAGGGCTGGCAGACAGGTGATTGCATACAACAGGGGCTACTTTGAGAAAGATCATCAAAATTATGAGAAGGAGTAAGGGCATATGGTAAACAATTTATGAATATTCTTCATTGAACAGCCTTCGTAGAACAAGTAATAAAAAGTTAAGTGGAGAAATTAAAACAAAAGATGCGTTTTTGGAATGCTATAGTTAATAAGTAATAGAGTTTGGAAAATCTGTTGCAGAGGGGAGTAAAAGAATGTTCAATGTAAGAGGCAACAGGAAAAGCATTTATAATGCTGGAGACACGAATCTCACCAATTTCTCACAAATTGAGAATTAAAAATTTAAGATTTAAGTTAAATGAAAAATTAACTCCCAATTACATATTTTGCATCTCACCAAACTAAATATACGCAGTCAATCAGCTAATTCGGAATTAAGTCATAACGATCTCCTGAAGTATTGCAAATCCGTGATTTAGAAGGCCATGGATACACCAAAGAATATTCTATACCGCAGATCGTTCCTCATTTGTGGAGGGAAAGAACAGAGTAAGGGGAAAGACGAGCTATAGCAGCGCTCACTCGATACGCAACTTGTTGGGCCGTTGCTACTAAATCACGTTTCGTTCAACTTTTGTATTCCGTCAGAACATCTTCCATATTGATTATATGGTACATCTTTACAAAATACAGTAAAGAATGGTTCTTTTAATGTTAGTAATGCTGATAGCATAACTAGTTAGGCTCAATGCAGAACGAGACAATCTTCGTGTAAAGCATTTTGCCAGTTTCCTGATGAAGAAAATCGTTAGCGAGAATAACATAACGAATTTGGCCAAATTTCGGTGCGTTCATATGAAATTGGAAGATAATTCACGCTCTAGAAGTTCAGAGTTACTGTTTTATGTAAATTCCCTGTACAATTTATATGAAGGTAAAGAATACGTAGCACTTAATACGAATACGATAGAATGGGCAGTTGATCTTGCCTTCTTCGAGATGAGACTACACCATGGCGGAAAACAAGTGTTTTTAGTATGTAAGGACGTTCAATCACCGGAGTGTTTATGCTGAGACTTCATACCGCTGTGGAAGCATCGACAATGCTCAGCTGTCTGAATTGGACGTGGGGCAGAACAACCTCCGGGTAAATTGCCTTGGCCTGCAAGAAGTTCTGATCTCGCCACTCTGTGAGTTATGAAAGAACCGTAACCGATACACAAACAACGAGCAGCTGAAATATGCAGTGTGTGCAGCATTTGAAATCATCCCCTTTGATATGTTGTTGCGGGTCAACAATCTGACACGGAGTCGTATACGGCTATCCTAGGAACTAAAAGGAACCCACAAACATCTTTTAGTTCCATAGGAGACTAGATGTACATAACTATGTAGTTTCAATTCTAATATAAAGAGATTTTCCGGCCAAGGCGGTGAATTTTCCTGGCATCTCTTCTTCAAAAACTAACAGACGTAATTAAAGAAACACGTAGAGGAACGCTAAAGGAAGATATTTTTCTTTGAGGGGAATGTCTAAGTTCACAAATAAGTAGCACTTAAAGCAATAAACCATTATTATGGTTTTAAGGCGCCATATTTACCTGGTTTATTTCCTACCTGTGGCCACAACTCAAATACTGCATGTCTGTAATCACTGTCCCATTGATGATGACGCTACAATAGTTGTGAGCGCCTTCAATACAAAAGACAGGCCCTATGTTGTATGTGCGCATCATGGTCCTTAACTACTCTAGAAAAAGTGAATAGTTCTCAGAGGTACTAAGTGGAAGATTAATTGTGGAAAGTTCCTTTGATCAGTACAGTGTTTTGGGAAAGGACTTAATACATTCATCTATAGCATGCTATCTTTACCCATACTTATAGGGTCCGAGGAGGGTATTTCGGTACCTCAGTCTTGCTCAAGGGCAGATATAGGGGAACCTTTGTGAGCAAGTATGAGGGAGACACCGAGCAGCCAGGGTCCATGGGGCGGTGAGGCATGGATAGAACACCCAGGCGCCGGTGGAGCCACCCCCCAAGGAGTTCGAGCTTCTCGAAGAACTATTTCCATACCAGTTGCCGGTACAGAAACATTTCCAAAGCGCAAGCCACTGTCGCACCGCACCAGACCATCTTCTAACAGAACTAATGGAAAAAAAATCATATGAAACGGCAAAGGTTGAAAGAAACGATTCACCAGCATTTACCTAAGTGACCAGGGGAACTAAGATCAAGATAGTGAACCAAAGGGTTTGAACCAGAGACTTCCCGAATTCTAGTCCCAAGCGTTACCCCTTGAGCCATTCCGCTCGGTTTCTTACCACATACTGTGATAATACTTTAATGTGAAGTATAACACTGTGAAGACATGCAAGAACCACAGCGTACATAAGGTGAAAGCTTCGCGTTTATTATTCAAGTCTTGTTGTCCTAATTAAGGTTTTAAATCGTAGCAGCAATGAGCGTGCGTGTTCAGAACCAGGACATTTCAAAGTAACGAAATTTGCGAACTAGTCGTCTAAAACCTTCGTGACATAAGATATTCTGTTCATGAGTTAGTTTAATGTCCATAGATAAGCAACTTTGTATTGGTGTTTCGTTAACATTTCACTTTTGCAACAAAACGGGAATGTATTGTAACTTTAAGATGCCCTGAAGTATCTTGTTGAAGTAAACTGCTAAATTAGACAATTTTCCGAGAAACGTTTATCATTCTTGGAGGCCCTAAGAAATTCATGGATATAAAGAATGCCCAAATGCCTGCGTGTTCCAGAGGAACAGACACATTATTCAGAAATTAACATTTTAATTTGATAAATTATAAAACATTTTCAATTTCGTTTTCCCCGAAAAACTTCAACCAATTGTGACTTATGTGTCAACTGTTTTTCAAAATCATCTAACCCAGTAATTTGCTTTTCCTGCAGATGTACATACAGCTTCGTCATGAAGTTTTCATATTGGACGTACATTACATGTACCACAAAAGCCAGTTACTAAGTTTTTGAAATATCTACCCTTGTTCTGTGCAATGCATAAATTTATACATTATTCTTATGTTCGGTTATGAACGTTTTGCAAAAAACACACTTATTAAATAATAAATGAATACGATGTACTAGGAGACTGGCTTGCATCTGACAAAAATACTGAGGGACAAATGCACAAATCCAGAAATAAAAACGCCTACTAGAACAATAAAAGAACGGATAGAAAACCAGCGCAGAGACTTCACAGCTGGTAATAATGCGTAAACTACCAAACATTCAAAGTCAAATCTAAATATGAATTGTATGGACACTGATATGTATTGAAAGCCTGTGATATTTCCAGGCGGTTAGTATTAAGGCATGTCTTTAAAGGACATAATATACGTTTGAAAATATGTGCTAAGTTAAAGTTGGAAGTTACCTCGAGAATCACAAACTTTTTATTACGATGCTCTTTTATGTTTCTAATGTCCTTTAAACACTTATACAGATATTAGTTTACAAAAATGTTAATACTATGCGGCTACTAATCACCCAATCAATTAAAAATGTTTTATTCATATTGCATAAACTATTAGAAGGGTATAAACGATTGTTAATTATGCAGAGTGCTAATTAACTACGCCGAAATACAGAAATAACTTCTTCCTGTTTAAACTTCATTAAAATTCCAAAGGAGCAGTATTATTTTGAAGCTGCAAGTAAAACCGAGTTATTGTTATCGAGTTCGAGTCTCGTTCATTACCTTTTCCTTTACTTTTACTTCTTATATCTGCCGTTGTTGCATAAAAGTCACATGTCAAACGATATTTAAGTGTTCATCTCCTTCATTTATATTGTCACCTGATCGCGATTGCCTGACTTTGAAGTATAATTTCAATGAGCAACATGTGTCTTGCCTCCAACGGTCGGAGATAAGTACCTCGCTCCATGACTGCGCGTAAATATTCTCCTTTGAGTTGATCTAGGACGTACTTAAAAAGTTCCCGGGGACCGGGGAAAGGGATTTTGTTTCGGCTTTCTTTAGAAATTTAACGGAGATCTTGGTTACTTTTGTGATCCAGATTTGTTATGGACTCTTTGAAGGCTATCTTATGTATTTAGAAAGTATAAATTGTAAAACTTAGATACATGCTTTTTCGGGAGAAATCTTGACAATTCGCTATTGCAGCTACTGGGCCAGGGTTAATTGTTATCTGCTTAATTGAAATATGTAATTTTGCCTGCTATGAGGTGTATTTAAATTTTGTTAGTTCAGTCAGGCAGGTTTCTTTGTCCCCCATTTTAGACAGTTTCGTAGTAGGATGGGACTATCCTGCAGAAATGCTTGAAAGTTTAATTATAAATAGTTCTTGTTCATGTTTGAATGTTTTATAAATTATTGTCTGTAAAAATTAGTAATTTATTTAGCGCACACCTCAATTAAGTGTCGAAGTTAACCTATTGTTAAATTCATGTTTATCACTAATTGTTTATAATAAAAGAGGTGATTCCTTTTAATTGTTATAGTCCTTGTCTCCTTTTAGCAAAGCACAGCACATTTCGACGAATTCTCTAGGCCTTTATTATTATTATTATTATTATTATTATTATTATTATTATTATTATTATTATTATTATTATTTTTTGGCACGTTTACTAGCAGCAAGTAGAAGCAGAGTGAGGATAAACAAGACGCCACATATATTGTTGGGAAAAAATAAATAAATGCTACAAAATAATATTATACAAATATAATAATATAAAAATAATAGTAGCCTAGTTCATAAAATAAAAAATAAATAAATAGCCTACACCGCTGAACCTGAATCCACGAACTTGGAAACCCGTCTATCGCCTCATGTATTAGGGATACGGAGTAGATTCTTTTAGAATGAGTCACATAACAGGATTAATAATTTAACTGTGGCTCAGTGCCATATTGTCATAGGATTAGTTCGAGCTTTTAGAGATTGTTTGGCACTAAATCATGCAAACGTTGATGAATAGCTATTGAAAATCGGGATTGTGAAGTAGTTTTGAAGACATTCTGAGAAATATTTTACCCTATTTCGCTTTAACACTGACTTTTTCAGCGTTTAATTTCAAATTTCTTATTCGCCCTTTATCTAAAATTGCTTTTCTAATGACCCTCTACAATCTCTTGAAATTATTTCCGTGTAGTTTATAATTACTATTTCACTCATTTATAAAAATAAACCGAAACTGTAACACAATGGAATTCTTAATATATCAGGAATACTATACAAAACACTTAAGTTCTGCAGCTGATAATCACCTAGAACATTAAATATGCTTTGTACGTGCTGAAGAAATTAAGAGTATAAACATGGTTCAACATAAATTTTACATAGGTACAATAATTAAAACTGGGCAATTAAAATGAAGAAATACGAGAATCATATATAAAGATCTTGGAATGAAGTACAAAATGATGGCACAACTTTTGAAATTATTCTCATTTTTCAACATGGTCTCTCTTGATACTTTGTCCAATGATGCTTCAAAGTATTTGTCCCATCAAGAATGTTTTAGGCTCTTCATCGAACGGAATTTTCTTTCCAAGCAATTTTCTCGTTTAGGGAAAAGATTGATTGCGACGAAGGCCTCAGGAGAATAAGGCAGCAAATCGTACTCCAATTCATTGATTTTCGCCATTGCAAAGACACGTGTGGAGGCGAGCATTGTCTTAATGCAATACGACTTTCTTCTTCGGTAAATCCGATTTTTTCTCGCGTATCTTCAACTTGTATAGCACTATAGTGATAGACGTTCCTGCGGGAAGGTAATAATCAAGTAGTACGCCCTTGGCATCTCGTAAAACCGAGGCCATGGGCTTATCGGCCAATTTCAATCTCCTGGATGGGGGGCTTCGCTGGCGTCGTAAAAAATTAACAAAGGAATACGAATCTGAGAACATTATTTCGCACAAAACATTTTCATAAGCAACTCTTCGTGTAAAATATAGTTTATATGTTCCCCTAAAACGCCTATAATCTCAGCAATCTCACGGTCCGGACGTACAGGACCAGAAACAGTGGATCGCGTCAGAGAAGCTTATCAGCGCAGCCCCCAAAAGTTCGTTAAACGTGGGAGTTACAAACAAAAGTGTGATGAATTCTCTATAGGTGACTAAAGCCAGCCTTCAGCTGCACCAGGCTCTCAGCGTGGTGACGAACAATTCGTGTCAATTTCTGTACTGAAATGCAGGCGAAGTTTGAAGTTACGCTCATATATTTCGATGAAGCAACATGTCATGTGTTGGAAAAGGTAAAAGGACTTAATGTTCAAATTTGAGGGACTGAAAATCCACAATCAACAATTGACCATGTGCGAGGCTAGTCCTTGAGTGCTTGTTATACAACTATCACCCCGGTACATGGATACATAATATCAGTGAACTTTACAAATAATTCCCTAAAGGTGATCATCTTCCCTCATTGTTACTTTATTACCTTTGCCTTAATTCCTTTCCTCCACTACTTTTCTTTTACTTTCCCTACATAATTTCCAAACTGATTTGAAAATTATTTTCTGCTAATCCCAAAAAGCTTTAATGGAAGAATTTCTACTTGCAAATTATCCCACTTCTTGTTCCATATTTCCTATCTCCATCCTTCGGTTTCTGTACATTCTAATACACGGTACAAGTTTTTGTTTATCTTATCACACAGTGGACACAATTCTTTGTCACCTTTTGCCTCATCTAACATCACATCTACCTAACACAGTGGGCACAAATTTTTTTGTCAAATTTTCCTGCTCTTCCCCATGCTATACTCTCCTTACCCATTCTGTCACAAACTTCGAGATATTTCTCCTTATTTCATTGTTCTTAAAACGCCCATAATATATCAGAGTACTCTTATTTGATAGCCTACCAAATATTTCCTGTTATTCTATATCATCCTCCTGTGAGACTGGTCTTTTGCGCAGTTTCTAAGATGAAGATATAGGGACCATCTTTCTTCATAGCGTAGCTTCACTGGAAGAACATACTTAGACACGTTACAAAAATGGCATATTTAAAAAAATTACAAAAATGAAGAAAGCGAAGATTACATCTATCAACAAGACGGTTGTCCGATTCATTTCCATAATGACGTATGTGACCATCTCAACGTAAATTTACCACAACCTTGGACAGAAAGCTTTGGACAAACAGATGACGTCTTAATGTGATGACCATTTAGGTTACTAAACTTAACACCTCGAGAATTTTCTCTTGTGGGGATTTGTAAAGGACACTGTTTTTGTATCTCTACTGACCGCTAATCTCCAGGAACTTCGCGGCTGTTGCACTGATAGATCGTGACATGCTGACACGCGTGTGGAATGAACTAGATTATCGTTTAGATACCCACCTGCCGTATCACCCAAGGTGAACACATTGAGCATTTGTGAGGTATTTGAGAGTTTATCTATACTTCAGTGCGATAAAATGTACTGTTCGTTTCACCGTTTAATTGTAATTCATTCTTAAAATGTTTCACGGAATTTTGTAAGACCCCATATTTATTCACTATAAAAGTTTTTACAGCTTTTATTCCTCGTTTATACATCATACTAAAGTCAGTTATGCAAATTAAAAATACAATAACTATAATTAAAAGAGGCGGTTGTGTTTCCAACCTTACCTACATTTACGAAAGCAAAAATAAAGTTGTTAAAACATTTTTGAGTATTCTATTTATTTTGGTCATAATGATTATGAATAATATTGTGATAAAACAATATTGCATAATAATTACTGTTACAGATATTTGCAACATAAACCATTATTATTAGATAGAATGTTTCTGAAATGTATATTCAATTTTTCAAGTTGAAACGGCAAAGGGATTACAATAGGCAAATTTGAATTGAACAGCTGAGTCCTTAAATTTTTTGAAATTGCATATCATCTAAAAGGAGCCTATCATAATTTCACAAACATAATCAAATACCATTAAAAGCATATCGAAGACCATAATAAGAATGTTTAACTCACAGTTGTACTAGGTGATGCATACTAGAACTGTTCACAAATACGAAAATTAAACATTCAAACAAAACCTGAGAATAAAGACATTTCTGTTTTCAGTTCTAGAAATAACGAATGCTAATAAAATGTCTTAAAAATAGAGTTTAAATCAATTAAATTAAACACAACCTAACACCTTTCTTCTAAACAAAATCAATACACCCGTGAAAATCTGATATCTCAAAGTTTGAAAACAAAATACTGTCCAGCATTCCTTCCCGTTTCTTAACAATACAACATTTCTCCGCCTGTTTGAAAGCGATTTGGCATGGCTCGCTCATAACACAACACGTCATAGCGTATTGAAGAGATCAAGGCCGCAGCCCATTCATACGTGCCCAAGTAATGACATCACTATGTTCATGAACTTGACAATGCCCATAACTGCCTCCACACAACACTGTGCTCGTATCAGTTACTGTTCCATCATTTCGTTCTAAGCTTCGCGTGAAATGGTTCGGACGAGGGGATGCATTGCTGTACTGAAATACATTTCCTCAAAGTGTAATTTACTCAAATTGTAAAAAAACATAAGTTATTATTACTTACACTACAAAGACTTTGTCCAAAGTATGGTACCAATTGCCAGCCATTTACAACACAGACCCTGTCCAAGTGTATCATTATATAAAAATCTGAACATCTAAGCACATAAGCTCAGCTTCCCTTTGGATTTAGCCCAAAACTTCAAGAATAAATTGTTATCATGGAAATTATACTTAAAGGAAAACTCCGAGAATTTGGCAAGGTTATTAATTTTAAGTGTTGAGCACAGAAATCTCATCTTATTTGGCAAAAACGCAGAGATGGGGATTACCACGTGCATCAAAAGAACACTAAGACCCTGACGAAACAACTCTTTAATCTAAAATGTGCCACATGTATCGCTGGCCACTATGGAGTGTATCGGTTTTGCTCATCCATTTGCCAGATTCCAATGTAGGTATCGATAGTGGACAAAATGGTGAAAAATGTAGTCCGTGCGGTTAATTACATGGTTTTGTTCATTAGGTTCATTGCATTCCTACTTTATTACACTGATTTAAAGTTGGAAGTGAATCCATTGTAGCTTGTTACTTCTTCTTCTACTTCTTTAAGTTAATATTGGTTTAGTGAAATCACATGAAGAATTTGTGTAATAGAAAGTGTTTAGTACAACATGGGTTGCTCTCGTATGTCTTAATTATGGCAGAGCACCGCATAACTGCATATTTACATTTATTAAATAGCAATAATTAAAGTAGGAGTGGATGAAGAGTATACATTGCAAATTTGGCGGTTAATGATGAAACTGAAGTGTGTATTAAACATTTCGCATCAAAATTTTTGGTTAGGGAGGACAATTTCCTTGTGTAATTTTCCCTAATCTATCATCCCATGTGACAGTGAGGGTAGCACAAAAGGAAAGATCCGGAAGAACGTTTGGAGCGAGATGAAGAGAGTTTTGATGAATGGTGTTATTAGGATATTATATTTTGACTCCTTTGCAAGCGCGGTTAAGACAAGACAGATATACCCCTTTATAAATATTTGCCAAAGAAGACTGTCCTTTTCATTAAAATAGACGGTGATAAATATGATGTCCCATCTATGCACACTTAGTATTAAAGTGTCCAATAATTTGGAACTTGGAGTATTTTATAAAGATTTGTTCCTATCTGTGGAGTAATTTATAGATACATATTATTTTATATTCCGTTTACATATGACAAATACTGTGTGTAAACTATTTCACATTCTTAAAAACCATAGAAATAATTTGTAATGATAAATAATGTCAACTTGTTAATGTAATTCTACATAAGTGTCGTATTTCTTATTGGCAGTAGCGGGGGACTTCGGCAGGCATTTTCAATTATTTATTTATTCCCGTATTGGGGTCTGATAAATGTAGCCAGTTTTGGTTCATCAGGTCGAGACTAAATTTTAGGAACTTAACAGCAACACAATGAACCATACATGCCTTTCTACATATCTACTCGTCAATTTAAACTGCATGCAGACAGAGAAGACAATCTAGACTATAGGCAATGAACTGACAACTTTTATTTGGAATTCAAAACTGTGAAAGGCAGCAAGGCCGCCACGTGCTTCACACAGGCACACGTCCGACCCTGTATTCCACTTTCTCTCCCTTCACGATGCATGGCTAAATTAATAATTACCGTAGCTGTTGCCTAAACAGATCACACAACAAAATTTGAGCAATGTGCTCCACATTGACACATGACATGGCTATTATTTGAAATGGCTGTATCAATTAGAACTATTCCAGTGAAAGGTGTAGCAGGTCTCATAAAAATTCTTGCAACATTTTTGCAGTTGTTACGGTATATAAACGGTGACAGATCAGTTAACGGCACACTCGTTCACATTTCTTGGATCGGCATCAATACCAAGCATGTCACTTAAGGTAAGAAATTGCTTAGCTATTTAATCCACATATTAACTATTCAAACTAGTCGCAACATTAACCTGGATTTTATTCTACTGATAATCTCTTTCCACTTTTTTCCTATGTTTGTATTTCTGGTATTTTTATAAGCATTTAACGTTTTGAGACGACGTACGGAAGGGATGAAATGATGACGAAAATGGATCCAGCGCGCTTAGCGTCTGAAAGTTACTTGATATTCTTGTTTTGAGGATAAGGGGAAAGCTGGAAAAACCATTAGTTAGACAATCTGTCTGGACTAGGATCTAACGACCCGCCAAATGTCTATTTTTTCATTAGTGAGCTTATCTCTGCTTCTGTTCTTTACTGTTTGGTTTATCTAACACCATTTTTTGTAATTGAATCATTATTCTATTTCTGAAATTATTACTTATCACCTTTTCATTACATCATTAAAGATACAGGTACACATGGTTTTAAGGAAGACAAGGTGACATTTTCCTGTATTATGATTTATCGGCGAAGATATTAAAAGTAATTGTGTAATACTCATTTTTTTTTCTTTTCTTTGGTGTTTGGAGAGCCTAATTATGTATGGATACACATACAGTAAATACAAACCTTGAATGGATGATCTGTGCAATGTCAGAGTCATCCGGAAAACATCACAAACACAGAATGAGGAAATACAAGCTGAATCCCTGGCAGAGAGATACTGCCAGATGCTCTCTCTCTGAAACAAGACTGAGGAAGCCCACGGAAAACCTCCGTTTTCTTTACACATTCTTACACAGCGTTTGACGCCCGTTTTTACTGCTGAGGTACCAGGCTGTGGACACTAATGCTGCATGAGATGAAACGATAAATTGGAAAAGAATTTTTTTTTTTACAAAAAAGAAACGACGAGTTCCTGGTCTACGTTCAGGGTACCACCCCGCCATTTTCAAATTAGGACTAAGGAAACCTGGAAACTTTTCAGTCAGAGGACGGTCCTGGCAGGAATTGAACCCTAGACTTTTCGTTTACGTTTCGTACCTTGGTCTCGGTCATCCATGTTGCCCCCAAACATAATATAATACTTTTAAAAAATCTGAAATTATACTTAAATTTCCATTCTACCATATGATTCCTGATAGATCGAGCCCAAAGGATAAATCACGAGTAGTTTTATTTTAAAGCAAAAGTTGTGCTATTTTATACGCTTGGGGGGGGGGGAGCAGTTGATACTTATTTTATCTCAATAAATTTCTTTCAGGATGTAGTGTTTTTTGAGATTATTGCATTTTAATATCATTTATCTTTTATTACATCTTCCCAGAAATGCTATTTTGATGGTTGATAATATCTGTAGGGTTTACACGAGCAAATGGAACAACAGACGTAAATCATGCAATTCTGTAGCATTCTTTGAAGGTCGAAAGCGCAGCTCAAAATATTTTCCACAGTGGCACATACGTTTGTATCTAAAGACAAATATTACGTTTTTAATTTTCCCGATTCTGCTAATACATTTTTCATTATACTTAGTCTTGCCATATATATAAGGGGTCATCGAGAAATCGCTCCGCAGCCGAGATTTCACTAGGGAAACGATTTCGGCAGCGCGCCCAGCTTACGGTTATTGTGCTCACTTAAACACTATGGCAAGCACATATTCCACAGTCCAAACCTTAGCAACAATGCGCGGATTACCTGCTAGACACCGAAACCCGTTACTTTTAGGTTTTAAGTAACTACAAAATTTTACAATATTTTATTCTGCTTTTTTGATATGTTGTTATATTCCATACTCGAAACGTTTAGCAACAAAAGTTCTTAAAATGAGCCCTTTTTTCTTTGCACATAACCGAAAACTCTCCGGCCATTCGTTTATAGCAACATGCACGACTTCCACTGCTGACTCCAAAGTCCGCTTAAGACTCCTAATAGGTATAGGCGCCTCCTCCCACTAGTTTCTAGATTCCGGAGATTCAGATCAGCAGTGATAGAAAGTCAATCTTGAGCACAAATAAAATTGGCAACACTTCTCTCAAGGCACGTCTGAACGGACTTTGCCTTGTGGTCTGGAGTTGAATCTTGCTTCTATTCTTCAACAAAAGTATGGTCAGGTTCTTCAAGGCGGGTTTCGTACACTTTAGGGTTTGTCTGCAATTTATTTTGAAAATGACATGAAAATTAGTGACATACACCACCATAACAGACTTCCTCACCAAATAGAATGGCTCCTCTGAACCTACATAAACTCAGTTATTTTGATAGTTCAATATTGAACACATTGTTGTCAGTAAAAAGAAGTTTATGTTGGCCATTGTTAGCGTAATGCTGCAGCAGACGTTTACATTTGAACACCCTTTGCTGCTTCAGTTAAAAATACCTTGTACTGTAACAAAAATCCCTCATCTAAGGTCCTGTCTAGCATTCTGGACATGGATATCCTGGATATAATGCTGCTTTCAAGCTGAATTCCGACGAATTTCTGTGACAATAGTACGGCCCTCAGAGATCTGGAAAATTAACCGAAAGTATCGATCTAAGGAAGGAAGGTGCAGTAAACAAACATCCTACTCAAACGTGAAAAAATCACGCTTGGTAATTTTACAACTCTATGAAGGGCTATCGCAGCAACATGCCTTTCATAATCTTTCCATTTCGTGGTTAATGTATTCTTTCTGATGCATCTGAACAGTATCTGGCAACAAAACTGTTATCTGAACGCTAAAATATATGCTGCAATTCAATTTAGCTAGACTAGGTAATTTTAATTATTGTTTTGTGAAAATAGAATAAAACCCCTTTTCATGACCAATCTGCAGGTAGACCAATCTACTGTACTAATGAAAAAGTCAGGATGCAACCTTTTACATGTAAAAGTATGAACAGTATTTATTCAATCTTGTGTTCTCATCTTATATAACATTATAAATGATTAGAACTCGGATTGAGATATTAAAGTATATACATTAATATTAGGACAAGGTTTTAGTGCAATAAATCTGATTACACTCAGTTACTGTAGACAAAATTTAAATGCCTTTCTTACTTCTTAGTAAGAAACTACATAGACAAAGTATACATTCATGCAAAAGGTCTTCAGGCTTTCAATCTTGGGGTTGTTAATATTCTTTGTATGTATAAATAACCCTTTTAATAACATTACAAATAATGAAGACTGCTAAAATGAACAAACATCTAACTCTGTTAACATAAAAACAATTAATCTGAAGAGAAGAGAACATGTTAATAACGCTCGTATCTTCTTTAAAAAGTTCAAATTCATTTTTTGAAACAATTGCGTGAACTATTTCACAAATTCGTGCAAAAACGAGGAAAATATTTTTTTTTTTTGAAAAAGTTGTTTAATATCTCAATATTTTTTTCCTTTTCAAATCTATATACTTATTCCAGTGAGTATTTATTTTATTTGTCTCATCTATAAAAGGCGAGTTTCTTCAGTTCTGCAAAATATACATTTGTTGAGACTAGTTTTCATTTGATGCCCTTTCTTAATTTTAGGGAGCAGAAAGTAATCCGAGTTATCCAAATTCGAAGAATATGGGGGATGAGGAAGGTTTTCTCGCAGATTTGTGCACTGTCACGTCAAGAAATAGAAGCTGTGACTTTGCCGCATTAGAACGATTAGTTGCTCCCGTAGCGCAATGTAATATTCACCGATTTTGGATTTGCTGTGTTCCAAAAAAACAATTAAAGTTGTGCCGTGTGATTCCAAAACGCAGTCGCCTCGCCTTTCCTGGTGAGGGGATTCTTTTTGCCTTCCGCTGTTTCGACTGCTTCAACGTTTCCGTATGTAGAGCTGGATCCATGTTACGTCGACTGTTACCTACCGACTCTTTTTTTTTTATTATTATTTTTATTTACGGGCGCTCTTTAACATCTCAGGTTATCGCGTCCCATTCAACTCAGGGCGTGAAACGGCCGACAAATTTTGCTCAGAGGCCTCTCTTTCAGGCTTGAAGTTTCTTTTCGTGACTTAAATATACGACACGGGACCCACGGCTTTACTTCCCTTCCTAAGGAAGCCATACTTACGATTTTTACGCCCGAAAAAATCCATCGGTCCTGGTGTAGAAGGATCTTGGGTGTAGAAGGCAAGTATGGTAACCACTACACCACCAGGACCGACCCTACCGTCTCTGAAATTCACTTGCATTCCGTTTAAAAAACTCCGAATTCTGCGCGAAAGTGACAACTTATTCTCTTTTCGAGTTAACGTTCGCCATTTAAGCGGCACCCACCTCGTCAAAGCCGCTTTATTTTCAAATGGCGTTGCAAAATATTGTGCGCTCTATCTTCAGAGAAGTCTATAGCTTTATTCTCTCCAACACAATGTCCTGGATCCATTTCAATAATTTCGGGAGTTATTCACTTGACAATTAGTGCGAGACGATTCGTACAGCTTTGGCTATACTAAACAAACCATTTATACGTCATTCTAAGCGAAGAAAAAAAGTAATGTTTTATTAATACATGAATTTTGTTTCTTTATTGTTTTCATATTTAAGGAGGAAAATGGCTCTCAAACAGAGATTAAGCTGTGACTTTATATAACCATGTACATCATTCTTAAAGTCACCACATTGCCAAGGTAACTAGAAAACAACCTAGTGCTACCATGTTTTGACTTTATATTTATGTCCGTGTGCACGTAATTAGCAGCAAAAAAGTTTGAGCTGAACATACGACCATAGAAGTTACATATTAAAGTGACACAACCTTTATAAAAATGATAAAATGTTAATAAAATCGCACTACTTTTACTTCGACAAATAAAGTTACCTGTTGCATCGATCCGTGAAAGGAGACACATAACATGTGCACTCACAAACTTCCGCATGTTTGACATGAACCCCAAAAAGAGAACACATGTTAGTGCATGTTTTTGCTATGTCAGTCTTATCGCTGTCGTTATCTGATTTCTAGTGCTATTTAAGTAACAATGTAATTTTTCATAAATTCTTAAATCTTTGACAATGTAACAAAATTATTTTTACGAACGAAAAGAAATTAATTAATTTCTAATTTACAAGGATGCCACTGAATGTCAATTCATCCTTTCTCATTACAGCTCTTCATCCTCGCAGCCTTTGTGGCCGTCGCCAGAGCAGGAGCCATCGGCTACGCCGCCCCCCTACATTACGCTGCCCCTGCAATCGCCAAGGTAGCCGCACCCATACACTATGCCGGTCCCACCATTGCGAAGATTGGCTATGCCGCCCCCGCTATTGCCAAGATCGGTTATGCAGCACACGCGGCTCCTCTGCACTATGCCGCCCCCGCTATTGCCAAGATCGGTTATGCAGCACACGCCGCTCCTCTGCACTACGCCGCCCCAGCCATTGCCAAGGTAGCAGCCCCTCTGCACTACGCCGCCCCTGCCATCGCAAAGGTCGCCGCCCCCGTCGCCATTGACACCGACTACGACCCTCATCCCCAGTACAGCTACGCCTACGACATCCAAGACCACCACACCGGCGACTACCACAGCCAGCACGAGAGCCGTGACGGAGACGTCGTCCAGGGCGTTTACAGTCTAATCGAACCTGATGGCACTCGTCGTACCGTCGAGTACACCGCCGATCCTCATAACGGCTTCAACGCCGTCGTCCACAAGGAGGCTGTTGCCGTGGCTAAGGCCGTTGCTCCCGTTGCTGTGGCCAAGTACGCCGCTCCCATCGCCTACGCAGCTCATGCCGCCCCCGTCGTGGCCAAGGCCGTCGCTCCCATCGCCTATGCTGCTCATGCCGCCCCCACTTACATCAAGCACTTCTAACTGCCATATTCCTGTTGCTCACTATCACATCGCATTTTGTACAAATCCATACCCTGTCATAAACGTTTGTATTTATATAATGTCTTAATATAATAAACGTTGTTTATTATTTAAGTTTGTTATTTTAATAGCAATTTCACAGACTCCAAGCACCTATGATATGAACAACATTAAGGAGAAACGAAGTTTAGGAAATAAATGTAAGATGCAACGTAGTAAAGGTAAAAAACGCATAAAAAGAAGCTGCAAACAGTTGATAGAGAGAAGCATAGAATGTCTCGATTAGTACGCTGCAAAAGTATTCACCCTGAAGTATTCCCTTCATTAAAGGTACATGAGCACTTGTCATTTATTCGGTTACAACAGGAAAACAACATTTACTTCAGGTGTTTTCCATTATCCATTTTTCTGCGCCAGCTTAGACTTTAACTTTCGTCGCCTGGCAAGCATCTCCGTGTCTATAAGATACCTACTCCGTGCCAATAAGTATTTAAGCACCGCCTCATTTCAAAGAACTGAAAACAAGGTGTCTAATTACGGTGGCCATTCGATAATCCATATGTAAAATTGTAATAATAATAATAACAATAATAATAATAATAATAATAATAATAATAATACAATAAAAACTCAACAGCTATGAAAAATGTTGGCTAACCTCTTGCAAGAGTTCCGAGAACCTCCACGGGGTTTGGGAACCACAATTTGAGAAACACTGCTCTGAAATATTGCCAAGTACACAATTTTATGACAGGTACTCGGTTGACGAATTGTGTCATTTCTGATGTCCAGATAGTTTCGCCGATTGTTTTCATAAATCTTGTTAAAACCGCACATTAGATATGAATTTTACCATTTAACCCACATTTCTATAGCCCAAATGCTAAACCTCTGACATTCATTCTTGGTAGCACTCAACATCTTTAACTGTTACGTGTCACACATTCACATGTACATTTTGGCAATTCTTGTACATATAAAAACAAAAATAAGCAAATAATTATTCAGAAAAGAAAATCTCTCTCCTTCCATCACTTATTATCACCTCCCTATCTTCCTCCTTATTTAACTTGGATTTAGCATCTGTTGCCCCATGTCGCCTATGTTCATTTTATACTTCACTTTATAGAATGAAACCGAGTTTTGGTTTGATGGCTTTTCTATTAATTATGCGCAATAAATAATGTGAAACTTCAAACTGGAGTAATCCTAAAGATGAGTTGGGTGAGAGCAATGATGCCACAGTACACACTCATTAAGCACTTCTTTCTCTTGAGCCTGCTTTTAAGTAGATCACGGCGGAAGATCGAAAGACCTTGTTTTCATGCTGCAGGAATGAATATAGAGCCTTCTATAGCTCCGTTGCATCTCCAAATATCTAAGTCACTATGAAGGTCGTGTTTCGGAGCAGCAGTCGGAGATATCTATTTTAAAGAGATTCTAGCTTTCGAATTTCCAATGTTAAAGCATATCCCCAAATTGTATAGCTATAAGAACGGTTGTTTCCAATTTATGGTAATCAATTCAAACAGCTTCAACTTAAAAATAACATGCCTCCAATATGATACAAGTCGGAGTTCCTCAAGGAAATATATAGGCGCCGATTCTATATTTAATATATACACATGATCTCCCAAAAGGTGATAATCTAACAATGGTTTGCTGACTATATTGGTATTCTAAGCAAAAATACATTGAAATCATCAGCTGACAACGTTCATACACATGTCACTCTGTTTGGCATACGGTGCAAAAAGTGGAAAATGATATCCTTGTAAGTCTAAAGTAGTTCACTCACTTATACAACAAAAAAAAAAAAAAAAAAAAAAAAAAAAGGAGAATTAAATGATTTTTCTCAAAGGAGAAAGAATACCCAAAGTATAAATCATATCGTATCTCAATTATTCCACTAAAATATTTGCTTCAAGGACCATCACCTTTACCAGTTTTTTAAAAGAGTAATCTACTTCTCGATGATAAGACCTATAAGGCAATATGGAGTTACGCTTTCGATTCACAACTGAAAAGAATCCACACCTTTCGGATTCTTGATGCATCATTCAAACAGTGAACATTGTTCTTTACTCCTGCTAAAATCGATTCATCGCACTTTTTTAAATCACACCAATGAACTTCTGAGCAAGTTCCAGCCCATTTACTACCACCGCGACAGCTTAAAAGACTGAAACGAAAACGACATTCAGATTTATTGCAAAGTTAACATTTTGCACATGTGCCGGGCTGCAGTCTCAACTCAATATACTACGTTACATCATTTTTGCACAGTTGTATTGTATGACAGAGTTTACATATATTTAAAAAAACTAGTGATGATGCTCAACGTCCCTGTACGCACCTTGAGGATATTAAACGTCGAGAGGCCTATAAGTTAAATTGCTAAAAGAAAATATGTTATTCCAACAACTAATTGCTAACATTTTATTAAAATACTTTGTCACTAAACTATTGTGACAGTTGAGCCTGTATTTATGCACAAGCTGTGTGTGTTACACAGTTCGAAGTTTAAACAGAACACAAATATTCTTTAGTCATGTGTGCTTTTTTAATATTCCCGATTTAATTAGCCACATAACCATTGTAATAAACTGAAATTCACTCAATACCAAATGAAAACTGTGAATCAATAATAGGGTAAGGTGTATGCTTTTGTTTTGTCGTAATTAACTTTAAATAAATGTCTTAAGAAAACTAATTTTCAAATAAGGCATAGAATTTAGTTTTACATTCGAATCATTTGATTTCCGGCTTTAAAGTTGATAAGAAACCACAGATAGTTATTATACTATTATTATGCAGATATTTCTGTTCTAGACAACAGTGTAGGGTTTCCGCAAGACAAAGACAAAGAGAGTTGGATGTGCACAGCGCGAATGAAAGAAACGAATACTTATAATCGGTACCTGTTAAGTTATTGTATTCATTACTGAATCCAGGCAACTATTAAAAATATTGTACCTGTACATAAATTAAACTTAAAAAGACAATATCAAACAGAAATAGATTTATAAGTGATTTGTGTTGTATTTCTACACTACAGTATAAATATTTGTAAGCAGCCCCTTGCCCTATTGGGTCCCATCAAACGCCACGACTCAGCGATGAATAAGGGATCCATAGGCTGGTCTATGTGATGGCCTCGAGCGCAAACCACCGCTATGCATCGCATTTTCCAGTCCACAAGCTGGTGCGAAGTACATGATGTCCATTTTATTACACTCAGTCTGGCAGACTTTCCAGAGATCATCCACATTTCTGCTTCCTAATAAACAGAAATCCGTTGGCAACACATCAAGTGATTTAATAGAAATGTCGCTTTAATGTATTTGCGTTCCTCTCTCCGCAGATTCACTCCCATGTTCTATTTTAAAACACTGAACTTGCATTATAAGGTCATTAGAGTTAGATACAGCAATTCCTGGCAATTCACAATGCGGCTGCTGCGTTGAGGGCTAGCACGAATGGTTGGTGGTTACAGCTTAACGCTTCTCCTAAACAGACGATAATGAGTGTTTGATGAAATGAGTGCCTAAATGAGATCAGCATTCACAGCGCTTACAATTAATTACCTGGCATTCACCTTTTCAGATTAAGGAAAAAAATCCGGTATCTAAACCGTTAATTTTAATGTTAACGAAGTTAAATTTGATCTTGAAATTTAAAGAATTTCAAAAATCGCACCCATGTAACGATCTTATAGGCTTCAAACACAGGACCTCCAGATTTGCACGCATACGCGCTGACCACGATAGCACGAAAGCGGTTAGATAGCTGGATGTAGCTATGCGCGGTTACGTGCGGAAACTCCATGCCAATTTAGCTGCAGTATTGGTGTTATCAGTAAACACGTTATTTACCTCTAGATAACTTCTATTTATGTTCATCTTTGTGCATCTTTCGAGGTTTTCTTTGATTAATATCTAAATTAATATTTCTTATGTTGTCACTAAGATCCGGAAGTTTGTTTTTACAAGATTTTAGCCTATTTATTATTATTATTATTATTATTATTATTATTATTATATAGGCTATTTTTAGCTTCTAAAGAACAACCTCGGCCTTTTAAAGTCTTTTGATGGAAAATGTACAAGCAGCATTCTTGCAAACACAGAAAATTGAATTAATACTTGTGTTGAAGCAATATTATTAAACATTTCATAGCATTGTGCTGGAAATTTATTTTTATATTGACAAACAACACAAATACTTGAGATGCGCAAACTGTGGCATAATTATTTTATACCTTTCCAGAAAGTTGATGGAAATTAAACTAACCCCACAACTAAGAAACTGCAGTACAATAACTGAATTAGTATTGGCAATTTGTTTCAACCTCTGTATAGCTGGCGAATTATTAAAAATTTAAATACAACGGCAGTATGCGGACCCTCTGCTACAGAAACACTATAAACAAGATAAGTGCTGAACATGAACAACACGCTCGTGTGAATGTGAAACTAATGTTATTGTGTCCTTGTAGATCCTAAAGTCCTATTTAGCCTTTGTAAGGTTTAAGGGGATTTATACATTCGAGACCAGTGGGCATGGAACGGAAATGTAGGTTGAAAATTTCTAATTATTATGCCGGGTAAAACATACGTTAAAATCTAAAAATGCGGGCTCTAGTTATCACAAATATAAATATCTTAACAACTAGCATAAGGTAACAGCACCAACTGTGTGATTAAAAATATGCCTACTTCTGTATTCAGACAAGAACCCATACAAACTGTCTTCTCGCAACAGATTCACGCCGAAAATGTAAATCACTACGACACAACACAAAAGGCAGGCAGTGTTGACAAATTGTAGCAACTCTCTGTCACTGAGCAGACACTTAAACTAAATTCATAACTACAAAACCCTGTCCAGGCCGTTATCTTTTTCCAATTAATCATTTTCTATATGAGATAAATGATGTTTCACTTTTAGTAATCTTATTAACTACTTCAGAGGAAATTGAAGATGCAGTAATACAATGCTCAATCATCCCGTAATCAACGCAACTTTCATTTCCTTTTTTGTACTTTACGCAAAGATTTCTTATAACACGTTTTCCTTATACCAAGGCTAAGGTGTGTGTGCTCAGCATTCCTTTAGTCAAAGAAATTCCAGCATCGGTTAAGGTCTACTGAACAGAAGTATAAGGTCAGAAAACCTTGTAGTACTAATGCCTTAACATTGGGAACGTAACCAAGTCCTTGTTTAACACAACATACATTCCCTTCACCTGTTTTGATTCTGTTTTATAACAATTTTATAACAAGAAAACGTCAATATTGCAATAAAGATAGCTGCATTTAATGAGAGCTGAGCTCATAAGCCAATTAAAGGATAAATAATTTTGGTCTGCCAGAAAGAAGCAAATTTCAGCTTGAATTAGGTACTTCCGGAAAACTATACTTATACGACATTTTTATAATGGTTTTATTGATTTAGTTTATTTACGGACGCTCTTTAACATCTCAGGTCATCAGCGTCCCATTCAATTGAGGGCGTGAAACGGACGACAAATTTTGCCCCGAGGCCTCTCTTTCACGCTTGAAGTTCTTTATCGTGCCTTAAGTGTACGACACGGGACCCACGGCTTTATTTCCCTTCCGAAGTAAGCCATACTTAGGATTTCTTCCCTTCTGAAAGAAGCCATACTTAGGATTTTTACGGCCGAAAAATCCATCGATCCTGGCCGGGATTGAACCCACAATCTTGGGTTTATGAGGCAAGTAGGGTAACCATTACACCACCAGGACTGACTTTTTATAATGGAAGCCTACTTTACTCTGGTTATATTTGACGCGGGATGGCATAATATAAATATTTTCAAAAATGAGTTTATTCTAAGAAAACGTTTATTCAGTAAATAGAAATCAGATTGCCAAAGCCTATATTTAAAACTTTTGAACTACGACTTTCAAAATTTAGTTGGTAATATTAGGGTTTCTCCTCCTTCTCCTTCTTCCTCTTCTTATTATTATTTACAAATAATAATGACATAATCAAAAATAAAGATTGAATTCCAATCATGACAGAACGTTTATTTTATATTATTTGCATGTCTATATCAATCGTGTCAATGTAAACAACACTTTAATTAGGTTCTGTCCGGCTGGGATTTTCACTTAAGCACGATGGTCTGGAATTTATTTCAGATCTTTAAAAGCCAGAGACATTTTTCAAACTATCGAATAGGTTCGGCTACTATTACAGTATATTTTATATAAATAGTATACGAAAGACATGTAATCCAGATAATACAAAGCATGTATCAAGAAAATACATCACACAAAAACATACATTTAAAAATAAAATAAATACAGAGTTATGACATGTCTCCGATTCTTATTGATGTTTTATAACTATCTTATAAGAAATTGAAAGATTAAAAAACGAGTAAAATTAAGGTACAAATATTAATTAATCATTTTACTGTTTCTGGTGGATGACTTAGTTATAATTAAAAGATGAACTAAGTCTAAAAGGATCGACATATGAACATAATTTCACATAAGGAATTAATAAGGATAAATTTATTATAGACCACTATACGAGTATACTCAAATGCGTATCACATAAGAATTATTTGTGTGTAGACATTACATATATGAAATATATAGGAAAATACTTAAAATTAAATCTCATAATACGAATGCAATAGCCATGTTAATATGCATTTTAACGTTTAAGGATAAACAACAAATTTAATGTAGTCAAAGATCTGTGAAAGGTTACACTATATTAGAGCAACGCTTGAGACTAGCATTCGCAAAGTCCCGGTTTCAATTTTCTTATGTTTTTCGTGGTTTCCCCTTGTCACTTAGGCGAATGCTGCAATTGCACGAATTTTTCGCTCTCCCTTTCCATATAATGTCATTCAGTTGGTTCTGCTAAAGAATCGAGGTGGGCTGGCGCGATGTGACGATGACTAGCGCTCCTGACAGGTTCCTGCACCGACATCTGGAATGGAAATGGATCTTCCGAGACTCGCACAACTGGGTAAGGGTGTACCGGGGTGTTCTGTCTGAAAACATATAGGGACCTCATCTGCGTCCGCGCAGTTACCGCCAGTAGTTTATGGCCGCCCACACATCTACATTCCAAATCAGATCAGGGAAGACTTGAAAGTAAAACAAAGCTTATTTAAAACAGAAAAATATAGACAAAACTTGCTGCATTGTATGTTAAAATGCAAAAACAATGTTACCTAAACAAACTGTACAATATAAACTTAAGGGCAGTAGCAGCCAGGAAGGAATGAAGAGATTGTTAAAAGATTTAGCTTAAGTTAATATAGCAGACGGTTTACTATTTTACTTTCTGTGTGTTTCAAAGCTCTCAGGTTGTTAAGAAACCGTCCATTGTTTCACACGCTGGTTTACACTGAATAGGTGTTTTTTTTTTTCCCCCCCCGTTTTCGTGTTCTTTCTTTCCTTCCCCCCTCTTTCTCTTTAGCTCTGTGCTCCAAATTGGAAAAATATATAGACACGCAGATGGAATAACCTGTATATGCAGCTGAACGCGACACCAAGTTAACGCCAGTCGTCTATAACAAGTGGACAGTACGTCGCAGTTTGCTGTTACGAAAGCGATAACTCAATCTGCGGTAAAGAGGAAGTCTTTGTGTTACTACAAGCTGCAAGTATTATTAATTACAGTGTGTTAGTCCAGTAAATTTCCCTGCAGTGTATTCAAATGTTACCGCTACAACAGCAAAACAACGGAGTCTACAGTTATAAGCCGCATGCTGTAGAGGCAGGTAACAGAAATTGAGCAATTGAAGGATGTAGAGCTGTTGGGAGTAAACGACGTTGTCAGAAACGTGTAACTACTTCGAACAATTGTAACACAGGTTAGTACTTATTATGAAACAAAAGTAACATTGCGTGTATGCTATTATTCACCAGTTGCGCGAATAGAAATACAACAGGAACTTCACTATCGGCGGAGCTGGCAACTTTCAGCGATTTTATCTCCGCGAAGCTTGCGTTCAGCTGCGGACTCAGGTTAAAAATAAATGTTACTACAATGTTTTATTTGTGTGAATGACATAGTTTCTAATATGAAACGAGATATTTTATTCAACAAACCAGAACGTCATATAGCTGTGAATTTATCGCAATCTTTTATCGCCTGGTCTCTGTTCCTTAAAAGCATGGTCTAATACATTACAAGTGTATGAACTTGTAACTTGTAATTATTAGTAAAATTCTGTTCCACAAAGTTTTCTGCTACTCTAGTACTTTACTACTTCATACTTTTAAATATACAAGTTATTTTTCGTTGCTCTGTTCCAAAAAAGTATTAATATTAGTCGGGCACTGGTAATTTGTATAAATTTCTCTACAAGGTAGAGAAATTACATTGGTAACTTCAAATACTACCATAACATTTATTATACTTTTAATGATCTTGGGGGCCGGTAGATCCAAATGTGGTAAGTATTTGCGAAAGTGATGATAATGATGAATAGCAATATGTATAAATAAAGAATAAATATTTGCGTAGAATAATAAAGCTACATTAAAAGCAAATAAAGTACGGCTTATGACTGATATTGGCGTTTCAGGCTTCAAATGCATATTTCAGACCAGCATCTTAGTCAATGTATTTGTTACGGTTCTTGCTACATGCCACGAAAATTCCATTACTTGACAATATTTCTCCGAAGTTGTTTCGCCCCAATGCAGAAGATTGTAGTGAATTAAACCAACCGCAAGCGAACTCAAGCGGTAACTCTTGGAACTTGAGTTCGGGAGGTCTAAATACCTTAGGACAGACCATGTTTTTTTTTTCCTTCATTCTTCATTCTCTTTTAAAACAATCTCTTTTGGCACAATTTTCTCTTTTTTTTTTCTTTTTTCTTTTCTTTTATTTTTTTTTTTCCCTGTGAGAACGTGATGGTCAAGCAATATACATATAAATTGATGCTCCTTAATGTAACCTTATATGACATTCGTCTCAAAGTGGATTATTATTGCTCTTGAATATCGAAAAATAGATAATAAAGAATTTAAATTATCATTATTACTGAGAAAAAAAAAAAAAACAAGACCCAGGAGTGACAATGATCTGCTCTGTGCATTCTAAATCCTAAAGAGTGGACATAACATAATTCAAGGTATGGCGACGTATGGCAAACAGCAGTTCCTCCATATTGCTCTTATATGACGTCACTTGTAATGTTTACTAATACTCTACCAATGTGGTATTGGAACAGACAGTTACAAGACCATACTTTACACGGACTTACACTAATACATTTATATGCATTAGAGCATACCTTTGTGAAACAGGGCCCTGGGCGTGCATTTGTCCACTCAGTGTCGCCAGCTCTAGTTTTTTCACAAATTCGTGAGCAAGAACCGATTAATCGCTTCTACGTCTTCACCTACTAATTCACACGCGCCCAATGAATCTAAAGAAAAAAAAGGCGCGCTTTCATTGTAACAGTCGCCTTTCGTCTATTTCAATCTCACGGTCCCTGAATAAGTAGCTACTCCTAAGTATGTATAACATTATATACAATTGTTAATATTCTCTGCGCAAATTTCATATATAGGTACACTTTTCTATTCTGATTGTATTCATTAAATAGCCCTAAACCTGTATTTAATTCTTCTCTGTTGGCATTATTGACAATCGACATTCGACTGTTGCAAGATAGCTTGGAAAGTTAAGTATCCATAATACTAGTATACAATTATTACAGTGTTGTAAGTCAATTTTAGGGGAATTATATTTAAAGTCTATTTTATTCGTGAAATAGTCCTAATAATCATCACTGGAGGGTCCTACGTTCATGAGTCTTATCAGCAATCTCAGATCCTCTTACGATATTAGTTGTGATAATTCATTGCTTTTAGGCATTTCATTAAATTTTCAAAACGATTAATTTTAAATGCACATTTTGAAATTTTGCGCAGATATTGAAGGTGTGAATATGTTGCTAAAATTAACTTTTTATTAAGGTATTTTATATGTGGAAATATCAATTTAATTATAAACTTTTAAAATTTTGATGTGATGATATGCTATATGTGTTATTTTAATATATTGTACTTATATAGTTTCTAAGAAAATTGAGCCTATAAATAAAATTCATCTGCGCCAAAGTCGTAACCAAAAACTTTATTATAACAGTGTTTTAAAATAAAACTTAAAACATTATTTCGTGCTTTAATTATTTTCAGTTCAGTCTTAGCTAATGAATCAGGCTCATGAGGTTTAATCAGCCATTGCTAGTATAACTTAATAGCATTGCTTACAATAGTTTTACAATGACAGCATATTTGAACAGTAATTTAAATCAAATTTTAAGGAGTCACACTATATCATGTATCGGTCTGCACCAGAATGCCAAACTCTAACTTAACAAAATAGGCTACTGCGTGATCTTCACTTTTTTATCTTTCACTCCAAACCGCAAGTCAAGGAGATGATGGCACAACAAATCGAAAAGTATCGTAATGTATCGTGACTAATGTGACGGGGCGTGTCTTGCGTGAAACAGTGTGAGCCGCGTTAGTGAAAATAGCTAGTTGAGAAACAAGATTCGTCAAGTAGGTATGCAAGAACCGGTGATAACGCATCGGGCGTCCAGCCAGGCATGCTTCTCGAAACACAAATGACTCTGTTGTACTCCAGTTAAGCAACACGCCGAGCGACTCTCCCTTTCATAAACAACTCGTATTCTGATGACCTACTAAGGTAAAACCAACATTTAAGGAAGTTATCTCAAATTTGTTACAAAGTGACCGAAATGTAATTCTTCCTGGAAACGGAATATTAACGTGTTCAAAAGCGTTGCTTAAAGACCCCTTCACTTTATTGGAAGTACATTATAGGCCATCTGCAAAACAGCTGCCAAATTCTAAACATTTGTAAGCACAAAAGCCAATAGTATAAACAAATTTGATTCATTACAAGAGCTCTTAAGCTTTGCAACGCTACAGTTCACTAAATGAAACTTTCGGAAAGTGTGAGATGTTAAGCTCAGAATGATAGTGTAAGTGAATTTTTTCCTATTATATTATAGCACAGTGAAACTTGTAGACACATTTTGGAGCATAACGAATTTCTTTGCTGTAGATGAAGGAGCTTTTTAACCGGTTCTTTTTGATACCATTCCTGGTGAAAATGGAAATACTTTTCTAACTCATCGGTTCTTCTTTCGGCCTTTATCTTTATCCTCGCCTCTTGGATTTCCAAATTAAACCTAACCATACTTTGGTGACACAAAGCAAATTGCCATTTTTATTGGATATGTTTTTTAATTCAAACTACTTGCTTGAACTTAAACCAGACGCTAGAGCAGCTGAAGGTTGTCGAAGTGTTAGATATTTTATTACCTTAAGACTTTATGACTCAGATGTTCAACGCTTCTCTATGCCCTCGTGTTCTTTACTTCATACCTCCTAATTGATTTAGCTATCCATAATGCAGGCTGTACAATATATGAAACCTGAAAGCCAATCTAAGAATCGATGTACATCTGTTTCTTTTATTTTTCATTATCAACAGAAATTCAGAGGATTTCAAGACTGCTACGCGTTGCAGATCTAACCCAGAGGCGGAAGTCTTGAACCCAATGTAATGACCGCGTTAGGTGGAGGTCGAATATGTTCTTGTACCACGCAGCGGCTGGCTGCATTTGCTTCGGACAAGCTGGTCATTAGCGGCTGTTGCACCGTCCTCCAATTAGCTGGTTGCACAACTCGGTGGTGTTACCAGCAGGTCTTTGTTCTTTGGGATGATACAATAACGTGTTTAAGTTGCTCTCCTAGGCTGCAAAAAATGAATGACGATCTTTAACCTCAAGCGAAAGTGCTTCAGAAGACAGAACTAATGTGTTCGACAATGCAACACTAATCTTCTCGATCATGAGCGATATAATATGAGAATAGAATTTAGCCTTGTATAGAAAACTATAGGGAATTGTGTATAGTCTTTACCACAGTCATTGAGCATTACGTCTTTCCCCGGTGCTTGCGAGCGCTTTGCGGTAAGGAGAGTCCATGAGTTTCCTGTACTGTAGAGCTGAGAGATTCGATGAAGCGTGAGTATATAGAGTAGCTGAGACATAAATTAAAGATAAATTTACTGAAGAATATATCATGGAAATGGATCTGTAATGTTATCATAGCAAGTCTTCATCCTCAAAATTATGGCAATTAACAAGTGATCATTACATAAAATTATACACTATTTAAAACAGTTCGTATTCAATGAATCACCTTTAAATGTGCTTGAATATAAGCTATTTTATGTGCATATATATATAAATCATTCTTGAAATTATTTCAAGAAAGTTTTATTTATCATCCCTATCTTTATGTCTTTACAAGAGATTGCACCGCTATAGTTGACAATTAAGTAGAAATATACGGAAAAGGAGTTATAGACGAAGAGTTACCAATATATTATTAGATTCACAGTCTGACGTAAATAAAAATTCGATTAAGGGAGTTTGGGAATGAGTTTTAAAAACAATTAACCACAGCAAGTTGTATTTACTGTTAAATCAAAATAATTATATCCTACATATTGCCAAAATACAACTAAAAACTATGTTTCAAACTGATATCGTCTGTATTCCGGCCCTTCTGTTGGGTTTTAGATTCTACAATACCCCAGAAAAGGTAGACATAATCACATAGGCTGTGACCTGACTAGCATATACAATAACGAAAATAAATAGTCTTTTCAATTCTTCAATAAAAATTAACACATACGAGCCAATATATTAATTTTAGGTACGCTCAGCCTTACAGCCTTAATGTCTTCACTTCTGCGCATACCTCCTGTATTTAGTACTAAATGTAAAAAAACGGTATCGAGAGAGCATAATTAGTAGACAATGTTTTATAACATTATTAAGGAATATATACATAAATTAAACATATAAACTTTATTAGACATTCCCCACCGAGCCAACCAACATGACAACCTTTCAAGAGCGGATCCTGAACGAATAATTTTAACCATTCTATTTACAAATCAATTGGAAGAATGACCTCGAAAACGATGTAGGGACACACAATACGATTGCCAAAGACGAAGCAAGCCACAAAGCTATTGAGTAATGCACCGACCGCTGGTGTTTTGTAAAACTTAAATCTGGTTTGTTTTCTTCTTTAGTTTGATGAATGATGCAGCATATTATTTGATTAACTCCGATATTTTCTTATTTATATCTTTAATCGTATTTAATATATGACCCACCGCCATGGGTGGCCGAGGTCGTTAAGGCACGGATTCGTGAGCGGAAGGTCTGGAGTTGAATCTCACCAGGACCGTTCTCCCTGACTGGTTTTTTTTTTTTTTCCCCAGGTTTTCTTCAGTCCTCATAAATAGCTAATGCCGGGGAGGTACCCTAAACTTGGGCCTGGAACGCTGCTTCCTTCCTTGAAAAATATTCTTTCCCAATTTATCATTTCATCTCATGTATCATCAGTGTCCATCGCCTGTGATGCCTCAGTAGTAAAAACGGGCGTAAAACACTATTCAATATATATGACCTATCAAGTACGTGTCTGTCCTCAATGTATGGTATCTACATTATTCTTCCCAGAACATGAATCTTTTATTTATGTCCATTGGTCGCACTCCATGCGTACTTTATTTAAAGGAACGATGTGCCCCAAATTGCCAACACATGTTAAAAGAATTCATTTCCTCAACAACACTTCTTTAAAAATGTTCTATTGGCAGTTTTCATAACCGTGGACAATGATAAATTAATTTCTCATTCTATTTGCAATTTACTGAGAGTAAGCATGGCTCATGTTTATATATATATATATATATATATATATATATATATATATATATAAGAATTAGAGAGTGCAGTGTGAGAAAACAAAGAAATACATTAGTTTTACTACTTTATTTTAAAAATTACTTGAGAAGAGCTACGTATTCTGCAACAGTCACAGATAAGGAGACTATAACAATTTTTACATCAAGGCGTCATTGTCACTGAATGGCAAACTGACAAAAAGAAATTATAACTATATTAGTTTCTTGTTACGAGCTTTCACTGCGACCGCTTGGAACGACCTTCACATCACGTCATAAAGCCTAGTGGCGAACTCTCGAGCAGTATTTCCCACGCTGTTTTTTTGGTTCCCAGCAGCCAAACTTCTTTATTGCCCTAAAGCTCTACCAGTTGTCGGTCATTTGGAGCAATATGGCATTCGAGCTCTGGATAATAAAGAAAGGAAATAATTAAGTCTTTCTGGAATGAAGCGTCATCAGGATCTGAACATTATCAGTGTTAAAATTAGCATTCAATATTGCAAGTTTGTGAAACCTAGCAACAAATTCAGTTTTAATTAGTATCTCATATATTGTTTTAGACAGACTTTCATATTTATAAGTAATTATAAATTAAATATAATCAAATCATTTCGAAGAGGACCTTATTTCAAAAATAATTTTTGTATTTTTTCCCTACAGGAGGCATGGAAGAATCTTTACCTGAAAATCTGTGTAATGTTATCAATACTGCAATACTACTGTTGGCCAATAAAATTATGAGTTAAAATGTTGTTTTTTTTCTTACATACTATATTAAAATGCAAATTTTCGCGCTAAAAACTATAACACGTACCTAGTCATTCGCAATGATGGGATCTAATATTGGACTCTTGTTTTCTCTCAGACTGACATGGTTCCAGGGCTCTCAACTTCGTTACTTGTGCAAATAAACATTAGGAGCTAATTAATGTAATATCATTTGTTATTATACAACGATGTAATTTCGAAATCGCCCTAAGGAATGTAAAATTAAAAAAAAAATGTCATTTGTGTCCTTTTAAAGGATTAATTATCCTCAAACTCTAAATGTTACTAAATGCAGTTTTTTCTTTGAGTGCCTTGTGTTAAAAATAAATACTTTTGTATGAGCTGTATAAAAGATTTATTTGAACACTTATTGTGCTATAAATACCCTGATGATTATCGAATTTACAAATACCATCCTTCGAAAACATTTTTAGCTGTACACTGAAATCATTCTTTCAAATCTGGATTAGATTACAATAATTAAAGTGCTTTATCTGTAGGTGGCTATGCTGATTGCATACACGGTATAAAGGCTTTTAAAACGTGTCTCTCAATTAAAATGCAGATGATGTCACTGCCATTACGTAAGAAAATCTCTCTCCGAGGACATCTTGCACAGAGAAGTAGTTAAAGTTCATCCTACATCCTTTATTGCTTTCAATGTTGTCTATTTTCTAACCTCAGAAGATTTTCCTATTGCAACTACCATCTGTTTTTTCTGTCTGCGTTGTCCAATGTTTAGTACTTACTGCAGCATCCTTGCGCCTGCTGATCATGTTGGTATGTTCAAGTATTTTTCTCTTGTAAATAATATAAGAGTTGCTCAATATTTGTTTTACAAACATTATTTCTCGCGCTAAAATTTAACTTTACAATAATTTGTTAGCTTAATGTACGCAAGCTACTATATACAGTTATCACTTCTGATTTACGCCTGTGACAGGGTGCAAGTTGATATATTTAATTCTGCCTACAGCTAATGGAGGTAACACGCGACGAACAAAATGCTGTTCTGCAATTTTGATTTTGTCTCAACCCGAAGATGATTTAAAATGCTTAAAAAGGGAAAGAAATACATTTAAAAGCAAGGCGGACCTGAGGCTCCAGTTTTTTCTGAGACAGAATCATTGAATAACATTAACAACACTTTCAGAAATACTAAAACTTTCATTTGTGCCACCGACTTGTTGGTAACTGAAAAGTTGTACATGAGAGGTGTTTGTGCACGACAGGTTCCAACATTGCTGATTCCCAAACTAAAGGGCGTTCGCGCGTGTAGGTATGCATGCAGTTGAAGACGATGTTACAGGATAATGTGGAGTTACTTTCAAAGGTTATCACTGCCGATAAAAATTGGTGGCGACATCATTTCGATCCTGAGAAAAAGCAGCAAAGCTCTGTGTGGAAATCCCCATTATCACAACACCAAAAGAAACAAAAGTTCGATATTCAAGTAATGGTTTATCAGTTTATCGTACTTGCACACATAAATGCAAGCTCTGCAAGGTGGATGTTGCACAGCACATTGCAAATGTTAAATATCTCATAAAAATCAATATGAAAGTGTGTCCCTCGCTCTCACCATAACCCAGATCCAGACCCGTGTGACTTTTTCCTTTTCTCTAAATTGAAGAAACACTTTATGGGAGGCATTTTCCTCCTCAGAAGCAGCAGTGAAGGCTGCGGAGGCGATTCTGAAGGACCTGGTTTCCGGTATATCTTTGAAGACTGGCAGAAACCCTGGGGCAGGTGCACTGCAGCCAATATGGGCTACTTTGAGAAAGATCATCAAAATTATGACGATGAGTAAAGGTATGTCGTAAAAGAAAAGTGTACTCATTCTTTGTTGCATTACCGTTACCAATAGGCATTGTCCAATCTAGGGAACAACAAAGTAAAATGTGGATATTTCACATTGCTGACAAAGAAAAGGTTCTAAAACTTAAAATAATAATAATAATAATAATAATAATAATAATAACAATAATAATAATAATAATTTCAGTCATTCACATTTTTATTTAATATCGCAGCCCCCTGAAACTAATAGTTATCGATACACTTCTTATCTACGTGCATTAACAGTAGAACAGTGGAGGGAAAAATAAAAAAAAAAAAAAAACAAACAAATGACAAGTGGGATGTGGTCCTCTGGGAATTTCATGCACCAAGGTAAAGAGAGCAGTTGTGTTTGCATATTGATGCTTGCACAGATCCGCAGCCCCGGTAACAACAACGCCTGCAGCGTAAGTTTTTATTTTGGCAGCGTAATAAATAGCAAACCTCTGGCAGATGTGCGTGTCTATTAAACTGCTGCAGTACAGAGAAGGTTCGCTTTGATTAAAATCTAACTATGGCACCACAGCAAATATGCCAATACTTAACAACGTAATGTGAAAGGTTAACATACTCCAGTAAACAGAAGAAAAGTTGAAAATGCAGAACAGAAAAGAGAAAGTGAAGGGAAACAAGAGGAACAGAGAATAGCAAGCACTGGGTGTAGGGAAGAGGCGGAAGAGATAATCTTCTCCGTCGTCCCAAAGAGGAGGGGAAAAAATGGTTGAATTACGTAAGCATGCAATTGAAGTAAGCACGGCGTTTTCAAAAACTAAATCTAAATAATTGGGTTCTTTTTAACGAAGTTCAGACAAGAACTTCGACACACTGTTTTCTTCATTTTCAATCCTGTTACTCTGCCTGCCTTTAAACTACTGGGACATGATTGGTCCAGGGTTTACAGCTATACTGCTACTGTTGCATGATAATAATACAGTGGAATGTCAATTATCTGAACGTCGGATAGCCCACATTCTAATTATCTGAATGCAGCCAACAAATACTTTTTGAAGTAAAAACTAATACGTGTGAGTGTATGCCAACAATTACCTAAGTTGCGATTATTATCGTAGTTTATACAGTATTTACTGCACATTCAGGTCTACATATTATTATAAGATTTTAAGCTTTACTTATTATCCAAACCATCCTTCCCAGTATGTTATTATCGTAAATACTAATCATGAGGATCACAAGACTTTAACCAACTTGTGTCTCCAGGCCTTTAGGTCTCTTCCTAGGGTAATCAATTTCGGCACGTGTCAAATATTCTCCTTCCACTCGATTTATAAGAGAAATTTTGCCTTAAATCTCTTGAAGGGGGCATTCTTGGCATAGAGTTATTCCACTGTTTCTGACATATTTGTATTTTTTCTGTTGTTTTCCTTCCTTGGCTGATTGCGTTAATGTGTATTTCTAACTCTATATGCTTTTGTTACTTCAAGTTATAATCTTAGAAACCTCATCTGAGCTGTTAGTTCCCCTTCACAGCACTTATGTTTCACAAGCATAATTTTGTGCTGGTTTTGATGTGATGTATAGCCGTTGTCTCATTTCTTTTCTTATATTTTCATTAAAGTACATTTTTAAGAAACTTTTATTATTTATATCCCAGAATTATAAATATTCTTAATTGTTATTCAAAACCGTTAATAAAATACATTACTAATTGTACACTATTAAATAGCTATCACTGCCAAACGCAGCCATCAACTGAATATTATGTTACGATAATATTAAGGAACAATTTATATATTATTGAAAAGCAGAATCATCCATCTTTATTGCAAAATATTTCATTACAATGCACTCATTTCAGCTTGGACTAACATTTCTTGCGATAAATCCATCTTCGTTAATACCACAACCATTAGAAAAACGAACTAAATAATCTCTACCGAAACAATGACGTCATAAGTGTAATAAAATATGCAGTGACTTTAAAGTAAATCTTATGAAATCAATGTTAATATTAATTTTATTTTATTGATATATTTTTAATATATCGAATTAAAATGGCATATGGAACTCGTTTATAATACCATTAATATTACATTCGAATATTTTCGTCTGGTTTCGTATTCTAAATGTATATGTTTTATTCTAAATATTTAATATGGAAACTTTTTGAATAATATCTGTATGGATTACTATAACTGCCTGGTTGGTTGTTTTTTTTGGGGGGGGAGGGAAGAGAAAAGTCCAAATTTTATTATTTTCAAAAAGAGTAAAAAATTCCACGGATATTTTCCCTATCCTTTAATACGGAGATAAGAGCAGATTTTTTTTAAACTGGTTATTTACGGCCGCTTAAACTGCACCATGGTAATAGAGACTAACTGTGATAACCAGATATTAGTATTCAGTTCGCATTCACATTCTGTCGGATACCGGCCGTTTCTTACTCGCCCTCTTGTAACATCCGTTTGTTTACAGATGACCTTCAGGTACCATCTGTTTTGTTTTTGTTATATTTTCTTTTGAGAGAAAGCTACGGGGGAGGGTGTAAGAGATTTGATTCCCCTAAAACACTAAACTATGAACTATACGAAGCTTCTTAGGGGCTGGAGAGAAGAGAGACAAGACAGTTTCAGTCCGGTAGCCAGGTACCAGCCAGCACCTTCTGCTTTTACAACTGGTTTCAGGTGAATATCGTGGTTAGCAGAGGGTGCAGGTACAGGTTTTTTACAAAATACCAAGCAAGTTCGTCTTCTCAGGATCTTTAATATGTTACAGCTTGCGTAAGAACGAGCAGGAAGTTCTGTGCTGCCACAAGCAAACCCGAAGCAAAGGATTGCAAGGATCAAGGAATACATAAATCTTTATGACCGTACCTCCAAGGCAGGTCACGAAATTCCGCGTGGTCAATGGAACGCATTTCCTCTCGTGTTGTGATTGGAGTAGGAGCGGCGCTCTTTGCCCTATAGGATGAGAGTTAAGTACACCACGGTCAAGGCGTGGCGTCGAGTGCAGGCGCTAACTCTTGCATCACTGAGAGACAGTGTATATAAACCGCTGTAGCTTCTCTCCACCACCACTTCACTTCCACATTACCATGGCCATTAAGGTGAGTAAAGTAAAAGCGCAGATCCTGCTGACCGAAACATTACGTTATAACAGCTATATTATCTTTCAGTCTACTATAACAAGCACTTTATACATGAGCATTATCAGGGTCACTTAGGTTCGGCAGTTTTTGAGATATGTATTTCTTAGAATTAAATACATAATTACTAGCACATTTCGTGATCTAGAGATATGAAACAAGGTAACTTTAACTTTAGTTCTGTTAACATTTTATAGAATATATAAGCAAGTTTAAAAATGGCATACTTACTTTGTAATTATTAAAAAAATAATTATTAAGTACTGCATGAATTCCTGACCATCAACGACCTCCATTCTGATACAGTGAGAATGGTGTTACAGTTATCACTGAATCGCTCTGTACATGATAGAAATTAAAATGTTAGTAGAAACGATGTAATAATTACAGTTCAGGAAATTAAAATATGTTCAACAAGCCTATCATAATAAAAAACAATATTTTAGATGTCTCAAGACTAAATATTTAGAAACACGAGGTAAATGGAGCAGCACAGATATAGAGCAATTTAATTTTTCCAGATCGCAGATATCTCAGACGAATGCAACTCATTTTTTGTTGCTATTTTCAGCTTTTCATCTTCTCTGCGATCCTTGCAGTGACTCGTGCTGGTTACCTGGGTGCACCTGCGGTGGCGGGCTATGCTGCCGCCCCTGCATACACCGCCCCGGTAGCTTATGCTGCCCACGCCGCACCTGTCGCTTACGCCGCCCCTGTCGCTAAAGCCGTGGCTCCCGTCGCCTATGCCGCCCCCTTCGCCAAGGCAGTCGCCCCTGTGGCCTACGCCTCCGCACCCGCCCAGTACAGCTACGCCTACGACATCCAGGATGCCCTGACCGGAGACTCCAAGAGCCAGCACGAGAGTCGTGACGGCGATGTCGTTCAGGGCAGCTACAGCCTTGTTGAACCTGACGGCACGCGTCGTACTGTGGACTACGTCGCCGACCCCATCAACGGATTCAATGCCGTCGTACATAAGGAGCCTGCCTATGCTCCCGCCGTCGCCAAGGTTGCAGCGCCTGTAGCCTACGCCGCCCCAGCCGTTGCCAAGGTTGCCGCTCCTGTGGCTTACGCTGCCCCTGCTGTTACTAGGGTGGCTGCCCCCGTGGCTTATGCCGCTCCCGCTGCTTACGCTGCCTACGCCGCTCCCGCCGTCACCAAGGTGGCTGCCCCCGTGGCTTATGCCGCTCCCGCTGCTTATGCTGCCTACGCCGCTCCCGCCGTCGCCAAGGTGGCCGCTCCCGTGGCCTATGCCGCCCCCGCTGCATATGCTGCTCCAGCCATTGCTAAGGTAGCCGCCCCCGTTGCCTACGCTGCACCAGCAGCCTATGCAGCCAGAGCTTATGGTTACGGCTACCACTAAACTCTTCATGGACTTCTATTGGTTCGCTCAACTGCTCAGTATTAGTTGTCACTGTTTCATAAGTACAAATGCTTTTTCGCATTTTCATTGACTGTTAATTTATCATGCTTATAAATAAATAAATAAATTGATACATTTATACATTTATGTGAGTAATGTTTACACTGGAGCAACAACTTACCCTTCTAAGTTGATTTTATCCTGGGTGTACTCTGAATTCTTTCAAACTTCCATGCACAACGCTCTGTTTATAAATCGATCAATTCTTTCTATAGTCATCCCATCCAAAAAGCGTATTCCTTTACCTATGTCCTTATTTATATAACCTGCTATTATAACTTAAAGAGTCTGTATGGGAAACTAAGAGGTTAGTCAACAACTCAAAAACCAATAATTACATCTTTACCTTAGGACAAAGCTGTTCAAGACACTCTGAAAATTCAAATTAATTTTAATTGTATTAGAAAACTGAAATATAATTTGTCAATGCTTTAAAAGGATATCAGATTGTACATACTAACTGGATTCAACCCAAAAGCTTGTCTAAGATTTAAATGACTGATTCAGCATTATTTCAAAGTTCTGTTCCGACTCTTGTAAATAGCGTAAAAACATTTTAGCAGCCCTGTTATATGTATTTGATTTTGAACTGAACTGGCAAAGCTGAATTTCACCACACTTTCATTTGCAGTTATCAAAAGGTTGCATGTGTCTCAGATGATTCGGCTTCCCCCCCTCCCCCACACTTCAACTGTGATATGTGGTGTGGCAGGAAACTCATCATTGTTTGCTCGATGAGGTAATAAAACCAGTTTTGACATTGTTACATGGTTTTAGCGCTAACTTTCCCCCTTGGAAAACCGGGAACACGTTTTAACGCGTAAAGAATAACTATGTAAAGCGTGCATCCAGTGACCATGAATTAAAATAAATAAAAAAAGTGTAATGCTCTATTTTGCTTTTTAAATTGCTTCTGATAAGCTTTGGAATGCTGCAACTTCAAACTTAAACATTTAAAAATTAAAACAGATATTTCAGCTATACATTTAGAGAAGAGTGTTTATTTACTTAAATTGAGATTGCTAAGATCACTGTTCTCTTATGTCTTTTATTGTCGTCATATTATACACATTTTCACATGAAATCAAATTTCGGTAGTAATAATTGCAGCCAGAAAAGTATATTTCAATACTTAATTGTAAATGCTGAACATTATGACAGGAAGACGAATGACGATGCCAACAAATATGGATTAAAATGTTCACAAATCTAAAATAAAGTTCCATTTATCCCGCAAATAAATGCTGAATTCCCAAAATATTCCCACAGAGGTTAACCTTACAAACATGTACCAAAGTTATAAATAAATGTTGGTACATGCTTCTCTATGACTGGAGCATTAGGAATTAAATTGCATTATTATAAAGCTGCATAAATAAGGATTTTCCAATAACCAACTATAAATTTCATGAATATTAACTGCAGAGAAGAGGAACGTATCCAACATATTTTGCTAGCTTCTTAACCATTATTTTCCTACTATAAGGTAACATGTTAATATTTTGACCTATTATTGGATATAATAAGTAAAGTCATTAAAATAATAGAAAGCAAAGTCGAAACTTTTCAAATATTGCAATAATAATTATTAATATTACAAGAGTAACACGAGAGACGCTCATCTCGCGAGCTGGCACCTAGGGAGATAATTTCCACGAGTGAATAAAATCTGCTTACTCTTGTAAATGTTTTGCAATGCTAGTAGGAAAGTAATATTTGATTTCAATTACATTTTATGCACGTCGGTTATGCTTAAATCAGAACCGACTAATGTCGATGGCAATGATGTTGGTTTTCATTCCGGAATAATTTGAACTTCTATGCGAATGTATGAGCCTGCAGAAAATTCTATCCAAAGAAAATTATTTTTTTTTTATGCCGGATGATGTTTTAAATTTTCCTACACATGCTATTTCTTCACTAGTTCTGGAGAAGTCTGCTTCGTTATACGAAAATGAATTTGATTTGTTCTATGAATGGAGAAAATAGCGTGTGGAAAGAGTTAACGAAGAAATTCTATTAGCTTATCTTTCTTCTTGTGACAACGTGTATATGACGACAAAGTCACAAGAGCGTGTTTTTCACCTGTGACAAGTATAGCAAAGATTGGTAGAAATCTTAATTTCAATGTTGTATTAAGTCATTATTTTATTTCGTTTAATTTCAGCACTTCATAAACCAAAACGTACAGTTTCTCTTCTACAATTTTCTTTAATTAAAAATACGTTTAAGGAATGAATTAAAATATCAGCGGTGGATTTAAAAAGTATAATCACTTAAATTGTTGTTTAGATTGCCGGGGACGACGAAATAAACACCACTTTAGATGTTAAAGGTGAAAAAAATTATTAAAAATTCCCAAATAATTTTTTTGCCTTTTTTTCAAAATTTTCAAACAAAAGTTCTCACAAAATAGGGAAATTCCGAATTGGCAATACTGAGTCAGATATAAACCTGTGTTACAAAATCACTGAAGCAGAAGTGGATATTGTTGTCGTCGAGGAATGAAACCATGGGCTGATTGAAATTACAGCATACCAATTTATGTCTTGTTTGGTGAAACAGCACTCAAAGATGAATTCAGGGAGGAAAGATTGTTTTAAGGAACTGGCTCAAGAACTTTCCATCATAAATATAAAAACAAATGCTAAAATGCTATTCATCTATATTCAAAATGTATACTTTAAATGCTAAAACAGCAATCAAGTTCAAGGTTCAAGGGCACTCCTCTCAGATCCGCGAGAAAAAGTGACTCATAAATGCTGTTAAAAATGTTGCTAAGAAAGGTGGCTGCTATTTATGCCTAAGAAGCAAAGACCGAAAGTATATGAAGGCATTTACTTTGTGCCATAAGTAAGTGTGCTCTGCTCATACAGCAAATAAAAACTCTTGTTCCCATTAGAATTTGAATGGTTGTTTTTATATCCATAATTCCTTATGTATGTTAATTACTATGTACTATTAAATTATACATAGTGAATAAATTACATCATATATTTCTAAGCAAATGTTATACATTTTAAAAAGGTTGTGTCTTTTGCAAAATAAAAAAGAATTCATAACGCTTTCTGAATAAAAACAATTAACTTTAATACTTTCTTTATAAACTCCTTGCTCTGCAACATTTAGTAGCCTAATGACTTATGTACAAAATACATGACTTAACGATTACAAAAATATATCATTTATGTACCCTTACTGCAAAAATACGATGAACTCCGTGTTGTAAGTCAGTAATTCCCTCTTCCCCAAAATGGTGTTACATTGGTGCATTATATGGTGCTGTAATGGCCACTGGCATGCGACTGTTAAGGATGTTCTGAAACTAATTTAAACCTCCAATTTTTCCTGATTCTGATTCCAAATATTAATTACTAATAAACAATGCGTCCTGGAGAAAAATTCCATTATACGCTTCAAAATTCAGCTCTTTAACTTTAATTCTTCAGTATTAAGTATTATTGAGTTCATTGCGTATAAAGTGTAACATGGGGCAATAAAAATTTAAAAAAAAAACATTTTTGAAAATGCCACACCACAGGACTTGAAAAACTTATCTGTAAATTTAAACACATATTATCCATTTTTATTAAATTTCCAAAGATCTTATATTTGACATTTCTTGTAAGCAGAATTATAAACAGTCTTTATTGCTAGTTAAAATCGTAACAGAATGCTAAATTATGACACTAGTTGCATAAAATTACCATATAACAATTACATCATTAAATTGTTTATATTACAAAAACCATTTACGCATTACTAAAAAAGAATCAATCATTCATCTTCATTACAGAACACATAACTACAGAATTAATAAAGTATTAGTTAATTAATATTAGCTATCAATGGAGTAGTAGAGTTTTTCAGTTCATTATCAAGTTTATAAACAATTACATGATGCTTTTAACATTTTGGATCCTTTCCCGTGATGATACCAAGACTCTTCTATGGTGAAAACCAACCCGTTTTTATAAGTAACAGCCTTTGTTTTCTCTACATTAACCGCGAGACCTCGGGTAATGCAATAAACCTCAAGGCTGTCAATGCATCTCTATAGCCCCGACACTGAAGTTGAACACAATACATCATTTGCATACAAAAGTTCTGGAATTTTTTGATCTCTCAAAATTAGCTCCAATAAAATGCAGTGAATGCCATTTGTAAATAAATTAAATAAAAAAGGCTAGAGACTGCATCGTATTTAATTTCCCTGTTAGAGCTTACGTTTGGGTTACATTATTTCCTCGGCACTTCATACAGAAATTTACTTTCTCATTAATTTCCATCAGAACTTTCAACGTTTTACCTTAGAGCCTTTTCTCGCACTCATCCTTGTTCTTCACTTCACCATTCAGTGCCTCTCCTCGCTGGAAACCCCATCCATCTCTTTCCTTATATCCTCAAAGCTTTCCGCACCATCACAACAGAGCACACTAAAAATACGTCCTATCATCATCACCACCACGTACTAGCTCGTAGAGTTCTGAAATACATGTTAACCAATTCTGTCGTAAAGTAACAGAAACTTTTCTTACTAATAATTACAATACAGTCTATTCAGCTTGGAATGAAATTTCTTGCCGTAGAGTTATCTTCGCTAACAATAACAATAGAAAAACGAACCAAATAATCACCAACGATACAACGACGTCAGAATTATGTAAACGAAGGCATTGACTTCAGAGTGATTCATTAATATTAACTTACGTTTATAATTCTGGTGTACAAACAAAAGCGAATGAAACTCGTTTATAATATTGTGCATTTAATCCATTTGCAAAAATGATGAACCTCGCTTCATTCGTTCTGAAACGTGCATCCCTGCATTATAAACTATCATCTTAATATATTATTAATTCACAGATGCTTCCCATAATGTGATTTAGTTAAACGTTGCTTTTTCTATAGTAGCATAAAAATAACAAATAACCAAAATAAAAGATTATGTTGCTGTAAAATAAATCTGAATGTATTAGTATGATTTGATTATCAGTTTATCTAATGTCAACCCAAATACGCAGTTCTTTGGCACTTTTACTTACTTTTTCTCGAGGAATTTTTTTCTCGAGTAATTTATTCCTCTCGATTCTAAACCACCTCTAATTAGATTTCCTGTTAAAATAATATATATATATAGATTCTATGTTTGTAAGAAGAATGAATATTTTTATTATTAAGGAATAAGGATATTTTAAAAAAAAATGACACAATATGTTGGAAAGAACAGTACATAATAAAAGTGACCATATTGCAAATTCCTAGCAAAGTGCTCCAGAACTGTTATCTTGAGTAGTTAGCCAGCCATACACTTTCAAAAAATTGTGCACATTAGTGCAGCGTTTCTCCTTTAAACCGTGCTGCATAAGCTATAATTAGCAAGATGACTATCTAGCCTGAAGCTAATTCCCTGGCGGTTGTAACGTCATCTGTATATTGCGGTACGTTGCCCAACTGCTCACCGAGTTCAAATTCCACTACGTACACATGCCAAGGCCCAACACCCCAACTTACAACTAATTTCAATTTCTTTCTATTGTGGGAAATTTCTACAATAAAAATTATCTTCTTTTCTCTCTTTAGGAACCATACAACACATCAGAATTCTCTGGAGGTGATAAGCAACTACATTAATCCATATTAACACACAAATAAACTCAAAATTTGCTGTTACGAGGATAAAATAAACGTTTTTTTTTTGTATGATAGCATGTAAAAAAGTATTCTTGCAGAGAAGTGGTGAGGCAATTCTAAAGCAAATGTCTTAGTAGAGAAATTTTTGCCACATTGTAAAAAGTTACGAGAAACTGGCTGTCCCAATGACAGGAAACGTGTTCCAAAAAGGCCTGTTCTTACGAAAAGTTAGAAGGAATAAAGTAATTTCCTATGCAAATACCGGCAATGTGCTACTGATGAGGGGCATCATTTGCAACATAGGATAGTGGATATTATTATCCGTTTTAAATAGTGTAATTTTATACTTTGAATATGAAAACATACTACAATAAAATGCCAACTTTACGTGCTGGGACTCTTAATCCCAATGCATTGTTAGTGTCAACTGCGATAAGCACAGAAAATTGTGAATTTCGGGAGCGATTTTCGAGATGAAGCACACTATCCCTTTCCAGGTAGGGTATAACTGGATGAGCGGAGTTGCTAGAACAAGCGGCTCATAGCGTAGTACAGTTCGTTTTCACACCGAAGCATTGTGGTGACACTGGAGATAAAATAGAAAATTAGGAAAGAACTTTAGGGGGGAAGGAAGCGTAGAGTACCTGTCGGGTATTTGCCATTGATAAAGTCTGTAAATGCTCAATCGAGAAGGATGATCCTGCCTGGAAGCATACTGCAGACCTCCCAATCGCCTTAACTTTGTTGGTGCACTGGTTGAGATTAGATATACTTCATTAATTGGAAAAATGAAATTATGTACTAAGCTTTATATCGTTGCTATTATAAATGCGATCGATGTAGGTGTCGGTTCTGGTAGTCTAGTTGTTTTTTTTTTTTTAATAGTGTTTAAAGCCTGTTTTAACTACTCAGGCATCACAGCGGTGACACTGATGATACATGAGATGAAATGAAAAATTGGAGAGTTTTTTAAAGGATGGAAGTGAGTATTCCAGACCTCAGTTTAGGGTACTACCCCGGCATTTGTTATTTATGAAGACTGGAAAACCTGGAAAAAACCGGACGGTTCTGGTGGGAATTGAACCCCAGACCTCCCGCTCAAGAATCTGCGCCTTAACGACCGCCCGTGGCGGTGGGTGATCTAGTCGTAACCATACTTGGCTTGTAGACTCAAGATCGTGGATTCAATCCTGGCCAGGGTTGGTGGATTATTTCGGGCGTAAAAAGTATAAGTATGGCTTCCTTTAAATGGGAAGCAAAGCTGTGGGTCACGTGTCGTAGATTTACGGCGCATAAAAGAACTTCAAGCCTGAAAGAAGGGGCCTCTGAGTATGCTGTGAATGACCTGAGATGTTAAAGTGCGTCTGTAAATAAACCAATTAAATAAAAGGGATATGGGTATATGGGTATTGTTTAACCTGGCTTAATGACTTGTTAATTGCGAGTGATAGAGAGGTGGAATTACTCTCAGTAATTATAAGGTTCCACTGTGAACATCAGAACTGTGTGTTTTGAGCAAGCCTTTGGAACCTGGCGTTAAAACACATTGTAAAGTGCTTACACGCATACCTACGCTTTTAAACATGCACGTTGCAAAGGATATGTTTTCAGAATCTTGTGCTGTGAGCAGAGAAAGGCGCCATCTGTGGAGAATAATGTCCAACACATTTTCTGGAACGTTCTGACCTGAGCGATACACAAGCGTGCTTCACGGTTTGCGTGCCAAGGGTCGGAGTTCATATCCTGCTGAAGGCTTGGGCGTTCCATTTAGTTCAGCTTCGCAGAGAGGGAATTCTCTCTCGTTTTTCGCTTATTATGCTTATCCTTATGTCATTAAAGTGCTATAATATGGAATTGAATATTTCATCTTTGCATTATTAGAGTATTTAAAAACATCACTTATAAGCATTAGTAATGCAGTTAAATTTATGTTTACCTATTTAAATATTTAAAAATGCTCATTACTATGCTATTTATCTTTTTAAATTAGTACATAGTTAATTCAGGTTTATTATTTTGCAAGCAATAATTGTTTGAAATTATAACACACATACATGTAATATTCCTATACAAGTCTGTAACGCTATTTTCAATTGTTCCCTGTTATTTTCTTGTCTTATTTTTTCCGCCCCTTCTCTTCTTTCAGTTTTATATAACAAACTATATTGCACCCCAGAACATGTTATAACAAAAATTAATATAAAAATACTTAGATCACCTCGTGTGAGGCTAAGAATGTCCATCTCATAATTTCCGACATTCTTGTTGTGCGGTATGTCTAACCACTTTTCTCTATCGTGGACAATGACATCAGTTAACTTTCCAGACACAGCACATTATTGACACAATTTACTATCTGATATAATTATGCACTTAATCTTCGAACATTCCACAAGGAACAGCGCACTTGAACTAATATGCAAATCGTCTTCCAGGCAGACGTAGGCACGTTGTTGCCCTCTGCTATCTAGGTATGTGGCATAATGTGAGCGTTTTTAATTGTTATGCTTCATCTAAATTGATACAGAGTGTTGAGTTAAACAAGACAACATTTGTTATTTAAAATTACCATCTGCAAACTTCCTTATATAACAACAATTTAATAATGTTCGAAACAGAGTAAACATTTAACAAGTGCGTGAGAAACGCAATACTGTCACAGTTCTCCAGATGTGATCATTATCATATTCTACTTTATAAATAAAGCGTTGTTTGAAACCACCTCTGCATATATTCTCCCAATTTTTCATAACGGAATTTTATATCAAGTTTACTTCTCAACATGTTATTTCGATTTCAAGTTTGGATATATATCTTTTCAAAATATTTGCCGTTAAATCTGCTGCGCTTAATAAATGTCTATTGTTTGCGGTTATTTTCAGGACAATAAACACTCAATGATCTACATAAATGTGATCCAACAGGAGGCCCCCGAGGAGGCAGGAACTTTTTACGTTCCTGAAAAACTTACACAGTAATATAATCAAATCTATTACTTACGAGCTAAGTTAAATACGTGAGCTTAATATAATATGATATTAAAGGCAACGTGATATGTTATACATATACACTTATAAAAACAACTACACCAACAACAACAACAATAATAATAATAATAATAATAATAATAATAAATCAAACAAAAATGTGTAGTAGTTGAATTCAGGAGCGTACACAGAAGAGCAATGCCGTAAACCGCTGGGCCACCGCTACTGTATTCTATATTTTCTTTCCAGATGCTTATGATTGTGACCATTATGTTTACAAGCAAAGCGCCCGCTGCAGTGGGTCAGTCGCTGCATGCGCGTTGTGAATACAGCGATTACCAATGTCCCCGAAGTTTTCCGATCGACACATTGAATCTGTGGATGACTTTTTTTTTTTTTGTAAAAGAGTGTAGTTAATGAACTAAAATAAACATTAATTATAAATTCATTATACATTCTTTTATAACGTAAAGGAGACTGAAAACGTTTAAAATGCTAGTCAATTGAGTTCTGAATACACCGGATGCTCAAAAAACTGAAAAATGTATTTTTTATGGAAATGAAAAAGAAGATTGTAATCGATTGCCAAGCAAAGAAAGTAGAAACAGGAAACACTTTCAAATTACTTGAAATACAATTTTGAATCTCGGAACTGACCAGAAAGCATATTTTTTTTTTTTAATTCCGATTAAATATTCTCTATACAAGGGGTTCTCAACCTATGGTACGCGTACCATTCATGATACGTAAAACGTTTAGCAAATAAAATAAACTAATATTTGCTTTACAAAAAACAAATATTCAATTATTTCACTGATGAGCTCTGGCTTGCCTAGTTGGCATAATTGGCAGTTGTATTTTGCCGCTTCAACCGGCTGAACAAGTGTTTGCATATTCTTGGTACAGGGTAAAACAAGGGCTCCTTGAAATCAATATTAAAAACAGTCCGCCTTTCCATTGTTGGATGCTTTAAGTGAAAATGAAATTGCGTTTCATTGTGAACTGGCAGTGAATATTGTGACATTGTGAGTCTCATCTAAGTTTTCAATATATACTTCCCTGAAAACTTGAATTCAGAATTTTGGATTAGAGACCCGTTTTCTATTGCTGACACCTTACCAGAAACTTTAACTCTTTCTGAGAAAGACAAATTTATCCAGCTATCATGTGACGGAAGTCTCAGGCAAATGATCAAAAGATGGGTTTAACAGACTTCTGCGTGGCAAAATAAAACGAATATCCAATGATCTTGGAAAAAGTTGTAAAATATTTTTGGTGTTTGTGATCAGTTACCTATGCGAATGTAAATCTTCATCTTTAATGTTTAACAAAAACAAATACATAAATAATTTGAATGTTGCTTCCAATTTAAGTCTAAAACCAAGTCAGTAGAAACCAAACATTAAAGAATTAAGTTTAGATAAACAAACACAACCTTTGCATCGAAACAAAAGTTAGCCTGAAATTAGCTAAATTTGTTAAGTTAATAGTTTTTACTGATTGTAAGTGTAAGCATGGAGTACCAGAGTTAGCAATATATTTGTTTGTTGATATTCATTATATTTAACAAAATTAATTTTTAAGAAATTTCACAGAACAGTCATCGAATGGGAATAGATTGAGCAGTATTTTCTCCAACAAATATTTAATATCTACTTCTAAATGTTACATGCAAAAATAACTAAATGAATCACTAATAGTTATAAAGTTATGAAATTCTTATTTTGACCCTTTTACCACAAAAGCATGCATTTTCCTCGTAAAATTTGCTGACTGGTACACATAATATCCTGAATTTAATGTAATGTTAGGTCTTTGGAAAAGGTTGAGAATACCTGCTCTATACTACAGGCTCTCACACAGGGATATTCAACAGGTATGCTAATTAGGAAATGTAAATAAATATTGTTGGTAACAATGCACTATATTTTCGCGCATTTAATGTAGGCAACTGTAACATATGCGCGCTTGTTTCTGAAACGCCTTCAAATAATTGAAACATTTTCCCTTTCGATTATATATTGTCGTTTTAATTGCAACTGTCTTATCTATATTTACTTCTCATTAGCTCAAACCTAAAGAAGTATTTATTTAGTTCACTTATTCTCGAATAGATGACTTTAGCTCCGACTCTAGCTTCATTTTTATTTGGATGACTTGGAGATAGTATTATATTGTTTACCAAACGGAAATATGACAAAAGCGACCTTATTCTAAAAAGTATTACTAAAAGGGAGTTCAGCCAAAAAATAGGCAAGCCAAAATTAACGTTAAGCAACAGTGAGAGTTGGTAATCATTTTACATCCGAACGTACTTACTTCCATAACAAAAGATATTATTTATTTTCCATTATGCAGTCAAAAATATGTATTACAGCAGGTACTTTGTGATTATATTTAAACATTATCATGTCTCTGCACTCGTAAAAATGTTACGTTATTCATAATAGTTACAATATGAGACACAGCGTCTTATAGTATCAATATTGTTACATGTATATATCTCTCCTAAAAAGTTTTAAATGCAGGACAAGGAACTGTAACAGCTTTCTAACAACTTGACATAAGAGGGGGAAGGAGCGATATAATTAATTCCCCTTATTTTCGAATAGTTGTAGGAATGCTCTCATCTAATAGACTACACAGAGACAGGGTATTGTGTTCGCCACTCTAAACAATTTTTGAAGTTCGAATGGTTCTGCAAAGTCTCAGCTCCTCCAATTACTACTAAACAAAGGAAATGCTATTTTGTTAAAATAACGAAGAAAAGTGAGCGCAAATACACTGATTTTAAGTTTCCGTTGCAAACTTTCAACCGAACAATGTTACTCGTCACAAGTATTTAATGGTGAGATTAGTTCGTTTTTTCTTTCTTTCTTTTCTTTTTCTTTCTTTCTTTCTTTCTTTTTTTTTCCCACACTCATTGGCGAGTGAAGTTCGTGTGCAGTTGAAAAGCTTTTTAAAACACTTTTAATGGTTTAAGCCACCGTGTGAAAAATGAACTTGTTTCTATAGACAGTTGAAACTCCCCTTCTTCCTAACTTGCATCCGCCAGAAAGTGGGAAATAAAACCATGAAATTACTTCTTCTGTGAACAAACATAATAAAGATTCATGGATTCGAGAATATCCACGATTAAATAAATTATTTTGTGAGTTGTGCTTGCTGTTCTGTGTCAAAACTCTTACAATTCTAGGGGCGTCAGCGATTTTAGTAATTTAGGCAAAATATTAAAATTACACATAAATCCAACATGATGCTTATGTTTATTTCTTATTTAATATAAGTATTATTGTTCTATTTGTTTGTATTTATTATTCATACAGATGACCACTGCCAACCGGGGAGGTACCCTAAACTTAGGCTTGGAACGTTTCCTTCCTTAAAAGAATCCTTTCCCCATTATATCATTTCATCTCATGTATCATCAGTGTCCAACGCCCCAACAGTAAAAATGAACGTTAAAGACACACAACAACAACGATGATGATAATAATGATGATGATGATGATTATAATAATAATAATAATAATAATAATAATAATAATAATGCACGTGAAAAGTATCATCAAGCAAACCATGTTGGCACAACATATAGAATACCATGAACGGTATTAGACCAAATTGCCCTCCAAAGTACAGTTACATTTCATACAGTGTCTATAAGTTGTAAAATGGAAGACTTTATGAAAATTTAAAGGACCATAAAAATTGGTCATTCTCTTTAGTCGGGCAGATGGCAGCACTTGAATCTCAAATTTCTCGCGTTTGTTAATTTTAGAGTTTAATAGTTTCCAAATATCTCGTATTTTAAAAGAAGCTCTTCAAAGATATCCTGTAATTGTGATGAAGACTATTATCCCATTTTAACAATGAAAATAGAGCTCATTTTATTGCAACTTTGCAGTACACAGGGTTTGGCGAGGTCTTTCTTTAATTCAGTGTTTTTCAACCTGTATCCCGATCCACTGGTGGGTCCTTAGGGATCATTAGGTGGGCCAGGAAGTCCTCCGATAGTATAAGGAGCCCACAAAGGAATATACCCACTGAACACAAATGATATCAGGTTATGCAAAACATACAAAACTAAAACTGCCTAACTGTTACATTAGCCAGTAAATATTTTTAAATAAAAACTCAACATGTACTTTAATAAAATAATTTAATTTTCAATTATACATTTACTTTTTTTTAACACAATGTACTATTTTGACTTATTGGCCCCGTTAAGGGAGGTCGCGGACTTCAAAAGGAGGAGAACCACTGCTATAGACGCTTGGCATTTTGTTCCAAATTCCCAGAAGTTACTTACTATTAGATTAGTGTTCAAGGAAGCTTTACCAAAAATCTAAAATTACAACACGGTCCGGGAAATGCTTTATGGGATGGATGGAAGCTTCAGTTCAACAATATTGTACAGTGTAAGAAATATATTAACTTGGAACGAATTCTTTGATAAATGGCATCTTCAGAAAGATTATATAGTTCTAAGACAGGTTGTCAGATTTAAAAAAAATACGTGCATCAATATCAACTTTTTCAATTTAGTAAGAACCGAATTAATAAAATGAATTTATTTCACAAAAATTTTAATTTGCATTATACCTTTCTTACATGCTACCAATCAGACTTAATGGCTACATGATCTGTGCTGTCTTGATCATTTCTATTCACTCATTTCCACGTATTTTTCACTTTATAAGAATTGTTGTAACCCGTCATAACTGCGCTTTTTCCCTGTTAAGCTATGATATTAAAATATTTCTTTCTCCTTAAGCTCAAAGTATCGTATATTAAAATAAGACAAGCCCTGGTAAACAAACAAGGATTGGTATATCTACTGGTGCTGGTAATACCCTCAACATCTCCTTATAAACATCATATGAGTCAATCTATTTCCCACCCACTTTAATCCCTAATTTTTAGGTCATATTGTATTTTGATTTACACTAAAAATTACTTATCCTGATTTAATAATGTTTGTCTAAAAATATTAATTTCAAAAATAAAAATGCTGCTCGTTATAAAACAGACATAAATTCACAAGCCCTAGCTGTTTTTTATAACAATTCATTTGTCTGGTGTGTTATTAACAGTTTCACAACAATATTAAATTAAATAAATACTTTTTGGGGAGGCAGTGTTTAATATTTATTATGCTATTATTACCATATTTATTTATGATACAAATTCCTAAATTGTCATTTTTGGACGAGTGTGAAGTCAAGTACAAGTTCGTATAAATAACTTTAGGAATGTATATCACATTTTTTTTTCTATGACAGCATAAAATTTATATTAAGTAAATAAATATTTCCACATGGAGAAGTTAACGATTAATATGGTCTAAAAACGACCATAATTAACAAAGCTGTTAGAAAACGTTGAATTCTAATGCAAGCAATGAGTACTACATACGTAATCAGAGAATAATACGGGCTAATATGTGAATATAAATGTTAGATTGGTTTTTTTATATATATGTCCTACTTACTTTACGAAAGACCGAGGTAATTTATTAATTTCTTACTGAATGTCGTTTGTATATTGAAAATGGCATTTCCTTTTCGGTGCGTAAACGAACAGAGAGTGTAATGTAACTAATTGATACTAACAACATCTGGATGAAACTGCAACTTTATGCATTGTCCTGGAAATAAATTGTTGATGATACTTAACACGTAAAATTATCATAAATTGATTTAAATTATTTAAAAATAAATTTGTACGTATTTAGGTCACTGTTTGGTAAACAATGGACATTTGCGGTCTGAACTGGCCACAATCTCCCATAGTGACAATGCACAGCACTGGTGCTCAATGAAGCGAGAAATCTGTAACCACCCACAGGTAGAAGCACGACTTGAAGATCTTAGCACTTGCTACACGGGCAAGGACACTCCCCTCGCCTTGTCAGGTGTGTCCATTATTTCGGCATACCGGTGTGAAAGGCTACTTGCAGTTGCAACACCCTACAGAACAGTATATAAAGCTGCCCTTACAATTCCGCATATCAGCATTCTACTACCGACAACGAATTCTTCAACATGTACAAGGTACGCAGGCAGTGATCGTGTGTGCTCGCAGCCGTTTAAAGCAAACTAGAGCTGCTATTATTCTGTAATATTCTGATAAAGTGACTAATATTTGCTCTTGAGAGAAGTATTTTATAATTTTTTATCGAAATGATCTATGTGAAAAGGGCATTAGTTTAACGTATTGTAATATCTCGAGACCATTATCGGGACATTCAGTTAATTTAGCAACAAATATTCGCGAAATAGGCAGTGATTTTTAATTGAATTGTGGTACAGTAACAAGGTGGGAGAGAGCTGTAAGTTACTTTTAGTATTACATAGATATAACAAAATAAAACTCAATTAAGTAGAGAATTTATTAAACAATGTATTTTTCTTTCAAAACATTACATATCTCAAGGAAACACCACATCACAAGTGGAAAATGCAACTCTAACAAACCTCACAGAAGACATTGCTGCCCTCAGTTTCCCTTTAACTTTGCTTATTGTTTTTATCAGAAACGGGCGCCTCAAGCCACATAAGAGCAACTGGGGAAGTGTCTATTGGAGAGATAGTGAACGTCAGTCCGAACTGGAGATGAGATAGCTACTTGGGGAGGTGGAAGGGTATGCGAGACCTGATTCGGTGGGCCTATGCACCTCTCGCACTGCCAGATTTAAGGGGACACCAAAGGCAAATTAGGAAATAATAAGTGACTTGTTACACTTAGAGAGGTTATATTTTGCACAGATGTGGTTCAAGTTTTTAGTATTACTTGTACGAACTTTTAGCTTAATTGCTCAAATTTTCCCTACTGTTTTTGCATTTATTGTTTTTTTTTTGGCGATTCAAATCTATTATGACTTTTGCTAATTTAAAAACAATATGCATTCAAATACCAGATCATGGAATAATTAGTAACTGGCTGTATTTAACATTTTTTGTTATTTTATTTTTATTTTCACAAAAAATGCACCATAGCATTTATGAAGTAATGTCTACAGATTGTCTCCAATAAGTGTCAAATATGTAGCAGCTACATCAAATGGTGCAAGAAAACCGGTTTTGAGTGCAGTACTAACCGAGGAAAATGTGTTTCAAGTATTGGATGCATAAAAGTTAAAGGCCAAGAGAAGACGATTTAGAGTGCAGGCATTTAAAACTGGCTGCTAAAACAATTTTCCAAAGGACAAAGTCATATGAAACTTTTAAGGGAGATTTTCTGGGATTTTTAAGAGAAAAACAAACGAAAATGAAGTGTTCGAAGTTACCGTTAAATTTTATTTTTATTTTTATTTTAGTATTAATTTTAACTGAAGCACTTAACGCTCATTGGAAGAGTAAATCATTCTCATTTCTTGATTTTCCTCAGTGCATCCTTCTCGCAGCTGTGGTGGCCGTGGCTAGGGCTGGCGTCATCGGCGCCCCCGCCGTCTATGCTCCTGGAGCACCTCTGTCCTACGCAGCTCACGGCGCTTACGCCGCCCCCGCAGCATATGCCGCTCCTGCCTACGCCAAGTTTGCCGCCCCCGCACTAGCTAAGGTCGCCGTCGACACCGACTACGACCCCAACCCCCAGTACAGCTACGCCTACGACATCCAGGATGCTCTGACCGGAGACTCCAAGGGTCAGCAGGAGTCTCGCCACGGCGACGTTGTCCAGGGTAGCTACAGCCTGGTGGAACCCGACGGCACCCGTCGTACCGTGGAGTACACCGCTGATCCCGTCAACGGATTCAACGCCGTGGTGCACAAGGAGCCCCTTGGCCATGCTGTAGCTAAGGTCGCAGCTCCCATCGCCGCCGCTTATGCCGCTCCCGCCGTAGCTAAGATTGGCTATGCTGCCCCTTACGCAGCTGGTTATGCTGCCCCCCTTCACACTAAGGCTTTCTACGGCTAAGCTTTTCGCACCATTCTCTTATCATTTATATCACGTTTTATATGTCTGCGATTTTCATGCTACTACTTGCCATTCATAAGTGTTAAATAAAGGTATTTATTTTCATTAAAATACTGCATTTTCTTTTTTATACTGTACCCTTTCAGGACATAGCTTTGTTTGAATATATTGCAAAGGAAAAAAAGGACGATGGAAGTCTAAGTGATTTAGCATCCATAAATCCTGAGAAATGTAAACAGACAAATTTCCTACCTTTCGGAGAAAGACTTTACTAATAACATGGTCATAACGGTTGTACAGATAAAAAACGACCTAGAAAGTGCATTCGTCTACAAGGAGAACCGTACAAGTATCAACTACTCGCATCTCTAGTTGTGGCTTACGATCGATAAAATAAAAACTTATATTTGTCCTTTCCATTTTATGGACTAACACCATCGTTTATGCATTTAAAACTACCATTTGCTTCCTGAAGTTTTCATTAAGAAAATGTCCTAGATGGTATTACGTTTGGGGTTTTCCAGCATTTTCCAACATTTCTATAAATTTACTCTAGATATATTTGCTCAGATATAAAAGTACTGAGACACACTTTAGCAAATAAGCGCAAATCAATCGATCAGTCATTCCACGCAGCAGTAGCCGTAAGCTGATTTGTAATGGCATGATTTGACTAGTTATACTCAAAAAGTCTGAGAAAAATCAGCAATACTTGTTAAGTTACCCAGTAGAAAAATCACGTTTCGCCTTTGGCAACAAATAACTACAGTAGTCTTCTTTCCCAAGCAAATAAAATATATTAAAACATCTTTCCGTACTATACAACATGAGATGATCGGAACGGGTTTGTCAATAATGAAAGATGCCGTTCATGAATTAAAATAAGCTGCAAGAGACTCGCACTTAGGCTAGATTTTGTTAGCGATGCTATTACGATAGATCAGAAAGTCCCAAGTGTAAAATATCTGATACAATCCTAAGTAACTGCAGAAAAATTCCTTAAGAGCATGTTCGACATTGAACAATGAAACACAGACAAAAGTGCTGGGAGTTTAAGCTGGAAAGTTATGAAGAAACGGTTCACACTATTCCTGACTGGTTTTGTTCCAACAAGTTTGGTAGATGTAGTAAAAGAAAACTGTCTGAGCTATGGAGGTCCCAAATACTGTCTGCGGAACTTAGAGAAAGCAGACAGTGAATATGCAGAAATCAAACAAACCCTGATAACTTCTGCAAGCTGATTATTTACGATGAATAATTTCAAAATGAAATCATGGAGCTTCTACTGCACTTTGAAAGTTTCGCATCCAAGCAACAGAAAGTAAGGTCAAGTTTTGGGATGCAGTGCCTTCCGACACCGTGAAGAAACAATAACAACTTACACAGTTGAGTGGAGCAATTAAAGGGAAGAGGTGTGGCAAGTTGAGCGAGCGACAGAGTGCTGTTTCATCAACTACAAGTACATACTACCATGTCTTATACCGAGTTCCATTTTCCCCGTACGCTCGCTACCTGCCTCTAATGATAATGGCTAATGCCAGGTCTCATCATTTGTTGAAAAGAATGAGATTTTTTCAAACGACGAAAACATGAGTAAATGGACGTTCAGAACTTTATTTTGGAGGTGGCATAATAACGTTGCATCAACGTTTATATAACTGTCTTCAGTTACAGAAAATGATGTTGAAAACGAAATAGAGATTTTTCCTCGTGTTGCGGACAGTTGGCAGCCGGAGTCACCTGATTCCGGTAAACGGAACAGGTGTCCTCTGATGTGGATATTAACTTAGCAAACCTCTAAACACGAGTAACCAAAAGAAGCTGCTATTAACCTTGACGAATACTTATTTTTACAGGTATAATTTTTCGCTAGCAGGTAAATTTATAACATTTTGTTACCTGAATCAGTACTAGTTTCACTGCTCGTCCTGAGAGAAGTATGTATAGTTCCGCATACAGCAAAATGGAGGTGATACACTTCTCTGAAATATTGCTTTCGTTTCAACAAATCTTAGCCGAGGCCTGTGTATTATTACAGGAGGCTTATGAAGAGTTTGTTATTCCCTACAGCACAGGGCGAATATGGTTTAAGACGTCTCAAGATGGGAGGCAATCAATTTCAAAGAAATGTAGACCCGGGGCTATACTTCGTGAAGAAAACACGAAGACCGCTGCTGTTATTCCGAACACTATCAGAGCTTCTGAAAATTTCACAGGGTGCCCTCTCACGTTCGCAATTGAAAAGTGAGACCTATTTGTTCAAAGTGGGTTTAAAGACCGCTGATTCCCGAACAAAATTATATTTGCGCGCGGGTTTGCATGCAGTTAAGATATACACAAAGATACGCAGCTTGTTTCAAAGGCAATGAAACGTGGAAATCGGCTACATTTCGATCCTGTGAGCAGATTGGAAAGCTGTGTGTGGAAATCTCCATAATAACGTTGGAAAAGATGGTTATGATCGTCTCATTTCTCGACACGCGCACACACGGTAACTGCGCAACACTGCAGAGATGTGCTGAACACTCTGTAAGGCTGCACTCCAGTAATGCAATGTTGTTTAGCTGATCTCACAAAAAGCAACGTGAAGCGTGTCCTCGCCCTGCATGGTTTAGCCACGTGTGACTTTTTCCTTTACTCCGAAAGGAAGAAACGCCTTCATGGGAGGCATCATCAGAAGCAGTGGTGAAGGCTGCGAAGGCAATTTCGAAGGACATGTCAAAAATTGCAGAAACACTGCGACAGGTGCAGTGCATTGCGAACGATCAAAATTATGATCTTTCTTTATTGAACGGCCCTATTGAACCTTACTGCGATTTATATTTGGTATCATTTTTGGATAATTATTTAGTTAAACAGAATGTCCTCTTTATGATATGAGAGAATCTGAAGAGAAAATAGTCAGTTTGTGTCTCACATATGTATTTTTCCAGAATTAAAAATGCCCTTCTTGTTAGCAAATGTGATGATCTTGTAAACGCTATAGTATTGTATCACTAACATTTAAAGTTAGTGACCCCCTTCAATTTCTTATAAAATGACGTTAAAAGTTCATTAATAATAAAATGATAAATGAATCTTAAAGCTAAAATACGGTATAAATATAATAAAAAAGTAATTTGTCTTAATGAAATTTGTAAAAGTTTTATAATGCTTACCTTTCAACATAGAACTAATTTCGCTATCACCAGCAAACAATTGTAAAAATTAAAACAGTGGAATGGATTGCTAAAGTTGAATGAAATTAAGATGCGAGCACAGTAGTTTATTTCGCTCCGGTTCTAAAAATAATTAAATTATAAAATTCTGTGCGGTGTATGCAGCACTAACGTGTAGTTTCCTCCTTCAAAAATATGCGGAAGAAGAAAAGTTTTCATAGTTGGAAACAGAAACAATAAATATCATACACTACAAAAGTGAAATGTCACTACTCACCACAACCAAAGACCCATGCGAAGTGCAGAACTTGGCACTTACCTGTAAAAGAAGAAAAAAAAGCGTTATTCATAAGTACTAAACCCATGATTATATTACCATAGCTCCAAATTTTGGTTGATAGCTAGATTAAGCATTCTTTAGAACGGTAATCAGTTCGAATTTTGGTAATTAAACCCCCACACGATATTAGGTCCTTTTCGTTAGTCTTGCAGAACTTCAAAAGTAATCTTTCAAATTCGGTAGCGTAGGATATATTCAAACTATTTCTAATTTTGTCTTGAGGCACAGATAATCAAGTGTTTTTGTTTAATTTTTGTAGGAATTTTAAGGTTTTGATTGTGACACTCGTCGAAGAACTCTAGCGAGACCCAAGGCGAATGTGCTAATCATATTGGCATTTACATTCAGCACAAACTTAAACATTTATCTGAACACAAATTAATTCGTGATTGGGTGATCCACGAAGCCATAAGATATTTGCCTCTTGAAGTGTATGAGATTGCACCTAGTTCCTCTAAGTTGAGAAATACATATTCGTATATTAATTAATTAATATTATACCAATATTTATATGTTATGATGCAATTAACTAATTTTTCCTCTTATCGATTTTAGGTTTATAAACCACGAGTTCGTTATACAATTCTTCCTTGATCATTTTAATGTTCTTAAACTTGTTCATTATTTTCACAAGTTAAATAATTATAAGTTTATCACATTTAGTGTTATGATTTCCTTGTACAACTTTCAAAATCTTACAGAGACTTAGAGACTGATGTCGACGCCCATTTTATTTGTAAAGCCCTCAGTGCCCTCTCAGTGGATCAGTACCTGGATATCTACAGTAGATTCACGGCACGAAAAAGAACTTCAAGCCTGAAAAAAGAGACCTCTGGGCAAAATTTGTCGGCCGTTTCACGTCCCGAATTAAATGGGAAGCTGAAAACCTGGAAAAAACCCCAGTCAGGGAGGACGACCCTGGTGGGATTCGAACTCCAGACCTCTCGCTCACGAGTCCGCGCCTTAACGACTTCGGCCACCCGTTGCGGTTACAAGAGAGGGAAAATAGGTTTGTGCATGGCGGATAGAACCCACGACCTTCGCATTTTAAAACGACGCTCTAACCAACTGTGCTAACTGGCTTACATTTAAGTCAAAGTAATTATCCGCCTTCAGTACCCCTCTGCATATTGGCTTCTTCCGTTGCCGTTCGGAACTCAGAAAATCGGCTTTCTGCGCTGCCGCACTATCTATAAGGGTAATTTAGAACTAATGATGAACGCACTGTTACAGCAATGACGATATATTTCATGCTGTTCTCGGTAAGGTCAATGTGATGATAAATATCATTAAAAATAAATTCTACACAGGTAAAATGTGGAATTAGTGTATGAAATTGTAATCCTAAAACAAGCCATTACTTTCACTTTTTCTTCTTTTTCAGCTATAATTTTGGGATAAGTAACGTTCATCAACACGGTCCAACTTCTAAGGATAAGCCAAAATATTTTTAAAGTTCTTTTCTCCCTGGTTTCCTTGACAAATACTTCAGAGCTGCAAAGAAGTACGAAAATTAACCGCTAAATTACTGAAGGAAACAATGAAAGCCGTACTGGAAAATTCTACTGCTAGGAGATACCTCAAGTTCAACTGAATTACATGCAATGATTTGTGAACCATAACCAATTTCTTAAATTTACTGTTAAGTTAAGTTACAAGAGTTCCAGATAATTGTATTGCTCTATACATATACTGGGCAATTGAGATCGCATCATCTATTTTACTGGTTTGTTTATATCTTTAGATCATCGACAGAGTGGATAATATGTTGAGTAGTTTAAGCACTTCTGATCTGATGGGGGGGGGGATAATCACAAATCATTCCTGAAGATGTGAGCACATAAGAAAAGCTCACTGTAATTATCCAATTATCACGCAATGAAACTCCGCTAGCAGCAAGGGAGCTATTAATAAACAAAACCTTCGTTATTATGTTCATTACCTGGCTTTCAATACCGCAAAGCCACATTCTTACACTGCATTTTAAAAGAGAGACAAGAATTAAGTGCGGCTAACGAGTACTGAAAACAGAAGTGGTTATCAATTGGCGGTATCTCGACCGGGTGTAGTTTAATTATTACTGAGATACCAGTTAAAGATACGGTCAGCAAAACCAGTTCTCAGATTCAATCTGATCCACGCTCATGTGTCCCAGAGCTAACTTTCCAGAATTTGAACAAAGCATGGTACTAACAAGATATCAGAAAAATTAAAGGGGGAAAAAAAGCTAGCGACTTTACACTAAAGACGACTGCAAATTCTGCAAATCTGAAAACTATTGCCACCGCCTGAAAGTTGCATTCGAGATTTTTTTAATAATAGTGTTAAATGTCCATATTTACTGCTGAGGAATCACAGGGAGTGGACACTGAAACATGAAAGAATATTATAAATGGGAAAGGATTTTTTAGGGAAGAAAGCGTTCAAGGCCGAAGCTTAGGGTACCTCTCCGGTTGCAATTTATGAGAACTGAAGGAAATATGTAAAAACCTCAGTCAAGGAGGACGTCCTTAAAAGAACTGAACCCCAGACCTCCCGCTCACCAGTTTGTGCGTTAACCACCTAGGCCACACTGGCATATTTGTAAAGTTATACGTTCGAACCTGAAACAGGCCTTCTTCTTCTTCTTCTTCTTCTTCTTCTTCTTCTTCTTCTTCTTCTTCTTCTTCTTCTTCTTCTTCTTCTTCTTCTTCTTCTTCTTCTTCTTCTTCTTCTTCTTCTTCTTCTTTCTTCTTCTTCCTTCTTCTTCTTCTTCTCCTCCTCTTTCTTCTTCTCCTCCTCCTCTTTCTCCTCCTCCTCCTTCTTCTTCTCCTCCTCCTCTTTCTCCTCCTCCTCCTTCTTCTTCTCCTCCTCCTCCTCCTCCTCCTCCTTCTTCTTCTTCTTCTTCTTTTTCTTCTCTCTTAATGAAAGCGAATGTATATCCATTTCATAACAAATGTAGCAAAATGGCGAATCCTATGAAGATTAAATGTCTAAAAATTGTTAGATTCTAAAAATACCCATTCTAGGTTGTACAAGTTTCCCGCTTGACATAAATCTCTGGACGTATATTTTTTCAGGCAATACTACGCCAAGAGAACAGCACACTATTAAATTACGTTCCATTAACCTTCAATTAAAAAAGTATCTTCGATCCTCTATAATCAATTATCTGAGATGTTAACAGACCAATGCTTTGTTACGCATGGCAGACGGTTGGCCACGATATTGATGAACCTGTGGATAGCTTTAAAAGTGTCGACATGGCGTTCAGCACTGGCTTTACAGAATGTGCAGTTATAGCACATAATGAACTTGCTTTTTTTTACTGTGTGTTTTGTAGTCATAGTTATTGCCATTTTAATTAAAGTTGCTACTTGCATAAAATTATTATTAAAATAATGGATAATATTCATATGAAAATAAATTTAGATCCTTTATTAATGTTTTTTGTGCATTACGTGTGCGTTCCACTGAATATTTGCCGAGTTCTGCAGAAAAAACGACACTCACCAGCAAATTCAGATGTACGGACTAGTCCTATAACTAAAATGTAATACAGATGTGTTTGTTCGAACCCAAAAACTTTCCTTGTCATAAGACACATCGTGTGCCCTACTCCCAGAAGTTTTTACACCTTTGCTAAGAAGAAAAGAAAAAATATTGAAATCATTGTAAGAGAGGATGAAAACTATCTTTATTATGATCCCCTTTCCTTAAGGGTGGTTGAAAACATATATGGTATCGCCGAGAAAATGAGATAATTCAATCTATCAAGAAGAGCATGGCAAAAACTATTTTGGAATTGTTGCCATTGTCAATTCTTGCTTGACTTCAAAGAAAATTAAACCACCATGAATGCAGGGCGTTATGCTTCACTCCTACAAACTGTGCGAGGTCATGAAGAAGAAGAAACTAAGAATGCCGAGTGATTATGTTCTCTTGCACTTTGACAATGCTGCAAAGGCTACAATATACAGCAATTGAACACAGCGGAGCGGAAGTTACGGCTGCAATTATTAATTTAATTAATAGATAAAGTATGACACCAGATAAGGGTTTTGTGAAGGCGATAATCCTTATCGGCGTGGCCGGAAACTTATGAACCTATCCTCGCATGCTGGACCACGTGAAAATGTTGTGGCATTTAACCTAGAAAATAAAAATTATCTTAAGCAGTGTTTTCTTTCTAACAGGTTATTACAGCACAGTTCAAGTTGCCAAATAATTCTTAAAAAGCTAAATATAAAAACAAACACTAACCCAATAAACATTTCAGAAATATTAAGCATTAAAAAGTACAATATATGCAGAACTCTTTTTTGCTTATCTGCCAAAACGCAACGTTGTTTGAACATGGATCAATTCTTATCCAATCTTGAAACACAGGATGTTTCTTTTGGCATTTCGAATTTGTTTTTGTGAACTGTTTCCAACTTAAGGAGAAGCAACACTTAAGGACAACACAAAGACTGCTTGGCACACAATTCCGTCTTTTCCCCTCACCAATGCACTGCACTGTCCAATATTACCCAAGTTACGCTAGGTGATTAAAGATAGCTATGCAGTACACTGTACACTTCAACTAAGTCCAGCAAACTATTAAATAGTGTTTATAATAAAAGCAGTTCTAAACATGTACAAAATATGCACTAACTTCCACCATATGCATTTGTATAATTTCTCAACATTTTGAAAAAAGGAAAACATGGAATTGCTAAAAATATACAGCGGTTTCTGAAGCACACACTCAACCGTACCTGCATGTAATTTGTTTCTCGTTTTAAAGTTACTACGAAACCTCTCAAGTCTAACTCTCTTGGTTCGCGCCACCGTTTACTAGCGTGCAACTTCTTTCACACGCCTGACATTTTCACTCAAAATGAAAGTTTTGCAATATTGCTTCTTAACAATAATTTACTTCGTTTAAATGAGCGCAATTTAGAAGATCTGCATTGATAACTGCTTGTAAGCTACATCGTTCTATGTAAAAACAGCAGGTAACTGAAGCACTTAATGTCTGCCACCGTTAAAGTAATTTCTATTATCTTAATAACTGGTGGGTATGCTGTAGCGCAATATCCGAAAACAGACTCTACAACACAAGTAATACAAACCTGTACGCAGTGGATAACTTTATATGATACAGTTGCAATCTTCTTGAAATATAAAAACACGCGACGTAAGAAGAAATCTCTTATTTCCTGTAGCACCAAGTTACCTGAATCATATACGCCATTTAGCGATTAAAAAAAAAGAAGTTTATACTCTACGGATTACCACCTCATTTTTTCGTTTATTAATATTTTTATCCTTTATTCTGAAGGCCTACAGAGGCTATAAAGCTTAAACAATATATAAAACGGACACTAGAAAAGAAAAAGTGCTAAAAAAAGGGAGAATAAACTTCAGTAATTCTTAAAAACAGAAAACCATTATTACATTTTTAAAACAATAGATAAACATACATGCATGACACTGCCAACAGTGTCTATACACGTCCTGACAGACACATAAACCTTCTAGAATAAGTGCATATAATTCAGTTTTTGTACACTTTTAATTGTGTGAGGCTATTTGGGACAGATGTGCTCTTTTTCATCTAAGAGAAGGTAATTTAGTCCCCCCCCCCACACACCCACAAAATTGGACTTTTGTTTTGTACTCAACGATACTAGAAAACTGTATGTCATAAATAATCTCTTTTTATGTGATGCAAGCGACATTTCTATAAGTTCTGTAAAATCAGCACGCCAATTTATCACGTAGTTTCGAGATAGTTTTTAACTATTTCATTTGGTGCATTAATGTTAAATAGAGAAGTGGACGTTTTGTAATATTTACTTTTTTGACAGTTTATTCAGGAATTTCCTTTACTAACATGTTTATTTATGTTTTTCCCAGAATATTTTTTTTTTCTATTTACGGGTATGTTTTATTACTTACACGATGCTTCAATAAAGTAAGCAAATCTACTCTATGAAAGTTCCGCATAAGACCACAATCTGATTAGGTAAAGGATTCTAGGATTGAGGTGTTGCAATAATCATCATTCTCGGAATAATGTAGTCTTGCCTTGCACATGCCCCAAACTATGAAGTCGTCTTATGTGTGGGGGAGCACTTCGCGAAATCCGATAGGACATGTCTGATGTTGTTGGAAAGAAGAGGCGGCGAGAGAAGATGGGCTAGCTATCTTGATCGCTGTGCATATTACAATATTCCTTATCTATGATGCATATCTTTCGATCTATAGTTTACATATTTAATAATCTTTTACCTGAGCTTTTAGACAATGGTTTCAAACATTAGGAATTAAAAGGAGAATTTAGTTCCAAAATTCAGTTAGCTAAATCGCTGTTATATACCAACACACTACTGAGATGAAGTAAAAAATTAAACCTAGTTTACTAATTAAAAACTATTGTTTGTACTATTTTTCTTTGATTTTAATCCTAAGATTAGATAAACTTAAGACGTTTAAACTTTGTTTATAATCAATTCATTTTAATTCTTCTTCATTAATTAATGCTTTTTAATATTATTTTTTCATGCTTTCTTTTAAATGTTTACACTCCTCCGGTTGTACGACTTGCACCCCTAGAACTATGAACATGGCAACTGTTTAACGTCAAAAATGGGTTGACAGTGTGAGGAATATGCAAGTTAGGAAGAATGGAGAAAGAGTATCTATTACAACCCTTTACTGGATCACAGGATATAACTAAGCTCTGTTGACAGACAAGGAAGAGGAGAGAGTAGGTAAATTTGTGATGAAAGGGAGTCAATTCAGGTCGGAAAAGGGTAAGGAATGCTGGAATTAAAATGAGAAAGTTCAGGTGTGTTTGTGCCATATTCGTAACAACATTTTTAATTGTTATATTAATTTTATTTTATTTTATTTTGGAATGTATAATCGGTATCTCATTAAACATAAGTATTAAAAACAAACAGACATGATGTATTATAAAAGCACCTAAGGTTCATCGCGTCTATGCACCTGTAAGGTTTTATTTTAATGGTGAAACAGGAATATGCTCCTTGCGAGTCAAAGCCCGGTTCGGCCGCTTGTTGGGAAGTTAAGTGTCTATGGACACTGACTCTCTGAAGTGATGGCCAGTCCAATGTAAGGACCAGTTCAACGACATCACAAACACAGACAGACTCAAGAAACACACAAATAATTATAAAATGGAGAGTACATCCATGGTAGAGAAATAATAACTCGGTATGTGCCCTTTCTGAAAGCAATAGAAAGCCTGTCAGATTGACCTTTGCATTAGACTCTGGGATATTTCCAGAGAATCTCAAGTGTTACCGCCTGAGCCAATCCCCTAGGTTTAAACGTTATAATAATTACTTACTTGGATAACGAATGAGATACTTGTGCTCGTATTTTTGCCTCATGAATCAATTTCAAGAAGAGCCTGAAGTAATCCTTTTGAGAGAAATGAATATATCTTTGTATAGGAATAAATTTACTTAGTCAAACTAAAGAGAGTGTCAGTTTTGTGAGGTGTGTAGGAGTGATCTGCTATGACAGAGGAGTTATCCACCATCTTTTGTCTCTTTTAAGCTCTGGGGTTTGCTGCACGAGTAACTAACACCTAACACACTAGCACACATGACATTACAAGAGTGTGACTTACACATGGGACAAAAAGGCAGAAAAATCTGGTAACACTCTAAACTGCGACGCTGACACAAATCAGCAGGGGACTACAAGGTAAATCACAGCGTGTAGCGAACAGAATTACAGGTACATAACAATTGTCACCTTGCGATGTGGACCAATTGATAAGTAGACAGAAAACCTGTTCTAATTGCTTCATCGCAAGCCAAGCCTACGCAACCTACACTATATAGAGGGCAGGGCATCGGTCTTCCTGCAAGAGAGACCTAACGTGCAATAACCAACTTTCATTATCTAACATCAACATTAGTAAACATTTCTAATAGTTTTATAAAAACTTAAACGTTCAATATGATTTTAATTAAATGCGCATTTACATTTTGCTAATAATTGTACTTATAGCGTTAAATGCCATTATGCCATTATCTCTCATAATAATTTAAGTGTTTCTGCCTATTCCGTCTTCTAAAACTGCTTATGCCATGTCTTCATAGATCATCAAAGACTTGGTGAAAAATTCATGGTACTTTTAAACATTCTTGCATATTATTTTGTCACTCCAATAACTTTTCTCACTTTAAAATTAATTTAATTTTCACTTAATTACATTTAAGATATAAGTAAGACCGCCTCTGTAGTCTAACGTTCGAGTTTGTGACTACTAATCCGGATATCAAGGGTTCGATTCCCGTTTAGGTCGAGCTGTTTGGGTAACATTTTGTTTTCTTGCCCTGAGAAGATGAATGCCATATAGCTTAAAGGCGCCAAGCGCATTGAGCTCATTTATGTCATCATTAATTCATTTTAATAATTTCTACAAACTAGACCTATAGTATCAAATCTAAAGATGCAGTCAAAGCGACAGTAAATAAACATTAAAAACAAAGAAAATATTTATACCCTACAAATAACAATTATAAGAACGTTTTTCTAGTCTTTCATTGTACACCTCTTTACAACGACTTTCAATACACAGATCGAATCACAGACAGTAGAACACAACTATATACAAAGTATGGAACAACTATTAGATCAATTGTTGCAAGAGATTCACATCACCTACTTCATTTACGATATCTCAAAACAGTGGCCATGGTGGGTCACGACAACGTATTCATTCAAAGTACTGCTTGCTTCTCATATCTAAACCATAATGAGGCGGTGCTCCATCCTGTTGTCATGTTGATTATATGTGCTATTTTCAAAAGCTGGCTAGCAAGTTGCCATGACTTTTTCATCTAAAGCAGTCAGCAGCAATGTTTAAGTTTCCGTGATAATTTCATATGGCTTTTCATTGGCCCAGTAAACACTGCCGTTCAGCTTAAACGAGGCCTCATTGGTTCATAAAATACTTTTCCAAAAGCCAAGAATCAGCTTCATGTCGCAGAACTGCAACGGATTATCTTCATATTGCGCTTGCAAAGTTTGGAAGATATGGTTTGATTTCAGTCGTGTAATAGACTCTTTAAACAGTAATTGTTACTTCCCAATACGAAATTTCTTTTATGGAGGATTTACATGGACGAACGAAACAACAAGTTTGCTTATTTTCTTCCGTTTTAGCACCGTCATCATTTCTGCATGCTGGTCGTATTTCTACCAACGCCGCAACAAAAACAATTTTTGCAACTCATTTTACATTGTAATTACAAGAAACGTTACTGATAACGAAATCAATAAGGATAATTGAACATCGTAACACAAACTACGCAGCTACAAAGGGATAGAACGTCATGGCTGCCATCTCCACCGCTTGGTTTTCTTCAAGTAATGACAGCTGTATATGTGTTTATATATGAACGAATATGAAGACTAAAATCGATTTTTTGGAAAACAGCATGTTATATTAGCCTCGTTATCCTTTGAACTTTATTTCTTATGATTCTATTGTACGTTTGGTCTTTAGTGAAACTTCCAAACTTCACTCCCAAATATGAAACGCGTTAGTGGTATGTCAAACGTCAATCAGTAAAACAAATTGAGCTGTGTGGTAATGCAGGCCTGGTATCCAAATATTTTAAGAGTGACAGCGTATGTGAAGAAATCTTCAGAGGCTATTATTACATAAATGCAGGCGGTGTATTTATATGCTAATAAAAAGGAGGAAGACGGTGTGTTCCTAATAGCAGTAAAGAGTACCTTCACCATCTTGCTCAATTGGGAAACCACAGTAAAGAGGAATGTTAGTTTTAAATTGTTTAACTTCTCACAGATTTCCATGCTTACTAGGAATAGACTTGTACTTAAATTTTTATTTTTGGGGATGACACATTACTTGTTAATAGCTTAACTACCCAGTTATACAAATTTAAATTACAAAAGTTGGAGAGAAACGTGCTCACGGTTAAACTACTAAGCATATCTATGAGCAGCATCTTGAACATATTGGAAGTTGTTTCTATGAACGGGCATCAGAGCAAGGGCTGACAATCTTTCATTTCCAACATTGTTGTACAAACAGCTTTTCAGCTTTCTTAATGTCGAACATGCTTTTACAGATGTTACCGAGGAAATGGGAACTCTTGCTAAAATTCTCAAAGCACCGTTTACATTAGTGAAACATTCTGTGCGAACATATGAAGTTCAACCTGGACTTCCGATCTCAATCGAAACTTCTAACTTGTGAGCATAAATATTAAAATGAATGCGGAATGAAAGTTTTGAGATTGAGTTGACAAAAGTAATAACTCTAAGAGCAAATTATCGCTTTGCTTATAACTACGATCCTATACAGAGATATCATACAATATGAAGCTATCTTAGAAATGTCATTTATACTTTTGTCTCAAAGATTTTATTTCCTTCTGAAAGCAGGAAACAGTTCCAAGTACGAGGGGCATTCTAAACTAGTATGATATTTGTTAAGTACCATCCTAGATGGCGTCATGTCTAGTTTCAGATTCCTAAATGTAGTCACCTGTTTGTGATGATGGTGTAAACAAAATAGTGTTAACATTTTCTACAAAATGGATAAAACTGAAATACGAGCTGTGATAAAGTACTTTGTTTTGAAGGGTTAAACTACAACAGGGGTACAACAGGAGTTATATTCTACATTAAAGGAGTCTACCCCTTCGTTTTGGACGGTTAAAAAGTAGGCTGCTGCATCAAGATGATAAGTGCTTAGGGTATTCCAAAACTGCTACGACCGAGGAGATTTGACAAAAAACTCAGTGGTCGCCGATTGAAGGCACGCGCGTTAGCTGACATTGCAAAGACCCCGATAGATCATGTCCACTACATTTTACACTAAGTTTTGAATATGAATACTGAGTTTCTAAACAATGAACCAAAATGTATTCGAATGAACATTTCACTTTGACTTGTTTAAACGAAATTCCAGTGAGTTTCTCCGACGTTTCATAACAGCAGATGAAACATGAATTCATCACTACACGCCAGAGATGAAGGAGCAGTCCAAACAGTGAGTGGCAATAGATGTAAGTGCACCAAATAAAGCAAAAACGGTTCTATCTGCAGGAAAAGTCATGACTACGATTTTCTGGGATTCTCATGGTGTGGTGCTAGTAGACTACCTCAGCAGGACAGAATCATCACAGAGGAGTGTTACGCTTCACTACTGGACTAACTGAAGGATGCTATTCCGGCTAAACGTCCACACCTTGCGAAAAATAAAGTTCTCTTTCATTACGATAATGCGTCTGGGACAATTACTGCAGCTGTGCATACCTTCGCTTCCAAGTGCTTCCACATCCGCCATATTCGCAGATTTGACTCCCAGCGATTTCTTTTTGTTCCCAAACCAGAAGAAATGACTAGATGGACGAAGATACATGTCAATTTATGAGGTTGAAGCTGAGACAGACGCTTATTTTTTTTAGTTGAACAAACATTGTTTTACTGAGGGTTCAAAAATTTAGAAAGTCATTGGACTAAATGTATTGATTTACAAGGTGACTGTGATGTAAAAAAAATCACTTAAATCTTGTGTTTTGTTGGTCAGGCCAATAACTATAGAACATCCTTCGTACTAAAGCAGTGTTGACAATGGCACTATCAATGATGAGACCTGGGAAAGTGAACTGCTGATGCACCGAACTTTCATCGCATCACACCTACACTGAATAGTTCATAAGATGAACTCATTTGTCCACCGCTGTCACTTATTTGCATGCTGGTGAAGATCTACAGCGAACTACTAACCGGCAGGTATTTAACAAAATTTAGAGAAACTTAGAAGCAGTTTCCCCAATAATTACAAAAACAAACAACAACACTGACATAAGAACTGCTACGCAAATATGACACATAATTTTGCCTTTATAATATGAATGCTTTAAAGACTTGATGGAAGAAACAGAATATGTCGACAGTCGTAGAGCACTAGCAAGTGCCAAAGACAAGCAGCAATATTCAAACTGACCTTGTGGCGTATGTTCATACGTTCTGAAGCTGGATTATAGGCATTCGAGTCAACTCTAATCTGTATTCAAATATGAGTGAAAACAAGTGCAAGGCTACAACTGATAGCTTAGAGCATAGACCTCAGTGATGAACAGAACATATGTGCTGGTAGATTTTTCTATAATAAAGGCATGCACAAAACTTCTGAAATTCCGCTGCAGGACAAAACATTAAGCAATATTTTCCAGCTTGAGTCCAGAAACCAGAAATCTCAATATGTACTTAGTTATTGTATCGTTCTCAAAAATGTTTCATGATATCCCATATTCCTTTAGTGCAAGACACTAAAGTGTAGTCGTAGCTACAGGGAATAATTTGCTCTTAAGAGTTTGAAAAATGTAGAATAGTTATGTCATTCCAATCTCAAAATAAATTTTCATTGCGCATCCCTTTTAAAAGGATGAACTGTATAAGTATGTAAAAGAAGGCCTATCTACAATTAGTTTAAATATACAGTGTGTCCGTAAGTCATTATGCAGTTTTGAATACTTATAATGGTAAACGAAACAAAACCAAAGAATGAAACATACGATACATTGAAGAGTATGTCAAAGAGTTTCTGAAATATAAATTTCAATTTTGTGCGTGAGCCGGTATGACACAATACTACAGTAAAGCGAATCACGTCATTCAGTCAAGATGTGGACAATGCAAGTGCGCCCTGCGGCTTGTAAAATTTAATCCGACGTGTTTCGTCGTCAATATCACCGCGTGTACAATGAAGAGCAGCCACATAGCAATAACATTCACCATCGGGATAAACAGCTGAAGGAAACAGGAGGCATGCTGAACCAAAAACGTTAAGGTAGGCTTTCGGTTGGTGACGAGTGCGTTGAAGCTATACGGATAGCTACCTAAGAACTCCCAAGAAGGCGGTGCGTACCTGTGCTCAAAATCTAGGCATGAAGAACACCACAGTGTATAACTTTCAAAGAAAAGTCTCCAATTTACGGGTTACAAACTGCAGTTGTTACACGATTTCCGTCAATGATAAACCCAAACGATATGAGTTTGCTTGATGAGATGGATAATGATGAACACTTTTACAGAAGATTGTGGTTAGTAAAGAGATCACTTGTTTCTGGATACAACATTTCTCTAGAGGTGGATGGAAGGCATGGTTACCAAGATCGCCGGACCTAACGCCCTTAGACTTTTACTTGTGCGACTACGTAAGCATTGTGTTGTAGAGCTTGTATCAATGACACTGACGATTTAATAGAGAAAATCTGAAACGCCATTCACTCTGTTGCACCTTATATCCTAAGTCATGTGTAGAATTAATTAGAATATTGTTTAGATGTGAGAATGGCAACAAAAGGAAGTCATATTACTTACTTTCTCTTCCTCGTATTGGTCTTTTTTGTCGCAACTGTTTGCAAATATTTCAAATAAAGTTATTAATATTATGAATCAGGGAAACGTTGTTTAACCAATAAAGATTCAAATTATTTGACACATTCCTGTTCAAAATTTTTTTTATTGATTTATTTATGGACGCTCTTTAACAGCTCAGGTCATCAGCGTCCCATTCAACTCAGGGCGTGAAACGGCCGACAAATTTTGCTCAGAGGCCTCTCTTTCAGAAAAATCCATCGGTCCTGGCCAGGTTCGAACCCGCGATCTTGGGTTTAGGAAGCAAGTATGGTAACCACTACACCACCAGGACCGACGTTCAAAATCAGTACTATATACTTTATAACTTTTTGTAATTTACATGTAAAACTGTATGTTTGCTCTGCTCCCTCTTGTTACTGGCTCATCAATAATTTTGGGCCTAGAAGTAAAATATTCTCTTGTAACATCCAAGTTGTTATTGTTACACATTTGGTAAATAAGCGGATAGATGTTGAAGGATTTGATCCTTTCACTTTTATATCTTTATCAACATGTTACCAGTGTTAATACTTTTATTTCTTTCCAGATCTACGTAATTGCGTGTCCTTCTCAATAGCAACTTCTCCCACTAGTTGTTTTACTTGTACGTTCGTGATAAGCGGGTATGTGACTTCATTCAGCTGCAATATGCTGTACAGTCTTTCGTGTCTGCCTTGAATCTAAATGATTAAGACTTTTGAATTAAAATTAATAAATTTAATGCAAATATATAACAAGTTAGGGCGAAGAATATGATTATAAATTGCAGAATATATTACAGATATCAAAGCAACAAAATCCAGGAAGTTGCTTCAGTTTATATAGCTTGAGATTTGCATTAAAGGGGTAAGGGGTTCAATCTATGGGTTCAAAATACAACAGTCACCATTGGTGAAAAAAATACTACGAGCTGAATATAATACCAAAACTTTACAGTAATTTCATTTGTGCAGAAATGCAGACGTTGTTAACCAATATCGGAACTTTATATGCTTTTTCACATAATGATTTTCGCAGGACTTTTATTTCAAAACTTACCAATCTGAATAACTACCTACTTAACATAACTTTATCGTTTTTTATCGTTGCCTGGCAACCTGGATCGTTCTTATTATTGTTTGGACTTAACTGAGCAGAATTAAAAAAAAAGTCAATATAGAATGAAAAATCATTTTTGCATCCATAGCTACAAGTTAAGCTTAGCTTCGCTATAATATTATCATCACTAATAATATATATTTTTTTTCAATTGCAATGTTATAGACTACTGTCAAGTAGTAGCATATGTGATTACTAGTCCGGAGGTCCCGGGTTCAATTCACAGTCAGGTCAAGCTGCCTGAATAAGGGTATTTTTTTTATTCGGAGTTGTTTCTGTCAGATAACTTTAAAGCGCCAAGAACTCAAGAGTTCTTTTGCGCCATCATTAGTTAATTTCATTCATGACTAGAAACTTAACCGTCCACAATCTACAGATGTAGCGAAAAGACTTATGCAGTCAAAGGGATAATTATTAAAGCATTAAGTAAAAATAAAATAAATATCTGTGACAGAATAATAAGCCCTTTAGAAAGATGTTTCCTAACAGAAGGTCTATATAAATATATATATGCTTTAAGGTGGTTGCGAAAAGCAATAAATATTTTATACAGTTATAAATGTGCTAAATTTGCTTATGGAATATGGAAATTTTAATTTTGTTTACCTATGGCTTTAAGAGTGTCTGCAATTTTGTTAAAAAAATATATTTACCTATTTTAAAAATTATTATTGAAGAACTTATAAATTCTTGTGATAATGTTAAGATGTATTTCGAAACAATTTTTACAAGAAGCTTTATTATGAGTGTGATATTTTTCTTATTACTTTATTAAAATATAAACATTTTGTACCATCAACACAGTTTTGCAAAAATTATAAACATTTACAACTTCACTAAAGCAAATATTTAGTACTGACAGAATAAATTTAAAAATTTGTAGTAAAACATGCTTTATGTGTTATATTCTATTTTCCTGTAAATAAATCATTTACAACTTCACTAAACCAAATATTTAGTACTGATAGAAAAAACAAATAAGGTTATAGTAAAATATGTTTTATGTGTGATATTCTATTTTCGAATGACTGCTTGCAGGCCAAGAAAATTGATTCTTGTGATTCCAGTTAAAGTTCCCAATTATTTCCTATATGTACTAAAAAGCTGGCAACCTATACGGCATAAATTTCATTAATTTGTTTTATTTAAATTATAAGACAGTTTGTTTGCCTTAAACAAACAAGGCATTATGGTTAATGAAATGTTTAAATTGCCTTTCAAGACACGTAGTAATAAGGGGTATCATTTAGGACCGTATAACATTCTAAAAACAGGCGCTGATTGTAGATAATGGCTTTACAGTAATCTCCTTGTCGGACGGCAAGGTTTCGGTCATTTTTACTCAGGGTGGAGAACTGTCACGTAAATCCATGGGGTATTCATTGTAAGTGTTCCAATTGGTTTAAGAGTTCGTTTATAATTACAGAAACCCACGAATGGGCTTTGGTGGACGTATTTATTTATTTCTCAGTCTGGAGTGTTTGGTTTAAGTAACTTATTAATCAAGGAAACAACTTATTTACATATTGTACTGTTGACATAAAGATAAACACAACTCTTGCAGAATGTAAAACATGAATCTATGCTAGAAGTGGACTTGGTGAAGTTGTACTTTTTTTGTAACACATCAGGTCTTCCTAACCAATACGTGATTTCGTTCTTATCAGCACGGACATCTGACTTCTGAATTATATATTATCTAACGCCTTAACTAACAGTTAAGTTGAAGAAAGGAAAGAAATGTACGTTGAAAATCGTGGAAATAAATTTCCAGCGAAAGTGGGCACGTCGAGATTAAAGCAGGTGTGTGTACAGAAGTGGGTATAGATGTTTCATTATTAGATAACAGAATGGATATGTTCACCTTCGGGGATTGAAAGGCAGCACGTGGCCAAAGAAAGTAATGACATGTACTCAATAAACAAGAAAAGATCCACATACGCAGAGTTATTATGTTAGATATAATAGCTGGGATGCCGTATCGGGGCTGCAAGGAGAATGCTTTATTATAAAAGTGGTACGCTCTCTATAGTGCCTCTTTATTATATGGAATTACAATACATCTTACATTTCCTATTGTCAGTATGGTGAGATTTTGATAGATGTCTGTTTATAATACTAATTTATTTATTTAAATGCTACGACAAAAAATACATACAAGAGGTATTCACCTAGCTTGGCCATTCTTAGGTGTAACCCTGACGAATACAATTTGTGTTACAAAAGATTCTTTATTTAATTTTAAATTAAGCATATTTCCTATTTTATTTCCTGAAACAGTATAAAATAAAATAATAACAACGTAATTAGAGTACGCCTTTGTGTAACATGCGTGATCCTTGCTAAAGTCTGTCTTCGGTTCGCCAGTAGTTTCCTATTGGAATTGCACAAGACAGATTTCAGCCACTTCTTCAGCTAATTCTTTCACATCAGAAGGCTCTCTTTCCATTCTTTTCCTTATTCATTTTCCCCGTTATTTCTCTCTTTTAAGCTCCAACTCTGTTCCAATTCTTCTTGAGTTCATCAGTCACTAATTAACAAATATTCCATTCTACTTCTATTTAAACAGCGTTTGCTGATTAATTATGCAACCCTAAACCTATTAATATGAGTACCACAATTTTAAAATTAATTTGGCAAATCATCAAACACCCATTTGTTAACATCTACTTATTTTAACTCTATATAAATAATCCCCAATTTTCCTCATTTGAAATATATGTCCCAAATAGAACAGATGTAAATGATTACATACTTAACATAACACTGCCTAATAATCTAATAAAATTCAATTTAGTTATTTTAAGTCAATTTCTTGTTTCTCTCTACTGGTCTTCCTCATTACATCTTTACCTTCCATAAAAACTACGCTAATTTAGATAGCTATGTTTAATCTTCAAAAAAATTTTTTACTATAACTTCTTTATTGCCCAATAACCATTTCTTGCTTATCAAGCCTATTCTTCAATCATTCGTTCCTTTGCACTGAAAAAGAATATGTATCTCATCTTCCTTCTCCCCGCAGATAGGGCAGACCCCTGGAACAACATCCACCCTCAATCCCCTTAATTTCCAAATACCCAATCAAAACCAAGTTATTCCTTTCTTTTCATTTTCATACAAATTACATGAACTAAACTGGGAGAGTAAAATTTGCTTATCCATATCTTCCAATCATATTTTCATTTCCCTCCAAAATCCTCTTATGAAATTAACAATTTTAACCCAGAAATCCCCCACACCATTCTTGCTAACTGCTCTCTAACTTCCCTAACCACATATTAACTGTAAAAACCAATTTGTCTTCTTGATATCTAATGTCTGTATATATTAATCACACTATATGCATTTATTTCTTTGTATGAATTTCACACAAAAGCATATTTTAATTATGTAAAGAAGCAACTTGAAATATATGCAACAGAAAGGAACGCAGAAGACATAAACAGATGGAGAACTCGAGTTCAGTTGAAAGCTCACCTTTATACTTCAATAGGAATTTTTGAGTGCACTAAAAACTGTGATGCCCAACGCCTACAGCGGAAAGCGGGAGAAATATTATTTTGAGTCATAGCGAAAAAGAATTTCAATTTCGAACATTCATTCAAAACTTTAACTAAGATGCAGTGGCTAGGCAGGAATAGTTTCAGAATTCAAAGAGACAAACACTACACACAAAAAATTGACGCTTAAATATTGTTCAAATTTCTTTTATTCTTAAAAAAGTCTTTGTGTACATTTAAATGTTTCAGATTCTAAAGTAATGCTGCTCTTTGAAAGAATAGCTTGTATGCTCAGGTGTTCGTATTTGGTAGTCAAGAATTTCATGTAATAAATATAAGTTCTCAGTCTTGGATTGGATTGTTCGGGGCGGAACAGGATACTTCAGTATTTCGGCCTAGCTCATGACTGTTCGTTTGTGTCTACACCCCAATGGAGTCACCTGCGGGAGGATGGGATGAGGTAAGGAATACACCAAGCGGCCAGAAACCGCCGATAGTGACTGCTCGTTTCTAGGGCTATTTCCTTTCAGCTAAAGTACCCCGTGTATCTATAGGCTGATTCTCTCGATAGAAGCCCCAAAATAAAAGTTATATAATGCAGATAACTGTTTGCAAATGTATATACACATACTCAACGATGTAAAACAGTACCACCTTATAATCTATGCTGAAAATGATCTCCTCCTGTTCGTCTAAGAGAAAAGTCATACCACACACCGACTTTCTGTGAATGCACTGCCTCTTCATTCACAGCATGAGAATTTTCCGTTGCACATATTTGGTATAAACGTGTTTTGAAAATTTGTGTATCCGCCTAGATAAAAATATGATTCGTCTGTAAATAATTTCAGAATTTGGAGTAAGAAAATCTCCAAGCCATAAACAAAATCGAACACGTTTTTCGTAGTCCGTCACTTTCAATCTTTGGATACATGACACACAGTAAGCGAGTAGCTTAGCTTTGCTTTGTTTAACTACTCAGGCAATTTGCTGAAGGCTTCCTGCCGTCTTTAACAATATCTGGATGGAACATTATAATGGCACATGCTCTTCACTAAAGTCAATTAAAAAGTATTTACGAACGAGGAACACGCGCTATGCGGTTGTGAACATTGTTAATCATGCGACAGTCAACTCACAACTACTGAGATGCGATGACGCGGAACACAGATCAATAAAGGTCACTGGACGCGTGTCTTTTGTGCTTTTTGCATCGATGAAAGTACATGTACATAAATTAGTAATCATTATCTAAATAATAAAATTTAATAGACAACAATTCGGGGTTTCTATCGACAGAATGTATAATGAAGTTTGAAATGTGCAAGGATTATTTTGTGTTTCTCCGCAAAAGGATAGATCTGCTTGCTATTTCTTAAGTCAAACCTTACATTAAGCTCACAACCTCTTCAATGGTTGTAGAAAAACCAAAGATTTTAAAATGAGTTCTGTCAATATAACGAAGAACAATTAATAAATGTAAAATGGATTGTTTTAAGTAAAAAGTGAATATTGTTAAGGGCTTTGTTTATTAGTGTTTAACGCCCGTTTTATCACAGGCGGTGAACACTGGTAATACATGAGGTGAAATGATATATTAGGAAAGAATTTTTTTAAAGGAATGAACCTTTTCAGTACCTCCCCTGCATATCTACAAAATATCTTAGTCAGGGAGGATGGTACTGGTGGGAATCGATCCCCAGACCTTACGCTCACGATTTCGCGCCTTAACGACCTCGGCCATCATAGCGGCTTGATGAGTGTTGATGTTCCCACGAATGTGGATATTATTATTTTTGTTAATGTTTTATTTATTGTTGCTTTGATTGCACTGGTCTTCTCGCGACGTCTGTAGGTTGTGGAGTGATATTATAGGTGTATGTTCTGTAGGGATGAATGAAATGAATTAATGACAGCGCAAATGATCTCCTAGTCTTTGGCGCTTTTAAGTTATCTGGCATTCACTTTCTCAGAGTTAGGAAAAACTCCGAAAAAAACCTTACTCAGACAGCTTGACCTGATCGGGATTCGAACCCAGAACCTACGGATTAGTAGTCGCAAACGTTACCACTATACCCCGTAAATGTACGACACGGAACCCACGGCTTTACTTCCCTTCCGAAGGAAGCCATTATTTAGGATTTTTACGCCTGAAAAAATCCATCGTTCCCGGCCGGGTTTGAACCCGGAACCCGATCTTGGATTTTGAAGGCAAGATGGTTACCACTACACCACCAGAACCGACTCTTAAGGTAACAAAAAATGGTGATACTCTTGAAGTCTGAAATGTGCAACATTTTGTAAGAACACCTTGCTCATATACAAAAAATATCAACTGTTTTATATCCAGTAAACTAGAGCTGCATTATAAGCATTCTGTTTGCCTGAAGTTATCTCAGCGATATCGTACGGACCAGCAGTGCAATAGGTCGTAGTTTCGAGAACACTAAGCCCTCGTTAACCACTAGGTTAATAGGCTGCAGTATGACACGCACGACAATCACTGCAAACGTAGCGAACGAAAACAAGCTCGCCCTACTTTGAATCCAGCTTTACGAGCGAATGCCTTCGACATCGCTTATGTTGAACTAATTCTAGAAACGGGCCATTTTTTTCTCCCTTTGCCTGCAATGGTAGATTAAGGAACATCAAAGGAGGTATTGCCAACACACTGAAAGAAAAATGTGAAGACTAGATTAGATTAGAAAGAAAGAAAGTGTATGTAGAAGTGGTAAGGAACTAAGGGTTAAAATAGAAATAAATAATAATTTAACGGAAATGCAGAACCGTGCAGGGAAAAATTACAAGATAAGGAATATAATATATTAAGTAGATGAGCGAAATAGCAAATAACGTGGTTTTTAACTTACTAATTTTTTCTCGTTAATGATTTCAAGATATGTATAATTTAAACAAAGCTAACCTAACTAAACCTAACGATATATTCGTTATTACAAAGAAGTTCGTTTAGCTGAAACCTAAAACCCCAACCTAACCTACGCCTTAGTTAGCCAGTTGTATTAGCGGACACAATATATCATTTGAGAAAGAAATAGAAAACACAAGCTGGTGTATTTGTATTTCTTTCCGTTAGGTTGGTCTTTCCTTTTACATGATTATGTGCAAAATGCGACGAAGTTCCTGCAGGCCCTATAGAATGCATCTAAAAGGAATTCTCTTTGTACTATTAAAATTTAAAAACTTACTAGTTAAATAACCTGTAAATGCATGGGTATTTTCTGGGTTAATTGGATCATTTCCAATGCTTTGTGTTTTGTTTAGTTTAGGCATCTAGTTTTAACAAAATTTTCTATGTTGAAAATTTAAAAGGAAACTTTAGTAAACCAAATTTAATAAATTAGGATTAATTAGTGGTTTATCCCCGTTTTCGGCGAAAAAAATTTATATCACGATTTTTGCAAATTCTTCTGATGCCTGATTTTATTGCAATAAGAGGCTGCCCACACATTATGTCTCCTTTAGGAGGGTACTATATTTTGGTTGTAATAATATCGTGTAAAGGAGTAAAAGGAATGAGTTGTTTAACAATAATATTAAGAAAGCCCGAAGAAAGTGTTTAGAATGAAAGCTGGGTTGGAAAATAAGTATAATTCCTGGCTATGTAATGATATTATATTATTAGATTCTGTTTAATCTTTAAGGGTAACCTGGCCCAGGAAATAAACTTGGCTAACTTCATAGCAAATGAGATTAAAGCACCGAATAAATGTTTTTTCTGCATAAAAATGAGATGAAAAAAGAAAGCACCGCTGAAAAACAAAATTATATTGACACTGTTGGGACAAAACATTAAACAGAAGCATGGAAAACATACAAAATATAAGTGGAACGTTTTAGCACACATTAAGTTATATTATAATTAACATTACTCTTTTTTAATAGTTTAACGCCAATTTTCACTACTGAGTCATCACAGGCGGATATATGTGATAAAATGATAAACTGGGCTTTTTTTTGAGAGAGAAGATGTGTTTTACACCTATGATGAGGGTGTCTTCCAGATATTTCCATTGATGCACATCCTGAAAAAGAAACCTCAGTTTGGGAGGAAACACTGCCATGGATTAACACTGAACTATTAAAACATTATAAACCACGTGCCAATTTGCTTTATTATTAACAGATTAATTTAATTAATTTTGTCCCATTACTGACTTGTCCTTTCCCGAGAGATGTACAGACGATGCACAAATATTTTCAGTGCCCTGACAAAGTGTTAAAGTGGACTAACCGACATACATGTTGCAAGCTCCCCTGAGGATCAGGTGCGGTCTTTCTGGAACCATCATAAAGGTGTCACAACACAATGGAACACAATGAGACCTACGTAATGTTACGTAACAATGTCTCGTACTTCCTTGCCGGCTCCTCATATATATAGTGAACCTTTAGCGATTAACTATCATAGCAAATCACTCAGCATGGCTCACAAGGTAGGTAAAACCTCCAGCATTAGTGTTAAGTACTTGCGTTAGAATACAACACATAACCTTGTTGGAACCTAAAACTTCTATTTCGATTACTTTATGCTTTTGATCAATATCACCATTTTTGCTAGTTTTACATGCACTATATGAAGAAGCATTGACAATTTTTAGCTAAACATGTAAAAAGTTAAATTATTAAACATAATATCTTATAGCTATAGCAGCCTCATAAAACACTTCTAAGCTTTAAACAGTTTTATATGCAGGACTTGCTACTCCTTTCTGAGAGGGTTAAATTGGGTGAAAATGCGAGATGATCTACTCAAAGTCAACTTTCTCCAGCGCATTTAGAGACTTGTACTCAGGTACACTATTTTGCAACAAGGGCACATATTTGAAAATGTTAACAACGTTTTCCATACTTTTTCTATGAGCTTAGAAAACAATAAACAACAAAGTTACCATTACAGTTATTTCTCTGGGCGGGGAGAACACAATATTTCCATGCGATGATTCTTCTTTGGTTTCTGCATCGTAGGGTCCATCTTTCATACACAATTACTAAAGCTAAAAAAGTATTCTCTTTGAATCGTTTCTAATCGGCGTTCAGACATTTAAAGATGCATTTAGCAAACAATTTTCTCATACACAAAGGATGAAAGACATGCTCAAAAGTCTCCAACAGAATTTAAGCCCAATGTTGTGAACGATAGCGATATTTTCTGTGGAAGTCACAGAGTGAGGTTCATCTTTCATTTCCCAATTATTATGGTGCTGTTGGAAGAACAATGCAATAGGCTTAGTTTCCTTGCCGAATTCATCAACAACATACGCTCATTGATTCAAATTTTTATTACCAAACATGGTGTAACTCTAGTAACGTGCTATTCGCCCTTGCTAATGAAACACCTTCTGAAATACATTTTAATAGTGATTAACGCCCATTTTAGCTACTCAGGCATCACAGGCGATGGGCACTGATGATACATGAGATGAAATGATAAATTGGGTAAGGATTTTTATAAAAGGAAAGAAACGTTCCAGGCGTAAGTTTTAGGGTACCTTCCCGGCATTTGCCAATTATGAGGACTGAGGAAAACCTGGAAAAATCCTCCGTCAGGGACAACGTTCCTGTTGGGAACCGAAGCCCAGATCTCCAGCTCACAAGTCTGCGCCATAAGGACCCCGGCCATACGTGGCGGTACTGAAATTCTATACATCAATAATCCTTCCTATGTTGTTATTATCATTTGCTATCATATGTTTCATGTTTTCCCTTTTTCATATAGAAGCTTATTCGCAATGGAAATGCTAATGAAATGGCAGCTACCTTGAGCCAATGATACTGTATAATTGAAAAATAATACGTTTTCATTATATTAAATATGCTCAGTAAGATTGTGTTCTCTAACATTTTTCGACATAGAAAAGAGAAATTGTATTTAGATAGACAATGGGAAAACTGAATATGAGAGTAGTGCAAAAAATGCGTATGTTTAAGAAAAACCATTTCACAAAAAAAAAAAAAAAAACATAAAAACACAGGGTACATTTATATACGTGTATGTATAACATTCACTTGTAATGAAAAATACAGAGTAATTAATTAAGGCCGTTTATTCTTTTTTATTCTTCATCTAGCCTTTATTAACATTAGTGTGCTGTTATTTAAAAACTTCTGTGAGGTTTTATGGATGCAATAGATCGTGTCAACTAATAGAGCAACGTTTCAGGTTTGTGCCTACTTGCTTCGTCATTGAGAACTAGCTTCTCAACAAATGAACGTATAAAACAATTGACTGAAGCTAGTTGGAGTATTTTCTTTTACTAGCCGTTATAGTTAAGATTTTTACCAACAACCGAACATTCAGAATGGGATGTAATCAGTGGCAGAATCCCTAAATTACGATAGTATGTGCTGCTATGCTGTCATTCGTTAAAAAAAAAAAAAACGATTATACAAACACATTTAGCCTCATCACTGTGTACACAGCGGCTACCTTAAGACATGAGTATTATATTTTGTATTTTACATATATCTAAAAGATCACACATTTTGTTAAAACATATTCTCTTTTGTAATGTTAAGTTTGCACAGTAAGACTAAATCTCAAAATGGATATATAAATCACAATTCGTTCAATTTTCTTTTTCTAAAAGAAAGAAACAGAGAACAGAATTTCGAGGTAAAGCAGATCAAATTCTTCTTTTTAAAGTAGCAAGCCGTAAACACTAGATCAAAGGTTAACTGTACTCAGAAAAGCAAGCGATATGAACGAGCGTAATATTGTGTCTTGAAACATGCTAGAATAGCACTGATTTATTGCTAAAGAAAGAAAATGTTCTTGTTAGAAATGAGTGAAATTTAAAGTGTTGAAAAATAATAAAAATACATCTATTGTTCATTAAACGTAAGCTGAGATTTACAGCCCACGGTTTATACTGCTAAAACTGGTGTACCTTTCCGAAAAGTAATCAAGTGAACGTATTATGTTTGCTCCCATATACGTATGTTGCTCTCTTGTATTTTAGCTCTAAGGGCTTATCGTATGCCGCATATAATCAAGTGAAAAACGTTTATGCATTTATAAAGATTGATATATATATATATATATATATATATATATATGTGTGTGTGTGTGTGTGTGTGTGTGTGTGTGTATCTGCATCTGTGTGTGATATCATAGGATTGACCATTAAGGGAGACGCTCGTGCGCATGTGTAATCTATATACGTTGTGGCTCACAGACAGTCGCCTATTCCGGTAGGTTCTAGCGGGTATAACGGAGGAGGTTACATAGAGCGATAGCTGAAATGTAGTTAATTGTGAACCATTTTTATTTCCATGTAATCATAGAAATAGATTTGAAACAGAATCACCTTTTCAAGGGCTGCGTTTGTTTTCTAATGATAATTGAAAACTCGAACTTCGAACTGTAGTAAGCAGGAACCAGATTCGATTAGTTATCTCAAGTTTTTCAAAATGAATATTTTAATAGCATTAAACACAAATTACCTGTTAATGTCGATTCTTTATCTTCTTTTCTGCCATTTTTAATTGTCCGTTTTTACAACCGAGGCACCACAGGCGGTGGACACTGATGTTACATGAAACGAAATGATATATTGGGAAAGGATTTATTTTTAAGGAAGGAAACGTTCCGGGCCTAAGTTTAGGATACCTCCCCGGCATTTGCCATTTATGAGGACTGAGGAAAACCTGAAAAACCCTGCCAGGGAGGATGGTCCTCACGGGATTAGAACCCCAGACCTCCCGATCACGAGTCTGCTCCTTAACGACCTCGACCACCCGTGGTGGTTTTTCTGCGATTAAATTCATAGCATTTAAGAAGTACCAATATATGCGCTTTTATTTCTTAACTTCCAGTCTATTTAATATAAATTTAATTTAAACAAAAACACGTCAATTTATGTATTGGAGGTGTAGTTTAAAAACAATGTTGATTACATTTTAGGTTTTACTGTACAACACCAGACACTCTACTTTGAAATTTCAAATGGCATCCCATATTTTTGTTGCTTAAATTTAAAGAGAGTGCAATTATAATCAGATCTCTCGCTTCCTATCGTTGCTGTTATGCTAATTTGGGCAGAATAAAAGATAAGTCAATTGTAGGATAAATAACTATTATGGATAAAACTACAATGATGACTAAATTACATCTTCTTCGGAACTCCTAGTTAATACGCTTATATTGTTGATTTGTGGGTATACACTATTTTGAAACAGTTAATTAGCAAAACATAATGTTAAGTGTGTGTTCAAATTCAACCAATCTAGGTAATGAATGAAAAAAAAAATAATAGCAATTTAATTTATACATCAAATTTTAATTTTCAAAGTGGAGGTGAGTGAGTTGAGTTGAAATCTACAATTTAACCAACATTGGTTTTAAACTTTCCCTTCTATATCTACATTTACCTGCTTTTTGATTAAATTAAATTTATGTTTTATATAGGTAGATATTCAGACTGGGAAGCTTTGAAATAAAAGTCCTGTTGTTCGAGAAAACTTCTACAGTAACTTGACAACTAAATTAATTCAGTTTCCTTTAGAATAGAATTCCTTAGTGTGCTAATAATAATTCAACGGCCCCGGAATAACTTTTTAAGAACTAAGAAAAAAATGCAAAAAAAAATGCATTCTATGTTGTATTACTTCCAATTTAAAACAGGAGTACTGATGTTTCTTATCATTTTTAAATGTTTGGAGACTTCATCATTACTGGAGTTTCCGCTGTTAATGTACACGTGGTGTTGATGGGATGATTACAGTTAATGGTCCTCGCCGCCCTGATTGCCGCCGCCAGAGCTGGAGTGGTACCAGCCCCTGCCATCCTGTCTCATGCTCCGGTAGCATATGCAGCTCATGCGCCTGTCACATACGCCACCCACGCTCCCGTCACTTATGCCGCCCCTGCCATCGGCCATGCTCCTGTTGCTTACGCCACCCCCACCATCAGTCACGCTCCTATAGCGTACGCCGCCCCCACAGTGGCTCATGCTCCCGTTGCCTATGCCCATGCTCCGCTGGGATACGCTACTAAGGCAGTCGGGCCCGTCGACGCGGACTTTGACCCTCACCCACAGTACAGCTTCTCTTACGACATCCAGGACGCCGTCACGGGTGACTACAAGAACCAGCACGAGAGTCGCGATGGAGACGTCGTCCAGGGCGTGTACAGTCTGGTAGAACCTGACGGCACCCTCCGTACCGTGGAATACAACGCCGACCCCGTCAATGGATTCAACGCCGTGGTGCACAAGGAGCCTTTTGGACAGCCCGTCGCCAAGGTTGCTGCTCCAGTTGCATATGCTGCACCAGTACATGCCAAAACCATCGTAGGCTAAGCTCTTCCCCACCATCAAGTATTTATTCCGCTAAATCTTTTAACTAAAGGTGCTTAAGAAGCTACCAGCTGCTTTTAGTAGTATCATAATCCGTCGCTGGCATTACTTTTACATTCTCATTTTAAATCACTCATATGTATCAATAACTATATATTGTTTATACAAGTAAGCATTATCAAGTGTACAGTTGAATCAATAAAGAGCCTTACATGGGTTTATGAGTTGCAAATCAATTTATAACGAAACGTTGGCTGTTCCTCCTCCCATTACGTGAAATAAGCCAATCCGAAGTTTCCTTAACAACAAAAGATATGTTTAAATATTTATAGAAATATCAAAAATAAAGATAATAGTGCACTGCCATTAAGAGTTTGCATCTTCCAGCATCAATCAAATTTGTTTCATTTTCTTCAGAAACGGCATCTGCTTGGAACTGTATGTTTTCTACGCATCAACTATATATTTTGCCTCTAAAGTCTACTGACAATTAGTCAAATTAGAGAGCTATCGATTGGGACCGGTATAAAGGCGCTCTCATAAATATCTGCAGCATCTCCTGGACCACGTCATGTAGCTTTTTATACACCTCCAACAGCATCTCCTGGACCACGTCATGTAGCTTTTTATACGCCTCCAAAAGAAATAATTAGGGAAGTTGGCTGGTCATTCCTTTTGCGATCTAGTGCCCCAAGATACTGCAATTCAGAAAGAAACGACAGTACTAGTGTACTATGTGAAATAACTGAAGATCACAAAGCCTGTGCATAACGATCCCCACAGTGTAGTTTTCTAAATTCACATGTATACGAACACGGTTTCCTAATATGGTCCCTTGATATGTTTCCCAAGCAGTCATATGTCGGATACCTTTTCCTGCACACTATGTGCATAAGTTATTAAAGTGATTTGAAAATTAAGAGTAGTAGTTTGGTCTGAGTGAAGTTTGGAATTGAGGTGCCCAGCCTCGTGAAGACTTTTGCGAACTGTTTGATTAAATAAAAATTATAAAAAATGTTTCGATTTTATAACCGCTTGACGTCGGCTGGCACGGAACCGGTATGCTGACTACATAGCCCTCTGCAACGGCCCTTTCAATGAAGTGTCGTGGCAGGCCTTAGTCCTTCGAAAGCTATCGCGCCAAAGCAATTTTTTTATGAATGCTATTTATCGCCCGTTTTTACTACTGAGATACCACATGCGGTTGACACTGATGATGCATGAGATGAAATTATACATCGGGAAAGGATTTTTTTAAGGAAGGAAACGTTCCAAGCCTAAGTTTTAGGGTTATCTCCCCAACATTTGCCTTTTATTAGGACTGTGGAAATCCTAGAAAAAGAAAAAAACCTCAGTCAAGGAGGACAGTCCTGGCGGGATTCGAACCTCAGACCTCCCATTCACAAGTTCGTGCCTTAACGACCTCGGTCACACGTGAAAGTGTTAAAGATATGTCTGGAGAATCTGCCATGTAGGTAAATTAAGTGCTGGAGAGAGTTTATGCAGCAATAGTTGGGGTAGAAATTTGGTGGATATTCAAGGATTAGATAACCGCTGTTTGATTCACACAGTTTCTGTAAACTAATTTTGGGTGCACCGAGTAATTCACCCAATGGGATAGCTCAAGCAGAGTTACGACGATTAAAATAAAGAGGAAAATAATCGAAATGACATTTAATATGGTTCAGAATAAGCAGCCTAGAAGTAAAAATATTTTTGGCAACTTTACAAAAAAGGAAAAAAAAAAAAAAAAACAATGAAACCCCTGGATCAGTACAATTGAGGGCATTTTGGGAACAATTGATATGGCGGAAACATGAAAGAAGGAAAATAAAAAGGAAATGTTTTTGGAAAGTAATTATAGAAGATACTGAAGTGGTATGCTTAATAATATAAAAAATATGAAGTTTATATAGATGCATGAAAAATACTTTAGTTGGGAAAAAATATGTTTAATGTTGTAATAAGAATGACAGAAGAATTTGAATGGGTTAGAACTGTAAGGAGCCGGTGGAAGGTTCAATATAGAGATGTGGCCAATGTATGGACAGAAGAATGATGTCTGGCAATGCATTTTAGAGCGTAAAGAAACTAAGTATTGGAGAGAGAAATACTGTAATCTTCCAGCAGAAGTAGTTGGCAATAAGGTAATGAATTTAAGCACAAAGAGGAAAAAAAATTAGGAAATAGGAAATTATTTTGGGAAAGTGAAGAAAAAACGATTGAGGGGAATCAATAAATAAACAAATGAAATGAGCAAAACATTATTAGAGATATGATTTTTAATTGTGTGAACGAATCCAGTATTCTAATACCCAGAGTGTAGTGGATTTTAAATCAATTATACGTCAACAACTAAATTAAAGTAAAATATTAGTCGAGAAACATGCAGGGTGATGAACTGCCTGCATAATTCTGTATATTGTATTTATCATATTAAAATTGAATAAATATTCATATTTACCTAGGTTCTGGTTATAGTCAACAGCTTCTACTCGCCTCCTACTTAAAGGCTGAAATGGTATATTTTCAACAGTAATGGTGTCATTTCCTTAAATCTGATAGGGTGACAAAAGATGCAGAGACGCGATCCTTCCTTAATTGATTCCCATAGCGCGGACAAGATGTTGCTTTCATATTCTTTCGTGTTTGATCTCTTGGGAATGAATATATCTTACCATTAGATATAATGCGGTTTCACTACCTGAATATTCTTCCGCTGCTACTTCAGAAATTCTGCCCATAGGATGGACGTCTGTTACATAAATCAAGTTCAATTATCTCACCAGCTGGGCACACGCAACAGGTGAAATCAGATATTCACAGGAAACTCGAGTCCAAATGCTGTTTTGTGCGTTACAAATGTCATTTCGATATGGATAACACGCCTGTGTGCCGTGCACTAGCCACGCTAATCTTTAAATAATGCGGTTTAGGGTAAACTGAGTGATACCGATAGCCACTAAAAACCAAACTTACCAAACATGTCTTAAAATGAACAATTTCAAAAATCAAATTATAACACTGACAGTACCGCAATATCTATAAAGTTTCATCTGAACCATTATTGCATATTGTACATCAGGTACACTCGGCATGTTAACTTATTTTGTGGAAATTGACTTTTACGGGTTTCACTTAAATAAATGGAAATAGATAATAAGGAGAGGTTACAATTCCAGTAAATAACCATTCGAAGTTTTAATGCAACCGATGGTGCTTATGAGGACAACATAAACTCTACTGCAAGAAGTACGTTAAACACAAAAAGGACTGTGGCAATTGCAAAGTTCGCATTCTTCGTGAGCTACTGTAATAAATTTAAAAATGGAACCTGAACCTGCAACGAAAACCCTTTAAGAGATGCAGCGCCTGCCATATACCTAGTACAACTTGTAATAAAGTTTCGGAGTCGAAACCAAAGACTTGAGCAACATGTTGCAAGAACCGATGCCACTCCGCCAAATATATCATTCTGGTAATGGGATAAACAGAGAGGTAACGGATCGACTCATATCCCTGGCATAAACAAAGACTCGGGGATCGGCACCTCCACCATATATATCATGACCAATCTCGGTAAGCCCATACTCAGTATCGAGTCTTGGAGTGAACAATGGGGAAGTAGCTGCAAAGGAAGGATGATAGATTTTTATAAAAGAAAGCTCCTTCCAACAGGTTAAATTGCTTATTAACATAATCTTGCTGAGGGGCATATAATTGACAGTTATAATGACGCTTCCCTTCCCATGGGAAATGCCGCGCTGAAGCCGAATAACTGATGACGGCCGTTGGTGTTTCAGCAGCTCGGCTGGGTCCTGGGCAGGGTTGACTAAGTCCCTACTCGGTCCGGCGCGGTACGTGGCTTCTCTAGGTCCTCTCTCTCTCTCTCTCTCTCTCTCTTCCTCATCACCCGTTTTTTAACAGAGCATTAACCAGAAGTGGTGGTATTAGAACCGCAACCCTTACTGTGAAAAATTAATCTGTTTAGACTTATTTTTTCCCTAGACACCCAAGGTTAAAATGACGTCATTCCACCATGTAGAGCGTACTTTTTCTCTAGGATGCAAATATTTGAAAATATGCTTTATGTAGCTAAATTTTCCCACAATAACATAGAAACGGCATCGATACCGTTGTCCCTATTGTGGCTGTACTGATTCCTAGATAATTTCCATTGCTACTTCCAAACATTCGAAAGAATGTGAAATATTTCCTCCATAAACTACATACATATAATGTTTTCCCTAGTTTTGTGAATTTTTGACCTGAGCACAAGATAATATGTAAGGTGAAGTCATGCGAATTATGAATTTGGAAACTTGGCAAGTTGCAGCTTATGTACAAAATATTTATTACTGCTGGATATGATAAAACACAGTTGTGAAAATTACTAAGGAAAGATGCACAACCACAATGCTGCACAAAGAAGACGTATCTGGCAAACTAGACCCTAACAACTTCCTGTTTATTTCAATATGAACGGGATGCACAATGAGGTGCTATGCTGGTGAATCGAATTTAAACCGAATTCCTTTGTCATTTATTGAAACAAATTAAATAAAATGGGATACATCTAATTTTCTCTATATAATTCCCAAATTTAGAAACACTTTTTTGTAGCGATTGATTGTACAGCAAATTTTGAAAAGTTGAATGTTATGATGAAAAGAATATTTTTTTGTTTTGTTTTTGTTTTTAAATGTTTTCTGGGTAACTGAACACGAAAACGATGCGTATATTGAATGGTTGGTTGTTGTTTAAAAGAGAATATACTTATGTATGTAGGTAATCGTAAAATGAGAGAGAAAAAAGTAATAAAAATTGCCTTATTGGCGTCTTCTTTTGATCTGTCTATGATCCTCTTGTTTCAGGAGCATCTCTTTTCACTATCCGGCAGTAATCAACTAATATGGCAGTAGCTTTTCCCTTTGAACAATTGTTCCTGGTGGAAGCCCTCGCCAGGTTTTCGCTCACGTAATCACAATTTGAAATCAAGACATTCAAATGTAATTTCTTTTAGTGACACATCGCATCTCAGCTGTTTATACGAGTCCAATTAGAACTTTAAAAAGTCTTTGAATTTCAACAATCCAATTTGTGAAGGTAATTTTTCATTTTTCATGTAAGTAAATGAAAGCAGAACCCTTAAAATCTAGAGCCGTTACACATTTTTATGAGCCCAATTTGACATGAAGTGGTGAGAGCAAAACTTTGCTTGGCTCATGCCAAACAGTTTTCTTTTCAGATGTTAATGATTATGAGACTGGGCAGCGAAAATGTGCTTGAGAAAAAGCTGGTAAAATATTCTAATGGACTGCCCAGGTACCGAACAATGGAGGTTGGCTGCGCTTGGAGCTAAGTTTGGTAAATCGTATAGGGATAGATTACCATGTTGGGATTTGCTTGCACAGGAAGACAATTGGCTAGCTTAGTTATTTTCTTAGCAGAGGACGTAGAATTAAAAGCGCTTTGTAGGAGTTCCACAATGTTACTTTTGGAAGATTTTCTGGAAGACAGAAGTTTATATTTGTTTGTGCTGCTGAAACATCAGATTATTTAATTGTTTATTAACTGTCGCTTTACTGATTGGTCTTCTCGCGACGTCAGTAGATTGTGAACTTAATACTATAGCTGTAAGTCTGTAGGAAAGAAAGAAATTAAATTAATTAATGATGGCTGAAATAAGCGCGGAATCCTTGGCGCCTTAAAGCTATATAGCATTCACCTTCTCAGGGTAAGGAAAAATTCGGCGGAAAAAAAACCCACCCAGACAGCTTGGCCTGACAGGAATTCGAATCCAGGATCCAGAGTTGCAAACGCTTGCAACTAGCACTAGACTATGGGCCTCCGTGGTCTTAAATTTTTGTGCAGCTATGAAAAGGGCAGTGTATATGAGTAAATACCAAAACGATTCATCAGTTTCATAAATCTGAAGCACTCGGTTAAATGCTCGTATATCTGAGGGTACTTGCCAGAATTTTATGCATTTTAAAACTTAAAATTACTTTCATTAATAGCAGCTATTATTTAAAAAAATGTTATATTATAACATCATAACAACTCGCGAACCAGGAATTTTCAGACATTTACCTTAGTTTTTCTTCTTCTTGGTCCGAGGAAACCGCCCCCAAAGTTTGCCCTAGTATTTTTGTTACTTCCTGTAATATGTCGAAGTTCAAAGCTATAATTTATTTAAAAGATTATTTCAATTGTTTGAATACACACAAAATTTCAGATATTTCTTCCGCGAAAAAAAAAATGAATAAATAAATACAATTACCACCTTCCAAACAACCAGCAAACAAGAACTTTTTAAACCATCTTCAAATTACCTGATTTGAGTTTTCTCTAGATGTTTTGAACCATGAAAAAGAATGGCTGTAAACTGTTCAGCAAAACTCAGAAAAATGAAAAAAAAAGATATTTTCCGCATTTTAATAAAAAAATAAGCAATCCGTTAGAAGACGCAAAGTGGGGCATTATATACGAGTGAGAAAAAAATAAATAAAAAAATAAGCATGGACAAAATTACACTACAACTACATCTTGCATTAAATAGTAAGAAAACAAAACAAAAGAACAGATAATGGCGCTTATAAAATGTGATTATTCCATAATACAGAATAATGTATATAGAACTAACACATTTCCTTCTTTATTTGTGCGCCTGGAAATTCTTCCAATGTCCCGAGCTTAACAGCAAATTCAGCAGGATATTTGGGATTTTTGATTCTGTCACGAGATAAGCAGGTGTTCATTTTTTACCTTATTGTTGGATTTTGTGTTTGGCAGCTGTTTTCGATATTTTGTTCTAGTCGCTGTGAAAATGCAGTACACATTTTATCAGCGGATCTTCCTTGTAAAGCAATACAAGATTACGAACTCAATTACAGGAGAATTTAATGCTCGCGATCTCCCCGAAAGAAACACAAACTGGCACTAGTAAACAAAATGGAAACAACAGGATCTCTGTGAGTGAAAAAAGCAAACATCTTTTTTGCTCTGTGGACACTGCATAGTACCGCCGGATTTTCATGGAGTTTGTTGAGCAAATGGACGATGTAGAACTGGATCATGGAAAGTTTCAACAAGATGGAGCTACATGTCATACATCAAACCAATTCATGGCGCTAATTGAAAGTTTCCTTGAAGACCAGATAATCTCCTAAATTGACAACACTGAACTTCTTTCTATTGGGTTATTTAACAGAGAGAATTACCACTCCCAGACATTGGACGATCTGAAGCAGGCGATCAATTGTATTGACAAAACAACATGGAACGATGTGTTGAATTAGGCCTTATGCAGGAGGGAGCATTTTTCTGTAGAGTTAACAATCTCCAAAATACATTTGAGGTATAATAAGTTGTGGCTGGCATCATTTGTTTTGAAAAAATAAACAAATAAATGTGTTTGTCTATATAAATCACTCTGTATATGAATACATGAGAATGAACTTAAGTCAACAAAACATACTCCCCACATACACACCAAGTGCTTATCATAGAACGCCTTTCGGCTGAATACATTTCCAGTGCGGTTTGGCCTGAAGGTTTGACTTCAGGAATCACAAAATGTACAACGCTACTGTTCTGCTTGTTGCGAAGTGCGAATAGAAGCCAAAACTGGCTCATTTCCGTCAGCTGTTGCGGCAACTTGTAACTGCACATCCAGTCGTGTTTGCCTGAAGCTGCAATTGCTTCGCAAACGGAAATTCGAGAGAATATTACAATATGCATTCAAAGTGAAAGGAGATCAATGAGACTAATCAGTTTCGAGCACAGCTGCTACCAAAAAGTACAGGTTTAATAGTCTAAATTAAGTTTTGTGCCGAAAACAAGTGCATAACGTTAGTGCTATTAACTGTTTTACTCAATTAATTAGAAAACAGCCTACATTTATAGATTAATTATTAACTGATATTGAAAACCTATGCCACAGTTTCTGATTTAAACGCACAGGTTCAGCACACAGCCGTTTAACTATGAAATTCATAATAATGGTATTATTGTCAACGTTTCATGTGGCTAGTAATTAGCTAGATATCTTGGAGATGCTACTACGAAACACTTCCGATTGTGAATTACGCAGAAAAACAAAAAAACTGTAGTGAGTTTCGATCATGAGTTAATCACTGTTTACGGAGAAGGCTGTATGAGCTTGCTTCATGTAAATCTGAAAACGCCTTTGGACAAACATTTAACTGCGTAAAATTAATATAGGAGTTCTAAAGTGTAAATATTTTTTCAGCGTCTTAATGGGTGTAAAATATTTTGAAATACTAGATATTTAAGTCTGAATAAATAAATATTCTAAGCGTTTCTTGTACAAAATATAATAGGTAAAACTAAAGATAAAAGAATAAACAAAAATATAAGCTAAATAAAATATATTATTTTAAATTTTATTTCTATACGAGTGCATACTTTTGTTGGAAGGTTTCAGATATGTTTATGCTTCAGCTGAGTTTCCATTCATACTTTTTTGAATGATATTAGGTGTTAAAACAGCAATTAAGCGCCAAAGTGTTTAATTACAAACGATGCTAACCAGTTTTTCTTAATTCCAGTTCAGAGTGCAGGTTATTGCACCATCTTTTAATGAGCGCAGAAGTATAGCTATATCCGCTCCTTACGTAAAACACGTTTTTATGACACCTATATTGTTCTCTAAGGCAACTTTTAAAATCCGAATATTCCACATTTACAGGTCAGTAAATGTAAAGGTTTTACAAACAGAATTCAATGAAATACACTGAATTACTAAGAATGTCTGGCTGTTGACTTTAATAAACTCTAAGTTTTGTTATGTTTATGTAATTCGAGTTAAACTTGTAGGTACACTTATCTTAAGTGAAAATGTGACACCTTAATGCGTTGCTGTTATTTCTAATCTCAATATTAAAAAAAAATTAAATTACTAAATATTTTTAAACAAATGCATAAAATACATTTTTGTATTCCAGAATTATAAGATGCCTTTATTTTTTGTCAACATCGTTAGTAAAATTTTACATTATGACACTAGTTGCATAAAATTCTGATATTTACAATTACATCATTAAATTGTTGTATATTAAAATGCTATAATGAAGTGATATTATGGTACGGTAATATTAAGAAAACAATTTATAAATAACTGAAAACAGAATTACCTTGGAGAATACTCAATTGCAGTATTAATAAAAATTGAATTAGCAGACTTTGTTAATACTAGTTTTGAAATGCCTCGTTAATATTTTTCTGTTCATCTAATCAATAAATCTGATAAGTATCAGAAAAACTTTATCGGTATTAGTGACAGTTCAACTTTTCAGCTTAAGTTACCATTTCTCGCAGTAGATCATCCTCGTTAAAAAAAAAAAAAAAAAAAAAAAAAAAAACAAATAGTCATCAATACAATGACATCATTTGTATAATAAAAGAAGGTATTGACTTCAGGATATCGACATTAATGCTAACTTTATTTTACTATTACCTTTTTGTAAATCTGTTCACAAAAATAACGTATGAAACTCGTTTATAATGCTATATAATTATTCCACTCGCTTCGCTCATTTCTTATAAACTTACTTTTGCAGTAAAATATAATATTATAATAAAATACAATAATATATTATTGCTTTGACGATGAAAAGTTGAGGAAAAGCTACATTAGACAATAAGGGCTAATGATTAAAAAAATGTGCAACAAATTCATTATACATCTATTACTGACATTACATTTATGAACTGCAGGCTTACCAACCTCACTCACCAGCAAAATTTAAGAATACAATTTCCTAGTTTCCTTTTGTTTTCCATTTTGGCTAGGTGGACTTAAAGTGACTAATACGTTAATGAAGAATGCTTCTTGTTGTTCTATCCTATTGCTTCCCCCCCCCCTCTCCTACTGTTTTATTTCATGCCTTTTTCTTGCTTTCTCTTTCCTATTTTATATAATTTATTTAGATAGCAATTAGCAATTGTATTTCATGAATATCTAACATTTGCTGAGATTTTGTGTTCCTCACTTACTTCTAAAATATATTTAAGTCATTACCGATAGAACAGTCGCTTGTTTGATTATTTTCTCATATTCATTTCGTCTTACTAGGTCGTTTGAGTATACTGTTATTTTCCTGTCTTTGTAATTGATTGCTTAATTTACCTTTTAGTTTGTTTTACTTCTATTTATTAGCAGATAATTAAAAAACCATTAAATATTCTATTGTTTTGCAATTCACAATCTACGGGTATTTACTTAATGTTTCATATAATTGAGATTGAAAGTGATATCTTTCCACTCTCACTCAAAGGCGACATTAGCATAACAAATTACATTTATTTAGTAATAATCCATCTTTCCTTATTTCTGTATTTATTGTAATTCTGTCTGTAAATTCACCCTGGACTGTAATTTTACAAAATGATTTGCATTTAGGCCTTGCAGTTTATTAGAACATTAGGTAAACTATTTTAAATTAAAAAGTCCTAAAGTCAGGTCTGCCAAATGATCTTAGGTTCGATGAAAAAGTTATAAGTAGGTTTGTGGAATTATGCTATCTTGTCAACTTTTTTTTTCACTACAAATACACCAAAACTCTATACCACATCTGACAGTTTTATAATTTCGGCCTTAATATTATGACAAGTTATTAATTCCAATTCCAATATTTGGCAATGTTTAGTAAATGCTTTTAACATCATACACGAATGTAACACGAGTGTTTCCCTTCTGTTCCTGAATGTATTTGTAGAAAATTAAACAAATTCTTAATATGTGCACATCCTAACTGTGATATGGGTGAAAATTGATCCCTAAATGTCGGAATGCAAGAGGCTGGTCCGTTCCCATTCCACATAGCTAGCACTCAGTTCACCTGTAGCACGTGGCTGTGCAAACCAGTTGGTCGAGCGGACGGGCGTGGTCTTCGCAACCCGAAAACTTATTCCTGGGGGTGAAAGGCAGCCATATTGCAACACAGCCATGGTGATCACCGGTATAAATACTTTGGGACACACTGCCATCAACATCATTCCATCAACCACCACTACACAATGGCACTGAAGGTAAGAAAACGAATCTTTAGCAATCACGTTTTCAAATGCCAGAACCGTTATTTTCATACGTTTTTGCAAATGAAACATGATCTAACAGCTTTCAGGATTATAAACTACCTAATACAAAACTTGTTTACTGAATTTGTTAAACATGGAAAGTTTGTGTTTAATGTTTTACTTCCAGCGTCTTAAATACTGGTGATATTATATATATGAGTCCATTAAATATGTAAAATAATGTACTCAGCGCTAAGAACTTCAGCAAAAAGTATTGCTTTTCGAAATATTAAACTGCGATCTGAAAGACAGGTGTTCAAAACCTGATATATATCTTTCATTTGTTTAGAAACATTGTTAAATACTATACTGGTAGAAAACCCATTACACTGGTCTTAAAAAATCTTATTTTTTCACCTGGATATATGTAATATGAGTGCCCTGAATTCAAACATGTTTTCAGTTTTACTCTATCGGGCTAAGCTTTTAAACAAATTCACATCAAATGTAGTAATACTTATATTTTCATGAAATATTAAGTTTTAAGACATATGCCTAAGACAAAACTGTTTTTACAGTTTTCATTTTAACTTAACTATTAATACATATATATATATATATTAAAAAAAAGATGGCTATGTATAAATAATTATGAATTTCTAAACTTTTTCACTATTAGGAAGAAGAACGCTTCATTTTTTCGAAGTTCTGATATGTCCTTCACTAATGCTCCTTTTCAAAAACCAACAGCAATCAGCCATCATTTACACATCCCAATGGCCTTGATAGTGGCTTTCCGTTATTTTAATGTGTTTATGAAACCGTCAACTTGTTCTTCACTCATTGCACATTGCAGGGAAGTAGGTAATTAATATGATTGCTGAGCAAATGCACTTCAACACTCATCCTGCATACTAGATGTTGTAATATTTCTTATAGTTTTCAGATTTCTTGTTTCCTGTCACCTTTTTGTATGCCAGCCATGTTGACTTTTCTATCTCGGAGTCTCATTCTGCATAAGTACACATACTTGCTGCTATCTTAACTTCAGTTTTCTGTTGGAACTTTGTAACAAGAAAGTTAAAACATTACTATCTTTATTCAGAGCAGTAACAAATTACTTCATCAGGCCTAACGTAATATGGAGTGGTGGAAGGACATTAGAAGCAGATTCACATTTTTCCCCCCAGGAATTAAATTAAATTATGTCTTTGTGGCCAATTTTTTCTGGTCCAATGCTCTGATTTAGTCCTACTGTCCCATTAACAAAGTGAACCATTTGTTTAAATCTCTCCGAATGTTCATTTATGTACCTTCTCAATAAACAAACAATAAAAAGTGTTATTTTCTATAATACCGATTTCTGAAAAACTGTAGCCTGTTCAGAAAATATGAACAGTTTTCATTCAGCAAAAATTGTGTAGTCCAGTGATTATCAAAGAATGTCGTTGTAAAAGCTATTTTTGAAAGTTACCGCAGATATTCGAGAAAATGAATGAAATGAATTTATAACACAGAAAATGAATACTTATGCTGTGCGTTGTCTGACAAGGTGACAAATCCTGAAAAACACGAGTCATCTGAATCGTAACAAAACAGAAAACCTGCATTCTCTTCAAAGTAAAGCCCGAGACTAAATTGTTTCCTTATATAAAACATTGAACATTTCTCCCACAGCTTATCGTTCTCGCTGCTCTCGTAGCTGTTGCTAAGGCAGGAGTCATCGGCGCTCCCGCCGTCGTCGCTCCTGGCGCACCCCTGGGATATGCTGCACATGGCGCATATGCTGCCCCTGCATACGCCGCCGCCCCAGCCCTTGCCAAGGTCGCCGTCGACACCGACTACGATCCTCATCCCCAGTACAGCTACGCCTACGACATCCAGGATGCTCTGACCGGAGACTCCAAGAGCCAGCACGAGAGCCGTGACGGAGATGTCGTCCAGGGTACCTACAGCGTGGCCGAACCCGACGGCACCATCCGCACCGTCGACTACACTGCCGACCCTGTCAACGGATTCAACGCCGTCGTCCACAAGTCTGGCCATGCTGTCGCCAAGGTTGCCGCCGCCCCCGTCGCCTATGCCGCTCCCGCCGCCTATGCCGCTCCCGCTGTAGCTAAGTTTGCCGCTCCCCTGGCCTACCACGGTTAAACAACCTCATCTCTATCTTTTCTAATTAATTTACCCTTTGGTTACCTAGCTATGCTTTTCAATCGCCATTAATGATGAGAGTTAAGCCAGCGATGAGCCTTGAGGCTAGAACCCAAGTCCCTTAAGCATTAATATTCTACATCCCCACTCAGTTCAATAACATTTACTTCTATGCCTTACCATCTTAAGTCGGACACCAGAGGTTTGTCGACATTTAGTATTTATTTGTTCAACTTCATTTTCTGCTCTCTGCTTCAATCTCAACTCTGCAATATTTTACCTCCGTGCGGTTTCTATGTCTGTAAAATATAAGTGTGTGCACTATGAAGGTATATGGTCACCAACATGGCAGCTGCTGTATTGTGTCAACAAAACCATCTATCTGTTGGTCGCTACGGCAGATGCCTCAAACAAGTGATCCATGATCAGCTTTATGTGGTTCTGATGGCTGCTTCAGCAACTCGAGCAAGAAGCTCAAAATACCTGTACTGAAAACTCTGTTAAGTCATACGTTTTTTAAGGACTTAAGCGTTTGTAAAATAAATGTATATAGTACAATATATAATATGTTTACTTTTTAAATACAACCTCTCCTCTAAGCTCCTTTCAATCAATGAAAGTCACCTGTATCTGTTTCGTCATACTGCAATCATAGCATCAGTCATGTTTGCTTCCGTTCTTCAGTAGTCCGTAAGTTGAGAGTCGCAAAGAGCTGAAAGTGGCAATATACTTTCCTTCAACAAATCCAGGAAACAATTATTGCTAATGTAAAAAAGAATAGAGGGCACATTTTAAAAGGGGCAATATCTGCATGAGTTTTTGGAATTGATAGACATACCAATTCAGATGTATAAATTCAGAAAATCAAAATTCATCAACAATGACAGTATTCCTCAGTGGTTTAATATTTCACTGATAATACTAAAAGAACTATTATTAAAAGTATTTAAAATACTGAGGTATACATTAAAAAAGAGACTTTCGACTGGATCTTTTCATAGCAACAAAACACTTACACCATATCAAAAGGAGTTCTCCTAAGTTAAATCAACATAGCTTGCATCGGAGAATAAGGTTACAAAAGTTTAATATATTATAACTCCTTTGAAAATTAACTATTGTAACATGGGTTTAGCATACTTTAACTCAGTCACAGATATAAAATTGGTCAAGCAAGACATTCTTGCTGATAAACTCTGAGAGATATATCATTGATTTGATTTTAAAAACTTGTCGCAGTTTCCACTGTAAATGCAACCTGAACAAATGACGACTGTAAGATCCGACAGAGCCTCAAGTTCCCAGACATACACAATAAGTGGTCAATTTTCACTTGCAGCTTTTATTTCCTGAAGGCTGTAAGAATATTTGAAATGTTCGAAGAAACAGTTCATACCAAAGAATCTTGCTAATGACTGCTTCAACCTGATTGCCCTTATTTGCGCCAATATATTATAAAATGTATATTTAATTCAAATATTTTGCAGTCATTTGGAGGTACATTTTAAATGCTCCTCCAGCTTAGTTACAAGGCACTTGACTATAGTCTGGCGTGTTTGGCATTTGAATTGAAAAGGATCTGTCTCGGCTCTGCTGTGTCCACCCTGAAGCAGTTTCACTAAGCCGACTAGCCAAACACTTGTGGAAAAACATTTCATTGGGGAAAGGAAAAGGGGCTGAGCATACCGATGACCACATTACTTCCATCTGCTGGTATGTTTAAGACAGTCACTGGGAAATATACACTAACCAGATTTTCGAATTGAGCCTTGATCAGAATGATATAACAGGTTAGCACAATGTGCGCTGCAATTATTCGTAGTGCTGAAGTGAATATGAAAATACAAATTTACTTAATTTGAGATTATTCCAGTTTGCTTGTTTCAAGCCGGCTCATTTTCTATTCTATCCATCTTCGCCATCGGGATCAGCTAGGAAGATGTTTTAGAATGAATGCGCAGTATACTTATGCGCACTTTCCCCGTAGTCTGTTTTCTCGCTTAAACTAATAACATCATTTGTGAGTGCAGTTCGTCTCTTTGTGTTTGAAAGCTTTTTACAAGATCAATTGCAAATTTGGAAATAGTGCATGTATGACTAAAGATAGATCCAGGGAAAGAAAAGCGACAAGTATTACACAAGCAATTAAGAGAAATGATGTATAAAGTTTACTAATGCTCTGTATTATATGTATCGGCACAAGACACGGCAGGAGTGATGCGATGTTGCCATATCCCAGGAGAAACATGTGGTGAAGGATTTCAACTGCACAAAGAATTACAAGTAAGGGAAATATAAGCGGCGAAGTGTTTAAATTTAATAACTGTATTCATAAAATATATTTGACTTTATAACATTACGAGCATCGTTTCTTAGCAATTTTATCATTTAATTGTTACGACTTGTGAAGTTTGTTGGAGACAAAACGTGCATGGCAACATAGCATAATATTTGCACAATACTAGCAGAGAACCCGCCTTCCACGGGCCGCCGACTACAGCATACTTAGAAGCTTGCAAATAAAATGTACTTGAAAATGCTTTGCGTAAATTGTTATTTATTCAGTATGAAACATACTTGTAGTTTTCCTTTCCATTTTGCAAAATAAGATACAACAAATATTAAAAGTGTGTAAATAAAATATAACTTCTATGTAGTTACTAAAATTAATAAATAAAATTTATATTTACAAAGCAAATGTTGAGTTTAAAAATGTCAAAATAAAAGGAAAAACGTCCGCTCCTACTTTATTGTCTTCAATGAGAAAATTCAGTACATCTAAATTAATATTTCTACACAGCTTTAGAAAATTATTATCCTGCAACTTTCACACAAAAAGATGACAGGAAGCCCATTTTCTTCCTTACTTTCTTTTCTAAAAGTTCAACAAAATAGCAGAGGAAAGATATGCATTCACATATGAGCATAGCTTAAATTTATACATTCTAACTCATAATTCTATGCAATAGTCGATATAAAATGTTCGTAATATGTTAGTTCGTTGTGATGCAAAAATTCTTTAAAGAAGTATCACTTTCATTGCTTTAGTTTAATGAACTCAGTTTCAATAAATACCTTAAATTCTAAAGAACATTTATAAGTATCTGCTAACCACTGAAGTGTGTGGTAAAATAGTTTATTTATAAGTGGTACATATGTTTGGTAAATAATAACAAAAATATTGCGGAACACCCCGCAACTTCTAAAATTTTTATTAATCACAATATCCAAAAGTCAAATTATCGCCCAGGACCATCTCCTAAGAGAGCTGGCAATAGCAAACCTTCCAAAGGGCGCAATTGCTCACTTGCTCCGTTACCTGGATTTTTATAACACATAGATCAAAGTTAGTCATAGAATTACGATACATTGAGCGTTTTCATGCTCTCTCCTTATACAGTAACTTCATCTTTCGTTTCGCTCCAGAATACTTTGAGTTTATCTGAAAACAGTGGCATTCGTGAGCTTAATTTAAATATTATGATTTTTGATAACCCCTGGAATCAGTTAAACTCAACTCTTGTAATATGGGGGGAGTATTATTAATTGATGCTTTAGGATCACATGAATACTCCGATTTGTTTTAGAAATATGAACTCAAAAAAATCGTATCTCAAATAGTGTGTTTGTGGCTGGTGTGTCACTCAATGCACTGAATACAATAATGTCTCGATAATTAAATTTTCCGCATAATCCGAGACCCCCTCCCCTCAAGAAAAAGAACTCAACCTCTAAAAATATACACTCCGTTGCAACAATTATTTAAAACTCAATTTTGTTTTTGATCATGAAGCCGATGACAAAGAATACTTGCTGTTGGAACATTTATGAAAAAATTATGATCAGTCATCTGTCGTTCAAGAGTAGATGGCAGTAACAGTAACAGTTGAGGGTCACTTGGTCAGTGACCACACCAAAGTAGCGTTTAACCAATAAAGTTAACAGGTGCAAAACTTTATAATGCTGTCAACTCCGTCCATGGCACTTCTAATTCATATACATTATCATCTTCTGAGCTCAGTAATCGTTCTGTCACTTCAACATGCAACCTGTCTACCTGCTTCACTATTATTGATCCGCTTGCATCACTGAAACCAGTATTTTTATTTTTTTAATCAGGAAGATATCTGCTCGGTTTAATCTTCAGAGCGACCTGTTTCGGTAGTTGCTTTTTACGATATCAATCTACGGGAAAGAAGCGGTTAAATATTTTAAAGAGGATCCATGATGTAAATAATTTTGGGAAATGGGTTTTATTAGAAAATGATCTGATTAAAAATTCGAATTTTTGAGTTTTTCTCCTTATTTCAGTCCTTTCAATCTTTGCCTAAAAAGTGTTACAATTTCGGAAAGATTAATTTTAACCTCATTGCCGTTCTATGAGAATTCATTAATAATACAAAAAGCAAATGTTGCAATATTTTGTGGCACCCTGATTATCAATATCACCACGTGACGGCCTTGATTGCTATAATGGTATATTGTACTCAACATCTCGCGAAATATTTCAGAACTTTCCTGTAGTCCCTAACCAATCAAAAACTTTCAAAAATGTTAAAGGGTTTAATTCGCAATGTTTCTCCGTTCTGTAGTCATTTAATGACAGAATTACACTCAAATATGTATAGAGATTCTGCACAAATTATAAATTTTAACATTCTATGTGTTCACTTACTTTGTATGTATTTATTCATTAATGTGCACTTATAGCCCAGCTAAGTACAACAATATTTAATAACCAGAGTAGATTGGATAAAGGTCCGTATTTATGGTCTCTTGTCTATCCTTCATTTTAAAAGTCATGTTCCAAGCATGTACTTTATAATAGAATTAAGAAAGATAAATTTAGAGATGCATGCATTAAAAATATCTGTGTGAAAATCTCCATCATCACCAATACCAAAAGTGGTTGCTTCTGAAGAAAAGCATGTTGCAGGTCAATATCTCACAAAAACTAACTTGAAGCATATTCCTCGCCCTCATTATAATCCAGATTTACCCCGTGTAACTTTTCCTTTTCCCCAAATTTCAGATAGACCTTCATCTGCATCAGAAGCATAGCGAAGTTAATTCGTTTTGAACAAACGCTGCGTCGCGCACACGATTTTAGTTGCCTATTAGCAGCGCTACTCAGGTTACAGCTCTGCTATTTTGGTTAAAAGCAACATCTTGCAGCGTATTACTTGTACATGCTATCAGTTTATGTGAGGTATTCGGAAGATCCCAGGAAGTTGATAAACTGTATGATCTGTCCCACTTCAGCAGATTTTACACATGTTTTAAAAGCATTCTCGCGCTTCTCAGCGGAAACAAGCTTTTGGCTACAACAAATTATTTCTTAAAGATTGCTAGAGTCGTAGTCCAAACCCTTCTATTGATTTAACCTTTCGTAGAGTGAGTGGTTCAGTTAGTTGCTCTTTCGTGGCTACGACAGTTTTCGTCATATCCAGACAATGACACAAAAAGAAAAAAGGTCAAAGATAAATGATGATCAAGGGCAATGTCCTCGAAGCTGTTCACTGTCAGTATAATCCGAATGACAAAAAAAAAAAAACCTTTATCACTTTCACTCTTTGACATTGCACCATGAGGCGTGGTCATTTTCCTTTCACGAGGTAAAGGTCATTGCTTCTGGTGAACGTAAGGTTGTTAGTAATCCATCGTTAAATGATTTCGGAATGCGGAGGCTGATATCTCTGCTGGACCAAGACCGTGTCGCATGCAATGCACCTTATATCAGAGTTTTGTAATATCTTTTTCAACATAGACACCGCCTACCTCAACATGAGTTCTTCCAGACTGGTGTTCTGCTTGCTATTCTGGCGTTATTTCTATTTCTCTGATGGAAAATAAAACCAGACTGATGGAAAATAAAACCAGACTTGTAGTTTTTGTACTGATGTAAGTAAACTGTAAACATGTTCGAGAAGAACGTTTATTTCACTGTCCAATCTATACTTGACTTGTAGTCCCAAGATTGCGGGTTCAATTCCTGATAGGAACGATTTTCGGGTGTAAAAATCCTAAGTATGGCATCCTTGGAAGGGAAGTAAAGCCGTGGGTCCCGTGTCGTACATTTACGGCACATAAAAGAACCTCAAGCCTGAAAGAAGAGACCTCTGAGCAAAATTCATACGTGATTAGAATAGGACGCTGATGACCTGAGATATTAAAGAGCATTCGTAAATAAACCAAATAAATAAAATAAATGCTTTGTCCAATATTATTATTTGAGAGTACACTAATTACAGTCCCTCAAAGATAAGTCAATAGCAAACAGTTATTAAACAATCTTTCAGTTCTGTCATCCATATTTTATTTATTTTCTATATATTTTATTCTGTTAGTAACTTATAACTAGGAATGCAAATTAATTAGTCTAAGCAAGTATGTCTGACTATATGGAGTTGATTTCTACGATTTAGAAGAGGGTTAGATAAATGTGAATTTAATTCATAAAATGTCTATAAACAAACTTAGGATATACCAAGAGCTTCACCAAATGGATCTGCACAAATAGAATAAGGAATACAGAATAACAAAATATTCTTAGACATTGTTTGTACAGGAAATGATTAATGGTGATATTTTGATTTGGGGATTAAAAAAAAATCTTGAATAAAATTGGCACAGAATAATATAAAGGAATGCAGAATTGCTATAAAAAGGTTTTTGGAAGGAAGCTAAATCTATAATTGAAAATATTACAAAACACGAAATAGTCGCTAGTTTTAGTAATAAAAATCCTTGAATACATAGAGATTAATTGAAACTGAATTAGTGGTGTAGGGAAAATTCTGTTAAAAAATGAGATAAAGTAACAAGAGAAGAATTTGTAGGGCTAACAAACCGAAAGGGTTAAGAGAAAGGGAGGATATGGTAAAATGTCCAACGTATAAATTATTGGCACACTGTTTTAAAATATGAAGAAACTAAGATCCTTAGGGGAACATTAGAACTAAAGAAATGAGTTAGTTTACCAACGGAGAAAGTGGGCAAAACGATGCTGAAGTGAAGTTAGGGGAAATTTTGAATGATATAGGGAACACTATAGGAAAAGTCAGAAATAAATGGGTGAGGAAAATTAAGAAAGAGGATGAAGAACAGAATAAGAATTATCTTTAAGTGGTAGTCCCAATAGCTTGACATTCAGTGTCTGAGCTTATAGGAACTTAAATAACTCAGATACATGCAGGTTTAAAAATCGAATGGTTAAGGGTGGTATAGAAGATGAAGGGAGGAGGAGATTTCTGTCTTCTGTCAGGACTCCCGAAGACAGAAATCTCACTTTAGTGAAAAGTGCAGACAGAGCCTTCTGGATATGGCGAAAGCTCTGGCCCAACAAGCAATTGTATATTTTGCTATTAATAGCTTTGTTTATTCAAATGTTACGAATTGGGTTCCATTTATATATTAAAACAATTTATGTGTGCTTGGAACTGGAAGAAATATCATAATTCATTCATTAGTAACTTAAAGCTAGGCCCCGATGATCGAACATCTTAGAACCGGTACATCATACACATATGTAACTTGAACAAACATTATAGGTAATGTTTTTTTCAGATTTTGGTTTTTATTTCGTCATTTTGGGGAACATTCTGTCTTTTGAGCATTTTCGTCATAGAGAGCTTTTCATGCAAATATTTATCAGAATAATTATAGTGAAATATCAGAAATTCACTTCTCAATGTCCATCTGACAGATAAACTCCAAAAGTTTATCGATGTATTTAGAAGAACAACTGTAGACGCGTTAAATTTTTTGCTGGTGATACTGGCCAATTAGTAGCAAAAAAAATTTAACATAAAGTTTGGTTTACTATCACTTGAATATTGAAGAGGAAATGACTGATATTAAAGAGGAAATTACATTCAGTGAATTAGTGCACTTTACCTATGCCACCTGCGCATCTGTAGACTTTGAAAAGAGTTTTTCAAAACATTCTGTCTGACAATTGACGTTCCTTCTTCTTCAGAACGTACACTTGATCACCGTTATTTACTTAATGCACAATGAGAAAACAATTTAAGCCTGCACAAGTACATAGAAGTACGATTCCTTTCAGGAATGTTTTCACCCAACAATCTAACAGTGAACTAATTTTTGTTTTCAGATGTTGCAGCTCAGAGATAGCATCACGCACTAATCATCATCTTGGAATTAGGCCATAGGCCTTTTTCCAATCAAGATATTGAATCTACCCATCTACTTACTAGGCAACTCTACTTTCATTTCCTTTGTGGTTTTAATATAATTTCGGCAGTTTCTGCTTGGTCCAGTTCACAAGAGTTTGTGTTAAAACAAGCGCTGCCTTTTCTTATACAGTTTTTAACTATGTAGTTTTTAATGTTTTGTTTTTCAATATTTTTCTTACTGTGCCAAATATGATATAAAGTGCCAAACAAGTTTTTTGATAATAAGATACACGTGACAAAGAGAAACTCAGATAATGAAAACTATTTATTTGTTCTATTGCTTTACTATTAATTATAATTTTTCTTCTTATTCGGCTCGGTTAATGACAGCAATATGCAATTATTTAACTAAATAATTTTTCCTATAACAAAAAATGTAAAAATGAAAACATTTAAAAAGTGATTTAATTCAATAATTATTAATACTTTTAATATCGTATATTAATTTTATTTTCTTATAAAATATTTTCCATTTTAGTAGAATGTGTATTTGTAAATAAAATTGTATGTAGTTTATTTCATGCCATTAGTTATGTTAACATAAATATATTATAATATTTCAATGAGTAGAGAGATATGTTCATTCAAATGTTTGAATGGTTCTTTTACAGTTTTAGATCATCAAAATCCGAGCTCTGCTTGTATCTTATGAGTTACTTTTCTGATGCGCAGTTAATACCCTTTATTACTCACTATCAAATGCACACAGTCCCTGCTCCCTCCATAAGACCCGTGCAACCTCGCTAAGGGTTTGACAAAGTACTTATTCACCTTATTCTAGGATCGAACATTATTTCTAAAGCCTGGCAACAAGCTTACATTTGTTTAACAAGCATGCTAAAATTATGCAATTCTGTGGCCATGCTGCAATGACATGCTGCGAGATACACCTTTGTTCCAACACAAGCCATGACCTGGTTTAAAAACAGCTAACATATAGCTTTTCACACGCGCTTTTTCGAATATTTCGTGTTGTATATCGTCTCTCCTTTTCATATTAAATACCTTTAGGCATATGATCTGAAAAAAAGTGTATGCATTTAATATCGAAAGTGAACGTTTAGAAGGTAAACAAGGTAGGGTGTTTACTTTAGATTTAGATCTATGGCAAAGGTTTACACTAAGGTCTGGAAAGAATGAAGCCCTATGGGAGGAAATTCTTTTATTGGAGCAGAGTGATGTGTTCCTCGAGACTTAAAAGTGCTTTAAAAATCTGAGGAAGGGCCTCAGACAGAATGTTAAAATATGGAAAGTGTTCCATTGGTATAGAAAGTTCAATATGCGGCCTCCATTTAGCTAAAGAAAATAGAAAAATTACATGTCTGGACCGAGAAGGTAACTGAAAGACGCAGGGATTGACTAACCATATTTCAGCTGCGTTTTGCAGTTTCTGTATATGACGATGTTTATGATTAAACACTGCAGTCCATGGATAAAAGGGAATGTGCATATTATTTACTGAAACATCACTTTAACAGCATTATTATTTTCGTGTTAGTACACAAATAATGTTTTCCGTAACCGTGTACGCAATTTCGAATGGAATATACAGTAAAGTACTTTGTACGAGACGAAAACGTTTTTGCTGACAAACTTTAGTTCATTTAATTAAAATTACTGAAATAAATTTAATACAACGATAGTTGCCTAATACCCAGGATGATAAAACAATGACATAATACGAAAGACCGCAAATTGGAGTGAAGATATTTTATTAAGAAAAAGGACTTTTAAGACGCGGGAGAATGTTATCGAAGCCTGAATTCAGTAAATACAATATTTTATATGATTATTAGTATCTACAGATATATGATATATGAATGGGGTAAAAACGACGTAAGATTTTAAGTTTTATAATAAATAGATGTGTAGATGATTTATTTGATTGCAACGATATGAAAGGTTTGCAGTACACTTGAGAGAGCGCACTTTTCTGTATGCATAAGGAAAATTTAAACTTCCTAATCGATAATCGGTTACGCAAATTAGTGTTCTCCATCTATGTGTACAAAAAATATGTATCTTTGTATAATTATTGTGTAAAAACCAGCCTGCTCTTGACGTCCTGATAAAAAAAAACTTGTATTGAGGTATTAAGAGGACAAACTATTATCAGCAGCACTATCCTTTTAGAACGCTCAACTGCAAGGATCATTAAGCTTACCAAAGTATTTGGTACAGCTTTTAGCAATGATGGAGTGGTATTACGACAAACCAGACATTAAAATGCACGAGTAGCAGAAACAAATTTCGGCGAACAGTGCACTAAAATCAGCGTATATATTACCCTATTGCGTATAAATTACAAAAAGTGTCTAAAATCGATAACACTAACATAAATACTAAATAAATCTAAAGCAGCAGCCACAGATTAAGTGCTTGGACAAAATGAGGTTAATCAAAGTGTAACCTACAAAAGTCATCATCTGCAAAGGTAGTAGACATATAAGAAGACACGTTCAAAAACACTTCAATGACACGAACAGAAAGCAAAATCAAAATATCGAGAATTCCTGTTAAATAACACCCTCCTTTATCCTTTATGCACAAAACACACAGATTGAAACAGCCAACCTCCGGAGAGGCGAAGCGATATATGCAGAATGTGTCCACCCATATGAACAAGCGATTAAAAATTGCAAAAGCAAACTTGTTCGAAATGGGAACGTTTGGGCTCGCCAAATGAGGTGACAGGCGTGGTCACTACACCTCCTAGTGGACAAAAGATGACCCAGTTGCCTTCCGAACCTGCTCCTTAGCAGCTATATAATCCAGGGACCGATCCAAGGGTCGTATCATTTACGGATATTCCAAACCGCAATGGCATTCAAGGTAAGCACAGTTTGCTTCATCAAACCACGGGGGACCTGGGAATTGTTTTTCAGACTATGCAAAATATGTTTAGGCAAATGTTGTAGCGATATTTTCTGCACACATTAAACTCAGTGCCTTTGCTCACTTCTTGCATCGTCTACTATTCAAACAAAATATTAAATTTTTTTTTCCAAAACAGACTAAACATTGAAATCGTTTTGAAAAAGTAAGCAATTAAATTTTAAAACTATTTAAATTAACAACGAATAGTAAACAGTTTCTATTTTTCACGATTCCTCTTCAAAAATATTTTTTTTAACCTAAGAGCTGGAAAGCTACGTTTTTTTTGTTTTTTTTTTTTTCCGGACTAGCGTAGAATTTGAAACGATAGGCAATTGTTCCAATAGGAATTGAAGCTTTCGAAAAGCGTGAATTTCATGGAAATTAATGAGTAGTAAATAAGTGACACCGACGAGGATTGCAGGAATAAAGTCAAGACGAGCATGTTGTAAGCACGTGCAAGGAGTTAAGGTGGCGTTACGAGCACAAATTTTAATAAAATGTCCAATCGAAGTTTCTCATAAAACATTTTCTTTTACCTTTAGGTAAAACCCCACCGGATAGTCTAATTTGAATTTTCAATGGTTTTTATTAATATAATGTGCGGCTTATGATCCATATCTAATAAAATAATCTCATCCCAGTTATACATAGGTACACGTAATGCAAAATTATCAGAGTTGAAGCACCATTTAAAAGATGTCGAAAATCTTCAGATAAGCTGCGTTCACACGGTTATGTTTTATACCTCTACGCGATCCTTTTCAACCGAGATGATTGATTGATTTATTTATGGACGCTCTTTAGCATCTCAGGTCATCAGCGTCTCATTCAACTCAGGGCGTGAAAAGGCCGACAAATTTTGCTCAGAGGCCTCTCTTTCAGGCTTGAGGTTCTTTTTCGTGCCGCAAATGTACGACATGGGACCCACGGCTTTACTACCCTTCCGAAGGAAGCCATACTTAGGATTTTTACGCCCGAAAAAATCCATCGGTCCTAGCCGGGTTCGAAACCGCGATCTTGGATTTAGGAGGCAAGTATGGTAACCACTACACCACCAGGACCGACTTTTAAACCGAGAATGTATAAATATAGACTATGTATTTTATTATTTTACTTCGAGATTGTCATTCAAGTTTGTCTTAAAATAAGTTTTATTTAATTTAAAACATATTAATTCTTTGTTGCATTTTATTCCTAGCTTTTAATTCCCTTGAAAAAGCAAATACATTACTATGATCTTAAATATATCCTCTTAAAACTTATACATCAAGAAATGAAAATAGGGAATAAAGAATTCACGTGTCAGAAGTAATTATAAGAATCATTAAAAAGTGTTCTCTTCTCTATGCTACTGTGTATCGGGTAGTCGAAAGCATGCGATCGTTTTTCCTGTCAAAACGCGTAATTTAACAAGAGCGAAAGAAGAAAATCGGGAAACTAAACTGGTTTTTATTTATTCTCTCCAAACACTTATTTATCGCTGATATATTAGAGAAAGCTCACAATAATCTGATTTAGAACATGCCTAGTACCTGATGCATGAAAAAAACTTTGCATTTCATTAACGCCACTTTTTCATGCACGCAACTGCAACTAGTTCAGTTCACCGACTGATGTTTTATTTTCACAGCTTTTCGCTCTTGCTGCTCTCGTGGCTGTAGCCCAGGCCGGCTACCTCGGCGCCCCCGCCGTTGTAGCTCCTGGAGCGCCTCTTGGCTATGCCGCCCACGCTGCACCCTTGGGCTATGCCGCCCACGCTGCCCCCTTGGGCTATGCTGCCCACGCTGCTCCCTTGGCCTATGCTGCCCCTGCTGTCGCTAAGGTCGCCGTCGACACCGACTTCGACCCTCATCCCCAGTACAGCTACGCCTACGACATCCAGGATGCTCTGACCGGAGACTCCAAGAGCCAGCACGAGAGCCGTGACGGAGATGTCGTCCAGGGTACCTACAGCGTGGCCGAACCCGACGGCACCATCCGTACCGTTGACTACACCGCCGACCCCATCAACGGATTCAACGCCGTCGTCCACAAGACTGGTGCTGCCGTCGCTAAGGTCGCCGCTCCCGTCGCTTATGCTGCCCCCGCCGCCTATGCTGCCCCCATCCACAGTAAGGCTTTCCTTGGTTAATTCCTTTGATGACATCACGCATCATACGTTATATATCTACATAACAATTATGTAAATATTTATTTCATTGTATATACTCACATATTGTGAAAATAAAGGTCCATAAAACCACTCTGTTTTATGTATGTACTTCACAAACCTTCTGCATTTCTGCACTTGTCACACAAATTGGTTACTTCTCACGTCAAGAGCTATATATCCAGAAAAGAATGAAAAGCCAATAATATGCTATTAGAACTGTTAAAGTATGCCCTTTATAACTTCGCAACATCAAATTAATATCGTGAAAAGCAGATTAAGGTTATTTATATTGCCATTAAATACAAGCTCTCTGTTATACTTTGTGAAAAGAGAATCGATTTTCTTCGACCACCACTTGAGCATGTCTGGCATAGCAGATTGTTTATTAGCTTTAAAATTAAAACAATTGAGGGAGTAAATTTTAAACGTTATTAAATTATGTTTAATAGCAGTGTCTGTATAAGCAGATATGAATTATGCTTCCAAACCTTGTACAAATAACTGCGACAACTCACTGAGGAAAGCATGCAGTTGTTGACAAAAAGCACGCAGTCATTAAAGATTTAAGAACGTTCCTTACCAGTACAACGTCATCATAAACTATTTCTGGGATGTAGTGGGACTAATATTCCATCATTCCTTTCACTTTGTAGTACCGTCTGTAAATTGTCTTTGAGAACACCGTTTCAAAATGATCCAAGGGTAAAATCTCCTTTCCTTCAATGGCAAAGACCAGAAACTGTAGGATGTAAAAATTGATAGAGTTGGATGGTGGAATATTTTGCCAAAAATCCACTACACGAGAGGTAAAGAATGAATTTTAAATTTGTCTACAGGAAAGTTCATGGAAAATTTATGAAATTGGACGCCAAGAAACCTTACAAATTAGTACTGTCTTGAAATAAGGTACACATAAGAGATGCATGATTAAGTGAAAACCGTTTTTCTTTAGGTCCATTACTTTTCTTGTTCCAGTGCGATAAATGCATCATATTTCTGAAAATAAAAAATTTTGAAAGATATAAACCCGAAAAGATAATGCTAGACATTTTAGCAGAGCAAACATTCAAGTATTAATGTGCCTATGCCACAGTTGCTGCCTTGTGCTATCCTTTCACATGTTTACTTTCGTATATATATTGCTTAGTGTTTTTATGCGTAAAAATTACAGCGTCTTGCACCTGATGTTTGTATTTGTGGTTATTATCCCTAGCGGACTTGGTTTGCAGACCCGGTGCAAACCAATATCTCGATCGCGTTGAGGAGAATTTGACCGCGGGTAGATTTGACCGCGGGTAGTGAGAGGAAGCGGTAGAAAAAACCTCTCGCTCAATAGAGCCAGCGTTCATGCACCTGCAATGGCTGGGCCTCGCGAGATGGAAAGCGCAGAAAATGACGGATGAGGCATCGAAAGAATGTGTCCCATATGTGGTAAGAAGAAAAATTGGGTACACATGCTTGCAGAATGTGAAGGTACAAAATGCCGGAAGTCGCAGATTCTCTCCGAAAACTCTGCGAGATCAAGGAGTAGGGCGACGTGTCTAAATTTGGTACTAAATAAAGATAAATGGCAAGGTGTATGTAAATTTATTAGGAACATAAGATGGGCAAGAGAAAATCCCTGATTAGAGAGGACATATCATATAATTGTACTTACATGTACCTATTAAATGTACTTCTGTTGTGTTTTTTTTTTTCTTTCTGTTATTTATATGTATGTATTGAATGATGTATTTCTCTCGTTTAGTACCCTGTAATTATAAATTTAAACTTCTTATGAAAGGCATCAGTTTTTTTGGCCCGATATGGAGAAGGGGGAGGGTTATTCCACAGTGATTGTATACATGTAATTCTGTGTATTTCCATTTGTTTGTTTTTATTTTTCTCAGCATTTCATATGTGTAAATAGAAGCAGGAACGGTCTGGATAGACCCGTGCGCTGGTTAAGTATTTACTTTATGTATACGTAAGCCATTATTGAAATAAACACTTACTACACCACCATAAACGTCTTCTTTCTTCATGTGCGTTCTCAAGAAAGCCTCTAGTTTTATACAAGCTGATTGATTTGCGTTACAAACCAAAGTATATATTTAAAAAGACTATTATATAATTATAGTGCAACAGCATATTAACGGCAACACAGCCATAAGTATTGTAAAGCTTGCAGTCATTTCAATCAAATGTTATATTTGAAGTAAAATACTCTCATGTGGACACTCTCCAGTAGTGATAGTCAGTCGTGTGGCGTGTGTGATTCGCAGAAAGCTAATTTGAATGGCAAGGCTAGTGCAGTTTCGTGGTTGCTTTATTACAGAAAATGAACACTATACGAATCTTACAGGTTCTATGATCTTTCTAAGGCTTTTCACACAGTTTCTCATCATATACATTTACAAAAATGTATCTTTTATGGCTTTCAGAGTAAAAGTCTTCACTTTTAAGGTCTTATTTCACCAATAGTTGCGAGGCATCTTATTTCAAAGAAAGCTATCTAAATTTAAACTCGTAGATCATGGAGTTCCCCAAGGTGCCATTATTAGGACCTTTTTTATTTATTATTTATATTAATGATCTTCCTCTATCTCTTTTTGATCCAAATCTGAACTCCTGCTTGTGTGCAGAACATTTAGCTATTATTTTATACGATAAAGTTGAAAGTAGTAAAAACCAAATTATACAGACTGTTTCGGAAACATTTTACACACTTTGGTGGCGGGTTCCTCACACCAAATTAAGATAAAATGTTCATATAAACATATGTTCGCAAATCGTTAGTTTTTGAGTTATTAATGAAAGTTTATTCCAGCCCGTTTCAAGGTACAATTTAATAACTTAAGTTCGTAACCAAAAATAAGTCATTTTGTTAAGTGACTGATATTATCGATACAAGTTTGTTGATGCACTTGGCACATCAGCGTGGTATACTTATATGACAAAATATTATTTGCAAAATGCAGCAGAACACTGTTGAAGCTTAGCAAAAGTATTTCCGAAACATTATGAGTTTCTCTATTGTTAATGATTGGTGTAATGCCAATAAACTAAGTATAAACAATGGTAAAACCACGGACATTCAATTTAAATTTAATGCTGGCACTGGACCTTCTATCAATTTTTAGGTATTTATATTGATTCAGATTTTGGTTGGTTCACTCCTATTAACTATATTTTTAAAAAAATATCACCAGTGGACATTTTATGTTAAGAATTTTAAGTTACAGTATTACAAAGGACATATTAACGAAGCTTTATTTTGGTTATATATATACACGAAAATAAATTATGGCATTCTCTTTTGGGGTAATTATCCTTTAATTAAGGTTTTTATTTTACAAAAAAAAACCCCGTTTGATTTACGGGGCTCATTCCAAATATCAATGTATGCCACTTTTAATTAACTTAGGTACTTTGACCTTGCCATCGATGTATGTGCTTAATTGTTTATTATATGTCAAGGATATAATATATACAGTTTTAGAGTTTGCTCAAATATTCATAATTACTCGACACGCAATAGTTTAAATCTTTACACTAATAAATTCAAGTATTCTAAAATTCAGAATAGTATCTTAGATTTTTCTGCCACACTGTTTAATAATCTTCCACAAAGCCTTTAGAGAATTAATTTTTTAACATTTAAGAGGACTATATATCATACATTAGTGGCTAATCCATTATACATTGTAAGTGATTTTTTAAACACAATAAGGTAGTTCCCTTATATTGTCTTTTCCCCTTTGAGATTACAATGGCAATAAAGGACAACTATTAACTACACTCTGAGCCTTTTGTTTTGTAACCGTTATAAGAAAAAATTGAAATTAAAAAAAAAATGGGTGAACCAACTACACAAGTATTAATTTGAGTCAAACTTGATTTCAAAACATAGGAAGTATACAGTGCTTTCTGTAGAGACAGTTCATTCTGCAGATTTTACGGGACCGTAAACATGTTAATTCGGATTTATAATCTTATACGTATTTTTTCCCGTATTGCATAAGTTCCCAGACATGGCAGTGCATTCAAGTTCAACAGCATAAGTCTGAAGGCGGTTTTTTTAAATTGCTTTGTGTGAAAAGGGTTGTTATCACCTTATTTCGCGTCACTGTTAAACTTTAAATATTACACAATTTATCGTGTCAGTTAAGGTGTGAATGTATTGAAATTCAAGCAATATTTAGTAGTTTCAATTACAAATAATAATTGATATTATATAGAGATGTGAAAAGCGTGAAGGTAGAGCAAATTATGTTAAAGGCTGTGGTAATCACCGATAGTATGACTCATGGGTGAGCATGGCCAAAAAGGCTGAGGGGGGTAAATTGATTAACAGAGAAGCATCCCAATGTGTGGACAGAATGAAAATATTTGGTACATTAATGTATAAAGAAACCACGATCATACGTTATTTCACAGGTACAAGTAAAGGGGGGAAATGCTGAATTCAAAATAAACAAAACAATTAAAGAAATGAGAAGTGATCTATGTAATTAAGAAAGAAATTTTGAAGAAGATTAACAAAAAAAGGATAAGGGTGAATGAAATTACAGATTCCAATTGCCCAATATCCATATTGGATCAATAAGATCAATTAATTTAAATAATTTAAATGGTAAAAGCATTTGGAAGCAAAAAACATTTTCTTTTGGAGATACTTTTTATTTTGAGGAGATGTCTTAAACAATTGGTTGCTTGTATGTGCACATTCCTCTTCTGGAGCTCCGGCATTATCAGCGATATGTAAGAAAGGAGCGGTCGTATTCAGGACATATCTGGGGTGCTAACCCCACCTTTGCTTGTTCATTCATGTTAATCGTCGTTTAAATTTGAAGCAATGAAATGTTATATTTTATACCTGATCCAATTCATGAGCCGTTAGTAAATTTCATTCATTCAAAAGTATCCTCTTCAAAAATTATTAAACAACTCATAAATCATATCGTAAACAAATTATGTATGACAATGTTACCGTGCTTCAGCACGAGTCTACAACAGAAGACTGGATTGTTCAGTCCTTCATCCTCCATTGCCGCCTGATCTGGGCCTAAGTCAGCCACTTCAGCTGAGATAGGATAAGACACTTAACTTTGCCTTTGGGAACAATCAGCTCATTTTTCGTGCTTAGGAAAGGTTTACTTTTTCGGGATGTAAGGCAACCTTTTGGTCTCAAAATTGTATTTTCCTGTTTGACACCGGAATGTTCCTCAATTTGGTTCAATAGTATTAGTAACTTAAAATGAGCAACCTGGTTTGTAATATTTGTTCAGAAAGTATGTGTAAATTCTTATTTAGGCACAACTTTCGTGCTTTCTAGTAATTTTACGTGAGTAGATAAATGTTTCGCATTCTTATTGCTTAGCGGAAGGCTTCTATGGAACAGGTTTTTCATTACTTGTTTGTTTGGACAATTCTGCCAATGTTGCATTTTGTGGAATTTTATCGATAGTTTGACCTAAATTAGCTATTGTTAAAGAGGTAGAATTTCATAATTTGAAAATACATTACATTCGTTTGTCTTTCATTATTTCTTGAAGGCACTCTCTTACTTGTATGCTTTAATGAAGAACTAATGGGTTATGGGACTCTTTCAAGTGCTGCCGTTGACCACTGTTACAGACTATACAGTCCGGAAGGACATGCAGCAAGGGAGGGGCGTGTCTCAAAGCTAACTTCACTCTACAAGTTAATTGTGTAAGAGTATCTTTACATTATAACTCTCAACAAATTTCAATCTGCATTCTTCAAAACATCCATCTCCATCATTTTGACAAGAATAAGCAATATTTTCGCAGAATTTAATCCCGTAGACTTATGCTGTTGTGAAATATAACAGGCCATAAGGAATATATGGCTTCAATAGTTTTTTCTCTGTAGAAAAATATTTCGACAAAAAAAAAAAAACGTAGGTTATGGAGCGTTATTTCTTAGATGAGTGAAACCGATGTGTCTCTTAAGTTAATATTTGTATGAGTGTCTGATTGAAAAACTATAGGTCATTAGATGAATATAATAACAACGCAATAGCAAATACAAAATTAGTATCTACCAGATTTAATTTAAAAATAGTACATTTTCAAACTTTTATAAACATCATCTCACTAGAGTAGGGCCAAATTAGAAAGTATACTTATGATAATTTTAGTAATCACCTCACGCTAAATTTTCTGCCAGGCTCTGCCACATGCAATTCTATAACATTACCGTCAAATAGTTGCTCCCTTTATACAATAGCTCCCCTCCGTTGAACAGTTTTCATGGTCGGCAATTATCAGATCGTTATTGCATTAGCTAACTATTAGCGGTCAAGACGAACTGCCAAACTTGAGTCCGATCATGGCATTGTGGCAAGAGAAAACTGTCGAAGGTGACTGGAATGCCAGCAATTTAGAAAATTGAGGACGGAATTTCTGAAGGACACTGAAAAAAATGACCGTGCAGTAGGCGTCTATCAACGACTATTGAGCAAAGAGGTGTAAAATATTTTTCATACACTCCTGAATCCCAAATGAGTGGCAAAGCTATTTCTATGCGTTTCAAAATATATCAACGGAACGAAATGTTTATTTTTCTGATAGCAGCATACTTAACATGTACATATAATCCGTTCACTGTTATTTATTGAAGAAAGTAAAGTATAATGTAAGGCGCAGCTTTTCGCAACTTTAATACAAATGCATCCCAATCAAAACTAGCGAAACTGCAATGCTCTATTTCGGATATAAGTTCTTTATTTTAACGGCAGGGAATTAGGTCGTGACACAGGGTTATTTATGCGAAATTTCGCCCATAGAGATGTTAATCTGTAGACACTTGTACCGGTACGACCACTTTTTCTCCGCCCAGCCTGCCGTGCGGACCAAGGCCCTCTTGTGACATTGAAGTGGATACCGCACTTAGCCAATAAGAGCGACGACTTCAGAACACCCGCTGCAGTTGCAACATGGCTCCCTACATTCCCTACTGACCCGCAAAGCAACAAACATCTTTGGAGTATGCGCCACGCTATGCATGGTCCATGCAAGCTAGAATTACGTCCTTGAAGGTCGATGTTGCTGCCACAGTTCACACAAGCACATTATTAGCGTCTTCTTCCTTTTGAACATTATATGATATAAAATAATGAAAATTAATTATAAAAGAATAATGCATACATACTTTGGATTACAATATTAAACTAATTAGTGCTTATAAACGCAATTCAATAATAATTTGACTAACATTAGTTCCTAAAGCTCAACTAACATTTATTTTTGGCGAAGATTATCAATAGTTTCGAAGGAAAAAATATTTAAGGGAAAAACGGAAAACGAATATGTCGCTCTACTTAGAACAGATTAAATATAATGGATAGGTCTGGACGTGTGCAAAAAATAAATAAATAAATAAATAAAATAAAAAAATAAATAAAATAAAATAAAATAAATGACAGTCTTTCGAGTAAAGTATAGTAATCGATACCAGCAGGAACAGGAAAGTAAAGGCAACTAAAATTAGCACGAATGGAAGGAATTACACGTGCAGCGAAGATTATTTTGAGTTGAAAACCTGTTTTGCTCTGTCTGATTTGTCAAATAAACTAAGTAGGATTTATATGTTAATTTTTGACTTTGATAAAATAGTAGGAGAAGCCCTATGGTATAAATTGAACAATAAAGGATCGAGCAGTGAAGTTGTTAAACTATTGCAGGCCTTTTATCAGCAAAATGCGTTTTGTATAAAGTGAGAAGGAGAAAGATCAACAGAAGTAAATCAAGAATGACAATGACGTAAATTAAGCACTATACTTTTTAATCTTTTTATAGTAGATATAATGAAGGATTAGCCAGAGTTAACAAAGAGAAAGCAGTTATAATTGACTTAGAAATACTAGGGTTACTGTTGGCAAATGTCCCAATGGTTGGGATCTTTACGTTAAAAAATATAAAATATTGTGCAGAATGAAATATTAAAATAGACAAGATAAAAAGGAAAGCAAAGTGAGAAAACGGGAGAGTTGGTTGATGAAGGTTGTTAAACTTTTAACTTATCTGGGAATAAGATTAAGTAATAATCGGAATTGGGCAAAAGAAAACCAGGTAGCTTTAGTTAAGGAAAATTTGCCCTGAGAACGCTAAGGAAATATTTTTGTAGCACCTGAAATGGAGAGTGTATTATAAAGCAATAGTAGAATCAAGATTGGCATATAACAGAATTGTGAGGTATTGAGAAGGAACTGAGAATATATTTTAAAGCATTTTAGAGGTCCCTTTGAATATGGCTAATGCGTGTGTCAATCCTGGTGGTGTAATGGTAACCATACTTGCCTCCTAAATCAAGATCGCGGGTTCATCCCCGGTCAGGGTCATGGATTTTCGGGTGTAAATATCCACAGCATGACTTCCTTCGGAAGGGAAGTAAAGCCGTAGGTTCCATGTCGTAGATTTATGACATGTAAAAGAACGTCAAGCCTGAAAGAAGAGGCCTGGAGCAAAATTAAACGGCCGTTTCATGCCCTGAATTGAATGGGGCGCTGATGACCTGAGACAGCGTCCGTAAATAAACCAAATCAACAAAAAGCGGTCAATGTGGGGGTCTTGGCAGATATACGTAACGTGAGGGGTTTAGTAAATGAAAGAGTGCTGAACTATTGGTTTAAAGTACTGCAGTAGCCCAGTGGGCACATTTTAAAAGAACGTTTGATGACCAAGATGATAGTAGTTGCGAAGGCAGATTAAGAATCAATAAGTAAGAAATGAAAGATGTATAGTAAGGCAAAGAATATTTTAGAAAGGATCCAGAGTAAAGGATGTGAACAGACAGATTTTATGATCACTGATGGAGAAGTTCTCTTGTGCATTATAAGCATTTAAAGGGGAATATAACTATACAAAAACTTTGCATTGCTAAGTGTAATAGAAATGAGAGTAAGGATTAACTCGGTTCAGATTGGGTATTTGAAAATTAAAAGGTTACAGAGGAAGATACTGTTTACAACATAAATACGATTTGCAAGGAAATAGAAAGGTCTAGATTGACAAGGATATTGCACTTAGGAAAACAGTTTGTGATCAGCAGTAGATAAGACAGTTGATGGAGTTTTTATTCAAGATGAAAAGGAAGTGGGTTTTGTCAATAAACAGGAATTGGGAGGGTGAGGAAATATAGTTGTGATTGGGTATATCCCTCATTGACAAATGCAGCCTGCTTTAGTGTATTGTTATATTATATATTTATTAGCTATGGAGATGACTAGGACCAGAATCTACAGGCTTCCGTTATGTACATCTGAGGCGGAGTGGGGCCAGATCTGAAGTATCTCAACCTCAGCAACTTTTTGCACAAAGTAACTATTGAATGAGAACGCGGCAAGGTCATGATATCCTGATATAGTCACCCTACATTCCCCAATTCGCACTACTAGTGCCTTTCCCGAACTATTTAGTCCAAGGCAATGTCCCACCTCCATTAGAGACGAAGTGAGTTCAGCACAATGTGTCACCTCCACTACACACGAAGTGAGTCCAGGACAATGGCCCACCTTTTCTAGACTCGATGTGAGTCCAGGACAATTACCCAACTCCACTGCACACGAGATAAATCCAGGACCATGTTCCCCCTCCAGTTAACTTGGGAAGCGTTCAACGCAATTTGCACTTCTGCTTAAGGTACTGAATGGCTGAAGACCATGTAACAAATGCAGCCCGGTAAAATACGTGTGAGTATATTTTTAGGCATTATATACAAACTGACACATATTGGTTTCCTGTGAAGAAGTTCTCTCCAGTGTTTTTACGACCTGACAACATTTCTTTATTGAGTTCGATGATACTGTAATATAAACTTCCAAAAAGGAACTTTGAATTATTGTAATAATATAAATACAAAGAGTTAAGCATTTAATAAATTGTCGTTTTTTGGTTTGAAAAATTTTAGTCCATTCCATTCTTTGGTGAGGCACATTCTTTCTACCACCACGGGTGGCCGAGGTCGTTAAGGCACGGACTCGTGAGCGGGAGGTCTGCGGTTCGAATCCCGCGAGGACCGTCCTCCCTGACTGGGGTTTTTTCCAGGTTTTCCTCAGTCTTCATAACTGGCAAATGCCGGGGAGGTACCTAAACTTAGGCCTGGAACGCTTCCTTCCTTAAAAAAAATATATCCTTTCCCAATTTACCATTTTCATCTCATGTATCATCAGTGTCCACCGCCTGTGGTGCCTCAGTAGTGAAAACGGGCGTTAAACACTACATTCTTTCTGCATACCAACTTTTATTATAATTATAATTTTTTTAAGTCTTCCTTCTGAAAGTTTATTTCAAATTATTTTTGCTAGCGATCTGCTAATTTACATATATTAAGTTCTCTCGTTTCCATAATTGAAAACTTTTATTTGTTTATATGTTTTATATTTTTCACCAGAATCAGGAAATATAATTCTTTGCTTATTTGGCCTCTTTACAAGTCTATAAATCATCACCACGTCACAGCAACATTTTTATAAAAATTAATTCTGTATATATCTATATTGGATAACCATTCTTGTATCTTGTATCTTGTAACTGTAAAAAAGAAGTGTAAAATTTATCACATTCGTGCGAAAGTGCAAAAACGAGGAAAAAGGTTTTATAAAGTTTATTAATTTCTTCTGCAATATACAGTAAATGCCTTCACGAGCATGTGCAGAATGTCGTGTGACAACTGCTAAAGACTTGGCACGAAACGATTGAGCATATTCGCTGCCTTTGTCAAATGCGACAAATACTTGAAATATTTGGCAGAATCCGACATGCGCTCCTAGGAACGGCGTAATGAATGTAGTTAGGTTAAAGACAGACACTTGACACCTTCTGTAATCCGTCACAACGGGTTTCTAGAATAAATTAATAACATCGTGTCATAATTGTTAAATATACCTAACATCTGTGTTACCACAAAGTGTCAGAGAACACAGGTCGTTCAACAAAAAATGTTCCCCATCATGAGGTCTGTCTCTCCTCCGAGTATAACGCAGATATCCTGAAGCATCCCATATAATATGAATGTATTCGATAGGGAACAATTATAATAATGTAAACATTTTATTAATTATATATGCTCCTTTTATTAATATAACGACAATAAAACAGTAACAAAACAATAAAGTCCGTCTTCGTAGTCAAGTGATAGTGTTTACGACTACTAATCAGAAGGTACCGGGTTCGAATCCCGGTTAATTCTAGCTGCCTTGGGTTTTTCCTTGCCCTGATAGTCTTAAGTTGTCAAGGATTCCAAGCTCATTTGCCTCCTCATAAGTAATTTTATTTCATTCATCCCTACATACTTACACCTATAGTATTCAGTTATAGTCTACAGACCTCGCAAGAACAATGCAGTAAACAACAGTAAATAAAACATAAAAACACAATAAAAATGTACGAATAAATAGAATTATTGAAATTTGTACTATTTCCTTTTCATTTTATTATTTTGGTATATTCGTTTGCATGCTTTGTACCAATTACAGAACAGCAAATCCCTACAGTAAAATCGAATTGAGCAGTAGAGCTAGTATTAAAAAAAATTAAATTTATAACGCAGTCGATTAACCCTTTACTTCTCAAATATATTTTCGTTCTTCTGTTAGCTATCCTGCTTAGCATTAAAATAGTTATTTCTCCAGCAGCCCTTTTTAGTCCAGATATTATCAGAATAATTTAATTCAGTGGTATATAAAATGTTTATACCACCCACATCCTTTCGCATTTACATGAAAATGAAGTGCCAATACGATAGTTATCTCTTTCGGGATAATGAACATTCATCAATCTTGAATTTTTATTTCATTATTTGGTAAATGCATGACTTTTATTAATTATAATACTTCTTTATTGTTACCAATGAAACGGGTGATAGATTTTGCCCTCTTGGTGGAAACCTGAAAGACTGGCACATTTCCAAATACAGAACTTTGGCAGGTGAAAATTGGAGCCAAGTTTACATACTCGAATAGGGGGCAGTACTGGGATTTGCCTTAGCAGAAAGGAAATTGGTCAGAGCAGGGTGAGTTTTTATGTAAAAAGCGCCGTGTGTTTATGTGTAATATAATTATCTGCGAGTTAATAGTTGTATATAAATATTTTCATGTAATATAATTATTTGTGTATAAATCGTTTTATATAAATAATGTTGCCATAAAGATATGTTGTCCGCCGGTGTTAAATAGTAGAATTTATGGTCTTTGGACTCATGCAATGGATATAATATAAAAGTAATGTACATATATAGTATACTCAATACTTTCTGTTACACAATATTGAGCACGCAATATTTCGTATAACTCAAAGAGCGAAAACTGGTCGTTGGCTTACTTGCACTTATACTACAAGAGTTAACCGAAACTTCAAAAACTATGGTAAAACTGATTTTTGCCTAATGCCCAAATTCACAGATAGATATAAATTTATAAAATAAATAACTATTTATGTATATAAGATGGCATTAGTTACCGAAGGATCACTGACATAAAATTACATTGTAGAGCAAAGTACTAACGTAAGAAAAGAAATGGAAAAAACATACAGGTAAAAGCAATGCCCTTGGAAGTAAGAATCTTATAGAAACTAGATATTCCGACACATTTCAGTGGAAGAAAAATTATGAATTTTTCTTTTCATCTCATACTTAGAATTTTGTTGGACTGCAAAAGGCTTTAACTGTCATTGAAAAGAAACACGTTCCAAGAAGAAGATCTGGTCCTTTCCTCGCAAATAATGCTCGATGTTTTCACTGTTCTCGATCATCTGTCAGAGAAAAGGAATGCATGCTAATCTGGCAAGAAAAGCTGGCATGCAGATGGGACAGGCGTGGTCGGGTCGCCTTGCGATTTCGGAACCAACAGGCTCTTCTATATGTAGAGCAGGGTGACAAGGTTGCAGGACAGCGATATATAAGGCGGTCCTGTGCAGTGTTAAACCACAGTTGTACAACAGTCACACAGCAAAATGTACAAGGTAAGCTTGCACTAGAATCAGTGACTATTAGAACAAGCTAAGTGTTCATTAAACAGCTAATTAATACAATCAGCTAAGCGACTTGTTCAAGATAACAAGGCGATTTTCAGAGTATAGCATTTGGAATGTAGAAACTCCCTTTTACTTGATTACATATAACATTTTGTGTCTTTCAGTTCGTAAAACGTTAGTCAATAAGTCATTTGCTCAACATTCAACACTTGACTATGGTGGAATCTTCAGCTGTCGTGAGCTATATATGCCATCAGAGAATATCCTTCATTCAAAAGATTCGTGCACCTCCAGAACTTTCATTTATGATTTATATGAACAGATTTGTTCTAATTTCATTTGATATCGTGCATAATCTTATATATGTCAAGCAGATTCAATACAATCCCGTTTAATAATTTGCTAGGAAGAATCGCCTCTGCTTGTTGCTACCTAGATAATCATCTATTTTAGTTGTGTGTTCCGTCTTCCATTAAGTTTTGCAACAAGCAATCGAAAACGAGAACAATAAACATGGCATGAAGAACATGACATCTTGGCAAGTGAAATTGAGGAAAGTTACGCATGCACATCTCCGGAAGAAAATGGCTTGCGAAAAACATCCATTTATTGAACTTAACTTTTTTAATGTTTAACAAAATTCCGTTAAATAGGTTAAACTGATGAAATTCAGTGCATTATTTTGATTTTCTTATCTACGGGGTTAATAACCTACGTTAACTGGAAGTATATTAATAAAGATGTTTTCAATATTGCTAGACGCTCATTTATGAATTTAAAGCTATTTCTATGCGATCTTTCTGTTCGTCCATCAATTTTAAGACGACTATGCAGCTGCTACTTTAAATCCTTGGCGGCTGTTAAGGGATTGGAGGAAATTAAATCTCTCCATGGCGTTCCTTATTTCTTTCTTCCCATTCCAGATGACTATGCCAACGCGATTCAAAGTCTGTCGGCATGAACATTTGTTCCATGACATTCCGCTGTACTTCATTCAGCCGTCGTCCTAATTATAAAGTTTCCTTTATGCTGGAAATCAATAAATTGCTTTTAATTTAATTTCTTCTTTCTTCGAGTACCACACTAATCACATTCTTTATTATTATATATTGATGCAGTTTCATAAGCTGATGATTTCTAATTTCATTTCCATTGTAGCTTTTCGTACTCGCTGCCCTCGTGGCCGTCGCTAACGCTGGAGTCATCGGCGCTCCCGCAGTCGTGGCTCCTGGAGCCCCTCTGGCCTACGCCGCCCGTGCCGCTCCCTATGCTGTTGCCCACGCTGCTCCCGTCGCTAGGGCCTATGCTGCTCCCGTTGCCGTCGACACCGACTACGACCCTAATCCCCAGTACAGCTACGCCTACGACATCCAGGATGCTCTGACCGGTGATGCCAAGAGCCAGCAGGAGAGCCGCAGCGGAGATGTCGTTCAGGGTAGCTACAGCCTGGTCGAGCCCGACGGTACCGTCCGCACCGTGGAGTACACCGCCGATCCCGTCAACGGATTCAACGCCGTCGTCCACAAGACCCCCCTGGCCGCTCCCGCTGTTGCCAAGGTCGCTGCTCCTGTCGCCTATGCCGCCCCAGTCCACACCAAGGCCTTCCTTGGTTAATTTATTTAACCCAATTCTAGTTTTGTAAATATTTATCTATTTATGTCGCAAAAATAATAAACTCAGCTTAAAAAAAACATTTGTTTTAATTTCTAGATGTTCCTTATATTCAGAACAGTATATACAATAACTGAACTTTTAAATATGAATGCAGCTATATGCATGACGTAATATAAGAAGTAACCTTAATATAGTTTTAAAATAATCTGAGATTATATAGTTAGTTTCTTTAAGAAAAAAGTTTTTGAACACATCCAAGATATCTTCATTTAGCTGGGTGCTAATTTATAATCAACGACGAAAAACACTTGCTGTGAGTCACAATAAAATCTAGTGTAAATGTATCTTCACCGCATTTTCGGCATAAGACACCCAAAAGTGAATACTAAATCCAAAACTTATTTCGGCTAAACAGCAATGACGCTTGCGATATCGAAAGTATCTAAAAGATGAATGTCCAAATAATTCAAAACCTCTACACTGGCATGATTAACAGAATTTTCATGAGTCAAAGATGTGGCGGTGGTATCAAATTTGTGTATCTAAGCAATCATTAGTATTTCAGCAAACCTAGGAGATGACAAGGTCTCCATTGTATAGAGCAAGAGCTAGCACTGTAAAATGATATACATATAATGCAACTATGCACAGTTGAAACGGTTCCCATAATGCATATGGAATACCCGTCAACAGATAGTAAAAAGCTTAACATGTTGAAATATTCTATCGTCAAAGCGGGAAGAGATGACGAATGGGTAAAGCATGTTTGGTTTACAAACAAAAGTCGTTCTTACATTAATAGGCCAGTAAGGTGAAGTTCCCGTTTACCAGGCGTCAGAACAGACTCTCTGCAAGCTTGATGTGTTCAGTGCACTTAAGGTAGAGATTGTAAATGCAAGTTTACAGATTAGCAACCCACGTCACTTCTTTTTTAAGAGGGCTCAGTTGCAATAGCTAAACTCCTCAAGTTTCGCCACAGGAAAGTACATGCACAGCGAAACGGAATGGACAGTTCATCTTCGGGTACGCTGTGCATGGACTTCTCATAACATACCGTGACCCTTTGCTTGAGTGCTTAGCGGTCAGTATAACACGATTTTGTTTTGGCGTGGCAGAAGGCTTAATGAATCTTTGGCTCACACAACCAGAAGAAAATGGAATGACATTGACAATCAATGTGAAAAGATGGTACAAGCCTCATCTATCAGCTGCCCCTTGTGGTAGCGATTGTTTAACTCATTCCGGGATTTGGGTAAAAGTGCCAGAGAACAGAAGTTAGAGTTTGAGTGTAGAACTGCACAGGAGACGGTGAGAGAGCTAACAGATGACATCAGCCGGCGTGGCAACCAGCCATTAAAATGAAATGAACATCAAGAGGAAGTGAAAGGGAAGAAGAAAGTGGTGAGTGTATGGTAACGAAATCAGAAAAAGTGAAGAAAAAATTCCGAATTCGCTCATGGAAATGTATGAGATTTTGTCCTTTTCACAGCCCAGCAATTCAGTGTTCTTACCAACTGAACTATCGAGATGAGCGCTGATTGGATATTTTCCATAATCAAAAAGGCACTAGTAAGGTTGTCAGTTGCTAATGATGTTTCTCCAGAAGAGTTTTAATCGTCTTAAATGCTCTATACTTGTGCATATTTATTATCAGTCCATTTTTTTATCCTACTGAACTGTATATAACTATTAAAACAAAGTAACGAAACTCAAGAAAAAGACCCGTTGTTTAAAGTTCTAAAGATGCCACATTGTTGAGAGATAATCTAGAAGATCTACACTAACAAAGATAGCGTTCCATGTACCAGGAGTTTCGGCTTAACATTTGCTATTTCATCTATCTGTATGTGGGTCTTCTTAAAAAGCCCATAAATGCGCTGTTAAACACAAAAACTATGAGTCTAAATTTAATGTTTCTCTTCACATAAAAATTTAATTGACATTTGTTCATCTATTTCAGTACATGTGACGGTTATAACAAAAAGACAGAATTTCTTGGATTTAACTAAAAAAGAACAACAAGAAGAAATAAATAAAAAAAAAAGAAATATACATTATTTCAAATATTTTTCCTCCTATATTTCTTCAAAATTTTATGACCTCTCAGAATTTTTTTCCTAGAAATATAAGGCTATGCCACATTCCTTTTCTGGAAATTAAAGCATACTTACGCTTTTCAAGGAGCATTTACGGAAATTACTTTGAAAAATGTCAAAAATGTATTTTTTTGTTTGTTTTTCTGCTAATTAACTAGGTTCCCTTTTTTAATTCAAGTAATGAATCTATTTTGTTTTACTTTTACTTTTAGCTCCCTGGGCGTTAAATTTCACCAAATTAACCTGAAATTTTCAACAGAGGATCTTGACACAAGGATAAATAAAAATTAACTACAAGAGTTTAATTAGACGAAGAAAAATATATGCAATACTTCGTTTATATTTAAAATTACGGCAAAGAAAGAAGATTGAGAATATTTTTCTAAAATACTTTATTGAAATAAAAAGTATGCAAACAGTTTTGTCTGTTCTGCAGTTTTTTCCCCCCAAATTTTTTAAAAGCGCACAGCAAGGGGCATTTTATTAAAGGGCCCACAAAAATTACAAAATGACATTTTTGCAAGAAATGTATATATTGGTTTGTCTAAAACTGCATAGCTCGTTTTTGTTATATGTTAATGATTGACCAAGAAAAGTAATATGGTGGTTTCTTCAAGTCTATTCCCTTAAAGCTACATTTCCCTGCTCTAGGTGCATAATCTCGTTCTCTTGTTAAAACAACCTCAATATATCCTGAAAATATAAAGAAGAAGTAAAAGTATTCAGAGTGCCTCTAATACCGTGACATATCTTAGAAAAAATCTAGGACAAATTCAGACTAATTTTCTGAAAAGAATTGTAAGGGTTGACAGGAGCGCGGCAAATTGTGGGGTGAGAAAATAGTTCGACAGTATTTGCAAACAAATGGTTTTTAAAGTCATAACGATTAAACACTGGTTAGAACTTAATCAGGAACAATTTAAAAACATGGAAACTGGACATTTACCATAAAAAGGGGTTTGGAAGGTATCGGAAGGGGAAGATGAGTGCAAGAAATAGAAGAAATGTTTGGAGGAAAGTTAGAATGATATGCAGATAGTGAAAGGCGGGTGTTCCAACGAAGTATCATTGGAATTGCAATCAGAATTAAAAGGGGCATATGAATGAAATGACAAATGCAATGACCTCGAGAGATGGAAAACAGAAATAGACGGATGAGGCAGGGGAAAGAAAGTGTCTTATTTGAGGTAAGAAGGAATGTGAAGCTACAGAATGCTGGAGGTCGCAGATTCTCTTGTGAGGTCCAGGAGGAGGAGGACAGCATGTCTAAATTTTGTATTAGATAAGAATAATTGATAGGGGCGATGTAAATTTATTATAAAGAAAGATGAGCAAGAGAAAATATCTGGTTAGAGAGAACATAGCAATGCACTTATCCATTTTAAATGAGCTTCTGTTTAGCTGTTTTATATATGTATGTATTTCTGTTGCTTAGTGCTCTTACGTGTAAATAGCTCCAACAGTGCGCTGGATAAGTATTTATTTATGTATTGTTCAAATAAATACACATTTACTATTATCTAAAAAAAGTTGTTCCACACGAGCTAAGCATCTTTTTTATGGTTCACCACACACTACCCTAGAGACTGAGCCTTGCGCGCATAGGCTTGCAGACTTTAACGCATTTCTTCCGAGTTATGGCTTACTTTCGAGTTACTGGTAGGTTGTCATGTGTTACATGCTTGTATTAATTTTACTTTTTTGAAAATCCAAATGCAATATGAACAGCTTATGATTAAAAGAAGATAAGTTAAAAATGAAGCAGTGACATTTGAACTGATTGCTCGAAAATAACATGGCGTAAAATGTACCTTCCATCACTTTGCCAATATGGGAGGGGAGGGGGCATAAACCTTCAGTCAGAGCGAATAAGACCGAAACATGGTGAACTACCACTTCTCAATTTTGAACGTTACTGAAGAAAAAGTCCGAAATATAACACTGGAAGCCGTTAATACTCTTACATTTCTCAGCCATCAAACCACCTAACAAACATATAAACCATAAACCAAGAAATGTAAGAGAAGAGACTTCTCTCACTTGAACAGCAAAAGCATGGGTGTCTTTGCCTTCAGTTTCACCACGAACTGAATAAGCTCAAGTTTCTCATTGAAAAGTCAAATATAATATTGAAAGGCTTAAGCTAATCATTCCCTGTAAAATAAACATATTTAAGTTTTGGTAAATTTTTCTCTTGTTCCTTTTTTTAAAATAAATATTGAGTGAAATTATTTTAATTACTTTTACCATTAACACAAGTATTGGATGTGGTAGTTGCTCAAAAGTATTCTTGTCTCGTGCAGCAGGTTACGGAGGAACGAACTACGGCTAGCTAATTACGTACTAATGATTCAGCACGTTAAACAAGTCAAGAACTTCCAGCTATAAGGCATGTTGCATTCCTCTGCAACCTTAACCGTGGATGGCTGCAAATGTCATCATGGAACACAATTTGTCAAAAATGCCTCTCACGCTCTCAAGGTTGAATAATTTATTATCAGTTTTATTGCTATGCTGAAAGACACCATAAAAGAGTTGAAATGATTCAACTGAACGTGATGACACAAAAGTGCAAACCTTTATTTAAATCAAATACAACGATTAGCATAAAATAAGTATTATTTGCTGAGGAACAAATGCAGGTCACGAGCTCGCTGCAACTCTGTAGCATTTCCTTTCTAGTCTCGTGAGGTTAACTTGGCCCCAGAAACAGCAAATTGAAATAACATTGACCCTCAGAACTTCTGTGTTCCAGATTACTTTCTTATTAGTAAGAGTTCCTTTGTCCTGAAGTTATGTGAGCGCTTTGCAGCCGCAACGAATCGGGGAAAGTATGTGAATTAAGCGGACATGGCAGCGGAATGCAAAGAACATGTTATGTTATTTCCCTAATTTATATAACATATGAAGCTTCTTGTACAAATATTACATAATTAATATATTATTAGCGCTTCCCATTCTTTTAATGGTGTTTAACACCCGTTTTTACTACTGAGGCACCACACTGATGATAATATGAAATGAAATTATATATAGGGCAAGGATTTTTTTAAGGAAGGAAACGTTCCACGCCTAAATTTAGGGTACCTACCCGGCATTTATGAGGACTGAGGAAAACCTGGAAAAACGCTCAATCAGGGAGGACGGTCCTGGTGGTATTCGAGCCCCAGACCTCCCGCTCACGTGTCCCCACCTTAACGACCTCGGCCACTGCAGCGCTTCCCGTGCAGCGGGTAGATTTCCTAACTGAGATTTTTTCAGGGGATTTCCTTCAGTTCTTTAGGTAAATTCTTAAGAAATTTAGTCCACAAAGTTCCCTGAACTCATTTAGCCAAATCTCATTCTTCATCTTGCTCAGATGATTAAAAAGAGTTAAACGTATTTAAATAAAATGAACGAAGTTTTCAAACAAAGCACAAATGTGGTTTTCAAATGTTTATTATTCGAGTATATGGCTCAAATTTTGTCACACTTGCTAACCACTTCGCATTTTCGTTGAGTTTTGCTGCAGTTTAACGGACTTAAAAATGTTTCCAGCATATGCTTTTAATATGTACTAAAGAGTATTTCCTTACTCTTTACTTCATGGATATAATTTTTAGTTACTAGTGAAGTCTGTTGAACAAAATTACTACTGATCTGGTGGAGTGCTTTATGCGACATTCAAAAGGTTTTGCAAGTGTCACTTTAAAAGTACAAGTGAAGGACTGGAAACTTATCCTCACAATCCGTAAAAGTGCTCTCCACCTCTCTCCACACACAGTTGAAGACGGTGCAACCATTTGTCGGTACTCGGACTGAAATATTGTCAACAGAGCTGCCTGCACTCGTTTAAAGGGTTTTCCAGCAATGCAAGATTTCACAAGGAGGAAGCGAGGAAACAACCACAAGTTCGCACGTGCAAGGTCACGGCTATATGGTAAATGGTCAAGCAACTGAACTTTGGCGACTTCCAGTTTCCACATACTTGTAGCTGTTCTGTTGGGAGACGCATTGTCGTGCAAAAGCAACTGCTCCTGTCTTTGTGTGTCGCCGCCTAATGGATTAAAAATATGTGTCATAGTATTCCCCATTCTTGCCATTCCTTCCGACACACTGTCAACCACTAATTGCCTTTCACAGTTGAAGAAAACAGTGGACATTCGCTTCCAAGAACGAAAATCTTGTCGAAGAGCAAGTGATTCTGGGTCATTCTCATTTACCCACACGCAGTTCTGAGCTTTATTTGGAGAAGTATAGTAATAAAACCAATTTTCATCATCAGTGTATACATCTGTCAAACGTTAGGACCATTTGGGGAAAACCTGTTCAGCAGTTTATTTGCACATTCCTTTTTTATCCCCCCTCCTTTTTCTTCTTCTTCTTCTTCTTCTTCTTCTTCTTCTTCTTCTTCTTCTTCTTCTTCTTCTGCCAATGCTGATATCCTCTTCCACACTACTTAGCATTTGAACAGTAATAGGTCCATTTTCCTCCACCAAGTTCTTCATTTTTTAAATTGTTTCTCGTTCACAGCTTCCCGAGGCCGGCCAGGGCGAGGGTTGTCATTCAAAGTCTTTCGCCCTTCTCCAAAAGATCAAATCTATCTTGTAATGGTATCAAATGATCACCATGAACAGCTACCAAGTCCTCGTGTTTTTCGCTCTTTCGCCTAGCTTATACTGCGTGAACATGTGGAATCTAAAGTTTACTTTAGCAATATTCATGATCTTTCACGTGCTATTGACACAGAACTGTACTCAACAGACAACGACTATGCAAGATTAAACTTGTAGCTACGCATATTTTGGTAGCTTAAGGTTCACTGTTGCCAGGTGCGCTTGTTACATTTTTGTAGACATTAATGTCCAACAATGGATAGACGGGTTGCTAAACTTTTATATCAATGATATAAATACAATCAAGGAAGTGCTAACATAATTGTTTTCAAGGCATTCATCATTATAGTTTTACTATATCTATTAATCAATAACAAAGTTATGTAACAAAAAGATAGAATTACAAGCTTTACAGAGAGCGTTATGTTTGCAATGAACCCCATACCTTTGTACAATAGATGCCAGAGCAGAATTAACACCGTTTTATTTCAGGCCGTGTTGCTGCTTAATTTTCGTATTAATTTCGCTCCCATGAAGTTTGTGTAAAGTAAATTATAAACTATGAGTTAAATTAATCGGGCTTATGTGTGCTCACCAATGCAAGTATTTCCAACATCCTTCAGTTTTATAGCGGAAATTATTAATAAATGGAACAAGGTTATTGAAGGTTATTTTGTATAGCATGTCTACACCAAAGCACCCTAATTTTGAAGACTTTAAAAAAAGTAATGCTTTTTGTTTCATGTCTGACCCATCGGTTGTGCACAGAAGTAAACATTCCAGCCTACTTTTCCTCTCGGCCGAAATTTAGTGAGTTTGGCGGTTTCAGTCTGTGTGAAAATGGCATCGGTTCAGGAGGTGTTATAATATGTCAAGTTTAACACAGTTATTAGAATGTATATGACCATCGTGAGATGCCAAGAGGATGAAAGCATGACATGGAGGAGGCCGGGCGTCTCTGATGAGCAAGTAGAGAACCTCAGTCAAGCTTCAGGAACCATAAAACTGTAAACAGAAAATGAGTCTCTGTATGTACAAACTACTTCAGTGACATGCATTTGCTTGTAACATGCTTAAAACAGAACCGACGGAAACTCTGTTATCATGTTTTCCAAAATCTCATTGTGGAACCCGAGCATGAGAGTCTGAAATTGAACATTTGGTCAAAAGTTGATGTGCTTGCTATATGATCATCTTTGTTACAGGAACAACGTCCTGGATTTACAGGAGCTATACGGCTTTCCCCAAGTTGATTGCCTTATTTGCTATATAGTTGGAAATAAGTTACAATTAGAGCATTTCGGCATTTTTTTTCTTGCATAAGGTTTACTGCATATGTTAATTAGAAATAAAATGAAATTAGCGTTACAGATGAATTAATAAAGTAAAATAATTCCTCTGTATATTCTCCGGAGCAAAGAACTAAGATTTTATCGAACGCTGAAATCGGCAATTCGCCGCCAACTTAAGATACAACACTTTCGTTGGCTGCTTGCACTCGCAGAAAGTAAAAGTGATCTGACTTCCTAGTACATTTTACTTTCATTTGGATATACATGACGCATAAATGCCGACCAGTTTTAGTTAGTTTGCATTTCTATAACAGAGAATTAACTGAATGTATACATAAAGAGCGTTGTTACGTTTTTGCTTCCTACAACTCTTTTTCCAGGCTATATTTTTACATATTTTCTGCCCCAAGCGGATATACAGGTAAATAACCTATATTGAAGAATACTTTAGGAAATGCTTCCATCTACAATGTATAGTTGTGCAATCTCAAACAATTTTGCGTAGAAGAGAAAACTATAAATAAAGTTAGGTTCTTATCTCATTGTAAAGTGTAGAGAATTCTTTCAGACAAATGAATTTTTAGCGAATTCCGAAGGAATGTGTAGCTATTGCGGTTTTATTCATATAAATATTTTTGAAAAATTTTCTTCAAATCTGCATCGATCCTACTTACTACGCACCAAAAATATGTTAAAACTTTAGTTGCTGTATTTTCTCAACGAAACTGGCATTTAATAATCAATTAACAAACGATTCATTGATTCGTTAAACAGTAAAATTGGACGACCATTGGGGATGAGGGTTAATTTAAAGTGAAATTTTAAAAATCACTCTAAGGACCCATATTTTGTTTCTCAACGAAATTCTGCATATACCATTGAAATGAAATAAAATCTGAAAAATAGCGAAATTAAGCTATTAGGAGTGCGGCGTTTATTGAAACCGAACATTTAAAAATCATTCTAGCGGCACCAATGTTTGTTTTCTCGCACCAAACCCCGTATATTTCATTTAAATAAAATAAGACAAATAGTTTCTGAAAATCAGGGAAACCGGGTCATTAGAAGTGGGGGTATACCTAAAAACCGAAATTTAAAGAGAGCTCTAGTGGCACTAATTTTCTGGTCTAGAGCTCTATAATATTCTTCACAAATTCGACTTGCTGAAGAATTCGCTTAGTTAACGCAGCTCTTGCGTGGCGAACTTTTGTATAAGCATCAATCATTTCAAATATAAATCTTTATACGCATATTTCTTGACACTTCTTCATTTTTAAATCTTAATCTTAATAACTAAAAATATACACCACGTTGCGATCTCTAATTATTGTAAGTGAAATCAATCTCTTAATGAACACTCTATATTAACTTCAAGCTACAGAGTACGTTTGGTGTTCTCTTCTGGATTCTTGGTGTAATCATTGTGTTTACAGGCTATGAAATTGATGGTAGATAGAGAGAGAGAGAGAGAGAGAGAGAGAGAGAGAGAGAGAACTTCTGAGCTGAATCAACAGGGGTGAAAATAATACATTTTTGCTGATTGAAATCAATTCAATTATTGCTGTGCAAATGATCCTTGTTGGGACACCGCCTTCAGATGCCAATTTTTCTTCGTGAGTAAGAAAGCCAGGGAAAAAAACTGTAATCGTTGGCTGGAACTCGGCATCAAAATTTGGATGGTATATCCAATTATTAGTCTAATAATTTTCATTTAAAATATAATGGCAAGTTTTAACACAATGTCCATTTCCAAATAATTCAGAATTATTATAAAGCTTTTTTTTTAAATAACCGAAGCACGTTATTTGCTGATAGTAACAGTTGAAGATTTAAAAATGCACCAAGTGAACCAGGGCAGCCTCTTCGTAAACCTTGGTTTCAGAACTTCATTCACTTCAAAATGTTCAATTGTTTACACCACTGGACTAGTTATTTTATATGTGGCATTCATTATTATATAAAGGCATTTAGAATAAACATGAAAAATACCAGAATGTTGTAGTAAGATCAATGCTGTAAAAGCGAAAATGATTAACAAGTTTATTTTTTCTGCGTGCTGAAAATAGAAGGTGGATACGAGGATTATTTCAAAAGTTCTCGGACTTAAGCACTAAATGACCCAAGAGTTATTTGAAATGATTTTTATTTTTCAACACAGTCTCCCTTAACACCAATGCACCAGCGATGCTCCAAAGTCTTTATCCCATCACGGTGGTCAATCTACAAAATACGCCTCAACTAATGATTTAAACCCCTTCGTCGGACGAAGATTTACAAACACCACGGAGTTTTCTCAGTTTAGGGAATAAGGCGGATGCAAATTGTACCCCAATTTGTTGATTTTAGTCATTGGAATGATACATTTAAGGGCATCCATTATCTTGATGGAAGACTACATTCTTCTTTGATAAACCTGGCCTTTTCCCAGGCATTTTTGTCTTCAATAGACCCAAAAGGCTTCGTAATACGCTCCAGTGTAAGATAATCAATTAGCAGTGCACCTTTGGCATTCCAAAAAATCTCCGATGTCATGATCTTCCCGGCCGATTTGGCGATGAGAATCGTAATGCTTTCATTGTTTAGACTGCTGTTGCATATTGGTCACAAATCAGGCATAAAACCTGCGGAATATACCTGAAAACGAGCCAAAATTAGCTGAGATTTGCACTTTGATTCACTTTTGATCCTGGATCAGTAGGCGGAGCACCCACTTTGTCAATAATTTTTTTCAAGCACAATTCTTTCCGCAAAATATCAAATACGAGTACTGCTGAAATGTCCAGAGTTTCAGCTATTTCGGACACTTTCAGTAAAACCACGTCGTGCACCTAATTGAAAATGTCCGATGTAACGGATTTTGGTGGTCCGCTGCGAGGGTCATCGTACAAGCTTTCAGCCGCGTATAAACTCCGAGCTCCACTTGGAAACGGTTGAAAGTATGATGCAGATTCCCCTAGACCAGAATGTGTGTCCTAAACGTATGAACTTCTGTTGCACTCACGCCTTACTTTGTCAAGTACTTAATAAGCGCACTATGTTGATATTTTGCAGATTCCCCTAGACCAGAATGTGTGTCCTAAACGTATGAACTTCTGTTGCACTCACGCCTTACTTTGTCAAGTACTTAATAAGCGCACTATGTTGATATTTGCCATTTTTCCTGCACTGCAACAAACAGCTATAGCGACTCGATTCATTACCAATTGTTGCATAAATTGTTACAAACAGGCGGTTTTTGGTAACAAAACTGCTTCGGAACTGCCCCTGCAATCTGTGGGCCATTCCGAGAACTTTTCAAATGATACTCGTATTCGATCCATTTTCATGAAATAATGATTGGTTATAAATGAAATTTGTAAGGTATGTACATATGTATAGTTTTAGCTTAATTCAACATGGCTAATATCCATTCCAAAGCATTGAGTCCAACTCTTAAATGAAAACCGAAAGACGTTTGTAAGCATGTCACCGAAATCGCTGCATATGCTTCTCGAATGCAGTTCTGGTAATCTCTCAGTTTGGTTTTGTACGCTGGTGACTTCATAAACTCGCAAGTGAAACAGTTTAAGGGACATTGGGAGTGAATTTTAAGTTCCACGTTTTTGTATAACTTTTTTTTTAAACTTTAACTGTGATTGTATTGCTGTTAGTTTACCAATTTTCCTTCAAATTGGATAAATACTTTATTTACGTAAATATGATGCATAATCAAAATGTCCCACGCGGTTCATGAGTTGAGAAAATTTGTTGGCATTTTTAACAGGAGCATTGTACCACATACAAAAAGTGTATACAAAGATGTTTTAAATAAATTTTATGAGTGAACACTGATAATTGTTTTAATCTTTAAGAAATGTTGATCTTTAGAAAATATTTTCCATAAAATATTTTAAATTATTATTTGTGTTGTATACATATTTTATCTTATAGAATATTAGAACATATAGATCTGCACATTGTAGGAAATTTTAATTGAATTTAAACAAAAAGTGTTACGCGTAAAACAGTTTGAATGTGTGAACATGAATTTTTGGAAAATGCTCTTTTATAAAAAAAGTATACTGGGAAACATTGTGACTTAAAAGGACACGCGGAGCTCTTTAAATTGCCATAGAGCCCGAAGGGATAGGTGGATGTGCAATTGTTGACTCTCTGTGGACGCCCAAGGTTCAGGGAATCATTTGCAGCACAAAGAGAGAGAGAGAGAGAGAGAGAGAGAGAGAGAGAGAGATTTTTTTTGCCAGATTTTGGCCAAAAACTCACTCCCAGAGAGAGACCTTAAGGGCGCCAAGTCCGATGAACGCGAACACCGTATTCGAGGTAAATCTCTGCCTATCCATCTGTTGGGAAATCGATAAATGAGATATACTCTGATATCCAAAGCAAAATTAGGATTTCATTTGTTTGATTTATTTTGGACGCTGTTTATAATCTCAGATCATCAACGTCCCATTCAATTCAGGGCATGAAACGGTCGACAAAATTTGCTCAGAGGCCTCTTCTTTCAGGCTTGAGGTTCTTTTACCTGCCGCAAATCTACGATATGGAACCTACGACTTTACTTCCCTTCCGAAAGAAACTATACTTAGGATTTTTACGGCCTAAAATCCAATTGCTCTGGCAGGAATTGAACCCACGATCTTGGAAAATCAAGGTGTGTTCCATTATTTTGAAAGACAACAGTGTTCACAATGTCATCCGAATGTACTGGTAAATTCCTGTTGCAATTCTGCAATGGAATATCGACAACAGAAAATCGTTCCTCTTTAAACATCATTCTATAGTGATAGTTCGAAATAAAAAATAAAATCTTCAAAGTTTTCAAAACTTAATGACACAGTACATTGAAATATTCACTTTGTATTTCAGCAATGTTTACGTCGTCACGGGTGGCCGGGCTCGATTCCCGCCAGGACGATCCTCCCTTAATGAGGTATTTCCAGGTTTTCCCCAGTTCTCATAAATAGCAAATGCCGGGGAGGTTCCATAAACCTAGGCCTCGAACGCTTCCTTCCTTTATTAAAAAAAATCAAGTTTATCAATCATTTCATTTCATTTCATTTCATGTATCATTAGTGTCCGCCGCCTGTGTTGCCCCAGTAATAAGAACGGGCGTAAAACATTATTAAAAAAAAAAGAAATATTTACTTGAGCAATGTATGCACTAGAACAGAGATATTCAACCTGGGGTACTCAATGACTTCTGAGGCTGTTTGTAAAACTTAATCACCACTCATAATAAGATTGTTCAACTAGTGAAAAGTTGGTGTGCACTAAACAAGTTCGCTATCTGAATAAGAAGTCAGAAAAGTTTTAAGTTCAGAATATAACAATACTTTCTACCATTTGTAAATTTGCTCTTTTATTTATTTAATAAGTAATAAATGGTTTTATTTACTTTAGGTAGATTTATGCATAATTTGAACTAACCATAGCTCGGGGGGTACAAGCTTGAGTGGAGAAATAGCTTCAGGGGTACATGGGGAAACAGAATACCGTTGCCCTAGAGTAAAAGCAATATATCTCCCTTCTTAGCATTTGCATTTAAGGTTAGCAGTTTTAACGGGAAAGAAGCGCCAGTCGAGTCTATTTCATTCGAAAAAGCTTCCCTGGAAGATGCCTTCCGAGGAAACAGGATAGGGGCGGTGGCGATGACCGAGATTCGAACCAATTCCTGCAAGACACGTACTCGCATTACCCTAGTTTACGGTGGGAAATAATTGCAGCGAGGTGAAACAATAGTGGCGCGCTAATGATAATGATAATGCTAACAATGTTTAACCTACATTTTTGTGAAGTTGCTACCGAGCGACAGATAATGTAGCCCGGGGCAAGGGCACCCATACAAAACCACCACAAGGTGTGCCCAATGTCGTAACGCGTGGTCCATTGCATCACGGGCGATCGCATAGTGACAGGGCTTTGGCTATATAAAGTGGTCGCCGAACCAATATCAGGTAACATTTTGTCAAAACATCAGCCATGGCATTCAAGGTAAGTGAACGCTCGTTCTCATCCACTTTAGAAACGCTTCGGTGTTTTACTGCTATCACAGGCGAATTAACTTAATATTGCAGATTGCTTCCAAGCTTACACAACAAGCTGCGCATTATTTTAAATTGTTATATTATGAATAATATTAAAATAACAACTTATTACAGGATGAAATTCATTTATCAGAACAATTATTCTATGTTTAGATCTTTAATTTAAATTGCTCTGTTTTATCTAGAACAACATTTTTGATTTCTAAATGAAGGTGCTCTAAAACCGAAGAAATATTTTTCACGATGTATGAAATTTGTATGAAATGCTCTTCACAAAAAGTCTACAGACGCAGTTTCTATTTCCGGATTGAATGGGGTCTTAGATTATTTTTTAATTACAAGTGTCTATATCACTTTCACTTTATCGTTTAGTTCATACAGCAAATAATGTTCCGCATTTAAAATAAATTATTGTAAAATTGTATTCTATTTACCAAAATCTACACAATACATGAATTTCAAAATGTTAACTGCTTAAATGTTTATTACAAACACTGAAAAACTGAAAGTCAACTACTGGACAGGTTAAGTTTGTTTAATTCAATCATCTGATTATTGAGATTTTATTATCACCTTGCCTCTTGTGGTCTTAGGTTCGAATCCCGTAAAGTCATTTGCATAAGTAAGTTATTTACGGAAAATTTTCTTATACTTATAACGCGAATGTTAGGAAACTTTAAATTTCAGGCCTTGGTTCGTCATTTCATTCATTCTTCGTTTCTTTACAAGACTTTTAACTGTAAACATATACAAAAAAATAAACTAAAAGTAAATAAATCTTAGAAATAACTCACGACATTGCTTAGTATATTATCTAGAATATCGTGATTGTCTTATATTATGGTCATGAAAAGACAACCGCAAAACAAACTGCAACAGTTTCCAACGTAAGTAGCATCAGAAATAAATCAAATATTTATAATGAGCATCTTTTCTCGTTTTAAAATGACATTTGCTGTCAAATTTCTATAGCAATATAATTATACAGCAGATAAAAGTTTGAAATTTCTGAATAATGCGATCCAACCAGTGTCTTCCACACATACAATGAATTACAAAACATGATAAAATTTGAGTTATAATAAGAACATTTTACAGTCACACATATTTTTATATTGTATTAATAAATTTAGAACCATAACCCAGTTCCAAAACTTGAAAATCATTGTTCCACCCGGCTAATGAACCTGGATTCTGGAAACAGATAAGCGTATAAACATTCGACAACGGCGGTACCCTGTCCTCTTTCCATTCAAGGACATGCATTCTTACACCGGTTAAGTTCAACAGTCCCGGTGTGTCATTGTAAAGTAAGGAAGTGTGAGAAATACAACTTCCTTTCCAAGAGCATGGCGTAATGTGCTGGTAAGTGAAAGTAAGGAGAGTAAGCCACACCCTTGCTGCATTTACTCTTGCACCACCACAATTTGCCCCAAATTCTCAACCGCCTATAGTTTTGCATGTAGATTTTTGAGACTTCTGATCACAAAGCAACCTCAAGTTAAACCATTTACGATTTTTAAAACCTGTAGTTTTGTTATTTACCCAAAATGATAATTATTACGGGCATGGAGAGAGAATTATTTAACACTACTCACTGGTTCAAAAACGAAATGACATGCCATTCCACCAACAATACTTCCTTAGGCCGAATGCTTCTATAAACACGTCAGAGCAAGTGCCGTCAATCTTTTATTTCCAGTATCATTGCCCAAATCGAACTTCAATCCTCAGCGGGTATCAAAGTCTTAACTAAAAAGTACAGTTTAATTATGTAAACTTCTTACTGCTATGTTTTAAAGTCGTGACAGTATATAAAAGTCAACAAACTTTTTTGTGAGCACTTCCATTTACGTTGAAAGTATTAAAGCTATAAGCGGCACAAAATTAAAGTTCTGATACTAGATTGCAAAAAAATGAATACATTTTACGACGTCGAAAAGGAACTCCTGAAAAATATTAGCAAGGAATCTACTATTTAATAATTATTAACTTATTTACAAATTAATGCTCGGTAAAATATTTACCTCAACATGTTCTAAAAGGAGCCGTTCCAAAAGCGCAGGAATATAAGGTAAAAGCCTTAGTAACAGAGAATTTAGAGATGTACTATTACATAACATTTACTTGAAGTTATATTAATTTACAAGATATACCGGATCTTAATGAACACCGCCGCAGTAATGTCAGAGCCTGTAGAAAGGGTCTTAAGATAAATGATTTGAGATAGAAAATCTACCGTCTGGTTGCTCACAATTCAATAAGCTAATAACAGACCAGTACCCACTGACTAATGAAGCTGCCATACAATAACGGATTTGTCCCTTTAGCGCACCGTTTGATATTGGGGTCCAGTAAAAGCGAATCTTTGTTACACAGCTCGAGTCTCATTGATTATGTTACAACTTACGTAAGCATACCTTTCTATTCCGCACAAATCGAACTTACGATCTTCAAAACAACAACATCTGCCTCCTTGTGCATTAGTCCAAACAGTTAGGTACATAACTCATTTATTACCGCCACGGCATCCTCCGTTAGCCACCGGCAGATCAAAGAAAGGCACAATAATAACATTGATAACTTTTGGCCCAGCTTTAGGTAACCTATCATTAACACTATTCAAAGAGAAGTTTGTCTGCTATAAATTCCAGGACTGCTATTGACTGAGGCTAAAATAGTATTGGTGAGTAAGACAGGGCCTCATCGCTAGACAAGTTTAACATTTGTTAACGAGAAAAAGATGAGACATAACCGTTGTTCGACGCCGTACTTCATATGGCTAGTTCTAGGCTTTAGAGATGTTTGCAGCACGCTGATGATATTTGCTCGATAGAGAAGTGGTTAATTTTGCTTTAACACCAATTTATTACATTAGCATCTATAAAAAAGAAGTTTTACTGTCAAAGACATGAATTTAAATACTTATTAAATTTGTTTTCACAGCTGTTCGTTCTTGCTGCCCTCGTGGCCGTCGCTAAGGCTGGCGTTATCGGCGCCCCCGCCGTTGTAGCTCCTGGAGCGCCTCTAGGCTATGCCGCCCACGCTGCACCCTTGGGCTATGCCGCCCACGCTGCACCCTTGGGCTATGCTGCCCATGCTGCTCCCTTGGCCTATGCCGCTCCCGCTGTCGCTAAGGTCGCCGTTGATACCGACTTCGACCCTCATCCCCAGTACAGCTACGCCTACGACATTCAGGATGCTCTGACCGGAGACTCCAAGAGCCAGCACGAGAGCCGTGACGGAGATGTGGTCCAGGGTAGCTACAGCGTGGCCGAACCCGACGGCACCATCCGCACCGTCGACTACACCGCTGACCCTGTCAACGGATTCAACGCCGTCGTACACAAGTCCGGCGCCGCTGTTGCCAAGGTTGCTGCCGCCCCCGTTGCGTACGCCGCCCCCGCTATAGCCAAGGTAGCTGCTCCTCTCGCCTATGCTGCCCCCGCCGTGGCTAAGGTAGCCGCTCCTCTGGGCTATGCCGCCCCCGCCTACGCTGCCAAGGCTTACTATGGTTAAGTCTGCAATTTCCTTCCCCATTCTTCATCATTCGGCGATATCCCTACACCTTCAATGCATAAGATGCTGTCATAACCATCAACCGTTCTAGTGTTGTTTCATTTTTGTAAAGTATTTATTATCACTTGCAATATATATTGTACTTTATTTTGTTAAAATAAATGTAAATATATACTTCCAAAATGTGTATTTAAATCACTAAAATGTAATGTCCTAAGACCAATATATTAAGATACTGGGGTGTTGGCTTTAAATACCAGCTTCTTATCCATGATCTAATCTGCTACTGTATAAGACTGCTAAAACTTTAGTTTTAGTCTTCACGATATAACATTTTACGTTCAGCGAAGAGCAGAGTATCAACAAAATTCCACCTAAAAAGAATATACTTGTTTTAAGAAATTCAAAAAAAAAAAAAAATGGAAAATGTGATACAAAATAATTTTTAATAAAATGCAGTGTAACTGTAAAAAAAATATATACGTTGTTTCTGCTCATATATTTGTGCTTCCCCGCTCTTTCTTTAATTGTGTATCGTATGTACAGTCGAATACCCATGAATAAAATACAATAAACCTCTAATTACTCCTTCTATTGAAGGGAAGGATAGGAGCAGTTAATTGAAAATGACACAATTAATTTTCTTACCTTATTTTTATATCCGTTTGAAGAAATCTGTCGTCTTTTTCTGAACTATACTACTAACATTTTTTATTCTTCTTCTATACAAAATACTGTCCAAGAATGAAGGGACACTTTCTCTCTGCTGATTTCACAGTGTTCCATACTGTTCTGACTACGTTAACCACCATTTTACCATTGCCAAACATTTCTTTAATTTTCACTTTCGTTTTTATAATCAAAACCAGTTTTCTTTTAACTGATGGTGAAGACATAGTAGGGCGAAATCCCCAACAAAGTGAAAAATGAGCTTACAAGTTTTACTGTGTTACGCATGGACAAAGTGTTAAAAGAAAGGATAATAGTACTTGTTTACCGTTATGTAGTAGTCTCAGACTTGTTAGACACATAGTATTAAAGAGTACAGGAAAATTCTAGTGGGTTTTTCATAATTAAGTATCGAAAACATTAATGGGTAGCAAACTGTAGAAAAATCCGATGATCGGTTAATCGAGAGGCTCTATTGTATAATACTAACGTACAGAAGTTTAAAACAATAAAACTGCTATGAAAATGTAAGGTAGAATAGTAGAATGCTTTATTTTAACTGACAGAGTTAAGGCCATAAGACCTCTTTCACTCATTCAGTCCTAATTAATACAATGAATAATACAAGACATATAAACAAATGTTAAACTATAACATTTACACTCTTGAATTTACGTCACATATCTGAACTATAAGCTACTAATATAGTATCTAGAATTTGTAGTCAAATTTGTATGTATTATTCAAACCTAGATTCTATAATTTAAGTATTAAAAAATATAAGTTTATGCATATCTAAAGCAAACAAAGGTTATGGTTGTTAAATTTAATTACATAATACACAAACACAACAATAGGATAACCAATAAACATAAGCCTAAAGTTAATTAATAAAACTATCCCACCAATCAAGTAAAGAGAAAATAATTAATGTGTCTATTTCATTTATGTCAAGTCATAAAACCCACCAATGAAATTAAACAAAAATCTGATTTTTGACCAATCAAAGACCGATATCGCAATGAAATTATCGTATTTTTTATGTTCCCCTTTATCACGCGAAGTGCATTTGTCTTGTATTCAGTATAGTCAACTCTATATACTGAGCCATGCTTCACTGACCACTGTTCTGCTTTCAGTAATTGTACACTTAACATACAGTAATTATAATTGTACATTTAACAAGTTAATGTGTATTTACTCAAACAACTGTTTTGGTGTATTCGGCTAAACAGTCTGATTTTTTTTAATTATGTAACAATACCTGCCTAAGCAACCACAAATGTTAATAAACATGTCCAGAATGGTAATATGTTATCTCTGTTGGTATTAGTAAATCGAACTGTATCGATTGTAATAGTCGACTGTTGTCCATTTTAGTCTCACGGCTTCTGAATAGGTACATATTCATAAGTATAACTGTCAATACTCTGAGTCTTAATTTCAAATATATATTACTTTTATTCTTATTCTATTCATGAAGTAGTTCTAAACCCCTATTTGGGTCTTCCCTATTGGCATTACTGACAATCGCTATTGGTCTGTTGCAAGATGCTTGAAAAGGTTAAGTATTCATAATACAAATATACAATTATTACAGTTTTATAAGTAAAATTATGGGGAATGCATATTAAATTTCTTATTTTATTCGTGAAATAGTCCTAACAAATATCACTCGAGCATCTCAGCTTTCCAGACAAATTCGGTCATTACGGCAGTCTGAACCCTCTTGTGATAGTTGTGATAAAAAAACAAATTGTACATTCATTAAACATTCATCAATTTTACATGGAAATCGGATTATTAAGCAATAATTATTGAAATTCAGTTTCATACAATGTCATTGTCCGATAGCCCACCTTCCCTCCTGAGCTATCCGACTCTTAGTAACAGAGATGGTAGACAATAAAGAATACCGCCAAAGGTGGCCAAGGTCGTTAAGGCGCGGACTCGTGAGCGGAGAATCGGGGTTCGAATCCCGCCAGAACCGTCTTCCCGGACTGAGATTTTTTCCAAGTTTTCCTCAGTTTTTATAAATGGCAAATGCCGGGGATGTACCCTAAACTTAGGCCTGAAACGATTCCTTCCTTAAAAAACAATAAATCCTTTCCCAATATACCTATCATTTCATCTCATGTATAATCAGTACTCATCACCTGTGGTGCTTCTGTAGTAAAAACAGGCGTTAAACACCACTCATTCATTTATTACAATAAAGAATACAAAGATTTGTGGCAAGGTATAAGCAGCAGATCGTCGTAGTAACACCTGGTGCCTAATTGAAAATGTGCAGATAAATTTTGAAAACGCGAAGCAGACTGCAGAAAAGGAGATTAAGAGAAAGCATCACTAAACGATGGTTTAGTGTTAACCAGGACAGTCTCTCGATATACGGGGAAACATAATTATGTTGTACATATAAGAAAACAGCGCTCCGTCTATGTTGTAGTCTGTTGCTCAGTTTTGTTGAGGTTAGTTAACAGAACATCACAATAAAGTCAAATGTGACATTACCACAGCTTTACTAGGATTGACTTTAATTTATTAATCTACAGCAAAATACTTCAATCTCTTAAATAATACAAAATATCTTTTTTCTGGTAAGATTCACACATGGAAAACGAACACATTCAAGAATTTTAAGTTTCAGATTTTTTTAAAATTATTTGCACACATTCATCTTCATGTGAAAATTGCTTTACGGCAATATGATTTTAATATCTTAATAAGAACCAAATATATGGAGTCTTAAAGTAAGCAGAAACTTGTTTCGGAGTTTCACGGAGAAATTTTGTTTTAGTCATAATTTTTGATAGATTTGAGATAGAAAACTAATTGATGTTTTCTTTCGGTTATAAATGTAATATCTGAAATTCATTTTGTGACTTTTTATGATACAAAATCTCTAAAAGTAAAAACATTTTTTTTTCCTAAAAAGTATCGTCTTGAATTTTGCTTCCAGAAATGTTGCAAATAAGCATATTTTTCTTAGGTAACAATGGTTTTGAGCTGTCAATAAATATCAGAGATATTTCAATTTTTCACACACAGCACATAAGATTCTAATGCAGATTCCGAAGAGAAAGTCTTAGCTACAAATGAGCAATATATAGTTGCCATCACAACTTAAAAAGCCACAAATTGCAGAAAAAGAAGTTTAAAATCCTCTAAAATAAAATATTGCAATATTAGTTTGTTGATTTTTAACGTAAATGCGTTACTTAAACGTTTACTTAATTATTTAACTAGATTGGTTGATTGCTTTACTTGAGTATGTGCCTTACAATTTTCACACATTTTGTTGACAACGTATAATCATGATAGCCAATCTAGGAATACATATGATTAAATATCCCACAAAATAACAGTCCAATTGAAAACACAATATTGTGTTATTCATAAATACTGTTCGGATCTGTTTTCAAATGTTTTTGTTAAGTCAACAAATTATTATGAGTTTTAAGGATTAAAATTAAAATACGTAACAGGCATTTCATAAATAATTTAGTCTTTTTCAATAAAGGAAAAGCATATTTTCTTATGCTACACACACATATTGTATTATTAATATACATACATATTATTGATATATATATATACATACACATATATTATTAATGTAGCTTAAGAAACGAAGCTTTACCATTATTGAAGTAAGACTAAATTATTTATGAAATGCCTTTTTCGTATTTATAATTTTAATCCTTAAAACTTGTAATTATTCGTTAACTTAACAAAAACATTTGCTCTGTGTGTGTATGTGTGTGTGTGCGTGCGTGCGTGTGTGTGTGTGTGAGTGCGTGCGTGCGTAGTATGAGAGTGCCAAAAACGTATACACACTTTCACAGTAGATATCTATTTAATATATTTCAAAGTTGGCCCGAAAAACAACAGTAATGTGTAATAATGTGTGTTCTGTAAATAGATGTGACTCACATTACGTTATGCTAGCGTTACTATAACAAAATGAAACCAAAAATGTCGTTTGAACAGCGGAAAGCAATTTTGAAGTGGTATTGGAAAACCGAGAATGTTGTTCAAGTTCAAAGGCAATGGAGACGTGTGTACAGAACAGAACTGCCAACGCGAATAATAATTACACGCATTCGAGACAAATTTGAGACTCATTGTACCGTTTGCGATGTTTACAAGGGCAATCTACGAGACGCACAGCAACAAGCCCCGCGTCCTCGGCTATGATATTGGAATGTTTTGAGCACTCACCGCAGAAATCTACAAAGCAATGTACATGTGAGACTGGGATTAGCAGAACCAGCATACGTCTTATTATTAAAATAGCAAAGTTGAAAGTTTTTATCCCAAGACTTTTGCATGAGTAACTGTAAAAGTCTAAGAAGATTAGTGCTCGTCATTTTCTGTTTGTATGAAATCGGTTTTGTTGTGTTAACACATTTTTTCTTTGCTTGAAGTGTGTATACATTTTGCACCCTCTGTATATATGTATCGATACATATATACAAATATCTGTGGCGATCAGCGAAGAAAAAAATCAAATTTTTAGAATTGATTGTTGAGGTAACAAAATTCTTACAGAATAAGCCTGAAAAAAATAATAACTTAACAGCACCCAATACAGAAGCACCATGAACAATTCTATTCAACAGAAGGTGATAACTTCCAGTCAAAAACTGCCTCATATATTAACAAAAACACTGTTACCATGTAAACCAAAGTAGGACCCAAAATAATTTTTGTACACTTATTATTAAGATTGGATTTGATTACGACACGAAATTTGAAAGAAATCAAAATTGATACCTTTTAGTACATTTTATAAATATTTTTTTTCAAATTGAATATCCTGTATTTTCAAAATATATTGTAGAAAAATTATAAAACACAGTTTGAAAGTTCATTAATTACTTTTAAAATGAACTACATGAAAGCATTCATGTTCATAATGTTATAACTTATTTAACAATAACTTAAAATATAAACTTTTTAATTTGATTGTTTATAAACATTTAAAGTACTGTAGCTTTTCGATTGTTGGTCAGACAACATTAATAATTTGCCTGAAGACTGTTAGATATAGAGTAATTATATAGGTATACAAAAAGTTTCTAGTAAATATGAATGGGTCATGTTTCACTTTGTCAAAAAGTGTGTTGGTTTTCCATGGAATCTTCCACATTCGTTCTATCCTCATTTCCAATTCAAAATCTCTGATAAAAAGACGAAACAAAGTGTGGAAGATGAACAGAACTGAAGACATCCAGTACTTCGTTTCCAACCTGATACGAATCGGGACACCCAAGTTATCAACACTTCTTACTTCACAAAATAAAAAATGCTATTGGTGGCCTTTAAAAACTGTTCTCAATCACAAACAGCAGCTACAAGAGGAAAAAGACCATTAACACCTAAATAAAAATATGCTCAGCGAAGAGAAAAGAGCTGTGTTAAATAATGAAACAGCCAGGTGCAGTGAAAACTGTGGACTATGCGTTGCAAAAATAGAGGAAGGAAAAAAATCTGTCCTGCATTTTAATCTTTTGGAATGGACCCAGCAGAAAGTTTCAGCGGAAGATGTGTGACATGCCTAGTAAGTAGGCGCAAGACATCAACAACGTAACTCTTTTATAATAGTGACTATCCTATTGCAGTATATCTACATTTTTGTAATACTTTCAGAGAACATGCAACCTATCTGTATCAGAATGCTGAACTTAGGAAACTGTAATATACGTGGTAGAGCACACGATCGATTTCTGGTTAACAAATGCTTGATACATTCAAACGAAACACAAATGAAGGTGACAGATTGTAAATTTGTTCATTAGGTGTACTGGTCTCTTTTACCACGTCTTATATTCATTTGTGATGTTAGAATGTAATTCTCAATTAGGGTTTATTGTACATTCTGAAAATAAAAAGTATCAATGAACAAATGATGTTATAATAGCAAACACTGCTCCTATTGGTTATTTGAATGTCTAATGCTCTTTTTCTTATCTTGTCAATTCTCTTTTTCCAACTTTTTTTTTCCTGGCATGTTTAACCATGTTCCCTGTTGCTCCCCATCGGTTCTTAAATTGCAGTTCTATGAAATCTTCCTTTAGGTTAGAGTACTGTTAACAACAGTATACTAATATATACTGTTATACAAATTTTCGATTTATAGGTATTGAAGTAAAATCAAATTGAAAGCGACTATGAGTAACTTTATAATAATTATGTAAAGGGCAGTTAATTTCCTTCAAGGACAAGACGGAAAGAGAGATAAACTGAAGAATATTCTTCGAATGGAATCCTTTCTGGTCTTTTCAGTTTATACTCTCAAACAGAAAAACAAGCAAAAAGCTTAAAGCACTCGAAACACTAGAAACGTGCGTACATTCAGTAATGCTATACTGGTGCCAGACATGGTCGGATACAAACATATGTATGCACTACAAATAAGCCAAAGGAAAATGGAATGCAGGATATTAGGAATAACAATAAGGGACAAAATCTCCAAGAAGGGTTAGCTCTAACAAATAAACAACAGACATCACAGAAAGACCGCCAGACTGAAGTGGAAGTGGAGAGGTCACATAATAGCGAGGATGCAGCATGAAGCAGGAATATATGGAAAACCAACTAATGTCAACTACGAAACCAGTGAAATCTGATGAACAAAAGTGTAATACTACTGTACACAACCCTAATGCGAATTAGCTCGTCGCATTAGCGAAGGAGGCCTTTATCCTTCTTAGGGATATTCGGGCTTCTTTCTTCTTTCTTCCTTCTTCCTTCTTCCTTCTTCCTTCTTCCTTCTTCCTTCTTCCTTCTTCCTTCTTCCTTCTTCTTCTTCTTCTTCTTCTTCTTCTTCTTCTATAAGTATTTGTTCCGGAGGGAGCTTTCAAATGGGTAAGCCTAAAACATGGACCAGACAGAATTATTGCCGTAGTTTCCATGGCAACAACACGCATCTCTTTCGGCAGTGAATGGCTTAAGTTGGATTTGTCTGCATGTCTCATGCTGCCAGCCCGAAATATTTCCGGACTATCAAAAAAGACCCGTGAACAAAACTTAAAAATCGTCCTCTGAACTCATTTATCTAAAAAAAAATTAATAAATAAAAAATTAAAAACCTGTTTGGAAAATGTATAATGCGTACTCAAAATAAATATATCTCCTATTAAGCCCGCTATATCACTGCTTGCGGAATTTGAGCATTTCCCTCATTCAGAAATTAAAATAGAGCAATATTGCACCATGATATATTATTATTTATTATTAAGTTTAATATTTCATGCATTTATTTATATTTTAATGTAACTATTGTATGATTATTACTACTGTTTAAGGATACACCACAATAAAAATATTGAGAAAACGTGCAATGTGCATTTGTATGTTAATTTATAGCTTTAATTTTTTAAACTAGCGATAAACTGAAGACAGAATGCAAATGGGTTTTACACTATGAGTTAAATCTTAGGGGTTCGCGAAAGCTAAAGATCAAGGAAAATTTGAGAACCGTTGCCCTAGAGCTTGTAGTGGTACTAATAGTATTTATTATTCCGACTAAACAAGGTATACTCTTCACGGTCCAATGAGTCCAATGAATTTCTGAAATTAATTCCAAAAAAAGAAAACAACATTAACAAGAACGCAATCACACACACGCATGAAACTGAGATACATATGATAATTCTGATATTAATATAATTTTTTCGTATTATTTATGCCAAATATTTATACAATTTTCTTGTCCCTAAAACTATGCATTCCATAAGAAAATGTTCAGGTTTAACCAGTGTTGTCTATTTAAAGTTAAGTCCCAAAATGCCAGCCTTCCCCTAAAAGTAAAAAATGAATGAGGGAGAAAAATTATCCTAGTATCTTCTGTTTGTGCACTTAGTCAAAAATATGCATCCAGTCTTCCGGTTCCGAGCATAATGGGCAAATCCTTCTGCTTTCATCGTCAACAACCTTACGTGCCTTCCAGCCCCCCCCCCCCCCCCCCCCGGTCTAAATCATGGTATTTCCGACCTCTGTTTTATGCCTAGCTTCATGATAAAGGTTTCTTTGCCCCATCTAATTTTATCTTAGCATCTTCTTTCTGTGCGCACTTAGCCAAAATGTGCACCCTGTCTTCCGGTTCCAAGCATAATGGGCAAATCCTTCTGCCTTCCTCGTCAACAACCTTCGTGCCTTCCAGCCTCCCAGTCTAGGTCATGGTATTTCCGACCTGTGTTTTATGCCTAGCTTCATGATATAGAACTCTTACCCCATCAAGTTTTGATTTAGCTCTGCAAGTCCAGAGATGACATCTGTATGCATCACGCCTCATTTCCTGCCGGTTTATGTCAGACAAGACATCTTTTGACTTTTTCCTCTACGACATACCTGTTTTCATTACCCCTCTGCCAAATATCGTTTAAACCGCTGTACTATTGTCGTCCACCATTTTGCATTGGAGACTCCTGGTGTCATTAGGGCAAGCCATCAAGACTTTGGAACTGCATCACCACATGGAGACCTTTTCCTCATTAAGGCTTTTGTTGCTGTTTATCGCGACATGCTCAAAAATCCAACATCTGTTGCATTTCAGACTTCTCAATATTTTCTGTATATTCCATTCTACATCGGCCTTTGTGCACTTAGAGCATTATATTCATATGGTACGTACTTTGAGACGTGAGACATTAGCAAATCCCCCGCGAAATAGACGGTGAATGTATTTTTTCCTAGCAAAACAAATTATATATCCGAATATTAAATAAAAAACAGTATCCCCTGAGCGTTATATAAAATATTAGCTAAATCATTAAATTCGCCAAATCAATTTGCGTCTAATGCCCTGTTTTTGAATTACAACCATTCCTGGCTTAAACCAAAGTCTCCAGCTGGTCATTAGTAGTAGATTGAATATATCCAAGACAAAAATATACACTTTTTTCATTTTGAAAACATCTTAGCTGATACATTAGCGAACTATCATTTAGTTCCCATGCAAAAATAGAGTTGTGATCAAGGTATTATCGGTAAAGAAGAACGAAGTTCAATGACGAACGACTGTCAAAAGACGCAGTTCTTTGTGGATATTCCTACAACAGTGACCATGGCTTTATGAAGTTTTCCCTTCGGTTATCCTGAACAAAAAATAGAACACCACAATCACTGGTGTTGCATACCAGGTTACTGCACAAAAATTATGTTTTAATTTTTTAAGCACGTTTTTTCATCCAGACATTGAGCGTGAATAGCAAGCATTAACAGATGTGTATGCTGTTACTGAATACCGCTGAATTTATTGAATCTAAATAAAATGCTCAAAGAACTTCTTTATTTCAATTTATACCTATTGATCGCTAAAATATTGTTCTGTGAACTTCGATATAATTAGCCTGTCAAAACTTAAACGTCTTCATACATGAAAATTTTCATTAGCATAAATAAGACTCAAGCAGCCCCCAACTCCCTTCTGTACCAGCAAGTATGGCAAATAATTATGACATGATCGATTATGGTGATTAATTTATCCAACAATGGTCTTCTGACAGCCGCTCCTGGCAAGTGACGAGGAACCAATGACTAAGCCCTCGTACCAATCAGGTAAGCCCTAGAACAATAAGGATGATGTTCTTTCATCTACTGAGTGATGATGTGGGCATAACTTAATCTATTATATACATATCTTAGGACTTGAAAACCTCTTTAAGGTGTGAATGATTTGATTTATTTACGGATGCTCTTTAACATCACAGGTCATCAGCGTTCCATTCCCATTCGCATTCAGGGCGTGAAATGGCCGACAAATTTTGCTCAGAGGCCTCTTCTTTCAGGCTTGAGGTTCTTTATCGTGCCGTAAATGTACGACACGGGAACCACGGCTTTACTTCCCTTCCGAAGGAAGCCATACTTAGGATTTTTACGCCCGAAAAAAGTCATTGATTCTGGGCGGTTTGAACCGGCGATCTTGGGTTTAGGAGGCAAGTATGGTTACCACTACACCATTAGAATTGAACTAGTTCAATGGCGTCAAGCGCTTATGTTTTAATCATGACAACTTGGGTTGTTCGTCGCCATAGCGCAATGAAACCCACGTTAACAACATTGAGTATTTTTACAGAGTTGTTTAAAGAACCGGGAACCTTTAATGAGTATACTAAAGACATTTATACTAATGAAATACAAAGGGCTACAGTTACAGAATCTATATAGAGTGAAAAATAATACAAATTTCAAAGGGATCATACGTCAATGAACTCAGATTTGAGTAATTTCCCCACGGAAAATAATAAAATAAAATAAATATGGGTTTATTGATCTCCGTTCCTCTCTCTCCTCACTCTACTAAATTATTTTGATGCTTCAAGAACAGCTTCATTAAAATAGGTTCATTACATTATATTTGGAAACACGTGTGTTTTGTTAGTTGCGCCCATGTGTAGTCGTGCCGGAAAGAGCGAGACTGCTGACTGTGTATGCAAGAATTTTACTTTTAGGTGTGAAATTTTCTTTTTATACTCGTTTATCTGGGAGCACAGATCTGAAAACTGTGCTTGTCTTAATTTGCAACATTGCCGTCCTTTATTTTTCATTATCTTTGTGGGAAAATTGTTCAAATATGCATAAAATAAAGTTTGTTTTAATCTTGTAAATTAATAACTATATTTTTACATCATATTGTTAAACAAATATGAGTTATGTCTAAAAAATGATATTTAACCAATTACTGTAAATTATTTGAATGAAACATATCAGATATCATTTTTCATAAAAACGTTAGTCTTTATATGTTATAGAAGTATAAAAAGGTAAGATCGTTTTTTCTAATTTCCTTCTGATTTTACGAGTCACCTATACAAGCAGCGAGCGCCTCTTTCTCATTAATGTGTCCGATAAAACTTTCTGGCTATTTATAATTTTGCTATCAGTTTATCGTGATACAAAAGCACTTTACTAAGTTCTTTGAAAACAATGTTTATAATTATGCAATTAAATAAGTAGGTGTCTTCATATGAGCATTGTCACTCAAAATCCCTTTCCGGTTTTCTAAATCTTCTTTTACTGACAATTCTCATATACCTATTAGTGGTAACGCTCTGTGACTGCTTTAGATTAGACACTGGGAGAACAATAACACAAGTAGCAAACAACTGCAACAAACATTTCCTGATAACAACTAAAAACGTGTCACAAAATCGTAGCAATGACGAGAGTGAAAACTGACGCAATCTTGTTTCAAGTCAGATCACACGAAAGTTCCTAAATATGCGATTAGCGTTTATTGCTTTGTATCGATCACTATCTAACATAATTATTCAATTCATGAGAGTGGCGGGCATTTGTGGAGTGCGTCACCTTTCACCGTACTGCTGTTGCGAAGCACAGCCTCGCATTTCTGCATACCCGTCCTATTGACCAGTATCGGCTGTGCCTGCCACTAAAAGTTGCATGGGCATGCTCTGTATTGCACATTGCTAAATTGTGCTGCCCAATTTAATAATGTCAACATGAAAACAATCAAAAGAATATTTATTAAGCTTAATATAGATAGTGTACATATGAATTATATAACGAACGCGTATCTAACAAGAATTTTGTATTTACGACATTTTTTTTTCCTTAAAAAATTTAGCAATATAAGAAGAAATTAAACACGTTTATTTGGAAAGCACTGCTATTGTTTTTCAATATAAATTCCATCAAGGGTTGTATATACCAAGTACAGATTGTTTTCTATCTTTTCATTGGACCGAATGCATATTTTTTTTTTTTTTTTTTTTTTTTGGAGGGGCGGTTTATTACGGTTGCTCTTTAACAGCTCAGGTCATCAGCGTCCCATTCAATTCAGGGCTTGAAACGGCCGACAAGTTTTGCTCAGAGGCCTCTTTTTTCAAGCTTGAGATTCTTTACCGTGCCGTAAATGTACGACACGGGACCCACGGCTTTACTTCCCTTCCGAAGGAAGCCATGCTATAGTTTATGTGAAACTGTTGATGACATCGGTTTTTACTCTCATTCGAAGGTACTTTCTTTTCATTGAACAACATTTTAAGCTAGGGAACATGAAAGAGTGACTAGAGGCTGATGGGAAAATAGGGTGGATGAGAAATCAATTCGAAGCCTATTTGTGAGAAATGGTGACTTCCCCTTGTGGAAAATACACTTTCTATGGGTCAATATTGAATGTCTTTCAAATAGTCTAACGATGCTTCATAAAATTTCAATGTTTTACTCTTTTACAAATAGTCTACCGGATTCTTTATTCGAGAATCCCCGTAAAACAGTTGTCATCAACTTCTCAGCCGACAATACGGTTTTCACCATCTTTGGCACAATTTCACCAGCTGTTGGCACTGTTTGGTCTCCCCCACGGTTACAATCATTGCAAAAAAGCCCCGTGGATTGCAACTAGATATGAAGTGCGATTTTTGTTTCACAATCAACATAATCACGGTATCCAATGAAAGTGTTGGTGCAAGATATCTGAGTCATTACGGGCTGCTTCACTCACTATTACGATACAAAGAATTTTTTCAATGATATCCTCCACTTATTCATTTAAACATGTTTTATCGCTGCAAGGAACACATTCCTTTGTTCTGCGAAAGTGGTGGATTCAGGTGGCTGCCAAACGTTACATATGCATAACATTTGGCTGAAACTTTGTCACCTACTGTTACAACAACGATGCCACGTAAGAAAGTTCGCGCCACTTTATGTAATGTTTTCAAACGAACTTTGTCGATTACCCGGAGAAATAGTCCTTTTGAGATTATCAAAAGTAATGGCTCACACAAGCAAGGCTACTATGGAGATAAAGTGAAACAGTGGAGTTGTCTAGCCTTACAGTATAGGAACTAAATTAAAACTTCATAAACCCCCACTGTGGTATAGAATATAATTTTTATACCACCATATCATAATGTAACTAATGCCTGCCTTATTTTAGAACTGAAAGTAACAGCCTAGTGACATGGAAATAGAACAATTGAAGATTAGTGCTGCAAAGTAACTTTGCAACACTACTTGGCACCACTGTTTTATAAATCACAACTGAAAGTGTCAATCTTGCTATATCACACAATTTAATAGAATAAGTTTACGAAATTATTCAAGCAATGCAAATTACTTGCTGTTAATATGAATAGTTATACTACACGAGGCACAATGGGTAAAATTGTTTCCTGGTACATTATTAGCAATAGTAAGATCTGAAACAGCAGCACTTTTCGTAAAATATTCTGCAGGAGCTTTCACCAAAAATTTACTTATGTCCTCCCTTGTGAGGACACTGGACGTTTTTGCTACCCATCCAACAGATTTTCTTTTCAAGAAGGCGATCAAACTTCCAAACTTCGATATATCAACACTTTGACTCAGATATAACAATGACTTTAATATGGAATAAATAGACCGTAATGTAAGAGTTCAATGCCTTCAATTGCTCTAAAAAATGCGCCAACGTAACATTCTACTAATTGTCCTGACAATTTTCATTTTGGGTCTAACTGTGATTAAACACGTTCTGGATCATACTTTTCCATTGTTATTGTTATTAATATTATTATTATTATTATTTTAATTTCTCAGGCAGTAAACCATTCCTTATACTGTCGCCGCTTCAACCATTCCGGGTAGAGTTCCGTCAAAAGCTTTATCACTTTCGTCAAATTCCATTATAATGTTCAATTATTAACCTTCATGCCATCGTGTTACTAACTGTTTCAATAAAATCAACAATAACTATCAATACATTAACGCGTAACTATACAAACATATAAACAAATACTAATCGATTATATATATAGTTCTCATCATTTTTAACTTGCCAAATTATATTAAATTAAAAATAAGTTACATTATGATATGCAAACTTTGGCATGGACTCGTGAGCGGGAGGTCTGCGGTTCGAATCCCGCCAGGACCGTCCTCCCTGACTGGGGTTTTTTCCAGGTTTTCCTCAGTCTTCATAACTGGCAAATGCCGGGGAGGTACCTAAACTTAGGCCTGGAACGCTTCCTTCCTTTAAAAAAATCCTTTCCCTATATCATTTCATTTCATGTATCATCAGTGTCCACCGCCTGTGGTGCCTCTGTAGTAAAAACGGGCGTTAAACACTACTCAAAAAAAAAAAAAAATGCAAACTTACTTGCTGAAAGCCTCATTGCGATCCTCGCATGAAATGATAAATCTCGGGTTGCAACTATCACACTCGGATGCGCAATACGTGCCTTTCAATACTTGTATTACAATATACTATGAACTATTACAATATACTACGAAATATCTATGCTGATAAAAGAATAGTTATATACAGTATTGAACATTGGAATAATATAGCCAAAATAAAGCGAAGATAGATTACTATGAATCTCAAGTAACAAAGTTGCAAATACATACGCTAATTATAAAATAAATTACAACAATACAACTACATACCAAAAACAAGTTGCTTAGATGTAACATAAATAAAAACTGAACGTTAGCAAACAAAACAAGTCTACAATGATAAATTCTTTGGCTTTTCTGTTATTGCACAGAACTAAAGAAATGGTAAATCCGTCACGAACAATTACGACCTCATTAGTCGTTTAGTACTTTATAGCTAAATTCTTAAAAATGCATACCGGTGTCACGGACATTTCTTACGAATAAATGTAATGAATTGTTTCCACATTTCCTCCATCACAGTACAGTCATGATAATGCGTTATGTAATCAGTTATTAATTTTGTATGTTAAGGTTCTTTTGCTTCCTTGTTGGTTTATGCTTAGTCATTACACCCATTTTAGTTGGGTTGTTCTTGTTCAGTCTTCAAATTTTCCAACTGCTATTTAATTAAATTATTTACTTCAATATTCCCTTGGGCTTCTCATTCTGTAGCTGTAATACTGATAAGTGGTGAAGAATTCGTCAGGGATTATGCATTTTCTAATTATTATTTAGATCCCTTTGCATGAGTATTTGGGTTGTTATAGTATGTCGATAAACATCCTTAAAAGCCAAAAGAAGGGCAGAGTAAAAGGGTAGAAAATTGAATCATTAGATACCATGCATATGTGTTTGACCCAACTGCAATGAAAACCTACAGGCGCCCTGGGAAGCATTTCCGTACCTTCACTTTCCTCAGTATGTGCGATTAAAAACGAGTCTTGTCTGCTCTGTGTAAGGTCTACATTGTTGGACTTTAACAACGACCTTTGATGCAATTTAGAAAGCACGTTAGGCTGGTTACTCGGCAGTCCGGTTGACCGACCTAGTGCCTTGCCTACCGGCAGGCAAGTTTCCCTACAAGGTCAAGTTCACGCAGCGATTGAGGGCAACCAGAGCAAGGATAAAATAATGCTCTCATAACACGTTCACAGTAGGAAAAACGCGCCAGTTTAATATAAAAAGTTTTCATTGAGAAATACTTTGCTTTAACACCTTAGCCTTCACTTTTATTACCTGCGAAGCCTGAGACCTAGTTAGCAGATCTAATTAGTCAAAATGCCCCTAATATCCGGGATCGATTCACTAGAATTCGAAAGGTTTCGTGACTAAAGGAGAAGCTGACGGCACTCTTCCTAGAAAACTCTTGACTCAGATAAATGTCTTGAATAGTGAGATAATCGAGATATGTTTATTGCCCTAATATAAAAGATCTTGAAATATTATTTTCACAACGACCCAAGTTATATACCGTTTATCTAATGAAATGCCAAACTGCCATTTCAATAATTTACAAATTATTATAATAACATTGTTTTTAAGAAAGGAGGTTAAATAAAAAGAGATGAAATTGGAAGGAAAAGAAATTGAAACAGTAAATAAACTGACTACCTGGGAGGGACACAATTGCAACGGGAGATTTGTGTATCGGAAAAGTAAGGGTTGGCTAAAGAGGAATTGGCCATAAAATAAGTGTATGCTAAGAAAAATATACTAGAAATTAAAATAGATCGATTTAAAACAATTTATAGCGTGATAGTGAAGGCAAAGTTTGAAGTATGGATAGAGAAAAATTTAATGGTATTAAGCGACCGTTTTTTACTGCTGAAGCATTGCAGGAGGTGGAAACCAATAATACATGCGATGAAATGTGGGAAAAGAACCAGGAAGTGTTCCAGGCTACAGTTTCGGATATCTTCCAGGCATTTGCCAGTTATGAGGACAGAGGAAAACCTGGATAATATCTCAGTCAAGGAGGAATGTTCTAGCGGGAATCGAACCTCAGGCCTCCCGCGCGAATCCGTGCCTTAATTACATCGGGAAATCATGTCGGTTTAGATGAAGGGTGGATTTAATAAATATATCACATTTTAAACGAATTCTTCATCTGCCTAACCCATCTCCCAATAGAGTGGCATTAGTAGAAATAGAGGGGTTGGGAAATACAAATACAAGTAAGGAATTTAAAAAGTTTTGAAATTCTGCTAAAGATGAGATGGAGATATACGTAGTAAAAGAATTCTTAATTATGCAAGAAAAAGTTAACTAGAAGGAAAGTTGCAGAAAGAAAATACATATATTTTAGAAAGTGTTGGAATGGATGATATGTGAAAGCCGAGAGAGTAAAAGGATTTTAGAAATAAGTGTTATATTCAAAGGCAAGAAACATTCAGTATTTGAACATAAAATTTCATTGAGTTGGTACATAAATAAAAAAAGAAAAGATAGTATTAAAAATGGCACGTGCATTGCTATAATAAATCCAGTCGGATATGCATGGATTAGAACAGGTGTTCCGAAACCTAAGGGATGAAGCAGGAAATTATTTGCACCGTGTATTAGAACGTATATAAACGAAGAGATAGAAAGATGAAATATAGTACACGAATTGGAATAATTTACAGAAACAAAAGAACTGTGTTGAATTAAAGAGAAAATCTAGATAGTGGGTTTAAGAATATTCTTTGGAAAAATATAAGAAAAATTGTTAATACGAGTAATTTAGAAAAAAAAATTAAGAACAAACCAAGCATATTGTACATCTACAACTTTGATGTTAAGGTTCAACAGAATATGGATAGGAAAAAGATAGTGGATTTATAAAAAGGTTGTGAAGTAAAGTCATGATTGACATAGGGAGTTAGGAATAGAGAGTAGATCAGAGGACTTGTAGTTAGTGTTCTCTAGAAGCACAGAAAGTTCCACATCTATTAATTTTAGTAGAGAAATTGTCATATTAATTATATGATTTTAATTCCATTAATTTATAATGTGTTTACAACACACGTATTGCATTTGTCATATTTCTTACATATGTGTACCAAATTTTTAACTGTAACGATGCCTGTACTGCATTGTTTGAAACTCAATTCAATTAAATTCATATAAACTGCATTGGTTTAAAGCACAAATTTACTGTAGGTTTCAAGAAACGGTTTGTTTCATACCGTTATTAAATATACGAACTTTCAACAACAAAAATTAATATGGAAAATGCTATAAATGATGTCTATTTGGTATATAATTTAATGAACAAAAGATAGAATGTCACCTCTTAAGGTGAAATTTGGCATTTTTAAACTGAAAATCTAAAATCTGTATGAATCGTGTTGATCTTTGTGTCATGCTTGATGAAAGAGATTTTGGAACACGGGGATACTTTAGTGCCTATTTATCTGGAGACTAAGCAAACGAACACAGAGTAGAATTATGCAGTATTAAATTAATAAAATCGTCTTCATCATTTACTACAAGCATTAGAAATTAATCCCGTTACGGATTCTTAAAATTTTCAGTCGATCATCTGCCTTCTACTTTTAGGCTTACATTCCAAAATGACAGGTGAAGTTGCATCTTGAGGCGTATGTTTTAAAGTGTTCCATCCATTTTGCTATCATTCAACTATCTGCATGCAAATCATTTCCTATCCTTTCTTATTGGGTCCCCCCTTTACTGTTATTAGAAAAGTCATTTCTTTTTCATGAATTCTGTTTTGGTCTCTCAGCGAGTTATCAATTTTCCTACCATACAAGGAACAAGTTACAGTCATATATTTGAAAATTTCATTACTGAAATAAAGGAAAATGAAAAAATGTGAAATTTGGAGTTTTTATCGGAACAGTTTTCTACTATACATACTCCTTTACTTAAAAACAGTTAATTATCATGTACTCATCTGATGAGGCCCCTACTGCTTTCAATAGTCATTTTCAAATCTGAAGGAACATGCCCAAGGAAAGTGACGTCCTTAAGTTAGCAGTTCAGAAAGATTTTTACGATCAACATAGATCACATATAAAGAAAACGTTTTAAAGCGTTCTACATTAGAACACGGCGTTTCATATGTTAGGGAAAATCAACACTACAACGAACATACCAACAATGTATTTCTTTGTTTAAGGATTCTTTAATAAGTTCGACCATCAGCGTCCCATTCAATTCACGGCGTGAGACAGCCGATAAATTTTGCTCAGAGACGTCTCTTTCAGGCTTGAGGTTCTTTTACGTGCCGTAAATCTACGACACAGGACCAACAGCTTTACTTCCCTTCAGAAGGAAACCATATTTAGAAATTTTACATATGAAAAAAAAAAAAAATCAATCGACCCTGGCCGGGGTTGAACACGCGATCCAGGGTCTTCGAGGTAATATGGTTACCGCTAGACCACCAGGACAGACACAGCGGCTCTGAATGGGGCAAGTGAGTATTGGAAAACTTATTTTATCATTCCAAAACTCTCACCAGAAAATTTGAGGTATAATCAGTTTTACCATCCCCTTTATGAAAGTTAAAAAGCTCCCAAGAATGATCGGTATAGTTGTGCTCGTCTAGTATCAACCAGGCCCAGTTACCATATCACTGCTCATAAAATTTATCTGGTCGTTCGCCAGCTAGTAGTATGCTTAGAAAAAGCAATTCAACAGTAGGCCATTAATGGGACCTTTTTTTTTTTCAATAAAAGTCAGCAAACTAAAAGAAATATGTTGAAGATATTACCAAACTGAAGGCAAACATTCAGGCGTGATGCATTTTTTATTACTGAATTACTGGTAATTACGGTTAAGTTAATGGGTTTTACAGTTAGCCTTCATCTTCTTGTTAGTAACATTTCAGCACATCAGACATGTAGGTTCTTATTGTTTCTCTCTTTACATATTTACACATTTTTCTATGTATTATTGTAATTACTGTGGCTTTCTATTACTTTTTAAAGTCATTCAGATTAATTGTTTTATACTCTTTCGTGCTCTTCACTAAGATTTCTGAGTACTCCAGGATGGTTCATATTCATTAGAATCATCCCAAAATTTACCTCAATTTCAGTGTATCACTTCATGCTTTCTTCCAATGCAAACGTTGTGTTCTGCCCTAGAAACAAAATAGAAATTTCCAATTGCGGTGCACATTCAGATTCCATTAAAATACATGCTTTGGATGTTACAGTTGAGAAGATATTTAACCTTAGGTAGGTTAATGTAACACTGCTTACAGCTAAATCGGAGGTTGTTGCGATCTATAGTAACAAATTGGAACACATTTAAACTTATATGAAACCATGTGGTGGTCTTGAGGGCGAGCTATCAATCTGCACTGATATTTCCACTGCAGCAAGAATGTGCAAAGTACAATGATGTATATTTTATTCCACTCCTGGTGAGTTTTCCAAAGATCAAACACAGTTCGCGGTCTTCTGCTTCCAAGGACAATCCAAAAATACACAAATCCATTTGGACAATCCAAAAGCACACACATCAGTTGATTTAGCAGGCGTGTCGCATTAAGGGATGAAATATATTCTCGTTTCTTTCTCTCCATATCATGCAAAAATAGTGGTTGAAGCAGAAGTATGGTTTGCAGTCTATCCGTATGCAGTCAGACCGCAATGATGTTCCAATTTATTTTGAGATTCCCAATTTCAAAGAATGGTTCTCTATGTTACTGGATTCGGGTCAGAGACAAGATGCTTACTTTTTCAATTACCACGGGGGTATGGCTGATGGCTGGTTGTGCATTGCCTTCTGCAATAAGTATTTGTTTAGCACAAGTGATGAAACCACGTCTGTTGCTAATCTTGCAATAAGGGCATTTTACATCGTAATGAGCAATAATGCACCCTTCCCAGAACTGTTACGATTTTAAATAGCGCAACTACGTATCGCTTACACTGTCGAAGTTTAGATTCGCTTCAGCAGGTTTAACTGTGGCGCTATTTCTAAATGTGTTACCTACGTATATAGATAGCCTGGTTTGAATACAATATTGATGCAAAATGTTGATTGGCGAAAAACTGTTTAATTTTGACATTCAGATTACAACAGAAGCTTTGATAATTTAAAGTAAATACTAAAACAAGTATAACAATGTGAAATAGTTTCAATGATTTGTCTCCTCTCGATCCGCATATTTAACTTTTTATCTTAGCTCAGGAAAAACAGATCACAACACCTGCTGCTATTGGCGCAATCTGCCCCAACACTACAAAGAACGCCACACATCTATGAATTTTAGCATTTAAAGAGAAGATGTGAATATTTGAAAACGCTCTACTTTCCACAAGAGATAATGACCACATACGCTTCGCAATGTACAATGGTCTGAGGTGAAATCTTACAGTGGCGAGATGTACGTAATATTTTACTCCTGTGTAGCACAAATTCAGGGCAGTCACGTAAGCATACCAACCTCCATTTCATCTCAGCTACTTCATGAAATTAAAACATTGCACTCCCAATGGGGCATTGCTGCAACCTTCAGTGTTATGTTTTCTTTACGTTTAATTTATTAGGGCAAAAATATTTTTACTGTGACACATGTATGTACCAAAGTTGTATCTCTACATTTCGCTTCTTCTACTCAGGAAATCTCGCGCTCCATATACATCAGAAATTTGCTTCATAAAACACGAAACGCAATGTATCACACTACAGAGGTTTTTCCTATTTACATTTTTGTTAGCAAAAGTATGGAACAATAAACTGAAAGATATATGTCACTGTTTTTTCTTCTTCTTCTTTATGCTAGTAATATGCATTTTCATAATGTGCTTGAAGGTTTTGATATCTCACAAAGTATTCTGCTCTCAATTGCGCTTCAAGAGATGGCTTCAGAAACGCTTCAGAACGCTGTTCACCTGGATTGCATTGTTTCCTGTGGAATGACTGACAGTAACACTAGAAGATATTTTAAAGCTTGTCGCTCCTCCTTGAACCAAATTCGCAATGGCTACACTTCAGAGAAGCCCAGAATGAGGTTCGTCTTCAATGTAACATCTTCCAGCAAATATAAAAACTATTGCATAGTTGAAGGTATCTTTGAATAAGCCATTTTATAAAGGGCAATTGCAAATCTTGCAATGTTCATTTTTTCTCAAGGTATAAAATAATACATTACTTATGCTTGCAATGAATCTACCTGCTTTCTGATAAGAAGTAGAGCGGGTATATCAAGTGCAAATAGTGGCCTCAGTTTACAGATTTGTAATTCTGAAACCATATTAAAACACGATTCAGGATTAAGTTGCTTTTAGAATATGTAGTATAAATGTAACATTAACACTCCAATTAACACACTGCAATTAAACGACATTTCATTACGATAATCCGATATCTTTTTGCCTTTAACGAACTGAGGCTGCGGTTTATCGAGCTGCTATGTTGGCCTTGAATAGCACCTGAATAATCAGTGAAAAAAATACTAACTTTAAGCTATTTAGACACTATCTAAGATTTGTTTTCGGTTACACTTTAAAATTCATAAACGCTTAAAAATACCTTTCGTGCACCTGGTCTACGTTAAGGTGATAAGGTATTATTTTAAATTAATTTGTACTGCTAGTTTTTCCTTGGAGGGGCAATTATTTTCAGTAGGAAGTAGTTTTGGAAAAAAAAAAAAATAAAAAAAATAAACCTCACACATGACAGCCCAAAATATCTATATTAAGCGATTTAGAAATATCTTCGTTTAGTCAAGATATTTATGTTTATAAATATTCCAGGGCTATTCACGTGTGTCTGCCACTTTCGGGAAGCCCAGATGCCTTGGCACTTTCGACCCTATAATAGAAGCAATGTATGATATGAAATAGGAGAGCGGAAAGGAAATATCCATCCTAGCATTCGCACAAGCTCTAAGCAACAAGTAAAAAAATTGAAGGTTAGGATAGCCGACTGCAAGGGTTTTGAAGCCGGAACATCTCGTAAGTGAATTCCAAGTGTTATTTCCTGAACTACTCCGCTTTGGTTATTGTACGAGTTCCTCACACTTAGTGATGCTATAGTTTTAGCATGTACATACCCAGTTTCTGGAAATACAATGTTTACATTTTAATTCTGTGCAAACACTTTTGAAACAAAACAAAAACAAAAATGCCAAAGAAAGAAAAAGAAACTAAATCTAGAAGGCAAAAAGGGCCACTCTTATGTGAATAGATAATTCTAAAAATATATTTATTGTAGCATGTATTCAATCTTTTGAACTACTGGAATTATTTTGTACGTCTGCCTGTATTAAAATTAAATATTAACCCTAAAAATTAAATCTTCTTCCAATTCTATTACGTTTCACATAAAAACTGTACCATTTTTCCCCCCAGGCTTCAAATACAACATTTTAAATTATTTTCGTTCATGACTCTGCCTTCTGTAATTTATATTCTTACAACAATGTTTTTTTTTTCTTAAATTCAACAGATGTATTGAAATTTTGTAAAACAATTGTAATGTACACAGTCTTAGAAACACAATTAAGAAATATGAGGGAGGATGACCTTTTCCGGAACGTAAATTTCTCCTCCCCAACCAAAAAGCGCAAAATAATTTTAAAATTTCACAAACTGTGTATCGAAATTGAAACGTTAGCTCCATTGTTGTGCATTTTCAATTTTCAGTAAAATTCATTGATAGTTATGTTTTCTGGCCATCTTCCAAGAATTAAGGAGGGGGTGAAAAGAAAAAGCGAATTGAAATAACTTCTAATAAGCAATGAATGGCTACGAAAATTGGATTTATATCCACTGTATCTTTCTGAACTGAAAACATTTTTCAATGCTTTTATGGTGGGATATCCACAAACATTCTATTATCTTAATTTCATATTTTCCTCTGATAATTTTAAATGTAATCTTTTATTTCAGATATCACACATAGTTCCAAAATTGTAAATCTTCACAAAGTGAAATTATTTTACGCAAATACCCATATGAGTAGTTTTAGATATTTAGTAACACAGTGGGAAAAAATCTAAAAGAAAAATGTCTCAATTTTAAAGGTTCAGAGATATTCACCAAATGTATAATACTCCTGAATTTTATCTAGACTTCTAGAGAGTGTGTGTGTGTGTGTGTGTGTGGGCTGTGGATTTGTACACGAAACAGTAAACGCTGCCAATGCAACACTACAATGAAGGACAGTGACAGTGCAGACACTTACTACAATATTAAGCGAGGAATGCCGAAGATCAGGCGTGGCCTAGGCCCTTACTCAACAAGTGCCGCGGTGGGTGGCTATATAAACACGCGTCGGACTTCGGAGCGCTACGATTTGCCTACACACAAACCGTGGACACACAACATGGCATTCAAGGTGAGTATTACTGTAACAGCATTTGCTATTGAAGAGCAATGCCCCGTTTTATTTATGTTTCCTTGCCTTAAAACATCTTCCGACTTATTCTATATAGGTTGCCAAAAGCTCAGGAAAGAAAGAAGTGATAGTAAAACATGCTTGGGATTATCTTGCCAAAGTACACACAAGCCACTTTTTGTACAACCTTAAAGTTAAACATGCATTTTTTAACAAAAATAATACCCTCTTACAAGTGAAAAGAGAAAAAATGTACATAAAAAGCTTGGAAGCTCTTAATTTTCTAAATATTGTTTTTAATAAAATATAAACGTTTCATTCATCATTGTCGTAAAGTGTCGGTCCTGGTGGTATAGTGGTTACCATACTTGCCCCCTATACCCAAGATCGCGGGTTCGAACCTGACCAGAACCGATGGATGTTTTCGGGCGTAAAAATCCGAAGTATGGCTTCCTTCGGAAGGGAAGTAAAGCCGTGGGTCCCGTGTCGTACATTTATGGCACGAAAAAGAACCTCAAGTCTGAAAGCGAGGCCTCTGAGCAAAATTTGTCGGCCGTTTCACGCCCTGAGTTGAATGGGACGCTGATGACCTGAGCTGTTAAAGAGCGTCCTTAAATAAATCATAAAAAAAATTGTCGTAAAGTATGCCATTATCGGCAATTTTTAAATGATGTAACATTGATTATTTACTATCATGTATAAAAGAAATATCTTACAAGGTATGACTTTTAAACAAATTTGGCATCTCTCTGAATATGTTTACAATTCTGAACAATACACATCACAACTTTGGTGCAATGGCTACGGAAACAGCATTCTTATACCTTTTTAGTTACTTTTGGTGATGTTTGTCTACTTCTGTAGTGTGCGTTTTTGTCACAATATTCTCTCATTTTCTCTTAAAGCATTATGTTTATTTTAGCAAATAGATTGTCCTTCACAACATAATGCGTTTCTCTAAAACAAATTACGTGTCCCATTTTGTTAATATTACCCTATTTAAAAAAAAACCACAACATCAAAATTCTTAAAACCATGATAGTAAAAACGCTCTTCCTTTTAAAATATTCTTTTAGTAGATAAGAGTTAAGTACCCGAGAAATATCTGAAAATAGGAAAGTTTTTCGTATGCTCCTCATAGCAGCAAGTATGAAGCGAAAGATAAGCTAGTGAACGAAACTTAAGTCAATATTGATTACACAGCTTTAGATAAAACAGGATTACAATTTAAAATGCACACCTAAGTCTGGGAAGTTGAGAACGAGAACACTTTTGCAAAATGCACTCAACAGAGCAAAGCACAAAGTTCGAACTGCTTGAATTTTCAACCAAACTCTGTACAACTCTTAAAAATAAGACGGGTTTATTGATTAATTGATTGGTTGATTGATGCACACTAAAATAAAAATTTGCACTGAAGTCACAAAACTCCTTTAACTCCCTTGTAGTTTCAGCTCTGCAGAATCTTCCCTAGAAATACATCTACTAAAGTATGCATGCTACTTGAAATGTTCTTTGTTTTTCCAGAGTTTCACACTTTGGTACGAGGTATTTTGCAGTTTTATCAGATTGTTCATATGGACCGTATGGTAGATTCCCAAAGTTCATAGATAATGCGGAATGACATATCCCGTAATCATTCCAACAGTATTCCAAGTTTGCTTTCTATACCTTCTCAGTAGGTCCTTAGCCTGTATATGTCAAAATTTTTAATAAGAGTTTTACTCCGTTTTTAATTGGGAAAGTTCTTCCATCTTATATAAAGCGCCTTCTTTCTCCACTGAAATACTGCTGTTCTAAAAGTAATATTAGTTTCTTCTTTGGTCAGTTTATTCTTCTATGTCCTGATATCCAGGCACTCAACAAAGTTTGAATTCTTTGTGGAGAGATTAGTGAGAGTCTGGTGACATTCCCATACAAGTCTAGGGCTGACTAAGTGAAATATGAGTGCAATTAGGTAGCTTAACTGCCTGTGAGAATCAATAGAAAGGTTTATTGACACATTTTTTTTATCACAGACTTCCTGAAAAACTGTAGCAAGGCTTATGAAGTTATTTGTTTTTGGAGATAATCCATAAACTCAGCTCCGGAAGAGTTTCCTACTCTTGAGACATGTAAAGAACACCAGATGACCCTTGGGTAGACATCCGCTCAGATTGTTCTCCGTGGTTGTGGGCATGTATCAGATGGCATGCCATGCAATATGGTGGTTCTTTTATTGAAGAGTGTCTAGCTCTATGATAGCTTTCCTCCAATTGCGCACGACTCTAACTCAACCAAGCCAGAAGCTCAGCTTAGACACCAATAATAATCATTCCCTGAAGACTAGAAGGCCTATAAGTGATAGTGTTTACTGGGCGGACAAGGGTTTGAAAATAACAAGGAAGAGAGCTATTATTAAGTGATTGTATCGCATAACAAAAGCGGTTCACATGCTACTGCATCCTCCTTTCGTTCCGGCAAGCTGATTACAGTTTAATTGATTTGTTTGTTTCAGCTTTTCGTTCTCGCTGCCCTCTTGGCCGTTGCTAGGGCTGGCTATATTGGCGCCCCCGCCGTCGTAGCTCCTGGAGCTCCCCTGGCCTACGCCGCCCATGCCGCCCCCGTAGCCTATGCTGCTCCCGCCGTCGCCAAGGTCGCCGCTCCTCTCGCTTATGCCGCTCCCGCTGTAGCTAAGGTCGCCGTCGACACCGACTTCGACCCTAATCCCCAGTACAGCTACGCCTACGACATTCAGGATGCTCTGACCGGTGATGCCAAGAGCCAGCACGAGAGCCGCAGCGGAGATGTCGTCCAGGGTAGCTACAGCCTGGTTGAGCCCGACGGTACCGTCCGCACCGTGGAATACACCGCCGACCCTGTCAACGGATTCAACGCTGTCGTCCACAAGACCCCCCTGGCCGCTCCAGCCGTTGCCAAGGTCGCCGCTCCTCTAGCCTACGCCGCCCCCGTCGCCAAAGTCGCCGCTCCTCTAGCCTACGCTGCCCCTGTCGCCAAGGTCGCTGCTCCCCTGGCCTATGCCGCCCCTATCGCCAAAACCATCTACGGTTAGATATGATTAACTCAATCTCGCCTTGTCTCACTATTTATTTATGTACTTCACATTTCACATATTGTGAAATTTAGTGTGGTATAAATACATTCTTTGCCTTTTAAATGTTTGTGGTATTATTGTTCCTTCCTTCTTTCCTTCCTTCCAACATCTAACAGAGGGAAAAACGAGAAGATTTAATTGTGATAGTATTTTTTTTTTACTAGTACAAACATATTTTAAAGACAAACTGTACGTGTTGGTCATTTTATTAAGCAAGTTGTGTTATTCATCAAATATATACTGCTTACGTAACAGAGGAAGAGAATTATCAATTCACTTTGTGTATACTGCACCATGCACTTTAGCTTGTAAATTACGGATCCCTGAAACCAGTTTGACTAAGACTATTAAAAATTCTTATTTTTTAGTCCAGTTTGAGACAAGATACTAATCCACTATGTGGAGAAAAAAAAAAAAAAAAAAAAAAAAACCAACCCCCCCCCACACACGCACACACACACACAGTATTTCTCATATACTTCCATATGAGTCATTTATAGTTTACTACACGCAAAAGATGTTAAAATCATAACTTAACCCAAGGCAATTGAGCATTTAAATTGCATCGTCATTAACTATCAATATGTTTACAACGATGATCAATGCTGATAACATTTGTTGGGATGATCTGAAGCATGTGTGCCCTACGCATTAAGCTAACAAAATAATAGAACAAAATTTAAGGCCAGTATTTATGCAGGTAAAAAAAATATAATCATTTTTTATTAAAGTCTTCGTAGAATATTTAAGTACTGATTGAGCATGATAAAAGGGGATCATACAACATTTAGGGCTTTAAGCTATCAACACAGATTAGTAATCCGGTACAAAGATACCGGGAGAGCACTAGGATGAATGTTTAGGAAAAGGATAGTAGTTATGTTTGGAGGAAAGAAAAACAAAATCCTAGGGATGTTAACCTACAGAAATATAGAGGATTAATACAGAAAGAAAACGCCACTTAATTTGAACAAGAACAAAATCAGATGATGCTTATTTATCTATTCCATGAGTTTTGAATAAATATCAGCATGAGCGTGGATTAGACTGGGGGCATGGAAGACGAGCAAAATAACACATGAAACCTGGCAGAGAATACGTGCTTTTTATGGAGACAAAGAAAACTGGCAACACATTCTAATTAATATATTGCCCTGGTATTGAACAGTGGAGTTTGCGCTAGGAGCTAACTTTACTAAGTCGAATATAGAAGGTTAGCATGTTAGGATCTGTTTGTAAAGAAAGACAAATGCAAAGTATGTGGAATTAGAATTGTTATGTTGGAGTGAGTGATTTCTTTGACTGTGAATGTGTATGTGTTTGATTTAGAAGAGTTTATATTCTTTGCAGTGTATTTTTTCTTATACATGTCTGTATAATAAACTGCATATACAGTCAATAGACTCATGAGAACGATATTGCACAAATATCTATATAACGAATGCGCAATATATACGCATCTTAAATTAACTGTAACACCTCATAATTAGTAACACTAAAGCAGAAATTAGCCTGTAATAAAACACAAATGAGTTATGCTCTTTCTTCTTTTTTTAACCGCATATTGCGTTATAACAACGATGCTTGCTTTCGAAACCCCCATAGTGTCTAAAAAATTGCAGTCTCCTAATTTACCTATAAAATCGTACATGTTATATTGATTCACTCACTCTCTCTCTCTCTCTCTCTCTCTCTCTCTCTCTCTCTCTCTGTATAGAGGAGGGTAATATAAACGCGGGATGGATTTTATTATAGAAGAAAACTAACTGCAAAAAAGGGGACGACAGAAAACGAAAACGTCACAAAATAAGTCCGATGATAAGAAAGTTAAAACTGCTAGATATTGGTGCCGGAATTCTTCATAATAAACATTCGACTATAAAATGTGCATAGAGGTCAACAGTGCACTTAAAACGCAAAATGGACGGATAATCACGTACAAACTAAGCTCTATAACACCAGAAAGCATAAAAGAAAGTAAACTCTCCAGTGCGGAGAGACGGAATAAGATCCACAGAAGACAATACAAAAGTTGATATCAATGAAAGAAAAAACTGAGTTGCACAAGTTAAGTGAAATAATTTAAGAAAAATCTGAAGATATTGTGAAATATTATATTTGTGTTGTAGTTTTAGGGACCCCAACTGAGGCATTTCTTAGCTACTAAAAAGGGAACCTCAAGGAGCAAAGTTATGTCGACCTATGAAAGTATATGCAAACAAAAGGGCTTGGTGATAATGTAAGAGTGCAAAGTTTTATGTGCGGATTTGAAAGGTTGCAAAGATATGACGTTTCAAATACCGATCACGCGCAAAAAATGCATAATGAAACGACACAACGGTCTTAACGTCTAATGTATGGTTACCTGGCACAGTTATAAATGCACTTTTGTCACATCCGTCGTGATTGCAATCAAGGCAGAAATGAAATGAGCAAGTGACTGAAGATGAAGTAGTCAAGAGCGAGGTCTGTAATGTACTGAAGATTTTGTACGGTCTGAAGAAATACACATCTAGAGGTTGAATCATGGTGAATTGCAGTTCTTCAGGTACTAGGGATTTGAGAGAATTATTACTGCTAATGGAGATGAAAGTAACCAATAACGGTTATCTTCGATCCTTCTTCAAATTCTGGCTTCGAACTTCGCATGTAACTCGGCCAAAATACTAACCTTCCCTTTAAAAATCATTTCAGACTAGACTACCCATGTGAGATTCCCTTGTAAGTATATGGTGTAAATTATCGAATCCTTGCCAAACCTACAAAGAAAAGGAAAAAAAAAAAAAACACTCTGCGCACACTAATACCCTAACAAAAAATCAATTTAAGGCACCAGACACCAAAGAATATAGAGATCACGGCATAACCGTATAATTAAGAGGGAGGGGGAAGGCGTTAATACCACAAAATACGAATCAGATTTCAAATAGAAAATTCCATAAGAACATTACGAAATATCAACAATTAATTCATGCCCAAATTCCGACGGAAAATACACTAAGTGGACGCTCTAAGCACTCGCATCTTTCGCTAGAAGGTATGAGCATATTAATATTCTCAATGAGGTCATCTTTAAATAGGAGTCAGCGAATAGCTACCCCAGAATATACGGGTAGCAAGAAGCGCCTTAAAATTGCAGTGTCCTAATTTCATAAGTGATGATGCCAATATAAAGAGCATTGCATATTTCAATGTTACAAAAATATTTTGAGGCATATGAGCTAAAGATGGCAAAACTATGATTGGCAAATTATAAGAGACACGGGTGGACATCACAGAATCGTTTCGTGCTCTACTATAAAAATAAGTGACAGTTTACTACTGAATGACCTACATAAAATGGAGTAGATGTCAAGGACGCACGATATGTGGGTGACCTTAGGTATCCAGTTGCACAAGACTTGCCGCAGTGCTGAAAGGCGTGGTCCTAAGAGAGGTAACTGTATTGCAACACATGAGTGAGGTGTTGTATTGCTGTATTAATGCGGCTTTGCTGCAGTCCTCAGAAAGGCTGGGCCTGCCAGCGTGCCAAGAGCGTGCCCAGAAGAACCCCGGCTGTTTTAGTGAATCAAGCACCATGTGCCAAATTGGCTTGCTGCCTATCACAGTTGCCAAAAACTTGCTCATAGGCAGCAAACTCATAACTGATTAAGATAAGATAGCATAAGCCTTTTTCACCTGACCGCCTGTCTTATGTCAAAGAGGTTTGGTTCGGCATCGGAAAACTATAGCAATAAACCTGCGGGTTCTTTCATACCATTGTCATCCAATATCTTGCTAATATTTAAACACTTGTCTTGCTTTTGTCCATAAGGATAATCTAAATATTTGTTGTTGGTGTACAAAACAATTTCCAATAAATTCAGCGGGTATTTCACATCGGAAGGTACTCCAATAAAAAAAAAGACTGCCTGGATTTCGTTTTACAAAACATATATTAAATATTTGTATCCTTTAATTGGTAATTTTCTCACAAGACAAGAATCTTTAGAACAAGAAGAAGAAAAAAAGGTACTATTATTTTCGCTACTTTTCATCTTTCCCAGTATTAATGTTTATATCTGCTACCGTTCTGTTCCTTTAATGCTGGTAACGCTTTTTGTGGCTTCATAATTATGTCGATATCCCTTCAAACTTATTTTGGTTAAGCAGATCCCTCAATGGGCTTCACAGCCCTTTGTTTCACATCCTATGTAGCTGAGATACATTTTCACATAAATGTCAACTACAGAAGAGAAGTAGACAATGCTTCTGATTAAAGTGACAGTAATGACAACTAGTCCTCAAAAGCGTTAGGATGTCAAGGCAATTCTCACAGATTGGCTAGGGGTGATAAGCTAGGCCACACTTAAAGCCAGATTATTTCCTTAAGGAAAAGAAACTCTAGTTGTGTTCGGCTGGATAGCAGGCTAAGGACATTGCAGCTGCAGAGTATCGCCTGACCATGAAAAGCTCGTATCTTATTCGCGCATTGAAATCACCTCATCAAACGCACCTGTTAAGTGACAAAACCTAATTTATTTGAGAAGTGAAACAGCGTGGTTTAATTAAACTGGGTGGAAAAACACATGAATTGCAATGCCCTTAAGCAAGAAAAAAAAACATAAGCGTGCATTCAGTTTAAAAGGAACCCAATATATTCCGCGTTTACTTTAAAAACAGCATTGTTAGGAACCCCATGTCTTTGGCTCATCGCCCTTGGATCCTGCCGTCCGGTGTCTCCCTCAATTTATCCCCTCTTCACCTGTGCGGCACAAATGGCCAGCCCTTGAGCAAGGAATTACCGATTCTTCGTTCCCACCATTCCAATCCAAATGTAAATGGACTGTATAAGAATACAACAAAATTATGAAATTAGAATACCGAGGAAAGAGAATATATAGTACCGATTAAAAATTCAAAAACTATAATCTCAGATTTGCCACTGCAGCAAAATACAAAAACTATAAGGTCCACATATGAATCTGCTTCAATTCTGAATGAGAAATCTTGTGCAGGTGTGTTGAACTTTGATTTTAAGGAACGTTCCTTTCATCTTCAGAATCACGAGCCCTTTTACTTTGAATCGATGTTCCATGATCGTTCCTAAAACCACAAGCTGAACAATTTTGCTGCCATCTTCTAGTTGCACCAGTTTTACATTAAAACGTAACTGAAACATCTGATAAACCTGATTAAAAAGAACCAAAAATATTGACAGATCAAAGTATTATTTGATCTAGCATCTGAAACTAAAGAAATGCAATGGTGATATTTTCATAGTTTTTCTATTAGAATAGGGTATGTTTTCCTATGCAGGAGAACTCGATTATTTGTGTAATTTAAGAATACCAAATGAGAAAATTATCGTAGAACTGATTATGAAGTTAACAAACTAGTCAAATTGCAAGTATGAAATTGATAGAAATAAGATAGGGGTTTTCAGAGAATCATTTGGTACACTGGTTTGTTAAATTGGCACAGATAAGGGAAAATTCAAAAAGAACTATGCAGGATGTTAAAACTGTTCAATTCTTATTTTTTATGTAAAAATGTCACTCACTAGTAAACCAAATCATGTTATATTGCAGCAGATTCTGTCTTTTCCGTTGCTTCAAATAGTGTTCTGTTACTGCAGCAAAGTTAATGCTTCAAATATGACAAGAACAGATCTATTCTTGTTTCTAGGCATCGCTTGGTTCAAACCCAGCCAGAATCGATGGATTTTTTTCGGGCGTAAAAATCCTAAATTCCTTCGGAAGGGAAGTAAAGTCGTGGGTCCCATATTGTACATTTACGGCATGAAAATGAACCTCAAGTCTGAAAGAAGAGGCCTCTGAGCAAAATTTGTCGGCCTTTTCCTGCCCTGAATAGAATGGGACGCTGATGACCTGAGATGTGATCTACCTGGAGCACAATACAGTCATTTGCAAATTAATGTGTAGATCAGATCATATATTAACAGATTAGTAATCGAAATCTTCGTATTGTAAACATTTATCTTAACGCACTTTGACTTGTGCCACGCCCCCTTTTACAAAACAATTTATCCTGGCTTCATTTTTCTGTATTTTACGTGCAAATGCTGGGAATTGGTATCATTTAATTAAAAGTAAATTTAATTGTGCGCAAGTAGAACCAAATCAACTCTTTTTGCTTTGTTTATGAGAAGAAACACATTTATTTTCTGTCTCTGCAGTGAATGTTCTTTCTTTGCATGTTGCTTTAAGTTCTTCATTGTGCCTTGTTTTACCAACAAAGTATTCAAAAAGTGAAGGAAAGCATTATAAAAGAATTTAAATGTAGCTTTGTTCATTAGGAATGAATTTTCTACTTCAACACAGAAGAGGACCTGAATAATTCTAGAAGAAAAATGGGATGCTTGGCATCTGAGGAAGATGAACATTATACAGGAATTAGATTAATTGATTTATCCATTCTTTGTGTAGTGCTCGTTGTGCAACATGTGGCTCAAAAGACCTGAAACCATATGGTAATGAAACAAGTATGGTGTTGTGTGAACATAGTGTATAAAGCGCGACAATTGTGGATTAACATCAGAATTTAAAACTTCAGCTATCAAAAACCATATTTATGAAGCAAATGCTAAGTTGATCTATGGCAATGAGATACACTGGTGTGGTAAAAGAGGGCACAGTTTTAATATATGGAATAATGAATATGCCTTCACCACCACTGCGATATACGGATACAAACAGCCAGCTTGTAAATTTTGTCAAAAAGGTTTGTGGTGATCCATGGCCAATGCAGTTAATGAAGCCGTTTTTGTATTGATACATATTCCACTGATTTGCGTGCATCAGCTGATGGTACTTGGATGAAACATGAGTTTTCTTCTCTTCGTGGAGGGAATTTACATATATATATATATATATATATATATATATATATATATATATATATATATAGTATTTAACTCTCATTTTAACTACTGAGGCATCACAGGCGGCGGACTATGAATATATATTAGACGAAATGATAAAAATTATTTTATTTAGGCTTAAGTTTAGGGTACTTCCCCGGCATTTACCATTTATGAAGACTGAGGAAAACCTGGCAACAAATCTCAGTCAGGATCCCGGTCCTGGTGGGAATCGAACCTCAGGCCTCCTGCCCTAGAGTTCGGTCTTAACGACGTCGGCTACTGGTCTATATGTAGTGTCAACTTGTAAGCATAGATACAGGCAAAGTGTTGGAGGCTTAAGTGGTGAGCAAATATTGCACAGAATGCTCAACAAGAAATAAAACTAACAGGAAAGTTGAAAAGGAACGGGAAACAGCATTTATCAAGTCTTTCAGCGTAAATTATCATGGCTCTAGTGGAGGCAGCTGGTATAAAATTAATTTGTTATCGTTCTGAAGAAAAATGCGGTGTACACTACGCAAAATTCTTAAGAGATGGTGACTTTTCTATCGTGCAAAAAAGGATGGACTCAAGGCTGTTGAAAATTACAAAAGAGATGAAATGAAAGAAACTAGAAGATGGCAAGGGTGTAGATGGAAGTGGCAGGCTGAGTAAGGAAGGGGGAAAAAAAACCCACACACGCACGCACGTACACACCCTGCAATAAGACAGAATGTTGGCAATTTAAAAAATATGCAATAAGTTATTTGGACCATTTATTTTAATAAATTGTCAACAAATGGAAATCCCAGCACAAATTGTGCGATGATTGGTGCAAGTATAATAAGCCATGAAACAATGATGAATCGTATGTTCATAAACATAGCTTGCCTCCAGTGTCAATAATGAACGCATAAAACCAACACATTCAGACCTCTGGAAAATCAAGAATTACTGAAGAAATGCATCTATGACAAAACACAATCCCAATAAAGGTTTAATGCTCTAATTTGGAAGCGCTGTCCTAAAACAGTATTTGTATCTGAAACAGTTGTGCAGCTAGGAGCTTATGATGCAATTTCAGTGTACAATGATGGCAGCATTGGAAGAATTAAACCTCTCAAGGAATGTGGATTTGAATCTGAAACATTTACAAAGAAGATATTTCAAGACATTGACATGAAGCGAATCGGCAATGCTGATCGTGCACTTCAAACGCTTCTGAAAAAGACAGCAGAAATCACTGAAGAGGAAAGAAGCTGAAGACCAGCAGGAGGACCAGGAGTATGTACTGGGGGTTTTTTAAAAGTACCGAACGCAAAACAGGAATATGCATGCTTCACAAATTTTGCAACTCGTTTTCCTGAGTTTACAATTTTCTTTAACGAATATTTCCTTAAAAAGTATTAAAGACAAAGAAATTAAACTTGGCACATTTCTTTTTTATTAACTAAAGAAAAATTCCCTGCAGAATATTTCCACAGCAATAGCAAAGAAAAAAAATTGGGAGATGATCCAGCTATCCTACATGCGGTGTTCCTGGTTAATGCTAACAGGATAGCGGAAGAAAATATATAATATCGAAATTAGTTACGCGATACACGCCAAAACTGGTTGTTATTTGGGAATCAATTTACCGATACCCTTTTGTGAGTCTGACTCAATTTATAGCATTCTTTGTGCTCAGGACATAGTATACGTTTCTCATAATTTCTAGCCTACCTTGTTGGAAATACACTGCTAATGTATTTATGGCGTGTTTCCATAGCGGCGCCAAATTTGATCTAAAAACATCTACTTTAAAACTAAGTCTCTTATAGTTTGAAAAATAGTCTTGATATTCAGGTCTAATTAGTGAATAAGTTTGTTAGTAGCTTATTATATATAGACCAAACTTTTAAAAAGGCACAAAAGGATGCCTTAAGCTATATTCATTTTATTAACTATCTTGAACACCAAATATGCACTATTACATAATTTTTGGGTAATTATACAAATGGGTAAGAGTTTTGAGGCAATTTCTCAATTTTTACTCCCTATGCTTCAACCTGAAACTTAGTGTCAAATATCTTCTACCGCCCAGGTAGGTTTTATGCCCAATGTTTATTCCAGGTTACACAGCTAGCGTTTTAATCTATAGCGTTCTAGTGTTGAAATATCTAAAAGATCGCCATCAAGCAAATAGTTGCTGATGTTAGTCTGGACAAGTAACAGTTATACAGAATAATTTATATAGAACTGGTACATTTCTTTCTTTATTTATTGGCTGGAAATTCACATGTTCCGCGTTTTATTAAGCGTCAAATTAAGCAGAATATTTGAGGTTTTTGATTTCCTATAAAGAGATGTGCAGATGTTTATTGTTTAATCCAAATTGTTGGTTTCTATGTTGGCACCTGTTTTCGACGTTTTGTTCTAGTCACTATGAAAATGGTGTACACACTAAATCAATGGGGTTTTCTTGTGATGCAGTACTGGATTATGAACTCGATTACAACTACTCGAAGGTCATACCAGATAGATTTTTGTGTTCCCAATCCCACTGGCACCAGTAAAGTAAATTGGAAACAATTGGATATCTGATGAGTGAAGAAGGCACACATCGTTCTTTTTTGACCAGACGGTGGACACTGCAGAGCACCGCCGGGTTTTTATGAAATTAGTTGAATAATTGGACGATAAAGAACAGGGTCATGGGTACTTTCAATAACATGGCGCTACACGCCAAACATCAAACCAATCCATGGCGCTAATTGAAAGTTTCTTTGATGACCGGATAATCTCCACGAACCTGTGGCTAGAGATATCCTGAATTGACAACACCGGATTTCTTCCTGTGGGCTTACTTAACAGACAGAGTTTACACCACACGCCCCCAAATATTGGAGATCTGAAGCACATTACACAAGAGATTAATGGTATTGATAATATAGTCCTCCAAACAATGGGCAGTAACATGGAACGACGTGTTGAGTTATGTCTTATGCAGAATGGAGGACACTTTCAACATTTTTATAAAGGTTATTATTAATCTCCCAAAGATATTCTACATTTGAGATATAAGTTGTGCCTAGCATCATTCGTTTTGAAATAAATAAAGAAAGAAATGTGTTAGTTCTGTATAAATCACTCTGTAATACAAAAGAAGTAGCAGTCTAGTAGTAGCGTTTGCAACGTCTTGGATTCGATTTTCGGTCAGGCCATGCTATCTGGGTAAGGTTTTCTCCGGAATATTCCCTTAACGTGAAAAGGAGAATACCAGTTAGTTTAAAGCGTCAAGGACTTCGAGGTCTTTTGCGCCATCATTAATTCATTTCTTTCATTCATTCCTACAGTCTGACACCTACATTCGGTCGACAATCTACAGAGTCGCGAAGAAGACTAATGCAGTCTAAGACAGAATAAATAACACAGTAAACACAAAAAAAAAACCATAACCACAGATGCACTTTTATAAAAACTCGTGTGATCTCAAAGACCACTGCACGTCATAATGCCTTGAATGCACATTTCATTCCTGCTGGGGCTTGGTTTCCGTTTGTAGTTCATATCTGATTGCGACTTTTCTGCAATTTTTCTTTTGCTAAACTAGGTGAGTATCTTGCAATTAAGGAAAGCGGATCACGAGCACTTCTTCCAGCATGCACACTTTTCAACTCAAGACTGCAATACCCTACAAGACGCGCCCAAATTGACCCACATATAGCAACTATAATTTGCACATAATGAGACATACATCAGTTTCGTGTGCGTCGTTAAACTGCAATAAGTTGCCACACTTGATGGCATAACGCGGGATGTGACTGTCGTCATTAAACCTACAGATGGCACCATCAAAGGGGCTAACGTTTATGCACTTCAGACAACTACTGCCATAAAAGCAAGACAATACACCCTTGATGGAACCTTTAACTAATGTGTCAAAAGTACATTATATCAGAACTTCTGAATACAAACCGAGAGGGTAAATAAAAATATTCTGCTATGAAATTGACTTAAGGAACACAGAACTCTCATAAAAAGTTTGGCTTTCAATCCATTTCTATAATGACGCGTTTAGATAGCTACGCTGGCCAGGGAATCACAAGGTTGCAGTTTGCCGAATAGTTGAGTTGGTATTTGAAGAAAACAGGCCACGTGATAAAATGCTATTTAAAACTACTAGTACATACTGTTATAATCTTGATGCTAGTCCTGCTCTAAATTCAGATACAAATGAATTTTCAGTTGATGGGTGATCAAACAACATAGCAGAAAACTAGCAATTGAGCGAGAAAATCTTGAGCAACAACCAAATACTTTTGAGTTTAGAGCGAAACACTCCCAAAATCCCGGATGCTTTACACGCGTATATTCCTTATATAAAAAACTCCAAACAAAAGATCAAAACTTACTCGCCATTCTTTTTGCATCCCTTACGAACACTGTGAAAGTCCAGGAAAAATGCCCAATAACAGCACTAAGCGGATATGTAGGCTGAATATTGTTAGAAAACCATCCGTTTTAGCCAGCAATCCCAGTTTCGAAAAGAGAGTGCAGTTTGATGACGAGTCAAGCAAAGTGTTGGTTTCAATGAAGATTGCGACAACACGAAGAAGAAGGTGGACTGGAGTAAGTGTGTTAGTTGTTAAGGGTGGCTTCGTGAAGCATTTTTTGATGTGTGAAATAGGGATAAAACTTTACGTTTAGGTAGAAGAGTTTTGCTTCAAAACTATTTCAAAATTTTCACTATTAATAAAAAAAAAGCATTTTTAGTCTGACCAAATTTTTGAAAAACGCGAATTTACAACTGCCAAATGATACAATTATTAGTTTAAAAAATCACTTTTTAACTTTGAAAATAGTGTGCCAACCATCCCTGTATTTTATGACTGTCCCCCATTACCTATAGAGAGATAGCCAATGCATAGTTTTATAAGATTTAAGAAGTTTTCTCGCACTACCTTTTTTTTTTCATCATAAACTATGTGTAATTTAAATATTTATCTTAGGACCCTGTTTACTTTCATTCAATTTAGCTTTTAAATACTTTATTTTATACAGCAATAAATAGATATAGCTATCTCAGACTGAATTGTCCTAAAACTTTAACGTCCCTTACTTTCTCTAATAGACCCCTTACCGAATTACTAATGAGCACTTTCCAGTCCTGTTTACAACTTGTAGTCATAAGGTACAAACTTGCAAGTCGGTCCAAGTACGTTACTATAATACCTGAAGAAAATATAAGGACATAAAGTGCCTACTAAAACAGTTTCGTTAATAATGTTTACATGTGCATCATAATAGAACATAAATGAAAAAATATGCAAGGGTTTCATTTCAAAACTTTCCAGTCTAAATAATTACCTATTAAAAATAAATTCATTAAAAAAAATACGGCAAGTTAGATATTGAGGAGAACGTTTAAAACCAAACCTTGTCGATTATCAACTACGTTTCAGGCCCTCAATTCCAGCCATGTCAATTTTAAATGTTAAATAGAATGGAAGTGTTATGATATCTTTTGTTTTATTATCGTTGACTGACAAGGGAACTTTTACTGATTGAATATGGACAAAATAATAATTAAAAATTACTTAACATTCAATGTAATAGTGTTTTGATAACAAATTGTTTCAAAATTATGTATACCCTATCACAAATAACAGAAATAAGTGGTTGGTCAGGAGTTCTGAACAGAACTCCTAATAATTATAATAATTATAATCTCTCCTGACTATTTTTGTCCCATCCAAATTCAAACATCCTCCAATAATGCCATGAAGTTTAAAGTCAACATTAATTTTATTTTAGGTTTCACCCCTTCAACCCAGCTACTCCACTTTTAAATATAAATTTACACTCCTAATTTTATGGGTAAATTTTATCGCTGTAGATGGCAGTTACTGTTTTAATTTTTTTTTTTTTTTTTGAGTAGTGTTTAACGCCCGTTTTTACTACTGAGGCACCACAGACGGTGGACACTGAGATACATGAAACGAAATGATATATTGGGAAAGGATTTTTTTATGAGGAAGGAAACGTCCCAGGCATAAGTTTAGGGTAACTCCCCGGCATTTGCTATTTATGAGGACTGAGGAAATTCTAAAAAAAAAAATCTCAGTCAGGGAGGACGGTCCTTGCGGATTCGAACCCCAGACCTCCCGCGCCTTAACGACCTCTGCCACCAGTTTGCTATTTATGAGGACTGAGGAAATTCTAAAAAAAAAAATCTCAGTCAGGGAGGACGGTCCTTGCGGATTCGAACCCCAGACCTCCCGCGCCTTAACGACCTCTGCCACCAGTAGCGGTATTGTTTGAATTTGTACAGAACAAAATATAAAGCAGTAATTGTAAGATTAAACAAATCTTTGGGTAAGTTTACAATTAATAATCACTATCGACTTACAAGATTTGGCATAAGGCCTGTTCCGGGACCTTACGAGGTTTATGAACCATTTGAATTAGCCACACTTAGCACCTATAGATGTCAGAAGGATAGGTAGTCAGTCCATCACTTCAACTGCCATCTTGTGTGATTTAAGATATTGCTTGGAAGTAAACTGACCCGTAATTTTTGTCCAGGGACATCTTTTTTCTGGTATGGAGTTCTACAACGTGCCCGCAACCTACTATACGTTACCATGGAACTCTCGTGGACTTGATTTCCAGATGTTAACGACCACAATTATTAATATTACTGCCTATTTCGAAACTCCTGACTAATACACTTACATTCTGAGCTTTCTTGGGTGTAAACAAGTTTAAAAAGATGTATTATCAAAAATAATTATTATATTAAATGCTCCATAGTTTTTATAATATTATTCAAACAACAATAATAGACAGATTGCCAGGCAACGATAGAAAATATAAAATGTGTGATATTATTTGCAGTCTCTGTAAAATTTTAAGCACTAAAACGTAAGGGGATGAGGGGGTGAAATATAAAGTGCAATCAACATTTGAATTTAGAATTTTCCTCTATATTTAAATTTTCGTATTTTTGTTTAAATTACGTTAAACAAATAGTTATTCAAAATGAAACATTTTGAAATAAAAGTTCCGTGCCCTTCTTCTGCTTTTGCATAAAACCTAAAGCACAAACCTCATCTCTTCTATAACAGTCTCCTATTCAGACAATTAACCTTTCACACTTTTATTAACACGTACATTGGAACCTGCACATTGAGCATTACTTCATTAGAAATCTTGTGAACCTACCCATTCTCAGAGCTTACGGCTACATCAGGCCCTCATTTTAATTGCAAAATGTCTATAGCACGTGTTCTTCTTCGTTTCTTTCTAAATATATGCGAAGGTTAAACGAAAAATATAAAACGAATGAACAAGAACACTGTAACAACAATAAAGAAAGATAAAATATAGCAGTTTCATTCTGCAGGGAAAAGAAGCAACAGGCTGTCAGAAGGATCCGGCTGGTAAAGATCACAATGTGGGTGACCTGTGCCGTTAAAGAAAAAAGCACTCTTTTCTTTTTTATGTTCTTCTTAGACTCTGAAGGTCGGTTTTCTGCGGCGAAACGAAAACCGGTCTAAGCGGATATTGTGCTTTGACATCACAATCACATGCGAGGGATATCGTAAAGTTGGACTATAGTTCCTCACAGTGTCATAAATTCAGTCATTTTACTACAAAGTTATTGAAGGATTTACAGAATTCAAATAAAAGGAAGGAGAGCCTGCGTGTGGTGCTTCTCCCACGGTCCGCTTATGAAGCCGATGACACAATGACTCACAAGTTCACACTATAAGCAGTTTGAAAGCAACGCGTGACTTCGGGCGAGGGTGGGAGATCAAAGCAACACAATCCCATTGAAAACAGTTCAAAAGATGCATGCTGTACCCACATTCTCCTGCTTTGAAATGTTCCGTTTCGCTCATGTGTCTGCTTATATTACATTTTCAAGTTATGCAAACAGTTGACATGTCACTACATTAGTTTATTAGTTTCTTAGTAGGTCCTGGTAACCATACTTGCCTCCTAAACCAAAGTTCGCGGGTTCGATCCCGAGCAGGATCGACCAATTGTTATTTCTGTTCCCGTTCTACATTTGGACACCCAAAAGCTCCAAGCAATCTGCTGATGTACATGGATTATTGTTTGGGGCCAACTAACCCCACCCGACTTATTGCAGTTCAGCGGGTAAGGTAGTGAACATTCCGAAAAAAATATTATTTTAGATGCGTGGAAATTTGTTCTATTAGAAGTGTGCCATAGTAAACACTTCATTAGAAGAGGAAAAAAATGTTTTAAAATGTGCTGAAATGAAACAAAAAACAAATAAACGACTTTTCTTACAGATACGTCACAATTCGATAACACATGTTACAAATGTAGAGAAATTATTTATAAGGGACAGAAACGGCGTTCCACCTCTAACGTTCGCGTTGATCGGACAAAATTTTACAATGATTTGTGTCAAGCGTTGGTATTGCTGGTATTGCATTTGTAAAGTTCGAAAATAGATATTTTAAGGAATTCATATAAAAATACACAGAAAGAAAAAATTTTTGTAAACATTATACACTACCCTGCTATGAAAATATGCATGAAGCTATGGTAGAGAACGTTTTAATAAGAAATGTCGACTTTGGTACTTTATTTACACAACATTTTATATTATACATGTATTATCTAATATTGTAATGCACTTCTAGTTGCAGTTCATATTGCATTTTATTTCTACCGAATGTGTTGGTTTGAGGCAAATTGTTCACCCTTCTAGTGGGCACTGTACGTTTCTGAGGACGCAATAGTGTTGAGTGAGGTACTGTACAAATGGGCACAGAAAGGCAGTGTCTAAAAGGAGCCTGCAGGTATAGTAGCGGGGAGACAGTTTCACTGTCAATTTAAACAGTTTTGACTCACCATGCTGTCTGTTCAAAGTCAAGGTTCAATGATTGACGAACACTTAACGTGAACTATTATTATTATTATTATTATTATTATTATTATTATTATTATTATTATTCTAACACTGGCACAGAGATGTGCAGAAATACTATTTAGGACATAGTAAAAGATAACGCGTTATTATATACAAACATGTGATTAGTTTACCCTTCATTTCCCGTTTGATGATAGTTTGCTAAGAAGAGAAGAGCTATAAGAAAGGCATGAAGTCGATCTGCTCCAACTAAGGTTTAGGCCCGTTAAGCACAGCAGATAATATAGTCGGGTATGCTATGGACTTCGCTTGAAGAGGGCTCTAAGCCCTCGGAATCTACTAACAGCTTAACCCCTGATTCACCTCCATACATACATTCACTACAGCCGGAAAACGTGATCACATCTTGCACATTCCTAAATCTATACCGAAATTTTATGATTAGCTTCGCTGCGGGCTCTCACCTCTACATGAGGTCAAGGTTTTTCTTCAAGCAATTAAGGGCAAATGCCCGATTCGGTGTTAGGGCTTTCGTCCAATAGTTATCCAACCAAAAATAATCGTCAATACACGTTAATTATTATAATAATTATATACTGTTGTTAACTATTCTAAAGTGTGAATGCATTTTCATTTCCACGGAAATAAATACATTTTTATCATGATTTTACGACGGAGAAGCAGAAAATTTTTATAAATGTTATGTGAATTTATGCACAAATAAACGTTTTTCTCCACGTTGGTTTCCTTTTTATAATCAAATAAACTGATACTGAAATTGAAGTGAAAATACAATTGAAGGAATTTGAATTCTGAATTTTACTGACTTTACCGTATGCTGCCAAACATGGAACTTTGACGAAAGCCCATAATAAATATATCCAGGAGTGCCAGGAAAAATGGAACGAAAAATTTCAGGCATATCCCTCAGAGACAAAATCCCAAATGTTAAAAGAGAACTGTCAAAACAAGCGACGTGTTGTTAAGCGCACAATTAGCATAAATGGAAATGGAGCCTTTACTGACGAGACTTAAAAGAATAAATGGCGGAGGTTTCTACCATGTGGGACCCCCTCATCGGCACAAGGGGGCGGGGAAGGCCTGCACTAAAAGGGCCGACAGCTTCCAGGAGACCCCTGGAGCGGACTGGTACAAGGTAGCAAGTAATCAGAGCGATTGGAGAAGCATACAAGAAACTCTGCCATAACAAACAAGGACAAATAGTGCAAACATTTAATAACATATTTAAGGCTTAGTTGCATAAATCTCTAGATATCTACTAAATAGTTACATAATCTATAAAAGTTGTCATATTTATAATTTGAATATTTCTTCAACAGATGACGACGTAATGAATAGAGCGTCCATAATCAGCGCCGTACCAAGAAATGTCAATATAGCAATACGAATTAGATATCCATGAAAATTTTCCCTGCCCAAACTGAGCACGCAGGTAAGAATTATTAAACATTAAAGCGGGCTACAATATCGCAGCATTTTCAATTTTGCACATTCACCACTTGAACATTCAATGAAAAATAACTTATCTTCTTTCTATAAAATTCTGCATTTTCTGCACTAGAGGACTTTATACGCGCATGAATGCCATCCATACAAGGTTGAAGGTATTTTGTCATCATTCTGTTAGTTTGAGGCATTTATATGTAATTCTGCCTTAAGAACAATGAAATGACTAAAGTGTATATTATTTGTGCATGCAATGGATTTAGACACATTAAAAGCATCACCCGTCACAATTTAAAAACAACCACAAGCGTAAAACCTTAACAAGGTAATTGCTGGCTAAAAATTGAGTAAACCTTATTTCTATTTGAACTTGGTTCTAGATATTCTCCTATTCCATGCATAGGTTCTTAATCATTTCTTTGGTTAGCCAAAATCACTTTTAAAACTCATCATCGTCAATAGGTTATTTCTTGCACGAAATTCTATATATAGAGCAGGAAGTAATAAATAAAAACATATTCTAACCAAAACATGCATCAGATTTAGAATAAAACATTTCATATGTAAAGTATAACAGCCCGAAGATTCAGAACTGGGAAGTCAATGTCATATAGGTTAACTAAGACTCATTAGAGATGTCTGGTGAATGTTCTCGCGATATGTAATTGAAAGGGAATAGACATCTTATGTTTCGAAACGTTTATATATCCGATAGCCTATGGAACAGATATCTGAAACTTCAGAAACCGAACTCAATTGTATCAGTGACTATGACGTACTGTTGTTTTTCACCTAACTCACCTCCGTGTGAATGTGCTAAAGATATGTCAGTTTTCTATTAGAAGAAAAATGATCTGTGTATAAGTAGATTCCAAGTATTGTAGATAGGGAACGAACACAAGCAAGCTAACGTCCATGCGGATTGACTCGTTATGTGCATTCTAAACGAAATCTCCCTTTCATCGGAAATGCAGGCTTTTCATTCTTTCATCATCTGTATCCTATTTGAAATCGAAGAAATGGCTACTTCTGAGGTACCCATATTACAACACCGAATATTTCTAAAATTGATAAACAAAATGCGCACATATATTCATCTTCGGCTGAAGAATGTATGTTGATAAATGAATACTGACCGGTGCTCATTTTTAAATATAAAAACAAACTTCACTCTGGGCAATCCTCCAGTGCGAATCACCACGAGGAAGAGATTATGTAAGATGTTCGTGAAACTGAAAACTTAATTCCTGCTGCTATGCCGAAAGCAAAATAATATCACCTTCTACTTCGTACCATTTCTTTGGATATTTTGAAGATAAAGGTGCCAAAATAAGAAAGTTTAACAAATCGTGGAGGGGGGCGGTGGAATTGCCCGGGGACTGCGTTAAAAATACTTTCAATTTTTTCCGTGTAAACACTTGTTTTAAAATGAACCAGCTAGTTGATTGAGGCGCAATTTATTGATAAATTTTTCCCATGCGAAACTGCAATTGTGCACAAATTTGAATCTACTGCTCTAACATAAAACAAAAACACGAAAGAAAACGTAGTTTAAACATAGAAAAAAGACGAAACTGCTGCAAAACATTTACGTTTGCTAACAAAATTAATTTCGAAATTAGCACAACAAATTAAAGTTTCAGAACATAAAGGAAAACGAAAATAAAATCTAAGACTTTGTAGTAAGCGAACTTAATTATGTTTTCCCGATACAGTGAGGCTGGGAGAGATCAACAATTCCAGCATCATAATATTATAGTTGAAGTACCAAGCCGACATGTAAAACACCGAGGATAAGGTTTATAACTAAAGCCAGGTATAATTACTGACTTTTTTTTTTTTTTTTTTTTTTTTTTAGAAACAGAAGGAAAATTTAAAAAGGATATTAATAACTCCGAAAAAATGTAACAAATTATCATCATTATGCAGTGTAAATGCTCTGAACATTTGTAGCGTTTATGCATTAACTTCAAGTTTACGTCCGTTTCCATGTTGTCCGATTTGATTCATTTTTCCAAAACTTAATAAAAATTTAACTGCTTTCTACATTTACGGTAAAATGCATTAGTCATATAAAAAATTACACCGTAAAATAAAAGCCAACCTTACACGCCCAACTGAAGATTTCCGGTTCTCCGTTTTGAATACACTTCAAAATCTACTTATCGTTCCCCATTGTAGGAAGTAAGAGAGAAACCGCTCCACTTTTCCGTTCAACAAGATCAATGGAGCAATCGACTTTGTACTCAACTGCAAACGCTCCCCAAGTTCACGTTTTCATCATAAAACAAACGCAAACTTAATGACACGTAACAGAGGTCTACAGAATTCCCAGCCACAGCTGATTCTGCCATTGGTATGCATCAAAATATAACTCAGTGGAAGTTTAGCTCAAAACCCAAGATCTTAACTCTCCATTGCTACTGTTGATGAGAAACGACTCTTTTTTAACCACATTCTGCAATGACAACCATAGTACTGCGCCATCCCTCGATCAGTTCTTAAATATGTACATAACGATGACGTCAGACTCTTTAGTTCCGTATCAGCCCATTATGTGCCTATAACAAATCGTTCATAATTAGGTCACCCTTGTAACCAATAACGCAACATACATGACCGCAAAATTTGCCCATGGCGAAATTATGTCAGGCCTTCAGTGGATTTGCAAATAATCTTGTACTTTGTCGGCACATGATATTTAACGTTTAGGAAAAACTCTCTAATATTAATACTTCGTTATTTTTTACAAAGATTTCCTTTAATTTGTTAACTTATTCCTTACTAACGAATATTCTTTATCCTAACAATAAAATCCATCATTTATGTAAATAAGTATTGCTTTTTTCATCTTCTAATAAAGATAATAAGCTATATTTATGGTAAAAACATTTAAAACAGGAAATTATCGGCTAGCCAAATATTTTGCAATTTAAAAATATATACAGGAATTTGATTTCAAAACTTACCCGACGGAATGACTATTTGTTTAATATAAATTTAAATTAAACAGAGAAACACGTCAATTTACATACTGAGGGAGAAATTTTAAAGTCAATGTTGATTACATTTTAGATTCCATCTCCGCACCTCAGCCAACTCCAGTTGAATTGTTGTAACTCAAATTTGAACAAAATAAAAAAATGCCAGCTAGCAGTAGGATAACAAAAAAACTATAATGAATAAAAGTGCAATTATTAATATTACAGTAACACAGTCCATTTCGAAACTTCCCACTTTTTGAAACAGTTTATTACCAAACACAAAATTATATTAAATACCTAGTAGGTTTTATAGCACTGATTCTGTCAAAATTTAGAAAACAATGACAATAATTCAGATTGTGGGGCAACGATTAAAAATGAACAAAAGATGTGATAACGGCTGAAACCTCAGAAATTCAAACAATAAAAGTGAATAAAAGTAATCAAAATTTGTTCTAAACTTTTCTCTGTATCTAAACTCCTTATTTTATAAAATGAAATTTATGTTAAATAAGCAGTTATTAGACCGGAAAGTTGTTCTCTTAACACAAAGTTTTGTAATATAAGGGGAAAAATCAAGTTAAAATAACGGAGGAAAATCGCTGAAGTGGTAATGTTGCCATAGAACAAACAACTTTTCTTCAGGTGATGGCAGGTGACAATGATGCATCAGAAATGTGCCATTACAAATTTATGTACGTGCATATGTGATATGTATTGGCAACTATGTATTAAGCTAAATGAAGTACTGGAGAAGATTTACAGTTCTTGCTGCATCTATCGTCCGAATGCTAACGCGGATGCCACTGTTTGAATTCTGATAACTGACGGTCACTGGAGTTGCCTGACTTATTACAAAACTGCCACCTGCGGGTGATCCTTAGAAAGTAAGGTCGAGTTTGGTCTCCTTGGAGGACGATCGCTGACCTTAAGAGTCACGCAATATCTGTGTTACAAACGTCTGCCGCCCCGGCGCAAGGCGATACCGTGCTCTGATTTCCAATACAGGGTTGTCCACAAGGTTTTTTCGCCACATTTTGAGTCACTCAAAAACTCGACAAAATGTGGTGGTTCAGAAAAATTACCAATTAAATTACTCTTCGAACTCTTTGAAGAAGTCTGGCATTTCATTACCATCGTTTATACTCAGAAACTGTTTCAGCTGAAATTGACTATGAGGAACGATCATTAGTCTGCTGTTACTTTTGCAGCACTCAGAAGATTGACGCAAAAGCTGTCATTTGAACCAATACAACTCTTGAGGGCATGAAAGCTACAGATGGGTGTACAACGTTCGAAAATGAGCAACGAATAAGATTCATATTTAAAGTGATCTAATGTGCTGCAATGAAAATAGTATAGTTAGTTCAATTAAGTGATTTTTTTCTAAATGTTATTTACCCAGGTAATATCACTTGATTGTGTGTATGCCCAAATAATGGGATGGCTGCAATGCGGCAAACAACACGTACATGATACAGTCGTCGCCCGAAGACATTTTATATAGGGTGTTAATGCTACCTTAAAATGAACAATATAGATTACTTGTAAAAGAATTACAATTTGGTCCGTTTATGAACTTTTATTTTGTCTTAAATCAGGAAAACCGTAGTATTCATTCGTGTAAATGGAATCTAGATACCTTTGACGAAAATCGAGTTTATTCGAACCTGTTAAGATTTTCACCGAAAATCCATATAAAATAAATTTGTCCAAACATTCTCTAATGGTTAAAAGTTCCTGCAGAGACTGTTCAATCTATATTTCAGATCCGTCGGGAAAGTAAATTAGCAAAGAAAAGCGCATTGCAAACACTATTACGTTTAACTATATTAAATACCATTTTTTTGCATACAAGTCGTCTGTTAGGTTAGGCTTGGAATTAGAACTATGTTAACTAGAACGTCTTCATTCTAAAGAAGTCTTCAGGGTAACACACAGGGGGGAAATTCGCGGCTATGGTCGGACAAGGTATGGTATTTCTGATAATAAGGGCATTAGCACAGCAAGCGGAATATTCATTTTAGTCCCGTCCTGAGCTAGATTTTCCTGTCTGATCCTGATTCCAAGAGTTAACCTAGCATGCGCTTGTGAGAAAAACATATTTAATATGTGCTGTATAAATATATATACCAGGAATAAAAACTCGGAAAGATTTTTATAAAACACATCGTCTAAACAAACTTATAAAATAGAATTAGTGTGGGAAATATTTCCTAGCTAACCGAAGTATGCAAAAACATGCAACAGCTCCAACAGTCATAAATAGGTATAGAACTTCCTAAGCACTTAACATAAGTCAGGTACACCTATACACAAACTATAAGCTATCGCCCAGCAGTTAAACATCAACTAATGAGTGACAGGCGTAGGGGGAGAGGGCGGTAAATAGGTAGTAACCTATTGTACCTCTTTCCCTGTTGTCCAATTCCAGCACCTACATAACTTCATTCTGCTTTTAGTGCTTGTAAATTCCAATGCCTAGTCATAATATGTACGGAAAAGAAGAAATTAGTAAGCTGCCATGCAAATATAATTTGACCCTATGCAGAATGTGTATTTGACTCTTATATTCCAAATATATACTCCATTTTGAGCATATTTTATTATTATTATTTTTTTTTTTTTTTTTTTTTTCGTTCTCATGGCAACAGATTAAGGAACATACTGATCTGGCAGCACATAATAAAGCGCGCAGGTAAGTTCAAATAACGTTACCAGTTTTGTGACATTTGTTGCTATTCTTTCCTTGGTCATTTTTACTTTTACGCTTCTTGGCTAATATGTACATCTTTCCCTCTTGTTCGTGGTCAATTTATGACTTTCAGGTTTATATGTTTCCTTTGATACTCTGTCAAATAACGTGCTTTCTACATTTGTTGTTTCCATTTATATTCCTTAATTTCTTATCCCATGACATTTATGCTTTATCTATATTTTATTTCTTTACTTTTAGTTTTGTTTAATAGTGTGACATTTTATGGAAATCTGAGGAACTTCACAAGAGTTGCTTTTCATATTTCGCTACCGCATTAAGACTGATTTGGATAAAATATTGTAAAACCTGATTCTGCTTTCTTTAAACTTATTTCTCTCAATAAGTTTCCGTATTATTTTGTATGTTTTCTTGCACATCTGGGTTAACGTTATAGTTTGTTAGTCTACATCCAAGATATGTCTCATATATATACTAATTATTATTAAGGACAGTTGTAATAATTATAGGTATGTTGAATGTTAAGTTATGATATTAGTTATAACTATAAAATGTCCCATTAGTTAGAAGTTATATTCAAATTTAGGAAATAAAAATTTAAGATTCTCTTAGTACTTGTGTTAAATCGTGTTTTCTGAAAAAAATATTTTGACAATATTAAATGTTTTGGTCGCTATGGAGTGGATTTCATTCATCCCTTACTGATGGGTTTGAGAGCTCTCTCAGCTTCAGAACCCAATTACTAAAATAAGAACTGCCCAAAGCACCCTGCTGACAAACATACGCAATACTTATAATGATATTTTGAGACAACTGATCAATTTAATGGATATCTGCAACAAAAACGTCCATAAATTCAAGCTCATAATACATTCTGCTCTCAGGATGACAAGAGAAGGCATATCAGAACTGACTATATTGACTCCCAGTATCGAACGCTTTCCTAAAACTACATTAACAAATCTCTCACATATCAAGTGAAATAAAACACCCAAGAACTAAAAATTCAGCTGATTTTGCTTACTGGAATAGCTGACAATTTCAGGCAATGCTGTGAAAATTAGCGGAGTCAGGACAGTAATTGGATGGCAGTGAATCTCGGTTTGGCCATCCCTGTCGTCCTACATGCCTTGCTCGCTTGCGCTGTACAATTTGAGGTAATCTGGGTGTGGCCGGCGGGATCTTTTGTTTTCACCACCATTTCAGCCTATTACGTATGCCCATGAGTGAGCTGGTAAGGCTATACCGCCGAATCACGTGGTTCTACCCCTAAGGTGGAGGGCAGGGGCATGTAGTGACATCACGGAGCCCTATATAAACCTCAAAGCGCTTAAGTACAGCATCGGTTTTGTCTTCCAAGACTAACATCAACACTAACAGCAATGGCTTTCAAGGTAAGTCCACAATTTGTCTTGGAGGTTTCTTTACCACCAAAAGAACCTTTACAGTCCATGGTGTTGCTCTTCTGATGGGATGCAACAGAACCGCGTTTGGGCAGGCCTCAACATAGATGCATGCAAAACAAATATCAGTTCACCAAATTAATTACTTCACCTATTGGGCTATTACAGGCCCGTTATGTCTAAAACAAAGATTGATACAAACATCTCTTCACGGGAAGACCTAAATCTCTCTTACCGGTTGGTTTATATTTTCTTTTAGATGCTAGTATAATTCGCTCTGAATGAGCCTAGCATTCACTTCGCGTCATATTATATCCTTTGTGTCCTCATTTCTAACTTGTTTATTCTTCGTATTCCTTCCACGTTTCTCAGAAACATCATTTTTGCTCTTCTAAATTCTACTTTAAGAGTACAAACCCCTATTCCATGTAAATCAGAAGGAAGCGCTATAATTTTATATAAATTTATTTTTGTTTCTTTTCTAACTGTAATTATTAAATTTCCATTGATAGTACCATTAATTTTACAAATGTTTTCTGTACTTATATATCATTATTAGAATTGTACGACACTTCACATCCATGAAATTTAAAATGTTTACCTTAGTCAAATTATTTATTTTAACAACATTTCCACTTGTTTATATAAGAACTCTAGAAGGCCACAACTTTTATCTTCTGAAAGAATAAAGTTAAATTATATAATTTTATAACTTTGGATTAATGCTCTTAATAGCAATTATAACTTGATCGTACGCAATTAATATAGTAAATAACTTATTAAATTCGTGTTCAAAAATTATTTTAACTTTACGTCCTTACAGAATTTTGCCAATGTACAAATTAATTTCATTAATTAACAGTTAATTGGACTGCTTGCTCCAATTTTCTTAAGATAAATTAAGTCTTTCGCGCAAACCACTGCTTCATGTTGCCAACCAACTTCAAAATATCTATGAAAGGATAAAACTAATGTCACAAATTGAACAATGAAAAATTCAGCCATTATCATATTTGCCTCGACAAAATTGCGCAAATTTGAGATGTTCAGCGGCAAGCATTAATATCAGGATTTCTTTCCTTTGACATATAAATTTTGAGACAGGACATTCCATCCTTTTTAAGAATTAATGTTGTTTAATTGTTTAACGCCCGTTTTTTCTAAAGAGGCACCACAGGCGGTGGACACTACATGAGATGAAATGATATATGGTGAAAAGTTTTATTTTCAAGGAAGGATACGTTCCAGGCCTTAGTTTAGGGTACCTCCCCGGCATTTGCCATTTATGAAAAATGAGGAAAACCTGGGGAAAAAACCCAGTCACGGAGGACGGTCCTGGCGGGATTCGAACCCCAGACCTTCCGCTCACGAGTTCGCGCCTTAACGATATCGGCCAGTGGCGGTATCCTTTTTAAGGAAATAAATCACGCAAACGATCTCCCTTTCAAATCTCAAGCTAATTAATTCGTTTTGCACACACACACACACACACAGTTCTTCTGATTGTTTGCGTCTAGAAATATTTCTGAGCCCATGTGAATTTCAATAACAAATTACTACTACAGAAAAATCATTTGCAACGGCAATTTCGGTTGGCGAAAACCCACGTTTTGAACATATGTTTGGTATACTACTCTCGCTGGAATGCTTATACTGACAATAGGGCAATATAAGCCATTAATATCAAATTGATCAAATATCTAAGATCTCTAGATGCGCCTATATGTTGAACATTAAGCCTATGATTTTTCTATAATCTCTACTGATGCAAGATTGTTTTTAAAAGATTTTAGCATTCCCTACCCACAAACAAGTTATTATCAATTTTATCATTTGGTACATTGTATAATGTGATCGTTACAGGAATTCTCCAGCCGATTAAGCAATTTTGAACATTTCGAAATAAAAAAATGATATATTTGTCAGAAAAGATAGATGAGTTAGCAAAGAGTGCACATTTGTAGCTCCTCTCCCCTCTTTTAGCTCATACTTAATTCTATTTCTCTATTTTACAATTCTTAACTTCTGACACACAAATTAAATTTAATTGGACGTATAATGCAAGTTGTTTGAGAGGGCATAAAGCAGACAAACTTTAGCGAGAGTAAGGTGGTAAGGTTTTTAATGATATCTCTTTCAGAAATGCTGTATTCTAAACAATGTATATTTTCTTTGCAGCTTTTCGTTCTCGCTGCCCTCGTGGCCGTCGCTAAGGCCGGCGTAATCGGCGCCCCCGCCGTCGTGGCTCCTGGAGCCCCCGTGGCTTATGCCGCACATGCTGCCCCTGTAGCATACGCAGCCCACGCTGCTCCTGTAGCCTACGCTGCACACGCTGCCCCTCTTGCCTATGCCGCCCCCGCTGTCGCCAAGGTTGCCGCTCCCGTAGCCTATGCCGCCCCAGCTGTGGCTAAGGTTGCTGCCCCCGTCGCCGTCGACACCGACTACGACCCCAATCCTTCTTACAGCTACGCCTACGACATCCAGGACGCTCTGACTGGTGACTCCAAGGGACAGCAGGAGAGCCGACAGGGAGACGTTGTCCAGGGCAGCTACAGCCTGGTGGAACCCGACGGCACCCGTCGTACCGTGGAGTACACCGCTGATCCCGTCAACGGATTCAACGCCGTCGTCCACAAGGAACCCGCCGTGGCCGCTGTTGCCAAGGTAGCCGCCGTCCCCGCTGTGGCTAAGGTTGCTGCTCCCGTGGCTTATGCCGCCCCCGCCGTGGCTCATGCTCCCGTCGCTTATGCCGCCCCCGCAGTGGCTCATGCTCCCTTGGCCTACGCCGCCCCTGCCTTTGCTAAGGTCGCCGCCCCAGTCGCTTACGCCGCCCCCGCTCTTCACACAAAAGCCATCCTTGGTTAATTTATTCATTTAAACCCCATCCGGACTACCACGGTCGAAAACGATGATCGCTGTACAAAAATTCGCTTAGTTTATTTATAAATTGCTCTGAATGTAAAATTCGCATATTGTGAATTGTAGTTATTTGAATAAATGTTTGAATGTGTTTGATATAAATATCTATTTACTCATTAACCAACCTCATGCTTCCTCTTCATACATAACCACTATATAAATACAAGATCCACAAAATGAATCACTGATTTCATGTTTTTACAACTAAGCAGTTTAAACCCATGAATGGGGTAAAAATGTGAGCATATAATTGAGAGTGGCTTAAAATTTAATGTGTGTGTGTTAGGTTCATTTGATCTCATAAAGTACTCACAAAAAATATCTACTACATATAATAAAATGTGGGTGTTAACATGTTCTCATGATTTGGCACATTTCAAAGAGAGTTGCACTGCGGGTTTTAACATACTAAATAAAACTTTAAACACTTATGTTCTGCTCCAAAGTGGGTGAAAAGACGCTCACCCTCCTCACAAAGTTTTTAGCAAACAACCTTTAGGATATTTAACTTATAAAGCTATTGTAAAGTATGTTCTTTTGTTCGTTTTTTCGCCCTCTTTTATATCTGCATGACTACACACTTTTGTAAACATTTTAAACAGCATTTTGCGAACTAAATTGCTTGTTTATAGTACATAGGATTAAGATAATACATACGTGAAATTCCGCCTGAAATTATTAAATGTGTGATTTTAATTTGTTTTGTTAATATTGATTTAAAAAACCTTTGGAATTTGCGGAGGGGAAGGGTCTACGTAGCGTTCTATGAATAGCCCACCCGTTTACCGTTTTAAGTATTGTAACGAAAAATAACTACGCAGTCGTCATCTACTAGGGGTATTGTAAAAGTTCTCGTGAGGTGTCGTGAATCTGGCAAAATTACTATAATAGTTAAGGATCATCATTAGATGGCGCGCTGTAAAGTTTCAGATGCCTAAGTGCAGTCGCTTGTTTGTGGCGATCATGTAAACAAACTTGAGTTAACATTTTCTACAAAATGGATAAAAACTGAAATATAAGCTGTGATAAAAACACTTCGTTATGAAGGGTTCAACACCACTAGAAATACTAATGGAGTTAGGTTTCACATTAAAGGATTCTTTCCATTGTTAAAAAATAGGCTGCCGAATTTAAGCGTGGCCATATATTCATTCAAAGAGCGCTCAGAGCATCCCAAATCTACCGAATGGGAGATTGAACAAAATTCACTGAAAGATCGCCGATTGAAGGTACGCGAGTTGGCTGACATTGCAAAGACCTCAACACTTGTCCACTACATTTTACAAGAAGTTCTGGGTATGGGAATACTTTCTGCTCCATGAGTGCCCGTTTGTTAACAATGGAGCAAAAGTGCATTCGAATGAACACTTTGCAAGTGTGTTTAGACTTGTTTAAACGCAATTCCATTGAATTTCTCCGATGTTTCGTAGCAGTAGATGAAACACGGACTCATTATACACACCAGAGACGAAGAAACCGTCCAAACAATGAGTGACAACAGGTGAAATTGCACCAAAGAAAGCAAAAACGGTTCCAACTGCAGGAAAAGGCGTGGCTATGGTTTTCCGGATTCTCATGGCATGGTACCAATAAACTACCTTCGAAAGGGCTGAACTGGAGAGTATTACGCTTCACTACTGAACCAACTGAAAGATGCTATTCAGGCTAAGCGTTCACACCTTGCGGAAAAGTAAGTTCTCTTTCATCATGATAATGCGCATTGCACACGTCTGAAATTGTTGCTGCAAACCTCCCTGACCTTCACTTCCAAGTACTTCCATATTCGCCGGATTTGTAATCAAGCAATGTAAAATATAAGCAGGTTTTTGGTATCTTTTAAACCTCTGGTAGCTTTGGATCCGCGTTATTAGCCCTTCAACTTGAAATGTACTTTTTTACTTTATTGGTTCCAAATTTTCGTTTACATTGCCTCTTTTGAATAACTCAGGAAATGTATTTGTGTGCGATTAATTCTGTTTTGGCATACGCTTTCATGTACGGAAATTACATTACTCACTGTATATTCTGTAGATGAATTCTTGGCATTTCACAGGTTTATACGTATGTTACTACTAATCCAGAGGTTTTGGGTGCGACTCCCCGTCAGGTCAAGCTTTCCGAATTCAATTGTTTTTTTCGGATTTTTTCCTTGCCCTGAGAAGATAAATGCCTGGTTTGTTTAAGTCGCCAAGGACTCATAGCTTATATGCGCAATCATAAATGCATTTCATTGATCCAAAGGTATGAGCCCCCACCCGGTGTACGATAATCAAATTACTGGGACATGGAGCAGGAATTAGTGGGTGCTCGGGGGATGGCGTAGTGTAGTGTTGTGGACTGGGCTGTTGTGGTTTCGAAGTCTGCCCGGGCTGCTCACTGATGACGTCTACTCCACATTTGTTGAATTCGATCTCAGGGTCCACTGGAGTGTTTCGCGGATCAGTACAGATCCACGGGAACGAGAAATGTGTTGCCCAAAAATACACAAGGTTGACTTGTTTAAAATACTTTATTCACATGTAAAGTACTTCCTGGCTGTTCGCCGCTGACTTCGCTACTCACTTAGACTGGCTTTAGAAATGACTTGAACTGATTGTTTTCGTGTGACTTAGAAGGACTGCTTTGGTGTGACTTAGGCTGCCGGCTTCCGTATATCTCTGGATTGAATCCTCTCGTGTCTCGCCTGAATGAATGTCTAAATGTCTGAATGTCCCTCTGAATCTATGAGTAACCCTCTGACTTCTGTACTCTAGTTTTTCTACTACATCGCCACGCCTTTCGCTAAATTAAATTCCCTCGTATTTTATCTATTTCTGTGTTACATGTTCGTCATTGGCTATCCTAAAATTATTTATTCGTATCTAAGTTCTCCTGATTCGTTAACTTTTATCCGAAGACCATTGGCTAGAATTATTCTTTCCCCCCTGATCTAATGTCTTCCCACGAACTTGAATTTTCCCAGAACAACCTGTCATAAATTTCGGCCCTTTCCTTACATTCTGATTTCTATTGATAATCTTGATAATCTTTTGCCTTCCTTAGTTTGTAGATTTCTAAATGTTCTCGGAGATAACGCACGTGTTGATGGCTGTTTTCGGCTTTCCTGTAATAAAACATTTTCGTCTCCGTTCTGACATTTTCATTTTCTCTTAAATTATTGCTACGTCTGATTGTTAAATACTGTCCCGTTACGGCCACATGTTTCTCTTATTGTGAACTCCTAAGTCTTTCTTGGGCAGAAGGTTCGTGACCTAACAAAAGATAGTTTACCCTTTTCTTCAGCCTTGTCTAAGGAGCGGTCAGTGAGTAGAGAGGCGTCAGGTATACATCTGTCTCTAACATCTTAACTACAAAATGTATACAAAACCCTTTTGTAAAATACCATTTACCTGTCAAATGACATACAAGTTACAAATTATTTCGATTCCTGTTATACCTATCTCAAAATGATTTTCTTATATATATACATAACAATTATCCTTATCAAATATAATGCCTTTATAAATATAACTCTGCAGCCTTTTAGTTATTAAATTAATAAAGGCAGCCTTATTTCCGGCTTCAGACAACGAAGAGGCGTCCACTACATTACCATCATGCCCACTAGTTCATCATTCCTAATACATTATATGCTATTCAGTATATAAACAAAGTGGAAATGTTCCACATTCTAGCTGAAAACCTATTGCCGTGGAATAAAACTTAAATCTACAAGAATTCAAGTATTATTTGGCTGCTTTTTTTTTTTTTTTTTTTTTTTTTTTGGATTCTAGACAAAATTTTGCAGAAATGTTATTGCTAAAGCTTATTTTCGGTAATTTCTAACGATAGGACAGATTGAATGCTCTATGACGTTATTAAAAAAAATGTTTTTATTTAACTGACAAAGTTAAGCCATTAAGATCATTTTTCCACTCAACCAATTCTAATTAATACAATGAATGATATAAGACATTTAAACAAATATATTTAAACTGTTAGTTTATGTCAAAATCTGAAATTAACACAAACAACTAATACACATAATATGAGATTGCTTATTCAGTTACAAACTAGAATTAGCGATTAAATTTGTATTACTCAAGCCTACATTCTATCACTTAAATGCATATAGAACTCAGTTTATACCTATCTAAAATTACCAAAAGTTATGGTTGTAGGTTAAATTAAATGATAAAACATAAATAGAACAAATTAAAATTAACACAATAAAATAAACAATAAATGTAATTCACGGGAAGCAAGAACAAATAGAATAATTAGTATGGTAAAATAGCAAATGTTAGTTTCATTAAATATTTATCAAAATTTAAATAAAAATCGACCTATCAATTGTTTAGTTTCGTTTCAAATAATGACATTGTCCGACCTTTCTCGGGGCCATGTTTCAATTCTTAAATGGTTTAAGATGTCTTATGGCGAGGTATAAGGAGTAGGTCATCATGAAGACTCCTGATGCCTATTGATGATGTGTAGATAAATTATGAAAACGCAAAGGAGAACGATATGCAGAATTTAGAAAAGTAAAACTCGGCGATCGTTTGGTCTTAATCAGGATAAAGTCTCGAAAGAAGGAAGGCAAGGGAGAACACGAGCATATGTTTACGATTACTGCATATAAAATGAATGCCGCTGTAGTTTATTGCCCAGTTTTGCACCACGTTAGTTAAAAGAACATCAAAACAGTAGAAGCGTACAATTACTAGTGTTTACACTAGCATTACTTTTTAATTTATCTGAAAGAAAATACTTCCATCGCTTCAATAATATGATACCGAAAATCCTACTTTTCTACAACTGGACTGTACATCGGTGTAGATATAAAGTCCGCAGTGTGTTAGATTAGAGCAAATGTTGATGTAAACAGTAGATACCCAAGTCAGAGCTTTGAGGAACCCCAGACTTCACATGCACCATGAGCAATATAATGATTATGATAGATGTAGGGAGGCAACGACGAATGGTCACTACTATACCTGAATCCATTTGATTGACACAACTGGAATTAATGTGAGAGATTGTCAACAACAGACTTGCCCAACTATAGTTTGGAATATTCCTTACTCTCAAGACGATAGAAATAAAAATCCCGGTGGATCTTAATATTATTTCTATTATTTCAAAACCTACATTCTAATTTTATACATTATTATCAAATTACGTTGGGAGAATTATACACTTTAAGAATATTTACAGAAGATGAATTACAAATTCATAATATGGGATGCTGCATTTCATTCGACATTCGAGAAATTGCGTGCCAGAATTTCCTTGAAAATGATGGGGGATATTTACAACTACAAACTCAACAGCAGGAAGACAAGAAAACAAAACCTTGCCCTTTACCAGATTTACGCACTCTTCCTGCAAGAGCGAAAAGATCATGGACACATTAAATGTTAGTGCTGTTCATTTGACCTTTGCTACATGTTTCATGCCCACTTAACGAGATGAAGTTGACGTTTGCCACTAACGACTTAACCAGTGTACCTCTCGCTAGTACAAGGCGTGCAGCTGTTAATTACGAACTATTATGTTTAGTTGTTATCAAATACATACTTAATTGGTAGTGTTACTGAGGGAAGTACGCCTCAAAACAACACAGCATTTGACAGTTCCCAAGATACTGCTCGATATATCAGTCGGCAGCAGCACAGTAATGTCTTATCTACCACAATCGGTACACTCAGAGACACTAACATCCTGCAGTAGGCAACAATGGGGACGTGATGGGTGTTTATACAGATATTTCATATAATAAAAAAGTCATCCCCAGATTCTACGTGTCGATTGGAGAACTTGCAGGACGCTCGTAAACGCTTCATCCACAACGCGCATGCAGCGCGTGCACACTGTAGTGGGCGTTTTTGCCTATACACTTAATGGTAACAATCATAAGCATATGGAAAGAGAGCATTAGGGTATAGGCTGCCGAGCGGTTTAGAAGACATTGCTCTTCTGCTTAAGCTCCTGGGTTCAAATCCCACACAACATTTTTGTTTTACTTTTTCTTATTGGTTTTATACGTGTATAAGTAGAGAATGATATTGCCTTAATATCATATTATATTTTAATGTATCATTTGAGTTTTATGGTATAATCGATTCAAAAGTTGTCGTGCTTCCGCTATTGAAGACCCACTTTTAAGGACGGTTCTCGAGATCAAATGTATTCAGAGATAACCACAGGTAATCGTTGGAGAAAATGCGGTAGGGTGCAACGATTCTGTGGGATCATGCAGCAAACCTTAACAGTTGCGACGTCGTATTCTGTGAGATACTTCTGATGAGAACGAAACTTCTACAAAATTATTAGTGACCAAACACAATACGATATATTAATTTCCAAAGTTGAAAGAGTCTACTCAATTCAAGAGATGAAAGAAAACTGGTACACATTGCAGGACGGTTTTTGAAAACGGTGTCTCAATGCGCCGGAGAATGCTTTGAGAGAAACAATATTTTAATAAGTGCAGATAAATCTGAACATCTGTATCTGTGCTGCCACAAACATTCCCGGGATGTCTTGATCTAATAACACAGCACCTCGCTCGCATAAGAAATCCCTGAGTGCGCAAGAAGCGACCAAGCCCTTAGGCGTTGCCGGTTGGCGTGGTACGGCGGAAAGGATGTTGAACCGGCAATGAAGACCTGTGACGCAAGGGACCTTGCTGGCTGCCATAGTTACCTCATACGGTATCCGGCCCATGACGGTGCTTCCCTGTCTCTCTCCTTCTGCTCCAATTTATTTAACAATAACGGAATTGCGAATATTACTATGCGAATTTGGCAATTTAAGAACATATTGATCACATATAATTGAAGATGCACTATGAAAGTAAAATTGATAAAGTTTTAGATTTTTTAGACATAAAAATCCTTGTAAAGTCATGAGTCCCATGTCGTAGATTTACGGCTTGTAAAAGAACCTCAAGTCTGAAAGAAGAGCCCTCTGAGCAAAATTCATCGGCTGTTTCACGCTCTGAATTGAATGGACGGTGATGACCTGAGATGTTAAAGAGCGTCGTTAAATAAATCAAATAAAAAAACGAAGTCCAATGAATATAAAAGCACGACGATTTAAAATTATATAAAATAATGAAGTATATTCTAAATACTATATTTTTAATTGGAATGCACATTCAAGTATTCCATAATTATTAAGCAATTGTCATTTCTAATTCAATTATAGAAATACACAGTTGAAAGAAAAAGTTCTATTTTTTCGCGATCTCTAATTTTAACTTTGGCAATAAACAAAGTTAAGCTATGAATGATTAACAATTTCCGTGAATTAAACTGTTATTAAGCTAAACGTTTAATTTTTCCCAATTTTAGTCAATATTTCGAGAAATATGTTACATATGAGCATTTTTCCCCCGAGTTTAACATCCCTTTTTACAACGAAGGCATAATGCGACGATGAATTAATACTTGATGAAATGAATTCTTATATGAACCCAAAGTCCCGAGTTTCACGAAGACACATTGAGCACAAGACACCTAGGCGGTAACCCATATATGATTTTAAGAACTTGTATGCTCTAGAAAATTAAACTGGGAAACAGTGCAACTGCTAGGGCTCTGTTCTACGAAAGTGTGCTCTAATACATTAGTAAAAGTCTGTTCCAAAAAGGTTTCTGCTACAATTGTGCTTTACAACTCCATACTTGCAAGTGTATAAAGAGATTTTTCGTTATTCTGTTCCATAGAAGTATTAGTATTAATGGGGCATTGGTAATTTGTATAAATTTCTCTACAAATGTAGGAATATTGGTCACTTCAAATACCAGCGCAAAATGTAGTATGATTTTAGGAGTCAGTTGACCCAAATGCGCTAAGCATTAGCGAAAGTGATGATAATGTTCAGTAGGTATGTATAAAGAAAGAATAAATATTTGTTACAATGATAAAGTTAGGTAAGGTGCAATTAAAGTAAGGTTTATGACTTGATATTGGCGTTTCCTGTTTCAAATGCATATTTCAAACCAGCATCTTAGCCAGTGTATTTTTTTAAGGTTCTTGTTATAAGTCACGAAAATAATTTCTTTTTATTCTTCATTCACTTTTAAAATAATCTCTTTTGACAACTTTCCCAGTTTTTGATTATAATGAGAGCGTGATTGTCAAGCAATATAAACAAATATATAAATATAAATGATCAAATTGACTAATAAAATAATTGAGGGAGAGCAATCCATAACCTCGATTCTTTTGCCATCTCCCGACGAATGAAATTGATGCTCCTGAATGTAGCCGCAAGGGATCATTCTCTCAAATTGGATTATCGTGTTTAAATATCGATAAATACATAATAAAGTGTTTAAATTATCATTATATGAGAAAAATACAAGATCCATTTAGCAGGAATGACAATAATCCGCTCTGTACATTAAAAATTCCTAAGGAGTGGAAATGACCTGTTTCAAGGTATGGCAAGAAAACCTGGGAAAAAAGAAAAAAAGAAAGAAAAAAAAACTTGTTAGGGTGGACGGTCGAGCAGGAATCGTACCCCAAGCCCTTCGCTCACGATCTTGGTCACCCTTTTGGTCTATGATGCAATGCAACAATACAATAAAACAGAAATTACGCACAGGACGTTTATGCATTTCAGGTACTCTTTTGTAGCTAGATAAATATTGTACATCAATTAGAAACACTCGTAAAACTCTCGTGTTTCACAAGACGTTCATACATGCCTCCTAAACCCCAGATCGCGGGTTCGATCCTGGCCAGGACCAATGGATTTTTTCGGGCGTAAAAATCCTTAGTATGGCTTCCCTAGGAGGGAAGTAAAGCCGTGGGTCCCGTGTCGTACATTTACGGCACGATAAAGAACCTCACGTCTGAAAGAAGAGGCCTCTGAGCAAAATTTGTCGGCCGTTTCACGCCCTGATATGAATGGGACGCTAATAACCTGAGATGCTAAAGAGCGTCCGTAAATAAACCAAATCAAAATCACCAAGACGTTTCTTTCCTAAAAGCTAAAATACGAATAAGGACATTTAGAACCAGTTTTAAAAGCAAATTAGCTTCTTTAAAAAGGTACTATTAAAATAAAAGAATACATTATTCCATAATATCACAAAACAATTAAAAATAGCAAAACACTATCATTTAAAGTGATACTGTCTTCATTCTGACCTTCTGTTGGGCTCCAGGTTCTACAAAATCCTAGAAGAGGGCAGACATAATCACATGAGCTGCGACCTAAGCTGGTGAACACAATAACGAAAACCATTGTGTACACTAACATGTACAAAAGAATTTCAATTGGTCAATAAAAATTCAAATATACAAGTCAGCACAGCAATTTTGGGTAGGTTCAGTCTTACAATCTTAATGGACGCTTTGCCTCTAAATAGGAGTCAAAGTATTATTTCCATCAGTACTATGCTCTTACTTCTGCTTCAAAATATTACCGTCCTCTTTTTCTATTTCACCCGTAATTTCAGCATGAAAGCCTTTCATCATTTGGCTTATTGCGTGATAAATGCATAGTTGACAATTTTAATGCGACAGTTGTGTGGCTTATAATTTCTAACCGTTTATAGGTGCGCTGAAATACAAAATTGGGCTAACGTGACAATTGAACACACCTTATAATATAACGAAATTTGGTAAAAAAAGGCTGATCGAAAAAAAAGTAATATAGGCAAAAGAAGAGGAAAAAAAAAAAGATCAAGAATGCTATGAAGTCAAAAACAGGCATTAAGTCAATTCTTGAAGCAACAGCCGCCGTTAATGAAAGGGGGGGGGGGGAAAGGCTCGTTCTCCTTAAGTCCGCAGTCCCCCTCTCCTTGTACAAAGTGATAAAGTGATGCTACATCGCTGGGAGCTGCCGGCCCTTCCTGTATCATATGCGCTTTGCAGTAGCTCACTGTCTTGCGTAGACTGCGCCCATATCGGTGTCATAACGGCTTGACCGGCAGTATTGCACCACGTTACTGAAACCAGATCTAGTTGTTGCATCAGATGTGAGGAAATTGCTAACAACCAATATCTGTCAAACCAATCAAGTTCCAATCAGGAATCGTCCAATTACAGCTCAGGGTACTTCGGTTACAAAAGGCTGCCTGCAAGCATTAACAATAGTTACAACTTATATCCCTAACACTGAAAACCACATTTTAAATAAATAGGTAAATAGGACACAGTTGCTGGGTGACGTATATAAGGACCCTTGAACATGCATTTCAAGCAGTTTTTTATTTTAAAAACCCTTTGTCACTATAGCAACGATAAGTAAGCTAAGCTTACGCTATGTTAGCTAAACTTAAGCTATGTGATTTAGAAAATGTAATCTTTTGAAAATATTTTCTTGAAGCCAAAGTTTGTAGCTTTCCAATGTATTTGAAAATTTTACTACTCAAAATGCCAAAGCAGCATATTTAAAAAATTAGACATGCCCATGAACTGAAGAAAAAACAAACAATTATCAAGTGTTTTTAATATTTTATAACGTAATGTTATTTCGCTTTGACAATGGAGAATATATAGGACGATTCTTTACGACCAATAAAACTAAACAAGTCTTTTCCTTATACCTAGGCTTTGCAAAATCCGTTATTTTATGAGTCAAGAACACCGGGAACACAACACATAGGTTGTTTGTGCTCTTTTCATAGTTATCTTCAACTGTAGTTGTGCTGCATATGTTTTAATGGAAAATTACTACTGCTCGATTATCATTGAATGTGAAGCAAGCGAAATCAGTAAAATGATACAGCTTTCTAACAACGCAAATTACCTTAAAAGGTTACTCAGTTATATTGAAACGTACCTAAAGAGGCCTGCAGCGGTACGAACCTGTCCAGAAATGGTTCCAAGTAAAAGAGCGCTTTCCAGTTAGTCTTTCCTATTTACTAACATTTATGTCTACATAAGAAAAACTTGTGAATATATCCATTAAGTAACGTGCAGACATTATTACAAAAACGGCCCGTAATTTTTAGCGAAAATAATTCACATAAAAACTTTCAAGTGAATTTATGTCAGAACGCTTCGAGTTATGAAAAAATTGTAAAGAACATTATTTGTTTAATTTCTGTTTGTGTATCTATTATTGTAATTGAAATGTATATTACAGCACATGAAAGATAACGTAGAAATTCATAATTAACAAGTCAAGACCAAAATGTCCGTCAAGCAAGAGCCGCGTAAACTGAGCGAATTCCTCAGGAAGTCGAATTTGTGAAGGTTATTACAGAGAGCTATACAGAGAAATTGGTGCTGCTAGAGCGCTATTTAAATTTAAAGTTTCAGGTATAATTCCATTCCTAATGGCCCAAACTCCCCTTATTTTCAGAAATTATTTTTCTTATTTAATTTAAATTGTATATGCCTAGTTTCATTGAGAAAAAAAATATTTGGTGCCGCCTACAGCGATTTTTCAATTTTAGGATTCAGGTAAATCTCCAATCCTAATAGTCTGCTTTCACAAATATAGAAAAAAAGGGTTTTATTTTATTTTATGGGCGTTCAGCGAGTTTCGGTGAAAAAAAAAAAAGTGGCCGCTAAAGCGACTTTTAAATTTTCGCTTAAGGTTAACCATTCTTTAAATTACTCTTTTTAGGTATACCCCCCATTCCTGATGGACTGTTTCCATGATTTTCAGAAGCTATTTTTCTTGTTTTTTAAATGGTATATGCCGAGTTTCGTTGCGAAAAAAACAAATATTGGTGCCACAAGAGCGATTTTTAAATTTGGTGTTTCAGGCAAAAATCTGAATACTCCGGTTTTGCTGATTTTCTGGAACTATTTTTGTTATTTTATTTGAGTTTAGTTGAAAAAAAAAACAATCACCAATGATCCAATTTTGCTGATTAACGAAATCGATGAATCGTTGGTTAATTGACGGTTATATGTCGAGTTTCCTTCAGAAAAATAAAAAAACTCAAATTGGGAACGATGGCGCGCGCGCGCGCACGCACGCACATACACACACACACACAGAGTCACTTTTGGTGCCCAGTAAGTAGAATTGATGGAGATTTGAAGACTTTGTTACGTCTTTTCATGGGTACAACCACAAAAGGGTACTAAAAACCCCTGTTCCATTTACAGAACTGAAGCATCCCATAAAAGTATTGCACGGTTTCCTTTCCACGCTGCATTAGTATGCGAGTGTGAATGAAAAGCTTGAACAAAATCTATAATAGCTTATAGCACACAAGCATCACCAATAGATCAGCTTATACAGAGTTCGAAACAATACAAATGCACCATTACAGCTTCCATGAATGTTCAGAGCATAATCATTAATGTTTGCAAACGGGGATAATGTGAATAAAACTGACACACTTACTGTGGCAAATACTTAACATCAACAAGGATTGAAATGTTGTTTCGTTATAGCTTCATAAATATACTGTTCAGCCTTAAATTTGCATACGTTTGTTAAATGGAATGAACACATAGGCTGCATATGTAAAAGACTGAGAAAGGCAAATATAAATTCCCTGTTCCCTCCACGCCCATCTACCTATACATTTAATCCATTTAGCTCTGTTTAGTCAGTTACTCAATATGGATTCATTACACGGAGTGGCAACACGAAGAGTAATCTTCATTTCAATTTCTATTAAAAAGTATATATTAAAATTCTATTTATATAAATATTTGCACTATTCACAAATATCTTTATACAAACACCATTACAAAACTTTACCAGATTTTCAAACTGAAATTACTCATATTTTTTGCCGAGAATCCTGGTCACTCTAAAACTTATTCCTACGGTCACACGAGTATACGTCCATAAGTTTCTGGTCTTGCCGATAAGGATTATAGCATTCACAAAAGTTTTATCTGGGTCATACCTTATTTATTGAGTAAATAATTGCAGTTATAACTTCCGCTACGCTGTGTTCAGTTGTTTAGATATAGTTGCATAAAGAAGGCTATGTGTAGAAGATTGCGGCGTGTTCAAAATGGAGTTTCGAGCTGTTAAGTTTTTCACAAAAGAAGGACTTGCTCCAAATGAAATTAAACAGCGATTGGACGGTGTATATGGGGAAGCATCCCCTTCATATTCTACCGTAAAAGAATGGGTCAATTTATATTTATTATTTTTGTATCAATAGACATTGTTCTATTTGAAAAAAGTAACATTTTTCAATAAATACACATTCCAATAATTATTAACATCTGTACATAGGTTGTAATCATGAACTTAAATTCTGTGAAAGCAACTGCCATTTCAGAAATATTTGCGGTGCAAGTTTTACTTTCCTTAAACTTCCATTAGATGTTTAGCAGCCAAACATGATTAAGATATGGTGGAAACACGAGACAGTTATGTTAAAGCAGGGAACTCAGATATTCAGGATCAGCGGTCGCGTTTCAGTTCAATTCAGTATAGGTTTGAGTCGATAAGCTTATCCTGATCTGGAAGGAATCGTTGCAGTCCGTAACGTTAAATTCCGTAAACACAGATAATTCCGAATCAACAAGTGGAGTGTGCTACAGGGATGAGCATATATGATTCCAAGAATATATATCTACTAAAAAATAAGCACACTACTGCGCAGAGCTGTCAAAGTTTCATGCTTGGGGTCAAGGTGCTTCTGCACCGCGTGAGGGCAGTATGAACAAAAATGTGATGCATCTTAGAACACTTTCTGTGTGCTGCAATCTGCTTCTTCGTTTACGTTCTACTTTTGTCCAGAGATCTCACGGACCACCGCAAAATATGATTTCCTCCTAATGACATAGGAATCCCCGAGTCAGGGGATTCATTGACCATATCTCGTCAACTGTTTGGTCTAGAATTTTTTGGGGGGATGATTACTTTCTTGAAAGCAATGGGCATTGTTCCGTTTGAAAAAAAAAGTATCACTGTGCTAGAAATACACTTTCTAATAATTGTTGGAATAGCAGATGAATTTGCCTGAACTTAATTGTAATGGAAACAGCGCATCGATAGCATCATGCGTTTCAGAAATATTTGCGGTGGTACTTTTAGTGATTTGTCCTGTACATTCATAAGCTAAAAATGCAGCAAATTAAGCCTCGTCCATTGCAACACCTGTTGAATTTTGCGCCTTCAGACTGCACTCAAAGCAGATACTTTCAAGTGTTAAGAGTTCCATCTAACACGTGAATGCAATGTATAGTTACAGCTGAAGGAACAATGTGGAAGCGTTAGGTCACGGCGCCTTTTCAATGACCAATTATGATGGTAGACCGACCACGTCAGCTGCTGCCTAATTATTTTCTATTGTAGTGATCCATATGACATGCCTCAGGCTCGTACGTGGGAGGTCTTAGTGATGCTCCCTTACTTAATGAGACAAGTTTTGCAATCTCACTCTGACGAGGCGCCCTCTGAGCGAATTCCTTCAGGCTTTCGCGTTCCGCTTCTTCTGTTTTTTTTGTAGCCCACTTCCATTTCATGGCCTCTTGCTGCACTATTGTTCCTTGCGTGTTAACTTAAAAGAGCTATGGCAAGGTTTATATAATCATTAAGCTTGTCAGCTATATCAATGCCTTATGCCATTCACCAGGCTCTTCCGAAATGATTGTTATATTTATGTGTTATATTGCATGAGCTAGAGGACCAAAGAAAATGGTCCTTGCTGAAGAAATTTGGACAAGTTTTGAAGCTGCGCCCATCAAATTTCTACCAATGTTGCCAGAAACCTGCAGACCTTTGGCCAACGTGCGCAGGTAATAATGAATATTAACCTTAGGTTACAAATTTCGTTCCAAGAGGTCTTACATTAATATACAAAAAACATTAAATCTTGATCTTTAAAAAGCACTAATATCCAAGTACATTTTATAAGTGAAAATGATGAAACTAAAGTTAAAAATTACAAAACTAAATTAATTTGTAAAGTTAACATTTAATCAAGCAGAGAAACTTTTAGAAGCTTTCTTCTTCTTGGATAGAATTTCTAATCCACTCGAACTCCATACTATTCGGACTTTGGCCTATCATATGTAAGACAAACAATGGAACGTCTAATAATGTGATTTCTATAATGTCTGACCAGTTTATCTTTAAAACATCTTCCCATTTTAAACTTTGGGCACTTATTACAGGGCATAACAAAAATACCGGAACAAACTTCGGAAGAAAGTTCTTCATACCTATGTCCGGAAATGCCTGGTTTTTGAGTTATTGCAGAAAGACAACATTCGACGTGTTTCGATGCACGACTTAAAAACTTTAGTTTGTTAAAATAATTAACTTTTTTAGACAATCGAGTGATGTTATCGGCGTTGATGCACTGAACCTTAAATTAGTTCAGCATTTTTAATCCAGTTGGAAACTGAGCGTTAAAAAAAAAATACAAAAATAAAATACAAAAACTAGATTAGGGATTACAAGGAAGTATCAATCAGGCAATAGTCGAGACCAATATGAGGTGCTTTGTAATGATGAGAATAGTTTCCTTTCTTCTGATTGTGTCAAGTGCATTCATCGACCAGAAAACGAAGAAACAGTACAGGTACTAGGTACCAAACATTAAACATGGTGTGTAGTTGATTCTCTAAAAGGGGAGTTGATCTTATTGTACAAATAGAAGAGAAACTGGTCCGTTTAATACATCGTGGCTTTCTACAGCACCACGCTATAATATGGAAAGAATTTGACGGTTATCCTGAACATTTCGGTCAATATCAAAAGGTTTTCTTTTCAGATAAAAAATCAAAGTTTTTGCTAAGCCAGATTCCATTTACTAGCTTATTAAAAATAACTTTTTTGTCGCAGAAGGTACTCAAATCAAGAATTAGTTTTTTGCGTCTTACCTGAAGAATGCCCTGGGACATTTTCAAAAACCATTATATTCTATGCTAAAAAGATAGAAGCTCCAAGCTGTGTAATTAAGTAGTTAATCTGTACTTAGAAATATTAAAACACAATCAAGTTTCAACAACGTTTTAACAGAATGTACAATCCAATTAAATGAATCGTAATTACTAACAAGTTTTTACTCACTGGGTTTCTTATGCTTCAATAAATTCTTGGTACAAATATTTATGAGTGCTACTGCTTAGGCTGCTTCTATTTTCGAAGAGTTTTGTCTCGATATATTTTTAATGCTTTTAATATAATGCATATATTTCAAATTACATTTTTCCGTTTTTTCTCTCATTTCAGAGAGAAGGTATGAGAGTAAATCAAAAAGTAAAGTTACCTAATTTTTTGTAAACGGATAAAAGCAGAACAAGAAATAGAGTATAATTTTAGTTCAACACCACTCATTAATTTTCTTCATATAATCATCAAAGTTATTAAAGAATTTGTAATAGCATACAATTAGCATCTCCATATGCATGTATTAAATACTGGTGTTCTGCTCGTCGAGCAATTTCAATACGTCATTTTGGACAGAGTTCACATTGTCAACCGGTAGATGCCTTCCAGTCTCCTTGGAGTATTAAAACACGGAAACTTATTTTTTGACTCATATTACTGAAATTTCTTCCAAATTTACAAGTTGTTTGTTCTGTTATATTAATCATTCTGAAGCGTACTGATTTTGCATACTTTTTAAAGGCAGGACAAGTAGACTGATACCTCTCTAGATTTCTGATTTGCCTTTCATGAACATTTATATAATTTTACACTATTCACAGAGTTTGTTTCTAGTATATAATTATGAATTCTTATTAATGAAATTTCATAAAACTCCATTTTAATAGTTCTCTATTTATTTACATATCCTACAGGCTTTATGACTTTTATGTTGTTTTAATCCTTTCGAAATTCTCTTCAATCTGCTTCGACCATATTTATAAGCTTTATAACAATCTGTTAACACTTATGCTTATAAGGCTGCTATATTAGTTTTATATTGTTCTAAAGTTTAGGTCTCATATAAATGTTCGCCTGTGGTGTCTCTGTAGCAAAAACGGGCGTTAAACACTATTCATTCATTCGTTCATTCATTCATTCATTCATTCATTCATTCATATAAATGTACATATTTTATCTGCCTTTTGTAAACACTACTAAATTTTAGTTATGTATTTATCCCAGTGATTTCTACTCAAGTGTTCTTGCATGCCATATTTTTTGTCAATTTATTTCTAATACATTTTCAGTTTGAACCAACATCGTTTTATATTTCTTTTGTTCCTTAAACGTGTATTATGCTATGCCTTTAAGAATTATTACTATAAAATGTCAGCTTTTAATTTGACTTTTACATTTCAATACTATTTTAATTAACTTCAACGAAGAGTGTTACAACCCGATTACCTAAAGATATATCACGAGATATTTACAAGATTTTACAGCATTTAAATTTTAGTTCTGAAGTTTGCTGAAGTCATATCGTCACTTAAACAGTGATGATGTGGTGCTTCATTAGAGAGAATGCAGCGCCGTTGGAAAGTTTATTGAGAACAGGGTGCATTCTGTAAAGAGGTGGTGAGCGGTTTGGATAGGAATTTCTGGTCAGTTGCAGTTTGGCGACGGCAATTTCTTTATTTTAGAGATAGAAGCGTAAAGAGCCTTGGTGGGACATGAACTGTGTAAGGGCGTATTTTGACCAGAGAGATAAGGAGAGTCGGTGGGAAAATTTTGGGAATGAATAGTTTGACATTAGCAACTTTTTCAGAATTGTAGATATCATTCCAAATTTTTACATCATAATCTTCTAGCATCTGTTTGCCTCTGATCTAGGGCACGGTTGTGTTGTGGATGGCTACAATTTTGGCTCGTTCATTGCTTTGGGTATGCTTTAACCTAATGAAACGAGATTGTAAATGAGCTCTTGAGATTGATGATTTTCGTTCTGAGTTAAACTGCTAGAGGGTGGAATGTCACTAATGGCGAAGTCTACATGAATTGCAAAGGAATTTGTTTTTGAATTCAGTCTATAGCTATATATACCTTGAAACCTTATGAACATTAATAAATGTCGATATGGACAAAAATTCCTCCAAAGATTTTCACATGCATTACTAAAAGTTTCATTTTTTCATTTCATTTTTTTTTTTTTTTTTTAATAATCTACGAGTATCGAATAAAATTGTTTCGCTTTTACTAAAGTATTGCTGTGCCTGAAAAAACACTGTTGGTTCTTGGTCATGAAAAAATTTAAAATTCCACAAGTCATTTTTACTGCAATTCGTTTGCTTTGCATTTTTACCTTATGTATTACCAATGCAAACAATTAAATTTAATTATACTATTATTTCTTACAGCTGTAGGTAAAAACTGTTCTCCCTAATTCCAGTGCATAACTTGCATCTGCATGAGTTTTCTTCTTTTTCCTAATGCTATCAAAACATTTTATCATTTATCCATTTATAAGACCCGTGCATACCTGTCATTTCCCTTACGTAGTACTCATACCACTCCAAGCACCTCCTGTAGTGAATGTCAGTTCTTATCGTCTACGGCTTGTATAGCAGCAGCATGTGAGCGGGGGGGGGGGGTATTTACACCATACAACTGAGTTTAACGGGCTAGACCCGGTGGTTTCTTCATTAATTACTATACTCTCTTCTTTGATTGAGGCATTATTTTCGGAGCTTAAGAACATTTCACCATTTCCAAAGATTTTTCTAATAGTAAAGTCGCACACTTCTGGGATATACCTACAACCATTTCGTAATAGTAGTTCATATTCATTTTTATTCTCGTTTATCATTCTCCCCTACAACTTTTAAATATATTTTCCTCGAAGTTGAATCAACTTAGCATTAAATAATCGCAGAATAAACTTTTGTTCTAAATGAGAAGTTTTTTTTTCCTCTGAACTTCAGTTATTTCTTTCATCTTATCCCCATAGATCTTTTTTTTTTTTTTTTTTTGAGGAGGAAAGAAAAATAGTGTAGAATATTTTCTCCTGCTTTTCTTTCCATGAAGAAATGAATTATACAATAAAAATGAAAAATTGATTGTATTCTGTCTTTCACTTTCACAAATAACATTTTTTTTTCTTCTCAAGTAGAAATAAAATTTGGCTGAAAGTTTATTTCCTCTGCCTGTTTACTTCTTTCATTTTATCTCCATAGTTCCCTCCCTTTTTATTTTGAAGGATGAAGGAAAAATAGTACAGAATAATTTCTTTAGTTTTCTTTTCCACGAAGAAGTGAATTAAACAATTTAGAAAAACAAAACGGGAAAAAATGAATTGCATTCTCTCTTCCTCTTTCGCAAATAACATTTTTGTTTCTTTTTAAGTAGAAAATAAATTCATCATGAAAGTTTATCTATAAACTTTGCGTAAATATCATAGTTTTAAAGCAGAGTTCGTTACTCAACTATCAAATTTGTGGTAATCTCGAAAGACTGTGGCGTCGTAGACAAACACATTTCATTAGCTGACACAAAAGTCTGACGAGGAGAATTGAATTCTCTCTTCCACTATCGCAAATAACATTTTTTTCCTTCTTAAGTAGAAATAAAATTCTTTATGAAAGTTTATCTACAAAATTTGCTTAGATATGGATTTAAAGCAGAGTTCGTTACTCAACCATCAAATTTATGCTAATCTCGAAACACTGTGGCGTCGTATACAAACACATTTCGTTAGCTGACACAAAATTCTGACGAGGAGAATTCCGAGATGTTACCCCCTGGATATAAGATTCAAAATTAAAAAAAAATTTTTTTAAACGTTTACTCTATAAACGATGAAACTGAGGAAGCATTCCGGCTGGATACCAGCGCTGCCCTCTCTTGTGTTATTGGCGAAGTAGCTTGGAGGAGCTTCACGGCACTTTCCACAACGGAACGATGTGGCTTACATAATCCACACATCATTCTTGAACTCACCAAACAATCTGGTTGGTCTTTTATCTAGTAATTTCTCGCATTAAAAACGACTGTAGAGCAGTCCTGAAGAGCACACAGGAATCGTTTGCTGCTCCTATGACACCCAATGTTATAATTACGAATTATGTTTTAAAACAAATAATTACATGCTTTAGTGTGTATACGCCTTAAAGAAACGTTTGACTTTATCTATAGATGACGTACTTGCGGTGAATCGAGAGGTAGCAGGTTTACAACGGGTATATTTTGTTTCTCCTGACAACCATAATCGATGAACGATCTGTTTCAGCACAAAGTAATGTGCGAAGTAAAAATGGATCATGCAATTGTCATGTAACCATCAATCGCAAAACATGAGTATGTTAGTGGATTGCTATTAAATATCTTATACATAAAAAGGATGTTAATTAAAAAGCACAGTGTAATGCTTACTACTGCTTACTCCACTCGCCGCAACCGGAAAAAGATTTAAAGTTAGGACGCATAAAGTTAGTATTTTTACATTAGTATTTATGTTTTTATTTAAAGCATAAAAAGACATTATATTTAACTCTAATAATAATAATAATAATAATAATAATAATAATAATAATAATAATAATAAGCCGTAACCCGTGCTATAAGAGATGTTGAAAATAATGCTCCTCAGCGGCAATACATTGCCGACATTTGATTTGAAAATTCCTGTATTTCAACTAACTTTTCTTCTATAAGAACACGTCCAGGAACGTTTCTTGCTATTGAGAGATGATATATCTAGTAAATGTTTAACAGTCTGAGGAATATCGTCTTGCGAATCGCCCTAACCTTCTCTACAAGAATTCGTTTTCAATATGCATCATGCATGATAACCTGTTCTTCACGACTATATTTATGTAGTGGCTTAACTAACGAATAACAATTAACACACTTTACAAACAATGAAAACACCAAGTAACATATGAATGCACAACCACTACCTAACAAAATCTCCCTAAAAGTAACTATAAGACAGCTAACTGCAGATCTTGACGATTGACTTTTCCCAGCACGCAGTCGCGCACTGCCGGCCCTCAACTCTAATAACCTCACTGTATAAAGAATTTTTGAAACAGTAATGCATGCATAAGTACTGGTAAGATCACATTATATATTCAAATTTGTTCTATGTGGGCAATTAAAAAAAGAAAGAGTAAACTACACCACAAATAAAATTCTCAGAGGTTTGGAATGAAGACCTGGGGGGGGGGGGGAGAACTAGCGCAATTGCCGCTACAGAGATAATTGGGGAGGGGAGCAAATCATGCGATGAGACCACAGACTTCCAAATTTATCTTAAGCTCTAAACCACATCTAAGATTGGTTAAGAAGACGAAGTGAGAGTCAAAGCAAAATAAGGCAGAAGATAATGTAACTTTTCTAAATTATTTTTAATGACAACAACCTTTATAATTACATCACTCAATTTAACACATGCTTTTACTGGTTTTTCTATCCTCTCTCTCTCTCTCTCTCTCTCTCTCTCTCTCTCTCACTCTCGTGCTTGTTAAGGGACATGTCCAAACATTTGCGCTATTCCTGTGCCCCTCCCTCTCCCCCCAAAAAGCTAGCTCTAAAACCAAACTTAAGTACAAAAGTACATTTCTATTTTTTGTAACATAAATCATAAATATGATATTTTATGTAATATATATGACAACTTTAACTTTTATTTTACAGCAATTAAAAGTTATTTAAACCTTGTATCCTTAATTGAGTTTCTTTTTTCGAATAGCAACAGATATTCCTCTCTTCCCCAGATCTGGTGCGCACGGTTCTATTCTGCAAAGCTAAATGTCACGCAGCTTGTTCAGGTTTTCAGGTTGTTCTCTCTGTGGGTAGAAAAAAATCCCGTAAAATATAAAAAATATCTAAATTGTTTAAAAATAGAAATATGTACATCAGAATATGTAAAAGAATCGTTTTTTTAACATGCCCCTGGTTTCACAGTTACAGACCACTAAATTTTACTTCCATCATATGCAAACGGAAAGTTCTCATAACATGATTTAAAGAAAATAGGTTTTATGTGATAAAAGCCCTGATCTACAAATGTCTAAAATTTGGCATTGGTTTAATGTTTTATGAAAATCTTCTTGCTGTTCTATGATTGATCAGGAAAACTCATAAGCACAAGTCTTAGGAAAATTAGATTTTCTAAATAGAAGAAAATAGGTGAGGTGTTGTGTGATGTAGCTGCTAATATTTTCACAATACAATAAAGTGTGTCAAAAGTGTGTGGCTCATTTCAAACCTGATCCTAAACAAATTCAACTAGGAAGTAATATGTGTAAAACGCATAAAGTGTTGACGTAAGTCATGCAGATACAATCTCGCCACACCTACATCAGCAACTGGACTCGATACACAGTAGTCGAGTGCTTGCATTGCCCTCTAAAAGTATCGACATGTCGACATCAGTCCGTACGTAGTTTTTGTTTGAAACAGGACACTCCCTTGCCAACAGCATTTTGGGAATAACGTTCATGGACCCTTGCATGGATAAGAATTCCATTATACTGAGGTGATCTTCACCTCGGGCAGGTATAGAAACATGCTTTATAGAGATTTATTGCATGTCTTGAAGACGTCGGTCCTGGTGGTGTAGTGGTTACCATACTTGCCTACACCCAAGAACGCAGGTTCGAACCCGGCCAGGACCGACGGATTTTTTCGGGCGTAAAAATCCTAAGTATGGCTTCCTTCGGAAGGGAAGTAAAGCCGTGGGTCCCGTGTCGTACATTTACGGCACGAAAAAGAACCTCAAGCCTGAAAGAGAGGCCTCTGAGCAAAATTTGTCGGCCGTTTCACGCCCTGAGTTGAATGGGACGCTGATGACCTGAGCTGTTAAAGAGCGTCCATAAATAAAGTAATCAAAAAAAAATGTCTTGAAGACGGTGATACTTTAGCGCTTACTTTAAATCTATGAACATTTAAACTGTATTTTACTTCACTATTTAGCTTTATTCCCGACAATGCTTTAGGAGCTGCAACACATTGGTCAAGAGCTTAAGATCCTTTTATCCTTTTATACGAATATTATTCCCTTCAAATACGATGGTTGCAGTTATTTTTTGAAGTCTCTAAGGAATGAGAGTACAGATTTGAATAGAATTACATTTTATAACCGCAGTGCGTCTTTTTATAAAAGACAGGGGGTCAGCATTTCAGGCCAATTGCCATTCACCTTAGAGAAGACGAATGGAATTAACATATGTTAACAGTAAGCAAGCGTTTAGGTAAAACTGCTCTATTCTGAATGAATCACTGACGACTTAATAACTTTGATCCTAATCTCTATTATCATATTCCATTTGATGAAAATGCAATAACTTACGAAACTATTCATACACTTCAACTTATTCATGCAAATATTAATAAGCATATTCTTATTCATATTTTATAACCAGTAAAACCAACCGAATGAGCAAGAGCTCGTGTGCAGGTATAGTTCAGTTATAAAAATAGTTAACAAATAAATATTTATTAGCTGGTATAAAAACCTGTAAGTAAATAAATTACTTATTGTGAGTCATCAACCAGGTAAATATTACATATTATATACATGTATATTTTAATGATACAACTATGTAACTTATCGAATTTTATTTCATAAACACTACATATTAATCGTCAATTTATAAAAAATTAAGTAATATCACAGGATAGTTTTATTGATGTTTAAAGTTTGCGCTAACATTATATGTGAATGTTTGTTTAGTATTTGTCTAAAACAACAAATATAGCTTCGAATTTGCCTGAAAATACTAAACAATTAGTATGAAGCATTTTTAAGCTGCGATTAAATATTCATGAAATGGCGTTATGTTTTCACACAGCTTTCGCATGAAAATTCCCCTTGGGCTTAGAACTCTATTCCTACTCGTTACCAAAAGAAAATTATGGCGAAAAACACAACCATTTCTTCAGATTTTGATTCAAAATAGGTACTTTATATACATAAAGGGATATATATACATATATATCCCTTTCCATTTTCTCCATTCTCACCTTACACGACTGTTTTCTTCCGAATTGTTTAGTCCTTCAAGTACAGTTTAGGATGCATCAAGTGGCCAACGTTAAAAAGATCAAGCATAATGCATTCCTTCCATGTTTATATTCAACCAAAACTTTGCGAATTATAGAAGAGAGAGTATGCTCCAAGATAAATGTGGGTAATTTATCGCTAACAGTTTTCCATACTTGAAGGATATTAAATTAGAGCATTTTGTACTTTCGAAACGGCTATTTCTTAAATGTTTGGGGATATATACACAAAATTAATATTAAGTGAAAGTTTCTGATAATCTGTTTGCTGCAAATAGCAATTCATAAATATTATTTCGTTCTGATGGGTTGCTATTGGAGTTAATTTCTTTCGCCTTATTGCAGCAATTTACAATATTTTTACAATCCATGTTGATTCCTTTTTATGTAAAATTTGATAACATTGTTCAAGTTACTGGTATCTTTAACAGGAAGCTATAAAATAAATGCGGAATAAAAGAGAATTTGTTTCAAATTACTTTCGCTTGTAGTTTCTAGAGTGAACGCATAGTGTGTGGTCGTGTAGCGGGAGTGTGCTAAACAGTTAATTGCAGTGCGAGACGGCGCACGCGAATATGCCAACACCCTCCACAAAATAAATGTGTAAGAAATTTTATTTTTTGTAAATTGTTTCCGATGCCGGGCCGTATTTTTATTCTGGTAAATTTTTTATTAAAATGCCAAATTTAACATTAGTTACAACAAATACTGGGAATAGTTTTACATTTTGCAGAAATTTCTCTGATGGTTCATATGCTAAAAATAGTTAATTGACTTTAAAGAATGAAGTCATTTTTTAAATAATTTGTCCGATTTGAAACGAATGCCCTATATATAAGAAGGAAGGGAATAGGTGCCATAAATAAAGCTGATAATAGAACGTAATAAGGGGCAACAAAAAGTACAAATACTTTTTTCTCAATCTCTCAACAGTTTTTGAGAAAATAAATGTTTTATCTCTAGATATTTGGCAATGTTGCTTAATGCTCGATATTACCCTGGACAGGCACAACATCACCCGTATCTGCAAGTCGTTGGGCTGCAGTTACAATGGAGGAGTATCTCTGTACAAACAAGCTGCTGTTATTCAGTTTTGAGGCCATAAACCAGTAGTATGTCTAAATACTCATGACTGGTGAACGCTTCCATGGATATCTTATAAATTTAGAATGCACTAATTAAGCTCAGTAACACAATTATTTTGAGAACCCAAATGATTCACGATTTTTAGGGTACATTTACCAAAAAGGCTGCGAGTTAAGAAAAAATAGCAAAGGATATTATTTGCTCTATTTCTGTTTGTCTATCTATTATTACAAACGGAATGTATGGATTCCGATTCATTAACACGCTACAGCAAATGAAAGATAACGCATTTTTTTTTTTCGGCCAACAACACGTCAACGGTCAAAATGGTATTAAAAAAATTGCTCCATTTGTGGCGTGAAATCGCCCTGTAAAATTATGGCAATAATTTTTTTTCCATTCTGTTTATGTAATATATTACCCTTCATTTCATAAGCTCACAAGGGCACTTTAAGAAATTAAATATCTGGAAAATTTTAGAAAATGGAGTAAAGTAAGGTTACTATAATATATAATTTACATTTTAATTGTCTTATTGCGCTGATCAATATGCCCAATAGAGTTAATGTTTATAAAAACGTCCATAGTTAATTTTCTTCTTTGTTTCTTTTTTACTTGTTTCTTGTTATCAACTATAAATTCTGCTTTCAGTAATCAGATGGCACCCATGTAATGAAGAGTGCAATTAATATCATGCTATGGGTTTTATTATTCCAGAATGTCTAACGGAAATTAGAACTGGGAGTGAAGTGATTAAAAGTGTTCATAACAAAATATATAAAATCAACTATTACCAGACAAATAATACAGAAAAAGAAAGACAATAAGCAGTGGACGAATATAATTAAAATGTCCAATTCAAATAATGGAACAAAACTTACATTCATATAATAAAGTTCGAAATCAAAGGTGCTGGGAAAGAAATAGCATTTGAAAGTCAAAAAGATACTGCTGATATGAAGACGCCTAGCGTACGTTAAGACGTACTCAAGGTTGAAGGAAAAGTCACAGAACAATGGGTGACTGGGAATCTGTGGAAGAAAGTTACTGAAATGTAGAAAACGATACAAATAAAAATATCTCACTGCGGTATCTCTTAGGAATACAAAAAGAGGAATAGACCTGCAAGTTCGGAATTTGTTTACATTCATCTTATTAACATGTTTTTATTGCAAATTGAATGTTCGATGTCATTAGCCCACTGGAACGAAATAAAGAAGGAAGTGGCCATCGCCAGTATTGTCATTGAACCCAGCTGAATTGCCTTCACGGTGTATTTGCTTGCTCGATTGCGGAACACAGATATTTGTGCTAGTCCAAAACTTATTCGCCTCATATTTCAGCGGCATATCTGCATACCTAAAACCGAGTTAACTTCCCATATATAGAAGTGGGGAGGTACACGCCTAATTATTGTTACAACATACAATAGACAGACAGGTTTGTCCAGTTGTGAAAGATCTGGAGCGCTTGAGCCGACCCTGACCCTGATTCTGCCGAAAAACTTTCACTCTCGTCTGAAGGTTTACCGCTCCCATCGGATGAAATTCGATATTGCCCATGTAACCAATCGCCAAAATGTGACCAATATTGCACTGTTTAACTTTACACATTCCTATCTCATGTTCGCTACATATTTGTGTAAGTACACTAACCCGTTATCCCAGGACAGCGATGTAGTGCCAAAAATAATATTAATATAACCTTCCTGATTTTAAAATATACCATCCCCATCTTCAGAGAAATTCTACAACTGGCAAAAACATCTGGATTTTTTTTAAGATTGTCTAAAAGCACATATACCATTTACTTATTAAATAACGAGAAATGAGTCAGGGGAACGGGAAAGTATGACGTACTAACTAGTTAGATTTTCTTGTAATGTATAACTTATCTTTCGGTTCCACAAAATAATATTCGATATCTTACGTCACTTAACGATGTTACTTTGGCAAGCCTAACCGAATCCCGCATTATATGTAACTAATCATTTCGTTTGATAATGAAACAAAAATAATTTCCGCGCGTTTTCTTTTATTTCAAAGAACTAAGCAAGAGCTTTAATTTTTTATTCTTAATCAAAATTCATTCGAAACTGAACAGTTAAATTAGTGATCTAAATTAATGACATGACGTACTACTACTAGTTATGAATGTAAATGTGACTAAATTGAGATAATATATGTTATTAAATTCGTGTCTAATCGATCAGGAAGTCATTCATAAGTGTGGGTACCCTTCCCAACCAAAACTCCTGTTAGAAAGTTAACTTCCAAGAATAAAAATATAATGTTCTTTTGTAACATCCATGACTCCCTTAAGAAATATTTTTAAAAAATATAAAACAAGGATGACATTTATTTATAGTTAAGCTACAGATAACGAAACAAAAGAACAGTATAGAATGTAAAAAAGGCATGTGTATCTATATTTTGAGGTATAAACTTGCAACGCAATAAATTAAAAAAAGTAAGTTCAATTCAAAATTGAACACAGAATATTGTAAAGTTATCAGTGACGTCATAACGAATAACCAAAAAGGTTGGTTTTCTAACTACTTCATTGCTTGAATTACGCTAAGAAAAGGTTGCTAAGATGTTTTATAAAATAGTTTGGAATTATAAAGCAACTTTCAAATTATAAGACACAATTGTATTCTATTGGTATACACAGCATCGTAGAATAATTGTTGAAAAGTAGCTGAATCAACCTGTGTAAGCACTTGGAGAGGTTTCTCATGCCTAGTAGTATAACTTGCTTTGTTTGCAACATGATGGTGCTGCGCCGCATTACTCGGGAACTGTGTAAGGCTATGAGGTATTTGATTGCAAAGTTATTGTAAGATAAGGGGCAATCCAATGGATTTTTTTAAGGATTAGTGCCAACTTACTCGCTTTAAGAACTGAAAGCAGACACCGAACATGCTTTTGAAGACACTGTGCGAATCGTACACTTAAAGAGCCCCAAATTGTCTTCAGAACTGACAGATGCAGAAGCAAACCAAGTTAAGAAACAGTGTAACAAGTAGATTCAAAGTATTACTTCAAAATTCAGTTTGTATTTTTGTATTTTATTCTTCAATAAGCTTTGCAACGTGTTACGTATAGTGTACTTTTCAATATTTCTATCATTTTCGCTACCGCCGAACTACTTATCATTAATTATATCGACTATTACAAAATTTATTTAAATATTACTTTCCATGTATTTGTTCAGAAGCATATAATAATTATGAAGCTTCAGTTTTAACATCTAATTAATAAATCACAAGTCTAAATAAAAATATAGAAACGCAGTGACCCTAAATATGTATAATTACAACTTACTGATGAACGACTTTAATAAGCATTGTAAGTGGGCATGCTCACAACGTTGGGCCGGTGAATTCACTGCGTTCCTTCCCCCCCCCCCAAAAAAAGAAGTATTGTGGTTCCGTTGCAAATGCTGCTACTTCCTGGAAGTAACACGACGAAAACGTTGCAATTTGAGTGCAAGGATTTTCCATAGTCGGACGATGAATATTTTTCATCACATTTCCATCGAAAGTGATGAAAATGACAGGTCGGATTGGCGATAATTCTGAATTAGGTAGCACTCTGAGAAGAACTCTTCCACAAGGAAAATGGAATCAGCAATATTTCAAGTGTTTAAGTGTCGTGTTCAAGGAAGCGCCCACCAAAAAGTTCTTAGCAGAGATCGAAACATGGCACAACTAATATTTATTTTATCTTCACAACTAAAAGTAATTATTGCTGTTTCAGTAGAGCTAAAGTATGCGCCAGGACGATCTTTAACTAATGTGTAATAACAGAATATTCACCATATATGGAATTAACTTTGACATTTCTTTTCTATGCATATAAGAAAAGAAAAAACTGTAAGAAATGCAGGATTAGCGCTAGTGTTACTTTGGAACCATCGGTGATAAAAGAACAATTCAGGAAAGTTATAGAAACAGTGGAGAAACTGCTGGACAGCCATGATTTAAAACATGTTTATACTTAAGTACATTATATTTTACACCTGAGAAACATTCCTGGAAAATGTGTAAAAATAATAAAATTAAGTAGGAAGAAAACTCTTATTGGACAAAATGTTAAGAGAGAGCGAGTTTCCACTCCAAATCTTGTTGAAATTATAAAAATATATAAGTGTGAAAAAACGAATGCCTGGTCATATATTGGAAGATAAAACTGATATTGAATGTAGAAACTTATAAAATATGAAAAGTAAATATTTATGATAAATGTGTAATCAAATAAATGAAACATACAAAACTAAGAAAGCAAGGTTTCCATACATTCAAATATAAAAGTAACGATTTCTTTTCTGTAATGGTTTATTGGTTGGAATATGTGGAAATAAGTTTCATTAACTACATTCTCTAAATTGGAACCAGTCTTCAAAGACATGATGAAACTCAGCATTGCTAGAGAACGTTAGTGTCTTGAGGAGCAAACAGTCATTCTTCATTCGACAACAAATTTCGGCTCTGCGAACACCTTCTGCCTTCAAAAACTGAGTAAGTGTCCCTGGACAAGGCAGTACATGAAAACAAAATACAGACAAAACCAAAGTTTCCTTACTAACGGAGCAAACACGAAGTCTTGTGTTTTGAAGCAACAATGCTACTACGAAAGTCTTGAGCAGCCATTATTTTTAAGAGTGATAATGTCAAAATGAATGAGTAATAGAAGCAAAACATTTTTTAAGTAAATTCAATCCAATCCTTTGGTTGGACAAGATTGTGAGAAAAAACAAAAGGGGAATTTGTGTTGCTGTAAGCATACGTGTCATGGATATGTCCGACAAAGAAAAACGAAAACGGAATTTTTGGGAATATGTACAATTTATAAACTACAAAGGGTTAAATATATGGTGAGAAGAATGAAAAGGAAAGGAAGCGTAATAGATGAACATGTAAGAACGTTAATGTGATTTGTTCGTGTGAAAAGAACCCATGACACTAAAGAAAGAAAAGAGGTCAACGTCAGAAGAATGGTTAAAACGTTTTTGAAACGGGAATTATAGGACAGAGAGGATGATATATAATACACAAAACGAAGACAGCATCTCCAAGTATTCGCTGTTTTAGAGTAAAATGTATTGCACTTAGTGCTTCAAACGTCATCTATACCTCTATGTGACTCATATGCATGCTTCTGAGAAACCTCTGGAGCCCACCAAGGAATTTCTGCTATTGCAGACAGCAGATATGTGAAATATAAGTTGTATTCTTTAACTGCTGTTTAAGAAAACTCGCAAAACAGTAGAAATCGAATTTTACTTCAATATCCTTTAAAACACTGAAATTCCGTAACCATAGCAACTCGATTCACTTTCAGATATGTCAATCTTAAGAGCTATAAAACAGAACTGAACTTTTTTATCAGCAATTTACTGTCCTAAATTCTAAGGACAAGGAAAATGGAAAAACAGGACCACAAAAAACAGGAAAGGGAAAAGTACGATAAAATAGAGAACACTCTATCTCTCACTTTGTTATATTTCAATAAAATACTCGAAATATTTCAGAGGAAATGCAGAAATATGACCAAGCAGTGGACGATGACTTATTTACTCTCTTTTTGTTGACTGAGTGATAGTTTCAACAGATAGCTAATGACTTGGATGTGTAGTTAGAAATCTTCAGGAAAAAATAAGCTCCAAAAAATGTGTAATATTTAATAACAGAAATAGAATTGTTTGAAACCCTGAATACAGAAGCTAATAGGGGAATTATTTTGAGCTAATCTTAAGAGCTCAGCAAAGACGAAACGTTACATGCATTAAACTCCGGAATCTTGGAAAAAGAGAGACGAGAAATTAAAATTTGGGGAGTAAATCAATATGACAGAAGACAATGAAGTAATTGAAGATTAAAGAAAAACATTCAATGCCCTTCGGAAAAGATTTACAATGATATACCATTGAAAAAAATCGAAAGTGAATTCAGAATTAAATATGGCCTAAGGGAGGAAATAAATGGAGAAAGGGGGGTGTTGTAGAAAAGCGAAAATAACTTAAAATGCTGCGCCAAGTAGGAAAGAAAAAGTGTACAAGAAAATATGGAGATGGTAGGAGCAGAACTATACAAATTAGAGACATGTGAAAGAGTGAGGAAAAAACTATTATTAAAATTTAGGGTAATGATCAATTACTCAAAAGAAGAAGAACGGCATTTCAGAATTTCAAACGTTTAGAGCAAAACGCACAGGTTTTTGATACAGTTAACACGAGAGGTGATGAAATCTTATTCCACACATAAAAATGATTTACTCAGATACCGTGGTTGAGTAACGTGCCCTGCCCCACCAGCGTCTACACATTTGGTTCTCTCGCGTGTAACCATTATAATAATCGTCATAATAATAAGGCAATATGTGCGAACATGAACGGCATAAATCCCAATAGCAGTGCACAACTATGTTGACACGGGGCTCTAAACCCATTGTATAATTATGCTGAATGAAGAGGCAACATGCAGCAGAAGCTTTATATTCCTTTACAAGCATATAACACACCCAAATTTATGCTTCTTCACAAACAAAACATATTTTGTCCGTTTATTGACTTTTCACAAATTTTAACCCATTTTTAAAAGGTATTATCTCAAACAAAATAAAGAACAACAATATGTCCAGATTATAAAACACAGAAAAGATCAGGATATATTTAACAGCACTAGAATAAGGGAATGAGAAACTAAATTTTGGTTTAAGGATACTGGCAGAAAAGTTAGGATTAACAAGAATAAAAACACGCCTTTGATTAATCTAATAAGGTAATTTTAGTATTATGGAAATGAAATGGTTTCTACTCCAATGCCATGGTTCAGGCGCTGCGTTTCTGATCATCCACTAGCTTGTCAGGTTCGATACCCTGTCGGAATATGTTGCCTGGTTACCTCTTATTTTAAAAAGTTTAACTCCAACTCTAACTTAAGTCATGATTTCATTCATTCTAATCGTGTTCTGGAAAAACTTATAGAAGCTGACATATTGTTAAACGCTTTCATAAAAAGAAAAAAGGCGGGGAAAGCAGTAAGCTTAGTAATATACACAAACCGTATCTAAAAATAAAAGTCTGCCTAGATAGCAGATGTTAAAAAAAAAGGAAGGGGAAGAAAAGCTCTTTCTAAAGCTTATAAAAACATGTAGGATACCAAACGCCACACTCACGAAGTAGGCAGGTCAGTTGATAAGATTTCATATAATCGAGGACTGATTTGTAAAAATACTATAAAAATAAAAATGATATGAAAAAATACATAACATCAAAATTGTGAATAGAAAAACTCAACTTCCTAGCAAATACATACAGAATTTAATAAACATATGAAAAGATGGATAATATGTACCTTTCTGCATTAGTACGGGATCATTTATATACAGGGTGTTCCAGTAAAAGCGTGCAAAATAGGGAATGCTAAACTGAGCATTTTGAGATAGGGGACCTAAGGTTCTGAAAAGTCGGCTTAAGGAGATATGAACTAAACATGTTTTCCAGGTTATTTGCAGCTAATTTTACATGTCTTTATTTACATTTAGTCTTTAGATTATTTAGTTATTTTATTTACAGGTAATCTTACACACATTATTTAAGTTTAACTTTTACACGAAGAGTACTTGTGGGGTCTGCTACAATATGTTGCAACATCTCCCCTTCAAACTCAGGGGTGCAAATGGTTCTCAGCCTTTCAATAGCGAACGAGAGCATTGGGGCAACCGCACCATCGTACTAAGAAAAAGCCTGTCGGTCGATTCGCGTGACAATGTAAATACGATAAGACACAGCTACCAAGTAGACGACAGGTAAACAAAAGATAAATCATAGATTATCTAGTTTTCAGACTCTCTCCCGCATATTTCAGTTCATGTCTCCTTATGCTGGCTTCACAGACCACAAGTCCCCTTTCTCAAAAGTTTTAGTAGAGCATTCCCCTAATTCCTGTTTAATTTTTGCACTCTTATGGCGGTCATAGCACGGGGCTTGGCTTCCTGGCGATAGATCAAGCATCAGCCAATTGAATGCTCCTTAGAACGTCCAAAGTGCAAATAGATCACGAACCTAACATTAAAGTAAATGTTGCAAGTGTCCTATTTCCATTAATATACAATGTCCATATATCAGAGTATATTACCTAACTCTTCAACTGAAATTCTGCTTTTAACATTAGCCTGCAGTTGTTCTGATGTTTGAGAATTGATGTGAAATATTTTATCTACCAAACTAACCTACAAATAAATTTCACATCTGGTTAAATGGGGAGACAGCGAGGATCACAATTACTCTATCATCGAACACGTCATTTATTGTATCTATTGGTTCTTCGGGAGCGCATATTGTCTCATTAAACCAGATCAACTCTGCTACGATTAGTTTGTAGTATGCATGCTTCCCTTTCATGCCTTATGTTGGGCAATTCTAAGATTATGGATGACATCAACGTCAAGGGGAATGGGGAAGAACGCCTAACGGGAGTTCTGACCAATGCAGTGGGGTTCCTCCACGATATGCGGCAGCCATATATTTTAATGATCCTATATAATGCTAGCAATAATGTTGTTATATTAATTATATTTAACAATTACTAATATTTACTAATAGTATTTTTCTTCTTCAAAATGAAGTAATTTTTATAGATTTTCTTCTCGTACTACTATAGTTTCTTGAATTTTATGTATAAGTTTGTTTTAATTGAATGAAAAAGCCTTTAAATGCTAGTAATTCTTTTTAAATATATTTAAATATTCTCAGAACAACAAAAACTTGACTGTTATCACGACTATCATAAAATATAATAATAATACTCTAATGTTAACACATCTGCATTATGTGGCTGTAATAAAATAAGCCCAGAGGTAACCCGTATTTTATTTTCACGCGAAAAAATAGTAACTCATTTTATGAGTTTACTTTGTAATTTGCAAAAGCTTGGAGTGGATCCTCTTATAAATAATACGCTTCTGTTATCATACAAGACTTAAAATTGAGGAGAAATAATGTTTTGGTTCCATTTCAGACTCTTACCAATCTTAACTTGGTTTTGGGGGTTATATACTTAAATGCGAAGAGAAATTCCAGGTTGGATAATCCCTAACAAAAAATTCCTTAAGTAGATACTTACCGTTGAAAGGCAATAAATACGATATATGAAGTATAGATAGGTGACAAGGCAACTGCACCCAGAAAGTGAAATAAACAGATTCAGATTTTACATAACAAATACAAAAAAGGGAATATAGCATCATTACTGATACCATCGAAAATTAAATCAAAGTGATCATGATTGCATATTGTTCGAATTATGGTCAGGTCAAGCTGTCTGGGTAAGGGCTTTTTTTTTAAATATATAGTTTTTTTATAGTTTTTCCTTACTGTGAGAAAGTGAATACCAGATAGCATTAAGGCACAAGAACTCCGAGCTCATTTGCGTCATCATTAATTTCATTTCATTCATCCTTACAAATTTACAACTATAGTATTCAGCCCACAATCTATAAACGTCGCGAGAAGATCATTGCAGTCAAAGCGACAATAAACAAAACATTAAAGAAAACGGGGGGCTTTCACTATGACGATACTAAGTCTTATAAATATCACTACTAGAACTGTAGTCTACTGGAGACTTTAATTTGGTAGCTGCCGCGTTTAACAAATACACTACAAACTTGGGCAAAGGAGTTGAATGAAAGTTTTTGAGAATTTCCTACCGAACATGTTGCATCAAAATTAGGTTTTCATTCGCCTACAGTGTCAAAGAAGGAGCTTCTAGTATATCAGTTTCCAAAAGAATCGTACTTTAAGATACAGGAACACGTGATAGAAGGCTAAGAATGCTTCCAATGGACTGAAGAACTACGGGGTAAAATTCTTCTGAATAAGAAGTATAAACAGGTTAAAATTGTTAATAAAATTGCACATTATGACACCAGTTGCATAAAATTACCATAGAAACAATTATGTCATTAATGATTTTTTTCGCTAAAATGTCATTAACTGAATATCGTGTTATGATAATATTAAGGAAATAATTTATATATTGCTAAAACAGAATGAATCATTCATTCATTTTCACTGCAGAATACACATATACAGAATTAATAAAAAGCAATATTAGCCACCAGATGAATTAATAGATTCTGAGATATACGTCAACACTAAAATTTCTGAAACACACTTAATATGTTTACTGTTCATCCAATTAACCCCTCTGTGATATTACTTGTGATAAGTATCATAAATATTCTCGATATTATTGACCATTCAACTGTTCAGCTTGAGCTAAAACTTTAGTGGTAAATTTATCTTCGCTGACAACAATAATAATAAACAAATTGTCTTCATCGATATAATGATGTCATAAGAATAATAAAGAAGGCAGTGACTTCAGAATAAATCATTAGAAAATCGACAATAATATTAATTTTACTTTATTAATATCCTTAATATCTTTCTGGCACACAAAAACAGCATTCGTAAGAATTACGAAACTCGCAATGCTCTTGTCAACATTTATCCATAAATACAGTATAACATTATAAAATAATATTATAATATAATACTATTATCAAACCTCAGAGAAAATTATGGATCTTTCCCCCACCATCGTAGGTTTGAAGAATCCCTTCCAGAAAGTTTGAACTCAAAAATGAGGTGTATTAAAGAAAATAACAAATGCATACATTTTATAGATCGTTAATTCCCAAACAATTGTGAAACAACTTTCATCCCGGGTAATGTCACAATATGTTTCGAGATTACTGATAAATTCACGAACACGAGTATAGCAAGTTAATTGAACTAGGAAGCTGAGAATATCCAGTGCTATATATATATATATATATTAGGACTACTTCACGAATAAAATTACAATAGAAATAAAATATTGTTAAAATTCGCTCACAAAATATTAAAACTAACATTAATGAAAACTTCCAAATTAGAGATCGTGAGTCTGGAAGGTCCATTACTACAATTTGATTTTCTCGCTAATGCCATATGAGGAAAAATAAAATAGATGTAGCAATTCAACTCCAGAATTTGCGTTTTAGTTTAGTTTCTGATAGGTGATATGAGAATTGGCTGGCTGCAGTGGTTAGTCATTTTTCTCCTTTTACCACGTAATGACGTGGTATTATTGTTGATTGTTGTAATTAGTCGATTCTTGCTCACGGATTTGTGGAAAAACAGAACTGGCGACACTGAGAAGACAAGAAGGCATGTCGATGAAGTAAAATTTCGTTAAATTTCATTGGTAGAAAATGTGTCATAAGTGAAATAGTCAGCGGAAAATTGCATTTTCCAAGAATGATTCCGCACCGCACATAAAACAACAGAAGGAAGTACCTTGCTTAAAATTTTTTTAATCTGAATTACACTTTCGGCTTGAAATTTCTATCACAAAAAGTATGATTTTAATTTAAAAGTTATAAGCTTTCTCAAGGTCAAGGTATTCCTACCCTCATCCAGGAAACAGCCCATATCTCACGTTTAAGATAAGCAATGCCGTGGCACAGATTGGTTAAGGTCATCCACAAACTTAGTTGTTTCAAGACTCTCAAATTCTCTCCTATTATTATTAATCGAAAATTACATCGCATGGTAATTTCTTTTATAATAACATTTAGTTTAAATTTGTAAAATACATTTTACTGTAAATTTTAATATAAATAGGGCAAGAATGAAACAAAAAAGTCTTAGACATAAAACACTTAAGTCTGCACAAAAAATACTCAAATAAGTTAAAAGTTTGCTCTGTTGACATTTCTGAAGCACAAGAGTAATAAATATTATGGACAATTGAATAAATATTTCCAGTGCTGTATTATTTATTTGTATGTTACGCAATGTATGTAACGTAAAGAGTATTTCAAAAGTCGCTTCAAAATTGAAATAATTACAACTATTATAACAATTCAGAGAGGAAGAAAACAAAAACATCAGTGTATTGGGTAAACTATTTGGCTTGGTTTTATTTTTATTTTATTTTTATTATTATTAAATTTATTTATTAGTATTAATATTATATATAAAGTTTAATTATTTCTTTATTTATTTCATTCCATAGTTACCATTTTAGTGCGGTTACAGGACTTTTAAGTTGTAAGCCATTGTTCTATCATTAAATGTTAGAATAAACTAGTACAGTAATATTATGAAAACAATAGACATCTTTCTCAAGGTGTGAGAAAATTTAAAAGACATAACAATTTATTCGTAATTATGGGGATTTTATCAAGAAGTTTTGAAGAAAATGGTCCCGTTGCTGAAAATAATTATGGAAAACAGCTATTGTACATTTGAATCTCTGCTAGCACAAATGTTTTTTTCTCTGGTTTGTTATTGGAATTTCTCCGCATTTACGTAAATAATGACAGTATTTGCACTCAAGGGAAGTGTTTCGTAGCAGAAAGAATTAAAGATGAGAATTATATTCTTAATGGTGATAAAAACTAAACCCCAACACAGTGATGTTTTTTTTTTCTCTCTCTCTAACGGAATTATTATAATAGTTGCAATGCACTTGGAAGACTATGCGTGCATAGTGGTGACAATTTTAGCTCAATGCCAACAATAGTAAGAAGAATACTATTATTGCCAAATAGCTCAATAAATGTGAAGAGGCTGTTGCACTCACTTATTGCATTGATGCATGTAAAGCCTCACCATGGAACCGACAGGCGGTGAGTAATCCAGAGATATGCGAGGGCACTAGGGCAATGTGCTCGAACCTAACCCAAAGTTAGTACTATCAGCGCAAGAGCAGTCTACAAGCATAGCAGTGTCGCTGCAACTTAATACAAACTGAACAGTTCCTAAATTCGTTATTGTTCAGCTTATACGCTACGTTTAACAAAGAGTGTTTCTCATTTCACTAAAGATAAGCGATATTTTGCAACAGATGTGGGGTTTTATGCAGAACGAGGAGAGATTCTTATGAGTCTTAATGAACACCAAAGCCCTTCTTACACGGACCTGCCACGGTGCAGGGCGTGGAACTTGATCACAGTCGTGTGTGGGTATGGGACGGTGGCCCACGGAGGGGGAACAGCGTATTGGTCACGATTCCCAACACTAAAAACGTATACTTACATGGAAGTGTATATTTGTTCCGTGATTCACAACTTCCCTGGCATGTATTAATCTTAAACAGGTTTCGAAATCCTCTAATTCTGAATGAAAAAGCTCAATTTGATATATATTACTAGAAACGTTTATTACATATATAGACCTCTGCATCTCGCATTGTTTTAAGTGCATGTGTGTCATTTAGTTGCATATCTGCTAAAGTGCACAATGCACAATCAACAGACACGGCAGCGTAGTAATGATGTATTTCGCTCAGCATGGTCCGTTCCTAAGCAACTGTGAATACCAAGCGCTACGTCAAAACACTCACGAAACTGCGGCAAAGGATAAAGTCAAAACGCCAAGAGTGCTCCATGATCATGTCATGGTGCCAAAGCTGTACGCATCAAACTGTAGTAATTGAGGTGCTGTGTTCACCAATCCACCTTACCGTCCTTATATGTCCCCGTGCGAGTTTTTCACATTTTCGAGCAGTTGAAACTTCCCTCAAGGGCAAACGATTCACAAAGTTTTAGGAGTGGCGACGGAATATCCAAAACTTTATAAAACTTTAACACTGTGTCCTTTCTAACTCTTCTAACTAAAGTTTCCAATTATCTGATGCAATTCATATGAATATTATTTAAATGCTTAAAACATAACAAAACAAAAATAACATAACGAAACAAAACATAATATAGCTACTCATTTTAGCGACTTTTATTTGTAATAAAACACATTCATGAAGGTGAAATTTTTGAAAAACATTTTAAAAAATAAGTTCAAGGGAAACAGTGACTTACGCTAAATTTTTGTTCGCATACATGCTATGGTCTATGGGGGTGTTTTATACTGCACTTAATTAATAAATATGAAAGACTTCATAAACTAGAACATTTTTTAAAAGTAGAAACTTTTAAAAATTTTATTAAAATTTTAGCACCGTCACACCTTAACAGTTCCAACAGCTGATTGGCTGGCGGTTTTACTTGAATTTTGACATAAAAGATGCATATTATTAATTGTAGGAGTTTCTTTTATTTGTCCTAATTTCTAAACACCGAATGTGTTGATCCGAGACTAGTCGGTCCCGGTGGTGTAGTGGTAACCATACTTGCCTTCTAAACCAAAGATAACCCGGCCAGGGTAGATGGCTTTTTACGGGCGTAAAAATCCCAAGTATGGCTTCCTAGCCGTGGGTCCCGTGTCGTACATTTACGGCACGAAAAAGAACCTCAAGTCTGAAAGAAGAAGCCTCTGAGCAAAATTTATTGGCCGTTTCACGCCCTGAATCGAATGGAACGCTGATGACCTGAGATGTTAAAGAGCGTCCGTAAATAAACCAAATTAAAAAAAAAATCCGAGACTCCTATCTATGTTCGATCTCCGATACTCATCACATGAATATCTTCACCCATGGTTTTTCTCAATAACAAAGATAAATGCCTAATTCCATATTTCCTTATATCGAGCCTAAAATAACATTATAAACAATACAGATATCCGAGACTTAATCAACCAAAAAGTATTACTAAAATTGGTAATTACCAGGCGATTATGTCATACCTGTTGGTTTAAATTAAATGTAAAACCAAAGCTTTCCTCGGCGCTATAGTGAGCATCATCAGTGAACTGAAAGTGTCTGGAGAGGCAGAGGTGCAGAACAGTTAGAAGTGGGAGGGGTAGGAGTATTGGCAGTTGTAACGCAGACGTTTGTTGATCAGCAACGGATTTCAACCAGAAATTTTTAATGAATACATTGCTTTCGTAACCACCATAAAAATGGATTGCGAAGGTTAAGAAAGGAAGAACAGATGCCAAAGATGAATCGTGTTGGAAGACCGTTTCTTTGTCCACTCCAAAATGTTGATGCTGCGCATGATGCTATTTTGGAGGATCCACGAATTGGGCTGGAACACTTAGCAGAAACTTTGAACTATGAACATGTCTTTTTCCATGATACATCATGATTTGGATATGAGAAAAATCACTTCTAAATGAATCCCAAAATGCCTGATATGGTAACAAAAAAGGACTCAGAGTGACACTTCTATGTGGAGTTTTTATCATTTTGAAGATGATTCTTCTAACTTTTTGGGTAGTACAACAACTACTTACGAAACGTGGATTCATTACTACAATCCAGAAACAAAAGATCAATCAACGGAATGGAAACATGATGGTTCACTCCGCTCAAAGAAATTTCATGTCCACAAATCGGTAGTGAAGTTTCTCGTATGTTTTTTTTTTTTTGGGGGGGGCAAAGGAGAAATTAAAATGACAATATTTAGAACACGATAAAGTCGTGATGGGAACGCATTATTCTGCATTACTGACCAAACGCCAGAAAATTTTTCCATAGCAAGGCAATGCAGAAAACTAATGAAGTTGACTTTGAATTGGTTGATCATCAATGTGGCAGATTTAGCCCCTTCATACTATTATCTATTCCTAAAGCCTAAATAAGAAGTTTAAAAAGTAAGACATTTTCTTGAATGAAGCAATGATAAGTGCTGTTAAGGAGAGGTTTGCAGATCAAGAAAAACAATTTTTTAGAGAAATTCTCTATGTTCTAAAATATAAAGGTAAACCGTGATTATGCCGAACAAATAACATTTTATTTTGCAATACATTTCCATTTCTATGTTAGGCTAAGAGCTTATCAATATCCCCTTATATTTCTAAGACCTCTCCTCTAGCCAGATTAGAATTTCCTGGTGTTTTCGCAATTACTTCTGTGGCAATTTTGAATGGCATGTTCCACAATCCCACAAGAGTGTTACAGCCAAAAACCAGGTACTTTAGGTTCCATGTTACCAATAACCAACATATTTCGCGATAAGATCATAAAAAAAACAGTTTTAAAAAATCATTTTACCTTGTTCTTATTCCTGCGTGTTTTGCTTGGTATCTCTTATGATGGAAATACCGACAGAACAACAAAGGGATGTCGAAAGTCAATAACTTTACCGTTGCATATTCATTCCAAATTGGTAGTAATTTACCTAGCTATCAATGCAAATATAAAGCATTCACTTATGCTATCATTTTTGTATAAAGAACAGCTGAAGTTTATCACAAAGTAAAACAAATATAAGCCCAGAATCTAAAGAATCCTGGTACAAGTCAAAAGGCGACATATTAATAATGAGTTTATACATTCATCGAGAAAAGCAGAGATGTTGAATATAAAACAAAATATCCGAAGAGATTTTATTTATGTTGCCTCTATTAACTATATCTTTGTTATTCATGTTATGATATTTACGCCAACTTGCGTAACAACTTATGAAAGTTTTATTGTTGTAAAGTTAAGATAAGAGCAAATCAATGGGAGGCAATAAATACAACAAAAGTTGACTCCAACTACAGAGTAATTTATATAGAACTAACTATTTCTTTCTTTCAAAACGAATAATGCTAGCCACAACTTTTATACGTTTTGGGGGAGGGAGGGGGGGGGGCAGGACCATACTGTTGATACTACACGCCGGATTTTCATGGAGTTTGTTGAGCAATGAACGCTAGAAGTGGATCAAGGAAGGATGTTTTCAACAAGCTGGAGCTACATGTCACGCATCAAACAAATCCATGGAGCTAATTCAAATTTCTTTGACGATTGGATAATCTCCAAGAACCTGTGGTCACCGTGATCTCCTTATTTGGAACATTAGACTCCTGCCTATGGGGTTACTTAAAACACAGTTTAAGCCACATGCCCCCCATACATTGAATGATTCGAAGCACCATATTACACAGGAGATCAATGGTATTGACAACACAGTCCTCCATCGAGCGGCCAGTAGCATGGAATGTTATGTTGAGTTATGCCTTATGCAGGAGGGAGGGCATTTTCTACATTTTCTAATTCCCAAAGATACTCTACATTTAAGACATAAAAAGTTGTGGCTGGCATCATTTGTTTTGAAATAAACAAATGCGTTAATTCTATACAAATCTCTTTGTAGCATATGGCTGCTTAACAGTTAAGTAATTTGTATTTATTTATTAAATTTAACCAAAAGTGAGTTGTACATTATTTTAAACTATCATTTTTCGTACTAATTTCTTCTTTACAGTATTAAATGTGTCTCTCCTAATGTGAACTAGAAATGTCTTTGTCACTTTCCTCTCCTGCTATTTTTCGATAATACGGCAGTTTTATTCCTACTGCCAATGGTCGACGCTTTTCGCGTCGATACTCGTTGAAGTCTCACTGACTAATAACAAATAACTAATAACAGATCGAGTTTTCACTATGTATATTTAAAATTAGTCATACGTTTTAAGATTTGCTTTCCTAACTAAAAGATTGAGTGGAATTACATTAACACAAGGTAAAGTCAGTCTAATAGAACGTACGAAATACTAGAATTAAGTGTAGACACTGATATAACTCTTCCAAAAAAGAAGCAATATTAGCAGCGCTCTTTCCTCCGCTCAAGAATTTAGAAAACACAATAAAATGGACGAGAAAGAAGACAGAACACGTTAGAAAAGCCACTAGTAGAATTTGCTGTTCAAGCGCAACAGCGCATAAATATATAGCCAACTGCTGATAGATTTATGTCCAAATGCACACGCTATATGAAACTACACATTCTGCATTTCTTCTGTGTAAAACTTGATCTTTAATTAGAAAGGAGCGCATAACTTTTAGAGAATACATTCCTGGCAGTTACACTTCTTTATATATATCACATCTTTATAGTCTCTGACCAAAATAAAGAGCATTCAGTAGATCCGGTTAGTTATATAATATCAGGGATGACACAGAGCAACGAATTCATGAGGTTAAAAATTCATGTTTTCCTATCGATATGGGATTCAAGTATTCTTAATCTCTCACAGCATTTAGAGATTTTAAATCGCAAATTTCACTGCAAATTTTACTAACACTTTTTAAACACAACGTCAATGGATTAATAATTGTTCAGGATAACCGTTACTCCAAAATGCTACTAGTGTCAAGAGGCCCGGAATGCACAACTCTATATGATTTGTCACTGTACAAGCCGGTCTAAAATGTACAGCGACGTCCAGACTTCACCATCTCGATGCACAGTGTAGCAATACTTCAAAGGAAATGCTATTGAGATGTCAGAAGATGTTCGCTGCTTATGAAATTTGAGCTGCGGAGTGAGTGGAAGGCCGACCGGTATTTTTGCTCTATCATCCTCATCTAACCTTGCTCTAGATGCATCGTTTTTAATCTAACTTCCTGTTTATGCATGACAAAATGACGAAGCCCCAAAAATGACACAATCAAGTATCTACTAATAAAACAAATTAACGATGATTTTTTTTTCTGCTCTAGATCAATCGTTTTTTACAGTAGACATCGGGTTTTTACAAGTAGTTGCCAAAAGCAGTGTAAAGAAATATATATATATAAATATATATATAAATATATATATAATCTTTAAAATATGGCACATTTATAAGCTAAAATGAAATACCTCCACATAAGAATAATGAAGCTATGTATTATGAATACTAACAAACAGACATATGCTAATATTTAAATGTATTCGTTACGTGTTCTCTTCCTCTCAATACCTCCACCAGCCGCTGATATCGATAGTGTTGGCTATGTCAAGTCATCCTTCCCGTGTATTTCACTTCTACGAGAGTTTGATTTCATTCTGGAATTTCGAGGAACGTTGTTTCGTTTGTCAGTGGTTTTCATCAGACAGGGGCCACTCTTTTGTATTTCTCGTAGTTTACTCATTCTTCGACAATGGGGCCTCCTGCCTACGATTACCTCAAAATTTGTTACATTGACGTAAAACTTGACTTTTGATTCAGTGACTAGATTCTAGATAATTTATACATTTAATGTAGATATTAAATATTTGTAGGATATAAATCTTATGTGAATAATGTATTTGCATGGAAGAAATCGGAACAGTATTTTAATTTATGTCTCTTCACAAATTATATAATTCCTTCTGCAATGTATAATGGAATTTCTGTCCCACTCTAGTGCAAAGTCTAATGATCAACACATATATGTCAAATACCTAGGCACATTGAGGAAACTAATAACATTTTCAAATATGATAAAATAAGGTTAACGATACAAGTTTCTGAGTCTTAACTAGCGTCCTAGAGAGCAGATATTTGTTCCCGTTCAAAGAGCTAGCCAAAGGAAGAATGTGCGCTTGGTGAGGAGAGAGCTGTGGCTAGACAGCGTGTACAACTCAGCAGATGATCGCAAGACGAGTTAGAACAGTAGCATCTGCATCCGACAGAAGACACCAAGTCGGTGTACTGTTTGCATTCTGTACAATGTGGCAAATACCGAGACGCTCCGTTCGTCAACATATCAAGACAGATGTGTACGCCGTATTTTGCACCTGCATTTAAAGGTTCACCCTTACAAAATTCAAGCAATTATTGCCAAGAGATTTAGATGCATGTCGAAAGTTCTTTATTGAGCTTCTGGAGAAAATAAACAACCGAACTTACTCATCCCTCGAAGCACGCTTTCATTTAAGTTTCTCTCTTTCTATAGGGAGTTCTGTACTCGAAGTCTATGCAAATAGGCCAATAAACATTCAGGAATTGCAGAACAGCAATCAAGCCAAAATTGAGGCTATAAAGGAAACTTGAATATGGTCATGGCAAATGTGAACAGCTCGTCCAGAAGATGTCAACAAAGATGATCTGAGGAACATAATTTACAAAGTAACTCTTCAGAAATGATTTCATATGTTCTTTCAAAATTTTTAGTAATAAAATGCAATTATAATGTTTAATACTGCTTTGTATTGTTTAAATGACCCATTGTTTCAGCCGTAACTAGCGCACTCTTTGACCAGCAAAGGATTTATTTTCGGCACTAAAAATCTGTTGAATAAAAGATGCCAAGCTTGTCTACAAGAGAAGCGATGTCACTTTGAATAACACAAGAATGTCAACGATTATAAAAGGTTTGTGACCATAAGCAAATTGGTGCCACACATTAAATGTCTCTCTCTCGTATATGCTATTCATGACACACACCTTCAGAGACACCACAAGAAAAAGTTGCCATTCCACTGTTCTGATTATTCAGAAATACGAAGAGAATAAGAAGGGCAGTGAATAAATTCCTCTGAGCCCGGATATCACTGCTGTCATCGAGTCTAGGGGCTTGAGAACAACGTTTCTGTTATGTAAGCACAAAAGGCTTGAGCTGCTCCTTCAGGTCACACTTATTTCCGTACATGATCATGAATTGTGTGTGGTCATTCTGTAAACAATCTCCATTGTAAGGAAAACTATGAGTAGTAAAGGCGATATGCAGATTTCGTGTCAGTCAGAAAGACTAAAGAAAACAATGCCACTATGTATGCGGGAATTCATTTTGAAAAAGAAACATTTAGAACAAGTCACGCTCGTTAAGCAAATTCTTCTTGTGTTATTGATTGCTACAGACTAGCCGATGCGTTGTGAAACAATGTGAAACAGGTCTTAATGTTTCTCCGTAATTTAATAGTAATTTACATTCGCGAGGAACTTGACTTTTTGACATCCATAAGCACGATCCGACTTCCAATCGTATTGCACTTCAAATGTCAAGAAATAGCGGACCTTGCTCCATTTTCGTATAATTCATGTAGGTTTATGTAAAGGCGTTTCTTAAAGGAAAAATAAATCATGAACTGAATAAAAAGATGTCAACAAATGACTGCAATGTTTATCTAATGTGCCTAAGTATTCCTATCTTCTTGTATCACTTCATGCTCGTTCTAATTTCCTATATTAATTTTTCGCACTGAGATGATAAGCTGTCTAAAATTTTGATGTTTTGTTTTACAAGCAATTACATACCAATTGGCTTTGCCTACAATGTTTCGAATTTTAACAATGTAGGAAATGCTACATTGTGATAAGAGTGCTTACAAGGAAAGTATGCTGACACGAGGAACATAATCCAGCTATTTGGATCGCCAACATTAGTCAATCATGGAAAAGTTGAAACCTAAGAAAAACATATTTCAGTCATCATACGGGATTAGATGTTGTAAAACTTAAATTTGTACGCTTTCAAAATAGCAAAAACACATTATTTGAGAGATTTCAACATTCTTATATTTCTTTAAAGTGTTATTTTCTGCACATATTCGTTTTGACTTTGTGTCATGATTGCTCAAACTTAAAATAGTTTCATATAAAGCCAAATGCTCACCAAAAGTCCTAGTACCGAGCCATTATTCCGAAAAAACCGCTGGACCTTCTGCTGACATGCTATTTTCAGCAAGAATGAGGTTCAAATTCCATTGACGCAGAAACTTCAACGTTTATACTACGTTTTTGTTTATTGTGGAGTATGCCAAGAGTTACATATACCGTAGAACAATTATTTATGATTGCACGTATTAAAGAAATAGTATAAGTACTGTAGTAGAGAATTTCTGCTGAATTTCCAGAAGCAACATCTCCATCAGGAAGTACAATTTTCAGATTTGTGAACAAAATTCAAACCCAAGGCGTTTTCACTGAAAGGAAGTAGAGATCAAAAAACCGGGTTTTAATAGAGGAGTAACTTCATGAAATAGGTGACAAAAGCTTCTCCTCGAAAGTCTTTAACACGATAAACACATCAAATTGGTGTATCTGTCCGCAGTGCGTATAAAGCCACTCAGCTACTCGAAGTTAATTACAATATTAATATTTACCACTAATAAACAACGAAAGAAAATAAAACGTGCGCTACAAGTTTCCAACAGTGCCGCATGGAACAGCAAAGAAGAAGAACTTCGAGTATCTACTCGAAGTTAATTACAATATTAATATTTACCACTAATAAACAACGAAAGAAAATAAAACGTGCGCTACAAGTTTCCAACAGTGCCGTATGCATTCCCTCGACAGGTGGCGAGGTTGTTACGCAACTTCCTGTCGGCCCTCTATATAAGATATTTGAATAAAGAACTAACAACAACAAAATCAGTAACAAAAAACAGTATTATATAAGACTTTAAATTATTACAGATTTCCGTTTGCGTAGCGAAATGAGCACCCTGTATAATATGCAGCAAATATCTGCACATTAGTAATTTTGTGAGCAATCCTGTAAGCAAGTTTTGAAAAAAGTTAATTACTAATAACTTCCAATTCAATAACAGGAGTTAAATATTGTACATGAAGATAATATGAAAGATGACGATACAACACGCACAACTATAGCCGCAAAAGGGTTTTGTTTCGTTAAAATCACTCCTTTCAGTATGCAGGATTTTAATTATTCAAACGTTAAAATCCCTAAATTAAAATTTAATTGAAAATATATGTTGTTTAAACTTTAAGCAGAGATCCTTGATGTTAAATAGGTTGCACAATTGCAGTAAAATATTTTTGTCATAATTAGTTTTGTAAAGCTAGACAATAGTTATAAAAATAGACGCTGGAATGAAAGTTTTGTAGGCACCTATATTAATTTTTCGGTTTTTTAGTATTTGGCATACATGAGTAAAAATATAACTGAAAATTTAAATTAAACATAAAAATTGAATCTCTCAAGACTCCGAACATTAAATACCATGCTCTTTTTAATGTTTTATGTAGATTTGTACTTGAAACGATAATCAGATAAATTTGGGACTCGAGCTAGCGTGTTCTCTCAAGCTACAACTTCTCCCTTCTGGGTCTACACACGCCACTTTGATAAAGAAACTAGAGTTGTTACTTGCTCTTCCTGCGATGAAAGAATTAAGATGTTTGAAAAGCAGATGGGCCCTACCTTGACCGCCAAGCACCTCTCGGTCCGATGAAGAACTGCTTCAGATGGCGCCATTTCCGACGCACAAGTAGCTCCTGGTTTCGTTGTTGGTTCAGTAGATTGCTGTACCTCACACTGTCTTCTGTTTGGCGAATCCTGAATGGAGCTACCACTTGGGACTGAAACAAAACAGTAGCAAATGCGTAAAAGATTACTACAATGCTTTTAATTTAAGCATGAGGATTCTTGAGAAGATTTATGAAAACGTCTCTTTTTCTTTTAAACCTTTAAAACTGTTTAAATATTCCTGTATTATATGCATAGTTACCTCCGCACTTTATTTTTAAAGATCCTGCAACATTAAATATCCTTTGAATCTTTAATGAGAGTTGTGCAAGAAAATATTTCATTACTGATTCCTCGATTCCTAAAAGTTTCGTATTTTTCAGTTTGCGGGAAGTTTTGTTACAGACTCTTGAAATACGGTAATTAAAGTTGATCTTGAATGCTATTTTAAATAGCTTTAATGTAGTTTTTTAAAAGTATTGATTGCTACATTTGCAGATATTTTAAGTGAAGAAATAAGTGAATTTCAAAAATTCTAGAAACTTACTAGCAAAGACACATTAAAATCCAGGAAATGCAAAGAGGGACATACATGATGAACTTTCTGATAGAATATGGAATTGAAAAGGCTTACTTTGTGTCAAATGTTACCTTTTTAATGTCGCAACTTTAAAAATTGTATAAACATGGCTATAATATGTACACCAATAATATGTACTATATACTATGGGATGACAGTTCACCTGACTGAATTTGAAATAGTTTAAACGCTCAAAAAGATGTACTCATGAGGGTCGTTAAGTATTTTCAAGTTAACTAAACGTAATGCCCTACATAATTAAATTAAAAGGGTCAACTCTTGTTTTTACACTTACATTTCTAAAATTAAGGAATTTGCAGGAAAAAAGACACGCCTAGTGCTCTTTGCATAACATAAAATTCGTAGTTCCTACCAATTATTATTATTATTATTATTATTATTATTATTATTATTATTATTATTTTACCTGCTTGCCGTCGAAGTCTGGTTGTTGTGGGCGTAAAACCCGTAAACTAACTTAAGATTCACCCTGCATAAAAAAATTATGTAAAACGGTTGAAATTCTGCGTTCAAACTGTAGTCCTCAATTGCTTGCCATTGTGCTGTTTTTCAGATAAGGAATCAACAATATGGCCCATACAACTATTAGAAAGTGTATATCTAGTAAAGTATTTTTTTTTTTTTTCAAATGGAACAATGTCTATAGAATTCAAGAAAATAAAACTTAAATATATTTAGAATGTCAATGGACTTTTGCATGCTATTATGCCCAGTAATTTGCGAGATATTCTCATATATAAGGTTCGGACTTTCAGACCCTTTTTAGATTATTCCCATGATCATTCGGTAGAAAGTCATAAATTTCTCCCAAAATTAGACAAAAACAATACATGTAGGTTTGCATTTAGGGACATTTTCAACAGTATGTTTATCCTGGGTGGATCTACATTTCGAGTTCGTCATATGAAATGTTTACAATTGTCTGGAAATGTACCGAACATTCCTGCCTACTGTAACCGTATGTTTTGTTTTATTTACGCGAAATTCAATAAAAGTCTCTGTCAATTACGTTTGAAAGTCATAGAAATAGGATATGCTATAGAAAGTGGTATTGTTCAGCAATGCTGATGACCGCCACGGGTGGCCGAGGTCGTTAAGGCACGGACTCGTGAGCGGGAGGTCTGCGGTTCGAATCCCGCCAGGACCGTCCTCCCTGACTGGGGTTTTTTCCAGGTTTTCCTCAGTCTTCATAACTGGCAAATGCCGGGGAGGTACCTAAACATAGGCCTGGAACGCTTCCTTCCTTAAAAAAAAAAAAAAAAAAAAAAAAAAAAAATCCTTTCCCAATTTATCATTTCATTTCATGTATCATCAGTGTCCACCGCCTGTGGTGCCTCAGTAGTAAAAACGGGCGTTAAACACTACTCAAAAAAAAAAAAAAAAAAAAGCAATGCTGAAAAAGCTGATATGATTTTAGTTTATGGAGAAAGTAGAAAATGGTATTCCCGTCTTTTTTATTTTCTGTACTCTGAGAGATATCCAGGATAAACTGCAACATGCTGTTGATAATAACACTAAATTAAATGCAAACAGGTATATACTTTTTTGTCCAACAAATGAGGAAATGTATTGCTTTTTGTGTCATTTTTATTGCACTTCTTTAGAAAGGATCTGAAAACTTAGAATTGTGCAGGGAACTCTACTGACATTCAAATATCATCCAGTTTTATTTTCTTAAAGTCAATAGGCATTGTTCAAATTGAAAAAAATGTAAATTTGGGTTAGAAATACCTTTCCAATAGTTACTGGAATCATTTCATGGACTAAAACGATGAGTATCTGAAAAGAGATCTTTCGTTTCAGAAATATTAGCCGTAGTAGTTAAGGTGGTTTCCCCTGTATAAATACCGCACACCGAATAAACCACTCAACGGAATAAGTGACTAAGAACAAAATGGTCAAATACACTTGAAATAGATACAAAAACTTCGTGATATTTCTGATAATTGGTTTCCGCACAGGCTGGAAGAGAATGACATGCATTGAACGTCAAATACGAAGTTCCTTGCTGAAGGAACCTATACGAACAAATTAGGTTGCAAGTCTCTGAAACTAATAATATACTGATATACTGAATAATATACTGAACAGTTCACTTAATGATATGTAACTACTGGCTGATTATTACGACATTTCATTACCAATGGAAAACGTTTCAAAAGCTTAATCGCACCCTTTACCTTATTTACCTAACAAATCGTAAAAAGGTGTTACGAAAAATCATTTAAACTTTTGAAAAGTTTGAAACTCTCTGCGTGGGTTTTTAATTTAGCATGCAACAAGTTAACCAGGTAGTTCCTCACACTTTCACCAGATGGTAGTACCAGTCAAATGAGGCCATGTTTACCTGGTGTGTAACTGCTGAACTAGGTATGTTTATTTACTAAAATGTAACCACTTTTGGAGTACTTGGAACGAATCTGGGGGACTTAAATGTTATTACAAATTCATCGCGTGTAGTAAAACCAAGAAATGAAGATGTGTGTTTCCTTCATTGATCCTTTGTCACTCGAGTATCTCAACTCTGCAACATCCATTTAGAAGCTACATGAGAAGTGGTACAAAATAAAATAATACAGCTTCTGTTACGTCCGCCGTTACTGCAAAGATAGCGGAAAACTTCAGGACTTGACTGTCAGTAATACATAAAATACATTCCATGCCGCATACTGGATGACATATAAGCAAGCCAACAGCACCGTGTTTTCTCATACGGTGCGTTTTGAGGCGTCCTATTTCCGTCGAACTTCAAGAATTGGTTGAATAAAGTCAAAAATGCTATATTTGTTTTACTTTTAATAGAATAGTATGCATATCCCCCCCTAACAAGTTTTGTGAGTAACTACTAGCCTATGCTTATTCAACCCTTAATAGCTTGTTCACTGATGACAAGACGCAACATTTCAAAGTACATTTAAACACTAATAATGGAAAATCAACTATGCACTATAAATAAAGACTGCACTAAATCATATCAAAAATTATAAGAACTAACACTTAAAAACCTTCATATCTCTATAATTTCGAAGCTGAGACAGAGGGCAGAACATGACTTTCTTGTTCGTCGGTTTGATGGCACTTGCAACCCCCCCTTCCCTTTCTTGAATTAAAGAAAAAGCAACAATCTCGAAAAACATAACACAGATGTTTCCTCACAGTTAATACTGTAGTAACAACTTGTGTTGAAACCTTGGATACTGTTGCTCGTAAAATCCGTGTCCGAGTTAGGTCTACTTCATCTGATGTAGCGGCTATCGCCGCAGTTAACGTACAAGTAGTAGTTTAACCCAAAATTGTTGAACGTAGAAGATAGATTAATTAATTAAAATGTGTTTTTTCGTTTCAGAATAGACATAAAATTCCAGTAATTGTCGCTGAAATAAATACCCGAATGCCACTAATTATGTTGGGAGCCCGAAAGATGGTCAAGCATTTTTAACCATTACTATTATTACTTTATTTTTTCCCCTAAGTCCTTAGTTTGTGTTTAACTGAGAAAGTATAACAACGTTCCTGATACAAAACAGTTAGATAAAGGATCTGGCAAGCGTAGCTTCGTTTTACAATTACCCTAAATAACAGACCTCAGAAAATGTTACATTGTATTTTCCGCGCTTTACCATACTATACCCACTACTCGATAATGAAGTGGGGGCAGGAGAGAATAAAATCTTAAAGAGATGTGAGCGGTACTCTGCAAAATTACTAAATAAAATAAGTCATTATTCAACGCCAAATTTCACTGCACAAATGCCACCTCGAGTTTTTTTTTTCTTTTTCTTTTCTTTTGCGTTCATTTCCTTGGCACCATTTGCAGCCTAATACAACATGAAATAATACTAATAACAAATAATGTATCACGCGATTTTTTAAGTATCAGTATAAATTGTTATTTCAATGTTTTTAACATTTTCCAGCAGTAAAAAAGTATGAAGATGGAACTTCTAGGGTGATTTGCTCAGAATTATTCAGAGGAATTCGATTCAGTATCGAAGTTTATATTATTCGTTATCTGCGCAAGTGTACAACTGAAAATTATTCGCAGGAAAGGGTAGTGCCAACATAACCGCCAAGCGCGTGACTTGAACTTTATCGTTAACAGTAAATATTTCTGGACGGCCATCTGAAGGAGAATATAGGTAGTAACAACAGCAATTTCCTGACATGCGCAATGAGAATTTCATCCTGCGAATTGCATTTTTATATCCAAGGCATACCTACTATATATATATTGAAAAGTTGAAAAGTTTGTCACATGCTGAAGGCCTATAAAATATTAATAAGTGCTTCATGAAAGAATCTTATTTTGATGTTAGTTATCATTAGCACAAAGAGCGATTTAAGTTAAATTAATTTTTTATTAAGTTATCTTCTTTTTTCTATATTACTCAAACAAGACGCTTCAGTTTTTGGATACAAACTCCTTTGATGTTAGTACATTTGTACATTTCCTGGTGTATAAATATTTTAAATAGTTTCAATTCTATTTACTTTTAAATGCCTGTCTGTCAATTTTTTCTTTGAGCATACCATTAGCGTAGTTGTGCAGTTGTACTTAGGTACTATTTATTTTGTTTTTATTCCTTTAAAGATTAAATTTCAATGGAAGTTCATAATAATAATAATAATAATAATAATAATAATAATAATAATAATAATAATAATAATAGGATTTGTCTTTACAACTAAGGAGGGAAAAGTTCCAAAGCCTAATCAAGTTGGTCGGCAGAGAGTCGAACCCACTTTACTGGTAGTCATGAATAGTTCTAAAAGTGTTTTATAAGTCAGTAGTTAACGACAGTAGCTCTATCTATTGGTAGAATATAAAATTGTTGTATCGGTTGATGGAATAAATTGTACAGCATGCTTAGAAAAAACTTGTAGCAATGTAAGTTGAAGAAAGTTTTGATGATTCTTTCTGGTTCCTTTGAAAAAGTAGTCCAAAAGTAATACGCTCATAACTTCACAAAACTACATATATTGGAGCTTGGAATACTACTACCTACTGAACCTATGAAGCAACAGCGTCTGCAGTCCTATGAATTTCACATAAGAATGCATAAAATAATGTCCTCTCACAGCATTTGGAGATTTACAAACTCTACTGTTTCCCTTCATGCAGGCTTTCATTGGTTACTGTAACAATGTTAAGATTATGGAACTGATAATGTAAAAGTGAATTTTTAAATTATTAAGACATAAAAATGGTCAGAATGTTAATAATCGGGAGTATGCCAAACTTCCATTTGTTAGTTTGTTATATTACAGCTAACGACTCTTTTAGAGAGAAAACTTAAGTATAATGAGAAAAACATAAAGTGCAGCAAAGAATTGGAGAAGAACCCGTAGGCTAAAGGAAATTACACTATTGCTCAAATGTAGGTTGTTGAGCATTAGGAAAATGGTTGCTTATTTACGGCTGAATTTATTACCTGTTTAAATTTCTAAACAATACATTGTGTATTTCTTCCTAATATTGCTTATTTTCACTCACTCTACATGATATGTGGATATTTTATGACGACTTATTAGTGTAAAGTTATTGACAATGACCGGTAATCATTTGGCAGCTCTGCATTTTAGTGACTGTAAGCGTAAAGTTAAATTTGCAATTGCGTAAATCTGTAAAATAATATAAAAAAATATAGGCTTTTTTTTTCCAACTCAATTTATTGTTGAATTGGTCAAATTTTATTTTTTGGGTTTTAAAACATTTATTGTGAATCAGTATTGCAAATCCTTGGGATTTACCACTAGTTCTAGGATAGGATGTATCAATGGTATACGAACCATTCGTTCACCAGTGTTTTCTCTTCCGCATTGGAACGGAGAGGAAAGGAGGATTCACTTCGTACGTTTCCGTTTTATATCACTAATCGTTAACCGTAATATTTCATTTTATTACACATTGGCAGTTCTATTCTGATTATTCAACTGCAATATGATACTTTCTGACATCAGTATTAAGGCCAGACTGGAACATAGATCGACTGACCCTGCTTACACATATTTCATCACAATAGGTGCATCCGCGTCATTCGACTATCTTCGTATAGATCACTTCAAGTCCTTACGTCTTGGATGCTCCTTTCTCATCCGGCTCCGCTATTCGCACTACTGATCAGTTTTACAGACCTGATCGGATATTCAAAGTGCCTTCTGGGGATGGAAGGATAATTCCTCTCAAATAGGTTGTTTCTAGGGATTTTTCTCCATTTTATATGCTATATAGTAACTATACTTAAGGACATAGAGACTGGTGTATTAAGATATACAGAACAGGTTCCAAATGAAGGCTCTGGAACATTTTGAGTAACAGTAAGAAAAATGAAATTAGGCGAAGATACTTGCATGTTCTTAAATTCAGCATCCTTATAAGAACGCTTCCTAGTCTGCCACATAAAACTGCAGTTGTGGAAAGAGTACTTTCTAAGTGTAAAATCATTCTTACTGATCAAAGAAATAAACTTTCCGCAGACACAATGGAATTTTCTTGCAAAAAAAATTCCAAGTTCTATTTAATAAAGAAATATATGATTTTTGAAAAAAAGCAAGCGATAAAGAAGATGACTGAATAAAACATGTGATGAAGTGGATTTTGGAAACAGCATGTAGCTATAAATTTATGTGTGATCCTATTCTATGCTGTTACAAATTTGTGTTATTTTGTTGTGTAATTTTATTTGGTTAACTTCATACAATTACACAACTTACGTGTGATTAGAATATTTCTTATTTTATGCTCTATTAATAAACATTAGTGTTCAATCTTAAACCGAAATAATATTTTTATTTAGATATTTTTATTGGAATCTATGAGAAAATTGGAGTTCGTTTAAGAGTTTTTCAGGCTATGCAGCTGTGAAAAGAAATCACAAAATCACATAAATATTAATGTTGTGAAACTTATAATGTATAAACCTGTAAAGTTTCACTTCCTTTCTGTCACTCATTGCCGAGTGAGAGGAATATAAGTAAGAGGGTTTAATAAAACAGTTAATTTAATGTCTGGTACAGAAAGTAGTGCTTTTCCATATGAGTGAGATGTTTATGGAGACATTAGCTTAGTCCGGAATTTTGAAATGAAAGATATATTCGTACGGAACGTGAGTAATGTTCTCAGCACACCGAAACTCTAGCCGAGTTAATTAAAATTATTGAAATAAAGTTACTGGAAAGGTAGTTCATAAAGTGACGTTATATGTGTTTGGTATCTAAGGTGATGCAACAATAACCATTACTGTACTAAGCAAAATAGAAAATTTTGAATTAAAATTATTCAGAAAACTGTCTTCCTTCGCAAATTTTTAAAGTCGCCGAAGAAGCTGTTTCTGATCCACATGCGCAGAAATTTAAACTCGCAGGATAGAGGGTAAAGAAGTCCAAATTAACTGTTTATATGGGGCTTAAAAATAAGTCATAAAACATACCAAATTCTTTGCGGTAGTCTTGAAACAGGCCAGAGTTCAAAATTTGGAAATTTAAAGTTCGACACTTTGACAAGACTCGAATAATTTATCTTTTAAGCAAGGCTTTATCAAATCTAATTTATGTGTTGAGTCCGTTATTCTGATTGTTTGCATTGAAATTACAGTTGTAAAAGGAGGACATTAAAGGAAAGTAACATTTGCAATTGCATTTGGAATCTTTCAGACAGACAAAAAAAAAAAAAAAAAAAAAAAAAAATATTATCTATTTTAGAAATACAAAAATTAAAGACGATAACTTTCACTGCAGTCTCAGCTTAACATAGTGAATGAATGAACAGTGTTTAACGCCCGTTTTTGCTACAGAGGCACCACAGGCGATGAACACGATGATACATGAAATGATATACTGGGAAAGGATTTTTTTTTAAGGAAGGAATCGTTCCAGGCCTAAGTTTAGGGTACCTTCCCGGCATTTGCCATTTATGAGGACTGAGGAAAACCTGGAAAAAACCTCAGTCAGGGAGGACGGTCCTGGCGGTATTCGAACCCAGACTTCCCGCTCACGAGTCCGCGCCTTAACGACCTCGGCCACCCATGGCGGTTTAACATAGTGAGGGCAGAAAATTGGCGGTAATAAAATACTGAAAAATATGGCGTTAGGTACAAGACGAACAGATCTCATAAACATTAAAGTCCCATTTTAAGTTTGCGTGCTATTAAAGTGTCAGTGACGTCTGGTTCACTCTCACCGTGCTGTTTTCTGGAATGTAAGGCAATTGAAGAGGGTCACCTCGAGAAAGTTTCGCATCCTATTACCATTTATTACACTCATGCAGGGCTCCAAAATCAGGTGAACTCGGCTGCCCACAATGTGAAACTTGTTTACACGCATGGAAAAACATTTTACAAGCTCTGCAATTTATGGCGCGCTGGACAGGTAGCTAAGGGGAAACCGGAGTAGCTGGCCACACCATGAATCGCAGCGAAAACGTTAGAAACTGTGGGAGAAAGGTCTAGTCAGCTGATATGAGGCAATGAAATTGAGATGGAGGAAGTTAATGATAAACGGGAGATAAATCTTAAAGTTCCAGGGCAGAATGAATATTTTAGCTGACTACAGAAATAAATTCAATGTATCATTTTTAATGTATTTTTACGTTTGTGAATTAAAAACAACATAGCTCCCATCAATACTAAATTTCTTTTCAGGTCACAGAAGAGGTAATAATCGTGTGATACGTATGATGGGGTTCTTTGCAACAATAGCAGTATAAGGTGAAGCAATTTTCATAAACACAAATGTCTCAACACATCCCTATGCCCCCATGTAGTTTTTGCAACAGTGAACATTTTGGTGAGATTTATTTTCTTGGCAATCCCAGAAGATTGTTGCTATGAATGACATTCTCAGTGGACTGAGTTACTTTGAATTTTCTCGGCGGAGTTTCTTCTGTAGTGCAGGTACAAGCAGTAAAAAGGATCAGTATGAATCATACATTTAACAATAATGGAATAGTATATCCAATTGACATCTCAGAAATCAGACACCATTAACCAACTCAAAAATAAAACAGCTGCAGGACCAGATGAAGTACTCATCTGTCTTCAGGAAGAAATAACATCATTTCTCTTTAGATTGTTAAATGACTGCATTTGGCAAGGTCGTTTTCCACTATGCTGGAAAGTAGCTAAATTAATTGTATTAAAGAAATGTTTTGATAAAGACCCTCAACAACCAAAATCTTAAAGGCCTATTTGTGTACTTATTACAATTGGTAAGGTGTTTGAGCAGAATTTAGAACAATGATAGGTATAAATAATCAGCAATATGGATTCAGAAAAGGAAGGTCAACGGAAGATGCAACTATGAAGTAATCAAAACAGTTAAATCATCAAACTCTATGTTGTGGCCATACTAACTGACATTTAGGGGGCAGTTGATAACGTATGGTGGCCCTTTTTGTTTGAAAGGCTACGAGAAAAGAATTTTCTAAAATACCTGTATGCCCTGTTAAAGATTTCTGTTTAAATTGGAGGTTACATATAAAAGGCGTAGGAGAGATGATAAAAAACAAATAACGAAAGACTGTCGCCAGGTTTCGGTCCTTGGGGGGATCTTTTGGGGCACTGTCCTGAAAACCATTTTAGATAATTTAAATAACGACATTAATGTATTGAACACCAATGTCTACGCCGACAACGTTATATTTACAATTGAAGGAAATAGCACGAAATAACTGGAAGAACGGGCAAATAATCTAACTTCAGTTTTAAAGACATGGTGCATAAATTCCAAACTACAGATTGCTCCTGCCAAATCCTGTTACATGCTCCGGAAAGAAAATTTAAAAAGAGACCCTTCCATAAAATACAATAATTAAGAATTTACAAGAAAAAGAGAAGTGAAGTACTTGAGATTACGTTTGAATGAAAAATTCAACTTCAAAAACATACTAATTATGTCAAATCAAAATCCGAGAAAACAAAGATGCAATTAGCGAGAATTATACAGTCAAAATTCAAAGTATCATTAAATGCAATTACAATTTACCACAACTGTATATTTGCAACTGTAATAGAAAAGTGCGCTTAAAAAGAACTAATATATTCGCTCTTAAACGTAAATATGAATGACTTTATCTTTCCTTGATGAATAAAAATAAAGCGATAGACGAGTTCCAGGCAAGTTTCCTCCCTATATTTCTCTTTTCTCTGTAGTTCTTTCTAGCATGTGCCGTATCATTCCCATTATATTCATAATTCAGCACGATAAAATCCCTGCAATGTGGGTTTATACAAGGGCTTTGGCGTTAGAATCACCAGCAAACGTTTTTGTAACAAAAATATGCACAGGATCATTTATGTACAAAGAAAATGGGACAGAAACATGTACATAGCTGGAAGAACTTTGAAAAGGTTCCCTCAAACCCTGACAAAATACGTATAATAACTTGAAAAAAAAGCAGTAAATAAGGGCATATATTCACTTAAAATAGTGCTAAAATAGCTCATGCGCATATCAGTATAAAAATGCCTACCTAATTTCCACGATTTACCCTTTAAGTTGTTCTGCGCAACGAGCCAAAGTAAAGCCAGTTCCTTTGCTGGGATTTTTTCCTATTTGGTTAAGGTTTACTCAAGCGATGTTCCTTAGCTTCTCATTTATTACAGGTTCAAAACTATATATTTAAATTATGTCTCGCTCTTGACACATTTTGCTAAGATATAGGATGTAGTATTCTCAAATGAACCTTAGGATCAATGTTAGTAGTGCTGACTAATTTAGTAAAATCTTCTCTCTTACATCACGTACCTCCTTTCAAAGTTCATGTTCATTTTAACTTAACTTTCCAAGATGGTTTATTTATCGTCATTAAAGAGCACTATTTCAACAATTTCTCCCACAGTAAAATTATCCTGCAGCAAACGCATCTTCTCTCCCTTCACAAACTGGACACATATCATGAACTATTACCTTACTGCTCCTCAAATCCCATACTCCTAAACAAAATCAGGCAATCACTTAAATAATGTAATTTTTGTTTCAAAGACAAGTTTTTATTCTCTGTAAAACTTTAGCGATTCTTTTGTCTTAAATGTATGAATACAACATTGTCTGTTCATATCCTCTAGCGTATTTCTCACTTCCGACCAAAATCCTATAGCAAAATAGTCACTAGACACCGAGATATTTCCTTGGCCATTCTTAATTACTGTTCTCTAATCTTTCCTCACCATTTACGATTATTCATATTTGCTTCTTGATAGTTTAGACAAATTCTCGTAACAATTACATATGTTTCAGTTTTCTTTCTATTATTAGTTTCTTCACATCACTATACCTAACTCTAAGAATATCTGGCTGAATTTTTAGGAAAACCCCAGATTACTTTGCAAAACATTCTTCATAATAAGTCCGTTCACCATAAAGACCACAGATTTCTCTACCGAGACTCGGCTAAAGCTGCAATCGTGGCCATTTCCCCTTAGCTAATGTCATGTTTTTGTGTTTGTTTCATCCTCCCGTAGTACTCATCTTGACTACTAGATAAATAACTCGCTAATTGGCTGTTTCTCTGCCATAAATAAACCCGTTTTCTTCTATTTTCAATTTGTTCCGCTTTAAAAACACCATAATTTTGGTCTTATCCTGGTTTACACTAATCTCAGTTTCTGGAATGCTTCCAAAACATACTTTAAACTCTACCGTTCCTGTCTAGTTCCTACCTGCATCCCTCCTCTTTCCATTCTTGGCTCCCTGTCTACACTGAAAAACTTTGTTACCTGTGTCTTGATACTATTAGTTGCAACAGGCAAGCAGGTTTTCGAGAATAGTGTGAAATATCTTTTCTAGCTAGCCTGGTCGATTCTCTTTCTGTTGCCCGATGATAGAGGTTCTTAAGTATCGAGACAGTAGTTTAGGACTTTCTTCAAAATTGGTAACACCGAAGTCCCCTCCGTTAGCCCGACCCAGTGACTTTGGTATTATGGAGGTATTAATTCAATGTATTGTAAAATTTTAATGTTGCTTCCAAGTTCCTTGCTTCGTTTAATTGTAATAGAAATTGTGTGCTGTAACTTTTTGAAGTTGCAGTCAAACCAGGATCACATTAAATAATAATTAAATGTCCTTAAATCGAGATTTATAACGCGTATTAGCCCTAAAACTTATTTGACGTTTTAACTTTTTAAATGGGGTACTTAAATGTTCAATTTTCAAGTCATGTTAGTGCATGTTGAGTTTATTTTTGCACATTATTAAAGCTTTGCTTACCACAATATTTGTAAATTATCTTCTTTCATACTCCAAAGTTACCTTTCTCCGGGCACATCCTGGGGATTCTCCTTGGCTAGGCTCAGCGTGAGGGTGTTGAATTGAGCACATATGGAGCACAAGGTAAAGTCATCTGAATGTAATAAACCATTAATTTCTAAATGAATATTAACTTGTTTAACACAATCTACAACCTCATTAATAAATAAATTAAGCAAAATAGAATTATATTTGCACCTTTCTCTCTTGTTTGACCTCCCGCTCTTGAAATACTTCGCTCGTCACTTTCTCTGCTCCACATTTTACACAAAAAGATATAATTTTTATTGCGATTGACACAAGGGGAAAGGGAACACGGTTCCACGCCTATATAATTCACAGCATTTAAATAAAAAATGTTCAGTGTTTAGTCTTAAATGTCTGACAATTTATCTACCAGGAACATTGCAGTTTTTTAATCCATATTTTTCAAAATGTACTGCAGATAATGAAACTTTTGGTTTCAAAGACTAGCGGAACCAGTTATAAACACCACAGAAGTATGTTATTTTTCTTTAAAGATAGTATTATAATTATTAAAATGTGTGACGTTTTCTGCACACTGCAGTCATTCAGCAGAATACAATTAGAAAAACAAGAATCGAACAAGGTACAACTTGTGACAAGCATGAACTGTGGTGCATACCATTGTCTGTTATTTAACGGTGTTTCTGAAAACCGTAGTTAACAGTACCTGTGCACTACAATGCTAAGCAGTCCAGCTACTTATGCCCAAAAGGCAGAAGAATTCCGGATTGACCGCCCAGCCTTTCGGCTTCCCCTGCTAATGTGTAGGTATAATGCACCTGTCTTCACGAACTTATTGATACAAACACACTAATGTTTAAAAGCAATAACTGTTAATATTTGTTTATTATAAAGTAAGTCACGAAGTACTGCATGGTTTCGTAAATAACAAAAATGATACCAAATAACAGCTTCGTTATACCATTTTGTATGTAGTATATTTAAGGGAGGAATGCACCATTTCTGAACCAAAATTCTTATTTTGTTTTTAGCGTTGACAATAGCTGATGTTTTCCTGTCGGCTGGTAGGTTAATTTAAACGGCCCACAATTTTTAAAAATCTTAGTAGCCATTTAAATGTAAGCTGAAAGCCGTTAAAATACTCTCGACTGTTATACCGTGCCAATTCTGAGAACGTGTTACAATGCAATTTAATTTTAGTTGTGGTTAGATATTTTATATAATCAACTGCACATGAGAAGTTGTTTCAAAACATACCTATGCATCGCACGAGTAAAAAGTATTATCACAAGTAATATCACCAGAGGGCCTGAGATTGCCGATAAATTCTCGACAGTTCAGACCATTGAGTGATATTAGGACTATTTCACGAATAAAATAAGAATTTCAATATAATCCCCGTAAACATGGATTACAATATTGTAATAATTGTACATTTGTATTATGAATACTTAACCTTTTCAAACCATCTAGCAACAGACGATTATCGATTTTCAGTAATGCCAACAGAGAAGTGCCAAATGCGGGGTTGGGACTATTTCATGAATAGAGTAAGAATAAAAGTAAAATATATATTTGAAATTCGTGCACTGATTATTAACAATAGATTAAAATATTACACTTATATATGAATACCTAACTATCAGAAACCGTGAGAATGAAATAGATAAAAGTCGACAATTACAGTTGCTACCGTTAGGTTTACGAATACCAACTGAGAAAAACAAAACAGCGAACATTTTAGCAATTTGAACAACATGTTTATTGAGATTTATGGTAGCTTAAGTAGATATTGTTACATAATTTATAAAATGATTTCGGACTGTTTGGCAAAAAAAAATGTTTCAGTGAATACGCGTCAAGTTAGTTAAATTTATAATATTACTGAAAACACAGAAAACTGGTCAGTGATGCGTGCTAAGGAAATATATAGTAGAGGTATAGGGTTGGCTATGCTGACCACAAGACAAATGCACGTCGAGTGACAAAACAGATTTGATAATTTTTTTTTCGATAATTTCACCTAAATATTGGGCTGTGATTGGTCAAAATTCAAAATTTTTATTTTCTTGCTTGGTCTATTTCAAGATGTCACATAAGTGAAATTGTCTAATTGAAATTTACAAAACAGAGAATCAGAATGAGATTTACAAAGCATAATTTCCAAACATAAACTGGAGTTTGGAATACATAATGTGCAAAAAATCACTTTAATGTTACACGCTCTTAAGAAGAGTGGCGACCTCCATGATCGTGAACAAACAGATAAAACAGGGGCACCTTCCATTGTGTGAGGAAGTGCAGAGGAAAAAATTATACAAAAGAGTCCGACTAAAACCATCACCAGAAGTTTTACACACAAGCTGTTCAAAAGTAATTAAAAAGTTCACTAGTATTTTTGTGCCTTGAAGTCAACCGGTGTATATTAATTATAACGTTTTCCTTTTTTTAAAAAAATGAAATTACAAACACGCTTTTAAAAAAATTAGCTTATTAACGTATATTCCACAGTAAACTTTGGAACAATTTTTGTTTCTAATTGTAAAAAAAATGAATATGTGTTAAAAATATGGTAAACTGTGAGGCCAGAGATTTTATATAAGGAAATAGAACGAAGAATTAAAATATTAATAAAATTTAAACCACTGATCTCAAAAGTGAAATATTATCATTGTTAACAAAATATACTAGTGGTCAAAACTTAGTTAATCTAACTTTAAAAACACAGAAATAAATAATTTCTACACTTCGAAAAACTATTGCTAAAAGTCAGTAATGCGCCATACTATGTCCGATGTTTACAAATAGAGCTGCAGGATACGGCTGTTACACAGCTAACAATGACTGCAGAGTACTGTTAATGGAGAACAAGAGATGAAATTACGTATGTTCTGTTTCCTTGATAATGCCGATACAGAAATCAGTGTATATTACAGAAGTACATTTGTCAATATTGGCAGATCTGCACTGCTGTGGTGTTATCACCACTTGCCATATTTTTTATGCTCTGTCAGGTTATGTATTACGGGATATGTGGCAATGGTAATTCCGTTTTATATGACGATGCCAAAAAATTCTAATGTTTTTTTTTTCTACAGAGTTCCTTAGGGAGTTGTAATAATACTTCATACCGGATGTAATAATGAGGTACGGCCAAACGAAGAAGAAAATGTGTTACGTGCACATGGATCCGGAAACGCTTTATTTCCATGTTACAACTCTATTCTACAACTCTTTATAATACATTAATCATGGGAAACACCCACCACCATACCACATGAAACTCTTACTTACATTACATGAAATGTTCAAAATGCCCTCCGCTAGCATTGACACATGCATCAGCACGCAGTCGCATTGAATCCCGCCGATGTATCCCTCGAGAATTCCGTATTGTTTCGCAGCCTTCCACAATACGGACACGAAGACTCTCTGTATCTTGTACTGGGGTTCGATACACGAGAACTTTCAAATACCCCCAAAAATATAATGAAGCGAGTCGTATGTCAACATTAACTTCTTTAAAATGAAACACAAAACACTGGCGGGAACCTATGAACTATAACTTAACAAGATGTAACCAAAGGGGTATTTTGAACATTTCATGCCAGAAAGAGAATCATGTGGTATGCTGGTACTTTCTTCCTATGTGTTTCCCATTATTGATGCACTGTGAATAGTTGTAGAAAATGAGTATAACATGGAAATAAAGCGTTCCGGACCCATGTCCATATATGACATTTTCTTCTACGTGTGAGGAATGTGTGCGGTATATGCCAAAGTTGAATCACTGTCTTCAGTTGTATGGCTCTTGTTTAATCTTTAGCCTATTTTCTAATCTACTCTATTTCAGTTGCACAGAATTTAGATAACTGTGCTGAAACATTTACCTGCATATGTGAGCGGGAGTACATCATCTCTGTATTTTTCAGTTTCATACATCTGAATTATTTCAAAACTTGCAAAACCTTTATTGCAGTTAGCGTTTACAGAGTGACGCACTGTGTGCATTCTTAGAAAAACGCACTTCAAGAGGACCGCCACGGGTGGCAGAGGTCGTTAAGACGCGGACTCGTGAGCGGGAGGTCTGGGGTTCGAAACCCACCAGGACCGCCCTCCCTGACTGAAGGTTTTTTCCAGGTTTTCCTCATTCCTCATAAATGGCAAATGCCGGGGGAGGTACCCTAAACTTAGACCTGGAACTCCTTCCTTCCTTAAAAAAATATCCCTTTTGCAATATATCATTCATCTGGTGTATGATCAGTGTAAACCGCATGTGGTACCTCACTAGTAAAAACGGACGTTAAACACTACTCAAATAAAACAAAACCCACTTCAACATATATTTCGGACTGTTCAATATTGCAGAAGACTTAGGTAAATGTACATATGACAAACATACATAAAGTTGAAAATGGGAACGTTTGCATTCCAAATGACGGATCCATTGATTCCGTGGGGCGTCAAACTGACAATGTGGTTGTAGGTAAGCGCTTACCTTTTAACATGAAATCATTTACATACTGTTGATTACTTACTAAGGATGCTGCAACTTAAAGTGGTGAAATCGGCAAAATATCTTAAAGAACAGTTTCTCAACATGATACACAGTGTGAGAAAGTGAGGGCACAGTTTCCTGATATTAAATATGTATTTATTAAGGTACCACATCATCTTTCTGAATTCAAACATCAATGTTCTAAAGCACCTGCAGTTGTTAACATGAAGCTGGAAAAATATAATTTGCCTTCTGTGAGGAAACTCTTATCAGTCAATTGTACTATTTCATTTCGTAATCTTCTCTAGCCCCAACCAGCAACACTTTTTGTAAATACGTACAGAGTATGCCGTATTCTGACCTTTTTCAAGTATATTAATTTCATTATGGTTTGTCCTAAGTGCCACAAGATGATAAATACAAGCATGATTAATAAATTATGATGATCCGGATTCGATTAATAATAATTACTTATCAGCGTCATATCACTATGATAATAGCAGTCATTATTACTAAGAGTGAAATGCATGAATGCAGTAATGAACATACAATCTTCAAAACGACTCCTACAAAAAGTAACTTATATTTACAATTAAAAAACTGAATACCAGACAAGATTCTCGACAATTTCCACTGATAATTTTGTTTACTTGTTTATTAATCTCTATACTCAGTTCCTGAGCAATTTTCTTTTTATTCCCCACAGATGCCTCTATATAACTTTCTGCCACAATATTCCTGTAGCTTGATTAGTCAACAACGGAAAGGGTATCTCCAGTGTACTCTTCAGGATTCAGCAGTTTAAAGAATGCAATAATATCTATCGGAATTTTCGCAAACCTATGTCTGATACATTTACCCACGATTACTTCCGTCAAGGCGAAGATAAACATATCCATACCATCAACGTTGCAACATGTCACAAAAACTGCATTCAAATCTTGATTTTGGTAGTTGGTAGGAAAAATCGCCATCATTGCCCTTCATCTCCGACATTCTCCACTGGCATATACGTCAGTTCGTCTCTTCTATAAGCAGCAGCTAATCCAGGAATAAGTGCCGCTTTCACAAACAGAATGTCCAAGGTTGAAACATCTGCCTGATGTATTACCCTGCGCTACTGGGAGGCTCAACAGCCACGGACAGGCGTTGGCAAATAATACAAACTGAAATCCATCGTCCACTTCTCTTAAAAATTTTGTAATTTCCTGTTTAGCAAAAAATTTTAGATTTCTTTACTTTATATTCCTAGCTCTTTCTCTTAACAAATGCAATTGAAGTAGTATATTCACAAATATTGAAGTTTCTTTCCGAACATACAGAAGGAAGTAGGTTCATATGAATTTGATAAATGCTCAAAATATGCAAACAAAACCTCATTTATAATATCACTTATGAACTGTCATACTTTTGCTCCATCTTACGTGGCGCTCTTATACGAATTCATGTTTCACCTTAGATTTACTTGGCAGAAGTAATGAAACAACTATCTAAAGGTAATCTGTCCTCTGAATCGCTCATTTTTGAAAAAGAAATGTTTTTTCTTCTTCACACATTTTCCTTCGTTCCATTCATTCGTGTATCCATTAATATAACAAACAAATTACCCAGTTATTTCTACAACACAGTATGAATGTACGAAAATATTAAGCATACTCTACATAAAATCATAGTGCATTAGAACAAAAGAGAATTATGTAGCTATTAAAATAGTGCAATGTAAGTAGTTATTGTTCAACGAACGCGGATAAATATTGTATACAATTGGGGGACGAGTTTTATTACAGTCCACGTGTGCTACCGCCTCATTTTGCAAACACACTCAGGCTGTAATGAAGCTCCTATCCAAGCAGTTGTATAAATAACTATAATCAACCCGAAGTTCGTCACGGTTAAAACTGTCTCACAATCATTATTTAAAGTAAGAGAAATCTCCGAAAGAAAGAAAGAAAGTCCACCCAAGCAGATTAGAACAGCACCTTCCGCATTATAGCTCACATCTATTCTATATATGGATAAAAAAAAAAAAAAAGTAAGAGCTGGTTTACTGAGATGACACCAAATGCAATTGAACGCCACTAATCTTGATTTTTAAAAATGAGTTTCGTGTGTTGTACAACGTGCTCATGTTTTAATGATTAACTTTAGAACAGCCGAAACTCCGATTTCGACATTAACGTTCGCATTGCAAACTATTAGTGGTATTTATTTCAAGCATTGCAACAGAAAACATTTTGAAACTAAGACATTTGTTCCAAAGGAGAGAGAGAGAAGGCAGGCAGCACAAGGCTTACGATAAATGCAGTTTAACAAAAGTGTATATTTATTTCAACATTTTTAACGACCGCGAGTCAAGCAGAATAAATGAATTCGCCTTTTTGAGCTACTTTTATTCATAATAGAGTTTCTACCCAGTTCTCATTTGAAGAAATGTAATAATTCTTACCTGGAAGCGCAGTTTGCTCTCGCCAACTTCCCTGTTTCGGCGATGAACGGCCGTTTTGGAGCTTTCGTAACATTCAGCCCAAAACACATTCATGGCTTCGGTCAACTGGCCACTTAGAGCGGCCTGGTAAGTATCGTGTAGTGGCCGCACCTGCAATATACACATTTGGAGCCTTATTAGCAACAAGTTTCCTCGTCTTATTTCTTCTACTAAGAGAACCATTCAGTAAGTAATGATACAATTTTGGAGGAACAAAATAAATATTTTATATGCTGCATCTTTCAGTTTTCCCACGTTATCTCATAATTTTACTGCCTTCTAACATCTTTAGAAACTTCATAAACTCTTGTAAATGTCAATGAAAAGTTTGAGTTGAGTCAATCTTTGGACGAAGTTCTCCTACACTCCACGAATCACAATTCAATTAGTATAACTACGGGTAGTGCCAACATATTTTATCCAACAGTTAGGGTAATCATAACAGAGTCGCATCCTTTAAGCAGCTACTTGTTCGCTGCGAGTCAAGTACCAGTTGCCCTCTATGAAAACTTTTCAAAGGGTGATGATAATATCAACATAAATTCATGTTTAGTTTAACAAAAGATACAATTTGTTCGTCAAGAATTCGCCTAAAAGTTCATTTTAGGCAGTACCAAGGCGATTAATGTAAGTCATTCTGTCCAACTAAATGGACAGCTTCCTTCTCATCATTTTATTCCAATTATAATCAATTCACTTTCTTAAAAAGGTTTCAGAAGCAGACTCATCAGATGTACGTTATACATCAAATGCACCCACTTAATGCCTATCTACATTTACTTGTCTTATGCAAGACATTTTCTCACAATGATGCAGTTAACAAGTGCTACAGACTTTCCAAGAAGCATATTTTTTTGGTTTAGCGCCTGGCTTTCTCATGCTTTCTCATATATAAGATGTACTTATGACACATTTTTGGAAGAAACCATAAAATTGACTACTCTCCTCACTATCAAGAAACACAACTAACATGCCAAAGATTTACTTAAAAAAATTAGATTCTAGAAGTTTCTAACAGCTTTGAAACCTCTAAACATATGTGCAGTTTATTTTTTTTTTTTAATAATTAATGTTTCAAATTCAGTGTCTTCTGTCTAGATTTGAAAGTATTTGTTCCCAAATTTAACAATTACTACAAAGAGAAGAATAATTTTAAAGAAGATATTATTTCTGACAGGTTGGTATTGCGTGGCAACGTGTTGAGCATTTTGGAATCAAAGGTGAGCAACTGCATTCCATAGATAACTATTCCTCATAGTAATAAATTCCAGAGTTTAGCAAATTTGTACCACTGGTTTTAACTGTTCTGATGTTAACATGTACAGCTGAAAGATTCTTGAGTCCCAGAAGGCTGAAAAATCAGAGGAACGGAACAGTCTTAATACAATCATTCATTTTACATTCCCCCGAAGCATAGCCATCTCAGTGGTATTGCTAGATAGTCTTTGCAATAAATGGATCGTAGTGGCGAACGTTCATCACACTTTCGTTAAAATAGTTAATTCGAATTAAGTTTTTTGTTTCTTAAATTGTTTGCACTTTTCTAATTAATAGTTGTTCTTTTAATATCTTAAGCTATTTTCACTAATTTGCATGTTTTCAGTTCACAGTTTTTAAAACAAACTCTAACATAAGAATTATTGAACAATATATCGATTTTATTTCAGTTTACTAATTATCAAAATCTTATTACTTTATTTTAATTTGTCTGCTTATTAATTTTTTTGATTCGTGTTTAACGCCCGTTTTTACTACTGAGGCACCACAGAGGGTGGATACTGATGATACATGAAATGATAAATTGGGGAAGGATTTAGGAAGGAAAAGTTCCAGGCCTAAGTTTAGGGTACCTTCCCGGCATTTGCTATTTATGAGGGCTGAGGAAAACCTCAGTCAGGGAGGGCAGTCCTGGCAGGATTCGAACCCCAAACCTCCCGCTCACGAGTCCGCGTCGTAACGACCTCGGCCACCCGTGGCGGTCTTCTGCTTATTAATGCACACTATTAATATGTATACAGAATGTCCTGAAAAAAGGTTTCAATATTTACAGATGCAGTAATATGAAACAAAACAAGAAAAACGTTCCTATAAACATGGGTTCTAAAATCAATATCCTCTTAGTTATTGTCTTATTTTGTAAGAGTGGCATATCTTTTACTCCGAGCACTTTGGCAAGAAATAAATAAGTAAACATTGTACAAACGGTTACAGAGGAGGCAGCATGAAACAAAACAAGAAAAAAAAGCCTATACCAATCTGTCCTAAACGTAACGTCTTCTGATTTATTCTCTTTGATCTACTCTTCGCAACATGTGTTCGATATGCTCGCTATCCATTGCAATGTTTCCCGCCAAAGTGCTCGGAATATGTACTTATAAGATACGCCATTCTTACAAAATAAGACCACAACTAATGCATAGTTTTAGGACCCGTGTTTATCGGAACTTTTTTTCTTGTTTTGTCCCTTACTACCGACTATATAAATAGTGGAACCTTTTTTCAGGACATGTATACTTTTTAGTTACATGTATTTTGGTTCGTGTAACTTACGTTTGCAAACATCACCGCTACCTTCCTCCTAATACATTAAAGAAGTCGGCGTCTATAATGGTTTTGAGTTCTTGTTAACAATTTTCATGTAGAATACATCACTTGAAACTCAGCAAAAAGACAACCTGTACAGTAACTTAAAACTTACCTGAAAAAAAAAAGTTTGTGATTCCGAAATATTATTCTGTGATTAAATAACTTAGGAAATTGATGATATGACAACACAAACAAGTCTGGAAACCCAAAAGGAAACCACAGAACTTTGTTCTTTTCGAGGCTGCAAACCGTGGGAATAGAAATGCAAAAAGTGACAGCTTAGGATAAGGTGGTTGAAAGGCACGGGCTCTCTCGTCTCGATAGCATGAAGAAAAGAGCTGCTTTAGCTACAGAGTAAGGCAAACTGTGGTGTATGTGTTTACAACTGCAATGAAAACAAAATTTAATGGGAGCAAAAATGTAGCATTACATACCGAATAACAAACTTAAAAATCCGATTCTTGCGAACTCTACATGAGAAATTTGTCATTGAATTCATGGAGGTTCTAAACGTTTTTCACCTGACCAGCCAAACACAAGATTTAAGAGATTTTATTTTCAACATAGTCACCTAGCAAACGAATAAATTCAGTTCGACTTTCCAAAAATGTAATACCGTGAGTAAAATAAGATTTGTCCAACTGTGCAAAATGAGCTTCTGTTTCAGCTTCAACCTCAACATCAATTGATATGAACAAAAAGTAATCGCTGGGAGCCAAATCCGGTGAATATGGCGGATGTGGAAGCACTTGGAACAGTTCCAGACCTGTGCACATGCGCACTGTCGTCATTAAAGAGAACTTTTTTTTTCCGAAAGGTGGGAACGTAGACTGAATACAATCCTTCAGTTACGTTTAATACTTGCCGATGTTGGTTCTGTCCTTCCGGCGGTAGTCTATGAGCACCACCTCATGAGATTTCCAGACCTATCCTACAGATGGAACCTTTTTGTTTTCTTTGGTGCACTTCACCTGTTGCTACCCACTGTTTGGACTGTTCCTTCGCCTCTGCATTCATGTTATGAACTCACAAAACACTCTTGCTAACTGTTCTTTCGAATGCGTTTTTGATGCATTGTTAACTAACGTGACACCCATCATGCTGGAAGCTTTGTCACAACCAAAACTTCGTGTAAAATATCCTGGACACGGTCTATCGAGGTCTTTGCAATGTCAACCAACTCATGTACCTTCAATCGGCGATCGAGTATGGCGTCGTGAATTTTGTCACAATCTCGTCGGTCGTAGCAGTTTTGGGACGCTCTGAGCGCTCATCATGTTCAATGGGAGAAATTTTAGATAGTCTATCGTATATCTAACACTTAAAGCAGCGGGGTTCGGTAAATACATGTGAAATGTTAATAGGGATCTTTGTTGGCAACCATCCTTCTTATAACGATTATAGTTGGATCATTTTAAAGATTTATTTAATAAACAACGACCCAGATCGGATCATTAAAAAGTGTTCTTTAATCAGAAAAAAACCATTATTTCAACATCGACAGTTCCTGCAACAAAAGAGCACAAACTGGGTTTTGAATTAATTCCTTATTTATCCTATTTTCTGGACTTAAACCCTAGTCATTGCCTAAAAATGTTGTTCTGTTAGAAGAAAATGATTATTTTGCAGAGCTTGACAAAATACATTTTTCCAATAGAATGAAAAAAATAAAAATTAGATTAACTTTTTACCGACCCTTGTTTTATATCTGCTCCATATTCTGTAATATCACATGTAATAATTTCCATTTTTAGGTGATAAAAAAGCATATCAATTTTACAAATCTTTATTCTTGACAGCATCCGTATCTAAAACCGCAGCAGTTAACATGTACTTATCAGTTTCTGCATTGATTTTCAAGAAGGGAAACGACGGGGCATCTGTTGCTACATCCTCTCATCCATCTTATAAATTTCTTTGTCCAGGTTGGGGTCAACGGGAAGCAGCTGTCATTCTCCAATGAAAGGAAACTCTCCATGGCCTCCAGAAAATTTACGTTTGTTTAAAAAAGCAATGCAATAATCAATCATATAACTCTTCTCTCAAAAAAAACTATAAATAAAACAATAAAAACAATAACCTGTCGGAATTAAAGCTGTTAGTATAAAGTAGATAAGATTACAGAAGATTTCAAGTTAAAATAAATTTCAAACTGATATTTAAACTGACAAATGGACTATATGAGGCAAGCAGGCAGGCATTATTATCTATACTCTACCCAACGACAGAACGTGACGTACAGTGTCGTTCATTAGAATTGCTAATACGATAATGTATGACTTTCCGAAAACTTTAGGAAACAGCGAATTTTCTTCTGCGATTAATTCTTTAAAACATGCAAATGCGATTTGTATCACATTTTCCGATTATTATTTTATCTTATATTTATGTTAACATCTCAGGTCATCAGCGTATCATTCTATTCAGGGCGTGAAACGGCCGACAAATTTTGCTCAGAGGCCTCTTCTTTCAAGCTTCAGGTTCTTTTATGTGCCATAAATCTACGACACGGCAACCATTACTTTACTTCCTTCCCAAAGGAAGCCACTCTTAGATTTTTACGCCCGAAAAAAGCCATCGACCCTGGCCGGGATCGAACCCACGATCTTTGGTTCAAAAGACAACTATGGTTATTGCTAGACCACTAGGACCGACAGGGAACCTCCTAGGCATTTGCCGCCGATGAGGGCTAAGGCAAATTTCGAAAAAAAACCTCGGTTAGGGAAAATTATCGTGGCGGAATTCAAACCAAAGACCTACTGCTTACGAATTCGTGTCTTAGCCTGGCCACCCGGATAGGTGCCAACCTATTCACAATATGGCATAAGATGTGATGCCATATGTTATGATTCGGTCCGAGAAAATTCCAAGCTCTGTTTCTAATTTATTTAGTAACAACACTGATTAATAAATTATTCAAGTTTTTCATCATTTTGGAAACTGAATATGCTAATGATTATATCGTATTTTAATTGAGTTGAAACTGAACTCACTGTTGTGCAATCAAATCCGGTCAAAGTGGTCAAAAATGCTCGACTTATGCAGAAAGAGAAAGTATGGTGAGAGTTGTGACATGTGTGAAAGTTAATACAACTTTTGTACCACCCCCTTATTATTTTTCCACAAGGTTAACTTGAAAGCCAAACTGAAAAATGACGCTTCACTTGCGTCCATTTTAATTGCATTAAAGCGTGGTGGATACAGATGGCAATGTAGAAAATAAACTAATTAAAAACTGAAACAATAACATACGTAATTAGTACTTGGAGTAGCAAAGGATTCTACATTTTTTTAAAAAAAAAATTCATATATACGGGTACTTTTATAATTGTTATATGAAATATTATGTTTTCTATTAATGTTCAATTATTCATTGATTTAGAAGACAGATGTTATTAGGAACAACGTGAGCCTAATACAAAATACTAGCAGTGTTTTTTTTTTATTTATTTGAATGAACATACACCGCACCAAAATAAGCGTTGCAAGTCCCACGCAAGGACTCTTGTTCCTGAAACTATTATTATTTATGACGCAAATTTAAATTATTATTAAATTTTTCTTATGCATTTTATTGCAGAAACTCGCTCACTGCCACATTTATTTTTGTCTGTTTCCTATATTATCTGAATACATTTTGACGGGAGAAGTGCTTCTGTACTGATTACAATCATACTTATGTCATCTTAATATAAGCAGAATGTGTCCAAAAATAGAAAAATTTTACAATATTTGTCATTGTAGTTTGTCGGGACATGGTCTTAAGCCTAATAATTATTGCTTTCTTAGTTGGAATTAAGAGGTCTACACCTGCAGTATATGAGGCATTCATTCAAAAGCATGATATATGAAATGAATTAAATGGTGATTTCTAGGAGTATACTTCATAAATAAACTTCTGTCCAAAATCATCAAACGAAGAAGTCTGGCATCCTTACACTGAATAACCTAAATATTCCAAACCACTCTATTCTGCTTTTAAAAACGCACAATTGACAAAATGTTAATAATAATGCGTTAACAATCCATGCGTGTTATAGGCTCGTTGGAAGGAAACTACAACAATGTGTCATGCAACATCGTAAAGGAAAATAGTATGCAGCAGCAACGACGAGAAAACAGGACGAAAACGTGTGGGGTTAAAAAAAATAAAGATAACAACAAAGTAGCTGTTGTTTCACTAAAAAAATAACTTATTCTTGAGTAAATTATTATTATCATCATTATTATTATTATTATTATTATTATTATTATTATTGAGCAAGTGATACTAAATTGGCCAAGCGTTTGTGAAACAGTATCAGGACGATTAAAGAGAAAGTTAAAATATTTTAAAAACAGAATGAAGTTTATGCGTGCCTTTAAGTATATAAAGTTATTCTATAGTAAGTTCCCAGTTTGAAATGGCTGTATTTTCTGAACACATCACAGTTTAGTTCCATATACGAGAAGCGTTATAAAATGTCTCAGTCTGACCGAGAAAACGTTCTTCAACACAGTCACCTTGTAAATCAATATATTTTGTCCGACTTTCCAGCCTTTTAAACCCCTGAATATGATAAAATTTGTCCAACTGTAAAAAATAAGCGTCTGTCTCAGCTTCAACCTCATCATTTGATGTGAATCTTCATCTCTCCAGTCATTTTTTCAGGTTCAGCAGCAAAAAGCAATCTCTGGGAGCCACATCCGGCGAATATGGCGGATGTGGAAGTACTTGAAGCATAAGGAAGTAAAGGTCATGCAATAATCCCAGACATGCGTGCAAATGCACATTATCACGATGAAAGAGTAGTTGTATGTACGTTTAGCCTGAATAGCATCGTTCAGTTGGTCCAGTAATGAAGCGTAGTACTCCCCGGTTGTGATTCTGCCCTTCTGGAAGTAGTGTGCGAGCACCACATCATGAGAATCCCGGAAAACTGTAGTCATGACTTTTCCTGCAGATGGAACCGGTTTTGCTTTCTTTGGTACGTTCACCTGTTGCCACTCACTGTTTGGACTGTTCCTTTGTCTCTGGCGTGTAGTGATGAATCCGTGTTTCATCTACTGTTAAGAAACTCTAGAGAAACTCACGGGAATTGCGTATAAACAAGTCTAAACACTCTTGCGAAGTGTTCATTCGAATACGGTTTTGGTCCGTTGTTAACAAAACGGGCAATCATCGAGCAGAAAGCTTTCTCATACCCAAAACTTTATGTAAAATGTAGCGAACACAGGCCATCGACGTCTTCGCAATATCAGCTAAATCGCCTAACTTCGATCTGCGGTCATTGAATATGGGCATTGTGAATTTTTATCACAATCTCGTCCGCTTAACAGTTTGAGCTCTCATCATCTTGAATGGATATATGACCACAATTAAATTCAGCAGCTCACTTTTTAGCCGTCGAAAACGAAGGTGAAGAAACGTTTAAGGTGAAATGTAACGCCTTTTGTTTTTGTTAAAGTTAAACCCTTCAAAACAAAGTACTTTATTAAGCTAGGATTTCAGTTTTATCCATTTTGTAGAAAACCCTTATATTAGCTTGTTTGCGGTTGCCACAAACAAGCGATTACACTTAGAGGTCTGGAACTTTACAGCACGCCATTCAAAGGATGATCCTCAACTATCCTAGTAATTTGGTGAGTTTACGATATCTTTTAATCAGGCCGAGAACTTTTAAAACATCCCTAGCAGAAACTATTACTCCCTCCCCCTTCCCACATGCATCTTATAGATTACTTTTTATATAATGCTCTCGAGTTCGTAACTGTGTGTTATGCTTACTAAAATGTTTCAATTAATCTTGTAGTACTTACAATAAAGCTAGACCACGCCTCGCCTCGTTCGCTTTCTCACGGAAGAAATTTCCCAAAACAACTTGTGCTAGCCGAGAACAGCCTGAAAGCGGTTACTGTGCCATCCCATAGTGTCTTCCTAAGCGAGAATCTGTTTACTGTCACCGAGCGGCAGTGTTGCATTCTTTAACTGGTGCATTTCCGTAAGACAGGAAATGTCTGTGAAATAATTAGGAGATTGTATTTTGTTGGAGACTCTGTTGACTGTGAGCATCGCAACAGAGCGGAACATCAAGAAAATATGCTCGTCACATACGAGAAGTCAAGTATGTCAGCAGTGGACTCGAATTGATAACTTAAATACTGTGTTTTACCGTGACATAAAATATATGTTCCACAACGCAAAGCTAGCAATATTGTTAGACCATGCTTGAATCATAATCTGTACGGCATCGACCTTTCTACTAGTAGTTTTCAAGATATTTTAGTCAAAACAGAGCATTATTTATCAAGAGCTACAAATAGTTTGGTTCGTTATTAATGCACACTTAAATTATTGGGCATTTGCAATAATAATTTGTAACCACTAATCTTCGTAGACTCCGAATTTCTAGTCCCTTTGCATCAACGTTGATGCTGCTGCAGTGAAGAGAGGAAAGTGAGTAGATCATGTAATACACAATGCAGAAACTTTACATTCATATACAACGGACACTCAGAAAGTTTCCACATACATTATTAACGATCATTTGAAACTTACCATTTCTCTCTATATATACCTGGTCATCCTTCGGAAGCACTGGTGTCGCTCATCGCCAAGCGCCTCTGTTGCTATAGTAACCTCTGGGCCTATCTTTCCCTTTAATCTGTTCTTCACCAAAGGAAACAGGAAGAAATCCCAGGGTGTCAGATCAGAACTGTATCCCCAGAAAGCCGAGTGTAGCATTGGCAGTGTAGACAGAGGCATGGTCATGATGCAGCCTGATGCCTCTGAGTTCAGTTTTAGCAGTTTTCCCACAACGTTTGGAAAATCTTCGGGAGAGAAACTGTTTTGAATCATTCTGCGGTAAATGTTCTTGATTCTCAAGGGGAACTGTTCCACATACTACTAATGAATGTCGCCATTTTCTTCCATAGTCCTTACTTTCTTGACCTTCATTGAGGATTTGTCATCTGGGAATATTCAACTGATGATTGACGCTTTGTTTCCGGATCATATTGATAGATCCATGTTTCATCACCTGATATGATTTCAGAAACATGGCGAGTGCCCCCGTAATTGTACGAGGGCTGTTCAATAAAAAATTGACTTTTTTTTTTACTACATACCTTATTCTGATAATTATGATGATCTTCCTCAAAGTATTCCCCATTGGATGCAATGCTTCAAAGAATACTTGCCTTCTTAACCCAAGATCGCGGGTTCGAACCCGGCCAGGACCGATGGATTTTTTCGGGCGTAAAAATCCTAAGTATGGCTTCCTTCGGAAGGGAAGTAAAGCCGTGGGTCCCGTGTCGTACATTTACGGCACGATAAAGAACCTCAAGCCTGAAAGAAGAGCCCTCTGAGGAAAATTTGTCGGTCGTTTCACGCCCTGAATAGAATGGGACGCTGATGACCTGTGATGTTAAAAAGCGTCCATAAATAAACAAATAACAAAATGCTTCAAAGACATGCTGGAAACCATTTTTGAGTGATCCTTCAGAATCGTCTCAGCAGCTTTTACCACTGCTTTAATGATGAAAAATGCCTCTCACGAAGGTTTCTAAATTTTAGGAAAAATGAAAAATTCACACGGGGCTAAATCTGTACTATAGGGAGGATGAGAGAAACACTTCTAATTGATTTTTGAGAGATATTCACAGCTACTTGCGCACTATCGTGGGGCAGCATTCAGCTTGTTGCATGGCCTTATACGTGTGATAGGGCTTTGCAAAGTTTTCAGGACATTTTTGTAGCAGGGTTGTGCGTTCAGGTGCGACATCATTGAATAAGGAAAAATGGGGTGATCATGGCTTTCGCAGTAGAAGCAACTTTATGGTGTCAGTACAAATGAAGATTTTCACACAGAGCTTTGCTGTTTGCTTACAGGATCCAAATGATGCAGTCAAGTTTCATCATCAGTGATTACCTATGAAAGAAATGCCACATTTTCCTGTAATGTCATCTTCAACTGCTTGCAAATCTGCCTGCGAACGTCCTTTTGTTCGGGAAACAGCAATCTTGGAACCCACGTGCACAAACACGTCTCATGTGCAACGTTTCAGTTACTTACCAACAAATTAGTAGCACTCGGTGAAATTTTCAGAATTTTCGAAAGAGTTTTAAATGTTATTTGACGAACCTCTCTCACAAGGACAGCAGCGATGTTTATGTTTTCTTCCGTTAGAACGCAAACTGGAAAACCAGATCCACCTTGCTTTGAAATTGATTGCCGCGCCTTCGAGCTGTGCTATATGGAAGAATAAACTCTCCGTGCGTCTATTGTACCATTGCATAAACCTCAGCCAGAGTTTTGTTGAGACGAACGCAGAATTTCAGAGCTTTGGAGCATTCCATGGCACCATTCCTGCTGCCTTTCACTGAAGTGGTTGGGTACGCAACGAAAAAGTACTTTCCTGTATCTTAATTGTTTCACGTAAGAATTTTAGATCCTTTAATCACTCGGGGCCTTCTTGCAACATTTTTTCCACAGCGGCAATGTTTACCGCAGTCTCGAAGGTCTTATGCTCCTCTTTTCATCTTTAACAGATGTTCGTACCTCTTTAAATTCCACGAACCAACTGAAGACGAAGAAGCAAGGTGCAAGTCTCTCAAAGACACTCTTTCTGATTAAGCTGCTTTTAGATCCGTGAAAAACCATTGCACGGTAAGGATCTCCTAGTTTTATTGCATTATATTGAATTACTGACACAAATGCTAATTTAAAACTATACTGTTGAAGCTGTACATGTAGCAGCTGGCATATATTATGCTCATTTACAAACAAAAGTATGGGCTACAACATGGCGCATAATTATATTTACCCATTATTGTACACAGTTTAATCAGGTTGGATATGAGAGCTCATTGTAAACCATACCAAAAACAATTCAATATATATATATATATATATATATATATATATATATGCAAAAATGTTTGTGCATTTAATGGTCTGTAAAAATAATGGTCAAGAATCATAAACATGTAATGGATCATCAACAAGTTCCTCGACAATCGATGCACTACATAAGAAAAAGTTAGTACTTCTACGTTTCTAACATACCTTCCTTCGAAACCGGTTTTAGTAGATAATCGGCCCACCGTTGCTAAGATTTGGATTTTGGAATGTGTGCCTTGGTGGTTAAGTGTACACGATACTATACGCTCGGCGCGCGGTCAGTGCTGCCACCCCGAATTCGCTTCCCTAATAAAATCTCGACTAGTCAATGGCTGCGAAGCGACTATTCGATGACACTATATTACAAATACTATAAAGTGTAACATATTTTTATATTACCGAAGAAGGAAATAAGTAACGGCGAGCTACGGAAAGGATGCTTCATAAAACACTTCCGGTTTCGGATCAAAATCCCTCCAGGACCAGCTGTCATCATTGGCAAATGCCGAGGAGGTACACTAAACTTAGGTTTTTTTATTTGTTTATTTAAGGACGCTCTTTAACATCTCAGGTCATCAGCTTTCCATTCTATTCAGGGCGTGAAACTACCGACAAAATTTGCTTCTTTCAGGCTTGAGGTTCTTTATCGTGCCGGAAATGTACGACAAGGGACCCACGGCTTTACTTCCCTTCCGAAGGAAGCCATAGAATTTTTATGTCCGAAAAAAATCCATCGATCTTGAACGGGTTCGAACCGGCGACCTTGGGTTTAGAAAGCAAGCATAGTTACCACTACACCACCAGAACCGACTCTAAACTTAGGCCCAGAACGATTCCATCAGAAAGCTTCTTTCCCAGTTTATTATGTCATCACCAGTGTCCATTTCCCTGTGCTGCCACAGTAGTAAAACTGGCATTTTAAACACTTTTTTTTTTAAATAAAGTCTTTGCTCTATCTGCAGGAAGCCTAAATTGAAAACGAGTAGGAAACCTGGCGAGGATTAATTCCTACAAATGATGTACGCAGCATCAAAACATCGGTGATCAGACTTGTTCAAGAATGAGGAGAGATGCCTTTGGTCGAGAGTTGCTAGAACAGGTAAAAATGGAAGATTCAGAACCCATTTCGCTCCTAAAGCAAACGTCCTTTTCTCCAGTGATCCATGTATTTAAAGAAACTTGCTTGTTGTAAATTATTTTAGAAGAGAGAGACTCTAGGTGATATTGCATATACTAAATTGTTTCACTGATGATAAAGTGCCGTTAACAAAACTACAAAATGAATAGAAAATTAGATTAGAAATTAAAGATAATTTAAATACAAAACTTATTACTTATTAGTGCGGTAAGTACAATATAACAGAATGCAGGAAAGTTTTGAACAGACGAATTTATTGCCTGCACATGCATTATAGACCTTGACGATTAGCTTTTCCCAGTATGCAGACGCATTCTGCTGGCCATCAACTCAAATAATCTCATTGTATTATATATTCATACAACATCATTGTTCTACTACTGTTATGAACCCAACCAGTTCTGTGCATTGTAAATCCAACTTTCACGGCCTACGAATATTAGCATTAAGTAGAACAAAAGAATAGAATTCTGCAAAAACAATTAAAGTTATATAATATTTAAAGCTTTCTCGGCGTTGATTATGTACGATAACTTCATGGGAATGCAGCCGAATGATATTTTCGTTAAAACCGAATCCCGTGGCCATCTTGGCTGAAGATGACCACGAAGCAAACATGGCCAAACACTTGGGTTTTAACCTAAGCATCACTCGGCTGTAATTCATTACCATAATATAAATATTGCATTATATGGTCAATAAACAACAATAATAATATTGCAGGCAACGATGAAAACAAAAGATGTGATAACAATTGCAACCTCTTTAAAATTTAAGTATCATAAGGTAGGGTGTCATTTCAAATTCCTTTGTATGGGTATCTGCAGGTGACGCCGGAAACTAAAATTTAAGTAATATTCTCTCATTATTCAGATTGACATGCTTTTGTTAAATTTAATTAATTTTAAATATTTTGACAAGCTTCTAAATGCATGACCGGTATATTTCAAATCAATAAACTTGTTTTTAATAGTGTTTAACGCCATTTTTATTACTGTGGCATCACAGGCGGTGGACACTGATTATATACAATAAAATGATAAACTGGGAAAGTGTTTTTAGGAAAGGTTTTTTTTAAAGGAAAGATATGTTTCAGTTGTAAAGTTACGGTCCTCGCCTTCATTTGCCATTTATGAGCATTGAGGAAAACCAGTAAAAAAATCCTCAGTCAGGGAAATGGTCGTGGTCAGAATCGAACCTCAGATCACCCGCTCATCAATCCGCGCCTTAACCACCTCGGTCACCCTTGACGGTAATTAACTTATTAATAACAACTTTTGAATACACTAATAAGTATTTTAATTGAACAACTGGTCCTCCTCCTCCTTGAATAACAGCAAATATATCATTTGTTCCATTAGCGTATGGTGTATCTGATTTTGTGCTACGATCTACAGGCAGCTATATCTGCTTGTCAAGGTCTTCAAATGGCTCTCTATGAATCTTTTAAGTATGTGTTGAGTCTCGTAACATGCAACAAATATTTAACTACGAGAGTGAAACAATCCTGAAATATCAAATGATTTGTATATAAAGCCTTTAAATAAGACATACAATGTGGTAAAAGGGATAATTTTATCTAGAGTTTGTGTTAAGAACAATATTTTAATATTCGTGGTCTAAAAGACACAGATAGACCTCAAAACTGAAGTGAGCTTTTATGTGTATGTTTAATTACATCAGCTGTTATGCACTTTTAATGGAATCAAGTTTACGATCATGAATTCGAAAAAACTTGCTGCATCACGCCTATGTGACCAACTTCTTTGCAAAGTAAGTGCGACAGATGGTCAACTAGCTTCTCTTTCCGACGGCGCCAAATGACAGCGTTTGCAAAACTTACTCGAAAGAGAAGTGCTAGTTTCATAACATTGTCTTTTGACAGTTCATGCTGTAAATAGTTCTTTTAACACAAACATTTATAATATTCAATGCTGTAAAATATTCATAGCGCTTGTGTTACCAACTTTAATTTAATACAGAATATGATTATTGTTCTATTTAAGGGAATATTAATTATTTCATTGCACATTTTATTTTAAACTCTTATGGTGATGTCAGGGGCAGCCCCTCAATAAGGATCAGATGGACCCAACCCTCCCAAAGAAAATGACATATTTATTAACCATTTTCTCTTCTCCTGGTCAACTTTTAAAAAAATGCATGAAAACAGCGATGTATAACCGATTACTTCTTACTTGTTTAGCGGGTGTTAGCGAGGGAAGTTCATGAGCCAGTCCGAAAAAAAAAATTATGCTTTTAAACTTATTTCCTCATGGGCCAGCAAAGATTTACAAGGAATTATGTTTGTCTTCCTCCAAGATGAATTAGCCTTTCTCCTGCTTATTTGTGCGTTCTCTTGGGCCAGCAGGAAGGCGGCCCAAGGCGGCTGTGTATTCGCTCTTTTTGGGGTTACACATCTCGCATAGCTGACTAGGGGTTGTTTTCGCACTTTGTTTGAAATTGGGTGACTTCCTCGCTGTTTGTCAATAGAAAGTTGAAAGTTACGAACAATCGTATCTGTTTTGTGGCAACGAATAAAGTGTCCGTTTTATTGAAGACTCCATTTTCGCGCCTAGTTGAACAGTTAAGTAGAAAATGAAGCGATTTGGACCTCAAAACTGAAAGCTATAGCAGCTTACTCACCAAGACGGCAAAAGATTAAGTTTTTGTTTTATGATTTGAAAAAAAAAAATTATCTAACAGCGTGTGAAGCGAGGAACGTACCTTTTGTATAGGAATGAGATTAAAAAAGAAATAAAAAGGCCAAATGTACAGGCCAACGAAACGACCGATATTACATGCATGTCAGAATTTGTTCTGATATTGTGATGCATCAGTGAAGGTGCACCGGTTGAAAGATTCATAAAATTCATCGCGGTTTTTGAACTGACTGCAGAAGGCTTAAGGCGTATTTTAACAGCTGAATTAGAAGAAGTTTATAGCATAAACGTATGATGGCGCTGCAGTTATGCGAGAGTGTCCGGATGGAGTATAATGCAATATGATAAAAGCGACTTTCCCTCACACCATTTGAGTGCCATGTTGTTGTGCTCCTGGTCCACCCTTCTACAGGAGACACGAGTCGCCACTGGATGATGTTAAATTAGGCCAAGTGCAGTTAGTGACAAGGCATAAATTTGTTTCCAGAATTTATTTGCGTAAGTAACCACGTTGGCGAACCTGGAAGAAAAATGGCAATGAGCATGCCGAAGTGTACATTATAGCTTCTTTCTGCGTAATAGTTAATTTGTAATCCTACCCCGCAAAAATACGTTTAAATCGTTTCTATATTACTAACGTTATCCAGAGATTTAGGTAACGTTTCTTCCATGTTTTTCTAAGTGATAAATGCTATAAACGTTTCTGAATAACTTTAATTACTAATGTATTTATAAATAAAAATAATGTATGGCACAGGTGTTAAAAGTGGTTTTATTTTGTTCGTAGATTTGCTTGACTCGTTATAAAACATCTACTCTTTTAACATTTGTATTGTAACTTCTGTTCATCTAGCATTTCGCTCTTGTGAAGAGAACTACTGCAAGAGCTGCGAGAAATCTGACATCCAGTGCAAATACATGAAGGCGCACGACCGAACAAAAACTAATCGCGCGATACATGCAGCATTCCTGCTGACGTGCGTAGCATCCGGAACCTGCTTTACGTGTTAGCGACCAATGCTAAATTACCTTGCGAGAAATGGAGGTTAAGGTTAACGTTTTATGTGACGTGTGTCAGCCTCATGGCCCATGGCCTACTGTATTCATTCTTACTATGAGCATATGGAATCCGTTACCTTCAAAACGCTGCACTACACAAGATGTGCCGCTTTCTGAAATACTGTAGAAACCCGATATTTGCACGGCTTTTAATAATGTCAACGGACTGTGAGATAACGCAGGAATCAGGTGTTTTTCTAACAGTGTGTTCTTTTTTTTAATAGTGTTTAACGCCTGTTTTAACAACTGGGACATCACAGGCGGTGGACACTGATGTAACATGAGATAAAATGATTAACTGGGAAAGTAATTTTATTGCAGGAAGCGTTCCAGATCTAAATTTAGGATATCTTGCCGGCATTTTCCATTTATGAGGACTGAGAAAAACGTGGGAAAAACCTGTCAGGAAGGATGGTCATGGCTGGAATCGAACCCCAGAACTCCCGGCCTTGAGTCCGCGCCTTTGCGACCTCGGTCACCCGTGGCAGTTGTATGTTCTTCGTAAAATCACGGTGGGGTTCATTACAAATGTATGAAAACAAGATATTAAAGACTCTTCTCTCTATTTCAACATCTTTAGCATGAATAGGGTACATGTTTTGCTTTATGTAGCCCCAGAGGTGAGCATGCCTTCCATCCACCTACCCTACTCACCGCTGTGGAAATGTTACCTCAGGAAACTCACCGTAATGTGCAGCAGTACCATACTGTTGAAAGTTAATACCTTTATCTTCAATTGAAATTCAATTTTAGTTCATACTCTTGACAAGATGGTCTGGAATAACCCTGTAATTTTCTCTGGTTCTTTGCTTAAAATGGTCAAGATTCTCAATTCTTTCACTGTGAATATCATTCTTAACATAATCCCACTAATGCAGTAAGATCAGAACTTCAGGCTATCACCGGTCTGCAAATTGATGATTCAACTTTTGCAAAGTGGGGTGGCGCTATATGTTGTTAAAAGATGGTCTCCAATTCACCATCGATCATCTTCACTTATTTGGCTTGAAGAAAAAGAAAGTTCTGTAGCATGTCCATGAGGCTATGGAATTGTTAGTCTCAAGGAAAAAGAATGGACTAAAAATCTTGTGCATTACACCGTACCAACGTTCACATGTGTTGGTGTAGCACATACGAATGTTTCAAGCTCCAAATTAGGCAATTGTGTCGATTTATACCACCAGCCACACGATCCGAGTAAAGGATATTTTATGCGAATCCTGATTCATCATTTAGTCTTTATAGCATGCTAACAGAGAATTCAAACCTACGCACCTTATCTTGCACTTCGACCGCATGCAAGAGTTGAATTTTATAAGGATGTAGCTTCGATCTCTTATGTCCAGTTTACACCTTACTGTAGGCGTGCAATGGACTTCCAAAGATTTCAAATGAGGATGTCCGAATCTTTCAAAATGTTCTTCTGAAGGCTTTCCGGGTATTTTTCATTTTTGTACACTACTGGTCTCCTGGAATGGTTTTTAACATTTTCTGGTATTTTTTTCATGTGGTTGATCAATGTATAAGAATCACTGATGTATTTCTCCAGCCTTAAACAGCATTTTCTTGTATGGAAACATAATCAACAAACAGAACACTTCTGTTGCATGCAGACCTTTTTATTTCCGTAGGAATATTACTTTATTTTTCAATGCATTTACTTCGGCATATGGCAACAAGATTATAAATTTAAGAACGACTTTATTATGAAAACAATGACAAAATAAAAACACCTTAGGTCAAACTGTTTAAATCCACAGTAGCCTCATGAAACCCCACCATTCATTCTCAGAGACACCGTATTGTGAACTGTGACCTTCTTAAGGTCAAGACAAGAACACAGATTTCTTGAAAGTCCTTCAGAAACTCCCCAGCATAGTTCGTCTCTTTTGCTTGCAACAAGGTGGCAATTTCCTAAAGCTGGTGCTCTCGCCGGTGTGTGTTAATACCGTTGAACACAAGACATTCACCTCGCTGTTTCAAATCTCGCAAGCCAAAGAACTGAACACTACATTCTGCTTGAATGGCGGGATTTGCATCATCGTTATGTGACCGCCTGCTTGCACAACCAAAAACTTCACGCTTCCAAAACTCTTTAATATGCTCTTCAATGGATGTATTGGACTGAATTGTTACGGTTGGAGGAGGATATTTCAGTTCATCAGTCTTGCTCAAGGGCTGGCCTTTTGTGCCTACGTCCTCAGTGGAGGAGACATCGGCCAGGATCCAAAGGCGGTATGACGGAACCCGAACACTGTTTCCAGATAGAGCACTTCCGATGCCGGCGTAATTCGAGCCAGTCAGAAGGGTTGCTTCCATGTCAGAGGCAAAAACCTTTCCAAAACGCAACCCCACCTTGCCCTGACACAGAACTAACAGAATGAAATGGCAGAGTGAAAAAGTCGTGGAAAGAAATGATCCATCCCAGCTTACACCTAAGATTAGGGTAAACGACGAAAAAACCAAAGTCCTGGTAGCCCTCCCAAGAGATTTGAAGCGATACCGCCTGAGCCACCCTGTTCGGCTCACTTCAAGTATTCTCGGATACTGTGTTGGATATAACAGTACTCTTGCTCTGGGCGTAATAAATGGAAGCTCCGCCAAACACATGCATAATAGATTTTTAAATTACTGTTTGAAAAAGTTTACGATATGTTTTATGTTGCCCACTCTATATTATGTGAGATTTGTTTAAAACATTGAAACATTATTTCTAAGCATGTTTATTATTGTTGTATTTTTAATGCACAACATAAAGTCCTTTGCAATATCAGCCAACTCGTACTTTCAGTCAACGATCATGAGTACGGCAATGTGAGTTTTTGCCTTTTGAGACGCCTTGAGTGCTCATCATCTTGAATGGATATACAATTATACTTAAATTCAGCAGTTCAGTTTTTAACCGTTGAAAACGAACTCCTTTAATGTAAATACAGCTCATTTGGCATTTCTGTTGGGATTAAACCCTTCAAAACGAAGTACCTAATTACAGCACGTTTTTTTCAGTTTTATCTATGTTGTAGATATTAACACTAGTTTGTTTGCACGATCGTCACAAACAAGTGACTATATTTACGCGTCTGAAGCTTTACAGCGCGTCATCTAAAGGATGATATCTTAACAACTATCATAGTAATTTGGACATCTTCACGACATGTCCTAGTTATTATGGCCTAGAACATTTATAATATTCCTAGTACATAATCTGAAGAACAGGTTTTTATAAACCATATATATGTGAAAACCGATCCACGCAGAAAAGTAGTAAGGCAATTCATAGGAAATCCTTGCAATCGTGTTCGTATTCTCTAAATTGTTAAAAAGATACGAGAGGCAGGATCTACCAATGAAAGAAACGTGTTCGAACCCTCGTGTTGTTAAGGAAGAAAAGTTATATGAAATACTGGAAGTTTTTAAGCAAATGCTGGTAACGCATTGCTGCTGTGGGGATATAATTTTGTAAACAGGTTAATGTTTATTATCATCACTTCATATTATGCTTTCAGCTTTATGCGCGACTACTTTACTGCTGCGGTTGCACTGGGCTTTACACCATAACCTCTATATGTATTTACTGTAAATGATGATGCTACGAAATCTGTAGTGTTCAATGCTTAAGTTATCTAGCATTGGCATTTACATACTTCAGAGTAAAATCTTAACTAAATAATTGAAAATAGGTGTGAGATTGCTGTATCATAAACTGCTTCCTAGGTTATAGTTATAGATTAAGATATTAATAATTAATAAATACACAGACAAAGAATTCCATTCCAATGGGACATTTTCAGTAATGTATTCAGTCATTTATTGATAGTTACGTAGCTACTACAGAAAAACACCCTTTTTGGTACTAGTGCGGAATTTTTAAACCAGTATGATACAGGCACTTTTGTAGTAATTTCAAGTAATACATTGTTTCATACTTTGCCGAATTCCATTGGAAACTGTATGAAAAGGAGTATGTAAAGAATTACGTTTATGGAAAACAAAGTTAACGAGGCTGTTATGTTAGATTTGGCAATCATTTTAACCTATAGTTTTGCAATTTGAATTGCATTGTACATATTACATGCCGATATTTATATTAACGATGTTTTTACAGTCCAAGAATGTCCAATGCCAAATGTAGTTCTACACTATGGTCGAAGCATTCAGTGATTAAATCAATCGACAGAAGTTTTTTTTTGTGTGTGCGTGCGTGGGTGTTTTTTTTTTATTTTATTTTTTTTTATTATTATTATTGTCGCTTTGACTGCATTTGTCTTCTGGCGACGTTTGCATATTGGACGTGAATACTGTAGAAGTGTGTAGCTATGAATGGAATAATTTGAAATGAATTAATGATGGTGCAAATGAACTCTCAGAGTCCTTGGCGCCTTAAAGCTATCTGATATTCGCCTTCTCACGGTATGGAAAAATCTCAAAAATGAAAAAAAAAAAAAAAAAAAAAACTTTATCCAGACAGCTTGACATGGAATCGAACCCAGGACCTCTGGATTTGTAGTGGCAAACGCCACCACTAGACCACGGAGGCGGTCAAAAGTTACTTTATCAAGTACTGTGTTGCATTTCCTTCTTAATAATTTTTTTTTTTTTTTTTGAGTAGTGTTTAACGCCCGTTTTCACTACTGAGGCACCACAGGCGGTTTAATAAAATGTTGAACTAGTAGACTTAATGCACATTAAAGAAACCAATATTTGTTCACCGTATACGCAGACACAGCTATCTAACAGTTGCAAGGTAATTGTTTTGCTGGATTTATTAGATTTCTCATGGTGTATTCATATGTTGGCAAAAGTGGAGCCCAGATAATAACTGCAGTTCCATAAACCGTGCTATTTTCAAAACGTAAAGAAGTGAAATTCCACATCGTACAACAAATATTATTCCTGTGATGTGTAATTCATGTATAAACAATTTCATGAGAGATATATAGTTCACACAAAACATCAAATTCGGGATATGTAAAGTAATGGCACTTCAGCCATATTTACAATTGGTACCAAGGCGGCAGCTTTTTGGAGAGCGATTTCTGTAATGTTTACATCTGAAAGTTGCTATTTTATAATCCAATGGTCAGAAATCGTATATCACCCTCGAGGAACCAAGAGATTCAGAGAAAGGCATGAAAGATATGTTCAAGAAAAGTCAATTCAAAACAAGAAGATGAAGATAACACCCAAATTGAATCAGAAGAAGACAGCAGAGTTAACAGAAGAAGAGAATAATGGTAGTCTTCGGACGGAAAGGAAGCAGCTGAGAGAAGAAAAGTAGACCGAGAACAAAAGGAGGCAAATATAAGATACAGATAAAAGTTGAGCAGTAGAAGACGAAGGAAACTGCACTGTCAACACACCATGCCCCAGTACAGCTGCTGCTTGAGACCGGCAGTAACCTCATTGATGTACAGGTCCTGTTGTCTGGAATTCTGGTGGTCAGCAGAAATGAAGATTGTAAATATTAAATTGTATAAAAATTGTAAATTAATTCTAAATGTAATTATTCAGTAGCAATTGTAGATTTAATTATAAGTCACAACAAAAATAGCCGTAGTGCTGAATTCCAGTAATGGCTTAATTCTTTGAAGTTTTAGTTTTCTTTAGTTATAGTATTAGTACTGTAGGGTTTAAAATCTGTAAAATTTAAATTATAATTTAAATTGTATTAATAATTGTAAGAGGAATGAATAAAATTAATCTGTAATATTATATTCTGATATACAATTAATATATGACGGTAGGTCCGTAAGTTTCCGGCCTCGCCAATAAGAAGTACGCCTTCACAAAAGTCTTATCTAGTGTCATATCTTATCTGTTTAGTAAATATTGCAGCTGTATCTTCCACTCAGTTGTTCAGATAGAGTTGCATAAAGAAGGCTACATGTAGAAGATTGTGACATGTTCAAAATGAAGTTTCGAGCTGTTATTATGTTCTACACAAAAGAGGGACTTACTCCAAATGAAATTAAACAGCGATTGGCTGTGTATATGGGAGAGCATCCCCCTTATATTCTACAGTAAAAGAATGGGCCAAACTTTTTCGAATGGGTCGAGAAAGCATTGAAGACGAAGAGCGTGCAGGTCGGCCTTGGAGGTGCTCACTCCTTCTAGAAGGAGAAATTATGGAAGACTGGCGGCTCAAATTTACAGAAATAGCGGCAAGGTTGGGTTTTCTATAGCAACAGTCCTTCGAATTATTCATGAACGTTTAAACATGAATAAGATTAGTGCAAGATGGGTACCTAAACCTTTTTTCCTCAGTCCAAAAGCAGCGAGTCATCTGTTATCAGGTATTTTTGTAGCTCTGCCATGGCAACGAGAGAGAAGTTCTGCAAACCATTGTTACAGGAGATAAAACTGTGGTCCTCTACTATGATTCCTTGTCCAAAAGAGAATGAATGGAGTGTCGTAAACCTGGCGAAGCACCGCCTCTAAAAGAGATCACTCAGTGAACCAAGAAGATCATGGCCACAATCTTTTGGGACTGTGAAGGAATACTCTTCATTGACTTCAAGTAGAGAAACACCACAGTAAATGAGGAGTACTATGCTGGCTTACTGCTCAGACTACGTGCTTCCATCAGAGAGAAAAGACGAGGAAAGCTGAGTGGTGGTGTGTGCCTTCTTCACGCACAGAGCTCATGTTGCAAAGGAAGCTGTGAAGAAATGTGGCTTCAAGGAAATCGACCATTTCCCAGATGAATCCCAGATCTAGCTCCCAGTGATTATTTCCTTTTCTCAAAACTCAAGAAGGCCTTCGAGGAAGGAAATTTAAATGTGAAAAGAAGTGTTGAATGCTGTTTATGCCCATTTTGCAGACAAGACTTCTGACTATTTGGGCGGGGGGGGGGGTTGAAATGTTTGATTCAAAGATGTGAGAAGAGTATTGCAATAAAGGGTAACTATATGGAAACGTGAAATATAGTTTTTGCTTTTATCATATCTAGAAAATGGCTAGCCCGGGAACTTAAGGACCTATCCTCGTAAACATTGCAGAAAAAAATTAAATTAAAATTTAAAACATTAGTGCCATCAGAGCGGATATATAGCGCATGAGTAAACAATCTCAGTTGACGTTATGGTGCAATTTAACACGGTTGATATGGTGTGAGAGTTCATTCATAATGAAAAGTAAACGCAAATGCAGTGCAAGCACAAAAGCCTGCGACCAGCTTATTTAATGAGGCCATTCACAATTATTTACGTTAAAACAAATATTGATGTTAACTTTAGAAGACAACGCAAAGGTTTGCAAACTCCAAGCTTTCATGTTCGCATTAATGGAATTCGAGATAAAACATTGTCAAAAAGAGGACCGGTAAAGCTGAAATGAAGTCGTTTGTAGTACACCATAAACAGAAGCTAAGACAGTTTGCAGTGCTGCACGTTGTCATTCATCGACAAGGTATCCTCTCATAAGCGTTCTGTTGGCATTGTGAATTATAACGCTGGGATAAGCCTATGTACCGAAGCAAGAGGTTCGCGGTAGTTAGTGAGAGCTCCAACCTAACACTATCACCTTTCTTTCTAAGAATGAACAAAGCAAGTAGTTGGTCATGATGTACAACAAAGATCAACTAGGGAATTGCCGGCCAAAAACCGAACTTTATTTACATTTGTTGATCCAAACGTTTCCAAAGCTTACGAAAAAATAATTACTCAAGTTGTTGCACAGTTCCGGCTCTTAAGAAACGGACAGAGCAAGGCGTGCAAGTAAATACGGCCACTAACCGGAAACCGCTCAGTAGCACAACAAGCACTCAAGATATTTCTCAACACGAGCAGTTCCCCAATAAAGTTGTTACGCCTGACCTCTACAGCGCATCCTCCTTACGTTCGAGTTCGTCTTTGTCCGCTCTTTGGCTCAATTTTCATTCTATATTAACCTCTTATTTACATAACTGAAGCTTACACATCTCAAGTATTTATGTAGCTGGGAGTGGAAATGAGTAACGGTATGTATAGTAGTATGGAACTTTTCATTAGTTTTGAGATGATGCCTACGGTACATTGATATCGAACTTGAAGCATTACATAAACATAAAGTTTGCGATCTGATGGGACCATTCCAATTATTTGCATAAACAATGTCATTAGATGATAATGAAAGTTTTCAAACCCCGAACCGAACTTTCATATCTGTATTAATGTGCTTTGGAAACAGAGCAATTGGAAAGCATATATGAACTGTTCGTTGCAAGTTTCACGTCTACAAGCAATATTTCATTCTCAATGGCCTTGACTGTAACTGTGTAACAATATGGAATCCTATGATTGAGCAGCGCAGTGTATACATCATGGACAGTGTGTGTGGGCATCTTTGATATTTGCTCCTAAATCCACAGCTCCCATTTGGGTATTCTTTTCAATTAAACCATCTGATAACGCGGTTATGAACTATTAATCGTATAAGTTGCAGATTCATTAGCTAAAACTTTTTCTTTTTTTTTTTCAAAATGTCGTGACATTCCAGTATTTGTCACAGAAATAAAAAATAATAAAGTAAAACACCATTAAGGTAGGTAAATTATGTTTCCTTTTGCCTTCCGTTTTGATTGTTTATTGGTGATTTTGAATGACCAAGCATTTTAAAGCATTTCTATTAATACTTTATTCTTTTATCCAAACCCCTACAAGCTTAGCTCAGAAACCATAACGCTTCTAATATAAAACGTTAGGTTATGGAGCTGGCGAGCGTAGCTTATGTTTATACTGATAAATACCGTACAGGACTGATCCCTGAAAACCGTATATTGTGTTTTCTGCACTTTTAGCAGTTTTACTATACGATACCCACTACTCGGTAATCGAAGTGGGGGAAGGAAAGAAGAATATACTGAAAAGAGATTTGAGTGATGTTCAGCAAAATTACTATATAAAATAAGCCATTATCCAAAGGCAGATTTCACTGCATAAACACCATCTGATATTAATTTTTCTGTATTCATTTTCTCGGCAGTGTTTTACCACATAACAGCCTAACATACCCTATAATAATAATAATAATAATAATAATAATAATAATAATAATAATAATAATAATAATAGATGCCGAATGTAAACATTCCGAAATGTTTACTTTGACGCTAAAGTTTACGAGGGGTGTATTAAAGTTCTGGGCCTAGCCAAGGAAACACAACATTTAAGTTTTTTTTCTTTTTTTTTTGCTTTTTCAACATAACCATATTGTACGTCAATACATTTAGTCCAACGGCTTTTTAACTTTTTAATAAACGCAGTAAAATAAAAGATGAAAAATAAGAGCTGTCAGTTTCTCATTATACGGGAATCTTCGTCCAGCCAGCTATTTCTTCAGATTTGTGAACAAAAAGTAATCCCTGGGAAGCAACTTCAATGAATGCGGTGGATGTAGAAGCGTTTGGAAGTGAAGGTCATGCAGTTTTGCAGCAACAATCTCAGATGCGTACGAAAGACATTAGAACTTGCGTTTATCTTGAATAGCATCTTTCAGTTGGTCCAATACTGAAGCGGTGATGGTTCTGACCTTCAGGAGGTAATCTACGAGCACCACACCATGCGAATCTCAGAAAACCGTAGCCATAACTTTCCCTGCATATGGAACCGTTTTTTCTTTCTTTGGTGCACTTTCGTTTGTTGCCAACCACTGTTTCAATTGCTCCTTAGTCTCTGGGGTGTAGTGATAATCCATGTTTCTTCTACTGATATGAAACGTTGGAGAAACTCATTGGAATTAGTTTGAACAAGTCTTAATCACTCTTGCGAAATGTTCATTATAATGCGTTTTTGCTTCATTGTTATCAATGCGGAAAGCTTTTACATGCCCAAAGCTTCGTGTAAAATGTAGCGAACATGCTCAGCCAAATCGCGTACTTTCAACTGGCGATCATTGAGTACGGCATTGTGAATTTTTGTCACAATCTCTTCGGTCGTAGCAGTTTTGGGTCGCCCTGAGCGTTCATCATCTTGAATGGATGTATGACCATGATTAAGATCAGCAGCCCACTTTTTAACCGCCGAAAACGAAGGGGAAGAATCCTTTAATGTGGAATCTATCTCCTTTTGTTTTTCTGTTGGGGTTAAATCCGTCAAAACGAAGTGTTTTATCACAGCTGTATTTCAGTTTTATCCATTTTGTAGAAAACGTTAACACTAGTTTGTTTACACCATCATCACAAATAAGTGATTACACTTAAGCGTTCGAAGCTTTACAGCGCGCCATCGAAAGTATGATGCAACAACATATCAAGTAATTTGGCCATCTTCACGACGAGAACTTTCAGAACACTCTTCATAAATCACCGGGTTGTTCGTGATTGGCGATTAAATTGTCATTTTCTGCTCCTGTCAATTAAAGGTGCGATAATTTTCTGGTTGCACGTTTTGCAGATTATGGCAATACTGCAACTTTTTATGCTGAATCAAATTCCTTTGAATAATAATAATAATAATAATAATAATAATAATAATAATAATAAAAGTGCCATAGTGTCATACCTTTTCACCACAGAAAAAATTAAAAACACTGAAAAACCTTCCATCGAATAATAACTCTTGATACTAAAACATGTCGCTGTCATTTTCTTCGTTATCATTATTATTATTACACATTATGTTAGGCTGCTATGTGATAAAATGCTGCAAAGAAAATTAATGCAGAAATATTAAGAAATTGAGGTGATATTTGTGCAGTGAAATTTGCTTTTGGATAGTTGCAACACAACTCTTAAAGATATTATTCTCTTTCCCCTTCTTGATTGTCGAGTGATGGGTATCATAAGCTGCTGTAAAGCACGGAAAACACAATATACATATTTTTAAGATCTTCATTTGCGGAATCATAAAAGTGCGTTACTATCGCTAGCTTCTTAACGTAATATTTGTTATACCAGAAACTTTATAATTCAAAAACATTGTTACACTTTCTAAGTTAAACGCAAAGTAGAAATTTCGGGGTAAAATAAATAATAATAGTAATAGTCAAAAATGCTTGACCGTCATTCAGAAACCACCAGTAAACAATCAAAAGCGAAAAATTTTTAATATCCTGTTTTTTAAATCAGATTTTAAAAACACAATATACCCCCCTTAATTAATAATTACCTATTATATCAATATCAAATACGGGCATTTGATATTTTTGAAAAGAAAAATTGCATTTTCATTAGGTTAAATTTTTAACTAACGAATCCGTAACTTCCACATTTACTGAAGATCGCTAAATACAATTTAACTGCAGCCATCTGATGGGTCCATTGAGAACTAAACCCACGTCGGATCCGGATTATAGGAGTAACATCATCAAAGGTATCGATACAAGCTGTCTCTACAGTATACGTGACTACCGTAATGAAAAACTTGGAATTTGCAAGCTTCCATATTCAATATTATGTAGGATTAATGAAAAGCTACATTAGATAACAAGACGGGAATTTTTTTCCGTTAATGCTACTTTTGCATACAATGTTCATTGTGAGTGGGTCATGAGGAGAGAGGGAATCGCTCTGAATATCTAGAAATATTCTAGCGAATGTGTCAAACTATAACTTCCATAACCGATGATCATGTGCTCAATAGGCACGAGATCACTTTATTTTTAAATGGACAATAGCACTATTTCGAAGCTTACGCGGAAGCTCTGGTATTGATAGCCCCCTCTGAGAATGACATGCAAAAGGCAGTACAAGTTTACGAAATTTTGAAGGTGTAAAATATGAAAATGTCTGCTGCGGAAAAAAAAAAAAAAAAAACTAAGTGGCTAGGTTTTTAACGTAAAAACCGGCAAAGAATAAAAGCTATGATAAAATTACAGATCAAACATCAATTTTCTATATTTAGGAGTCATATATCCAATTTGACGAATGTAAATGCATATATAGAAGAAAAAAATTAAAATATAAGTTAAATAGAATAATTAAAAGAATATAACGGACTGAAATAAAATAAAAAAAAATACGAGAAGTAACATTACGGCAAAACCAGCATTAAAGTTTGGTAGCGAAACACAGAGGTTGGGTCAAGCAGATATGGGGAGATGAGATTTGCACGCAGCCTGGTAGAACTGGCAATAAGATATAGCCAAAGGAGTGATACAATTAGAGAAACATTAAATATGAAGAATATAGTTAAAGTCAGAGAATATCAAATAGATGTGGAAATAATGGGCCCCTTTCGACTGCCAAAATGGCCATTACTCGTACAAACCCCATGGGGGAAGAGACCAGGGCATGATGGCTTGATCAGTTCTGAATTCGGAACGGGCACGCGTTTCTCAAACCTTGTTTAGAAGAACAGCAAGTAGTGGTACTCATTATTCCTAGTACTGATCGAATTACAGAGTATTACAGAAAAATTTGACTGCGTTCATCCATGACATGGCCAAGGATGGGAATTTAGTACAAAAAAACAGAAAAACGACAGGATGCAGAATCAAACCACAGATACACAGCTATCGCGACTTACCCCTACGTTCAAATCCAATCAAATGCACGGGCAAGCTATTACGTAGCTTCTTTGAGTGGCTTTTAGTGCTTGGCTATTATTTTAACATACTATTTGTTTTTTCTTTCAAACAAGAGGTAAACACTGTAATGTAGGTCAACAAAGACTGTGGGACAAATTCTCCTAAACAACACTGCAAGTTAGTTCCTCAGGCATCCTCAGAACCTCGAAATTCTTGTATTGCTTTGTAATTCAGAGAGACAACGGTAGCTCCACCTAGTCATGCACTTTAATTAGACATGTTGAACCCCTTTGAGAAACTAGAGTACTTAAAAGTTATCTAAACGTGACCCCCGGTACAGCGAATAATAAAGTAGCAAGTCGATTAAATGAGACTTTCTCGCTTAAAGAGAAAGCAGAGAAGATGCCAGTCATATTGTTGATTGATGAACTGCAAATGGAAGGCATTGTTGCGAGGTCAATGAGCAAACAGTTTAATATTATCTCGCCTTAGAAAGTGGACTACGTTTATTACCAGAGCCCGGAAGTTCAGGCATTTATTTTGGTTAAAATTGACAGGGAAAAAGTCACTTATAATACCGAAAATAACCAATAATATTATTAAAATAGGCATTTATTAAAATGGGAAACAGAGAATAATATCACTCATTGTTCATGAATATAGGTATTTAAGATAATTTCTTTATCACATTATTAAAGTTCTTAAGCCTGCATTTCTTGATTACAAGCAACAACAAGATGTTTTCTCAATGTTTCAAGTGTCATAATCAGTCGCTTGTCAGAGTGTATATTTTTTATCATGGAAAAACAACGTCCTACTTCCACTGAAGTGATTGCAGTATATTTAAAACAAGCTATTTCTGAAGGACTCATACGTTACAACAAAACATTCACCTTTCAGGACATCATGGAAATGTTGATTAACACAAAGTTGTTTTGAATAGTCCTGGCGAATGGGAAAAGACGCGCCGTGGTTTCTGGTCAAGTTCATTTTCTGTTTATGCGTTTATAGGGGAATCGGGTTAATATCTCTCTTACTTTCGTAGTGAACACAATGTAAAGACGGTTTATTGCACAGATGTTCCGCTCTCATCTTTCTAAATTACAATTGTTTGTTACATTTATGCAGCTAAGATGCTACCCCCCTCAAATTTCCTAGAACTGTCTAGCGCAAATCGATACATGGTTATTCTCCAGAACTATTCAAAACTACAGTACTTCCCTCATCCTCTCTAATTTCCTAGTATTCATACACCCGAGGTAACCGTGCGTTCCTTTCACTAATAAAGGTTGTGCTTTTTAAAGAGCGAAGTGCATGGGTTGAGAAGTTTTGGATTGCTTGAAAAGAAAAAAGATACAACATTCTCAATATATTTTTGTGAGGTGAACATGTCATTAATTTTATAACTTTTTTTCTCTTCGATATATTGAACTTCTTTATGTGATCTTTTAAAATGCGTGAATAGTCCCAGAAAAAAATCCACAAAGTCCAATTACTCAAAAGTCGGCTGGAATTCCTCAGAAACCGCGATCCAGGCCAACAGCTACTCAAAACAGGCAAAAGGGGGGGGGGTTAAATCTTAAAATACGCAACAGAAGTTAAAATGGGCAAAAAAAAAAAAAATAGCCCTACCGATGCAAATATACGGAAACATGATCATTTCTATTTGCCTCTTAAATATATGCACCCAGAAAGAAAAGCCATTTTGCCTAACTTCTGGGCTCTATTTATTCCGGTTCCTCCTGTTCACTGAGCTGTTCCGGTTAATTCTAAATTAATCTTTTTATAGTCATCTTATCACTTAGCGCAAGATTTCTTTTGCGCCGATCTTAATTATGAAGAATTTATATATATAAAAGGTAAAATGTCCTTAATCCATCTCCATAATAATTCTATTTTGAGGTTGGCTTAAACTTACGTGAACCTTTTTTGCACCAGATGCCGTCCATAAGTTTCCGGTCTAACATCGCATGATTCATCGTTGCGATGCTCATGCGATCTGATACTTATATGTTTCAGAAGCGTAAACTGTGCATTTCATTTCCGACCACTCCATTCATTTGCATGCTGAATAATACAGCGTGAATTTTAAATTTGAATACAAACCCAGTGATTAATTTTTTTTTTTAACTAAAGAAGGACTTTCACCCCCTGCTATTAAACAAGGCCTTGACGATGTGTATGAGGAAGCTCATATTCCATTGTGAACGAGTTGTTAAAATTATTTCGTTTGGGTAGAGAAAGCCTTGAAGATTACCCGGCGATCGTAAGCTGGTGATATGTTGACACAAGAAAACATCTTATAAACGAGCAAGTTCTGAGTGACAGGTGTCTGAAAACAAAAGAATTTGCTGCAAGGTTGGAAATTTCTTAAACCACTATGCTTCGCATCCTTCATCAACATGTCTTCATGCATGTCTTCGTAAGGTCAGTGCAAATGGGTGCAGAATTTTTTCGGCAGTTCTGATGCAAGTACACGTGGAATGTTGTCAGAAATTTTCAGCCTTTGCTGCGGTAAAGTAGTGGAATTCGCCGTTACAGAGAACGAAACTGTGGTTACATCTCTATTTCAAAAAGAGAATTAATGGAGGTCGAGAGAACGGTAAAACACTCCTTAGAAGGGCCAAGATCACACAATTCATGAAGATCATGGCGACAATTTTTTGGGCCTGCAGAGAAATTTCGATGACAAGACTTCAAAGAAAGGAATAAAACAGTGACTGGGAAACGTTATGCCAAGCTTCTGTATCAATTCCGCAGTGTCTTCAAGGAAAATGAGGAGTGGAATGCTTAGACGAGGATTTCGTCTGCTAAGCGACAACGCACCAGGTCAAACGTCAGCTGTTACCAAGGTTGCTGTGAACACGTGTGGATCATCAGGAACTGAATCACCCACCGTGCAACCCAGACCTTGCCCACTGCGTCTAAGAAACCTAAAAGGAACGATTACTAGCCTCCAACGTTCTCATTGCACCCAGTTATCTCTGCGGAAAGCTGAAGGTAGCGAATTTTCCGAATGAAGCGTATTATTGGCAAACTAATCAGCATATATGACAGATGAATAGTTAACATCGAAGCACCAGGCTCCCCTAAAACGCGAAGCCGAGGGCACAATACGGTAATTCCTATCAAAGTCTCACGTAATGTGTAGTCCGAGCCAGCTTTGTTTTCCCTAGATGTTAAAGAGTGGTAGTATTGCAAACACCTGATTATGAATATGCTCTTAGGAATAAAAACCATCTTTTGGATACCATATGTTCTTGTGTTTAATAATAATCCTAAGGCAAGTTGCTTCTTATAGGTCTTGGCCTGTCACTCCGAAGGGCGTCGTGGCCAGTACAATGACACCTCACCAATCTCTGCCTAAACTTTCCAGAATTTCTAGAGAATCGCTGTCTCTACTCAGGCAATTCCTCATTGTTCACACGAGGCTGCAAGAATCTCATTCTAATCCCCTCCACCTCGCTCCGTTTCAGCAGTCAGACATATTATCCACTATGTATACGTAATACACATGTAAGTACATCCTTAAATATTGTTGAATGTTAGAAACGGAGCTACTTCTTCAATAATCATTCTTCTAATCACACTTTATAAGTGAAGGTAATACATCAGTAAACAATAACTCAAAGGAATATACCACTGTAATGTTGCGATTGAAGTAATAAACGCACGAGGCAGAAAACGACAAACCGCGATACAGAACTCTAAGCGGCTTAAAACCTGGGCTATCCGATCTTAAGGCCACCTCTACAACAAGAAAAAAAATGGTATACTAAACATTTGCTTCAATAATGACAAAATACTGTTTATTAGGGTTGTTCTCTCGCTAGAAACCCCAAAAAGTTATGATATTTACATATTATCTTGCAAACTTTTATATATATACCTTCAAAGATGCAGAACGAATGGAAACGCCCCCGATATCATGGATTTGTCTAGTGACAGTCAATTGTCATGTTCCGCGTCACGCACCTCGACTGTTGTAACTTTATTGTAATTAACAATGCACTTAAGGGCAGAGCGCGTGTTCCTCGTTCATATGTACTGACAAACAGGTTTATTTGAAGCTATCCAGAAGTCATTTCAAACTAAATTTGGTCAAAAGTACTGCACACAGAAATTGATAAAAAAAAAAGTTAAAAGACAAAAGAAATTATTTTCGCTCAACATTCAGGATGTCATAAACTGCCAGAAGAAAGAATAAAATATGTAAAGTAGCGATTATCGATTAGGGTCGCTTTTGTTCGTGGTTTACAGATATTCTTACTCATAATACTGTTATTTTTTATGCCACTTGGTTTACACACGAAGCATAGTTTCATTTGAACGCACATATAAACTTTCAAAACGCGAGAAGAACAACAGAAAAGTATCATGTGCATGAAGAGCCATGAAGATCGGAGTGTGCCATAGATAAATGGGCGGAGGCCATTTTCAGTATAGTTTATAAGCAAGTCCTATTTTACATTCTTGAAGGCATGTGTATATAAGTTTGCAAGCCAATAAGTAAATAACATAAAATTTTATAGACGATAGTTTGGGGACTCTAGCGAGAGAATCATCTTGTACAAGTGCGCTGATATTATTATTATTATTTTACAACACTCAGCATATAGTAGTTGACTGAAAAGTAACGCGTGTTATCAGCTCATACGTTATGTTGATTTCCGTACTTTCTTTACTTTTCTTCTATCATATAATGGTATCAAGTTGATTTTACTGCTTTGAGAGCAGCAGGCAATCAACAGTGGGAGATAATGGTACAGACGCAGAATAAAGAAGAACTAGTTTCTTTATACTCCACTCCGACACTCTCTCATAACTGCAGCATATATAACTCTTCTAATTCAGCTATTAAAATACTACTGAAGCCTTTTGCAGTCAGTTCTGAAACCGCAATGAATTTTATGAATCTTTCAACTGGTGTATCTTTACTGATGCATCACAATATCAGAACAAATTCTGACATGCATGTAATATCGATCGTTTCGTTGGCCTGTACATTTGCCCTTTTTATTTCTTTTTTAATCTCATTCCTATACAAAAGGTACGTTCCTCGCTTCACACGCTGTTAGATATTTTTTTTTCAAACCATAAAACAAAAACTTAATTTTGTGCCGTCTTGGTGAGTGAGCTACTATATCTTTCAGTTATGAGGCCCAAATCGCTTCATTTTCAACTTAACTGTTCAACTAGGCACGAAAATGGAGTCTTCAATAAAACGGACACTTTATTCGTTGCCACAAAACAGATACGATTGTTCGTAACTTTCAACTTTCTATTGACAAACAGCGAGGAAGTCACCCAATTTCAAACAAAGTGCGAAAACAACCCCTAGTCAGCTATGCGAGGTGATAGTAACCCGTCAACATTTGGTTCCAAAAAGAGAGAATACGAGCGGCCATGGGCCGCCTTCCTGGCCCAAGAGAACGCGCAAATAAGCAGGGGAAAGGCTAATTCATCTTGGAAAGGCAATTATAATTTGTTGTACATCTTTACTGGCCCATGAAGAAATAAGTTTAAAGCATAATATTTTGCGGGCTGGCCCATGAGCCTCTCTCGGTAACGGAGAACCCGCATTCTACCGCTACTACAATAGAGAGAATGTGCGCTTAGTGCGTAAGATACAATTAAGAACTAATCGGTTATACATGGCTGTTCTCGTGCATTTTTTAAAGTTGATAAGGAGAAGAGAAAATGAAAAATAATTATAGCATTTTCTTTGGGAGGACGCTCCTGCTCGCACTTATAAAAAGTTGAATGATAAGATGTTCTGAATCGAACATGAATCACAGGTTGAAACAGCTGTCCGCAGCATGTGATAAAGTTGATACTGGTTTAAATAGGCCACAGCTTTTACCGCGTTTACGAGGCTCTTTTGCCATTTACAGCTACTATATATTTTATCCACCAGTTTCTCTGAGATAGCAACCATCAAAACGAAACATTGATAGCTGGAATTGGAATAACACAACCTAGATCTGAGAAACACGCCAGAAGATGCTAGGAGACCTTATCAGAGATGAAGACTACACAGTTTATTCTCTATCCACTTTATATTTTGGCTAGTTCCTGTTTCCCGCTCATGATGAAACCACAAATTCTGTAAAACGCATAACCGTCTCTCTCAAGTAAATGGCGCAATTGTTACAGATAAACGGTACTGTTTAAAAAAAAATATTTGCATTATTTTTTAAACATATTTTGCTAATAGCTTTGCAAAAGTTTATATAATATTCAAGATAAAAAAGGGGAAAAAGCGTTTCTATCAGAGTTTTCAATGACTGCTGAAGTCCGAAAGTGCACAGAATCGTAACAAAACCCACTTTATGGAGAGGTAGATTAGGCACGATAAATTTCCGACTATATTTTCTTCATGACTTCATAGCAGTTATGGTCCGTACTGCCCACAAGTTGTCCGCGTTTACTAATTGAGGAAATGAAAATAAGAGCAAGGGATCCAGTCGGACGGGTCAGCAATCAAAACCTGCTGGTGGCCTTCGCAAGTGTTCCAACCATCCTCACGGTTGGTGCACTTGCCAGGACGTGTATCGCGGTCAGTGTCCGTTATGTTCCCTGCAGATAGGTAAGCATGCATCGATGCAAAGGAAAGTGATGGAGAAGGTTAAGACACTGCGGTGTCAACAGCCCTCCTCTCTCTCTTTGTAACAAATAGACGCGACTGTTTCTCTTCGCAGTGGCTTAATTCATTTCTTCTTTATTAGGTAATGCTTTTATATATAAATTAGGCAACAATCTTATTAACATTATTTAAAGGGGGTGAAAAGTATTTAAAAAGTTAAATATATCGGAGGAACCACACAAGTATCGATCACTTGCTCCCTCGATCACAAAAGTACTGCCTGTTGAGTTTATGGGGGCTGTTCGATTTTTCCGCGTAGCACTAGATGGTATCCGAAGTTACCTTGCCAACACGCTGATTGCTGAGAGATGATTAAATTACAAAGCTTACTCTGTGTCTGAGAACCAATTTCCTGCTTAAGTTTGTAAACAAGCATTCAAAATGCAGAAACACAACTTTCGTTTATTGTTAAAACACCATTTTAAAAGGGGCAACGCTTAAAGTGGACCTGAATTTGCACCTTAGCTTAGAATGGCGCATACATGATTTGGTGAATGTAGATGTGGCCGAAAGAGCACACGCGATGCGGAACATTACGGATTTTCTGGTGCTGAGCAATTCGAGATGCAGGCGGTGCGGGGGATTGATGAAGCTGTGGGCATTTCTCAAGATTCGGTGCCTAATATTTTGCACAATTATTTGCAAATGTAAAACCTATCAGCGGGATGAGCGCCGCGCTGCTAACAATTGACCAGAAAAGAGAACGATTGTCACTTGCGCGCAGATTTTGGAGTTGTTTAAACGGAATACAAGGGAATTTCGGAAACTGTATGTGACATTCGACTAAACATGGACCCACTATTACACAAGAGCAAAAGTATTGGACTAAAGGTTCTCATCCCCTCTACTACCCGGATTTGGCTCCCTCTGACAATTACCTGTTAAGAAATGCGCATCAAATGAAGAGACTATAGCGGAAACAAATACGCTTTTCGTGAGCTGAAAAAATCGCGTTTTCTGAATGGAACAAACAAACTAGAAAACCGTGGAATAAGTGTACAGATTTAAAATGCGATTATATTGAAAAATAAAACAATTGTTTCAAAGAAGCTTTCTCTTCTTTATTTTTGCACGGACTTGTGGAACAACCCTCTCAATAGCATAAAGAGCATACCCAGCTACGTATTAGCAGCCAACTGTATGTGGAGATGTTCATTACTTGCAAAGTGTTTTTATTGCTCTTAGTACTGACAGAATTGACCCGAATTCGAACAAGATTTTAACACAGATCGCTCAGTGTTTAAAGTTCCAGGCCGTTAAATGACCCATAATCCAGTTAATAAATTTCAAAAAAGAGGAAGTATTTGGGGTAAGAACCAAAACAACTAACGTGTCCATCACTTGGAAAAGACTTCTGTAAATTCGTTATCCGGATTCTTGTTTATAAACTAACAGTGAACCATTCTTTCCATTCCCACTCTACTAAGTGCGCTATTATGGTGTTGCATTTAGGAAAGCAAGTGCATTTTACATTGATAGTGTCGGTTGCTGTTGACGGTAAGTTAATTTACCTCTCTAGGAATTAGATAAAAATGTTTGGCAACAAGCAATTAAAAAGTAAAATTCAACTTCTTCTGTTGTAAACACCAGACTTTCCAGTTTATACTCTCCATTCTTACGTTATATAAAGGTGTATTTCTATGTTAATAGTTGAACTATTCAAAGTGCAATATGGGTATGCCGCACAAGTTTAAACTACCTTACTAACTTATCTAAAAGAACAGGAGATAGAGTGAATACATTATTATAGCACGATGTGAATAGTTTGGAACCCATGGTTCCGCGTAACCATCCTCAATGCGTTATTACGAGTAATAAAATTAGAGCAAAATTACATATCAACATGTTCTCGTGTATGGTTTCCATTTTTTTTCCCCCTACCAGAGCGGACCTGTGCATCACTATCAGCGGTTCTTCGTTTATAAGAATTGCCATTATCATCGTGGCGACCGGTTTATACTTATGAATAGGAGCGAGCAGAGGCTGTCAGACCGTAGCGAACCGCAGTAAACCATTGGGTCTTCCGGTTTCTAGGATATACCCGAGATTAGATTTAGGTTAGTATGTGCGCGCTTGTATATGAACTGATTATGCTGACTGTTCTGTTGTACTTATTTGGTTATAAATGTTGGTATATTCTGCTATCTAGTGTATTTCATGCTGTTTGTGCAACCATGAAGTTACACAGACCCTTAATTTGTTTTATACAGAAGCGTATATGTTACTAAGCAATATTTTATCACAAGAGGCTCTGAGATTACCGATAAATTTGCGAACATAGTGAGTGAATTTATCTAGAAAGTTCAAACCCTCGAGTGATATTTATTAGGACTATTTCATGAATGAAATAAGAATTTAAATATAATTCCTCTAAACTTGGCTTACAAAAGTGTCAATTATATATTTGTTTTTAACCTTTTCGAGAAGAATGCCGATTGCTAGTAATACCAATAGAGAAAAGCAAAACACTGTTTAGGACTATTTCGTGAATGGCAAAAGGATACAAGTGATATACATTTGAAATTCGCGCACAGAATATAGCACTTATATAAAATGTTCTACTTATGAATATCTATTCTGCTCAGAAACCGTGAGACTGATTGATTGATTTATTTAAGGACGCTCTTTAACAGCTCAGGTCATCAGCGTCCCATTCAACTCAGGGCGTGAAACGGCCGACAAATTTTGCTCAGAGGCCTCTCTTTCAGGCTTGAGGTTCTTTTTCGTGCCGCAAATGTACGACACGGGACCCACGGCTTTACTTCCCTTCCGAAGGAAGCCATACTTAGGATTTTTACGCCCGAAAAAATCCATCGGTCCTGGCCGGGTTCGAACCCGCGTTTTGGGTATAGGAGGCAAGTATGGTAACCACTACACCACCAGGACCGACACCGTGAGACTGAAATGAACAAAAGTCGATTATTAAAAACGCTACCGTTCGATTTTCTAATGCCAACTTATAAAAAAAAAATAACATACAGCGTTTCTATTTTTCTTTGTATTCTGTGGTTTGGAATTCCTAATGATAAAATTAATTTGCACATTTCAAGCATCACCAAAATGCTTTAAAGAACCCTCCATCTTGAGCTATGACTGTCGATTGTTCATGCTTTTGTTGCTGTCAATAGCTTCCCACCGTCTCTAGCAAAAGTGATCGTTGATGCGTGTTCAGGAATTATATAGTGGGGGTATAGAGTTTGGCTACACTGATCAAGACATATGCACGTCGCGTGATAAAACTGATTTGATATTTTTTTCGATAATTTCACTCCGTAATCCCGCTGTGATTGGTTGGTCGATTTTAAAATGACGTCACATGAGTGATATAGTCAAAGTAACATTTTTATATGAATTTCTTAGTTCTTGAATTACGAAATTACTAGATTGCGCTTCTGCATAAAACAAGTGAAAGTGCATAGTGAAAAAAAAAATAAATAAATAAAACGCTCAATCAGAAAAATTTAAAAAATAAAATCATAGGTTCTAATTGAAAATTTTCTTCTATGATGTCATAGCAGATGCAAAAATGACTACGAAAAGTATTCCCATTTACAAAATATTTTATTTAAGAAATAAGAGAATACAGGTCCTTGCATTTTCTCTAAAGTCTCCCATTTACCGATAAAACAAATGATGCCTTTCTTTTGAAAAGCCCTGTATTTAGGTGTATATATGAAGTCATTCATAACAAATGTATACTGTGCTTGTACATTATATATTAAACGGACGATACTATCATATACGGCCTCAAGGCCTATGTGACATTTGTTAATAATTATTACTTGTATAGTTGTAAATGTATCACAATAAACGTACATTAATTACTACAACTAACCCTACTTATTGCCATAGAAAATTTGCTTTAGTAAACTGTTTGTGAGTTTTCATATTTATTATAAATTGGGAAGTAAGCGATAAAACAGTCTTTAAAATCATTTATGAAACTACTTTATTTTTAAAAGTTACTAGGCCAAAAAAATGCACAAATAAAATATCATTCTGTTAAAATTGCTGCCGTTATGAAAAATTGTATATATATTGTTTTGAAGGCTTAAAAATGTTACGTTGAAAAAAACAAAAAAAAACAAAAATTGACAATCAAAAGTATATTACCAGAACCAGCAGAAAATGCAAAGAATCAATTTTTACGAATATTGGAATGTTTATCAGGGTCTATAAATTAATAATAAAATAAAGAATTTATCACAACCCGTAACTTAAAAAGCAAATAAATGGTTTAATTATTTTATATACAGAAAGTGTTCTTTCACACTAGCCGTGTATAGGAGGAATGAAACTTGAAAAATTCGGGTTACGGTTGAATTTACTGTATTTAATTTTTGGTTGCAATGGGCAAACTTCTTAAACATTTTCTGTTCTTTGTCTTATTTTCACATGCAAAATTTTAAAAAAACTGACAAGGAATCTCATTTTCACTTTTCTTCACAGATTGAGTTTAAATACCGTCTCCTTTCCATTTTATATATTTTTCTAAGCATCGATGCAATAAAACAAGGAGGAATGGACAAAAGTTCAGGCTCCTGCGCTAAACCTACAGCTATCTTAAATTTTCTTTAGGCTGTAAACTGAAGTCTATTCCCCTGGCAGAATTTCTCTCCGTGCTCTGGATCTCTTAATGAACAGCTCGGCAAATACACATGCACAACCGGTCTGTGAATGTTCACATCACAAACATGTTTCGACGATATTCCACCATATATCTTGACCTGTCCGCATTCCTTCTTTAGTGTCCTCTACCTTTCACTTTGTTTACAACCAACGATACAAAAAAATGTTCCATAACTACACAGTAAAAGAAACAATCGTGAGCAAACTTAAAATCAGAAATGGATCACCTGAACGGAATTCTCATGAAAGTCCGCAGACTATTTTACGTTTAACTAGAGTCTAGGTGTTCTGTAAGAAGTTTGAGTTATTCATTTATTATATCAACATCAATAGTTACTGCCGTTAAACAATAAAAAAATTGCAATACACAGAGTCAGATAAAAGGTACATTAAAATTTTACAGATTTAAAGTAAAATATTCATCTACTTTATACAAAAGATGATCAATTAACCAATTATAAAGCTTTGTTTAAACACATTATCAATGTTTTCACTCTATCGTTCAAAACATAACATTTAAGACCCATAACATGACATTTATTTCAAATCTTACTCGTTCTATGATAAACGAGTTTCCTCTGGTATTATGAGAGTGAATTTCATTTCTAATACCATAACTAATTAAAGAAAACAATTTTATTACAGTAAGAATCTTCAATTAACAAACAAAGGTTTACGGTGTGTTTCAACTGTGATTTAGATAAAATTCGAATAGCTTTCTTTTGTAGTTACAAAACTTTATTTATGCCAATACCATTACTCCATAAAATCAAACCAGTGTAGAATATAGAATGAAAAAAGCAAAATATGCACTGAGAATGTAGTTTTCAGGTACAGCAATTCATAAACTTTTGAGCAAATACCAAACTCTAGAAAATCTATTAAATACATGATTTATATGTGAATTCCAAGATAATTCCCATTTATAACCATATCTAGTAAATTAAATATGTGTACTATATCCAATATCGATGGTTATTGACAATGATATTTCTGACACAACCGCTTGCAGACCGAAGGCATTAGTTTCAATAAATTAGTTTTGAGTAGAAGTAGAGAAAAACACATTAAAATAGAAAAATTTTAGTCAATCAGGTTTGCAATCTCATTTTTCAACATTTACACTTGGCTTTGGCCCGAAGCATAAGCAATTACTCCATGATAGAATTTATTAAATAGTGTTTAACACACTTCCTTGGCTTGTCCTTGTATCGAAAATATCATTTCAGTAAAGCTTTAAACTCATATATTTTCAAATGTACAGATTTTCTTCTCAGGTATGGCTCAAGGGCATTCTGGACTCCCTGGCTGGGGGTTGAGGAGCTGTAACCGATTTCTGCGACTAAAGTGAGGTAGAGAGGAAGATCTAACCTGGCCCAACTTACACCTTATCCACAAAATAGCGAGATCATAGGTCTCATTATGAAGCACCTATGCGGAGAATGTCTGGAAATTTTTCTTATAAACAAATGCGCTACAGGTAAAAAACCGGCAAATAAAACAATAAATCTGCACACTATAAAATGTGAGCACTTCTATAAACCTACTAAAGGAATGTTATGAACGAAGTTTAAATATCGACATCTCAGCTGAAAACTTAATGAACTGATAGTACACTTTTATTATTTGAAAATTAAACGTGAAATGTTGATCATTGTATAGGAAATGTGGGCTATATTTTTAAATCCAGAGTATCAAAATAAGTAAGCGATATAAATCTTCCAGTGAAACGTCTAACGGAGTGACACGACCAATCTGAAACTCGTGCGCATTCTAATAACATAATAAAGATGCAGTTTGTTCCGTGCCCATTCCACCCGGTGTATTTGTTTTTTTGTTTTTTTTTTTTTTTCGTGGTTTATTTTTTCTTTCTTTCTTACCATTTCTACATTTATTAATGAATTTTTCATGCGCAATGTGATTTAAAGGAACGGTTATATCTATTATTAGGCTATGTTTGGCTTCCTCTATTTCAGGACTAAATCTATTGATACAGATCTGTTAGTCAGAATGGGCACTTTTTGTTACTATGAAATATTTTCCAGAAATGGTGTTTACATTTATACCTACTTAAATGTGCGACTGTTATGCATAAATCATTATTATTGCTAATAATTCGCTGTAAACAAACTAAAACTCACCCAGTTTCTAATTTCCAATTTTAAAGAAATGCTGAGTTGTGTTAAAAATCATGGAATCTGCCTCGTATACGAGTTACCCAGATTACCATGCTGGTGTACCAAATTACGAATCGTAAAACGGAACTTGTGCTTCCAATATGCCGAAGTGGTGGATGACCCTCCAATTGGATGACTAGCGAAAATGTCTGTTCGTGAATGATTTGAAAAAAAAAAAAAAAAAAAAAAAACGAGCAGTGGGATGCGGCAGTGGGCTGAGGTCGGAAATGATGGATTCCAATGAAAGTGGGACATAACTCTTTTAAAGGTCTAGGAGTCCAGATTGTAGTTCTTGCTTTTACAACAAATTATAGCCTCAGAGGTTTTAAGAACGTTATTTCTACTAACAGGTACAAGTATCTGAAGAATCGCATTTGATTGTAAACATCATTTAAGCTTTGTTTGTAAACACGCTCTCTTTCCCATTTAATTTTGCAGTATTTCTTCAAGCATGAGAAGATCGAAATAGTCTGCGACAAATTATTATTATTTTAATTTTTATAAAATAATCCAAATTTGGGTGTTTTATGTCTATTTTCTGACAGAATTTAAAACCGTTAATCATAATGCAATTGGTATAAATACGAGAATCGTTCGAGTATTCCTGACCTGGCTTCCTTAGTGTATATGTCAAATTTGGTCAGTTGTGATGATCCTATCTGCCACTAGAGGGGTAGTCCCTTCTATATCAAAATGAACTAAAGAATTGAAAATATTTCACATTATTTGGAATTTTGAGGTCTATTTTCAAAATCAAAAAGTAAATTTTTTATAATGGAAACATACTCACTGAAATCTTAAGTGGCCGGTATGATAATTGTTGACTTTCGCTGGAGATACAATCGGATGGAGTGTTACATCCAAACAGGGGCCAAACTCTGTAATCAGGGACATGCTTGGTTTAGGTTAGGTGCGTGACGGATGACTAAAGTAACAGAGAGAGAGGGTACGAAAATCTGCACTATATATGTGTAAGGAGAAAGAATCTTGGGAACATATTCTGGCCTACTGCAAGGGGATATATTTCGCTGAATCAATATTAACTTAATAAAAAAACTAAGAAATTAAAGTGCTATTGTTGATTTACTTCCAACTATAAACCACTGTAATAAACAAGTAATTACAACGAACCAAATTAACAAAAGCATATACAAAAAGCACGGATAGTATTTTCCGCCATTTTGTCTGCTATCGATGCCTACATTATCTTCTGGTTGATACCTTGCTCTAAAATCAATTGCTCAAGTTTTTCTACTTATTTTTTAATTCCTTCGAGTGAAAATATTTTACGATGTGTGCCCCATAGTTAAGACAAAAATTCTGCTTGGTGGAATGGTGTCAAGAAACACTTCCAAGATTCAACACCAAGGAGTCTCGGCGTATCTGACATTGTTACGAAAGGTGAAACTTGCATTTACAAGTTTGATCCTGAAAGCGCCAGTCTTCCATTTGGGTCTTCCTTGATAACCAGTCACCCATGAAAGTCAAAAGACCAATGAGCGCTAGAAAGAAAAATGGTCACCACTTTCTTTCAACAAGTGGTCATCTGGCGACCGTTGTTTTAGAAAGTTGGCAAAGTAAATCGAATTTGTATATTGAAGTCTGCCTTCCCACGGTGTTCAGTGTTCAGCAAAGCCCAGGAAAGGTAGTCAAGAACTGGGCTAATGAGCACAGGACAAAAATTCTGCCCCATTACCAACATAACAAGGACATTTGCAGAATGCAAAACTGCACACTAGTCCCGACTTGATACTATTTGATTTCTTTCTTTGTTCAACAGATTTCGTCCAGAAAAAATGGGAGATTCTCGTCGACGTGAGCCACTAAATGAAAAATAACTCAAAACTACAAAATTATGTCATTTTATTAACTTGTTTCAATATTTCTGTTGCAAAACCAAGAGCACGTTACTTGCTTACTTTATATGTATACTCTTATTTTACTTCTTTAACAAATCAGTGTTGCATTTTTTATTTTCGATAAATTCTGTGCATTAAATAGGACAATTGACAAGTTGCAGTTGATGCATTTTTGTTTCATCAAAGAGAACATTCTCTCAACAAATGCTTTTAACCCAGGTATACTAAACAAATATCTTACAACTTTACTTATGTTCGTAACACTACTTTTTGGATCAATGAATTCATATCGTGAACTTTCGGGCAAGTTTCCTCTTTATAAAGAATTTCTGATAAATAAGGTAAGCCAACTGTTCTTTTTATTGGAGGTCGGGGATAGTCGCAAATTCTATAATCCTTGCAAGACTGCCATTTATCAAAGAATTTTAATTTACATTTTCGCGATTATTTAACATTAGATTCTTCACCGAATGGAAAGTAAAATAAGCGCAAGAAAACGTCTTGGGAGCAAAATAAAAACGCAACAAGTAAAATATAACTTACAGAAAAAGCGTAATGTGGAAACATTACTTCAAGGAAAGCGATTTTCCAGTCCTAAAGAAAGTCGCAGCCTACGAAGAGAAACTGGCTGCAATACCGAGTGACGTGGAGGTGTTTCCGGAAATAGTTCCAGAGAATGAAGGGTATAAAGAAATGTATGAACCTAAACGCCATTCGGTGCATTAATTCTTTGTTTTCACTTGTGTAACTGGCATATCTTTTGACTGCGAAGTTTTCCAGATGCTATTAATATTTATCACAAAAGAAAGTTTAGCTTTACCGAAACAACTTTTTGTACTTTATCTGCAAAAGGCGCACCTTTAAATAAGAAAATCTAATGTCATTAAAGCATAAAAATATTATTAAAAAAGTAAAATTGCAAGAAGTTCCGCAAGGATCGTTTTAAAGTAGAATATAGCGAAAACGAAAATGTAACTTAAAATATTTGTGCACAGTGAATCCTTTGCTTATCTTAAAAAAGATTTGAAATTGTTCTACTCTATAGAGGAAACACAATTCTGATCATTTGAAGTTAAAACAATACAATCTATATGAATTATGTGCCTTTCCTTTGTTATTAAAACCAAGAAAGATTTCCTCACAAACTTCTATAGTTGCAACCATCGAGAGGAGTGGCTCAGGAGATGTCGCTTAAGATTTGCATTCGGGAGGTTCCGAGTTCAACTCCCTTGGGGCTGGGCATTTTTTCTTGGTTTCCTCCGGCCTCTCAAGTGAATGCTGGGTTGGTTATTTCCATGTAACAGTTACAGTTTCAAACAGGAGAGCTGGTGCTGTGTGGCATGGCCTGATCGCCATCAAGTATACCGTGTGTATCTCGCAGGTCAGCTAGAGTCTGGGGCTTACCAATATAAGAAAACTTAGCGGCCCCGCCTAGGTCCATGAATTGCCGTTCTGGGATGTAGCACTCGGGTGTATTTTTCATCTCATTTCTTTTTCGCGTTGGAGATACACTTGAAGGTGGTATAGCGTATAAAAGTCCCATCAACATGGGTCAGGTGTTCCTTACTGCTCTAACTTATCCTTGTGTTATGTAAAACTTCATAAGAGCATTAAGTCGTTCTGTGAGGAATCTGCAATTTTCCGGTGCTATCAGGCGAAATTTTCTATTTAAAGAGAATTATATCAATATGTCCTTTCCCTTCGAAACTTAAGAAACTGAAAAGATGCATCCCGTTTTGCCTGTTAAATCATAGACAATATAATGTATATTTAATAACATTAAACACATAAGATAATACCGTACATCGTTAATGAACAGGATGTCTAATTCTTGTTTTAATATACTAGTTCGGCCTCTCTCTTCTAAGAAATAATTTAAATATTTATTACAAATTTACAAATACGAGCCATTTACACCAACTAATCGTAGATTAATGGAAAAAAGATGTTATGGAAAATTACATTTTCCATTATAAATACAATTATTTAAATTAATCGTGGAATTGTAATGGCGACATTTCTTAACAGAAAAACTTTATTGGATATGTTTTACGCTGAGAAAGACAAATATTGTTTTTTTTTCTAAATGCTTAGCCTACAAACGACGAAACATTTGCGAATCAGTAACGGTAATTTTAATGCTAATCAAAATCGTGATATTTGGTTTTATGCATTCTATTTACGGGATTGGTTATGGCACAAAAAACGAAAGTAAAATCACTTCCTGCGCGAAATGACCGTGTTCATCGTGCGGATGGGTTCCGGAAACATCTGAAGGTACTACTTGTCTATACAATGCTGCGTCATTCATGGACATAAACAAAAGGTGCAGTAAACATATGAAGAAATATTGCAAATCTGAACTTGGATTAAACACACTTAGTCCGTAAATTATCTACCTACTGCTATATGGCTTATAAACAATTTCTTGTATACGCATCTTGTTTTAATGTCATTTTATCTATCTTTCCTTCTATCCAAAGTTATTATATTTTTCAGTATCTATGATTTAGATATATATACATATACATATATATTAATATAATATAAAATAAAAATAAAAATAAAGTAACACTATTAACAATGTAACAAATTAACAGTAATTATAATAGTAGAAAAGGATAAAACACTGAGAAAAAGAAAAAGAAAAAGTCACACACAAGACAAGTCACTTGTCTTCTTGCCATAGAAGGACTCCACGAGTTCGAAGTATAGCGATCTCAAGCGTGACTTTTTCTTAGTGTTTTATCCTTTTCTATTATAATTATTGTTAATTTTTATATATTAATATATATATACATTAATCGTGTTTAACGCCCGTTTTAACTACTGAGACATCACAGGCGGTGACACTGATGATACGTGAGATGAAATGATAAATTGGGGAAGGATTAAAGAAAGGAGCGTTCCAGATCTAAGTTTAGGGTACCTCCCCGGCATTTGTTATTTATGGCGACTGAAGAAAACCTGGAAAAATACCTCAGGCAGGGAGGACGGTCCTAGCGGGAAGCGAACCCCAGACCGCCCGCTCACGAGTCCGCGTCTTAACGGCCTCGGCCACCCGTGGCGGTATGATTTATATTATTCTTGGTCAGTGTAACAAAAGACATGTATTATTTCCAAATTACTAAACTGTTACTAGGCAATGCCTCTTTCTTTTACTTTTGCTCTTCACCAGAATTTTTTCGACAATACCTAAGATTTTATCAGCGGGTAAAACAGTTTATACGAAAATGATTGGCTAATTTGTTATACGTGATTATTTAACTTTCTGTAAGGTTACCATCGCTCACAGTTATATAACATTTTAATATCAACTGTATTATTAATATTTAAAAAAGAAAATAAGTAAATAATACCTTATATGACTTCAGGTTGCTGCGTGGCGGACTTTTTTTTAATCACAATCGCATTTATAATAAAAGTGCACAAAAATTATATTCAACTCTAAACATACTTATTTTTATATAAAGTACATTTGAAGAAATTTTCATTTCTAAACACGCAATTAATGGTACCAGTGAGAAAAATATACGATAATGCCAAAAACCAAACGTTAAACAGGCTTGGGGTAAATTATATTAGTATGAATATAATATAATAGTGTTGGATAAATTATATTAGTATGAAGTATTCAGAGAAAATTTCATTATAAAATAGTCAATAAACTAAAAAAAAACTGTATGTAGCCACAAACAGAGCTATAACATGTATGCAATTTTTCAGAACATTCCATTCAGATTTGAAAGATTTGAAAATTTAGCAAAAACTTGCACAATATATTATACCAAACGAAAAATTAAAAATGCCATCATTCCAAGAAGTTACCTAACCAAACAAACGTTTGCTTCGGATAGCGATCCGCGGATAAAAACGATTTTAAATAAAGTTAGCACGGAGACTGTACCATCTTGAGCAAACTTGCGATGCACCACCTCACTGTTCTCACCATCACAGCTGATATTGCAATAGCGACCTAACAAATATAGTACGTAACGAATTCTACCTAAGGGTAAGAGTGTAGCTGGAAGCTGGAGGGATGGCTAGTCAGAGGAATGTGTTGATAACGTCCAACTGTTCCTATTAATATTCTGCTTTTGTTATCGCAAAGACACTTAAGTATTTGACACATGCAGTGCGTAATGTTTTACTTGGCAGATAAAGCCCTCTCCCCTCATTCGTCGCTAGCCATCTCTTCAGCACCCAGTTATAACAACCGCTCTTCTAAATACTCCTGGGGAGCAAGGTTGGAAAATACTTGATAATAACTCGCTACACCATTTTGTAGAGAAAGCCAAGAATGGCGCTTTTATTAACAATGCTAGGAAAACATTAGCACTGCGGAAGCAGGAAACAGAGGAAGGGGAATGTGGGCCATTCCTCAAGACATGTTTATAAAAGGTTAACTCCCGGCGGAGCTATCGCGCAGTTCGTTGTGTGACAAGTGTGTGTGAAGGTGTGCTTCATCTGTTAAGTTACGAAAGTGCGCGCGCAACCCTCGCTAGCATGGAGCTCTCGATATATCGAATGGTAAGCGTCGATCAACAATTGGTGTAAATCAACACTAACCTTTGTGATTAATAATTCTGGGCAAACTTCAGATTAGGGGAAATATGAAAATTTAGGCTTTGGAGTGCTCAGCTTTAAGATGGAATGCTGCCTTATAAACAAACTTTTTTTTTCGTACATTCTAATTGAAACTTTTTTTTTTTTTTTTTTTTTAAGTTTGATGGTGAATAATGAATGAAATCAACTATTTTAGAGCAAATGGGTTCACAAATGGAAAAAATCCATAAAATTACTTTTCTAGGAAATTAAAAAGAAAACTTTGCCTAACCAAAATTAGCCTGTGATTAGTTACAACACTGTACAATAAACTAATATATAGTGCTGATGAATATGATTGGAAAAAAAGTATATATATATACACATTTTCTTATAATGCATTTTTCATCCTTTCTACTTGAGCTCTTTCGGGATATTAGACCATTTCGTAGTCAATGCAAGAACTATTCTTTGTTACCAGGAGACTTTAGAACAGTAATCTAAGCATTTCAATGGTGTTATTTGTATGTTAACCAAAAAGTGAAAGGGAAAATCATTGAACAAAAACATAAATTTAAATACTTAGGATATAATTTAAATTATAATAAATAAAATTGCGTTCAGAAAAACAAATCATATTTACACAGTGGAGCAGTCCAAAGGGCAAAAAACATAACGTGAAAAAAGAAACACTACTAAAAACATATGAGTGTTATAGAATTACTTATTACTTTTTTATGGAAGAGGTGACTGGACTTTGACAGCGAATTAACTAAGACAAACAGAGCCATCAGAAATGAGATTCTTGGGTTTTAAATTTTGATATAAACAATTAGTTCATAAAATAGATATTGATACTAGAACGTAATTAAATAGAGACTGAATATATGAATAATTCTAAAGTATAGAATAAACGGAAGAGATTATATTATCTGAAGACCACGTTTTAGAATAGCAAAGGCCGCTTTATATTATATTCCACAGAAAGAAGAAATATAGGTCAACCATTGAAATGGTGGCGTGAGCAATTCTGAGACGGAACAGGCGAAAGGGCCTTGTCCTTGATAATGATGAAAGTGAACAATATTATTATGCCCTAATTAACATCCCTTGTATCTGGAATACCAAGATCACCGCGACCTACGGATTATCAGAATATGCACTAGGTTAGTTTTTGTGTTAATTTTTCCTTTATCAAAACAGTAAAATAAAAATTACCATTATCTTACAAAATAGTGTCTGAAAGTATGTGCAAAGCCTTAATTTTGCTTATTGCCGGTTAATATTCAGGCTAATTCATTAAGTTAGTTTTCTATACTACAATATAAAGTACTATATAAATAGCTCTAAGTCTGAATGACTTAGCAAATAAAAGCGAAGTAAATGCATTTGTTGTACACTTCATAAGTGGAAAAACCTTAATACATTTTTATGAAAACGTAGACTATACAGGTAAAGCATCATATTTTGTTTATAAAACTTCATGAACTTGATACTTTGGCATCTAAACACTCGCTGTGCAATAATGTATCTAGAGCAATTTTCTAAGCTTTAAAAAAAATCCGCTGCAGAAATATATGAATGTTAGTTCTTACATCTAACCTGCACTTACACTGAAAACGCTCCAATCTGGCGGTAGCACATAACAGTGTGCGCCGGGAATGCTATCACGTATTACTCATTTCAGTTAACTTTATCGCTGATGTCGCTCCTGGTGGTGTAGTGGTAACCATACTTGCCTTCTAAACCCAAGATCGCTGCTTCAAAACCGGTCAGGATTGATGGATTTTTTCGGGCGTAAAAATCCTAAGTATGGCTTCCTACGGAAGGGAAGTAAAGCCGTGGACCCCGTGTCGTAGATTTACGGCACGAAAAAGAACCTCAAGCCTGAAAGAAGAGGCCTCTGAGCAAAATTTGTCGGCCGTTTCATGCCCTGAATTGAATGGGACGTTGATGACCCGAGATGTTTAAGAGCGTCCGTAAATAAACAAATCAATCAATCAATTATCGCTGAGAGGTACAGCTGCTATAAAATTGTTGACAAGAAAATACTTTTACAAAGTTAGACGAGCTGCGCAATCTATAGTTATGTCACAATGTTATAATGTAGTCAAAACAGTATTATGGAAATAAAATGTATACACAAGTCATTAGCACCGAACAATATTCTATATAACTACAATGCGGTTATTTCAGTTACGGGCCGCATTAACGGTGCTGCTTATCGGAGAAGTACTGTCACCGCAAGCGAAAATAGGCAGATAAAGTCACCATCCTTAAAGTTAGTATTTTGATTTTAGTGTTTATATTTTTACTGAAAGTACAAAATGATACTATATTAAACTTAATAATAATAATAATCATTATTATTATAATTATATAATCTGTGTTATAAGAAATGTTGAAAATGATGCCCCTCATCGGCAATATGGCGCAGGGGATTACTGTATCTATGTACTTCATCCAACTTTACTTCCGTAAGAACACGGCGGTTCTTGCCATTGAGATCCTGTATCTCGTAACCTATCAACAAGTTGGCGAACAATTTCTCTATCACCATACCCACTTCTCTGCATGTGATTCGTACATAAAAACCCGCGATCATAAAGACTATATTTATGAGTTACATAACTAACAAACAATTGGCGTTCAATGAATGCCTAGAGTAGCACACGAACACACAACCACTCGCTGATAAAGCCTCCCTCAAACTAACTACATGCTCCTACCTGCACATACATTATAGGCCTTGACGATTACCTTCTACTATTATGTAGCTGCGCTTTGTCTGCCCGTATTTAAATAAACTCACTGCATATCCATTGTATTTGCCTTTGTTTACGCGCCAAATGAGACAGCCAGCCATAATTAACTGCGGACTGTTTTATGTTAAAGTTGAAAATCAGTGGTGATGAAGTAGAACGTACAACAGAAATTATCCTTTTTTTTTTAATAGTGTTTAATGTCCGTTTTTACTGCTGAGACACCACAGGCAGTGGACACTGATGATACATGAAAAGAAATGATAAATTGTGAAAAAAAAAAAAAAAAAGGAAGGAAGGAAGGAAGGAAACGTTTAGGGCACCTCCCCGGCATTTATGAGGACTGAGGAAAAACTGGAAAAAATACCTTAGTAAGGAAGGACGGTCCTGGTGAGAATCGAATCCCATACCTCCCACTCACGAGTCCGCGTCTTAACGGCCTCGGCCACCCATGGCGGTGAAACATTGTGCGTTGCACATCAATGTATGTCGTGTGTTACTGTACCGGAGGAGATAATTCTTAATCCGCGTTTGAAACGTTCCTTAATTTAGTAAACATTTTCCCCGTGAAGCATGACAGCTTCGATTACTCATTATTTCAATGCCTGGTCCATAGAGGTTATGATGTAGCGTTACATTTGCCTAGACAACATAAACAACCTTACAACAACAAACATTAAATCTGATTTCTTTATTATGTTTCTGATTACAATAATAAACCTTACTTCTGCAGCTCTTCCTGTGCACAAAATAAGATGCACGATAGAACCGCGAACTCTTCACGAATAGAGACAAAATTTCTCTGTAAAGTAGGCTAATTAAGGAAGACTCGCTCTGCCAGTTGTCTATGGTTATGTGTGCCAAAAGAAGCTTTGTGCCGCAACAGTCTGCAGACCTGTTTTATGAGTTTACACCCATGCTTAGCAGAACAATTCACGGTTAATTGATCATACTGGACCTAACTTAAGAAATGTCGGCTGAATTAAATCTCGAACCGATTCTATGAAATGATAAAATCCACCAGCTATTGGGAAACGACCTACGGCTAATAGAATTCAGGGCAAAGTACGGCAAAGAAGGTTTTGCCTTAAAGAGTGTTTGAAGCGGCGGTGCTGAGAAGGTAACAATCAGAGATTCGTCATTTCAACAGGAACCATCACTTTAGCTTTCTGAATGTCTCTAACTCATAGGTGATTGAGCATTTTCTTCACCTCTAGGGGCAAGCAAAGTATTGTTTTCTGTGGCATGTTCTGTCCTCAAGCAAAACTGGTCTACTCTTTTTAAGTCTGCCCAAATTTCTTCCAATGGGTGTATATGTTGATCTAATTTGCATGATACAACCTTTTCATTCTGTTTATATGGACCATCCATCATCGTCTATATTATACAATTATTATATTATGTTCATAATCCCCAATTTTTTCCGCATGTCTTCATTTCTCTCCTTCTTTTGTGAGTTTATTACACGCCAAAGTCTTAAAAATTTCTTCAGCAACCTATTTTTTTTTTTTTTTTTTTTTTGTTCTATGAGGTTGTCAACATCTTTCTCTAATATTCATGTAGCACTATTGCGAACGCCATTTCTTTATTAAGCTTTAAATGTTTTTCTGTTACAATTCTTAAAGATTGTTTTGACTGTATCACATACTGTTTGGAACGTATTTAATTTATACTGTACAGCAGCCCGGAAGTTCAGGCATTTATTTTGGTTAAAGTAGGTAGGCAAAAAAGCACTTGAAATACTGAAAATGGGCAGTAATAATAATTAAAATAGGCATTCATTAAAAGTGAAAACACAGAGTAGTATCACCCATTATTAATGAAAATGGGTATTTAAGATACTCAATTTTATCACATATTTAAAGTACTTAAGTTTATTTTTCTTGGTTACAAACAAAAACAAGATATTTTTTCAAGGTATTAACTGTAATAATCAGTTGCTTGTCAGAGAGAACATTTTTCATTAGGGAAAAAGAACGTTCTACTTCCACTGAAGTGTTTGGAGCATATTTAAAACAAGCTATTTCGGAAGGACTCATACCAGTTACAACAGAACATTCACCTTTCAGGACATCATCGAAATGCCGATCAAAACAAAATAAACTAGTTTTGAATAGTCCTGGCGAAAGAACAAAAGATGCGCACCGGTTTTTCACCGAGTTCCTTTTATGTTTATACGTTTACAGGGGAATCAGGTTAGTATCTCTTTTATTTCCATACTGAACACATTGTAGGGTCGGTTTATTGCACAGCTGTACCGCTGTCAATTTATCGCTTGCAATTTTTTGTTACATTTATACAGCTGAGAAGTTACCCCATCACAAATATCCTAGAATTGTCTCGCCCAGATCGATACAAGGACATTTGCCAGGACTATTCAAAATTACATTACTTCCCTCGTCCTATCTATTTTCTGATATTCGTATGCCCGAGGTAACAGAGCGTTTCTTTCACTAATGAACGTTCTGTTATTTAAAGAGCTTGAGTGAATGGGTTGAGGAGAAAGTTTTTGATTGTTTGAAAAGAAATGAACGTATAACAAGATTCTCAATTAACAAATTAACAAGTATAAACACTCGCTCTGTCGGCCCCAAGTGTACAAAAACATGTTCATTTCTGACTTAAATATATATATATCCAAACAGAAAAGGCATTTTGCCTAATTGTATATGGTACAACATATCCTGAATAATTAAACCACTTTGTTGTTAAATCAATTAATCATTAATACAGATATTTGCTCGTAAGTGCCTTGACCCTCTAAAGGGGATTTATTTTGAGATTTTAATATCTACTATATTAATCTGCAATAGTATTTAGTTTTTAACGGGTTGGCTGTAGATTATCATCAAAATTCGCAATTAAAATCTGATTAACAAACAACATGTACAATTTTTTTTCCTTTTATTTTAAAACGAGTCGTAAAGAACAATACCTATAGCTATAAATAATAACTAGAGAAGCAGAAATAGATAAAATGCTGAATTTTTACAGGCACAGTGTAATAATTTGAACAGCTTGTTTTCTTCTTCAAAAGCAAGAGAGTCTTCAAAATATGACGCTATTTGCGTAAATGATTGATTTATTTCTGCTTCTCTAATATTAAGGTCAAAGTAGAAAACAGATTATTATTTTGAACAATTTCTGGTAAGTGGAAACCTATCCAAAAGACGGGCGTATGTTGAAAATACTTTATTTTGGAAAGTGTTAATAATTGCAATTTGCTTTTTGTGAAAGTTGGAAATGTTCGTCGCGCTTAATAATTTACATGCTCTCCCGATGATTGACATTATTGCACAAGAGAACAGTTAATCAAAATAAGTATGTGCTTTTAGTTAAGAATGTGGGTTTGTGCAATTGCGTGTTTTATCCGTCAATAAAATTGCTGCTAAATTATATTTGCATTTAACAATTTGCTGTCTTACTTAGCAACTCACAGTAGTGATAATTTCTCTGCGTAATTTGTTTGAGTGAAAAAGAAATGTGGTTCTATACCAAAACCATCATGTTGGATATCTTTCAGTGAACTTTTATTGTATTTCTGTAACCTTTTCTTGGTGTTTTTACAACAGTCAACTGACAGTCTCCTTCATTTGAACAAAACTACCTTGGAACTTCATACTAATTTCTCTCGTAATCCTAGAGATTTACGCCAAAGTTGATGCTAATTAAATATGTTACCACTGCCCACAAAAATGTGCATGATCATGTACTGGAGTTTCAGCAATACCAAAAAAAAGTGCATGATCATGTATTGGAGTTTCAGCAATACGAAAATAGGTTTATACAAACGGAGAAGCGATGCAACAATCAACATTTGCAGTGAAAACTGCTTCAATTAATTTTACCAACATTTACCGTGCTGTCTATTAAATGTTCACAAATTGCCAGTAAATGTGAACGATTTATGGCAAAAGTAGAAAAATATACAATGTTTTTATGCAAAGTCTTTCAGGATGTAAGGCCGTGGTCCAATGGGATGCTTCTCTATCTTCCCAAACGTTTCGTCCACTACTGCGTTGGACATCATCAGTAGTGTGCTTGAAGACGAGGCAGTGACTGACTCGTTGAGATTGTATGGGAAATGTGGTGGGATATATAATTGTGTTCTGTGGAATTGAGCTGTGATTGGTTCGCTTGGCTGAGGCGGCTGGATCTAAGCTGCTGTTCGTGCGTGTTTTCACCAATTCCACCGCTTCCATCTTCCGGTCTACAATTGTTTCAGAACAGATTGTTGTATCCCAGGGGGTACAGCGATACTAGTTCGAAGAAGTGCAGTCCATAGAACAATCCAGATCCCACCTCTTCAAACCCTGCAGACCACGGTCATATATGTTGAACCCGGTGGCACTGGGGGTTTGCTAGTTTTCGCATATCACTTCCTTTCCAGAGCATTCGTGGAGGTCGATTACCTTTCCATACTAGCGCTACGCCCTAGTGTAATATCGGCTGGTGACTTCAATGCTAAACATTTTTGTTGGCATTCTAGTCAATGGGCTGATACAAGATGCAATGAAATCACTAGAATGGTTGATTAGGACCCACAGCTTCAAATACAGGATCTCTGACAATCCATCATCCGCATAGCAGAGGGCGACCATCTGTCATCGACTTTGCGATCATCAAACACTTCCCATGTCATCTCACTTTCTCTTCGATCAATGCACTTCATTCCAACCATAATCCCGTGTTGACAGAAATCAACACTAGGGTTGCTAGCCATGATGTCACAGGTCTAATAGGGAGGTCAATGGAAAAGGGTTAAGGAGTGCCTCAACACTATTATCCCTCCAAACCCAAACATCACAGACATACCAACCATAAAGACTGCAGTCTCATCCTTCACACACACACACACACACACGCGTGACTCTCAGCCTTACTATCCAAACCGCCCCCCCCCCCTCCCCCCACATACACACCCAGATGTCATACCTTTAGACTTAGAACTCCTGGGCTGCTCGCAGACTATCAACGACACCGCACATCACATCATCTAAGACGCTTACGGCAATTATGCCGAGAAGTCAGTGCCCGTCTTCGTGAGCATAAACGTCTCGCTTGGAGGACACAGTGGCTAGAATGAATCTTGTTGATGGTGACGTGTGGAAGATCGCCAAAGTAGGCAACAAGATAGAAACTTCCATCCAATCCATGGCACCAGAGGCCTGATCTGATCTCCAATCCAAAGCTAATGTTCTTGCTGACTACTTGGAACGTCTTTTTAGGCCTAGAGATGACCCTAGAATGAAACCTTTTCACGCCGCATTAGTGGAGACGTTCGTCGGTTTCTCCGACAGCCGCCAGATTAAACGCGCACTGGTATTCCCATCTTCTACCCCAGAGAATTCCAAGGCGCACTACAGCGTCTCCGTCCCAATAAGGCTGCCGGATTTGATAGGTTTAACCCCCACCCCCTTCATGCTCCGCAACCTTCCATTTCAAGTCTGTGCTGTTTGTGACTAAGATTTTCAATACGAATGTCAGTCTCGGCCACTTTCCGTGAGAGTGAAGGGAGGCTCGCGTGACATGCATACTGAAACAAGACAAAGACCCAATCCACCCTTTCAGCTACCGCTGCTGTCAATATTATCAAAAGTTTTAAGAGACTTTTGCTTGCCCGTTTGCTTCCTCCTCTCCAATTCAGGTTCCGTCCTGTGCATTCCACTACCCAACTGCTGCTGCGAGTGGTCGAAGCTGCAACCCTGGGTTTTCAGGACAAAGCTTTCACTCCGGCGGTAAGTGGAAAAGGCTTTGTCTACGGCTTGGTACGCCGGACTCCTTCACAGACTTATCTTCCTTGGGCTTCCACAAACATACATCTACTACATTCATATTTCAAACATCGCACTTTCAAGGTTGCGGGGGCGGGAAACAACTCTACACAGGTCAATTCACGGCAGAGTAACAGAAGGCTCTGTACTATCACCAATTCTATTAAACATTTATATGGCAGACCTTCCCCAGACACCAGACGTTAACATTGCTCAATATGCAGCTGACATCTTGGTTTACAAAACAGACAGACACTTAGGCAAAGTCATTAACCCCAAACAAAGATTGCTATACATAATCGAAAGATGAAGTCGTTGGCGCATGTCAATCAATCCGGCGAAAAGCAGCGCCATTATATTCACAAAACCGCATATTTCCCCACACTCACATATAGGCAGCAGGGGATTCACAGGGGAGAATTTCCTCATTTACCGGGGAATCCAGCTGGATAAAGGACTTACTTTAGGGGGTCACATCACTGGAATTACTCACAGGGCACAGAGGGCTATTGCTCAGCTGTCCCCATTTGTTCGGTCGGTCGGTTGGGTGGGTGTTTCTAGCGGAATGTTGGTTAATGATTGGTTCGCGTAATTTCTTTATCTTGGTATTCTGTACTGCCGGATACCATGCTGAGTGCAGTTTCTGGGCTTCTTCTTTCTTGTTGAAGTTGTTACTATGCTTGTAAATTTCAATTGCCTGCCGATATAAGCGAGGATTGTAATGAGATGTAGAGGTTAGTATGTCAGTATCTTGACGCCAGCTAGGAGGGCATGCTCAGCCACGGCGGTAGTGTCTCCCATGTTCTGAAAGACGTGTATTAATGCTGCGCTGTGTTGTTCCAATGTAAATCATACCACACGACATGGTATTCTGTAGTCACAGGCTGAGGCAAGTGGTTTCCTTGTATCCTTTGTGGAGCGGAATGTGTTTAACTGCTTAGTAGGTCTAAATAACTTGGAGATGCAGTCAGTGACGTTTTCCAAAAATGGAAGAAGACTGTGCCCTTTTTCTTGGACAGTGTATCAATTTGTTTCATGTACTTTCTTGGATGTAAGGCTCTTTTCGCTTCCTTGGCTCCGTTAGCTTATAATACCTGTTCCAAGTGTTTCTTCTCTCGTCCCAGGAGCTTTGGTTCACAGATCCGTGAGATTCGATCTAGGAGAGTTTAATCATAGAGCGTTTATGCCTCGGAAGCCTTGTGAAGATATATCTGTATGTGCAGTCTTAGGGTAAACTGTGTATCCGAGGGTACCATCACTCTTCCTGTTGAACAAAACATCCAGGAAAGGAAATTTACCAACTGTCTCCACTTCTATTTAAAAAAAATGCCTTGCTTTTAACTGCAGAGGTGACCAGGGTAGCCAAAGACTTTATAACTGCTTAGTACTGAGTGCAGGACAGGTGCCGCATTTGTTGACTCCAGACCAAAAATGCTTGAGGAAGAACCTTTCAAAATCATATTTTGAAAAGTTGCAAAATAATCCGAATAATTTGGGGCGTCATTTAAACAAGCAAATGTTTAAAATACTAATAATTGTGAACATTTACTGCATTTCCTACTATGGCCGTTAAATAAGATAGGCAACCATGCGCATCCTTACCGTACTCGTACGGCCACTATTTCTAAAATGAGTAATGGAATAGTATATAACCAAAGAGTTTACATAGCTATTCAGCCTGCCACAATAACCAAGCAAAACAAGAGAGGGCCCGCGAGTAATTCTACAGAAGCAGCATTGTCAGAAACATTGCAAGTTATTCAGCAAAATCCCCAAATACTAGGTACAGGATCTTAGGTCAGAAATGAAACGTCGAAATGCTTTTAGCCCATTAAATCCGGCATAGGATTGCATTGAATAGAAATATACATCTGTCTTCTGTACGGCAAGTCAAAATTCTAGCTGCTGTTGCGTGGATAGTCGTGAACAGTAGAAAGTCAAAACACTGATTTTGAAGAAACATCATGTAACGCGTTGTCATTTACAGAAGCACTAGATTTAAGGACGCTCATCATTTTTGGTCATTTGCGTCTCATTTAACTCAAAGGAATGAAACGGCCGATAAATTTTGCTCAGAGGTCTCTTCTCTTAGGCTTGAGGCTCTTTACGTGTTGTAAATCTACGACAGGGTACCATCGGCTTTACCTCCCTTCCGAAGGAAGTCACATTTAGGTTTTTACGCTATAGCGCGTTGCTATTCCAAGCTTATAATATATATAGAGGGTGTCAAAATAATATATACACACTTTCACAGTAGATATCTATTTAATATACTTCAAATTTGGACCGAAAAACAAAAGTAATGTGTAGTATAATGTTCTGTAAACAGATTTGACTCACATACATTATTATAGCGTTGCTACGTGACAAGTAAATCAACAATGAAAAAATGAAGCCAAGATTATCGTAAATCAACAATGAACAAATGAACCCAAGATTATCCTATGATGTTCTGTAAACAGATGTGACTCACATTACGTTGTGCTAGCGTTGTTATAAAAATGGAGTCATGATTGTCGTTTGAACAGCGAAAGGCAATTTTGAAGTGGTATTGGAAAACCGAGAATGTTGGTGAAGTTCATAGACAATGGAGACGTGTGTATAGAACAGAACCGCCAATGCGAGTAACAACTGCAGGCATTCGAAACAAATTGAGACTCATGGTACCGTATGCGATGTTCACAAGCGCAGATCTGGGATACCTAGCGCAGCAACAAGCCCCGCGTCCTCAGCTATGGTTTTGGAACGTTTTGAGCAATCACCACAGAAATCTACAAAGATGTGCAAGTGAGACTGGAATTATCAGAACCACCGTATGCCGTGTTATTAAAACAGCAAAGTTGAAAGCTTTCATCTTAAGACTTTTGCATTCATTAAATGAAGATGATCCTGATCGGAGTATGCAGTACTGTGAATGGTTTCGAAACATGGTGCAAGAGGATGAGGCCTTCGTACTCAGAAGTGTATCGACGCCGATGGTGGCCATTTTGAGCAACTGTATTAACTGTTAAATTCTAAGATGATTAGTACTCATTATTTTCTGCTTGTGTGAATATTTTTTTTTTTCCTGAAGTGTATATACATTTTTCGCACCCTCTATATTAAATGAGCTTCTGTTATATATTTACACCTAATAAATTTTGTATATAAACTGCTTAATATTAAAATAAGAAAAATTATGTTTGAAAAAGCCATTTGCCTGTTTTAATTTCAGAGATTACCAAAAAAAAAAAAAAAAAAAAAAAAAAAAGTTTCCCCTGTCCTATTCTGGTATTCATTACTAAACTCTTATACCGATAAACTGACCTCCAAACATCTGGCTATTTTGACTAGACATAATCGTGTAATCGTCAACCTACTGTGTAAGTGGGGTAGGATGGAAGGTTGTTTATCACGTGACAGTATTTCTCATTAAAGTTGACTACAGCAGTTTTACTGGTCTAAGAATCAGATAGCAGTATCAAAACTTACAGAAAACTAATCAACTATCTGTCACACGAAATCCCTCCTCAAACTACCCAGTTGGAGCCAAACATTGGTCTCTAATCATTATTACCATTACTTTAATTATTATGTATTAAATTTTGAGGTCGAATATCAAGGAGGACCCAGTACCGACTGGAAACTCTTCAGCAGACATCTGCAAATGATACTTCAATATAAACCCCTCTCCTTCGGCAGTCATCTGCAAATGATACTTCAATATAAACCCCTCTCCTTCGGCAGTCATACTTTGGAAATATTGGTCGTAAATGCAAATAAAACATAGAATCAAGAAGATCTATCAGCAAACATGAAATGTATCGCAACATGGTGCCAATACACAGCTGACTTCGAATTGCATTGGCATGTTAACAAATGAAAAAAAAAAAATTGTGAATTTGTGCAATTTTATTTGAAAATATATTCCACCTATGACTTGGCCGATTTAATTACAATTGGCTTACCCAAGCTACGGATTCATGCAGTTCTTTTACGTTTTACCGTAGTACGTTCTTCCGCGTTATGACTCAGAGATGACGCAGCACGACTAAGACCAGCAGGTGCACAATGTCCATTTCGTGTCCTCTTTGCAATTGCGTGTACCGTTCTTTAGCTTCCGTCATCTCTACCCAACTTTCCTGAGAAGTGAATTCCACAAGTCTCGGCATCTAAAACGCGTTTCCTTTGTCCCAATGTCAACAAATACAAACGCTCCTATTTTCCGAATAGCGTGATTGACTGAAGATTTTTTTTTAATGAATAGCACATGTGCGCCGGAGCCTATGAAAGCAACCAAAGCGTTCACGGGTACACTCATCACAACCACGCATTGCCCTCAATCAAAGCAAACTCTTTTCATTAGCCATTGGAGAGAAAATGTCATATGTGTGTACCATGCTGATCTTTACAGCGTCAATAATAATCACAATAACATTTTTTATTGTCTTAATGGCAACATGAAGTGGCCAAACATTGTCGATATTTTCCATTGTCCTGAACAACGTCATATACGATATTATTAAATATTCTATAATAAATGAAATTACGGAGTTCTCTCACAATGCTATTACTTTTAGATAGAGAAACAGTCATCACTACGTAAATCTGAGCAAGTAGCATAATCTATCCTCCTATTACCTTAAGGAAGGTTTATAACACAAAGTTTAAATCGGAACATAGAATTCTTCACCAAGCATTACCGTACACTTAGTTCTCTTTTCTAAACCCCCCTCAATTTTTATTTTCCTCTGTACTCATGCCTAATTACACTACACTACAAAATTATTAAGAATAGCATTTTTAAGAGAGTCAATAAATGTTTCATTATATTCTGGAAAAATCTAATTTCTTTTAGAGTAGATGCAGAATCGTTTTCGTAAGAAACGTGAAGAAGCATGTAATGCGTAAATGTTAAGCTGTTTTGCAACCATTTAAAACAAATGTTGTACATAATAGAAAAAATTATTGAAAATTAATCGTTTTTAAACATATTGAATTGCTAAAAAAAATTGAAATAATAGCAACATCCATGGGTTGCGATAGGTTTGAAGTGTTCACACCTTTAGAGGCCATGGTCACTAAACCATGATCTTTGCTCTCTAGTGTTAGGAAATTAAAGGGAGTGAAGCCATACACGTTGCCTGGGGCTTCCTATCTTCAAGTGGGGTAATAAGAGAGGAACTTTGCACCGTTATATACAACGTAAACTTAGGTCCAATGGGAATCGGCTCTTGACCCACAATACGGATGTTTTCTGTGACCCTCGTGTGCCACATGCCATCGCAGCTACCTAACCCAAAATGATAAAATGCATTAATGTTACAACGCATTCCCAAGCTACAACAAGCTCGCTCTAAACCGCTCAGACGGAAACTTTGTCGTAAGGAATGAAAATAGACAAACTTCACCCATGGCTCTTGACGGGTTCACGCAGACCACAACACTACATGCTCTCACACTTACCCAAACGCAAAAAGTGCAACTTCCTCTGTATTTTGCAGCCAAAATGAATTCTTTATTAAACCATTATAACTTTTCTAAAGCTAAACCCCTAGTTAATAACATCTATATTATCATTTTTAATCTTTTTAACATTAAAATGAAGTCAAAACTTTTGAATACTTATCTGATTCCCAAAAAGATTATACAAATGAGAAAAAAAAGTAGCTTTACATGGGTAATTGATTTCGTAATAACTATCACAGAAAACTGTGAACTCTAATCAATGTTTACAATGCCTTTAACACTGCTGACGACCTTTTTGTGGCATTTAAAAAAAAATGCACAATTCAACCTCCTTATATTATTACTATTATTCTTACATTGTTGTTATAATTTGCTTAGAAATGTTATGACAAACTCCTACATATAAGAACTGCAGTTCTATATGAACTGAAAAGCATTGTTTGAAAACTGTGCTTAATTGTCAAGGAGTTCTAAAAAAAAATGTCCAAAACCAGAGGTCCTTTTATCTCCCAGATAACACAAACAGCTAACCTTAAAAGTATACAAAATCACAAAGAAAATGTTCCATGAATTACGTAGAGACCTTAAAAAAACAAACAAAAAAGGTGGCAGTTTCTGCTGCTAAATTCAACTTTTCCATTAATCTAGGGCTTTCTCGAAAAACTTGTGCAGCTAATTGTAAATAAATTACTTCCACACTGTAAATTTAACACCAACCTTAAAAGCTAAATTCAGCACTAAAAGTGTGTAATGTAGCAAACATTTCAAAAAGGAAAGAAATTCCAGCATTATTAAAAGCTAAAGAAATATGCTTTATTCTCTTTTAACTGATCAAATCTAGGATCATCTGCACTGTCATTAACTTTTTAATTCCATTCAAAAGTTGCAAGATCTTGTGAAATTAGTTAGAGAACAATTTGGAGATAAAATAGAATGTCAATTTCACTTTGACCCTCCAATAACTAATTAATACAAATACGAGAATCCCCCCCCCCTAAGTTAAAAAGGGTACCAGAATGTATTTTAAATCTTCAGATAACCTGGCATTCACAGTATATGACATGTCAGTGTCACCATGTCACATTTATATACTTTAATAGCCTGATTCTACATCCTCCCCTTAGTGTCCTGGAAAGCTTTATCTTTGGGAATATGCTGGAAGGCACACCCTCCACAATATAATCAAAGAAAGGTAACTTTGCAACATAAGAGAAGATGAATACTTAACAATATCTAACAGTAGGAAAATAGTTTAATTGACTGACGGTAGTAAAAAATATATAACATATGTTAAATGATTTCATATTAGGATGACAGCAAGCTATAATTAACAGAAAACAACTTTAAAAGTGCAAATGACATAAATGTATCTCAGTAATGTATCATTTTAAATATTTGTGAAACATTTAAAATATTAATCTTGAAGTTTTGGAGTCATAAATCTTGAAAGCTTTGAATCTTTAAAACTCTGCTTTCAAATAATAATTAACAAATTAAATAAATGACTAAGTGTTGTCCTTAATTACAATAACTTTGATAACTTGGATTACAAAGGAACATTCTGAGAAAATATTATAAAAAAGGAAAACTTTAAGTCAATATAAAACAACAGAATCAAAAACTTTACTATAAAATGTTTCAAAACTATGTTTTGCCTCGGTCACTGGGTGTATATATTATGAAGAAGGCCCTGAGTCTATCAATTTTTAATTAAGAGCCAAAATGTTTATGCAACCCACCCCATCAAAGTCTCCTTTCTGTGTGTCAAAACAAGAGCAATAAGCACACTGTCCAGCATGACTACAACACCAAATTCATGAACATTCGATGAGCTTGAACCAATGGCAAATTCAGTGTACTCAGTGTACCATGCTCACATGGCTAGGCAATGAAGAAATGAAAAAGAGAGAGGGAAGGACAACAGGAATTTATGCAGAACAGCACACAGTAAATGGTAGTTTCATGTATGGTCATTGCACAGAAAGAAATGGTAGTTAAGTTGAGTCAACCTTCATCCGGAATGAATGTGGCCCAATGTTAGGCCCTTCTGTACAGAACCATTGTAATAAGGAATGCAGTATTAAGCAAGGATGCCATAGCCAGGATGACCTGCACGTGTGTGAACTGATGGAACATGTGCAGTAATTGTCCAGCTCATGAAAATTTGCGATAAATTCTACTTGAATTACAGGGAGAAACTGGCATTAAGAAATAAACCATTCACATAATTAAATGGGAACAGCTTCATCAGCATAAAGTTGCATCAAAGTGGTGCCACCTGCACTCACTGAAGACATAAGCAGATGATTAACTCAATGGCCGTTTATGGTCATCTGCTTCCTGCCCTACCCTGCATGTAGTATACATACTCTTGTATTGTTCATACATTCTATGCCCTGTTCTATCATTTAGAGACTTTTTCAAGTTTCAAACCATTCTTACATTCTCCAGAAAAAAATTTTGCATGACTTATATATAACAAATTAAATTCAATAAAGTCACAAGCATATCAATTAAGAAGAAAGGCAAACCAGCAAGTGAGTTGGACAGTTAGAGGCCTACATCCTTAACCTCAGTACTTGCTAAAACAATGGAAAATATGGTCACAAGATTAATGTATTATCTGGAATCTCAAAATCTTCTTTCAAGCCATAAAGCAGGTTTCAGAAAGCAATATACAACAATTACCCAGGTATTACATTTAACACAAAATATTAAAAATTTCTTCAACAAAACAGAAACAATATTACTCTCTTTGTTGACTTTAAAAATGCCTTCAACAAAGCACGGAGAAAGATACTTATTTATAAGATGAGTAATATTGGGATATGAGGAGACTTGTATAGATAGTTCATGGAACTATTATCGCAATGATACATAGCTGAAAATAGAAAAATATCCTCTCTAAATAGCATATAACTAAAATAGGCCTTTCTCAAGATGCTGTCTCCAGTCCAATTCTTTTTAATATTTTGATAGATGACATCAACAAAATATTAGCTGACTTTCCAAATGCTAATATGGGATTGTTTGCAGGTCATATCACCATATAGATTAGCTAAAAATTAGTCAGAATAACATTACAAAAAAAACTAGAAAATGAAATGCAGAAAATGATCAATAGCATGGAAAAATGGGCATCAACCAACAATATGGAAGTAACACTAAAAAGACAATTTTTCAGCTCAACACACTACAGGTGATTTGAACTTATCAATAATGAACTACTACAAGAGAAAGTACTAAATATCTTGGAATAATGCTTGACAAAAAACTTTACTTCTCTGAACAAATTGGCAATATAATTAAGAAAGTGAATAAAAAAACAACATATTAAGAAGACTAGCACGCTTCAAATTGGTAAATTCATAAGTTTTTTAATAAAATGTACAAAAGCTACGTAATGCCCTATTTATTCTACAGAAGTGAGATAATATTCACAATAAACCAACTAACTTAAGACTAAATTGGATACAATACAGTCTTGGTCATCAAGAATAATAACAGAAGCCATAAAAACAACACCTATTTGCAATGCAGAGCATTACTTACAACCTACCAATTAAAACAGAGTTAGATATTAAAATGCAATACTGGGAGAGAAATTAAAAAGTAATCAAATGGTTTCATATTCCTGAAAGCACACAACGATTAAAAAAACAACAGATTTTCAAAAATTACATGCAGAAAGAAGATTTGGACAACATTTAAAAAAAAAAAGCAGTAAAGCTGCCATCATAACAACTGACCCTTTACAATATATAGATATCAACATGAAACTAAATCTGAATGCAATGGTCTCCAAAAAGAACTACCTACATGAAATATTAAGATTGACAGCACTTAGTACACTAAACAATTATTATCCAACTGATAATAGGTGTACAGTATATACAAATGAATCACTTAAAAATAGAGCAGAACACTTTGAAATACACTGTGAAGAATTATCTCAATATACATCTTTGAGACAGTATATTTTATCTAATAAAGCACCAGGTCTTACATAGTTTTATCCCCCATTTCACGGCAGTTGGCAGGGTGGTAACTTCTAGTGAAACAGATGTAATGTCCATTTAATTTCTAATAATTAAACTGTTATTGCAGTGAAAATAAGCATGTACTTTATTACAGATGTTGGGAATGTTGCCCTGCTAAATCCACATGTTTCTGGCATTTTCATTCACACACATCAATTCAACTTCCAAAATTGAGTTAATTTCTTGCCAAATATTTTCTTTTACTTCTGTGTGCGGGTTTGTTTCATAAAATTTATTTTCAGTTTACCTCCCCAAAAATTATACATCTTTCTACATTTATGGTATTTTCCAAAAAAAAAAAAAAAAGGATAAGATATATTACTCTGTAAGCATTTACTATGCACTATACACCAATTTTTTCATCATGCAAGGGGTTTCATGTATAGAATCAGATTTTTCTGTACTACATTACCTGAAAATTTGTATCAAAACATAACCAACTAAAGAAGTTATGCTTCATCTGTAAAAATATTAAGCATGTATCAATTACTCTATCATTAACATTCCATAACATTCAATTACAGAAATTTACTCAAATACTAAAATAACCTGCCTGCAATTCATGGATCAGTGGCCTTGTATGTTTTCATGCTAAAATCAATTCAAATTCTGAAACATGATCTGATGCATATGAATGCTGATTTGTAAAAAGATGCCAGTATAGATGAAGAAGGATAATATTTCCAACATCTCATGTCATAAGGTAGGTGCTTATTTTCATTTTAATTGTAGTTGTAATGGCGAGAACTTGAATCAGCTGCACAGATATTCATGCACTTCATTGAGAGTTACAACACTAACTGCCAACTCACCAGCTGCCATAAAATGGGTGACGAAACCATGAAAGACCCATGTATACTTATTCAATTAAGTACAAGGGTAAGTCATTAAGTGACTTACAAATGGATATAGAACTTAAATAAGAGTATTGATTTGAAAAATACTTTTATTTTCAGTATAACCTTCTCGTATATTGAGGCACTTGTCACAAGCCCCTGAAATCAACAGCATAAATTCTTTGCGCTGCTTTTGGAGCCAGTGGTGACTTTCCTTGCTACAGCTTCATCATCAGTAAAATGTTCACCCAAAAGATTATATTTAAGAGGGCCAAACAAATGCAAGTTACTTAGAGCAAGGTTGTGGCTATACAGAGGATGCCAGAGGACTTCCACTTTCACAGCATTTCATTTGTCTTGTTAGCAATACAAGGACATGCATTGTCATGTAAAAACAACATGGGTTTGGGGAGGAGAGCTAGTTGCTTCGGTTGAATGGCATTATGAAGTTTCCTGAGGATGTTATAATAGGAATCAGCATTTACAGTTTGCCATTAAGGCTGGAATTTGGTGAGCGTATGCCTTCTTGATCTCAGAAGACTGTGAGCATCACTTTCCAGGCAAATGGTGTCACTTTAACTTTTTTTTTACAGATGACGCAAGATGTTTCTAATACATTGACACATGCTTTGTCTTGGGCAAATGGTGAACCCAAGGCTCATCACCTCTGACAATTTGGGCTAGGATATCATGTCGTATATTTTGATAGAGATCAAGATGCTGTAATGCCAGACCCATTCTTTGCATTTTGTGTTGTCAGGCCATGCTGTGTGAACAACCAATAGCAATGGTAATAGTCTCTATAGTAACCCTTCTGTCTGATGGAATTAAGCCTTCACTTCATTGCAAATTCATCTCTGTGGCAATCTTCATTAGCTGGATGGCGCAGTGTTTATCTTCAATATGCATCCGCTCTTAGGGGACTTCTACACCCCATTGTAAACAGCTTCATTTTTAAGGCACTTCTCTCCATATGGAAAGCATTTCTTTATGAATATTCTTTGATTTCATACCTTTTTCCCATAAAAATTGCACAACAGAGCACTGCTTGATAGTTGTGCACTAACTCAGAGGTGCTGACATCTTGCGACCTTTGTTTTGCAATGTGAACATCGATTGTCAAATGACCAATTGTCCCTTGATTAATGCTGAAGTCTAGTGTCAATAGTCTTAGGTATCTTATTTATTCTTGTAGTACCCCACATCAATTTGTAGCTTAATGACTTGCCTTTGTATTATTAGCATGAATGCAATACTTTATAAGATACAGCTCTAGGATAAATTTCCTGGAAAACTGGATTTGATATTGCTACCGAGTATAATGCTCCTTAGAGACTAGCATAACAGTCTGATAAAAAGTTACTTTAAAAAGTACTTCAATAAAATGTAATATATGAATGACTTTCTCTACCATCACATACTAATCACAATTCTGTGTTTTCAGATTCTGCTAGCTGTAATCTGCTTGGTTGCTCTGGCTGGAACCTGTTTATGCAACACACACTCAGAAGCACTCAGCAGAGTTCGTCGAGAGCCACCAGTCTACAGAGGCAACCAAAGACCACCTTCCAAATCAGCTCCCAGACCAGTCAAATCTTCATATAAACCTCCAAGATCAAAATATTCAACTCCAAAACAGAGTTATAGACCACCAAAAGCTAGCTTTAGACCCCCAAAAGCCAGCTACAGGCCACCTCAGAAAGCCCATTTCCCCCCAGTTTTAAAGACTAGTTATGGTCCACCTGCACAGGCCAGTTACAGACCAGCTTCAAAGGCCAGTTACAGACAACCTACAAAGACAGTCTATAAATCACCACTAGATTCTTACAGTGCAGCAACTAATTCTTATGAGCTACCCCCAGACTCATATGGACCTCCAAGTTCCTATGGGGCACCATCAAGTTCATATGAGGCACCACTATCCAGTTCGTACAAAGTCCCTTCAGCTATATATGGTACACCTTCCCTTTCAAGTTCTTATGGAGCACCTTCCAGCTCATACAAAGCTCCTTCGAGTTCATATGGGGCACCTTCCAGCTTATACAAAGCTCCTTCAAGTTCATATGGAGCACCTTCTAGCTCATATGATGCACCATCAGACAGTTCTTACAAAGTACCTTCAACTTTATATGGAGCACCTTCCAGTTCATTTAAAGCACCTTCAAGTTCATACAAAGCATCTTCAAGTTCATATAGTGCACCTTCTAGTTCATATAAAGCACCTTCCAGTTCATATGGCGCACCTTCAAGTTCATACAAACTGCCTTCAAGTCTGTATGGGACACCTTCTAGTTCATATAAAGCACCTTCCACATCATATGGAGCACCAACTAGCTCATATGAAGAGCCTTTCAGCTCATACAAAGTACCTTCCATACCCAGTTCATATGGTGCACCTTCTGGTTCATATGGAGTACCCTCTAAGTCATACAAAGCACCATCCACCAAGTATGATGCTCCATCCATTTCATTTGGGTCTCCTAAGCCATCTCCACCCAAGACAAGCTATGGTGCACCTTCAGATACTTATAGACAACCTGCAGCACCATCAGATTCTTATGGCCCTCCATCAAAAGGTATATCTAGCTCCTATGGTGCTCCTTCAAAAGACATTTCTGACTCTTACAGTCCTCCTGGTGTGCCTTTAAATAGTTATAGTCCCTCTAGTGATTCCTTTACCCCATTAAATTCTTATGGAGCACCATCAAGCAGCTATAGTGCCCCTATCAGTCCTCCATCTCCATCATATGGCACTCCCTCTAAAGGCATATCTAGTTACACTCAATTCAGTCCACCTAAAGGAAGCTATGGTGCCCCTGGAAAGGCTACACCAAGCTCAGGCTATGCAGCTCCAGATGCTGCTTATTTAGAGTCCTATCAGCCTTCCTTACCAACTGGCTATGGAACAGTATCTGATTCATATAGTAATTATGATACTCCTTCTTCTTCTGTTTCCTTTAACTTTCCCTCGTTCAGTGATTCTTACACTGCATCATCCAACAAACATAGATCATCAGTAAACTTTGATTCTCAACAAGTTGGTACAGCTCATTCTCCAAGCAGACAACACAAGACAACAGGAACTATAAGATTCGAAGATGACCATGTCAGTGCCACTCAGCAACACCAAAGCATTGCCAACAGAGCTGCAGGACCAAATTTTCAGAACCCTCTGTTAAAGAAAAGTGAAAAGAACATTTCTTCAAACACTCCAGCAGTGTTTCAATATGAAGAAACTCTTGTCAATTTCCCAGCATCACAATCACGAAGTACTCACCATGACGAAAAACAACATGCAACAACAGATTCACCTCAACATGCTGATTTTGGATCAAAAATCAGGAACAGGGAGCAATCCCAAGGTGTATTGCAACGTTCAGATGTAAATGTTTCAAGCAATATTTACAATAAAGCAACAGAGGAAAATAAAAGACATTCACCATCTTCAGCAGCAGCATCCCATATCTGGGAAGCAACAACAGAAAAAAGTCTTCTAGCAAATGAAAATAGATAATATTGAAAACAAAATATTTGTTAAAAAATTACTCTATTAAATTATTTTGTATGCATTAAAACCCAAAATATATCTTTTTTTAAAGATAGACGCTCTTTTAGACAATGGACAATCACTTTTTATAACTTTAACTTTTTTATTTCTTTTGTTTAAATGCTTTCAGAAGAACATGCAAAATCAATAATTTTACTAAGGCATTACCAGAATCTGTACTAATTTTGTACATTTATACCATAAAAATAATTATGATTTGGCTTCAAAAGAATCTTGGCAGTATAGCACTGCTAGGAAAGCACAAGAAAAGGCAACTTCAAAAGAACTTTTTACCTTCCTGTCATATCCTGTAGTGTTAACCTGCTTTGTATTAAAGTTTAATGCCTGGTAATTTCCTCTGTTGCAAACTAATGTTACTTCAAAGTTGGATTATAATGATAAATCAATTTCTCACTCTAAGAGCCTAACTCAGGGATAGATTTATTTTTGTCTTTTGTTTTAGTACCACAAAGACATCATCTCTGGTGATTTGAAAAGTTCTAGGAATGATCTACAAATAATGATGACAGTTCCAAGCTTGTTATGATATCAAAACTCCACCATCCTAGGAACACATCTGCAATGATATACCTATGTTCAATGGAGAGCAGTGGAAAACAAAGTTTTCCATTTTCATCACACTCAAATATGTGCTGCAGTAATTAGCTATATACACTATAGCTGAACAGGTATCATTGCAGATATTTTCATAGGATGATGGAGTATAGTATTTATGTAATAAAGAAGGGTATGAAAGCAACGGAAACTCATACCAAAATGAATAACATTTAGAGAACTCTGCTGCTTTATTTTTAACAGTTTCAAAGTTTCATAGCTTAAATGAGGTCAGGAGCTTGAAAGATTGTAGTGCTCAGCTAAGATCTGCTGCAACATGCAAAATTATTGAAAAAATTCATGATAGGATCATAATTAAAGGTAATTAAAACAATTTAAGCTAAAGGTGAATAGCTATATCAAATTTGATGAGGAATAGTCTGCCAGAATTTCAGGCTGTGATCAGAATGCAAATTTTTAAACAAAAATTAGCATCTGTATCTAGAGTAATCCAACAAATAATTTATTGATTCATGAAAAATGATGAAACCAGCGTACATTACAATACTCCAGAAATAAAATTGCATTCAAAACAATGGAAAGATTGTGATTCTCCACCACCAAATTCAAGTCCATTGAGTTGGCCAGAAAGATTACAGTTTCAGTTTTCTTGGATGCTAAAGGAGTTCTGCTGATCCACTGGCTTTCTACTGCTGCAACCATTACTGGAGAATATATACAAACCTCCTGGACCAACTGAAGAATACAAATATACAATAAAAGGTTTTTTTATAAATGAAGAAAGGGACCTTTCATCAAAATAATGCTGAAAAAAAATTTTGACAGATGGCTAAATAAAGGCATTGAGAATTTTACAGCTGAAGGAATCTGACTTTGGTGATGATAGAAAGGCTTTGGAATCACTACGCAAAGGGCATTTATATTCATGAGGAGTAAGTTTAAAGTAAAAAAGAACTGTTTGAAACAATGAATTCTGCTTTTCATACTTCATTCTTATAACTATTCAAATTATTCTTGTACAATCAAAAGATATGCAAAAAAATAAAGTTTTAAATTAAATTCAATCATAGAGGTTTCTAAAAGACGGCAATACTAATAAACTTGTATTCCAAATTTTCACAGTGTTATCAAATATTCAAGTTTTTAAAATGTGTGATGTTCTTTATTTTCAGTAATAAAAAATACTTTGTACAGTCAAGGGAAAGGGGTTTTATGTAAGCATTAATTTATTTAAAAGTAAATAAATAAGATGAACAAAGTGGAAGAATTATGATGAAGCAATTATGAAATTTTACCATTCTATAGTCATAGATGCAATGTAGCTATAACATTCTCTTCCGTTCAAATGTGCAAAGATTTCCAACATATCCAGTATAATTGTTGCCTAAAATTTGACATACTAGTAGAGTGAAAAAGAAGCCAAACATGTGTAGAAACTTTTGCTATAGAGGAAATGAAATCTTTTACATTACACCATCTTCAAAGTAAGGTTCCTTGGGCAGTGAAACACTTCTGCCAGCAGGAGATTGTACTACTTTCTACTTTTCAAAACAGTCCTGCAATCCATCTTTGACCACTTCCTGCAGAGCACATGTCTTCACCTCTTCAGTCAACATAAACCTTACATTTTGTGAAAAATTCACTCACCTGGAGCAACATGGTAAGGGCACTATGATGAAGAACCTAATCCTTTCCTTGCCACAAATGAGGCCTTTTTCATCAAACTGCACCTTTAAAATGCCCAAAAATGGCAATATATGTCTTCTTATTGTCAGTTCAGCTTTCAGGAATGAATTTGAGATAGCTGTACACTATGTTAGTTACAATTGATCAACTATTATTTCTATGCAGCTGCAGTCTGTCATATATGCCTGGGAATATATACTGTACTCCACGAAAGTAAGGCAAAAAAAATTCCCTAATTAAAATGGCACAGCCTGGTAAATTTCCATTTCTTCATGCTTCAGTTATAGTTTAAAAATATGAAGAATGGCAATTAATTATCCTTCTAAAATATTAAATTAATTATTTTTCTCAATTAAATGACTCCTCTTCTAGCTTTCAGTCCTTTATGGAAGTTGCTTTGGGAAAGGCACAGGCAAGCAAAGATTAAATAAATGATTCATCCAGCACCTACCTTTTTTTCAATGAAGGTCTTCCACTGTGACTCCTGACAGTAAGCCTGGAAATCATCAAAGAAAGCAGGTCCAGCCTGTGTTTGTGGCAAATCAGGCAAGTGCGTTGGGAGCCCCAATATCATAGCCAGTTTCTCTAGCAAGGCCTTTACCACTGGGATCAGGAATGAATAATGTTCCTGATTATTCACTGCAGCAAGAGAAAAGATGCTTTATTGAAAAGCACAGCACTACATAAAATCCAAGTCATTTCAAAACAATGAGTTTATACTGTTTACTAGTGCATCAGACTCAATTAATGTTGATTTCAAAAATGTCTAAATTAAATTAATAACATAGAAAATGTTCTACTATGAAATGAAGGCTTACTGAATTTAAATAAATGTCAGCATTTCTTATTTACCTGCTAATTATGATTAGAAAAAAAAAAATCTAAGAAAGGTCTAAAATTATAAAAGTGTGGTTAGGAAATTACAGATTTAGATTTAGTAACACTGGAATCCTTAATTATTTGAAAGCAGATAATGTGCTGACTTACAGGTTTGTATTAAACTATGAAAAGAAAAATTTTATTAATGAGTAAAGCAAGCGAACAAAGGTATTTATAATTTGTCTTAGTTTAATAAACTAGTGTTAGTTAAGACGAATAATTCCAGTACATTTTTAAATGATTATAAGTTTCAACACCTCATTGGTCTAGTTAGCATTGCTGACTGCTTCCATAGAAACCTAGGTTCAATTTCCGGTACCTTCTTAAGAATTTTTTTAAATTAGGGAGGTTTGGAATGGAGTCCACTCAGCCTGATGAGGACAATTGGGAAGTAGTGGCATTCTTTGATCACGAAAGCCAAGAGATAGGGGGACAGCTGGGTGCCAGTATGCTGATCACATGCCCCCTGCAATACTGCCCTCTGTCAATGAAATTGTAAGATGGAGGTACAGGAAGCAGAGGTTGCCATGGCAGGTCAAGGCTCACCTGGGCTCTAGCACCAAATGAGAAGAATAAATTTCAACCAAGTTTATTTTTCTTTCATTAGTAATAAAATGCTACAAAAATTTATAAAAACAACCCAACCACTTGAAACTGTAACATAACAGTGAAGATGTAACATTAGACTTAAAATTACATATTACTACTTTGATGCTTAGATAGCTGAAAGCAGAAATCAGAAAGTCAATCATAAGAATATAATTTTCAAACATTCTTAATGGTAACTGAATAATAAATTAAGTTCAATGAAAAAAAAATAAGTGTGTTCCAAAATGAATTACTGCAGTTAGCAAAAATTGAAACCTGAAGGATTAGGTTAAAACCCTGAAATTTTCTACAACTCCTTTGGTGCACTGGTGATTTCAGATTTTGGGGGATAGAGTCATGGGCTGCCAACCAGTGGTGACAGTATCTTGGAGGTCGTAGATAATCCTCTTCTCATCACTTTGACCATAGTCAATCAAGAAAGTGATCCTTCTGCTGATATGTCAACAATGCCAAACAGGCATCAGCTTGTGCCACCTTCTGAGCACTCTGTGAAACCCAGTGACTGAGTTCATGTCTTTTTTCTAGCTGATGAAAATGGATCCATATGATTTCTGTGCCATTTCCTCACAAGTCTGATTGTTGTCTAGATAGTTGCTAAGAGAGCCTCATTATCCAATGTGTCGGCTATTTCTGCCAATGCCTTCCTGGAACTCTGTGAACCATTTTTGCACTGTCCATTAATTCACAGCATTGGCAGTAAAGATGGGCAATATTTTTTGCACTGCTACAGTTGCAATGGTTTCCAATTTAACTTCAGAGAGCATACAAACTTGTGACTTAACATTACAGAGAGAGTCACCCTCTGGAATTGCTACACCTCCTTTCATGAAATGGCAGCAGAGGGCAGCAGAGAGAGGCAAACCTAATTCCAGATTTATCCTTACAAGCTGTAAGCAGCTGCAGGCTGCAGTCCCAAACCATAGCAAAGAAAGACGATTGGTTACGATTTTAGTAGTCTCAATTACTTTAAGCAAATATTTTCCACACTGAGCATGAAGCCTTGCTAGCTCAGTAGGTTAGACCATCATGCTAATGATGTGAGGGTCATGAGTATGATTCCCTATGGGTTTTTTTCTCTTTTTTTCCTTAATTGTAATTTTTTTTTTCTGTCAGAATAAACAAATGTTGCTAATTGTTTTATCTTATAATTTTTCTACACTATTCTTAATTGAATAAATGTTACTTTTTCATAGGTTAAATTAGTTCTGTTTAAGTTTAACAAAAAATAGTAGAACATAAAAAAAGTAATTCATACATTAGGTTAATTTAAGTTAATTTAGATTAATAAAAAAATAATAGAGCATACAAAAAATAATACTATTACATAACACTATTTTCTACACCATACTTAATCCAATATAAATGTTACTTTTTCATACGTTAGGTTAATTTAAATTTAACAAAAAGTAAAATAAAATTTGACTCCATAACAACACTGTTTATCGTATCATAACCAGTTCACTTTATTTACTATGGTTAGGGACTAATAAGGGGATCCCTCCCTTTACCAGGGGATGTTGTGGTATACAATCTTTTCACAGAGGTCTGCACATCCCGTAGGTTTTTACATTAGGACGGCACCTAAAGCTATTCCGACCAGCAGTTCGGCTGTAGACGTTTGCGACGCCCAGACGAGCTAAGTTGCCTTAGCTACCAGATTCTTACTGATGGAAAGGTCTCATCTAGCAGGACCTACTCGTGTTATAGAGATGAGTCATCCCAGCATTAAGGTAGCCACCACCCTACCTATAAACGACAGCGATTCAGGCGCACCTGCCCCCAGGGTACACGCCATAAGCACTCCCTGGGACACGCTGCCGTCGTGAGTACTCAATTTCCCGTGAGTTTCGGGACCAACTGCCAAGCCGAGTCCAACCCAATCCGGACAACTCCCTTGCGGGAGGGGCTCGTTTCAAGTCCGGCCCGACTCCTTCTAGTAACGTCAGAAGTACCACGGGTACTCAGGGTCCGCAGAGCCCGCACCAGGAGCATCTGAAGAGCAACGACCGTAGCCGCGCCCACCCCCTTACGGGCTGCTTACAACTTGTAACATAACATCAATTAATTCCAGTCAACTAATGTAGACAAAGATGTACAGCATTCTTCATGCCAGCCTGTTGGCCTAGTTAGATAGAGCACTGTGCTTGCAACAGGAGGAGGGTAGTGGATTCAATTCCCCCCAGGACATAGTTTGTTCATTTTTTTGTTGCTGTTCCTCCCCCTCCCCTTTTATTATTTCTCTACACTTCACTTACTTAGAAATAATCAATATTACAAATAAAAGAATATTTGTTGTCCTCCCTAAAGAACAGTAATTGAAGTGTAGAGAAATAATAAAAAAAGGGGGGAAGGAACAACAACAACAAAAAAATGAACAAACTATGTCCTGGGGGGAATTGAATCCACTACCCTCCTCCTGTTGCAAGCACAGTGCTCTATCTAACTAGGCCAACAGGCTGGCATGAAGAATGCTGTACATCTTTGTCTACATTAGTTGACTGGAATTAATTGATGTTATATTACAAGTTGTAAGCAGCTACAGCTGCAGTCCCTAGCCATAGTAAATAAAGTGGACAGTTATGATACGATAAATAGTGTTGTTATGGAGTAAAATTTTATTTTACTTTTTGTTAAACTTAAATTAACCTAACGTATGAAAAAGTAACATTTATATTGGATTAAGTATGGTGTAGAAAATAGTGTTATGTAATAGTATTATTTTTTGTATGCTCTGTTATTTTTTTGTTAAGCTAAATTAACTTAAATTAACCTAATGTATGAATTACTTTTTTTATGTTCTACTATTTTTTGTTAAACTTAAACAGTACTAATTTAACCTATGAAAAAGTAACATTTATTCAATTAAGAATAGTGTAGAAAAATTATAAAGATAAAACAATTAGCAACATTTGTTTATTCTGACAGAAAAAAAAAGATTACAATTAAGGAAAAAAAGAGAAAAAAACCCATAGGGAATCATACTTGGGACCCTCACACCATTAGCATGATGGTCTAACCTACTGAGCTAGCAAGGCTTTATGCTCAGTGTGGAAAATATTTGCTTAAAGTAATTGAGACTACTAAAATCATAACCAATCGTCTTTCTTTGCTATGGTTTGGGACTGCAGCCTGCAGCTGCTTTCAGCTTGTAAGGATAAATCTGGAATTGGGTTCGCCTCTCTCAGCTGCTCTCTGCTGCCATTTCGTGAAAGGAGGTGTAAACATTGACATTACAATGTCCTTAGATCTTAAAGACTAAGGAAATAGTCTCCAAAAGTAAAAGAAAAGCTGAAAAAATTAATTAATGACCTTACTGGTGACAAGACACAAACTACTGTGAAGAAGGTACATTTTCAAATGGATATAAAAAAAAAATCTCTGCACAGAGTGGTGGAAAAATCACTGTTTTATTATAACAATAATAATGAATACTAAAGCAACTGATTTTTTTCTTTGAAAATGTGGAATAAGGGAGGTTATAATCTAGTTATTAATCAATGGAAAGGTAGACTTAGTTCTCTGCCAACAACTTGTAAAGTAATCTACAATTTTTGACAGGTATAAGCGTATGTAATACATTGTCTAAAATCAGGTAAGCCTAATGCTAATTGTTGTATGGATTCTAAACAAATCCAAACACCAACTGACAACAGAAAAGTAATTTTGAGATAATCAATTCAAAAAATTCAAATCTTATATTCCACACCTGATACATGGTCTATTGGAAGATGATACTCATCACAAGCTGGAGGCTTGTGAACTCATGGAATGAATTTAGTGCAGGAAATCCAAATTGTTTGGAGTGACAAAATAACCGTCAAATTGTCCAATCATGATAACCACATCTGTACATACCAAAACATTTAAAACCACAGCAATGTACTAAAATCATATTAATCACAACAGGCATTACAGTCTGAGGTGCAATTTTATGTCACAGGATACTCAGTCCATAGCACTGTAATTGTGAGAATTATATGGAAATGCTGAAAAAATATGCAGTTCTAGATGCATTACAGTAATTATGATTCCATGTACTTCCAAATGCTAATACTCCAATGCACTATACCATTAGTATGAAGAACTACATCAAAGAATTAAGATTATTGCATGATTGAATCAATGATCTTAATTATATGATTAGCTTCACTGTACAATTAGCATTTCAAGTACATCAAAGAAATTAATTTTAAATTTAATACAGCAGGGAAAATGGTAATGTCATCAGAAGGAGAGACCAATTGAAATGCCATCAAAATTGCAAGACCCCACTCCAATGGATTTCTTAAGCGAACTAGTCAAAGACAAAGCTGGAGTCTAAAATTGGTTAACACAGGTGGCACTTGGTAAAGCTGCATTCATATGCATATTCATATCATATTTACATAATGTGGTATTTCAATAAGGTGATTTTGTTTTCATTTGCTACTCTCTATTTGAGTCATTTTCAACCAGCAAGTAGGGGAAGAGAGGAGGTTATTTAGTCCCACTATTTCCTCTCCTTTCAACTCTGTTTCAGAAGTCTGGAGAGTATGTATATTTTTATATGTGACAGGTGCTAGGCCAAGGTGGACTTGAACATAGCAAGCTTCAAGAGTCTTAAGGTGTACATTAGCTCTGAATGGGTGGTGACTCTTGCTCTATCTTTTTATATATATATATATAATTTGAATTGCAAAATAACATACAGGAAGAAATAACCAACATTTCACAAGAAGAGCTGCAACTTGTGACAATATTTTCTTTGAAAATGAAAGCAATGTAAAGCACATTCACAATTTTAACTATGATAAGTTAACCTTTCTTTCTTTGTTCTTTCATTTGATTTAATTTGATGCATATGTATAACTGTATGTGCATCAGTTTGCCAATTCTGTAGGGACTGGAGTGTCAACAATGTGTGCCCATGATCATGGTGCCACAGAGAGCAAGCCAACTTAAACTGATGACACAATTTATCATGTGCCCATGTTTAATTACCATAGAAAAACAATGTTATGCATAGGAGGTACTAACACAAAACACTATGACATATATTTGAAAATGGAGATGGGAAGAGAATTCTAATATAAGAAGACTAACTAGTTATCCTGTATTAAATTTTATTGAACATACTTAAGGAATAGCAACACCAATTGCTGCAATGAAAAGCACAACTAACAACCTGCCAATTAAAACAGTCCTAAATATTAAAATGCCAGAAATTAAAAACAAATCAACACAGGAATAAATGGTTTCATATTCCTGAGAGCACACAACAATTAAACACACAACAGAATTTCAAAAATTACATACAGAAAGAATATTTAGACAAAATAAGCACTAAACCTGCCAATATACCAACTGATCCTTTACAAACATATCAGAGTGAAACTAAATTTGAATACAATTGTCTCCAAGAAGAATGACCTACCTGAGATATTAAGATTGACAGCACTTTGTACACTAAGCAACTATTATCCATCTGATACATGCTGTAGAGTATATATAGATGGATCTCTTAAAAATGGAGAAGCATGTCTTGGAATATACCATGAAGAATTCCCTCAATATACAATTTTGGAAAAGTATACTAACAATTTTGATAGTGAAATAATGGTTATTAAGTCAATAAAGTAGGTTAAGCAAAGCTGCTCTAGCATAAATAAAAGAATTATCTTAAGTGACTCTAAAGCAGTACTACAAATATAATGAATTATAGTTACCCACCATCATACACTATAATTGAAATAAGAAAATTATATCACATACAATCCAGATTAGAAATACGAAATTGTTTTACAATGGATCCCAAGCCATGTGGGATTGAAGGGGAATGAGTTTGCTATTACTTTAGCAAATAAAGGAGCCATCATAAAATTAAAACCATCTTTTGAACTAGAACTCTCCTCTAAATTGAAACTCACAAAAAATTAATAATTTGACAAGAACAACAAAATGTCCAACAAAAACTTAAAGGAAAACCATATAAAGATTTAAATACTTTTAAAAATCTTTTATTGAACCAAGAAAAATTGGAGTTGCCCAATCCTGCTTTAATTGTTGGGCATGATTGCCTGTCAGAACATCTCTTCTGGATGAAATTAGTCAAGGACAGCCCACTGCATAACGATGTGAATACTATCCTAAGCAAAGAACATCTCTTCTGGATGAAATTAGTCAAGGAGAGCCCACTGCCCATTATGTAAGGATGTGATGATACTATCCTAAATAAAGAGAACATCTACTGAAATGCAGCCAACTTGATTGCAAAAACAAATGAAAAATAGCTTGAAAGCTCTTTATTAGAATGCTATGGAAAAAAATTGTATATCAGCATCCCCAATGGTCATTAGCAACCAACCACATTTAAGGAGTAAATCAGGAAACTATATTCAAACACTTTAGGTCGGAAAATACAAAGCATTTCACATAAGAAAAATAAACAAAGAACAGAAATAATGTTTAATAATTGCTGAAAATCTTTAAGTCAGATTTTTAGAATGTCATATCACTGAGAAGACCAGACTATAGGGACTTTGTATATATAAATAAAAACCTTACTGCATGTAAATGAATTAAATGCATACTTTTGGGGGAAGTAAAAATGTTATTACATGTACACTCTGCAAATTATAAAAAAATTCAAATTTTAGCCTTACCTTCAATGGTTTTCTGAATTATTCTATTCATAAAATATAAGAGATAGCCACCCTCCTCTGGGTCCTTCATGTTGCGAGTTTGTATCAATGCATGAAGCTTTGCTGTAGCCATGGCACAGAGCTCTAGATTGGTGTTTGCTGCACAGCTCAGTAGTATTCCTAGAGACAAAGATTGGAGATAAAAAGAAAAAAAAATTAATTGGTTAGTACACTAGAGAGTGAGTGTTAAAGCGCAGGTTTGGAGAATTTTCTTTACACTTATTATCTAAAATGTTTACCAGAAGTTGGTCTTAGAGAAGAGCCTTCAATTCATGGATATGCCTAATCCTTATTGTTCCAAAATTCTGCCACCTGCTTTAAATCCAATTTCTTAATCTTTGTTCACATTTTAACTTCTATTCTTACTGTCCCTGCTAACTATGATAACTAGAAGCAATACAGTGTTATTTCCATTATCTAATGTACAAGAGTGTATAAAAACAATGGAATTGATTTAATTTCATTTACATAAACCGCTATGGAACATGATAGCTTTAACAGTAAAAAGTGAATCCTTCATCTAACAGTGCCCTAAGTGCCATTCATGTGGTACTATTTAATTTTGAGTTACAGGCTGATACATGAAGTCATGTTTACTACTGGGTGATTTTTCCTTTGTCCACAGCTCCACATGCAGTTGGTCATTTGACCAAGCTCTGCAATTCTCATCTTGTTCCCAATCTTGAAAATCAGCCGGAGAGCTGGAGGGGAGGTCAGTATGTACAGAGATTGTTGCAAGAGAAATTCCTTGATATTCAACTTCCAAATCAAACTTCAATTTACAGATTGGTAAATAAACTTCATGAAATGGAAATATTCTTGATAAAAAGCATACACAGTCACATACAGTACTCACAGAAGAAATGTTAGATAGCATTGGACATGCTTTGGAACATTCTTCTAAAAAATCCCTTTGAAGTCTTTCTCAGTAAACAGGAATTTCCTATTCCTTTCTTTGAAAAGCTACGAAACTACTGTATTAAAACCCTATAAAATTACTGTAGTGCAAGAATTTAAATTGGGTGACCCTGTATCAAGGAGTAGATTTTGTGAATGGATTTTGAACAGTGTGCATGATGGAGAAATTGACCCTAATCTAATTTTCTTCAAGTATGAATTTTGGCCCCACCTAAATGGCTATGTTAATTCACAAAACAATTAATAATGGAATTCAAAAAATCTAATCTGCTTCACAAGGAACCCCTGCATGACTAAAAGATAGGAGTGTAGTGCAGCATTATTGGCAAAAGAATAATAGACCCTATTATTTTAGCAAAACAATAGTGATAGGTATATACAGAATATTTTGCAACCCTTTTTCTATGAACTAATTATGAGGGAACATAGATTCACAACTTTCTAACAGGACTCCGTAATAGCACATCAGTCCATGTCACCTTGCATGCAATTCATGAAATATTTTACTAACAACATTTGGTTCCCTTAGTCTCCTGATTTAATGTCCTGTGATTTTTATATCTGGAGAGCATTAATGAAAAAAGTGTACAAAACAAATCCATACATATTAAATTTATTAAAAAATAATATTCATTAAGAAATATCTTTTTATTTCGCAATTTTTGACGATGTCTTGAGTTTCAGCATCTTCTTACTTATAATAGTAAATTTTCTAGGCTTACAGTTGAATAGTCTTTAAGCTAATTATAATTAGGTTGAAATGTATTTAAATAGATTGACATGCTTTAATTAGGTTGATATATATATAAAATTAGGTTGACACATATATAAATAGGTTGACAGCATATAATTAGATTAAAAATATTTTAATTGGGTTGAAATGTATTTAATTATGCTAACATGTATTTAATTAGAATGACATGCTTTTAATTATATTGTCTTGTACTTAATTAGTGTGACATGTATTTAATTAAGCTGAATTGTATTTAATTATGTTAGCATGTTTTAATTAAGTTGAATGCATTTAATTAGGTTGACAGGTTTTTAATTAGGCTGACTTGCATTTATTTATGTTAAAGTGTTTATAATTAGTTAGGTTGACATGCATTTTATTAGGCTGATATGTATTTAATTAGATTAACAAGTATTTCATCAGATTGACATTCATTTTATAAAATTAAAATCATATCACTTCAATCTGCGGATCCTATGAGTTTAGACAGCTTTAAAAGAGTTAATCTAACTCTAGCATACAGATTTCATTTTAAATTACATATTAATTAGGTTGGCCTATATACATTTGGGTTGAAATGTTTTAATTATTGTGACATGTCTAAGAAATATAAGCTCTAAACATTGTAATTTTGCTATTTTTCTACTACCATTGAGTGTAAAATGAGATTGAATAAATATATGGTAAAATAATAAAATACTATATTAATATGCTCACCAAAAGCTAGCTTGGCCATTTCAGTCCACTCTTCACCAGGACCCTCTTGAAACACAAGTAAGGCATCCAACAATCCCAATACTCCATCTAAAAGCTGAAGAATAGGAACAGTTGATGACATCTAGATTGTATAAAGCAACCTTTTAAACAAAAATTGTATTATATAGTGTTTCATTCTACCCATACCTTAATTGAAGCTTTTTTAGATGAATCTTCATTAGGGTCCAATACTACTAAATCATATATCCAACTCATGAGCTGTACAGCATTTTCTGCATGGATGGACAGGGCATTGGTCTGACCTACATCGCGTAGATCTGATAGAGAGGCCTGAACACCCATTTCCAATATCTTCAGTTTGAGTTGCAGGTGTGAACAGTAGAGCTCATTGTTTAGGCCTAACAAATTTATACAAGCCATTACTTGCCCACGTTCCTACAAAATTAAACATATTTCATTTTAATGCATTTTAAATTAAGTTTCTGATAACTGACACTGAATAATGCATCTAATCAAAATGTTTATGGCAGGAATGAACAGAGAGATGAGATTATTTCAAACTACACACTCTTCTTGGCTCCACTGTTTAAATGAAGAACATGTTTTGCCAGTTTGCCCATATCAGTTTTGAGCTTTGAAGAAAAAAATCAAGAGTGCTTTGCGTCTGATCTAATTAGCTGCAGTGTGTATGAACTTGCTATTTGTATGCTTTACTTTGTCAGAGAAGCAAAGAATTAATTTACTGAAAAGTGCAGTGTAACAGTTATAAAAGAATGAAGTATTTTTATTTGTATTATGTTATACTAGTGTTTCATGTAAGTTACTTTTTACAAAATTAGAAAACTAATTTTGTAACAGATGAACATTCCCTAATATGAGAGGAAAAATTGTTCACCTGTTAAAATCCAATTAATAAATTACAAGCAGTATACAGAAATAATGAATAAAACAGATAATTATATTAAAACAGTTAAATAACCACATGACTTAGTCTGGGAGTCTACACTTGGCCCATTGTTATCTTTTGTATATATTAATGATCTACCCTTTATTTCAAACTGCAAAAATGTTTCATATGCTAATGAAACTTCTTTAATATCCTAGCACAGATCCATTTCTGATGTGGGAAAATTGATATTCAATTTCTCAATAATTATATTGAAATATTTAGAAGATAATTACTTAAAAATATAAGCAAAACTAAAGCACTGCATTCTCAATATCCAGTAGCACTAAACATAAAAATGCTAGTGCTACAGATAAATATAACTCAGGAAATCATTGAATAAGTAAGCTATAGAAACTTCTTTGGGCTTAAATGACTTCTCCGTTCCAAGTCATAAATTCTGCCTTAATGAAAAGATATCTAGCCTTATGCTCTTTCTAAAGAAATCAAATCCAGTAAAAACTGCATTAAATTCAATAAAGTTTTAGGCATCATTTAATAAATAAAGCATATTATAAGCATTGACGAACATTTATTTTAATTTACATCTTAATTTATTGCACATATTTTGGAAGTGAATGCTCATGGTAATTTAGAGGTTATCCTTATTATACATAATTCTTCTTACCAATTTTTTATGTTCACTTTATTGCAATCTATATTTGTATTTTTATTCTGCAACTTTAATGCAATATATATATATATATATATATATATATCTCAAGGTTCAAGATTTTTATTCACCAATTATGTGCAGTACTTATAAATTATTGTACATATTTTACTGATGAACATCTATTAGGGTCTATTTTTACTGTATATAATTATCATTGGCTGTAGCTTCATACTGAGATAGTTAAATCATGTATCATGCCATATTGAACTGAAATAAATTGAAATATAGACAATTAATTTACATGACCATTTGACTTCAAAGCTGTTCACTCTGGAGTATCACAACAATTAATGTTCATTACTTTTCTTTATTTATGTACATCATTTTCCAGAAGGGACTGGGATATTAAGAAATGACATAGCACTAATATGCAGTAACAGAAATCTTAAACCTCTAGAAGAATTCGTCATCATCATCTTATTGCAGACTATAGATTCTGCATTTGAGTTTCAGTAATTGTCAGAAAGTACATTAATCTGAAAATATATCAATAAAGGTTATGTACTAAACTATTTAAAACAGGAGGCAATAATGTATCTCACCATAGTAAAAATGATTTACAAGACCAGATTAAAAACAGTAATAATATAATAATGGAATATTTCCATTTATACTATAAACAACTACAACTATATTTTATATACTTATTTTCAATTCATTTATTCCATACATACATTTACCTATCAAGAAATTTTTCAGTTCTGTTTGAAACTTTTTCCCTCTTTGATTTTTAATTGTCAGTGGCAGTTTATTACATAAAATTTTACCAATAATTCTTGGATCTCCTTCAGCAATGTTTTTGTTCATATTTAAAAGATAATATTTGTTCTCAGTTCAATACTATAACTTGGCAGTCGTCGTTTAGGATCTTGTCATGTTCATTGTTTATGACAAGTAGAACTACCTTATACACATATTACCATATTACAGTTAACAATTTAGATTTCTTAAAAATATTTCTGCACGATACTCTCCTGTCAGATGTATTAATATTCCTAAATAAAAATTAATTAAATCTCAATGTAAACAAAACTAAATTTTATTTTGCTACAGTTACAATCCTAATAAATTAGTCCAAAATAAACACATTGGCAACAAGAAAACTTGACAAGTAGCATGCCACAATTTCCTTAGAATTCATTTAGATGAAAATTTGTTAGAGGAAAACATTCAGGAAATTTGTAACAAAAAAAAGTTCATTTATTAAAATATTTCTCAAAAGATTTAGATATTTTAATTGATATTATGGAATAATTTATCCACATTTAGGTTATGGGATTTAAATATAAGTTTAATTTGCTCTTGCTCAAAAAAGATGTATCAAAATAATTTTCCTATTAAAGAGTAGGGAATCCTGTAAAGCTACTTCTACGGAAAATATTATTACAGTCATAGCAATTTATGTAAAATTAGTAAAAAGGAAGCCATTGTCCATAAATAAAAATGTTTACTCATAGTACTCAAAAGGACATGCTATCACAGAACTTTTATAAATAAAGCAGCTACAGAAAAATATACATTTTTATGTGAAGTATTCTTTACAACACATAGCCAACTTACATAAAAAGGCAGAAGAAAATTCATTCAGCAAAATATTAAATATGTACCCATAGAAAGTGCCTTACAGGCTAGAAGACTTATAAAACTGATTTATATTAAATGTGTATGTGATTGTATAGATTGTTGTGACCATGCTTAATACTTATACTTGCATGTCTACAAGTAATAAAGGCAACACTAAACATCTGTGGATCAAGTATGCAAGAAGGTGAGCTAAACTACATTTGCTTAGGAACCTTTCTTACTACTTATACTCGTCTTCTGAAAATGGCATATTAAGGTTTGCTTAATTTTCATATATTATTATATAATTGACATTTATGACACTACTGTAAATTGGATTTTAGTTAGTTATAGTTATTTACAAGCTTGACAGGAGAACTTCATGGAGAAATATATTCAGAACCAATAACTTGTTGACAGATGTCTCCTTATATGCACATATATAATTATTCTCTTTATAAAAATAACATATTTTCCACAATTATTGTAATAAGCATTATCATCACTATAACACTAGGAGAAAAGAGAAGTTGCATAGAGTGAATGTAAATAGGACCCATGTAAATTGAGATATTTTATAACATATTACTAAACACCTTAAAACTGAAGCAAGGGGTTAACTTAAAATCAGATTTAAAAATATACTCATTAATAAATTTCTATACGGGATAGATGTATTATAGTTAATGTATAATGCTCATTTTAGTGTGCGTGTTTCCAATATATATATTCTATTATACTATTAGTCGGCCTGGTGGTGTAGTGGTAGCCATATTTGCTTTATAAACCCAAGATCAAGGTTCAAACCCAGCCAGTATTGATTGATTTTTTTGGGCATAAAAACCCTAAGTATGGGCTTCCTTCGGAAGGGAAATAAAGCCATGGGTCCCATGTCATACATTTATGACACAAAAAAGAACCTCAAGCCTGAAAGAAAAAGCCACTGAGCAAAATTTACCGGCCATTTCATGCCCTGAATAGAATGGGACACTGATGACCTGAGATGTTAAAGAGCATCCATTAACAAACCAAATCATCATCATATTATATTATTAGCCATTTATTCTACTTTGTTAGTTTTAACTTATTTTGTAAATAATTTTCATGTATGAGCTAAATATGAGCTGTATTGACAATGACTGAAACTCATGTATTCAGTCTATAGTATGTAATAAAATCTATCATTGAAAGTCAATGATTATTCAATAAAAAATTACAAAATTCCTCCATTCCTTCTAAGAGAATAATATACAAGCTAGTGAACAAATTTAAAGCATCCACATCTGTTTTAGATTACAATTTAAAGATAAAATGGTATGTTTTAACACAGGAAATAATTAGGTGAAACTATTGCTTGTTTTGAAGCTAGTCCAAAAACTCACTGTAGTACTTGGCTCAGCAGGTGGGAGTCAAAATCTTCTACTTATAAAGCTACAATATTTCTTAAATTTAGATAATAAAATCCATAGTTCCCAAACTAACAACACTAATTGTGGAATTAAGAATTAATTTTTGTACATAGTTTCAATAATCAGTTCATATTAGAATATTTGATTCCTTGCTAATTTTCTACACTGATGAGTATAACTATACAACTAAAAATGTTAATTGGAACATTCACAGTGAAGCCAATCATATAATTGAAATCATTTTATGATATAGTCGAACTACACACTCTTATGCTTCACTTACTTGTCTCAAGTAAGTGAAGCATAAGAGTGTGTAGTTCGACTATATCATAAAATGATTTCAATTATATAACTATACAAGTTTAATACTGTGTTTAATAAATTGATCAAATATTTTTGCCAACTGACAGGAAAATCTAATTTGTACACTCTATGCATTGTGTCATCCTTAATTGTAAGAAATGTGCATTTTTAGTGATATTGTTATATGTGTAGTTAAGCCCAATTGGGAAATTGCAGGAGACTGAGGCAAAAATTCAGCAGTACAATAAGAAAAATAAATTAAATAAATTAATGTGAAGAAATTAATGATAATTAAATTTAAAATGTACTTTATGCAAGACAACATCACTGGACATTGTTGAACCTTTCGATGATTAATTGTTTACTGTCATGGTTTGCAACATACTAGATTGATATGAATCCATGCAATTTATATTTATGGCTAAAGCTGAAAGTTCAAGTGTATCAAAATCATCTTCAATGCCTAGACAAAAAAAAAAAAAAAAAAAAAAAAAAAAAAGACAATATAAGAAAAGAAACTCATAACTTACATAAAAAATTGCATCAGGTTTTCCAAGAACATATTCCAAAGATATAAGGCATGCACAGTAGCAAATGGTCACCAATTGAAGATTATGACTAAATAAAGGCACAACATTCTTATTTTTTAAGTGCAAATGCTTGTTTATATTTAAGTGGTGGCAGCTACACTTACAACAAAGACCAAGTGAGCTGCAGAGACCAGTTTTGCAATAAAATCTATACTTCCAATTGCTAAGGATACAAGAATAAAATACTGAGTACAAAAGTTATTATAACAGACCCTTCAATACAGGATGCAAATTGGTAAATGTAACTGACTGCATGCTTTAAGTATTGGCAGAATACCTACAAGATATTTTATTTTTTACACACCTTCCAAGCATCTTTGCTGGCTCCTTCCACACCTCTCCACAGAACAGTGAACAAAATGTTGATAACTAAATAACACAATTCTTCTTCTTGGTCCACCAGTTTTTCTATATCCAATTCTTTCCACTGTCTATAAAATAATTAGACCAGCAAAGTTTTTACCAATAACATTCCATATAATTATAATTAATCTATTTTCACTTATTAAAACAAACAGCTAAATATGAAAATAAACATAAAATAAATGCACAAACCGCAGAACAATAAAGAGAAATATAAACATAAAAAGCATATAAGTATTACATCAGGAAGCAGAATATAGAGACTTATTCACTTACTGAAGAGCATCTCTAGCTCTGTTCTCTCTTTCTTCTCCTTCCTCAATTTCTTGATCATTTTTATTACTGGCAGTTGATATACTTTGTCCTGAAGAGATACTTATGTTGTCATCTTTATTTGATGTTAAGCTGTCATTTTGGTTTGGAGATGACAGGTCCTCTGTACTACTGCTAGAGCCAGATCTAAAAGACATTATCAAAATATTCAGTTAGCAACATTCAAACTGCAGTTCATCCCAGTAATTACATGCACATTATTAACAAGCATTATGAAAGCTTGCTAATATACAGGTTACAATATTCGTTATTCATAAGTATGTTATAAAAATTACATATAAAATTACAGAATAGCAAATTATCACTAAATGGATGATGCAATAAAAATTAACTATAATTAATGAGATAGTTATTTGAGGTAATTTGCTTTACACTGTAGAGAAAAGCAATATGATAAGTAAATGAACTGACCACCAACTTAGCATTAAATGTAATAATTGTAAGTTTTAATAATAAAAAGCAAGCTTATATAATTCCAGGTTTCTAAGAAAATCAATAGCAGCTCTTATGTTCAGATGAATAAACATCAGCCTTCATCAATATGCAACACAACAAAAAATTATAGATAGGGACCTGCATTTATTACCAACAAAACACATTTTCCTAAAAATATCTGAAAATAATGAAAATTAGCTCCTGAAACATTCGTTAGTCAATGATCAAAAATATTACATTTTCCTACTCACAAAATATTAAAATAATGCAAATTTCAAGAAAATAAAACATTAACTGTGAAAAAAAATTGTTAATAAAGTGAAAATTATTTGAAAAATGAATGAAAACAATTTCAAATAAATAGTCAAATTCAGCTTTTGAAATGTTCAATCTGGGATGTGTGCATCCAATATTATGGTTCAGATGCTAGCATGTCAGCTGTCAAATGGCAGGCCTGAATTCAATCCCCAATTGATATGTTGCCTGAATGAGCTTTTTTCCAGAAAAGGAAACATGTAACTAGACCCTACAGACTTCATACTCATATGCACCAGCATTTAATTCCTTCCATTCTTCAAATTGAAAGACCTTGGTGAGAGTTTAAACACTTACAAAAAAGACTATATCCTGAATGCATTCCTTATAGAAAAGGAGAAAGCAATTCCATTCTTCACATCAAAGAAAATATGATAATCATTAAAAAGGGTACAGTAACCACCAAGGGCATGACACAAGATAGCAGGATTAATATTGTGCAAGTTTTGACCACCTCTGACTTACAGTCCATTATGAATATAGTAATAGAGCTCTGCAATAAGACTGATATCCGTGTAGTAATACTGAAGGTGTTTCTTTCCTTTTCTCTCAGGAGCTACTGCCTTGCACCATATAAATGGTAGGTGAACTCCATTATAGCACTGTCACCAAGATAGAAGCACAGTGGCTGTAGATTTCAATCACCACTTACTTTCCTCTCAAAAATGGTATACTACTGCATTATTACTAAGAGCTCAAGCAGGAGTATAGAAAGTATTAAAGTTTTTGACACATCTCTGCTCTCAATAAGAGCCAAGGAATATACTGCGAAACTTCCACAAAAATATTTCAATTGCTGCTCCTAATTCTGGGCTAACTCATCTATTTATTTTGGAATAATGCTTCCCAATAGCTGCAATTCTATACTTAGAAATTTCAGAGTAGACAATATGTTTACTGCACCAATGAAACATTTAATGAAGGAATCTTCTGTAAATGGATTTGCTCACTTGGTTATTTTAAATGCTAACATACCTGTTACTCATATTATCTATCTCCTCAGCAATAACAGGCTTAAAGACCATGACATAGAAATTTTTCTATCTGACTTTTGATCCAAACCTTAGCCTAACAAATAACTGTGCAGGAATCACATTAATTATAAAAAAAAAATAGATATACCATTACAACACACTAACAGTTCAGTTCTGTTGCATTGGTCCTAATGGTGTAGTGGTAACCATACTTGCCTCCTAAACCCAAAGTCGCGGATTCAAACCCAGCCAGGATCGATGGATTTTTCGAGCATAAAAATCGTAAGTATGGCTTCTTTTGGAAGGGAAGTAAAGCAGTGGGTCCCGTGTCGTACATTTACAGCATGAAAAAGAGCCTCAAGCCTGAAAGAAGAGGCCTCTGACCAAAATTTATCAGCAGTTTCACACTCTGATTTGAATGGTACACTGATCACCTGAGATGTTAAAGAGCAGCCTTAAATAAACAAATAAAAAAAAATCAGTTCTGTTGTTTTTGAGTTATGACACTTTCTCTATCTATAATTAATAATCTTTTTATATGTATAAGTATGAAGATCATTCAAATAAGCATGATTTTTAAAAATAAATTTATTGCAACCACATACAATTACAAAACAAATTATATTACTTTCCCACATAGTTTCCTTTAACAGAAATGCATTTTCTCTCCTGGATAGATAGTTTCTTTATTCTCTCATAAAAGAAAGAAGATGGACACATTAACACCAAATTGCACACAAAGTACTCAATCTCTGCATTGTCATTCAATCTTTTTCCTCCCAGTGGCTCGGATATGTGATAATCACAAGAATCTGGAATTGTAAGAAGGGTGTTCTAGGGGGGTCCATGAATTTTTCTTAATTGATACTCGGTTATGGTTGTTGTATGTGGCTTGGTACTGTCATGCAGAAGCAGGACATCATGAATGGGTTGCCACAATTTTTGTTGTAATAGGTGGCTCTCACATTGCTCAACAGTTTGCAGTAATATGCTGCATCATTCAACAGTCCTTTGTTTGAGAAGCAAATTTATCAGCAACGTGTCTTTGAAGTCCCAAAACATGGTTGCAAGAACTTTTCTGGCTGACAAGCAAGTTTTGGCCTTGACCAGAGCAAGCTTTGCTCTCCTACTCCATTCTATATTCATTCTTTTGTTTTAGCGCAATTTCATGTCTCATCACAGGTCCCAATTTGGTAAAAAACTGCTCACCTTCTTCCTCAAACTGATTCAGAAGCCTCTTTCAAACATTTTTCTGTTCATTAGTGAGGAGATGTGGGATTCACCTCACCAACCCTTTTCGTAATCCTAATTCTTCAGAAAGAATTGTGTGTGCACTTCTACAACTTATGCCCATCTCTGGAATGATTTCCAGCACACTTAGGTGTAGATTACCTTCCACGAGGTCACAAAAAAGTCTGAATATTGTCCTGAGTGATACTTGTTTATGGAGACATGAGTGACTTTCATTTCCCACTGGATCATAACCACTGAGGAACTTCTTGTGCCAGTCAAACGCTTGGGTTCATGAAAGCAAGCTTTTCCAAAATGTGCAATCCTATCCCTTCCTGGCAACCCCTATGGCTCTGTCTCTCTCATCACTCTTTCCTAGCCCAGAGAATAAAAGTTTGGTTTAAATGCACATGACTTTGTACTTATTTTTAAGAAGAGTATAAATGTATTTGTGATTAATATATTGTATAACTGTTTAGTAAATGATCTGCCTATAAATGTGGCATTTAACACTATTAAACAAACAATACTACATTTAACCTAAACTTAGGTATTCATTTTTAGTGTAAAAAAATAAATTCCTAAGTTTAGGTTATATTGCCACTCCATTGACAACAGCTTCGCAAGTACAATATTTAAATACTACATTTTATTGCTATATTTAGTTTTCTTTTGGACTTTACCTCATATTACATGAACATAACTAACGAGCAAGTCCATGAATAAAATGATGACTTACCTGAAATGACAATAATTAGAAATTGTCTAAAATTTGTTAGGAAGTAAAATATTTTCTTATAGAAATTTCATTTTCTAATAATGCCTGATTAGGAATTTAATTTAATTGAAACTTGAACTGATGAACCATGGTAAGAATTACAGAGCTATGCAAATGTTTTTCTGGCAAGCAAGTGAGCAAAAGCTAATTTAGCAAAGCTATGTGTTACCAACAGCCAAGTGGCTTGTTTTTATATATTACTACAGAATCTCAGCAAGTTGTACTGCTTTTCAGCTCACAGACTATACCCACTTCATTATGCATTTTATTATCCATGCTAAATTGCAACAAAGAAAGTATTCACTGAAACCAACCTGTTTCCTATGCTAAGTGTATCAAGGTCCAAGCCAAGTGATGCAAGAAGTTGAGGTGTTCTCACAGGACGAGGGGAAGATTGAGGAGAGCCCTCTCGATCTCCCTGTGCCTCATAAAGTGAGATAAGACTCCGCCTCTGTTTGAGGCGAGACACAGCTGATTCCCCTAATTCTTCAAGACTTTCCTAAAGCAATAAAGTTTTCTATGTTAATGCAACAAATCTATAAAGCTTATTAAAGATGCTTGAATCCCAATTTTCAATTTGATTTTGTTACTCCAAACTGGCATGCTTTTGGGCATGGATTAGCACAAACACTTAATTAGTCAAGACGAAAGTCTGTCAGAGCAAGCAACATGAAACATATATACAAAAAAAAATGTAATTATTATATTATTTTTATTGTGATAGTTTTATTAAAACTATCACAAGAGATTTTTCTTAAGTATGTTTATTCATTAAGAGTCAGTTGTCAACAAAATCAATCTGTTTTGAGCTGTGTGCAAAGCCTTAAAAAGAAAATATGCATCTCAATTCAAATAAATCTGACATTTATAACAAAATTCAGTGTTTTTCTTGCCCATACCTAAAACAACATACAAGTGCATTTTTTATCTAAGTTTGTGTTATTCCAGAAAAACGTTATATTATTAAGATGTTCCAAGCCCATTCTCTTCTTCCTTTTTCTTCGCATAACAGCCCTCATTATATTATTTTGCTATATTATTAAACTGGTATTTTATTTAAAAACTTGTAACTTTTACCTAATGAACAAATTTCTTTCTTTTAATCAGTCATATTCAAAACCATTGCTAAGCATACATAAAATAAAATCAGGTAAATATTACTTACTTATTATTAAACTTGTTTAAACTAAACTCCACTTACATAGACACATGTTTCGGGAGCACTCACTCCCATCTTCAATTGTTGACCGACAGGTAAATATTACAAGTAGTTTCTGTGATAATGGGTTATCCATTTTCTAAATTTACCATTAGCAAGATTAGGTTATAGGCTGCCCTTAAAGCATATCAATTAGCAATTTTTAAACAATACATTAACACCATTTTATGCAGAAGTATACAAGAAGACACTAGTCAAATGTCTTAAGTGCTGAAAGTGCCACAAGGTTAAAATTCAAGATTCTGAAAAACATTTAATTCCTTAATACCTACATATGAATAATCTTCTTAATTTTGCAGCTGATAAGCCCTGTCAAGTTATCAGTTGAAACAAGAAGAAAAAAAAAAGTCCATTATGGCACTATATTCAATTTTAGAAATATGTGCAGTGTTTTGCTCACAAAGCCAATATAATGAAAGCAATTGCACATGCTTAGTTTTTGTTCTCATTAGGTTTTTGCAATAAAATCTGGGTATTTCAAAGCAGCTTTAGTATATCAGCTATAGTTGTAATTCTACACTAATTACTAAGTTTATTTAAATATTGTATTACATATAACATTTTAAATTATATTCGCTGTTACACATATTAATTATTCTCTTCTGTTACATTATTATTGTATCTAACTGTGCTTAATGCTCCTGTTCTATAATTGAACTTAATGTGCATTTGATTATATGTACAATTTGTATTAATTTGCTATAATCTATTATATTTCTGACAAGTATGATATAATGCAGAAGATTAGGTAAACAAAACACATTATAATCCTATAATCTGTAATGGATTCAAAAAGGAATTATATATAAATAAATAAATAAATAAATAAATAAATAAAAAGAAAGAAAGAAAGAAAACAAATTATTACTTAGTGCTTAAACATTCATGTTAAAGCACTGGTTGTTTATGTACTTGCATTTAAAATGCAATAGTGTGCATCACTCAGAGTAAAAATCTAAAATAGACTATTTCAGCTATAATAAAATCCTAAATAATAATAAAGCTCTAGCACTCCTAAAAATGTGTGACTTCTACATAACCCATATTTGCATTCTTACCTGCATTTCCACTGTTTTCTGACGGAAGACTGAATAAGCAGATGCTACAGCAGAGCTTATATTATCAGCAGCATAGTGAATATTATCAGCAACAGCATTAGACACTGTTTCTGCCACCTCTAATAATTTTAAAAAATGATAGAGTGTTAATAAAGTTATATAACCGCAACATAAACTAAAACCATAGCTATTAAAAATTGTAAATATAACATGTTCTGCTAATATTACAAACTTCATTAATGCAGATCTATTAAGTCAGCACATTATTTTTAAAGGATTCACTAAATTACACTTTCTGCTAGAGAGATGTAGGAAGTTGAAATTTCCTATAAAGATAGAAAAATGCAGAACAAAGGTCTTACACTTCAAATGGAAATGGGAAATATGTGACACAAAATTTTAGGACTTTTCATTCATAAAAATCAAAACTGGCAAATACTTATAAAGGAAGCAAAGGGATAAATAGTATATAATTTCTTAAAACAAAATCAACAGGTGATGTACCTAAGGAGGTAAAATAAGTATATTTTGCTTCTATCAAACCACACCTAAACTATGAAATTGTATTGTGGAGAAATTTTAAATTACAGAAAAAGGTAATAAAGTAACAGTCACAATAAGAAAAACAAGTTATGTAAAAATAGTTTTATTATTAACTGATATCATTGTATGATTCAGTTGAACTACACACTCTTAAAGCTTCACTTACTTTTCATAAATGTATGGAACTGGTTTCGAGAACATTTAGTTCCCATCTTCATCCAGGCTAAAGTTCAGATTGGCTTCACTGTGCAAGTTCCAATTTACATTTAAGTAATTTTATTATGTTAACATGTTGCCTATAGCATTTTTTCATTAAACATAGATTTACCTCAATTTTTTGTTATAGGTTGCATATTAGGTATAGATAAATGCTCTATTAATAGAATAATAATAATAATAATAATAATAATAATAATAATAATAATAATAATTAAAGTAAAACTCCTCTAAAGGCATAAAATAACTGCACAGAGACGTTCCAATATAAAAAGTTAACACTTGAATCTAAGACAAAACTGAAAATTAAAAACACATGATATTTCGAGCTAGGCTCCTATATGTACAGTTCATCTCTTGTTTTACAGTGTGCACAAGAGTCTAGCTTAAAATATTGTGTGTTTTTAGTTTTCAGTTTTGTCTTAGTTTCAAGTGTTAACATTTTATATTGGAATGTTCTGTGCCATTTATATATATATAAATTAACAATAATTATAAAAGTAGAAAAGGATAAAACACTAAAAGAAAGTCACACTTGTAATCGCTATATTTTGAACCACTAGAGTTCTTCTATAGCAATGTTACATTGTTAATAGTGTTACTTTATTTTTTATATATATATATATATATATATATAAATGGCACATATGCCTCCAAATATTGGTGAATAAGGCCTGATTCCTCTCTCCCTCTCTCTCATATTTACAGACTTATGCTGTTTCATATATTACTGATAGAGGTTTTCCGTCATTCTTCTTACCCTACGAGGATGCATTTATTCCATTTCTAACAATGACAGAGGCCATTGATAAACGTGGTACGGTTTTCACTCTTATTTCACAGGACTTTACAGTCAACCAGAGAGGCAGCATTTGTTTCCTTCCATCATCTACTGCAAGGAGTTTGGGCAAAACTTGTATCAAGAAAGAAACAAGCTGCTACAATGAAGAGCATAGGTCACCCCATATCTCTACAAAGGGTGCAGACCAGACTCTTTATGGAAGTCAAAAGAGACCCCTTTCAAATGATACTGAGTAAAAGGCTTTGTCTTTATTTCCAGGTAGTCGACAGATTTGCATCTGTTGAAAGGATGCTGGAATTTGGTCTATATGTGCAGAAGTTAAGGAAGTTTTAATTGATACCTATTAAATTGACATGTTGGCACTTGCAGAGCTCTGCGAGATCTTAAATTAGGTAAGAGTCATTTTCTCTGATGAAGTTACATTTAGTACTGCAAATGCCTCTTCTACTGTGTTTCTTTAAAGGCTCAGTGGGACTCTACAGTAGATGCTATCTGGCCACTCCTGATTAAATTAGAATTCCTTGCTGAATGTGGATACCTTGGTATGGAGCAGGCATGTTGGAAAGCATTCAGGAAATGCTGAACAGCAGAGCATATATTGACATTCTAGAACATTGATATCATTTATATTTTTTATACCTTTGAAGGAATCCACACAGTAAAACGAAAATATAACTTCTTTGTTTATTAAAAAGTTAAAATAATCAACACTCATGAGCGTTTCACTCCTTTAATTATTCCAATAACAGGACATGTATCGTGAACATATCGTTCACATTGTCAAATGAGTACAACTAACGTTCATGCGGGGTTTGAATAATGGGCGACTGTAAGGCGCTCTGGTGGATTCTGAAAGAATTTAAACAAAATATTATCTGCTTCCGGAATTTCAAAATTCATAAGAATTTTTTCTTTTTCTTTAATAAAGATGTTCTCCCATATGTTAAGCTCCTTAGGAAATTGGACAGCCTTCAGTAATCTTATTTCTTCATCAATTTCGTGGTGTTCATTCCAGAAATGTGCCGCCACAGCTGATTTTTCTATCTGTTTATGCCTGATGTTTCTCATATGTTCCTTCATTCTAATGCCTATGTTCCTTTTAGTCTTACTGATGTATACCTGAAATCTTGTTATCTTTTGATCAATCAACTGTTTTTTGAACAGAGAGAGGGTTATGTTTATTATGTGTTGGTATTCCTTTTTGTATTCAATACAAAATACATCCTTATACTGATTTTAATAATTTTGCTTTATTCGTTATGTCATGATTAGGGTCCAAAAATGATATCTACTGCTGATTTCTCTATTTGCTTGTACTTTATGTTCCTGAAATGTTCGTTTAACTGTGTGCCTATGTTTCTCTTTGTTTTTCCAATGTAGATTTTTTCACATTCTACACAATTTATTTTGTAAATACCTGAATTTTCCTCTTGTGGAGCACTGTCATTAACATTTTCTCTCAGTAAGCTTTTAACATTAAGTCTATTAATCGGTGCCAACCTGATAGTAAAATCCTTAAGAATATTCTGAAATTTTTGTAGCCCATGGATATGTGAATTTTTTAAAAATTAGCTTATCTTTACTTTCTGAAATTGTTGTGGTTTCTTTGATATGGTTTTGTCTCTTGAATTTCTGCATTTTTTTGTGTTCTAGTTCTTTTTTAAAATCATTTTTAACTTCTGTTTCTTCTATTTGTTTGTATTCATTAAAATATTCTTCTTTGCTAATTTGTAGGTTAACTAACCGGCTAGTTAACCTACAAATTAGCATTATGAGAAGTAAGTGAAGCATTAAGAGTGTGTAGTTTAACTGAATCATACAATGATATCAATTATATGATTAGCTTCACTGTGCAAGTTCCAATTTACATTTTAATTCTAGAACATGTTCTCCTTCCATCTGCTCCAGAACATTATTTTGAAGAAATTATTACACTCCAGCATATATGGTTTAAGTGAAATGCTTTTCAAAGTACACAGACTTCTTGGAACAGATAACCTGAGCCCCAAAATCACCAAATTTGGCATCTTGGAACAGATAACCTGGCCCCCAAAATCACCAGATTTGAATCCAATAGAAAATGTGATACTTTGAAATTTTACTGTGCTCAATCATTTTTTTTTTCAGAAGTTACATATATTTATTCACAACTAAGGATGCATTAACACCAAATTTTCTTGATACTTACCATACATATTTTAGTCTCAATACTCCATACTTCAATGCTAAACACTTTTATACATTTTTAAATAAAATACTATTTCTCATTTCTGCATTCATTAATATGACCATTAATGTAGCCAAAACTAAATATCAAGTCTACACTATGAAACACTTTGATGAAAGGGAAAAAAACTTAAAACTTGAAATTAATGGAAGTCAAATAGTATATGTAGAAGAAATCAAATATTTGGGAATAGCACTGAACAGAAAATTAAAAATGAAAGACCATGTACAAAATATCACACAAAAAGTCATAAAACGAAGTAACATATTGAAAAGATTAGCTGGATTTAAATGGGGCAGCTCAATGGAAGTTTTAAATAAAACATATAATAGATATATAAAACCAGTACTAAAACGTGGATGTGAGCTACTATTAACAGCAACAAAAGAAAAATTAATAAGATTTGAGAAATGCCAAAATCAATGTTTAAGACTGATAACAGGTGCCGTAAAAACAACACCAATAAATGCACTTCTGGCTGGAATGAATAATAATCCAATGAAAACTAGCATTGAAATATAAGCGGCACAATTATACATAAAATTAAAAACAAACCCAAGTAAATATCAATGGTTTCATCAACTACCCAAAGAACACAAACTAAAACCAGATCACAAATAAAGCTTACTTAGAGAAGAATTACAATTATTTAAACCTGGCAGAGAAGAACATCCCATATCCCTCAAGAACTAATGGATTATATTAAGAAGTAAAAGATAAAAAATTGACAAAACAATTAAATAAACAAGAAGACTCAACAGAGGTATGCAGAACTATAGCACTTGAACATTTACACAACCAATTCCTCAAAAAAAGAGTGGCTTAGAATTTACAGACAAGCAGAGAAATAATGTTTGAGGTGGTATATATTGTAAATATTTCTCGCATTATTTCACACTGCCTAGACAATCCACAAGTCATGAGGGTGAAATGGTGGCAATACAACAAGCATTGGAACAGATACCATAGGACTGACATAAAAGAAAATATAGTAGTGATTCTTACAGATTCAGCTTCAGCTATACAAGCTATAGAACGATATGATAGTTCATATGAATCTTACAATGTGAGATCTTATTATAGATTACTCCAAACAAAATTTCAACAAATAATACTACTGTGGATACCAGCACATGTGGGAGTGATAGGTAATGAGAATGCAGACTTTCTGGCCAAAATGGGGCAGTGCTATATTCAAAGCCAATAAAGCACTGTGGATTAAATGTAAAATTAAAAAATATCAAAACGACCATAGAATAAAAATATCAACATAACATTCAAGTGGAAATATCCAATAAAAATTATTCTAATATAAAAGAAACAGTACAAAAAATAAAAAAATCTATCAAAAAAGGAAGTAGTTGCTCCTTTTAGACTGGCAACTGGATATGATTGTCTGGTGGAACATCTAAACAGATTTGGTTTTATGAATGATAACACATGTAAGATCTGCAATACTGACAAGATTCTAAATTCAGAACATCTATTGGAATGCACAGAACTGAGGAAAGCTGCACCTGACCGGAAAATACACAAATTATATTGGCTGGCCAGGGAAATATTGATGGATCAAAATCCTGCACATTAGACAACAACAAAAACACTATTTCTCATTTTATCACTTTAGGAGTATTAACACTTAAAACAAATAAATCTACATTTTCAATCATTGAGTATATTTTTTATCATAAGACACCTAACATTTTTACAATTAGGCATATTAATGAGCCTCACAATTTAAATAGCAAATGGCATGATTACCACCCAAAGGATCCAATTGAAAATAATTCCATACTTCAATAATATTATTCAAAAAATCTAGATCACAAACACATTAGCTTTGGTCACTTTCAAATAACAACCAAATTGAAAACAACAAAATAGTATTGTAAAATTAGCTTTCATGCTAAAGATGCGGAAGTATGACAGCGTTTTTTTTTTTTTTTTTGGAGTAGTGTTTAACGCCCGTTTTTACTACTGTGGCACCACAGGCGGTGGATACTGATGATACATGAGATGAAATGATAAATTGGGAAAGGATATTTTTTTTTTAAGGAAGGAAATGCTCCAGGCCTAAGTTTAGGTACCTCCCCAGCATTTGCCAGTTATGAAGACTGAGGAAAACCTGGAAAAAACCCCAGTCAGGGAGGACGGTCCTGGCGGGATTCGAACCGCAGACCTCCCGCTCACGAGTCCGTGCCTTAACGACCTCGGCCACCCGTGGCGGTATGACAGCGTTGGAATAAGTTACTTGTGATTAGATAGTTTAACAGATCACATAATACTTTTTATCAGAAGTTTCCTTTATTATTGATCTGACTCAAAACTGAGGTTATTTTATTGGCAGAACATAGTTTTTCCGCATCCACAAAAAGTGAAACGCATATTATAGGTTAACACAACAGCACAAGTAAAATATGTACTTCAAACTATAATTCATAACAAAAACTTAAAGAAAATCTATATGAAGATCAAAAAACTTTCAAATGTCTTTTATTAAAATCTAATTCTGCTTAATTGTTGGGCATGTGATTGCCTGTCAGAAACATCTCTTTAGGATGACATTAATCAACGACAGCTACTGCCCATTGTGTAAGGACATGGGTCTTCTTAAACAAAGAACATCTACTGAAATGCAGCCAATTTGATAGCAACAAACAAATGACAAGTAATTTAGAAGCTCTTTATTGGGAAGCTAGGGAAAACAATTATAAATATCAGCTTCTCCAATGGTATTAGCAACAAACCAATTATAATTTATCCCATTTTATTTCTGTACAGGATTTTTAAAAAAAAAATTACCTCAGAAATACTCTCACCAGCCTAACTGCAGAAGTATATCAAATCAAATATTTATTTCATTCTATCATCACAAAAAGTTTAGCAAATGCTTTTACATTTTTACAATTGTTCCTAGAGTACACATTTTTGAGATCTTAGACACTTCACACCCTGATTATATATGTATTAGAACCTATTTTCCTTAGTTTCTTCCTTATCTCCCTATCTACAGAGGGTGCCAAAAAATGTATACACACTTTAAGCAAAGAAAAAAATGTGTTATCAAACTGAATTCACACAAACATCAGCACTAATCACCTTAGACTTTTACAATTACAACAGTTGCACAAAATACCCACCATCGGCGTCAATATACTTCGAGTATGTTGAACTACCGATTCAGTAACTTTTGAGAAAGTGTTCTCAGCGATTGCAGCACATGTCGTTTCAATTTCTTCCCAAAGTGCTGGCAGTGTAGCTGGTTTTTTACGGTATACAGTACCATAAGTCTCAGATTTGTCTTGAATGCATGAAATTGTTACTCATATTCGTGGTTCTGTTTTGTATACACATCTCCATTGCTTTGAACTTCAACAACATTCTCAGTTTTCCTATACCACTTCAAAATTGCTTTCCACTGTTTCAAACGATAATCTTGGCTCCATTTTGTGTAGCAATGTAATGTGAATCATATCTGTTTACAGATCATACGATAATCTTGGCTTCATTTGTTCATTGTTGATCTACGATAATCTTGGCTTCATTTGTTCATTGTTGATTTACCTGTCATGTAGCAATGCTGCCATAATGTATGTGAGTCACATCTGTTTATGGAACATCATACTGTACATTACTGTTGTTTTTCAGTCCAACTTTGAAATACATTAAATATATATACAAACAATGTATACAGTTTTTTTCACTAACTCCATTCACTTACATAAAATTTGGACATATGTTTCGGGAGCGATCCCTCCCATCTTCAGCCTGTTGACAAACTGTTGTTAAACATGGCGGTTGGGTCTCTTGATGTTCTTTTGGCGGCATCTGTTGGTTCTATTAGGAATTTGCTGAGTTCATCCAATGGAGGGAAATCGAAATTCATCAAATTATCCTTATTTTTTGTAATGAAAATGTTTTCCCAAGTGGAAAGTTCTATTGCATTATGAAGTTGTTTAAGTAGTTTTATCTCTGGTTTAATTTCATGATTTTTATTCCAAAAGTGCGCTGCTATTGCTGATTTATCAATTTGTTTTAAGCGAATATTTCTGATGTGTTCTTTTTTTCCGGATTCCCAAATTCCTCTTCGTTTTTCCAATGTATTTTTTGTCGCACTCTGCACATTCTATTTCGTAAATACCTGACTTTTGTTCTGTTGGCATGTAGTCCTTTACTCTGCAACCTAATAAGTTCTTTATATTAAAATTGTTCTTTGGGGCTAACATAATTCCTTGTTCTTTGAATATCTTTTTGAACTTATTGTGGTAAATTGGGTGGTATGTGAAACTTTTGAATTTGTACCTTTCTTTTGCACTTTTAAGAGTGGAAACATCTCTTATTGTTTTTTGTTTTTTGGTTTTATTGATGATTTTTATTACTGTGTCTTTGTTGTATCCATTAGTTTCTCCTATCTTTATGATTTGTTGGTATTCCAATTTGTACTCTGTTTCTGTGAGTGGAATGTTAACTAACATTGTTTATATATATATATATACCACTCCATTGTCAACAGCTTCGTAAGTACATTTAATTGAGTTACATTAAGTATATATTTACAGCGAAAGTGTGTTAACACTTTTTTGGCACCCTCGGTATATTCTTCCTTAGCTTTAATTACTTTTTTTCGCCATTTACCTCATATAATCACATTTTCTCAAAAACTTCTTGTTACCAGTTCCTAAAAATTTAGTACCACAATTGCTACCTGTAATTTGTCCCATTTCTTAATCCATACACCTTCTCTCCATTCTTTAGTTTGTGAACATTCAACTATATAATGCAAATCAAAAGGAGGGGGAGTCATGTTTATTATGGGTTGGAGGTTAGACTTAGAAGTGCGCCCTATTTCTTTATACCTGTTACTTGCTATTTAAAATTTAAAGGTTATAAATGAGACATGTTTCTTGCACCCACTTTAAAATCTGCAACATATGACAATATTAATTAAAAATTGTTATATTAACAAAATATCATAAAATAACCAAGCTCATATATAGGGATATTGTTTGATATTAATGCCCCTATCAAGGTATCAAGAGTATCCAAAACCCATCTCTACTTACAACAAAAGAAATTAACAGAAATGCTGATATGCAAATACATAATATATGGGGTAAATATAATAATTTTCTGTCAACACTAAGAGGGTTTTCAATAATACAAACATAAAAATAAAGTTGCTACATTTTACAATCACCTATATAAATTTCACACAGTATCTCAAAGTTAAAAGAAGTTAATAATTATAAATACTAATTGCAACTTGTACAGTGAAACTAATCATATAATTAAGACAAATGCATGACTGAGTTGAACTAAACACTGTTATTGAGCATCTTATGTTGGTATCATCCATCCTAGAATAGCTACTATTGAATTTATCCATGTTTTTTGTTCCTTGTGGTCTATTAACTAGAAATGCTAAGTGGAGCCAAAAAGAGTATGCAGTTCGACTCAATCATACAATGATCTTAAGTTAAAATTACTTAACTAATTTGGCTCCATATCCAATTGAAGATCATAGAATAAGATATAAATATACTGTGCAGATAAATCTATTATGTAAAAACTGAATTACATTGCTATATGAAGATACAAAGGTGATGTAAATAATTTCATTGTAATTTAAATTATTGTCTCTATTTTTTTATGATACCATTGTACTTTGAACTTTGGGCAAATAAAGGAATTGAATTGAGCTGAAATGACACTGAGACATACCTTTGATTTCATTTTCCAACACCATCGCAGCATCTGTAACGTGGGTAGAAATTTTGGAAACAGATGATGGAGAGTAGCTGGCATCTTCTAGCTCCATATTTTCCTCATCAAAAGACATCAAATCAGGGAGAGAATCACAGTGAGAATGCTTTGTGGTACTAATAGGCTTTTTTACTAATAAACGTGTAACACAGTCCTGCCAGCCAACCTGCCCCAAAAAGAGTAATCAATATATAGCAATGTAAATTATCAATGAAAGGAAAACATTACAAGTTGAAAATTCAAGGTACAAGGAATTCTAAGGACAGAAAGTATGGAAAAGCACACCATAAATATCACCATGTACATTTTTGTGCTATTATATATTTTAAATATATGTTTGAAAAAACTAATGAAAAAGAAGCAATTAAGTAAAAATTGTACTTATGAAGCTGTAGACAATATCTCAGAAACTAATGCGCCTATTGCATTGAGTTTCATTTCAGAAAGAGAAACTCACAAATTTTGTTTATACTCTACTACATCTCAATATGAACACCATTTGTAACTGGTTATGACTAGGTGAAACTCAATCTTGCCTTACATTGAGAGCATCTCATTGTAGGATGCTATCGCCACGGGTGGCCAAGGTCGTGAAAGCTCGTACTTGTGAGCAGGAGGTCTGGGATTCAAATCCTGCCAGGACGTCCTCCCTGACTGAGGTTTTTTCCAGGTTTTCCTCAGTGCTCATAAATGGCAAATGCCAGGGAGGTACCCTAAACTTAGGTCTGGAACATTTCCTTCCTAAAAATCATTTCCCAATTAATCATTTCATCTCATTTATCATCAGTGTCCACCACCTGTAGTGCCTCAGTAGTAAAAACAGGCATAACATTAAAAAAAAAATATTGTACGATGCTGTTGTAGGTTCGCATCGTTTCATTTCAAAACAATGTTACACTCTTTTCACTGCATTTTAGCCAGCCACAAAATGCACCAAGCCTTCTCCTGTATGATCCTCATCCTCTAATTGCAATGAAAATATGATTATACTGCAAAGCAAACAAGACTTATAGCAACAATGTCATGCACAATGTCACCAACACAACATAGGAAAGACAAAGAAACAAAGGTGCACACATGAGAGTAGTTTGCTGCAAGTGCATCTAACAACATAACTTTTTCAGTTTTTTTTTTTCTGAACATGCAAACCATGAAACAAATTGTAAATCAATTTCTGAGATACAATTTCTTAATAATCCCAACATGGGAGAAATAAAGAAATAAACATATGAGCATAGCTGGCTGTCAGCTCATTTAACCAAAAATTGCTGAGTTTCTCTTTCAGAATGATCATACTGCAAGACAAAAAATACATTAGTTTCTAAGGTATTTTATTTTTTCAGTAGGTTTTCCCCAGACACACTGTACATTTCATGCAGTTTCACTGATACTCATATCTACCTGTTTGGCAAAATTGTGTGCAGCATTATTTTTCATGAAGGTGGCTGTGAGGATTTTCCTTGCAGCTTCCAGTTTGAGTTCTAAGTCTGCTAGAGATAGTGCATGTAGTAGTGATAAAGATCCAGCATATGCTCCATTGCCATCTGTTACAAACATTAATGAACAATAGTATTGCATTTAAGCTACCATGTGGACTATTTCAAGACATTAGAAGCAACCTGAGATGAAACAATTATGTACTTCTAAGAAATTACACATGGTACATATACTACATAATGATAGTTTTAGGATGACTTAAAAGGTTGTTCATATTCATATCCCATCATACTCCTATTTTGGCTTCCTGGTGTTACTTTTATCCCCCCCCCCCCCCGCCTAGTAATCCAAGATTTTAATTTGAATTCTTTGATTCTACGATCCTTTTAAAATGCTGATGTCAAAAAAAGTTTTCTTTGTTCTTCATTTGCATAATCTCTTATTGATTTCTCACTTTATGAAGCTTTTATTCCTTGTCACTTTTCTCTAGAAATCCACATCTGTTACTAAAAGCCTATCAGCCTTTTGTATATTTATGATGGTCATCCAATAAGTATGTTTCCTATTGTGAGAAAAATATTAAACTCACTTTTTTATTTTGAAATAAAGTCAGTAATATTTCAAAACTAGTATGCTATTTCTTCATATAATCACCATATTTTTCCCAGTATTTTTGGTATTGTACCATCAACATATTCAATTCCTTGTCAGTCCTATTTGTGCAACCATCTCTTCTTTTGATTTTCACTTCATCATTTTAAAATTACTGGCCTCTGAGGTACTTCTTGGGTTCAGTATAAAGATGGGAATTACTTGGAGCAACATCAGGAGAATAAAGTGGGCTGCAGAAAATTTTCAATTTGAATTTGTTAAACAAGTCCAGATGAGTGTGGGCGAGTGTTGCCATGCAGTAGCAGAATTTTGAGAGTGGAAAGATTGCAGAATTTGTTTGATCATGGCTATAAGTTTCATCAGGACTCACAGTATCTTTCAGCATTCATTACAATTCTGTGAGGCAAGTAAGGCATAGGCAAAACTCCTGACAGTCCCAAAACACAATTACTGACAATTGGCCTTCTACTGCATTATTTGTAATGCATATTTTCATGCCTTTTCATGAACTATGCATGCCAAACCATATGAATGCTGGTACCCCCTTCTTCATAAACAGATATTATGTCATTAGCAGTTTATTTGTTGTGAAAAAATACATGACTATGTGCAATTTACCATTAGATATGCTTTGTACCTCCAGAATGTCTGATTAACTACTGTCAAAAGTAATATTCAATTTAATGAAATAGCTTCAACACTGGCAACACCACCTAATGAAAGGTCTTATCCAAAAAAATTTAATGTTGTATTTTTTCTTTCTCTCTCTTTAAATAGTGCTTGATGCCCATTTTAACTACTAAGGCATCACAGGTGGTGGGCAATGATGATACACAAAATGAAATTATAGCTTGGGAAAGAATTTTTTTTTAAAAAGGAAGGAAGCATTCCTCCAGGCCTAAGTTTAGGGTACCTCCCCAGCATTTGCCATTTATGACTGAGGAAAACTTCCACTCATGAGTCCATGTCTTAACTACCTCAGCCAGTGGTGGCGTTTGTCATAAGTGAAAATAGGGAACTTACTATGGATGACCCTATTATTAAACACTTTAAACACACCAAGTCCCAAATTTGTAAGAAACTAAAATATGAACTGGCTTAGTGAGGAAAGACATTATCATAGGCAACAGCCAAGTGTTCAGCTATTACCTGGTCAAGGTTCCTATAGCCCCTGAGTGACTTTAGGCAAGTATCCTCCACTTACCACTTTGCATTCATTGTTTATTAACCCTCAAGCACAACTCACTGCTGATAACAGTTGTGAAGAAAACTGCAATCATTACCAACCTCAATTTTCTCACAGGTCGCTGTTATATTTTCATTTTTAAAATTCTGACCTTGTTTTGGGGTTCAGTAGGAGCATTATATCAATACAGCCATGTTTTAGCACCTGTGATGCTCTTGACATAAGATGTCACATTCTGGAATTTGAGCATTTCTCAGCACCATTTCACACAGTTCATCTTTTCCTCCTCAAAAACAGATATAGCATCCAAAGAGAGCAGAGCTTTCTTACTTTGAGATGTTTATTCTGGATAGTATGCACTTTTGGTGTAGGGATGCAGTCTCTCCTCTAGTGATCCTATTCTGCTATCATTTTCCTTACAGCTTTCATGTTTTCCTCAGTCATTGATTTGAAAATTATCCCAAATGTGGATTGTTTTCTAGGTCAAATTTTCCTCTCCCGAACTCCCTATTACCACTAGAAGCTGTTATCCAGTACAGAAGTCTCTCAGCATGTGAGCCATTTTCTCAAAAGCTAGTCAATAGCCAGTCCTTGAGCAAGTTTTAATGTAGAATTGCCCAATATTCACTTTTACACCATGTGTGTGTACATGTATATATTTTACCATTCTTTTTGGGACATCCTATTGATTATTTATTTGATGAATGTAAAGTCTTTGATCTCATTTTTAACTTCAGCACATTCAAATTGTTTAATTGTTCAAATTGTTACACATATCAGTGTAACATCTACATAAAAAAATTTGTTGACTAGTGCTATTGTCCACCATTCTTTTTCATTTTTAAAACATGATCAATTGTTTGCTTCAGTCAACCTATATACCTTTCAGCCAAAAAACTCATAGCAATTATTCCAAAAGTTGGCAACACAAGTGGGATTCCCCTCACACATCTCTTTTATATAATTTACAATGCTATAAGCCAAATCATTAATATGCTCTTATTTCCAGTTACATATGCAAAAAAAAAAAAATGTTTTCAATGATTAAACTTAATGGTAATTGAAAGAATGAATTTTTTTCAATACTCAATATAAAAAATACAAAATAAAATAGTGTATACATAATTATACATTTAATCTATCATCCTATACTATTTGGTAATTTTAATTCTAGCTTCTTGCCTTTGCAAATGATTAAGCATAAATATGGCAATAGCAAAAGGCCTGGTGCTCTGAAAAATCTTGCAATGTGCATACCTGCACCAAGCATCTGATCAAGAAGCAACACAGTAACATCCATAGACATTGGTTGATCCTGTAACATTGCAATCAATCCTGGATACATTCCAATTGAAGAAGCCCCTTCTTGTAGCCTGAGCCTAGCCTTGTTGCGCTCATATACCCGGTCTGACCGTAACAATACAGAAAATAACTGAAAAAATGTAAGGTCATAGTATTTTTATTAAAAACATTTGCACTTAAAATGCATGTTATAACTTATTATAGGTACATATTACACTTAACTTAGAAACTAGCAAAAATGTAATCCATCAATTAATAAAATTTACATCTTTCATAAAGCCACTGAAATCGAAGCTCTAACTCAGCAAATTAAGGATGTGTAAGCTCATCTAAGTAATTATACATCTGAAAAACAAGTAAACTTTCTGCAGGTTTGGAAGTAAAAGAAACAAATTCTGGCACACAAGTTGAAAAGTTATAGAAAGTGTGTTATATAAGACAAATGAAAAAATTTACCATTTTTGTGGTTTCAATTAAAAATATATCTATGGCATTCACTCACCCTAAGAACCTTTTGTTTCAGCTCCATGCTAAAAGTCTTATCCACAATGAGGCAGTAAAGTGTTTCAGCTGACTGAGCTTCATATAACAGCAGATATATCTGATCTTTGCAAGCCTTGCTTTCCATGTATGAAATTAACATCTCTAAAACTTCTAGCAACTAGAGACAAAAGAAAATAACCTCATGTTACATTATGATCAATATTATTATTTGTTTATTTATTTTTTCTGTAACTACATATGAGGTAGTATCCACAATATTACGGACTGGTGCTGCCATCTCGATAGCAGTTGCAATAGAGTTTTGTACCACTAGGTGGCAACACTAGCACATCTGATGAGTGAGTATTTAAAGTTTCATGCAGCTGGGTAGATGTGTTGAGATTCGATAGTATTTTCCATGATACTTTGTGTGTAGTGGTGGCAATTTTATGATGATAGATCCAAGATTAGAGGAGAGGGTGTGCATCAAATTCTGTGCAAATATCGGGAAAAATGCTATGGAGACCCTCACAATGATTCAATAAGTATTTGGGGGACGGTATGAGCCGTACTGTATGTTTGAGTGGCATGCTTGGTTCAGGGCAGGCCGTACAGCTATTGAAGACGATGCTCACACTGGTAGGCCCATCAGCTGCACAACGCCCAACATTATTGCCAAAATTCAACACCTCGTTCGTGAGGATCGACGTCGAACCATTGAAGACCTTGCTCTTGAAGTGGGAATTGGTTATGGGACATGCCAACGAATTTTAACTAATGAATTGGGCATGCAGTATTGGTGCAAACTTTGTGCCAAGGATCCTGACTGCTGATCAGAAGGAGCAGCATGCTGAAATTTGCACGGAGCTTCGTCAGGCCCTATCCGATGGCCCAACCTTCTTGTCCAGGGTCATCAACGGCGACGAGAGCAGGATGTACGCTTATGACCCTGAGACAAAACAACAATCCTCCCAGTGGAAGAGCCCGAACTCACCAAGACCAAAAAAAGGGATACAAGTGAAGAGTATGCTCCTCATTTTCTTTGATACCAAGGGGATTGTGCACAAAGAATTCGTCCCACCAAATCGAACGGTGAATTCCACGTACTACTGTGACGTTTTGCGACGGCCCGAACTTTGGCGACAAGGGAACTGGCTGTTGCATCACTAAAATGCGCCCTGTCACAATTCCTTGTTCACCAGGAGCTTTTTGACGAAAAATAACATGACGGTTGTCCCCCCCCCCAACCGTACTCATCTGATTTGACACCCTGCGACTTCGTTCTATTCCCTCTATTAAAAACCAAGTTGAAAGGACGTCGGTTCGACACAAATGAGTGGATTCAAGAAGAAACGCTGTCTGTGCTAAACACCCTCAAAGAACATGACTTCCAAGATGCATTTGGAAAATGGCAGAATCGCAGGGACCGGGGTATATGTGTGGATGGAAACTACTTCGAGGGTGACGGTGATCATTAGTCTCAAAGTAAGTTTTTAACCAGATGGTAGCACCAGTCCTATATATTCTGGATACCACCTCGTATACAGTGAAACCCTTATTTTACAATTCTATGGTGGGAGACATTAAAAAGGTGTAAAATCAAGAAAAGCGCCAAATCAAAGAACAATTAACAATTAACTAACTTTTAATGACTAAATTCTACACAGCCATGAACTTAAGCCTCATTGTGTGCAGGCATTATTAATTTTTCATAAATATCCTAACAAAAATGTTTATTTTGATACTCTTGCTTTTTGCAAACCTCGCACAGCATCTAAGTTGTTGATTTGGTTTATTTACAGATGGTATTTAACATCTCAGACCTTTAGCATCTCATTCATTTCATGGCGTGAAACAGACAATAAAATTTTCTCAGAGGGCTCTTCTTTCAGGCATAAAGTTCTTTTATGTGCCGTACATCTACCACACAGGACCCACGGCTTTACTTCCCTTTCAAAGAAGCCTACTTATGACTTTTACGCCCAAAAAGTTCATCGACCCTCGCCAAGATTGAACCTGCAATCTTGGATTTATGAGGCAAGTACGGTTACCATTAGACCACTAAGACCAACTCACACACACACATGCAGCACCTAAGAAATAAATGTTCTCTACATGTGTATCACAACATATAGTTTGATCTTCTTTCTCTTTTTCTTTAACTTAAACTGAAACACGGTTATTATCCAATTGGTTAACACTTTGCACTTCACAATTGACATTATCATCAGAAGTAATACAATCTTCAATTTCACTCCTATAGGTTTTTCTCTTAAATGGGTGCTATTGATGGAAGCATTTTCCATGTAAGGTGGTTGTTTTTTTTTTTATGGTGTTTAACCCCATTTTTACTGCTGATGCCCCACATGTGGTGGACAATGATGCTACATGAGATGAAATAACTTATTGGGAAAGGATTTTTTTTAAGGAAGGAATGTTCCATGCTTTAGTTTTAGGGTACCTCCTCAGCATTTGCTATTTATGAGTACTGAGGAAAACTGGTAAAAACCCCAATCTGGAAGGACTGTTCTGGTGGGATTCAAACCCCAGATCTCCACTCATGAGTCCGTGCCCTAACGACCTCAGCACTCATGGCAGTTCCATATGAGCTTGTTAGAACCACATTGAAAAAGTACTTTCAAGTTTTTACTGATTTCCCCTCCATAGAGAATGGACAACTTGCAAAATCCTTCTTATTGTCATTTATTATTATTTAGTGTGTGCATGGATAAATTAAGTCTTGTTGCTAAATTGGTGCATAAACCCATAGGAGCATCTATTTAGCTGAGAATGCCTACTTTCTCCACAATGAAATATGCTTTCCACTTTTTAACTGGATTTACAGGGCTTACAAAAAATTAGATCATAGAATAAAATAAATAAACCAAATCTCTAAACTTGGTGCAATTCCTATAGCATGCAGCACGACTCTTGAAGAAGGTTGACAGTGAACAAAATGGAAGCCACGGAATAACACATATGGAAGCTGAAGTGTGCTATCAGATGCCAAAAGAGCTCTTAATCAGATACAGTTTGTATACAATGTTGAAACATCCAATGTAAAATCAAAGTTAAATGTATAGTAAGACATAAAAGTTCCCTCTCTAAAAGCAAACAACATTTTTTGTTTGTTTTTTGTACTATTGTTATGGACATTAAATTTGGATTTTAAATTTAAAACATAAAATTAGAGAGTGTAAATCAAAGTTTTGTTTTATATATATATACATACACACACACACAAATACCACTTTCTAGCTATAATTAAAGACAAAAACCATATTTCACTTTTCAATTTTTATTGCAATACACTTCTCACATCTATGAATTAAGATTTCAATCTCCACCTCCAAAAAAAAATCAGAAGTCTTGTCTGCAAAATGGGCATAAACAGCATCTATCACTTCTTCTCCTCACTTAAATTTCCTTCCTCAAAGATCCTTCTTGAATTCTGAGAAGAGGAAATAGTCACTGGGAGCTAGATCTGCACTGTAGGGTGGATGGTCGATCTTCTTGAAGTCACATTTATCCACAGCTTCCTTTGCAACAAGAGCTGCTGTGTGCACAGGCTTGTTATTGTGAAGAAAGCACACACCACCACTCAGCTTTCCTCGCCTTTTCTCTTTGATGGAAAGACACAGTCTGTGCAGTAGGCCAGCATAGTACTCCCCATTTATTGTGGTGTCCCTTTCCTTGAAGTCAGTGAAGAGTATTCTTACACAGTTCCAAAAGATCATCTTGGTTGACTGAGTGACCTTGGTCTTTAGAGGCAGTGCTTTGTCAGGTTTACGCCACTCCATTGATTCTCTTTTCACAAGGAATCATACTGGAGGACCATAATTTCATTATGTGTAACAATGGTTTGCAGAATTTCTCTCTTGTTGCCACTGCAGAGCTCCAAAAATGCCTGACAACAGATGACTTCTTGTTGCTTTTGGACTGGGAAAAGAAGTCTAGGCACTAACATTATTCATGTTTAAATGTTCATGAATAATTCGAAGGACTGTTGTTTTAGAAAGGCCGAACCTTTTTGCTATTTCTGTAACTTTGAGCTGCTGGTCTTCCATAATTTCTCCTTCCACAAGAGGAATGTTTTCAGGAGGAGCACCTCCAATGGGTCAACATGCACGCTCTTAGTCTGCAATGCTTCCTCGACCTATTCGAAAAAGTTTGGCCCATTCTTTTATGGTAGAATATGAGAGGGATGCTTCCCCATATACAACATCCAGTCACTGTTTAATTTCATTTGGAGCAAGTCCTTCACTTGTGAAGAACTTAATAACAGCTCAAAACTCCATTTTGAACATGTCACAAACTTCTACACATAACCTTCTTTATGCAATTATAACTGAACAATGGAGTGAAAGTTATAGTTGCAATTATTTACTTAACAGATAAGGTATGACACCAGATAAGGGTTTTGAGAAGATGATAATCCTTATCGGTGAGGCCAGAAACTTATGGATTTACCTTCATATCTTTCTTACTTGTCCAGAAAATATGTTTAATATTTATTAAGTATATTGTTCATCAACACAGCACACATTTTAAAACATACTACCCTCATATTCATTTAACCATGAGATATCAGTACATAGCTATGGACTCAATTAAAATTAATAACTAAAATTAATAATTAACATCACCAAACTCTCCTAAAATAATTTAGCTTTAACACATGCATTTAAAAGTTTTATGCATACCAAAATTTCTTCTTTGACTGATGACAAGAAGCCCAATATTGCAGAAATCTCCTTCACATTAAGCTCTTTCTGCATATAATACTTGACTAAGCCAAGTAGTGATACTCGAATTGTTTTGCTGTCTTCTGAGGTCAGAATATCATTTGAGGAGTAATACTGACGAATTACATCCAGCAGGAACTGTATGCCATACTTTTTTCTGAAAAACTTGCGATCATCTTTAATGACTGTTGAAATGTATTGGATATGACCTAAGGAGCAAAAAAAGCTGTTCCAATAATTGTTTTAAAAGCACACAATACAACATTTCACAATTCAGGTATAAACAAGGTATTCTAATTTTAGTTTGATCAGAGGCAGTAAGCAACAGAGGACATTTACTTCAGATATAGCTCATTTCTTAAAGTCAAAATGATTGAAGTGAAGCAATAAAATGAGGGGCTATATAAGACAATTTCCCTCTCACATTATCATGAAGCTAAATAAAAAGTTGAGAATCCATTTCTATTTTAATTATTATCTTTCTATTCCTCTCTTTTCCAATATCCTTTTTCTTGTCTTTTGGAGGATGATCTTCCTGCTGGAGCTTAATGATGAAACCATGTTTAAACAATCTTTATGTATTTGATACATTCCAGGTAAACTTAATATCTAACTTCATTAAAACCTCATCAATTCAAACTTGGTTAACTGGAAATCACATCAAATTCCAAGTATTCAATGTTCCCCAACTCCAAACATGTTTTTATTGATTAGAGTTTGGTTATTTGAAAAACAAATACATGTACAGTTTCATATCTAAAAGCAAATCTGTTTATTTGGAATTAACAGCATATTTCCCCTTTGCCCTAACCCACAAATAATTTAGAATACCCCTGGGAATTTCTATATAATGCAGCTGTTTAGCACTGTCGCCTAGTCTCTCTCTACATTGCACCTTGTCAAAGAAGTAGAGAAGGGTTAACAAATTACAGTGTTCTTCCACTTCTGCTCTTTCAAGTTTTCTACACCAAATAGGGCTTTAATTGGTTAGCTTAAATTAGGGACAGAAATATGTTTATACTGCCACTTTAATTTAAACATTTTACCATTTCAAATTGCATATCTGCCTTGAGAAGTTGAGTTGCGGTTACAGTGCCAAAAATAGTTACAGTATACATAATTCATTTTGCATGCCATTCATACATAATTCATTTCGCATGCCATTACATTGACACAGAAACGAATGTACATTTCAAAGATTCAGCAAAAAACTGAAAATAATTTGGGAAGTGGAAGGAAAACAAAAAATTACAAAACTGAAATTGAGTAGGCTTATAGCATCCCTGTATCTAGCTTGTCTATCTACCTAAAACAACATGAGGGTGTTGAAACCAATGTGCAAATCAAGGAGCAAAGGGGAGCAAAAGAAAATGAATCAGAGGTGCAAAACATAGAGCTGTGGAATACAAGCTTATGGAGTAGTTTCATCATGAGGTGCTAATATTATTATATACTGGGGAGCAAATTATGAAAAAAACAGACAAACTGGCACTGAAAATAGCAACAGAAGATTTCCATTGTACAAAAGGTTGGCTACAGTATTTCAAAATATAACATAATATTACTTGGCGAGCTGTTTGTGGAGAGACAGCTATAGTGAATGCATATTTTATCAACTGGTGCAGAGAAAATGTGGTGTCAACCTCTGAATACATAGTGCAGAATATTTTTGAGACAGCACTTTTCTATAATGTGCAACCAAAGCAGACATCAACAATCAGTGATGAAGAGCCTCATTGTTTCAAAGAAGGGAAGCATTTTTCAAGCAAGCACAAATCTTCCAAAAATGGATGACTGGAAAACTGTTTCAAGACTGGTTGCTGACTTTGGAGAGGAAAATGGCATGAACAGGAAAATTCTATTCCTTGATCATGTGGGATCACATTACTATGACAATGTTATGCTAAAACATGATGGAAATTTACAGAAATATTGAAGCATCTGAAATCAGGAAACAGAACATAACAGATCCAATGAGAGGATAGCTATGGCTTGGGATGGAGTGATGGCCTGTATCATAAAGAACTGTTTTGCTAAATGTAGCTTTGGCAATGAAAATGAGCACCCAGCTGATGAAAGCATTAAGAAAATGAATCTGATTGAACGGAACTCAAGAGATAGAAGGAAGTTTTAAAGATTTCATCAGAGTTGATGAAGTAACACAGACAACAGAAGCTACCTTATTCCCAACTTTGGACAATCTTGATGAGAATTCACAGGACAAGTACCTGATTGCAAAATTGGGAAGAGGTGTTGAAGGGAAAGATGAAAGGGAAGAGAAACATGTTTCATGCAAGAATGCATTAATGGTACTGACCATAGTGTTGGAAGCTTCAGTTTGGATTACTGACACAAATCTTGAAATTGTTAAAACTGTGGACATACTATAGAACTTTGTAACAAGTAAATAAAGGAAAAATGTAAAGCAGACATTAATTGAAAAATATTTTAAATGTTAATAAAATAATATGTCTATTCATAAGCAATGCTTCGGTAAAAAATGTTGCCTGCAGCATATGTTCAGACATGCATTTAATAGGGGGAATAAGTTGGTAGACCTGTTTATGTTAATAAAGTTAATAGGCCTAATTATTTTATTACAAAACAAGTGTTTATTTATGACCTGTATGTCCATATTCAGGCTGTCAGGACATAAGCTGATGAGAAATTTCCAGGTGATATAGTTACGTGTCAAAATGCTATTTATAAATTAGCAGTACCTACACACTTTAGACAACTAAAGTATATCATTCATGATGAGATCAGTTTAATTGTTCCAAGAGAATTAAGAATGATAAGGGTAATTTCAAAAGCAAATTCAAAAAAATGCATGGAAATGGAGACAGGCATCTTTTTGTATGATTTGTCAATTTGGTTATTTATAGATGCTCTTCAACATCTCAGGTCATCAGCGTCCCATTCAATTCAGAGTGTGAAACGGCCAACAAATTTTGCTCAGGGGCCTCTTTTTTTCAGGCTTGAGGTTCTTTATCAAGCCATAAATCTATGACTCAGGACCCATGGCAGTACTTCACTTCCAAATAAAGCCATACTCAGGATTTTTATGCTGGCAAAATTCCATTATTTCTGGCCAGAATTGAGCCCGCGATCTTGGATTTAGGAGGCAAGTATGGCTACCACTACACTACCTGGAGCAATTTTTTTTGTATAATATAACTTTATAAATGCATCAGAATTTATTACACTGTCATTCTAGCGATACTATCACCAATTTTTTGTTGTCTCACCTGCCTGCCCTGACTCAAGTGTAGCTGAGTTAGCGTTAAGCAATGGCTCATCAGCTGATGAAGTCCCCACTGATGTGTCAGTTATCAAATAATTGGATGAACCAATATTTTACAAACAACTAAGAGAACAAAACGGCAACAATAGCTTGTGACATTCATATCCTGTTAAGACACTACTTAAAGTACATTAAAAAGTAGCATGTGAGGTTCAGAAAATCTGTTAAGAAAAGGGCAAATGATTGTCAACAAGTAAGATTCTCAGCAATTCAATAGTGGTGATATTGAAATTAAAGATCTGCCATGCTCTGGAAAGCCTTGTATATGAGACAATGAGAATATATAGAGCTTGCAAGAAAATCCATCAACAAGCACACACAGATTGTTAGATGAGCTTAGTGCTTTGAAAAGACTCCTAACAAACACTATACAGAGGTTGTTGATTTGCAACTCATGTCGGAACATGTTCAATGCCAAATATAAATTTGCTATCCCATGGATAAAAGATTTTTTTTAAGAGAAAGTAATCTGTGATTAATATTATCATAATCCTTAAACCCAGAAACAATAGTTAGACCTTACCAATCAACTAACCATTGTCAAAAGAAGCTTCTTTCAGAGAAAATTAATGCTTGCCTGGTGAATTATAAAAAAAAACACTGTACTTTAGCTTTATTTTGAACAACTTGAGACAATTTATGCTCCTTTGGTTTAAAAATATTAAACATTGATGGACAGAAAGAAAAACCTATTGCAAATGATGAAACTACTGCTCAAACAATGAAAGAAAAACCTATTGCAAATGATGAAACTACTGCTCAAACAATGAAAGAAAAAATCCAGGAATTGGATGCAATGAAATGCCCATCACACCTAGCATATAGATCATTTACTTGCATATTTTACTACCATCTGTTGCAATTCATGCCTATATTTTCCTGGAAAGAAATTTATAGATTATGGTTAATATAAACTGGTATCTGCAAACTCTTTACATCAAACCTAAGTATTGGTACTGTTATGTAATCATGGCACATGTCAAAAGGTGGTTCAAGATTATCAATAAATAAATTCACAAATGTATCCAAAACTCACGGTGAGTGAAAGTTTGTTTCAAAAACCTACATTATTTATGAGACAGTACTTGTACTTCGCTAAATTCCTGAGAGTTTATTTTAATCATGAACAACCTATGCATTTTGTGTAATGAATGACTGATATCTGATTTACATACCGATTCTGATGTGAAATTGACTCTGGGACCAGATTTTAAAATTAAAGAGTACATGCTGGTACAGTGATCTAAGCAGAAGAGCATTAGGTGCATCACGAGCCATTTCAACCAAAAGCTGTACCGCCATTAGCACATTTACATCTATTAGGTGTGGTTTTGCCTGTAACAAAAGTTTGATTAAATTGCAGTAATTCATATTCAACACTTATATTCTAAAAAATTATGCTATGCAATAGATTTTTTTATCCTTTTTGTTATCCTTTTTTAACAGCATGAACATGGACCAGTGAATTACCTGCTTTTTACCAAAGTATAACTTTTAATAATGGCAATAAAATTAATATTTCAAATTGATACAATTTGTTCTTTTAATTTTTAACAATTTATATTGATAATAGGATTTGGAGATCTGTAATTGGTTGCCACACTACAAAAAGTACATTGTTCCACTATGAAATTGGATCTCATTTTATATAGTCTGAATAATGTAGTGACAGGTAGCGGAAAGCTGGAGAAATTATTAGAGCTCTAGGCTCTATTATATTTCTTAGCATCCTTACTATTTGGTATTTTGGTAATTATAACCCTGAGTTATTTCAATGTCTTAGTAACGATTGTCAAAGGCATGTCTTGAAGTAAGAGGAAGGAAAAACACACCAGTAAAACCTAAAACATAGTAGCTCAGAAGCTGAAAATTAATAAATACTATTTGGAAATGTCTATGACCAGAATGGAGATGTTATCTGAGCAAATAAATTTTTAATAGCAAACAAGCTAGTAACAGATAAAGCAATATTCAAGTAAAATATCTGAAATTTCATCCAGTGAACTAAAAATGTGACAGTAGATGACAAATTCCAGTTAAAAGTATTGCCTAATGTGGAGTGTATTAAAGACACTCTCTACCAGTCTTTTTGAGTAAATGAGCACAAACCAAAAAAATTATCACTGATGTTTAATAGCAACTTTCCAAAACTAAATAAAAAAATAGCTGCAATGTGGTATGGAATTGGCTTGGTAACTTATATTTCACTTACCTAGTTTTTTGATTGGACATGCTTCAGAAACATTCATTCCCATTATCAGCCGAACACCAACTGGTAGAAGCATATTCTATAGGTATTCAGAGAAATTGATCATATATCCAACAATGGTGTCTCATAAATTTCTTCGGCTGCCTACAAAGTATGCTTCTAGCAGTTGGTTTATAGCTGATGAGAGCAAATGTTCTTGAAACATGTTCAATTAAAAAACTAAGTGAAATGAAATGTATGTCCCAAACAAACCTTTTATCATATATTTTACTACTTCACTGTATAAGTTCCTAAGAAATAAAAATATCATATAGAGACTGGGTAGATCAGCATTTGCAACAGGGGGAAACAGTGATCACAGCAGAGAAAAACATGTTGCTATTTTAATTAGCCATTACTCATATTTCATTTAAGAATTTTCGAAAAATTATAAGAAATTTTAAACAATTCTTTGGATAAAATATAGTGAACTTTTGTAACAGTGATGTCATATATTAACATTTTTAAAAAAATTGAGTCAAGATTGTAACATATATATCACTAAAATTTAATAAAAAGGAAGACTAGTAAGTCGAGACTGTAACAACAGTTACAATCTCAACTCAATTTTTTTAAAAATATTAATTCTGTTGGAACTCACACAGTGAAGCTTGTTAAATGTAGATTCTATCTAATCTGTCATCTAACACACACTTATGCTTCACTTATTCTTAAATACTTTGGAAACGGTTTTGAAGACACATCCTCTCCATCTTCAACCAACTTGACAACTGGTAGAAGAAACTAACATCTATGAGGACCTGTGGCTCCACCCTGGTGGTGTTTTTCATAAACTGCAAATTTGTATTACATTCTCCTGTAATACCGAAATTCATAAGATGATCCCTATGTTTATGAATTTAAATCTTCTCCCATGTGTCCAATTCTGTATGTCTTTATTCTTTACTTTAAAGAATAAAGAATAAAAGAAAATAGAATAATGAAAAAAGTAAATATCCAGAAAAATAAATTTGGGAATTTAAAAAATTTGCAGAAAACTAGTAAACCAATACACAAACAGAATAATGTAGTGAATTTATCACAAGTAAGTTTTAATAAAGAGGAATTATCTATTTTGAATATGAGTTTTAAAACTTGTGTAAACTTCTCCAATAATGGTGAATGGAAGGTTTAATTAATAAAGAGAAAGAAAAGATTAGGATAAAATCAGAGGATTAACAAAATGAAACCAAATAGACTTCAAAGTTACAGAAACATTATTACATCACTAAAAGAAAAAGGAGTTATTTACAAAAAGGCTGATAAAGAGAATAAAATAACAATAATGGACAAAGATGATTACACTGACAGGATGTTAGAGTTGTTAAACAAAAAAGAATTTGCCCATGTCAAATTTGACCCATTGAAAGAATGCACAAAAACAGTGAATGAGGTTATACACACTTGCACTATAATACCAGACATAGAAAAAAAGTAGTTTAAAACAAAACAATCCTAATATAGCCAGAATATGTGGGTTACCTAAAATCCATAAACCTGGTTAATAATATAAATACCTATACATATTTTCTAGCAAAATGGCTTACAGACAGATTTACAGCTCTACCAAGGTTTCAAAGTAGAAGCATAAAAATCCCATTCCAGTTAATAGAAAAAAAATAAAGATTTAAAGTTCTACCCACTGATATTTTGTCTTTTGATGTCCACCTTACTAACATTTGTATTAACCAGTCCTATTTTAATTTTGCACGAGAATTCTATAAACAGAAAACAGGACTGACATGGGAAATCCTTTGTCCCCCTTTCTGACAGATTTATTCACGAGTACATTTGAAACTCAAATAATTTCTGCCTTCCCACATTATTCTAAATGTTGGTACAGATATGTTGACAACATTTTTAGTATAGTGAAAAAAGAATTAGTTGAAGATGCTTTGAAACTTTTAAATATACGAGATAGGAATATATCCTTCACACTTGAAACAGAAACAAAGGGATGGTTGCCATTTTTAGATATAAAAATTAATAAGAATCATGGAAACTTAGAATTTGGAATTTATAGAAGGGATACTCACACATATAGCTATATAAAATCAAATGGGTTCAACCCCATAGCTCACAAGCACACAATATTTAACAGCTTAACATATAGACTGGTGAATTTACTATCCAGTAAATAGGAGTACAGAAAAGCATTTGAGAAGATACAGGAGATTGCTATTATAAATGGTTTTAACAAAAATGTAGTATACAAAAAACTTAATAGATTCCTAAAGAAGAAATTGATCAAGAATACCACCACACTATTGGCTGAAAAAGAGAGAATGGTTTTTAAAAAATTCACCTACCATCCAATAGCTATGAATAAATTCCAAAAAATTTAAAGATATTAACATTAAATTTGCACCTGTTAACAGATACACTCTAAAAATGTTTTTAATAAAATTCAATAGGAGAAAAAATCAGACATCTACAAAATAACATGTAAAGAATGCGATAAGATATAAGTTGGAAGAACTAAAAGGAACATAGGAATATGGTTAAAGGAACATCTCAGGAACATTAAGTACAAACAGATAGTGGGTTAGCGGTGGCACGCCATTTTTGGATAGATAATCATGACATAAAAAAAAAATAAAGTTACTTACAGAAGCCCAAGTACATATAGAATTGGACACATGGGAGAAGATGTACATTCATAAACATAGGGATCATCTTATAAATTTGAACATTACAGGAGAATGTAAAACAAATTTGCAGTTTCTAAAAAAACACCACCAGGGCAGAGCCACAGGTCCTCATAGATGTTAGTTTCTCCTACCAGTTGTCAAGTTGGTTGAAGATGAAGAGGATGTCTCTTCAAAACCGGTCCCACGTATTTAAAAGTAAGTGAAGCATAAGAGAGTGTGTTAGGTGACAGATTAGATAGAATTTACATTACTTATATGTTTTTAGGGTTACATTGCTGAGCCAAGAAGTAATGATCCAACAATACATATCCCCAATCTTAAATTATGTAACTATAATGTTATGAATGTTATGCTATTGTATCCATCAGAAGCATCAGTTTTCTTTGACATTACAAGCTGATATTTATTACCTAGTTCCAAAGACATGTAAAATTTCTTATAACTATGTCATTCAATGAAGTAAAAGCAATTAAAGGACAAGTTGAATAAAACAGAGGTATTACTTATGAGCCACATCCATCAAGTTGTGGAGATACTAATTCTCAAGCAAGACACCTCTCGTTCAATGGATATCATTGTATGATTCAGTTGAACTACACACTCTTAAAGCATCACTTACTTTTCATAAATGTATGGAACCGGTTTCGTTCAGTTGAATAAATTCACTTGCATCACATACAACTTTATCTCTGTGACTTCAGCTGTTGCTCAGCCATTTAAAAGTGGTTATATATTTTATTCTCTTCAAATAATATGTAGTTCATGATATATAGATTTAGCTTTACTTCTGAGTTAATAACTATGTCTGTAAAATGAGAGGGGAAAAAAGACTATAGTTTCCCAAGTGTTACTTCAGAGAATCATTTATGTAATGGTGGAAATCCCAGTGGTAATGTTGTTCATGAAATGCAGACACAAGTGAAAAAGGTAGCATAGAAAATACAATTAATTAATTAAAATAAGTTTGTTGCTAGAAATGGATGAGGAAGATTTGGACATCAGTTAGCATTCATTGAAATCCTTGCAGAGCAACTAATGGTTTTCACTAAATCTCTTTACCCAAGATTAGGAGAAAAAAAGTTACTGCTCTTAGAGTCAAACAACCTAGAAGAAGTGCATCTATTGGATTACCATTAATATCTATGTAGGCATTAGACTTTATCCATATTCTAACAATTCAGGACAAGATGCCTATAAAAACTTCTTCGGCATCATGTGAAGTCTGGGCATTCATCAGGTAACTGTTTGATTGGTGCATTTATCTGCACATTGGTGTGGTTTTTTTTATTGGCACACCAGTGCAGCTGACCAAACCAATAGCACTAGGAAATATATATTTTTCAAGCCAATAATTTTTGCATTTTCTAGGTTAACTTTCACTCTAAGGAACATTAACCAATTTTCTGCTTTAGACTTTACTGCATCCACAACTTGTCATAAGGTTATCAAGACAGTATTTTTCTTGCCACAACATCTTCAGTGACAGGTTCTGAAACTTAGCAACACCAACATACTCAGGCCTTCTAATAGACTGATAGCATCATATTTAGAAAATAGACTACAGTGTACTGGAATGGTACACTATGTACATAATAGGGTTATTAGAAGTGAAACAAGAGGTTCTGCAAGGCTATGTCTTGGGCCCTGCGCTGCTTATATTATATGTTAGTGATATGCTTATATGTAACAATTTTAGTACAGTGAGCTATGCTGATGATATTAATGCTCTTGATTGGAATGATAATGTTATAAGTTTAAAAAATACAATTATTTCTAGTGCCCAATTACTTCACCAGTATTTTGAGTCAAATAGACTATGCTTAAATGTACAAAAGACTAAGGATATTATTTTTTATATATCTATAGGAACAGCATGAATGAAACTATATCTCCAACCTTAAAGTTAAATGTTGATAAAATACACTCATTTTTGGGCATTGTAATAGATAGTGGCCTTTCCTGGGCTGATCATATAAATCTTTTATATAATAAAATAAATAAAATGATTTGTTTAATTAGAATCATGAAAAGTTACATACATTCTTATTGCAAAATTAAGTATTATGCTTTGATCTTTCCACATCCAAATTACTGCATTGAAATGTGCTGCCCAAACACATAGCAACAGTTTATAGGTTCTATAAAAGAAATGCATTCAAATCATATTAATCTTAAACAAGTGGAATCTTGTAGGGACATATTTATCAAAAGAAAATTTGTACATTTATTTCATTATATGTATATAAAGTAATACTAATGTCCGTTGATGATAATACATTTAATTAAAGGAATAATGATATCTGTTTTTACAATACAAGATATGGTACTGATATATAAACACAAAAAGAAAGTTATGCATGGCTCATATGTAATGAGTGGTGTACTATACAACAAATTGCACAGCAAATTAAGATTTAAAACAGAACTATAAAAGTATCTAATTCATAAATGTCTTTATGATATAGATGAATTTTAATATTCTAATTAATGTATACCATATATGTGCATATGTTAAATGTTTATGTCGGATACCCATCTTGTATGGATCTATTGACTGTAAATAAAGATTGATTGATTTATGTATATGAAGTATGTAAGCAGATGAGCTCTGGACTATATATGCTTACAAAACTTTCTTGATATTTAGACACTCCTGTATTGAAAATGGCATACTATGGTTTTGTTTACACTCATATAGTATTTATGGAATTGAAAATTTGTGCAGAATTGATATAGGTAATTTAAGTACATTTTAGTTTTATAAAAAAGTTGTTTAAGTTTAATTTACAATATCCTACATTAATGTATTCAGCATGCTCCCACTAACTCTACTTACTTACATGTCCTTGTGTTATGTAGGATATATTACCACTCCATTGTCTACGGCTTCCTAAGTACAATTTATTTATAATTAAGACAATTGTATGATTGAGTCAAACTATTCACTTGAACTACACAATTTAATTTACAAGCTTGAAAGGATAATCATATGCAGAAATAAATACATAACCAATAACTTGTTAATAGCTGTTTCCTTGTATGCATATAGAATTATTCTCTTTATATATAAATAACAGCATACATTTCACTAATATTAATGGTTATATGTATTATCATCACTATAGCACTAAGGGAAAAGAAAATTTACATAGAGTGAATGTAAATAGAAAATTGATTGAACAGGGTACTTTTGCAAAAGTAGTTATACTTTATAACACCTTAAAACTTAAGTAAGGAATGACTTCAAATCACATTTAAAACTGTACTTCTTAAAAAATATCTAAATAAAATAGGCCAATTTTAGCTTTAAAACAAAATATTCCATTATGTTCATTTTAGTAGAGCTGTATTTTCCCATTTATTTCACTTAACTTTCATGTAACAGCTATATTATCTGTATTGACAATGACTATAACTCATGTATTGTGTTTATAATTAGTATTATCCATCTCTCTTTGTTTAGCTTTTAACTTATGTTGTAATATGTATTTAATAATAGAGCTGGCAAATGGCCTTTTATCGGTCTGGGCCAGACACTTCTAGGAAATTGGTGATGGGGGGGGGGTATCATCTAAGCTTCATGAATGAAACAAGTTACTGTTGAAATGCAAGTGAGAAAGATAAGAGTGGTACAACTGTGCAATAAATTGTGCAATAAATTTTGTACTCATCTGTGATGAAGTCAACACTTGCAAGGAAACCATGCCAATCTATAGTTTCTCGTTATTACTTTCTGCATTTGTTTCACTGTTTTCATCACAGTTACCATCGTTATTACTTTCTGCATTTGTTTCACTGTTTTCATCACAGTTACAGTCTTCACCTAAATGAATCACTATTATCCAGACCCTATTCCAAAAGACCTGTTTTTCAAATTATTGTATTTCCTCCTCTTCACTTTTTCACAGCAGCATTTCCAAACTTCTTTTGTAATTGAAGCAATTTTTTCATCTTGTAATTTTATAATATCCTTCATGTTAAATGTGACGTTTGTTCTGCAATCAGCTTTTTTGCTATGCTCATATTAGTTCCAGGGATTCAGCTCCGAGTAATAGGGTGGAAGATGCATGATTTTTCTCTTTTAAAATTGCATCAATTTTGTAGTGATGCCTTTGGATTTAACCTTTTTTATCAATTTGTATTTCTGGTTTTATTAAACTATTTAAGGTGCCAAATTCTTGAAGCTGTTGTTCGGACATATGGTTAGTAGCCAGGATATCACTTCACGTTTAGGAATATTGGAATATGGAGAAAGATTAAGCATTATATTATGGTATTGTGCATTGTCAATTACAAGGACACTGTGAGGAAGAAGGTTAGAAATAAGCTGTTCTCTTATTCATTTCTCATAATTTGCATAATTCATTTTGTCATGATAATCATCACTTTTCTGATAAGCCTTGAAGCTTAGATACATTTTCAATGAAACCATCTTCACTTCCTGCATGTAGCACAATTAACCTTTGCCCTTTCAACACTGGAGCTAAGAGTCCCTCTCTAGAATAATCACCCCAAGCCAATGAGGTTGTATGTGAACTAGGAACCCAAGTTTCATCCATGAAGTTGGTGGGGCGACCTTCTTCTCTGTATTTATTTCTTCATGGCTCTAAAGTAAGCGATTTTTTTCTCCCAGATTTTTCCCTGCTCTACTAATATTTACCTAATATTTTTGGTTTTTCTCAGCAGAAACCCAGAGCCAAAATTATTTTGCACAGTGTTGAAATACTGCCATCAAAACCAATATATTGTTTGAACCTTATGAAGACTTTGTTTATCGATGGTCTACATTTTTCAATAAATAATGTCAATATTATTTATTGTCCTGTGAACCATGGATTCATTGAATTTGTCCACGGTAGTTAGGGATGAATTCTAGTCTTTCCTTGTGTGGAGTAGAGAAAGCTTCAGATGTTCTGGCCTTTCTTTCCTTCAGCTCTTTAACAAAGCGGTTTATCCTTTGTGAAGAGACAGCAGTTGTCTGTGTCATCCTATTTGAACCGTTTATATATTTATGGCATTTCCTAATTCACCTTCCATTTTCATGAATTGGTTAACATTATTAACCACTTCAACAGTTTGGGAATGCACAACTTTACTGCTCAGCTAACTCAACAGAGGAGGCATTGCAAAATTATTTTGGCACTGTACTTAATACTCACCTGTTATGACATGTTCAGTATGAAAATAAGATGGATACTAGCCTGATTTCCCATAAATGCATAAACAGAAAATGAACTCGACCAGAAATCATTGCACACCTTTTGCTCATTTGCCACCACTAAAAAATACATCTGCACATCCATGTAAGATTGGTTGAGTGAAAGAAAAGGTCCTTGGGCCTTAACTCTGTCAGAATGAATGAATAAATAAATAAATATATATAAACAAATTTATTACCATTAATAATAATAATAATAATAATAATAATAATAATAATAATAATAATAATAATAATAATAATAATAAATGAAATTGCTGGTAGGTACACTGCTTCTTTTTTTTTAATTAGTCACCCAGAAAGTGTCAATTAAATCATATTTTCCATTTCAAGATAAGATCTTAATAATTATGCAAAAGAAGTACCTATGTACTTTAAATATCTTTATTCTTCTATATTCACACATAAACTTTGTTATTCTTGATTTGCATGTACTCTCAAAAACTCTGAGTTAGCTATTGAAGTACCTCAAGAAATTGCAAGATACATTTCCATTCACTCAGTCGAACATTTTTTTGTTCAACTATAACTGAGGATAAAACTGCATGACTGAGAAACAGCAGATTTATCTCAAGCATTGTTTATCAGGGCGAGAGAAAGCTGTGTTTTATTCAAATGACTGTGAGATACATCTCAGAATCCACAAGTGAAAAGTAAAAACTTCTGTTTACCCAATTACCCTAAAAAATAGCATTATGGTTAGTTAAGAGCATCAAATATAATTCAGAAAACCAAATTTTTAAATACAATATAATAATTAATAAATAAGCTTGCCTTTGCCAACAAAACCCCTATCATTGCCAGTCCATTATTCTTCATTAACTGCTCCTGGTTAAGTGGGCTACCTGATATTATATTCTTCAATAGACTAAGGAACCCAGATACAGGATTCTGTTCTAATTTCCAATCTGCAGAATAAAAGCACATTAATTTGAATCAGAATTTACGATGCCTTTCTGTCACCTTTGTAAACTTATAAAATTGCTTTTTCATCCCACTGCCTTCCATTAGGTCTAATATTTCTCTTCATATTCATAGAAAATATAGTATGAAAAATCAATAAATTCAACTCAAGGTCAATTTTTTTTCTTAAATGTGCTAAACTACAAATAAAAAATATGATAAAAATACTATATAATCTGACCCAATTATAGTAATATGAGAATTTTAAGATAAGAAACTAAACACAAATATGATTCAATGTCTGGAAACAATTATTTAAGTTTAAAGTACAGATATTCTACAATTTTTATGTTTGGGAACTGAAAGATATATTACTTAGACTTATTAGGAATTATACGTTTTTGAGAAAAAAATAAAAACTGCATTCCTTACCTGAATAGGAACTTGAAGGAAGAATTTCCCAGTCATCAGAATCTACAGAGTCCTCTCTACCTTCAATCAATCTACATTCTTTTTCCACACTTGGTGAGAGGAAACTCAGATCTGGCTCTTCATCTGATTTGGAGGCATTCTCCAAAATTGGAAATAACACATGAACTCCACCTATACCATTGATGACATTCTGAAATTGAGTATTTGGCATCAACATCGACATTTCTTCTTGCAATGAAAGCATTTCTGCCATTAGAATTCACAAACACTGATTTTGAGCATTGGATTTTTGTACATATTTAATTATTCTTAATATAGACTGCACAGTGGATAAAGAAAAAAACTAAAATAAACTGTAAACATTCAGTTAATAGTTTGACACCTACCACTGTGACTATAGCTTTCATATTATTGTAGAAAAGCAACAAAGTGATAATATGAAATTTTATAATTGCAAATATTAACATGTGCACCATAACTTTTTAGTCATTTTGCACAATAAAAAGGTGAAACTTGAATACACAACAAAAATAGAAGTTTCAAACTTACCTAAAATAACAGGAGAATGAATAAAAAAGTTACTAGGAGATGAACTCTGTTAAAAGCTGGTATCCCAATATACCCTTCCCAAAATATATCTACTTTTATAGCAGAAATTGCATCAAGAAGAACAAAATGAAAGCATAGCATGCTTGTACCAACACCAAGAAATGCATGAAATTAACAAAATCACAGCCATGGTCATTGAGATTCCAATGCAGCCTATATACACAGCTCATGAGATGTTACATGAACATGTCTATATATCATATAACAAATTATTTATGAGGAAGTCACTCAAATTTCACTAGTTTTATTCCACTTGCTTGGACATGTTTCAAAGGCAAATTTCCTTCATCGTCAGCATGGTTCTTGTGCAATAAAATGCATTACATAGCACCATAGAGAAAAGGGATTTTTGCTGATTTGGTTTATTTATGGACACTATCATCTCAGGTCATCAGTGTCCCATTCAATTCAGGACGTGAAATGACTGATAAATTTTGCTCAGAGGTCTCTTTTTTCAGGCTTGAGGTTCTTTTACCTGCCGTAAATCTACGACATGGAGCTCATGGCTTTACTTCCTTTCCAAAGGAAGCCATACTTGAGATTTTTTAACCGAAAAAAAATCTATCAATCCTAGCTGGATTGAACTTGCGAACTTTAGGAGGCAAGTATGGTTACCACTACAACACCGGGACCAACAGATAGGGACAAAGGGTGAATTTCTCAATAAGGTGAATTTCTTAAACTAAACTTTAGCAAATGCCTAACTTAACCTAACTTATGTGAATATTCATTTTACAAGGATACTTGTAAAGGTTAACCTAACTTTGGTTATGGCTGGCTCAAGCATATGATTCATTACAATCTTAAAAGTATAACCCATAAGTTACATTTAAGTTTACAAGTGGTATTAGCAGAGTTAAAAACACTTTTATAGGCCTATTTCTACAATATCATTACACCACAAATGGTATATGATAGGTAATATGTGTTATATGGCAAAATGATACAATTGTTGGCAATTCTGAAAATAAATGACGAACTGCTATGCCCTGGATCGGATATGAACTTTTGCTACATTAATAATGCAAGTCTACACTCCAAACTTCTCACATCATGCTTTAATAATGTCTTCACTTATTTTCCTGTTATTGCAGGTAACTTTAAACTTACGGTTGTGGTGCAAGCCAATATTCAAATTTCAATAGAAAAAAAATGAATCCACATTTTAATGAACTTAAACAATATCTATAAATTTATATTATTACAATATTTTCTAGAAAATAGCTAATATAAAATGAAGAAAAATGATTATTTGTGGACACATCATTTAAAGTCTTTAAAATAAAATACTTTATTTATAAGAGCTTTTAATCAATAACCTCTACATGAATAAAAGTAAATCTATTGCACTTATCTACTTATATATTATTGTAATAATTTTCACTTCTGATTCAAAAATAAGTACCAACATTGTGTTCTCTATGACTAAAAGTCTTTTAAAATATTTTGTAAAAATCACAGTATAAATTTGGCAAATACATTTTTAACATAAAGAGAGCTAGTTATTAATAAATGATTAGCATATATCATGTATTAATAATTGTTAATAAATTTTTGGTTTTCTATTCTACTACAAAAATGCATGAATAAAGAAAATGAATGACTACTTTATAAATGACTCCTCTGTAAATTTTTGAATCAACATTATACAAAACAAAGAAAAGTAAAAATTAGAAACAATGCAAAGAAAAAAGTAAAAGGAATATATATATTGAAATCCATCTATAGTGCTATCTCTAAAGGTATATTGAAGGAAATGCCCTCAATGCTATTCTGATAATTTTTGTTTTATTAACTTTTTATTTTTAAAAAATTAATTTGAATTTTGGATTTTGTGTGTAACCATTGATGTTTTTCCTAAATAGCTTCATTAAAACTAGTTCCATCAGATGTTTGTTATACATAAAACCATTCAAATATCCCACAAAATGAACAAACATGCTGAACATATATGAAAAACATTATAACATAATAAACTCACTATTCTATTAATTAAGCCAATTAGTAGAATAGTGGATGATCATCTTGTAAGAAATTTTCTTCACAAAAATTTGAATAATTTTAACATAAAGATACACTCTTCTCATGCAGCTCCTGGAAAATGCATATATGTACAACAACAACAACAATAATAATAATAATAATAATAATAATAATAATAATAATAATAATAATAATAATAATAATAATAATAATAATAATAATAGGGGCAATGAGAACTTTAGCCTAAAAATCTTTAACTTATAGTATTTAAAACTGAATATATCTAGGCATTAATTACCTTTTTACAGATTCATAATCTAAAAGTCAAGAAATATTACACATTTCAAATTAGCATTTGTTCCAACAGAAAAGCAAAGAATCAACATCTTACCTTGATACTGAAAGTCTGACAATGTGCGGCAACAACATGGCCATCATATTTATTTGGTGGAGCTAAGTCTAGACACAAACTGTTTGAATATGCTGCTGGAGAAAAACAAAACACCAACTTGTTTGACAGTTCTACAATCTCTGGTATATCCTCTAATGCAAACAATGCACAGCAGTTGATTCCTATAACAAAGAGGCACCATAATGCAATTACTTTTATAAAACTATGAAAAAAAACAGCATTGGTGATTTAATCTTTGAACTCAAGAAAAAAACTGTGTAAGCTGCAGAAACACCTTTTTCCCTTAGAAGACCATATGATTTCAAGAAAAGCATATAGGAAAAATTTATTACTAAGATTAAGAAACAAACAATTCTATTTTAGTCAACAAAAGTAAGAAAAAAAATCTATTTAAAAAACGGTAAACATTTTGAAATAACATTTTAAGCATCATCAGCACTGTAATAATTTGAAACCAAAAGTAACAGATGCCATATGAAATCAGAATAAATAATCTGAAATACATGCAAGCATGCAAATTAAAATGGAGATGGGAAGATCACTTTTTAGAGTACATAACACTAACCGATATTTCAAAATGTTGGACCAGTTTATTCAAAGAAGAGCAGAAGTCCAAAACATACAAGAGCTTAAAAAACTGACAAAAGCAAAGAATAAACTAGGCAGAAAACTATAGAAAGAGGTCAAATATAAATGCAAAATTATAAACACATGATAAAATAATTATAATAGGACTATAAACAAATAAATTCCGTGGCCGAGGATGAAGACAAACGTCTTTGAAACATGTACCACATTTTATGACAGTAAGTGAAGCATTAAGAGTCTTTAGATGACATAAAATTAAATTAAATGATTAGCTTCACTGTGTTTAGTTCCATATATAATTTTTTAAATAAATGTAAATTAGGGAAGAAATTAATAGAAATGAATCAGATTACAGTACACTTAATTACTTCTGTTACTTTTTTATTTACTATTTTTAAGATTTATCAAGTAACAAACACACTAAGGCTGGCTCTAAGGCAAAATCAAGAAGCTTCTTTCAATTATTCTATTATTTATTCTAGTACTATAGCTGAAGTTGCTCACTATTCTACATGGACCAAATATATCTATACTTGTTATTTAGCTCCATTCTCAGTATAACTTGTTAACCTAAGTGAGCAAGTTTCAGCCCATCTTACAATTTGTGACATTGTTCATAAGAGATTGATGCGCTTTTCAGTTAAATATCAATGAACTACAAAACAATATGCTAAAATTGAAAAATACCATTACTGTTATCATTTTACTTCAAACAAATGGTTTTATGTACTCAAACTAGCATTTCTTAGCTTTTAGAAATAAATTTTTTGTATGCAAAACAAATGTGAATAAATGTTATTCCTGAATAAAGATATCCACATCATCATTCTGGTAGAAATGATGCCAGAAATTGTGTTTTTGAGATATAATGATTTTATGGTATCTGTTTGACTAAAAGATATAAAATCTGGAATTAATGAGAATACAAGGTTTTTGTTACATAAAAACATACAGGAATGCACTTCTTTAATTCTACAGGACTCGGAGCTCTCCTTCCCAAATATAAAAGTGTTATTGTCTCAAAACAGTCAATTTTGGACTTAGTGACCAGCCACAATGGATATTATAATTCTAATAATATAAGGATCATTTGAAAAGTTTGGTAAGTTATTTAACCTTTTAAAGAAATGGCTACTATGCATAAATTTGTTCAAAGAAGAAATCAATAGGTAATCCATTTTCTATTCTTGCAAACCTATTCATGAGCTAATTCCAAATACATATCACTAAAACTTTACGCTAATGTTCAAGATTTAGCACCAGTATATGGGTGACGTTTTTTCAATAGTTCCCAAAATACACATTTAAGATATTTTAAAACTCTTAAATGTATAAGATATAAATGTAAACTTCTCCATAAAATTCTTAATTAGCTGGTGCATTCATTTAATAATCTTACCGATGAACAGAAAACAGACTCATGCAGATAATTATATTAAGAACAGCAGCCAAACCCCAAACCATAACAGTCATCAACAGCCTTATACAAAGACTGGTGAATACCTTACTTGATAAAGAAGAGTAGGGTAGGGTAGGGTAGGGTAGGGTGGGACTTTCTGAATCATGGGGGCTTTGTGAATTAAAATACGAAATTCTGTATTATGACTCTGTACACAGCTGGAACACTATTTTCTGTTGAGATTATTGATTGTCAACATGTGGAATTTAAAACAAGATTTATACAAAAATCTTGCATCCAATTAAAAGATGCCAGTCATAAATTAAAGAGGTAAGAGAGTATTGCTTATTATAAACTGCCATGTAACATTAAGTCATTAAAAATAACATCTATTGTTAAGATGCATGAATGCATGCTGTAATATTCATACAATTGAAGGTGCATGGCTTATCCAAGCCAATCTACAAGATAATTAGCAACATTTGATGGAACTAGTAAAAATGATTGGATTTTTAAAAAATTAGGTGCATAGGGCTATGTGAATCATTTTTGGTGGTGTTATATGAGTCAGACTATAAAATTTCAAATAAGGAAATTTTAACATACTGCAACGAATAAATATTATTTCTTACTTATTAAAATATCTTAAATAATATAAAGGACTGAAATAGATGGACATAGGATATAAAAGAAAAAACATTACAGGAGAAGAGAAAAAAATTCAGCTTGCCACCTGGCTTCACCAAAAAATCTTGTGTTCACATAATGAAGTAAAACTTCAATTCTGATGATGCCCAAAGGAAGTTGAAGGGTTTCAGAAATGTACCATCCTCCAACAAGAAATAACCATAAATTAAAAGGAAGATTCCACAGTAGAAGCTGAATCAGATGAAGAAAATGTGATTTCTGCTGCATCAAATATCACGAACCTATATCCATTAAAAAAGGTGACTGGATTAGATGTAATAAGTGCAAGGTGTTGTTTCAAGAAGGAGCTGTAGGTTGCAATCTATTCCAATGTGGTAAACATGTAACTTTTAAAGATTATATGCATCTGTAAATAAATAGAAAAATTAGCAGTTTCAGCATATTTCTGGCCTAAAAATTCTCAAAAACTAAACTTAATCATGTCCTTCCAATTTCACCACGAATTATTTGGGCAAGCTTATTTTACATCGCCAGAGGATATCAATTGGTCTGTAGCTAATGATGGGAGTAAATGCTCTTGAAACATTCAGTATTTTAAATAAGTGAAGTATAATAGTGTTGCTACTGGCAACTGCTGTTATCAAATAATATTTTGCTTCCTGTCAACAACTTTAATTTATTAATTGATATCATTGTATGGTTCAGATGAACTACACACTCTTAAAGCTTCACTTACTTTTCATAAATGTATGGAACCAGTTTCGAGAACATTTAGCTCCCATCTTCAGCCAGGCTAAAGCTCAACTGTCTGATCATTCATTGAGCTGTGGGAATATATATTCTATACACATTCACATTCCCACATTCAGAATCCGGCAGTTGAACTTTAGCCTGGCTGAAAATGGGAACTAAATGTTCTGGAAACCGGTTCCATACATTTATGAAAAGTAAATGAAGCTTTAAGAGTGTGTAGTTCAACTGAATCATACAATGATATTAATTATTATGATTAGTTTCACTGTGCAAGTTCCAATTTACAATTTAATTAATTTTAACTTTAGTTTAATTCATCATGACCTTAGTACTATGTTCTTTCCAAAACTTGTTCTCTTTTATTTACATTTACATTTTTCAATAAATTTAATATGGTACATAAAATATAGTAATAGATTGCTGTAAAATTCATTTAACTTATCTACATCAACTTATTTTTTCAAACCTGCTTCATTAGAAACTAAGAAGTTATATGTACCTCCATCATAAAGAGTCTTGATCTGCTGCTGAGACAGAGCTTCATGGAATAGACAGGCTAGCCCAATTTGGCCCCTGAGACTTGTAGGTGTGCCCCATATTGTATCTTGCATGCCAGCAGGAAAACTCTTGACATTTGGATCCAATGGAGCCGAGGAGCGCAGAGGAAGTGTGAAGTAGTTTGGCACTTGATTCATTAGGCTTGGAAGCAGTCCCCTATCCATCATTCCTCCGGACAAAAGGCCCCTTTCCCCTCCATTGGACTTTGTATCTCCTGCATGGTTAGAAGAATTGCTCTGCCTCTGAACCACTGATCCTATTATGCAATATGTAAATGGCTGAAAGTGAAAAAGAAATAAACTATATATTTATCTAAAAAGATATTGTGTTCTTTCCTCTATTTAATAGAATATTACTGCATGATTTAAATCCAGTTCTTAAGACCTTTAATGTTCTGATACCTCCAAGATCACATAGTTTTAAAATCACTTTTGGTGATTTAGCATCTTTATTAGAGCAGCTGTTACTTTATTTAAAAAGTAATTTCCCAAAAACAAACGCCCTCACTATGATATACTATGGCAAATCATTTTATATGTCATAATAGATATTAATGCAATGCAATGGATTCTGCCATTTAATATTCAAATTGGTATTGAAACTCGTCTGAAATGTAGCACATAACTTAATGGATCTTCTCAGCCTCTGTTGTATTTTCAGATTGTGTAATCAATTCTTATTTCCTTTGGGAGGAAATTTAACAGCAACCTATACTAACTGCCATAGGTCTTCCAGAACTGAAACAGAATCCATGAATCCAGATTTCCTCAGTTCTAATAATATTATCTTTTCAGGGTGAGGAAAAACCCCATTAGACACTCTACCAAAGCAATGTGCTTGTTGATAAATGTTAAATATTGCTTAAAAGCAGTTAATACTAATAGTGCTTGCCAAGAAATGAACATAAAATGGCACAAAGAGAAGCTTAAAATGATTTATTTCAAATGTTTTGCTATAAGATTGGTTATTTGGGGAGTAATAATTTTAAAGTTCATTAATGGGCCGTGGATAGTTATGCATTAAAAGTGAAAAATATGTATGCAATTATGGGATTCAAAATAGGGATATATACACTAACAAACTAGAACACATTTACTACATAAAACATCATAAAAATAAAATAATTAAAATTTGGAATATGTTGTCATTCAATAATTTTGTCATAGAAAAGTTAAATTAATACATACCACAATAATAAAAAAGTCATATTTTAAAACTTGTTTGAAGTGGCCTAGAACTGCTGTTCTGGTAGATTGAAGTCAATTTAATACTTCCAATTACAGAATATAACTATCATCATTTTAATACTTAAAAACACACATGACTCTTTATTGTTTCCTAAAATTGATTTGTACTGAGAAACATTTCACATCAACAGACATTACTGGCACATATTTAAAGCTTGCTATGTCTTTTACTGACAATGTTTCTTCTGTGTGCAACAATCGTTCTCAATTTTACCACACAAGATATTCACAATATGTCATAATGTATGAGTGCTCAGATTTTTCTGTGGTATACGGTTATACTTTTCTACTACAATCTTTGCAATTTTGCCTAGTGAAGATTTAAGCTCTTATAATAGATTTTCCATTAGACTTATGTTTGTGACAAATTGTACATTTTTTTCAAGGATCAGAAGAAAAGCAGCTGAAATGTGACAATATAAATTCATTCCTATTTTACTCCAAATCTATTTATAGCATCCTTCACTTCAAGAAAATTGTTTGATAATTTAGTTGTTTTAGTACATTCTCAATAATTTCAAAACTGTCACAACAATATAAGTCTGTCCCTAACCAGACCACTCGTCTTGTAATGGCCAGTCCAGGAAGAAGTGGAATTTTCAGAACTAATTCTTTTGATTCTACTTGGAAATTTAAACCGCCATGGTTGGCCGAGGTCATTAAGATGCGCACTCTGGAGGTTTGGAGTTTGAGTCCCGCCAGGACCGACCTCTCTGAATGAGGTTTTTTCCACGTTTTCCTCAATCCTCATAAATGGCAAATGCAAGGGAGATACCCTAAACTTAGGCCTGGAACTTTTCCTTCCTTAAAAGTAAATCCTTTCCCAATATATAATTTCATCTCATGTATCATCAGTGTCCATCATCTGTGGTGCCTCTGTAGCAAAAATGGGCATTAAACACTATTCATTCATTGGAAAAGTAAGGGAAATTTTTTTACACTTGATATCAAAGTATTAACACTAGGAAAATGAAATACGCAATTTCATTTGGGCAATGAACTGCATGCATCAAACTTGCAACATGACTCATTCAATTATAAAGAAGTTTTAGTCTCCTCCTGCATTAAGCAGGCAGGTGGCAGCCTCAATTATACAGACATTTTCATATCTAATTCCCTCTAGCTGCATTATATGAACTACTGCAATTGCTGTATGATTCATTATTTCTTAATTGCTATATTTTAGAAGATAAGAGTTTGAAACTTCATTTGCAGTGAACAGACTAGTAATTTCAATAAATATAGACCATTTAATTGCATCTGAAGTTTCTTCCAAACTAAGCCTGACAGTATTATTTTTAATGTACTCGCAAATTTCTTGTAGGGCTCTTTTATAAATTAACGGACATTATGTTAGTGGAGAGTAATCTTGGAATAATCTGCTTCATATATGTTTCCAAGAATGTGCTTAATTTAGGATGCTGTAATTTATGTAGTAGAATGTCAGCATAAGTAAAAGCCTAATAAAAGTCCCCATAAACAGTTGACAAATGTAGGCCTGAATTAGTTCCTTCATTAGCAGTGTTTATCTTTAGCCCTGAATGATTTGGCACATTTTTCAGTGAAACATTTTTAAGTGTTTTGCTGTTTTCAAATGTTGTATAACCGCCACGGGTGGCCGAGGTCGTTAAGTCTTGAACTCGTGAGCGGGAGGTCTGGGTTCGAAAACCGCCAGAATCGTCCTTCTTGAGTGAGGTTTTTTCCAGGTTTTGCTCACTCCTCATAAATGGCAAATGCCAGGGAGGTACCCTAAACTTAGTCCTGGAACGATTCCTTCCAAAAAAATAAACCCTTTCCCAATATATCATTTCATCTCATGTATCATCAGTGTCCATCGCCTGTGGTGCCTCTCTAGCAAAAACAGGTGTTAAACACTATTCATTCATTCAAATGTTGTATGATTTGAAAATGAGTATCTGCACCTATACTTCTTTCATTTAAGCAATGCAAAACAGAACTTGTCCATCTGGTTCTGCATATATATTCCAATATAATGCTAATGGCAGCCTATTATTAAATATAATAAATGAGTTGATAGGAACAGATATATTCTCTCCAGGCTAATTTATTGGTTGTCTGAAATTTTGTGGAGTCTTGGAATAAGCATTACATGGTCATGGTGAGAATGCATGACTACTCCAAAAAACCTATGTATTTTGAGATTTGGTACATTTAATTAATGCTCTCTATAGTGCAACTGATGATTATCCACAGTTTAGGTGCATGTGAATGAAATTTTTACATAATTAAATTTTGAATCAACAAATAATTGATACGTATTTTTATACTACTTGGAACTACCAACAAACAACTTTTCAGGAACAATGAAGATTATCATATGCATCACACTAGATCCGCTTATAAAATTCACTTACAACATCTCAGACTTACACAAAGCATTAATTATGTGACTCATAGAGGTGCAATTCTATACAATAAAATATCTAAATCATTTAAAAGCACTTCAAGCATAACATTTAAAAAATGTGTTAAAAACTTACTGTTAAGGCATAATTTTTATACTGTGAAGGAATTCTTAGAAATTAAGTTATAGCTAGATATGTATATTTAGAAAAGGTATAGTTAGTTATGTATATATGTACATAAATCTTGTAGTTATGTTTTGACGAAGCCAAATGTGCAAGCTGTACATAAATCAGTGAATAAAAAAACCTTGAACCTAACAACCAACTAACCTCTATACCATTAAATAACTAATCAGAAGTGCCTTTCATTAACCAACCTACAGTTACAGTTAAAACTTGTGAACACCCCATATATTATCTTACTAGTTGCCATTGCCATTGGGAGAGACTCAATTTCAATTTTCAATTTCAATTTATTGCAGTTCAGTATGGTGCGATACATGATTGAATCATGTCAGTACGAAGCTACAGTATAGGATAATTTTATGAGTTATAAAGTTAATTAATAAATAAGTACAATAATTAACAAGATATATGTTATGTTAGGGTTGTAGGATATAAAAAAAATACAAATACAGATTGCATTAATCAAACTTACACACAAAAAAACAGATAAGAACAGTAAGGATAAACTGCTAGGTTACAATGAGTATTTGTGTATAAGATATGTGCAGTAAAATTAAAATCTAAATTATAATAAATATTCGTCAATGCTATAGTATGCTTTTTCTATTAGATAATTTTCCAAAATTTTTTGGAGTTTAATATGGTTATTACAGAATTTGATTTCTTTAGGAAGAGCATTATACAGTTTTATCGCCATAAAGCTAGGCAACTTTACATAAAGGCAGAGCCTATGGCTTGGGATGGAGAAGCTATTCCTTGTGTTATATTTGTGTACATAAGAGTTTGTTTGCATAGGTAAATTATATTTTATGACAAATGTAGGAATCCACACAGTGAAACGATCATAAAATCTTAGGTAGATTAAAAGTAAAACTATTTAAAATCATGTTAACACATTAAAAAAACTCCTGACGTTCCACTCTTAAAACTTTTAAATTTAAAACTGGGAAATGTTTCGTGAGACCTTGCTCACATTGTCAACCTAGAATAACTGACGGTTCAAACTATGTTGGAGGTGCAACTGTGGGTGCTCTGGTGGTCTGTTAATGAACTTAAACAAAATGTTGTCTGACTCTGATATATCAAAATTCATAAGTCTATGCCCATACTTCTTTATAGAAATTGTTTCCCATACACTTAGTTCCTTTGGATGTTGAACTGCTTTTAACAATGTGATGTCCTTCTCTATTTCATGATGGTCATTCCAAAAATGTCCTGCCACCACTGATTTTTCTATCTGTTTGTGTTTAATATTTCTCCAGTGTTCTTTCAATCTGATTCCCAAATTTCTTTATGTCTTGCCTATGTACACCTTATTACAGTTTCTACAATTATCTTTATGTCAGCAAGCTCACGGTTTCAACTCTAGACAAAATAAAGAAGCATCCTTTAAAAGTATGGTTTATAGATTGGTCAATGCATCTCTCAATAAGGAGGAGTATAAAAAAGAATACTTACACATAATAGAAACAATCAAATTCAATGGATTTAGCAAAAAATGATTAATCAAAAAAATTAAAGATTCACAGGAAAAAAAGAAAATTAAACAAATTACTACACTCAGCTCTTTATCTAAAGTTAATACCATAAGTTCACTTACCATCCATACCTTATTAATAATTTCAAAAAAAATTTAAACAATACAACATTACCAAATTGTTGAAACTAAATAAAACAGACCCCAGACCTAAAGAAGAAAATAGGCAAGACATAAAGAAATTTGGGAATCAGATTGAAAGAACACTGGAGAAATGTTAAACACAGATAGAAAAATCAGTGGTGGCAGCACATTTTTGGAATGAACACCATGAAATAGAGAAGGACATCACATTGTTAAAAGCAGTTCAACAGCAAAAGGAACTAAGTATATGGGAAATAATTTCTATAAAGAAGTATGGGCATAGACTTATGAATTTTGATATACCAGAGGCAGACAACATTTTGTTTAAGTTTATTAACAGACCACCAGAGCACTCACAGTTGCACCTCCGACATAGTTTGGACCGTCAGTCATTCTAGGTTGACAATGTGAGCAAGGTTTCACGAATTATGTCCCAGTTTAAATTTAAAAGTTTTAAGAGTGGAATGTCAAGAGTGTTTTTAATGTGTTAATATAATTTTAAGTAGTTTCACTTTTAATCTACCTAAGATTAAATTATATTTTATTAAGTAAAGAATGGTTTTGTAGATATACAAACATAGCAGAGTTAGAATCAACTGTCTAAAAGTACTCCTACAGGAAACCATGTAAGCGAAGATGACCTAGATATCTAACAGCTCTTTTTTGTAAGGTAAAGGTTTTATTAAAGTTTGTTTTGGAAGTATTGTCCAATAGTTTGAAGGTGTAAGGGATGTGTGCATGAATAAAATAAAAATTTATTATTCTAGCTGTATTATGAGGTACAAATTTTCTTGAATATCGAAGTACAAATAAGTATTTACTGATTATCAGCCCTAATTTTTCTACATGACTTTTATAGGTAAAAGCTTTATCTAAGATGATACTGATTTCAACAGTTTATCTGTATCATCCAAGAATATTGGAATACATGTAGTTCTTTGATGAGAGCACATCAGTTCCCAGAATATTTGGGCTAGTGAGAAATCCTCATATCATGCATGAAACGTGTTCATGGTGAAAATATTTGACTGGTGTGTTCTCACACAATGCCACATTGAGCATATCTACAAATCAATGAATATTGGAGTCTTCATGGAAATCTTTCATGATTTTGTGAATCAAATGGAGTATCAGGAACTGTGTATTGGTTATTTTCAATAGTATGATGCCACCTGTAATGCCTCCAATGTCAGCATGGCTGAAATTAATCAAATAGACTAGGAGGAACTATGTATTGGTTATTTTCAATATTATGGTGCCACCTGTAATGCCTCCAATGTCAGTATGGCTGAAATTGTTTCTCTTTTTAAAGATCATGTTATTCATAAAGAACTTTGGCCAACAAGGTTACCTGACAATACCCTTATCACATTTCTTCCTATAGGGCATGATGAAAACAAAAGTGTATCATAAAAAAATCACAAACTCTCATGTAAGTGCAAAAACATTTGGTAGAAAATTTAGCCTGTGACTCTGAATCTGTTTGTGAGGGGTTCTTTAACAGGTTTATGCAAATATACTGTCATGCTAAATGGAAAGGAAGAATTATACTTGAAAAATTTGACACATGGCCAGGATTCATTTCACACATTTTAGCCTTCCATGTCAATGATCTGATCATAAGAGCTACCATAGACCACCACGAGTGGCCGAGGTTGTTAAGATGCAGACTTGTGAGCGGGAGGTCTGGGGTTCAAATCCTGCCAGGACTGTCCTCCCTGATGAGGTTTTTTCCAGGTTTTCCTCAGTCCTCATAAATGGCAAATGCTGGGGAGGTACCCTAAACTTAGACCTAGAACACTTCCTTCCTTAAAAAAAAATCCTTTCCCAATATACCATTTCATTTCATGTATCATTAGTGTCCACCACCTGTAGTGCCTCAGTAGTAAAAATGGGCTAAACACTATTAAAAAAAAAAAGAGCTACCATATCCTTCTCCAAGAACAAATTGTGAACCTTGCTCATATATATCCAGGACACCTCTCTAAGGTTTTCTTTGCTAAAAGAGATTTATTTCTAAGGCAAATTGCAATGCTGAGCAAGGCTTCTAGTTTAACCGCGCGTGTGTGTGCGTGTGTGTGCATCTGCGTGTGCATGTGTGTGTATGTATGTGTGTGAGAGAGAGAGAGATTAGTTGCAAGGAAAGAACCAGACTTGAAAAATTCAGGTCATGGCTGGAATTCAAACCACAGATCTTTCCTTCCGTGCTGACTAACCAACTGAACTACTCCAAGCATGGAGCCACAAATCTCTCTCATATCTTCCCAAGATTTTCTCTACTGCAAGAGATTTATTGCTTCCAATCAACATAACTTCTATGATTTCATTACGCTTCTAATTTACGTCCACATCAAATATCACTGAATTATGTTCAATAGTTTGAAGGTTATAAGGAATAACTAGGGAATTATAGCAAGGAAGTATCTCATACAATTTACAGTGGATGTGAATAATATGCCACATTAAAATTATATGAATTTCTATCAGTTTCTTTATTAAAACTATATACCATGAAATACTATTGTTCAAACATGTGTTCAAAAATAAATGTATAATTAGTTCTAGAAAGTGGTCCAACTCACTCCTGGTAACATTATTCCGCAATATTTCTTAACCAACTATTGGGACCTCTGATTAGAAGCTCCATCAAAAATCTGGCTACAGTTCACATCTCTCTTTCAAGTGTTTTTTGCATAAGTCAATAAAAATTACATTTCATTATTGCTTTAATATTTTATACTTTGCCAAGGCAATTAATGACAATGAAAAAAATGTTAAAATAGAGAAAAATTAAAAATTGAAAGCATTTTATATTTAATACCAGGGCTGGAATAAAAAAAGTGAGACGGGTTTAAGATAAGGGCAAAATATTAAATACAATCATGACTCCTAAAATGGTGATGGAAAATTAAATATACACTGTATTTAATTACAATTGAAATTTCATCATCATACATCACAAGATTACTGAATTGCAGTATTAGTACACTTACATCAGTCATTGCAGGGGATTTTACTCCAACACTCATTCTCTGTGCACCATCAATATACACAGTCAACTGATTTTGTCCAAAGGGTCTCCTGCAACATTTCATTAAAATACAATTTGCATCAACTATAAGGAATGCTCAGAACAGCTATATAGGAACTAAACAACCCAAAATAAGAAAACTATTTATATATGCTATAAATGCATTACAAACAAAAATTATAAATTTGTCAGTCTTTGCAGTTGTAATGAAAAGGTACCAATAATTTACCTCAATCTTTGTTTTAGTGCAACTGACCATCCAACTCCTCCATGTTCAATAGTAAATTCTAAAGTATTTAAGAAATGCACAGCTTGAATAATTTCAAGTTTAGCTTTACATTTTTCATTGCCCTAGCTGTCATACATTCTAAATAAGGCGAAAACTGTGCTCTGTCAACAAGGTTTTTGCATTTCTAAGTAATGTATTTTACTCTACAATCCAAAAAAATCCTTCAGTGATAATGAATCATGAAAGAGCCCATTATGTCCCGTAAAGGTATAGGGCCTCCAGCTAGATGGAAAAGCTCTTTTGTGATTTATGGGGTACGCTATTCCACGTATGAGTGGCATTAATTCAAGCATTTAAATACCCTGCTGAAAAGCTGGTACTGAACATGTAAGTTCAACCACAGTGTTCCACCAGCAGATCACCACCTGGTGTTCTAAATAATCTATAGGTTTTTTAATAAACAATAAATTTTAGTTATAACTTTGTGCTATGTATTTTAATTAAACAATTTTGATAAGGAATCATAAAAATTTCACTATTTTTTCCAATTTGCTTAGACAAGTTTTGAAGGTTCTTGCCTCAAAAAAAAAGACCTATTTACCTTGCAGCCATATGGCATATTTCCAAACAATGCCATTGCCCATCAAGAAGAGGAAAGTCTGAAACACACGCTGTTAAGAATTCTTTTTTGGTGTTAATTCCAACAACAAGGGCACCATCTGGGCGAAAAAATGCTTCAAGCCCTGTTCCATTAGCTGTAAGTAAACTGCAAAATAAGAAAATATTATGTCAAAGGATGCTAGAGTAGCTGTGTTATGTTAGTGATTGTCAATAGAACTTTTTATAATTAATCTGCAACATCACAATATGCTCAATTAGAACAAAGAATTAAGATCTGTTCCCAGAAATTGTACATTAACAGAACTGCAAATTTGTCAAATGTGCAATTTCTATGAAGTCTATTAAGACTAATTGATATCATTGTATGATTCAGTTGAACTACACACTCTTAAAGCTTCACTTACTTTTCATAAATGTATGGAACTGGTTTTGAGAATGTTTAGTTCCCATCTTACGCCAGGCTAAAGTTCAACTGTCGGATCATTCGTTGAGCTGTGGGAATGTATATTCTGCTCTGGTGGCGGTATGATAAACTTGTAGTTTATGTTTTCATCCCCGACAATGTCGAAGTTCATTATGCTGTCTTTGTATTTGTAGATGTAGATTTTCTCCCAGGTTGCTAATTCCGTAGGTCCTTATATTGATTTTAATAATTTTGCTTTATTTATTATGTCGTGATTTTGTGTCCTAAAATGATATGCTACTGCTGATTTCTCTATTTGCTTGTACTTTATGTTCCTGAAATGTTCCTTTAACCGTTGGCCTATGTTTCTCTTTGTTTTTCCAATGTAGATTTTTTCACATTCTGCACAGTTTATTTTGTAAATACCTGATTTTTCTTCTTGTGGAATACTGTCATTAGCATTATCTATCAGTAAATTTTTAACATTAAATCTATTAATTGGTGTCAACCGGATATTAAAATTTTTAAGAATATTCTGAAATTTTTTTGTGGCCCATGGATGATATGTGAATTTTTTAAAAATTAGTTTATCTTTTGTTGCTGAAAAAGTTGTGGTTTCTTTGATACATTTTTGTCTCTTGAATTTCTGCACGTTTTTATGTACTAGTTCTTTTTTAAAACCATTTTTAACTGCTGTTTCTTCTATTTGTTTGTATTCTTTAAAATATTCTTCTTTGCTAATTTGTAGGTTAACTAGCCGGTGTGTTAAACTGTTGATAACTGCATGTTTGTGTGCTTTGGGGTTAAAACTGTCAATTTTGATGTGAATATGTGCTAGTGTATTCTTTCTGTATATTCCAAATTTAAGTTTTTCTTGGCATTTCATTATTTTAATATCCAAGAATGGCAGCATGTTATCTGTTTCTAATTTGTATGTAAATGATATGTTTTTATCTTGAATATTTAGAAGTTTTAAGGCATTGTCAATGAGTTTTTTGTTAACTATGGCAAATATATCGTCTACATATCTGTACCATACCTTAAATATGTATGGAAAAGCTGTGTTGATGTGTGTTTCCAATCTATTCATGAAGAGGTTAGCTAGAAATGGAGATAAGGGGCTGCCCATTGTAAGTCCTGCTTGTTGTTTATAAAATTTTCCTTTAAAAGTAAAAAAGGCTTGGTTTATGCAAATACAATGATATCAATTAATATGATTGGCTTCACTGTGCAAGTTCCAATTTACATTTAAGTAAATCTATTAAGATTACTTGCTCTGTTATATTGCATGCCGTTACAAAATATGCATAGGCATATATCCATTTTATCTTTCCTTTACCTTACTCCTCCTCCTCCTCCTCCTCCTCCTCCCCTTAATACATTCACTAGCGTCTTTGTTGTACAGTCATGATCTTTGCTAATTGGTCCAAGCAGATAGCTGTAATAAGCATTAATCATTTTGGCCCAGTGACATCATTATTCCTGAAACCATATACCTGTGGCTTCTTCATTCCCACCTCGAGTTGGTGCCCAAACTTCAAACAGAAATAAATAGAAAGCTGGTCTTGAAAGTGAATATATCTCACAAGAGCGTTGTAATAATCATTTATCAACCTCAAAATTTGTTAAGAGTCAGGATCAAATCTTAATTTTCACTCATAAACAGGTAATTCAGGTATTACAAGTTTCATGGTTGTAATATTAGCACAGATATGAATTGAAACGGGTTTCTTCAGTATATTTTCTGCACTGAACATTCTTTCTAAAATTGAATTTCCAAGTAAATTGCCTTTTGAATGTAACATCAGGTAAAGGGGAAATTTAACTTGGTATTTCAATGTGGTGAAACTTTTTTATTTAAAGTGTTGAATATTTGCAGCTCTTTAGGAAACTGATTTGTTAAATTTTTAAAGGGAGAATCTTATAAAATAATTACATGATTATTTGTTATTATTACTGAAATAAATTTAAAGTATGGATTGACAAAGCTTGTCTTTCTCCAATTCAAACAAGTAATTTACCTTCCCTAGGCCAAATCTTGGGGGTTATTTTTTCTGTATGCTTTCAAAGATAAGTGTTTTGCTATGGCATTAGCAGTAGAGTGCCAAATTAAATTAGTACCAAAGCTTACTTAGTAATATGTTGCACTAATAGAAAAACTGCATATAAGCTGTAAATATTGTATTTACAATACAATTTCCCAAAACGCATCTTATTTTTATGTAAGTGGAGTTTAGTGTAAAAAATGAGTACCTAAGTTTAGGATGCATATAAGTTGTTCAGAAGTGGATAGGTTACAGTGTAATTTACAATTCCCTATTTCACTGTACTTTTAACTCATCATAAGATACATTACATTCCTGTATTTAGAGGAGTACCAAAACTACAAAACTATGAATAACTTCTTTCACTCTATCCTTTTTTTTTTTTTTTTTTTTTGGTGTTCTGGGAGCATTTGATTGTAAAATTATATCTCCAAAAGGCAGTAGAACTGAAATTTACTGTTTTTGCAAGGGCTACATTTCCATCACTGTTCAAGTAATCGGTGATCCTATCCTCCAAATTAGAAATTGTTGCTTTGTGGCCTGGATCAATATATAATTGTATCCCCATATACTGTAAAAGTATGATATGGAACAATTACCAATTCACAGCTTGTTCAAAATGGGTGTTCATTTGATTTTATGGAGATTATCTTTAGGAAATAACTTTTAACACCTTAGCCATACCTTTAAATGAGCTGGAAAGACTGACAGGGGTATGAAAAAGACATTTCCTGTTATAAAATTGGGATTATAAACAAAATTTTAAACAATATTAACAATAACTGTGGCAGCAGCTGTATTATATGACATTATAGAAGAGATTAGACTGATAATCTCCTTTATTTCTTTATATTTCCTCACTAAACAATCAACTAATTTAGAAAATGTTGTGCCTCTGTTCCTCTTAACATTCATTTCATGCACCATGTTTATCAATAATGATATGCAAACAAAAGTATTTTCAGATGCATTCAAAATTCTCAAGCATTTGATATCACTTTCTTGATCCATGCTATTTGCAATTCTCAGGGACCTTAACAACGTGTTGACCAACATTATGCTGGAAAAGCTTGCTGAAATGCAGAAATTGTAATACATAGCTAAAATTTTAACATGATGTTAACAAGATATTAAAATGTAAATTGGAACTTGCACAGTGAAACTAATCTTATAATTGATATCATTGTATGATTCAGTTAAACTACACACTCTTAATTCTTCACTTACTTCTCATAATGTATGGAACCGGTTTCAAGAACATTTAGTTCTCATCTTCAGCTAGGCTAAAGTCCAACTGTCGGATCATTCTTTGAGCTGTGGGAATAGTGTATTCTGCTCTGGTGTTGGGATGATAAACTTGTAGTTTATGTTTTCATCTCCGGCAGTGTCGAAGATCATTAGACTGTCTTTGCATTTGTAGATGTAGATTTTCTCCCAGGTTGCTAGTTCCGTATCTCCTTGTACTGATTTTAATAATTTTGCTTTATTCATTATGTCGTGATTTTGCGTCCAGAAATGATATGCTACTGCTGATTTTCCATTTGCTTGTACTTTATGTTCCTGAAATGTTCCTTTAACCATGTACCTGTTTCTCTTTGTTTTTCCAATGGAGATTTTTTCACATTCTGCACAGTTTATTTTGTAAATACCTCTTGAGGAATACTGTCATTAACATTGTCTATCAGTAAGTTTTTAACATCAAACCTATTAATTGGTGCCAACCTGATATTAAAATCTTTAAGAATATTCTGAAATTTTTTTAGCCAATGGATGATATGTCTACTTTTTAAAAATTAGCTTATCTTTTCTAGCTGAAAGTGTTGTGGTTTCTTTGATACATTTTTGTCTCTTGAATGTCACACCTTTTTGTATACTAGTTCGTTTTAAAACCAGTTTTAACTGATGTTTCTTCTATTTGTTTGTATTCATTAAAATATTCTTCTTTGCTAATTTGTAGGTTAACTAGCCAGTGTGTTAAACTGTTGATAACTGCATGTTTGTGTGCTTTGGGGTTAAAACTGTCAGTTTTGATGTGAATATGTGCTAGTGTATTCTTTCTGTATATTCCAAATTCCAGATTTCCTTGACATTTCATTATTTTAATATCTAAGAATGGCAACATGTTATCTGTTTCTGTTTTGTATGTAAATGATAAGTTTCTATCTTCTATATTCAAAAGTTTTAAGGCATCATCATTGAGTTTTTTGTTAACTATGGCAAATATATCATCGACATATCTGTACCATGCCTTAAATATGTATGGAAAAGCTGTGTTGATGTGTGTTTCAAATCTACTCATGAAGAGGTTAGCTAGAAATGGAGATAAGGGGCTGCCCATTGTTAGTTCTGCTTGTTGTTTATAAAATTTTCCTTTGAAAGTAAAATAGGCTGATGTATTCTTTTATGTGTATATCCTCAATTCCACTTGTTTTAAGCCAATCATGTAGATAAATTAAGAGTTTTTCTTTTGGTATGCTTGGAAACAGAGATTCTACGTCGAAAGATATTAGAGTGTCAGAGGGATGTAGTTTTATGCCCTTAATGAGTAGATTTGAAACACATATCAACACAGTTTATAAGGTATGGCACAGATATGTTGACGATATAATTGCCATAACCAAAAAAAGCTCATTGGTGATACATTAAAACTTTTGAATATACAAGAGAGAAACTTATCATTTACATACAAAACAGAAACAGATAACATGTTGCCATTCTTAGATATTAAAATAATGAAATGTCAAGGAAATCTGGAATTTGGAATATACAGAAAGAATACACTCGCAGATAATCACAGATAATAGTTTAGCACACCAGCTTGTTAACCTACAAATTAGCAAAGAAGAATATTTTAATGAATACAAACAAATAGAAGAAACAGCAGTTAAAATTGGTTTTAAAAAGAACTAGTACACAAAAAGGTGCAGACATTCAAGAGACAAAAATGTATCAAAGAAACCACAACACTTTCAGCAAGAAAAAATAAGCTAATTTTTAAAAAGTTCACATATCATCCATGGGCTAAAAAAAAATTTCAGAATATTCTTAAAGATTTTAATATCAGGTTGGCACCGATTAATAGATTTAATGTTAAAAACTTACTGATAAACAATGTTAATGACAGTATTCCTCAAGAGGAAAAAGTAGGTATTTACAAAATAAATTGTGCAGAATGTGAAAAAATCTACATTGGAAAAACAAAGAGAAACATAGGCACATGGTCAAAGGAACATTTCAGGAACATAAAGTACAAGCAATTGGAGAAATCAGCAGTAGCATATCATTTTTGGACGCAAAATCGCGACATAATGAATAAAGCAAAATTATTAAAATCAGTACGAGGACCTATGGAACTAGCCACCTGGGAGAAAATCTACATCTACAAATGCAAAGACAGTCTAATGAACTTCGACACTGCCTGAGATGAAAACATAAACTACAAATTTATCACCCTCACCATCAGAGCAGAATACACCATTCCCACAGCTCTACAAATGATCCGACAGTTGGACTTTAGCCTGACTGAAGATGAGAACTAAATGTTCTTGAAACCGGTTCCATACATTATGAGAAGTATGTGAAGCATTAAGAACGTGTAGTTTAACTGAATCATACAATGATATCAAACAAGATATTAATATATTTTTAGCATCTATTGATGAAATCAACCCATAGCAGTAAACTGAAGCCCTTGTAAACACTAATAATATTGTGTAATCATAAAATCTTAGAAAAAAATTACACATAAATATATCGTAGGAAATGATGATAAATGCCAATCAGTGGCATATGATTTAAGTTACAGCTATTAAGTTGTTTCCTAAAGTCCGCAGAAAACTATGCAATATCATATTGGCAATATTAATAAACAGCACATATAGACAAAACAGATAGTTGGAACTTGTGCAACAGCATAACAAATCAAAATAGCTAGATATAAACAGCATGACATGAGATCTATGTCATCAAGTATCTGCATTTTAGTGCACAAAATATGTAATAATAAATAAGTAAGCAGCATATCTCTAAGCACTTACTTGAAGAGTTGCCTACGGAAGTTGGTAGGACTGGCAGGTTTTGGCTCTTCAATGTGATCAAGCCTCATCCAGCAATGAAAGCTGAACCCATATCCAGCACCTGGCCACTTTCTTATACCAGGAACAGTAATTCCATCTGCAAATGACATAACAAGAATGAGTAGTAATCTTCAAAGTTTCATGCAGAACAAGAATTTCATTCATTTGCAGTGTTCTGCCTGACAGCAGGTTCTTTATTGTATGCTAAGCATCATCATTTCATATTTGCAGTGGAAGAGATTCCTTTGTCTTGGGAGAGATACTGCAGTAACTTCTCACTGCTTTCTGCAGTGATGAAAATTAAATGATAAAGTAATGGCAGAATAGCAGAGGAAACCAGAGTACCCTAGGAAAACCTATCCAGTTGCCATTCTGTTCATTACATCCATCACTTACAGTTACTGGGATCAAACCCAGGTCATTTGAATGGGGAGCGAGCACTCTAACTATTCTGCCATAGCACCGCCAATAAGAATTTAATAGTTAATAAAATCTATCAAGAGTTGAATTATTTGAAATAACACTCTTCCTAGCTTCAGTTTCTTACAGGTTTAATAGGATCAGTTTTGTTGACCTTTGTCCACATCCTCAGCTGTATGACTGCTGGATCATTGTTTGGAGTTTAGTTAGTGAAAAATCAATTTAAAGTCGCATTACTTTCTGCAAATCCTTCTGAGGTGACTCTGGTGGCTTTACAATGAATTTGATTTTTGAGCTTTCTGCTTCTGGGATGTCAACATTCATTAAATATGATTCGTATTATTTTTATGTTAATTCTCTTCCACTTTTCTCTCTATTTCATGTTTTTCATTTTGACTTTTCTATTTGCTTGTACTTATATTTCTTAAACATTTTTGTTTCCCCTGTGTAAATTTTTCCACAATCCCAACAATTAATCTGGTAAAATCGGCATTTTTTTCAGGCAGGAAATTTGTTTCATCTAACCCTCCATCAAGTGCAATATATCTGAGAGATACCTTTCCCACTTTTCTCCACATACTAACATAACTTTTAATGCAATATGGCTCCAACCCATGTAGCTACTTAAACACCTCCTTGCTCATAAAATGTTTGTTATTTTTGTTTCATTATCAAACAAAAGTTATTTGTGAGATACAACACACCTGCTCATAGATCTCATCATTTTTGTATCCCGTTGTTGCTGTAAGCCAGTTTTGTGCAAACAATGTCACAGAAGTGAGAAGTATTCAATTTATACTTCATTTCTTGCAGCTATATCTTAAAAATTCTTCTTTTTAGATTCCAAACAACAGGTCTTATAGAATTTGAATTTATTTTCTGCAGAAGAACTCGGTAAAAACTCACTGATTTATTGTAAAATTTAAAATACTTCATGATGATTATCATTTAGCCATATATTCTGCAATATAAAGTTCTTTATAGTATGACAATAATATTAATTAATTTTCTGTAATATAAACATTTACAATTTTAACATGTATAACATACTATATATTTTAGATATAAAATAAGGATCACTACAATATAAATAAAACCCAAAATAATAATTAAAAATAATATTATACCCAGAAGGACTTTCAAACAGCACAGAATCATTAAGGTAGCCAGTATGTCTGAAATACATTGTGCCTGATCACGTATCAATTGGTACTGCACTCAATGGGGGATTCATTTTTAATAAACTTTTACCTCCATACCAGTTTTGGAGTGCTAAGAAGATATAATAATCTTTGAAGAATTTAACATCTGGGAGAGAGTTAAGATTAAAAAAATATAAGCAACATTTGATGAATTGGGGTATCTCAGAAATACTAAGTTCAATATACTCCAAACAATGATTTAGCAGTCTTATAACATCAGAGGTTTCATAAAACCTTAAGAAAGTGACACTATGAAGAGTGTTATTTCAAATGTAGTTTGACTCACAACAGTGCTTCACTGTGTTGATTCCAAATGTAATTAATACTGAAGCTTAGTAGTGAAGCTTTGCTGATTTTCACATACATTAATCTTATTCAGTTTACTTCTCAGTGTGTTACAAGAGAGTTATAATGCACTAAATTCCAACAACATTCCAAGTAAGGAGTATAAGCTGAACATAAATTATATAACAATTTTTCCTTGCCACCCATCCCAACAATATATGGTTAATGTTTATGTATATGGTAGTCTCAATTAGCCCATGGCATTTTAAAACATTAATTTGGTGCAACTGGTATAGAGAAACAAAATTGCAGTTTCAGAAAAACATCATTTATTTTTTCTGGGGTTCTCTTAGTCATCATTCTATCATTTGTCAGCACTACAAAGTGAATAAATCTACTATCTACAAATACTATAATCCAAATGTAATATAGTTATTCAGTGCAATCCAGTAACCAAAAAATAATTTACTCTTATTAAATGACAATAAATATTTGTTTTCCCTGTAACATTTTTTAATGAAAATTCCAAGCAGACATGTATGATTGACTTATGTATTAAAAGTACCTGAATTAAAAATCTATAATATTTCTCTTTATATCTTACCTGTTTCTTTCTGAATATCAAAATAACTACTGCAGTTTACAAAGTCTCCTTTCCTTGCCACTGAGGAAACTGCATGTAGTAGCTGCACTCTGTATGGAAACTGAAAAGTAACAATGTTCAGAATTAACAGAAAGAACGAAGAAAGGAAAGAGAAAAAACACAAATAGGAAAAATAGGGCTAGATCAATGCTCTATAGAAATTGTTCTTTCACACTATCCATGTGCAAGACATAAATTGAAAATGAAGTATCAGAATGAAAATATTAGACCATGACCAGGAAATCAAACTGTGGATCTTCAGCCTTCCAGGTTGATAATTTAATGTCAAACTTGCACAAGCATAATGGAAACAAAAATTCAAGTTGTCTGGTATCTTACTGAATGTGACCAACATTTTATGATTTTTTTAAACCATTTCTGAGGATAAATTGCAGAAGTGTTCAATTCTCTGGACTTAATGAAAAACCTTGGCAAGATGGACTCTTTGAAATCTTACTGAGGAACAAAAGGCTGCTTGTATGGGAGTGTGTTGAAGACTTTTGGCTTAGTACTGCAATCAAAGAGAAACATTTCTGCATCAAATAGCAACCTGAGATAAAACATGAGTACACCACTACACTCCTGAGTCCAAGCAAGCAAGGAGTGGAGGAAAAATGAGGAATTTGTTCCTGTTATAGCAAAAGCTCATCTCGCAACTGGATAGCTTCTCCTGACAGTTTTCTGGTACTCCCAAGATATTTTGTTCATTTATTTACTTTAAAAACATTGAAAAACAATGCACCTAACTGCTTTATAACTGTCATTCTTGGTTGAGACCAAATGTGCTTATTGGCAACAAAAATGTACACAACCAATGAAGTTCTCCTCTGCCAAGATAATATCTGTTCAAATTCTGCTGCTTTGACATTGGAAAAACTCAAGTCAACATTGGAACACTCCCTAGAGTCCAGACTTACTGCCTTTAAGATTACCATATGTTTGGAATGTTAAAAGAAATATTGGGAGGTTTGCAATTTGACAGCAATGGTGTGGAACATTTATGTACAAATGGCTATACATCTAACCCCACTCTTTCTTTGATAATGAGATTAAGGATATTTCTATATGCTGGAAAAATATTTTTGAAAATCAGGAAAGTACGTACAAAAATGAGATCTATCCCATTTTATTTAATTTGATTTCAATAAATTACTACAAAAAATTGTTATATATTTGATTCAATCTCCTACTTTTATTTTAATGACAAGTTACATTGCATTTTGCATATATATATATATATATATATATATATATATATATATATATATATACTTGTAAGCTCAACTGTTTGCCAAATGGCAAATATTTGAAATCAATTTTTGTAATAATTACCTTTTCTTCTGCATCTTCCCTTAGAAGTAGAAATATCTGCTTTAGTTCATATGATGTAATGGAATGTGATGCCAATACTTCCAGCAGCTTAATCAGTTCATTGGCTGCTTTTTGACAAATCTTATTACAATCTCCAAGAGTTTCACAGACAGTGAGAATCACTCCTTTCTGACAGGCAACAGTTTTGCTGTAACCATTAAACAAGAGATTTAATTCTAGCACTACACAAAAATTCTTGTGCTATTCTCAACATCAGGTTAATATTACATATGTGCCATTAATGTTTTAATATTAATTGGAAGGTAGCTTTTTATGCATTTACCTAGGAAGACTTGCTGAACAAAGTTGGTATATTGTGGATGCAAGCCATAGCTGATCATCTGCTTCTATTTCTGCAAGCCATCGTATCAATGGCAGCAATGCATCAACATTCTATAAAACAGTGAGGAATGATTTATTTTTATTACAACACATGATGTACCACATATCATATATACAATGATGGGCTACCATTATCAAAAATGCACTAGACTTTTGAATGTGCATAAACTTTCATACTATGGAAAAAAGGAAAATTTGACAGTAATCAAATGATTGGTAATTAACAGTAATTGTTTGACACGGCTCTATCATCTTAAAACAACAATATTAAAATGAGTAAAGAAATGTTTGAAACAAATTATATTCACTAGAAAGGTATGCATTATATTTCAGTGAAATGTTTAATATAGCAAAATTGCAATATGTTGTATTACCCTGTATCTAACAAATCTTTACCAGATCAGATATATTTTCGAAGATTATAAATTTATGTGGTATGAATTTTTAAAACAAATTATTTTAATGATCACTCATTAACTTTATTACAATATAGTAGCCCACATTTTACAGGTTTAAGGATACTAACATTTCCATTTCTGTTGGAAATTTTAAATCAGGTAGTACCATTTTGATTGCTATGATATCTAACATCTACATAATCACAATTTTAAAAGTAAATAAAATTAAAGTTCCTCTTCCATTAACTATATACTACATTAAAATGTAACTTATAAATATATAGATTACGGCATTCGAAAAGTAATGACAAAATTGCTGTAAATCAATGCTTGTAGCAGCGAAACTTGTAATAAACTAATGAGCAGCAATTGTTTCATAACTTGCAATACTGAACGTCTCAAAATAACCATATTTTCTAAATACAGTGACCGTTTGATATGTAGTAAGTAATACTGCTGTAAAAATGTTCAAAAAGTATGAACAAAGATATTTCATGAAAATCCAAGTTGCAAGGGTAAAAATTGTCATTCAGTGCTTTAGGGCATTACAAAGAAGAAAAAACACACATTTATCTTTTAATTTATAATCCTATAAATAACCACATAAAACTACATATGTTAATTACATACCAATAGCTTGCTGGCTGTTGCAAGTTGCTCTTCAGCTACCATATCCAACAATGCCTGAAGTAATTCTCTTGATGGTTGTTCTAAATTTCTCAATCCTGCATACAGTCGCTCATACCCTGCAGTCTTCATCATTCTCTCCTAAGAGAAGTTTATGATTCACATTAGTGCATGCAGAGAATGAATTTTCAGTATTTTCTTACCCAAGAGTTTTAACAACTCCATGTTCTGGTTTATTTGTATGGCTATCTATTTATTTATTCTATAATGTCTATTTATTTATTCTATAAGATTGATAAAATTGTTTTTAGTTGGAATATAATACATGCCATATTCTTTTGAATTACTGCTACAAACATTAAATAAAATTCAAATAAATTCAAATACATTTAAAGATATCTTACATTAATGTGTTCAAGTTGTTAACACTAACTCCACTTACTTTTTAAAACTTAGGACTAGTTTCGGGAAAGGTACTTCCCATCATTGGCTGCTGTTAACTGAATGCCGTTGATCGAAACAGTGGATGGATACCCATTCATTCCTGTGGTGGTATCTGGTGGTTCTAGTAAAAACTTGCCGAGTTCATCCAGCGGAGGAAAATCAAAATTCATTAAGTTCTTATTTTTTAAAATGAAAATTCTCTCCCATGGATGATAGGAGGGACCTCTCCCGAAACTAGTCCTAAGTTTTAAAAAGTTAGTGGAGTTAGCGTTAACAACTTGAACACATTAATGTAAGATGTAAGATATTACCACTCCATTGTCTACAGCTTCGTAAATACAATTTTACTTAAACATATAAAGATTTTCAATTCAACAATATTCACACAATATTGTGAAAATTAAAAAATAGAACAGAATGTGAGAGATCGTGACTGTCATTTTGTTTATTTATAGATGCTCTATCTATTATCTATAGATGGTCATCAGCATCCCATTCAAATCAGGTCATGAAAAAGTCGACAAATTTTGCTCAGAGACCTCATTTTTCAGGCTTAAGGTTCTTTATTGTGCGTAAATGTATGACATGGGACCCACAACTTTACTTCCCTTCTGAAGGAAGACATACTTTGGATTTTTATGTCCTGGCAGGGATTGAACCCATGATCTTGGGCTTAGAAGGCAAGTATAGTTACCAGTACACCACTAAGGACCGACAAAATGTGTCAGAGATTAAGTATCTCTTAAATGTGGTGTTTTTATGTTTATTAATAAACTTCTGGGTATTATTTGTAATACACAGCATTAGCATAATGCATAAATATACTACAAGAACATGTTTTTTTAGCTCTTGGCTACCAAACACCAAATCAACAGAACTGAAGTTAACAATTGTGCTAACAATGTTCACAAACAATGGATTTTTACAGGGAGTAGATGTCAAATTGTTTTGGAAGCATTCAGCATATTATCTTTTGTTTTTCAATTATTTTATTTTTTCAGTGTGACGAATGAATGAAAGGCTAATTACATTATAAAAATACAGACACCTATGACTCCTCCTCAGAAAGATCAAAAAAGGCTTATGAAAATATTGGTAGGTTCTTTTACTGTCTAACTGGTATCCATTAGTTGCATAGCCTCTGTAAGTGCTGAAGCAATCACAGTTTAATTTTACTGAGCATTCATACCTTCATAGTTATCTTGGACTTTCAATGATAGTTGTGTCATGGTTGATGGATTTTCCAATGTTTTGCTCATTCATTGTCCAGATTTTACAAGGAGACGCTTAACAGAGGATGAGCAAAATGTTGGATAGCCCATCAACCATGATGCAACCAACCATTATCAAAGTTTAAGATTACTATAGAGACTTTTTCTCATGATATTTTCTTTTAATTGTTTATAATAAGAGGATTATTTTTGTCTTTAAGTTTTCCCCATAAGTAAAAAACTCGCGAATCTAGAAGACCATGATCTGCAACTGACTGTTCAATTGCTGGAAGACTAAATAAATTGCCCTCAAATTGAATGATTCAATCAATGGCTGAGAACAAGGAATATAACTCAAAATATTAATTTTGAGATATTACAATCATTGTATCATGCATTTTGAACTGTACAATGTTAAAAAATGTTATAACTTAAAGCCTGTTGCACTGTATGTCAGGAAGCACTTGTAACAATTTTCATAGTTCTGATTTTTATTATTTTTGCAGTTTGAAAATATATTAAAATAATTAATAAAAACAATAAATGTTATAAGAACTATAATTAAACCTCTTCCACCATAACAATAATATTAGTAAATTTTTGAGATGCAATAATCTAAAGCATGAAAACTTTAATTATTTCGCACGAAAAGTATAATATTTTGAGTTATAACCCTATCATTTTCAGCCATCAATATGTGCATTGTCCTTCATAAAATACACCTAATTACTTATGCAATTTTTATGAGGAAATCACTCAAATTTCATAAATTTTGTTGTACTATAATTATAATGTATTTCATTGTGAAAAGTCATGTATTTAATACCACATTCCTAATTAGTTTCTTCTGCTGTCAGACCAGAAAAAACATGGGGTCAATATTCAACTTATATATCCTTCCGAGTTTATTATTCGAAGAAAATGGCTCAAAAATTCTGTGTGCATTTACTGCACTCTACCCACCTATTTTTAAGTCTTGCAAATGGACTTCAAACTTTGATGCAGATTTTCAGCAATTTAAAAATGACAACATTCCATGAAATGAAACCAAAATTAATCACTATGGAAAATTAACAAGGAACTGCATTGAAATAGAGGGATAGATTAAAAATTGGAAATTGATTGAGAGGATACTCAGTAAGTTTTGTTAGATTGTGTTGAGAATGCTGTAAATGCAGGATCACTGTTGGAAATGGGGAGGGTTGGTATAGGAGGATGGGTAATGGAAAAAGTTCTGAAGTATTGGTTTAGAATACAACGGATGTCAGATGTATCTTTATTAAATAATGTTTAAAATTTCAGGAGTCTGGATATAGAATTTCTATTCCATAAACAAAGTTGGGGAAGAGTTAACAAGGAATGGAATGGAATGGGTGATGGTTAAGAAGTGATTTGGAGGGAGGTATTTGGAAACAGATTACAGTAAAGTCTGAGGATATAGACGAACAGATATTACATTCTATAATGAGGGGGAAGAGGTTACTGGTGTTCTATCAAGAGATAAAAGTGGATGTTAAAAGAAATAGACACATTAGTAAGTGCAATAAGCAGGGAAGAGAAGGGATGTAATGGTTTAGATTAGAAAGCTGGAGCTTAAGGGGTTTTAGAAGTAATTGTGAGTATGGTGTTTGCATTATATGTGGAAATTTGGAAAATGTAACATATTTTGTTTGAATGCTCACAAACAAGTGAATGGAGACAACAAGCAATACATGGTAAATGGATGAAGTAAAATAAGCAATTTGCAACAAAAAGTGATCAAAGACAAATTAGGAATCTTGGGGAATATTTATACAGAATTAAGAACAAATGGTTATGGTCTGCAAGTTTGATTGTGTTTGCCTTCTATAATTGGCTGGTAGTGATAATGTGATATGTGTAGAAGATTAAAAGTTTAAATGTATATGGATGTAAGCTAATTAAGAGCAGGAGTTTTATAAATAAGAATGGATTAATTGCTAATTTTGGGTGATTATCGAATTATATAAAATATTTTGGTTTGTTAATATAATGTTTCTTTATTTAGTACAAGGAACTGTGCCAGTCTTCTGGATGTATCAGAAGGAAGTTACTGATGAACTGAGCAATGGGGCTTAGCAAACACTATTAAATATAGTTAGTTGAAGGGGAAAATTAATATGATAGTTAACATTTTTGTATCGAAGTGATTTAAATATTGGCCTAGAATAGAATCTGGATTAGAACCAGGTCTTATTTTAATATTTGTAAACTTAGAGCTATTTAAATAAATAAACAGGAACTGGCTATTCTATTATTAATGTATCATTAAAACCATCTACAGAAATCAGTTCTTATTCCACAAATGAAAATGAGATATGAATTTTACAGGACTTCAATTTCCGAAGTTTTGTGACGTTACTGATGGAATATTTTTACATTTTCATCTGTCATGCTAAGAACTTTAATTTCTTTCTTGGGATTAACCTTTATATAAGCATCAATTTCAACTAATTTACTCTCCATTAAAATGCATTATTTTCCCTTCTTTAAAACAGGCCTAGTTGCTTCCTACCATACCATATCTCATAATTAAACTACACTAATTCAGTACAAAAATAATTTGCTTCTATAACAACATAACAAATAAATTCATAATGAAATGCATTGAGTAGCTCTATACATAAAATACTTTAATTTCCTTTATTATGCTTCATGTCATAACATAACAGTCAACAGCTGACATTATGCAGGTTGAGACACAGTTTTATATATATATAATGCTGGTTTTACTACTGAGGCATCACAGGTGGTGGGCACTGTTGATACAAGATGAAATGATAAACTGGAAAGGAGCATTTCAAGCCTAAATTTTAGAGTACCTCACCAGCATTTGCCATTTATGACTCAGGAAAACCTGGAAAAAAAAAACCTTTCATGAAGGATGGTTCTGGTAGAAATCGAACCCCACATCTTGCACTCACAAGTCTGCACCTTAACTACCTTGGCCACCCGTAGCTGTTGAAACACAGGTCATGATGGGTAGGAGGCAGTGGGAAAGGCTGTGAACATTGAGATTTCTTTGCACAATAGGGCCCTTAAAGTACTAATAATCTGATACTATATTAATATATATTAATAAGCATATAAGCCTACTTGTGAAACAAATTAAGTTTATAAAAGTTTAAAATATACTGTAATTATTCATACATTTATACCAATTTGAAACACAGATTCCACTTTTCTCTTCCTGGCAGGACTGCAGGGAGTAAGGTGAAACTAACCTCCTTATTGTTACCCCACTTAAAGAGAGCTGCATTAGTACTGTAAGAACATTTCTCTAAAAATGTTCTATGATAAAAACTTTCAGCACATTAAAATATGACTACATTATTAAATAGCTTATGATAAAAAATAAAAAATATACAAAAGCATGTGTATTACCTATTGGTTCCTTAATGGTACTTAACCCACCTTTCCAACAGATGACCCAATCAACATTGATGTTAATGTCTGCACACATTTTGATGCCAGATGATGTTTTTCAAAAGGAAATTTCTGAAAATACATAATCACAAACTTCAGTTTCATTCAGAAGTTTTGATACACCCGTAAAAGCAATACTCCACTGTCAGGTGCAAACAAAACTCTAGACCTTACAATACTAAATGGGAGTATTTGTTGCTATTATTATTATTATTATTATTATTATTATTATTATTGAAATCCATCTGAATGTACATCTCACTTTATAATAAGAATATTAAGGAATCTGTTATACAATTGATACTAGCTGTAATCACTATATTTAAATAAAGATCATTTTACTTTGTATCTATGCTAAAAAGAAATATTTTAGTTTACATAATTTTAAATTTAGACATTTGACATTTCAAATACAAGCACACTTTTTATTTATGTTATGAACTTAAAGGGATAACTAACAAAATATTTCAAAAGCATGTCCCTTGATCACTATAAAGGTTAAGACCATGAGTAAATCATTACAGAATCGTTTCTTAAACTCAGCTAGTGAAAACAATTCTCTATTTATATTCCATTCTACAAACTTAAGCAACAGCAGCTAGAGGAAGGGACAGTTTGTCATCAATGATGTGCAGTGCACCAAAACGGCCAGGAAAAGTTACAGCACCTTTGTATCAGTTGTTAGGGTCATGAATGTAATGTCAACTCCAAAGGCAAATATCTTGAAGTCCTGAATAACTGATGTGAAAATATGGCAGCAAGTTATGGAATTACAAGATATGTAGGATTCAGATATGGAGACTTAGAATAGGTTCAAGATAGTGATCAGAGCTGAGAATATTGAATTTTGAAATGTGAAGAATAGAAAAGCAAAATAATAGTGGGCAACTGTTTGAAATGTTAAATAATAGCAGACTATGGAATAGAAAGAAGTAAAAAGATAGTGGTATTGAGGAAGAATACAGAATAAATATACTAGGGAAATTAAGAAAGGGGACCGAATGGTTTAAATATATAGTAAGAGTTGTAAGGTTAGTTTGTACAGGGGGATTTGTATACTGTTAAACTGGTGGATCTGGTATGACAGATTCTGTGTTAGAACTGTGCCCGATTATTTAGGAAATAGATTTGTGTACAAATTGGTAGAAAATCATGTTATGTATGTATTGTTAAGTATTTAGTTTAACAATAAAGATTATTTATTGTTAATAAATAATCTTTATTTATTTAGCAGTTTATTTATTTATTTATTTAGCAGTTAAATTAGCAGTCTGCACTGTCATACTTTACCTACTTGTTTAAAAAGATCATTCATTCTTATCACCACCTGTGATGTCCTCTGGTGGTGGCGGTAGAATAAGCTTGCCCAAACAAAAGGTTTAACACTAAATTTATTTTCAGGAAGCAACTTAGTGCTATACCCTTTAAAAATTGCTTACAAAAATGAATGAAAATTGCAAGTGCAAAACATACTCATCCAAAAGCAGATAAAAATATTTAAAAATTTAAAGATATAACATCATGTTGGTTTCCCAGAGTAATTTTAGCATTAAAAAATGTATTAATATCATCTTATAAAGATGCAGTGCCACAGACAAGAAAACCACGAGCAGATCAATGTCCTTGCCAAGTGAAACAGTTGAGTGGGATAAATGATATGGTGGAGAGAAGTGGTTGGGGGAATCAGCTGATTTGAGTGAGGTGTGGTGTGGTATCATCATCCTTCGGAAAATTGATTGAAACAAAGAATGATAAAAATTCAGGATCACATAAAAGCGTTACAATAGCAAAAGTAAAACTAGAACAATTTATTTGGAAGAAGCAGAAAATAAGGACTTAGAGGGAGTTTTCTCGTGATTTTAAAGTTTTATATTGTAAGACTGATGAAGCATGGACCAGAAATAAAGTAAAGGGAAAGAACAGTTATGTGAGAATAGGATAATGTGCAGAGGGTGGGAAGTAGGATCTAAGGCATATACAACCACAGAGTTAAATGCATAGATCCTAAAATAACAAGTACTCCAAGATTGTTGTATAATGTGTAAAGTTAATGTAAGAGAATTATATAGAAATAAAGGTTTCATTCATTCATTTGTTCGTTCGTTCATTTACATTACAGGAAAGTCATCAAAATTTATCAAATTAATTATGATGACTGCAAACAAATACAAATTGGAAAAACAAAGAGAAAATAAGAAAAATGAAGAGAAATTTAGAAATTCAAATACAAGAACAGTTTAGGAATATAAAATATTAACAAACTAAAAAATCAGCTTTTGCAGCACTTCTGGTTCTAAAAATCTTTACACTGAAAAGGAACTTAAATAATAAAAAATAGCCAAGAGATATCGATGTGGGAGAAGATCCCTTTATTCTCAAAAATAAAGACTTCATTATGAATGCTGAGTTTACCCCACTGGATTATTTGTGCAAGCTTATTCTGCTATCATCAGAGGAAATGTTCTTGAAACTTGTTGAGCATTTTAAACAAGTAAATTAAATATAACAGTGCTACTGCTATGATTACATTATATATTACTTTACTGTCAACAATTTGAAATAATAATTGGAACTTGTACAGTGAAGCTAATCATATAATTAACATCATTATCTATCTGTCAACTGCTGGATTATTCGTTATCTTTGGGTATGTATATTCTACTCTGATGGAAGTATGATAATCGTAAAGTTTATGGTTTCATCCCTGGGAATGTCGAAGTTCATTAATTTGTCTCTGTATTTATAAATGTGGATTTACATGTACTACATTTAAACAAGTAAGTGCAGCCAATAAGAGTGTGCAGTTCCACTCAATCATTCAATGATTTTAACTTCTGTTTAGATCATTATTATTAAAGGTTATGTTTGTTATATATAGCTCAGCACAGGTCTTCTAGATATTCCAGGAGAAAACTGTTGGTGTATCAAAGACAAAAGGTAAGCAAGCAAGTATGTAAACTAAGGTTATAATGTTGATTATGTATAGAAGTAATGACTAATAAATTAAAATTTAAATTTAAACTTAATCAACAATACATTTTAACAGAACTGAAGTTAGCTAAGGTAGATAAAAAAAGTTTTAAAGTCATGGCAGATCTTCAGTTTACTGTGCCTATACTCTACCCCTTGGACACAATCCCTAACTTCACCTTTCAGATTCTATGTCCCGGAACTCTCAAAAATTATCTAAGATTTTATTTATATATTGGAATACTTTTATTTCAGACTTCCATTTAACAATACTGAAGAAATTAACATACTTAGCTAGTGAGTCAATTTAATACTCTTATACTTCAATTACCATTGATTTACAGAACATATTTCACAGGCTTTTGCCCACATCAGCTATGAGTCAACTATAGGATTCATTGTTGGTTGGATGAACTTGGTGTAGCTCTCATGGACATTTTATTAACTTTTGGATTAATTTGTCTTCTGTTGGGATCTCAAAGTTCATAATCTTATCTTCATACTTTTTTATAAAAGTTTTTCCCATAGTCCCAGCTCCAAGGGCCTAGCTATGAATTTCAATAATTTGACTTCAATTTCTATATCATATGATGTAGATAATGTAAATAAAAGTGATAGGTAAATCAGCAGGTGCACATCACTTTTGGAGAGATAAACATGATATAGAAATGGAAGTCAAATTATTGAAATTCATTGATAAACCCTTGGAGCTGGGAATATGGGAAAAAAATTGTATAAAAAAATATGAAGATAAGGTTATGAACTTTGAGATCTCAACAAAGACTAATTAATCCAAAAGCAAAAGTCTGTGAAACATGTTCCAGTAAATTCACTGGTAAGTGGAGCATAAGAGTATTAAATCAAATCACTAGCTAATTAAGAACATATTAATTGCTTCATTATATTAGTTCCAATACAAAATTAAATTTAGATTTAATTAACATATATTTATAAATTGCTCTTTTGGTAAGTAAGTCATATATATACTGAAACTGGAATGATGATATGATAAGAAATAGTCAATGTCACACCAAGGCTTGGATCACTGAACCTTTCTCTACATACAGCTTTGACTGAAAAGAACAATTTTTTAAACTAACTTAACAGAGTAACAGTTCAATATCCCTATGTCAGTTCTCAGAGCATGTGTCCACATAGCATGTCAACTGAAATTAATGGGTGTCTTTACATTTATTTACCTCACTTTCTTCTATTACAGTGATGATGGTGTCTAGCATATGATTGTCCACCATGACCTGCTGTATTTGTTCCTGAGTCTTGACATTTGTCAGGAGAGAGCTAAATGCACTAACAATTTCACATAATGTTGGCTCATTATGCCAATCACTTGTCAGAAGTTCCATTAGTGCATCCTGGTACAATTGAATTATAGTTCCAACCTCAATCTGCCTCTGTTAATGATAAAACACAAAAGGAATAATTCATAGTAATACCAGAAACTGACAGGTAGGAAGGAAAGCAAAGCAAACCAAAATTTCAAGGCCATAGGTTAAGCATTTATTAATTGCAGGCTTCAAATAGTGTATTTTCAAAAGATATAGTTTAAAGCCTAGAACTGAGATGAAAGCTTACTGCTAGAATGAAAACAAATGAGAAAGGAAATTCCTTTATTTTTGGTGTTGTTATTACTATTATTACTTTACTACTGTTTCTGTTGTTGTTATTGTTATTATTATTATTGTTGTTGTTGAATTTCCTAAGGAACCCTATTTTATAATTGCATGCTAGGGCTATTATTTTTAAACAATAAAGTGTTTATTTTTTACAGAAACTCAAAAGTATCAACATAATTGTAACAATTGTTTTAAATAAATACTTTGTTATAAAAAGTTCTGTCAGAGGTGATGTGAAATGCATGTTACGATTTCTAAGATTATTTTTCCAAATTTAATGAAAAATTCTAAACATTCTAAACATTTTAGTTAATCTATTTACCATTCCATACATCCCTTTCATTTTAGGCCTATTATTAAGTTATACACTAATAAAATTAACCCTTAATTTTAATTTTTATGCATTTACATTTTATGCATTTTTACAATAAGCACATAAGTACAGTATACTGGCACCTAATACATTTTCATTATTCATTACCATCAGTGTTGTCATTACCAACTTCATTAGTATTCACTTCCATCATTCTCACCATTTCCTCCTCTCTCCTCCAACAGTATGCCACCCAGAGCATTCAACATGCAGCAGAATCCTTGATGAAGGACTCTGATCATATTGTGAACTATTAGGCCAGAATCCACTCTCAAGAAAGGTGACTGAGGGCTTCTTAATTACTAGACTGTGTGAGAAGATGATTCCATCACAGAAACCAATGTGGACTCTATTTTCGGAGGTGGTCTTTGAAATTACTTGCTCACAAATTACATTGCTAGTTTTGAAATTATGTCTTCATGTACTGCAACAACATCTATTTTTTGTAGAATCATTTGTTCTTTACTTCACAAGTTTCATGTCCCCTTAAAGCATCCAAAACTAGCATGGCTCTCTAAGCGAACAGTACTCTCTAAGCGAACAGTACTCCAGGTCTGCGATTAGAAACAGCACACAGCCAGTCAGCCATCAATTATGTTATCATTCAGCCTCTTTCGTGGTAAAGAATGAATAAGCCTTTAGGAAAGTTTTCTTAGGCAAAGCTATTCATTTGAGAAGGACCTAATGTTGAAAAACATCAACATTAATTTTCTGTTTTTAAGGTTTATTTATTTGTTTGTTATTTATGGCCTATTTTTAAAGGTCTGTAATGACGGACACATCCCCTTCTTCACTGTTGCTGATTCTAAAGGTTTCCAGACAGTTTCAGAAGTTAGTCTTTATAATAATTTTGAAGTAAAGAAGTTGGAATGTGTTGGACACATGCAAAAGAGGCCTGGAGTTCAACTAAGAAAGTTGCATATCTCCATGAAAAAGCAGAAACTTTCTGATGGCAAGCTTATCATTGGTAGTGTTAGACTTATAGACAGTGAAATAGACTTGCTGCAAAACTACTTGGATTAGCAATTAAAAGAAATTAGGGACTGTGGAAGACATAAGGAAAGCTATGAGAGCCACATTTTTCCACAAGTCTTCAACTGATGAGAATCCTTGCCACAGTCTCTGTCCCAAGCGTGTGGGCTCATGGTGCAAATTTTAAAAGGCTCAGTTCACAGTGAGCAGTAGTCATAAACGTACGTTACCATATGCTATTTTAAAGGTAATTAAACCAGTTTATAGGAGTTTGGCAAACATAAAACATTTATCTAATTATGTTCATGGGAAGATGCAAAACCCAAATAAAAATTTAATATCTCTATTTGGAAACAAACACCCAAAAACTGTATTTGTTAAGCTGGAAGCTTTAGAGATAGGGGTCATGGATGCTGTGATATGTTCCAATGATGGTGCATATATTAGAATTAAAGTGTTTGAATGCCTGGGTACTGAACCAGGAGGAAACATGAAAAAGTCTCTCAAGCTGATCAATGCTCTATAGGTTTCTGAAGCACAAAGAAAGATTATGGAGGCAACAAAGGAGCAAGGATAAAGAGGAGAAATGTGAAATGCAAGCTGGAGGACCAATACAGTGGAAAAGATGTCTATCAACCAGGGTTGTGCTAGCATCATATACAGGTATGAAAAATTGACTTTAAACTTTAAATGCTCTTTTCCATTTTTGCTTTTTTGACTTGAGATACACTTTTCTCCTAAACCACAAATACCACATGCTTCAAATTTTATATGGATCTTCATGTATGTATTTTGAATATATGTATTAGAATCTCTGGAATATGGTTGCAAATAATTGATTTTTAGGCTGTCAGGTTTTGAAAAATGTATTATTTTGAAGGCAAATTGAATTTTAAATATATTTACAGAGAAATCTCTTAAACATTCTTACTCTAATACATTTTATAGCCCATTTACTAATAAGTATATGATTAAAATTTGGTTGCATTAGGATAAATGGTTTCTGAATAAAGTGTACTTATGCTAACATTAATAAGATAGGGAAAACCTTCACATCCTGGTTCTTCTGAATAACTTTTCTCCATCAGTCATAACAGCAAATTTCACCATTATTCTATGTTTTTCATTCCTTGTTCTTCTTAATGTGATATCTTTTGCCCCTTTCTTTCTAATGTATTGCTCAACATATCAAAAAATGTGGGCACCTAGCCCATCTGATGAAATGGGAATGTAAGATGCTGTCACATTTTGAGCCACATTGCTGGAAGCTAATCAGTTTATCATGAAATATGCTGGCAGTCTTTATGTTAGTGCAGTGCTCCATCAGACAATGAGACTACTATTCCCCAAAACCAACAGCTATACAGAATTCTCTTTGTGATATGTTTAAGATTTGTGATTTACATGGCCTTTAGGTGGATTACTTTGTGAGATAGACATCATATCTTTTCTTTTATCTTGCACATAGAGTAGAAACCCAGCTTCAAGTTCCAGATTTTTGCACATTTTCTTTCCAATTTTGTTCTGAAGCAATATGTCAAACATTAGATTTGTCCCATCCACATTTTCTTCTGGCTTCTCTGTTGGTTGCAGTTTTAATGTGATGAACAACTGCAAGTTTGGAACCTGTGACTTAACTATTCCAATCCTAGACCTCATGATGCTTTTCACTCTAACTTATCATTAATACCAGTGAAAAACAGGCTTTCTCACCACCATAAACGTTTACTTAAATTGAATTAAGTAGAAGCTTATGAAACAATACAATCAACCTTCAATACAATCAATGGCAAAAGCAAATATTGCTTAATTGCATCTTAAAATGTCACCTTTAACATTTAAAGATGCTAGCTGTACTGTTGCATTATTTAAAAATGAGAAATAAGAACTGCATTTTTAAACAGTATACAATATGAAATATTCCTATAGCCAAGGTAGTCAATATAAGCCACAACCTTATATTTTTTTGCAATTGAAATTTGTATAGAAAATTAGGCTTGTTATTATACAAAAATGTGTAAAATTCATTTATGAAAAAAAAAAATCTTGAAAAAATCATATTTCAGTCATGCTTACATGCTTACAGTTGTGAGCACTAGCAAAATATAAATTAAAATGCAATGCCTCAAAGCCTCTTCAATGTGAAAAAACTAAGCTTCTTTCATTAGCAAATGTCAGCATTCATTGCTATCATTGCTTCACCCTGCCCACGGTTTCATATTGTGTAACATCAGTTTTCTCAGAAATGTTTATGATATACACTTGTAGCCTGAATTATCAACCTCTTTCTTGAAAGGTACAGCTATTTTAGCAAATATAAACCTGGACTGCTCTTATTTAACTCATGTTTAGTCTTTCCACCACAGTGGACAGGGTTTTGGCCTGACTTTCAATTACAGTTGAGTTTGGTGTAAAATGAGAAAGTTCAGAGTTAAAAGTTTCGAATGTACTATAACAACGCCTAGAGTGAAAATCATGGCAAGTATTATTTACAGCAATATTAAAGAATATTTTGGTACAGATGATAAAATACTCTGTCAACCAAGGGAAAAGCCATAAAAGCAGATTAAGCATTCTCATTTTACCAAAGTTTAAGTGACAAAAATGCATTGCTGCAGCACAAACAGTTGATACCTTAACTAAAAATGTTAATTGGAACTTGTACAGTGAAGCTAATCATATACTTAAGATCATTGTATGATTGAGCCAAATTACACACTTTTAAATATTAATTCAATTCAGAATCTAACACAGTGAAATACCCATTAATGATCTCTTCTGAGTAGGATATTTAGAACACTTTTTATGGTTTCTCTTACATGAGATTTACTCAAGACATATGATTTGTGGAACTTTTTCCACTCATCAGCTGTTAAACTGTTGGATCATTGCAGAAGCTGGGTAGGTAGGTATCCGGGTTCACTCTGGTGGTCTAGTGATAAACTTAAATAAAGTGCTATCTGCCTCCGGACCACCAAAATCAACCTGGATATCTTCCCAGCTTCTACAAATTATAAATTATACAAATATATACAAATATACAAATTATACAGTTTAACAGCTGATGATATGGAAAAAGTTCTGTGAAACATATGTCCTGAGTAAATCTCATGTAAGTGAAACCATAAAGAGTGTTCTAAGTATCCTACTCAGAAGAGATCACTACACACTCTTCTTGCAATTAAGTGGAGCAATAAGAATGTGTAGTCCAACTCAATCATACAATGAACTTAATTAAATTAGTTGATCCCTTAATGGTGATGGACGTCCAAGTTCTTCTTCAGAACCTTCCATTTTTCAATTTGTTGTTCAACACATTTATTTCAACCAATATACTTCTTTATAAAGTGATTCACCCTCATACAAACATGCCTGATGAAATATTTTAAATATTGATACTCCTGAAGAGTCAACTTTGGGAAAAGGTTATCTATGTTCAGTGTTCTCACATGAAAAAATCTTGATGAACTCCTTTAAATCTTAAACTGCTCATTTAATACATTATACTAGTATATATTAATCCATTAAAATGAATAAATATGGAAGTGATAATTTGACATTTTGATATTTTTGTTGATTTGATTTATTTACAGATGCTCTTTAACATCTCAGGTCATCAGCATCCCATTCAATTCAGGGCATGAAGCACCTGATAAATTTTGGTCTGAGGCCTCTTCTTTCTGGCTTAAGGTTCTTTAACAAACTGTAAATCTACAACATGGGGACCCATGGCATTACTTCCTTTCCAAAGGAAGTCATATTTAGGATTTTTACTCCCAAAAAAATCGATCTATCCTGGCCGGGATTGAGCCCGTAATCTTGGGTTTAGGAGGCAAGCATGGTTACCACTACAGCACCAAGACTGACCATTTCACTATGCAATAGAAGTTTGTGTACACTAATGGAAACCAATTGATCTTCAGTGGATGTGTGATTCCCAATAAGACTGCAGTTAAAATTCCACTAATGCAGGCAATTGAACTCGCTCAGTCACGTTTATCATGCCAAAGTTCAGTAGTACTTGTATAGAAAGTTCATGTTAGATTTTCTACTGTAAATTTGTTCATTGTTAAGTAAGTCAAGAGTCAGATATTTGCTAGAACAAATATTTCTTTATGATTGTTATGTGCAAAAGTTATTGTACAGATAATATAGGAGAGAATTTCATGCTAAATTTCCATGAGTAATATCTGAATCTGGAAGTGCAATTTTCAGATTGGTAAACAAAGTTCCAATTCCAAAAGATCTTCACTGACAAGAAGCTGAGTCCAAAAAATCAGGTTATAACAAGAGGAAAAGCTTGATGAAATAGGCTACCAATTAGATACTTATCCTCCAATGCATTTAACATATTTAGCCCAGCAAGTTGGTGCATCTGTCAGTAGTGCATATAAAGCCACTCAGCTGCTGCTTCTTAATCCATATAAAATTACTGCTGTATCTGAAATAAAACTCATGGAGGTGCTAAAACAATATATTCAAGAGGCAGTTTACAACATTTAGGAGAATGAATTGCAGTATCTCAAAATCTTTTCAAAAGAATTCTGGCACATCTCACAATGGAAGGCAGACAATTCCCAGCACCTTTTATGATGCAGAGTATAATATTAAGGACTATTTACTACTAATAAATAACAAAAGAAAAAAAGTGCGCTATGAATTCAACCACATGACATGATTTCCCCCAGTAGGTGGCAAGACCATTATGAATGAATAATGAAGGAATTTATTTCAGCAAATAACATCAGAATTAAATTTACATAAAATCACCATTTTCACAACTGTGTGCGCCCTGAAACTACTTCCTTGTATTTCTCCACTTATCCCTTAATTTTCCTAAAAAAAGTCCCCAATCTTATTATTTTCTCTACCCTCATGTCTGATAACATTTTAATTGCCACTATATCTTCTTATAGTTTGCCCCATTTTTCATCCCAGGCACGATCCTCCACTTTTACCATTTCACATTCTATTAGACAATGGAACACACTATCCACTTTCCCAAACATCCTTCTTTAAAAATGTTTCTTTATCCTTTTAGATCCTATGCATCCATGCAAGACCTATTATTCCAAATGGATCACAATGAACTACATATTTCTTCCATCCCCAATTTCTTTTAACTACTTTATATAAGTTTAAAGAACTTTTATCCTCTAAGTTAGCCCAAATCTCTTGCTTCTCTATATCTTCTGTCTCGCTTCTTTCCAAAATCCACTGACATTACTTTCACCCAACTGATACATCCCCATTCCAATTTCTTCTATTAGTTTCCCCACCTCCTCAAACCAACTCTCTCTTCCCATTACATCTCTTTGGTATGTAAGACATTCTTTCAGTACATTGTTATTATCTAATTTTAAACATCTGTGCTAATATTTCAAGATTCTCTCCATTATTATAACTTTCCTTCCTGCTCTTCCTAGTTGTGCCAAACTCACCCCTCTAAGTAAACTTTTTGGTTACTCCAAAACTTCTTTGCAATACATTTATGTACCACATCAACCTTTTTCTACCCCTTTGACACTCCCCAAATTTCTACTGCATATATCATCTATGATTCAACCACAGTCTCATATAGTCTTTCCAGTCATTTCATTGGCAATGTGGTAATTTTACAGAAAGCCATTATGAGTAATATCTCATCAGCAAAATCATTTTCCAGTAACATAACAAAAGGAGGATTCTGTATATAAATGATTGATGTGACTGTTTCATTGACATTGCAAAAGCTAAGATTACAATTTATTAAATATCCAATGTTATATACTATATAATTTAAAATAAATGCCCAAAACCACGAAATACATTATTGCTTACCTGGTCTGGAGAGGACTTGTTGAGAACATGAACCATCATTACAAAACACTGTATTGCTGTGTGGCGCACCTCTGGGGTAGCTTTATTATGTGACACTATGCTCATTATAATGTTGACTGTAGCTGGGCATATGGCACGTAACGCATTGTGCTATGCAATAAAATAAAAACAATCAGCTAATATAATAAAACAGTTTTTATCAACTGCATAAGGGCTCCAAAGATTGTGACAAGCTAAAAGAACTACTGCAAAACCAGATAAGAATAGTTTTAACAACTGCATAAAGGCTCCAAAGATTGTGACAAGCTAAAAAAAACTACTGCAAAACCAGATAAGAATAACTAACATTGCTCAATGCTTTTCATTTATGTTACTATCCAGTTAGCTCACTTAACATGTCTATTTAAAAACATAAGTATTATTACAGTTAAACCAGAATCTTAAAACAATTTAAAATTTCATAATTTTAACAGCAATGTTTAAAAAATGCATCAACCTGTTAGTTGCTACTAAAATGACACAATTTTGATATAAGAGACTTCATTAACTTGTGATGGAAATTGGGAGCAAAAAGTCATTTAAAAATATTGGGAAAATAAAAACAAATTACGAATAGCAGAATAAAGAAAAAAATAGTTGTTTGCATGTAAAATGATACAGAAATATCCCATGAAAGCTAAATAATAAACATTTGTATGGTGGTGATGGTAATGGAGGTGGAGACATACGGATAAAGCATCTTAATCTTTAATTTTCCTGAACTCTAATTTTTTAACTGATAAATACATGCCACAATCTATTTAATAGCATTGTTACAAGACTGCATGATGAGTTACTTTCATTTTCATTAAAAAGGACAAATCAAAGCATAGATGTATTCTAAATAAAGCACTAATAGCATTGGCTAAGAGTAAAAAATAAATGCAGAATTTCAAACAATCACATGTGCCACCAAAAGGACAAGCTTCCTGCATGCACTTTTCCTTTCATTTTATTTCATCCATACTAAAGACTACATCATGAATTTGTAGCAATATAAATTAAAAAGCTAAAATATAAGCACAGTAAACACTCTAAATTATTCCATTCCTTAATTCTCAAAACAACACTTTGTTCACACTATTTCTCTCCATAATGATATGTTTAAGTATTGCATTTATAAATGATGGTTTCAATGGTTATCAGCTGAGTATTTTCTGGAACGTCCACCAAGCTTTCAGCCATCTCTCAACTTTGTGACCTTCCTAAGCATACTTACGAATCAACATGCTAATTGAAGTTCTATTTATACATAAAATCCTGTAACATTATTGGTTCAGCCAGAGTAGGTGAGTAAGCAAACCAATAACATTACTGAAATTTAAATAAAGCTTCAATTAGCATGTTGATTCAGTACCCTAAGAAAGACCACAGAGTCAAAGCTGAAAGTTTGGACAATACAGAAAATGCTGATATGTCACGTGAAACCATCATTCATTTTCATTGCTGAGAGAGCTTCAAATCTTTAGTGTTGAGATAAATTTGTGCTAAAATAAAAATTTAATTTCCCACACAATAGGCCACATGGTGCTTAGACTTCCTGAATTGGCTGTCACCAAAGGATACAAGGTGAATTATAACTAGAAGTTTCTTCCGGGCTTAGGAGCCATGGTCTCTTGGACTCCTTAGCTCCAAGAGACCACGGCTCCTAAGCCCGGAAGAAACTTCTAGTTATAATTTTGACTCCGGCCGTGAAAGTTTCCGATTACTCATGATACAGGGTGAAGTTACATGTCCCAGCCTTCATCTCAGCCTTAAAGATCAGGATACACTACTTCTCCATTAGGAATCTACCCTATTAATTTTACTGTATTAAATACCCACAACTTTGTAAAAATTCCTCAGGAATGCCAGGCACAAATCATGTTCTCCAAATCAGCAGCCAGAGCATGCTGACCATACAGAGGCAATCAACAAGTTTGCATAATATAAATAAGTTCTATCATTATAAGAATAATTTTTTTAATGTTATTTAAATTCCTACACATTCAACTATACATAAAAAAATAAGCATGCACCAAACATTCTGTGAAGTTGCACAAGTATTCTAAAAGCATAAACTGTTATTGCCAACTAATGAATAGCATTAATGAAAATTTACATCAGTTTCAATATATAAAACTAAGTATCTCTATCTTTCATTTGTTATAAATTACAGAAGTTTAAATTTCTTAATATACTATGTTAATTAATTTAACACCAAACCATCCTAATAATATAAATAAAGGGAAATATATGCAGTTTTACACGCACACCAAACCAAAAGAGAACATCTATATAAGACAATATGATAATAAAATATGCTGGACAAAGAGAGGGAGTTCAAAAAAATAAATCTAAAATATATACATTGTGCCCCCCTCTTTCCCCAACACTCTATAGATATTTGTCTTTAGTTCCAAACATCTCTGCATTTTCCACTTCCTTGCAATTGCATAAATTATAATAAGTTTTAATTTGCTTGTTTAATACTCTATTGATCATTCTTATTTAATGAGTTAGAATGTCTGAAAAAAGTGATCAAGCTAAAGCATATGAGTAATATCATTACTTTCCTTCACTTGAACATTTGTCACATTATTTCAAAATAATTCATTCAACACAAGCTATATGACAATCGCTTTAATATGAACATTATAAAGGCAATGACTTAGAATTAGCTTGTCATTCACATTCACTATCATTGACAGAAAGTCTGATATAAAAATTGCACCTACTTTATATTTTTAAAATATTTTTGCACAAAGTAAAACAAGCTATATAATAGCCATCACTCAAATAAAAAATCTTTGAATCTCTAGCATGTACATATAAAACTGTTATGACAACACAAGTCTCTGAATACAAGCAAAACATTAACAACACCCTTCCTTAGCCTCCCCCTTCTCTTTTACGTAATGTTATAATACATAGCACCAGTAAATTGCTTTGTGGTATACTAGTGTGCTTTGACAACCAAATCTTTATCATGTCTCTTCCAAAACCAAAATAAAATTCATTGAAATAAGCATTCAAGAAGGAATGGGAGAAAAAGTATTTCGTTTATGTTACAGGAGCTAATGTTAGATTCCTTACCTGAAAAGCAAATATGCAGATATAATTGGTTTGGATATATTTAAGTACATAGGTTCTTCAAAATATCCAAGTCTCAGACCCTTCATTAGCATGATTGCAGCATGTATGGCTCAACTTTGTAAGCAGTTTTATAAAAAAATAACATTGTAAAGCATCCAAAACATCTCATATTACAATGAAAATTTAAGTACTTAGTTAACATTTGACACTTATGATTTATATCAAAATTCAGACTGCCTAGTAATGAGAAGAAATTAATTAAAGCACAAAACAAATTAAAGTATTTTTCTTTTTTGGCAGAAAAGACACTTAACTATATGAAACAAAAGACAATTTTGAAAGTCATGGAGCAATGATTAATACAAAAACAGAATGAATAATAAGAGAGCAAAACATAACATGTGCAATATTCATGTGCTGTACCCTGGTAATAAGTACAGTAAAATCTCAATTCATTGTTACCAGAGGAATCATTTTCCCAGATCTATCATTCCATTTATGTAGACTCAGACATAATTCCATTATAAACAATAGGAATAAAATGTGCATTAATTGTTCTCAAAGTATATGATTTTCCCCCATTGATCGAACTTATTTTGTTTAATATATCCTCTTTCCTCAATTGATTGTCTTTTTAATCATAAATCTTTGATGAACTGCTACAAATACAGTACAATGTGTACCCCCATGGATGGCTGAAGTCATTTAGGCATGAACTCGTGAGCAGGAGATCTGGGATTCGAATCCCGCCACGACCGTTCTCCCTGAGTGAGATTTTTTTCCAGGTTTTCTTCAATTCTCATAAAATGCAAATGCCGAGGAGGTACCTAAACTTAGGCCTGGAACGTTTCCTTCCTTAAAACAAAATCCTTTCCCAATATATCATTTCATCTCATGTATTATCAGTGTCCACTGTCTGTGGTGCCTCAGCAGTAAAAACAGGCATTATACATCATTCAAAAAATTACAATGTGTTTGAAACATACTGTAGCAAGTCACATACTCTTTTCTCATGTATAAAGTAGCAAGTCATCACTGAACAGAGCACTCAAGGAGAAAATATATAATCACAATGGAATGTGTTTGCACTGGAGGGCAAATACAAATAAAAATTAAAGTACCAGATAAAGGTGTGAATGAACATTCATGGCAAGGAATTTCGTTTTCATTGTCCACTGTAAACTCTTACAGTATGCACACAGCACATAATGGAAGCTCAAGTTTTATTGTTACCTTAGTCATTGCATGCCAAGTGACGCACATGAGAATATCTGATAAAAGACCTACAGATTATATAACAAATTATTTATGAGGAAATCACTCAAATTTCATTTGTTTTGTTCCACTTACTTGGACATGTTTCAAAGGCAAATTTCCTTCATCGTTAGCATGATTCTATTGTCAACTTTCCAGCATGATATTAAGATGTCGCTCTTTGGATTTTATAAACTTTTTGATGAGGTTACTGTTGTTTGGAAGATCAAAAATTAACTAAATTTTCTTTGTTTTTGTTCAAGAATATATTTTCCCACACCGATAATTTTATGGGTTTTTGAAGGGCTTTTAAGAGTTTTGCTTCATTTTGGAACTCATGGTTTTTTTGCCAGAAATGGTGTGCTACTGCTGATTTTTTCATGTTTATATTTTACATTTCTCATGTGTTCCTTAAACCATATGGTAATGTTCCTTTCGGTTTTACCTATATATTTATTATTGCAGTCTTTGCAACTGATTTCATAAATGCCTGATTGTTTTCCTGGCAGAATATTGTCTTTTGTGTTGGTTTTTCAAACTCCATTTATTCACTGGAGGAAAATAATGTTGGCATCTTTAAAAATCTTTTGAAAATTTTGGTGTGCCCATGGATGAATGTAAATTTTTTATATATCTGCTCTCTTTTGTAGCCTTTCAGTGTGGTGATTTCTTTTGTCTGTTTTTGTTTTTTGAATTTTTTCTATCTTTTTCTTGACCAGATATATTGTGTAGCCATTTTTCTGTGCTATATCCATGATTTTTGGTACGTATTCTGTCTTACTATTTGATAGGTTAGTTAATCAGATGTGAGGCTATTGATTATAGAGAGTTTATGTTGTTTTAGATTGTGGCTGTTGCTTTTTATAATTATCCGTGTGAGTATCCTTCCTGAATATGCCAAATTCCAGTATGTTATCATTTTTATAATTTTTATATCCAGGAAAGAAAAAACCTTGTTGTTCTCTAATTCCATTGTGAATTTAATCTTGCTGTCTTGTAGGTTGAGTAGTTTAATTGCTTCATCTTTCCATTTTTCATTTGCTATTGCTAAGACATCATCAACATAATGGTACCAACATTTGTATATATGTCAGAAAGCCTCTACTAATTTTATTCCCAAGATTGTGCTTTTTCTTATGGCACAATTATTTCAGATACAAGTAAATATAAATTAATTACAATAATCCAAAAATAGCCAGTATATATGGCTTGCCAAAAATTCATAAACTAATAATGAGCATGAGACCAATCAAAATAATATTAACATACCCACATATTTGCTAGTAAAATGGTCATCAGACAGATTCAATGAAATACCAAAGTTCAAAAGTAGAAGCATAAATAATTCTATCCAATTAATTGAAGAAATAAAGGATATTAGATTATTACCTACAGATACACTAGTGTCGTTTGATGTGATCTCATTGTTCCCTAGCATACCTAGAAAAAAAACTTTTAATCATTTTACAAAAATGGTTAAAAGAAGTAGGAATCAATGAAACACACAGAAAAGATTACATACATCTGACAAACATTTGTATTTATCAGTCATATTTTACATTTGATAAACATTTTTACAAACAACAAACAGGCTTGACCATGAGCAATCCTGTATCTCCTTTGCTGGCAAATCTTTGCATGAGTAATTATGAAACACACATTACTTCAGCCTTTCCACACTTCTTTAAGTGTTGGTACAAATATGTTGATGATATTTTTGCCATAGTTAATAAAAAGTTAATTGAGGATGCACTAAAGATTTTAAATATTCAAGATAGAGATATACAATTCACACATGAAATAAAAAGACAATATGCTGCCTTTTTTGGATATTAAAATTATAAAAAGTAAAGAAAACTTGAAATTTGGCATATATAGACAGGACACACATGCAGATAATTATATCAAAGAAAATGGTTTTAATCCTATAGCTCACAAACTGCAATTTTTAACAGTTTGATATGCAGATTGATCAATTTACCAATTAGTATAGAAGACTATAACATGGAATTTAAAAAAATAAAAGAAATAAGCTACTTTAAATGGTTTTAATGAAGATTTAATACATAATAAGATAAAAAAATTCCATATAAAGAAAAAAATTGAAAATTCCACTACATTATCAATAATTAAAGGAAAAATGTCCTTTAAAAATTTACATATAATCTAACAGTGATGTATAAATTTAAAAATATATTTAAAGATGTTAATATAAAATTGGCCTCCACTAATAGATTTAGTCTGAACAACGTTTTGAAAGACAATACTACAGATAATACCCCTAAGGAGAAAAAAGCAAGAATTTACAAGATTTCATGTGCTGAATGTGATAAGATCTACATAGGAAAAACTAAGAGGAATGTGGGGACACATCTAAAAGAACATATGAGAAGAATATAGAAAGATCAGCGGTAGCATATCATTTTTGGACTGAAAATCATCATATAAAAAAAGAAGTTGAATTATTGAGAGCTGTACAGGGACCAGTAGAACTGGATATTTGGGAAAAGATTTACATCTATAAACATAAGGATCATTTGATGAATTTTGACATTCCGAAAGAAGAAAATATAAATTTTAAGTTCATAAAAGTTTCACCAGAGTGGAACATTGCTTCTGATACTGCATAACAACAACCTTTCACGCTAGTCGTCCATGGCTACAGATGGAGATAACACATCTTTAAAACTGGTTCTGGATATTTTTAAGGTTAGTGAAGCATGAAGAGTGTTAGACAACAGATTTAATTCATGTGAGCTTCACTGTGTTAGTTCCATATGAATTTTTTTAAAGTTTTTACAATTTTTAAAAAATTTTAATTAAAAAGAAAATTTACTTAATTTTGATCATCCAAACAACAGTAACCTCATCAAAAAGTTTATAAAATCCAGAGCAACATCTTAATACCATGCTGGAAAGCTGATAGTGGAACCATGCTGACAATGAAGGAAATTTGCCTTTGAAACATGTCCAAGTAAGTGGAACAAAACTAGTGAAATTTGAGTGATTTTCTCATAAATAATTTGTTATATGATACTATATTTCACTGTGAAAATCCCAACTATTCAAATCTATGATAAAACCTACAGATTATTTTAGATCATAAGCATCTCTGATGGAGGGATAAGACTTCCCTTAATATTTTGATATTTTAAAAATGTATATGTATCTCCATTCTGCAGGCTTTCTTTCTTTCCAACTATACACCCTTCCCCCAATTTTAACATGTCAGAGATTTAAATTTCAATCTGGTTTAGTTCCCATTACTTATAGCTAGGTACTCGACACATTCTGACAGCTTGTCCTCTTAATGCAGCTACTTTGAACTGCAAATCTGATTGCATCTACTGACAAATTTGTACAGTGCAGCATTGATTATCTAAGGCCCACCCAGCTGGTTCGGCTTCTCTCTCTACCGATCTACTCTATTGCAGATTGATATTTTTGTGTTTCAATTTTTGTTGGTGTCAGTCATACAGGATGCACACTAGATAAAAACCAAACAAATCAATGAATATGAATAAAACAGAACATGCACGATCCATATTAAGATGTATATTATATGAAGTAAACAGGCACTCTTTAACTTCAGAATGAATCAAATGAATAGAGATGAGCACCCTCCTCTTCTACCCTCTTATCTGAATATGTAAAATTCAATAATGAAAGTGAATTGCAAAAGTCTACATCAATACTAAGAAGATATTTGCGACATGGGCAAAACTTGAATGCAGAAATTATATTCCTTCCTCACATATATGCTTCATAATGGTTACCAAATGTGTACAAATCAAGCAAATAGTGCATGAAGCAAAAAGGATATGACTGAGACAGTAGTTATGAACAAATACAGTGTACTGCAGACATACATAAGCATTATAGAAGGAAATAAAATTGCTGAGTCATCACACTAAGTTTAATTATACAGCATTATTTGAGACCTGAGTTATAAACATTTTCTTGACTGCATGCACACTTGCATTAGCAATTTCAACATGGATCTCAAATTTAAGCAAAGCCAATATAAAATTCTGCTCTAAATTCAACAATTCAGTAATGGATGCCTTTGAAATGCTTCGGTAGGCCTATGACAGTGATGCCATGAGCCAAGTAAAGTATTTTCACACACACTCATGCTTCAAGAAAGAACTTAATTGGCTTGAATGACAATCTTCCACATGCAAAAACCCTGAAACTTGGAAAAAATTAAATGATTTATGGAAAAAAATGATAACCTTTAAAGATATTGGTCAACCCATTAACATATCATTTAAAACAGTTAAATAATCCTCAGATCCAATTTGAATAGGCATTGTGTTGCTGCTAAGTTCATTCTCAGCATCCTGATACCCAAACAGAAGGACGACCATATGCCAAAGTTTCATTTATTCTCTATCAGCAAGTTCAGTTTGATCCAATCTTTATGTCCAGGCACATCATCAGTAATGAGAGATGGATCTACAGCTATGACCCATAAATCACATAACAGCCATTGGAGGGAAAAAATGGTGAAAAAACTAAATAGCTCATTAAAATATATACACTCCATCCCTCATTTATGAAATTGTGCATCATGAATTTGTGAATGTCAAGTTCTACTGCAACATTCTGAATTGTCTGAGGAAAGGCATTAGGCACAAATGATCTGAACTGTGAGGGGAGAGTAATTGGATGCTCCTCATAATGACTATCACTTCACTTTGCATTCATTATACCCAGGTTTTGTACCCATATTAAAACAGTAATCCTTCCCCACTCCCCTACTTGCTGGGTTTGGTACCCTCGCACTTAATCTTTTTTTCAAGATGAAGTTGAAGCTAATGGGTGACTATTTTAAAATGTGGAGAAGATACAACATAGATCTCAGATGATGTTTAACAAACTTTTAAGAATATGACTTCCAGGAGCCATTTCTAAAGTGGCAGAAGCATTGGTATAGCTGCACAACAAGATTATGTTGGGGGAAGAGTGTAAATTTTTATTCAGGTAATTTTTAATTTATTTGCACTACTATTCTCTCAACTTTCTCATCACAGCTTATAATGAAAAATCATTGTTTAAGTAATGTAGCCTTTAAGAACAAATAGAAGGCTTGCTGCTTTCAATAACAAAGATCAATCAGCTTCTCCATCCCTGCTTTTCTACTCATGAAAATATATCTCATAAGTTTGGTTTGCCTTTTGAGGTTATAATAATTTTGTTTACTTATGAGTAAAAGATGCATCCATACGCTTCTGGTCTGATCATTTTAAGATGTATGATAAAGTGAATGTGTAGGCTTTTTCAATGCAATTTACACTAATGCATTTCTCGTATCTTTGAATTTACTTTTCAATCCCCCTAAAAAAAAAAAGTCCAAAGCTTTGTCTGCAAAATACTGAAAAACAGTGTACTTCAAATCAATATCATTCATGAATATTGCCCTTGAACATCAGATTTCAGATGTAATAGTCGTTGGGGGCAAGTGTGAACTGTACGGTGGATGATCCAGGTCCTGAAAGCCATATGTGCTCACAACAGCAGGACACTGGTGCACTGTCATGCAGCAGATGAATTCCTCAACTCAGCAAACAGGGGACCATAGTTTTATCCCCTGTGATGAATACCAAATCTGCCCTCTAGTTACCAAAGCAAGAGGTTCAAAAACTTCTGACCACATTTCACATGTACTTGCATTCGAGCTGTTGAAAGAATTTGGGGTACTCTTCTTGCACTGACCGTATGCTTATGCGAAGCATAGTTGTTCTATAAATCTCCAATCTTGCGAGTATTTATTTTGGGGGGGGGGAATAGAAAAGTTTAAATATCACCGAGAAAGAACAGGATCACAATAACAACAGCAACCAGTAAAGCAATTGGGGATTTGAAAATGTGTTAAAGATCTAAAATAAAAAAAAATCTTTACAGCAATAATAGCAATAATTGGGAAAAATTTGGCAAGTGTAGAAGCATGGTTAAAAGAGGATGATATTGCAAAAGGGATTTTAGTTATGTAGGGAAAAAAGATTTTTGGAAGGATAATACTCAGATACAAAAGATTTGGAGAAAAGAAAGTGTATGGTGTAGAGTGAATAGGAACACTAATATAAATAAAATTTTAGATAAACATTGTAAGAACATGGGGCAACATTTAGAGAAAGTAAAAAACAAATGGAAATGGACTGTTAAAAGAGAGAAGGAACAATAATGTATGATTATAAACATAAGCACCAAAGATCATTGTAATATGTAATAGTTAAATTTAAACAGAATGCTCATCTGAGTAGTGGCCAGGGCCAAACAATATGTAACAACTTGTCACTTCAATAAATTAAATTCAATACTTTCTTAACAAGGAAGATATTTTCTTGTGTCAACATCCCCAGCTACTCTAATGTAGGTAATCTTCAAAGCTCTTTTTGCCCAGATGAAATAATTTTGACTATTTCTTTGCAGGAATAAGAAGGAAAAGCTTATTAATCATGTCCTCCTATATCATATCGGATATATGATGGACTGCACCTCATAATATGATTTTTACTAATGAGATATTGTCCAACATGAGGAGATACCAAAGTCATTATTTACTCTTTGAGTATAAAATTTGCATACTGAATTAGAAGATAATTAAAAATTAAGAAACATGCTTCACAAAATGTTTTGATGAAAACTTTTCCTGATAAGAGAAGAATTAGAGCAATCTTATGCTCTAATGAAGGGTAAAACATAGAGACATTCTTTCTAGAAAACAATATATGGCTCAAGGAACTAAATGTATGCCAAATTTCAGAAATTTCTAAGAGTCTTATGATAAAAAAAGTTAATGTTTTCCATTTCTTCCATTATAATCTTATTTAACTCAACAATTTAAAAGCATGCAATTTCAAATATTTGTGTTTGCTTTCTTGAAACTAAATACTGTTCTTACTTTGTTCTTTTACAAACAGGTACCCATGTTAACACTGAAATAAGCTATAATCTGAATGGTAAATAATGCAGATAACAAAATACAGATGCTACATTACTACAATTATTACAGTTATACAACAATTGGGCATGGATACTTTTCTAATTTGGTAATGTGTTGACATTATGAACTCATAATTATCCTCCCCAACACCCACCACCCCAAAAGATTAATGCTCATAATGATATACATTTCATATTATAAATGATTGCCACAGTACCAAAACTTCCAGATGTAACATTTAAATCAGCTATTCTGACAACACAGGGCCAGCAACTACTAAGAATTATGCATCACTGATAACATAAAGAAACTGTAAGTAAATACAAACATATATTTAAAAAAAATTTAAATCCTCAAAGGATATTCTGCATTCTCATTTTTGCTACTTTGAATACCTGAACTGCTAAAGGCATTTAAAGGGCTTCTTAAAAAGCTCAACCATGCTACTTCAAAACTTACAACTCACCCCCTCATTTAAACAATGGGTAGAATTGTCTATACTTTTTCTTCGACCATCTACATTGAAAGGATACCTTAATATCATACTCTGAAAAGACAAAGATTTTAAAGTAACAACAAGAGTATATATTTGCTAGACAATAAGTCACAAAAACCATTAACCACTACACATAAAAATTAAGTTACACATCACACAAGAATACTACACAGCATCTGTACAAGCATGTCATACATTTTATCAGAATCTTTGAAAATATGCTATGTAATGTGTTGATGTATAGTACAGCCTATAATTTGCATTATATCTCCAGGTGCTCTTAACACAGAACTTAGGACTGTAAATCTATAATACACCTTTGAGCTCAAATGAAATACATGAGTACCTCAAATATAAATTGTAATCAATTCTTCAAAGCAAAAATTTCAATTATACAGCTTACTGTGTCTGTATGTAATGCTCTGTACTACAGTCTGAGATTAAAGTTGCTTTCCCCAAAAAGTTCACATGTGTTCATGCATAAAACAAATAAGTTTCCATGTACCAAGTAAAAGTACAGACAGCATAGTGGTGTTGACAACCATAATATTCTAGTGTCTTTATTTGTACTGCTATATTAGATTGTTATCAGTTTTGTTATTGTAATGCATAAAACTGGTTGCTGTTACTCTGTAAAATGATCTGCAAATCAATCACAAAACAACTGAGAGGGTGGCTCAGGTAGCAATGCTTGGAACTTGCATTTGCGAGGTTCAGAGTTCAAATCCCTTGGGGCCAGTCGTTCTGATCTTGGGTTATTTTGAGGTTTTTCCCTCATCACTTAGAGAAATACTACAGATGCTAACTAGAAATGTTTAAGTTCATCACACCTCCACCAAAGCAGAATACACATTCCCACAGCATAACGAATTATCCAGCAGCCGACAGTTAGCTGATGATGCAGACAAAAAGTTTGTGAAGTCGGTTCTAAATATTATAAACAAGTAAGTGGAGCAATAAGAGTGTAATTTGAATTAATCATACAATGATCTCAATGATCTCGACTGAGATGCATCTTTCCTTTCCATAAATTTTCTGCTTTCCCATTTCATATAATTCCATTCTGCTGGCTCTATTACAGTGTCCAAGGTGCCAGATGAGGTAGGACAGTGCTGTGTGTAATATGGTGCTGGCTCACACTTTGGAAAGATTTCTGCCTTGGCTCTGGTGTAGAAATAACCCTCCTGTGAGTTCAAATTCCTTGGAGGAGGGGCTCCATCAACTTCAGAGTGCTCAATTCGGACACAATTTTAGAGACCACATCTATGTCTATGTCTGTGACTCACTACCTATGGATCTCTTCCTCCCTGAGGTACCCTCATTGGGACATATGCACAATGGCCAGCCCTTGAGAAAGGCTGAAATAAAAAAATTCTTCTGTGTGTCTACCAATCCAACCAAAGAGCAAAGAGTTTTTGTTACAATGTTGGTGGAAACAAAATTACAACAAAAAATTTATGGTAGTAAACTTTGAACAGAAAATTCATTGTGTTGAACTGCCAATACACTAACAAAGGTGAAATTTGAACAAACAAGATTTGAGATAAACCTACAACAAAGTGGTCTACCATAAACCGTTAGAACAGATGAACAGACATATTTTAATGCTCAAAGTTTAGTTTGCATAAACCCTGCAGAAAAAGATTTTTTTCCAATAGAGATTAAAAAGCTACTGAAAGAGATCCAAGAGTAATTTTGTATAATAAACTGGCATTGACGTTAAAAGTCAAAGAGGAAAAAAGTTTCAAACAGAATTGAAAAACTTCTTCATAGATAAATGTATGTATAGGATAAATGAATTGTAAATATGCATACAAAATAGAGCTGAATATAGCTGTTTACAGTGTAAATGAAAATACCCTATTGTTACATAAGATAAGTTTGTCTCTTGTATGCAATTGTTTGGTTAAGCAATATTTTTCTGACAATGACTGAAACTCAAGTGTAGAGTCTTTGGTCTGCAATAAAAATTTTATCATCATTATTATTAATAATCATTACATGTAACAAAACCTGTTGTAAGATCCAAAACTGAGTCCATATCGACCAAAACAGTTGCAATAACTAAATAAAAGTGATGCAGACCAGTTTTTTGAATTCTAATGGTTCCTTGTGCAATATGAAGTTGACCCCAACTTTTGGAAAACCTTTTTATGGACTGATGAAGTTTTGTATAAGCTGAATGACCATATAAACTGGCACAATTGTGTTTACTAAGCTAATAAAAAGCTGCTTCACAGAAGACAAACTGGTGTGAGTGTTAAGGGTAGTATTTGGAGTGCAGAATCTTGGTATCATTCTTTTTAGAAAGAATAGTTATCAGCAAATGATATCTTGAGATGTTACAATATGTATTTTTTTCCAGAACAGTAAACTGCCTACTTTTTCCAAAGTACAGTGCTAACAGAATGGTGCAATGCCTCATTATGGTTTAGAGGTGGAAACTTCTTAAATAAACATTTATTCCAGAACTTGGATATTAATCATTAGTTATATTCTGCCATATGTAAATCGTGTCCAAAGGATGTGAACTGCATATTGAGAATCATGATCTCCATTTCAGACACTTTGTGAAGAAATGAACAATATAACACAAGGAAAATGTTGCTGTTTGTAAAATGTTTGGGAGAAGCAACTTTTATTTTAACCTGTACAATGAATTATAAGTTTTTAACAATTTTTATTTTTTAAAGCTTTTTTTCCTAAAGAGTATTCATGTGTGAATTAAAGCAGGAAAAAATACTTTTCTTGTAAATCTGCTGTACAAAATAGACATTATGTCCAGTATTTAAGTAGGCTGTTGGTTCTCACCTGTGCACCAGATATAACTGCACCCAGAACATGGACAAGTTCTATGCTCAGTTCTGGATAACCCTCAATGATTGGAGTTTGGAAACAATCTGATTTTAAAAACAAGGAAAAAATAATGTAATTAGCTACTCAAGAAACTGACTAAAGTGAAACAAATCAAGTCACACTCATGCTCACCATATATAAATGGTACAACTTCAACATGCAGTAGAGCTGGTTGTAATGGAAGTTTTTCAAAATCTGCTGGGTTTTCCTTTAAAAAGTGCCTCCATGTGAAATATGGATCATACAAACACTCCAGAAGATGGCAGAAATTAACAAAGAATGAAGTACCAGCATCCTGAAGACTCGTCTTTTCCTCCACAAGCTGCAATTATGTAAAGATTTGACACATTTATGTACCTACTTTTCTTTGTTGTATGACATTGTACATTATGGTTATTCTACTCTTAAAACACATAGAAAAAGTGATCCAGATTTAGACTGCTATTACCACTGCAGTGCCCATATGCTCTATATAGAGATTAAATACTGACAACAATACTAGACAATTGAAAATTATACTTTAAAATCCTTTAATAATGGGCAATTATTTTTCCTTCAAAGGTTCACTCCTTGTGTAATGAATGGTTGGCTGGTTCAAGCTGGTATCGCAGTAAACCTTTTACATTATTTCTCAATAGTGATATACAATTTTAACCATAATAAAAATCTGCTTTCTGCAATTACAAAAACACTAATTATTATACATCTTTTTATATATTATAGCAAAGCAAAAATGTTATACTTACCTGATGAATTACTGTTGCAGCAATTCCAACACTCTGGCTTACATAATCACAGGAAGCAATGAAAGGAATGTTATCAAAATTGCGACAAATAACAACAAGACACCGAATCAATAGCTCAACCTTCTTCAAAGACACATGTGACAGTTTTTTCTGCAAGATAAAACAACTTTGTTAAGGCCAGATGAAATAAATAAATGCTCACATACAGAATGCAGAAATGCTAATTTTCAAACATAATAAAATAATTTTGTAACTGGTTTTTAAAAGAAAATTAGCTTTAATATTTTCATAGTATGTTAAAGTTAATAATTTCAGTTGATTTTGTGACACATACCTAACTTATAAAAGTTTTATTATATGGACTGTTTTGGGGACATGTTTCTATTATCATCATACTGATATTGTCTGACTTCCTTGCTGGTTTCTTTATGGCTAGACACAGAGAGAGGAAAGTAGGAGGAGCTGTACAAGTCTTTTGTGCATGTGCGGCTGATTGTGTATACTACCTTTCCTTCAAAACATGTCTGAGAGTAATTCTTATGTTGGTATGGAGGCATTTCAAGCTTTGACAAGCATCTTGAAGGCTCCTCATAAGGGAAGGAGCTCTTTAGTTATCCAAAGCACTGAATTAATAAATAATATTTTCTTTGTGATCTGTTTTTAAATAATTTGTTCCACTGACCCTACGGTAAAAGATGTAAGGAGTGGTTTAGCATCATGTTTTCAGCACAGTAATACAGCGCTGTATCACCCTGAGAGTTCCAGGGGGCATGGTTCAAAACACATTAGGCACTAGGGAACTCAGAGGCCAGAAAGTCAGACAACAACAGCTGTCCACCTGGATGGGCAAGTTATTTGATGCCAGCAGGAAGAACTTGTTGAAAATATATATATATATATATATAAAACCTCAAAGTTCATTATGTGGTTCTTGTTTTTATAATGAGGTTTTTTTCAATGTAATTACAAAGGGTTCTTTGCTTATTTTAATCATTTTGTTTCAATTTCAGTGTCATTCAGAAATGGGCTGCAACTGCTGTTTTTTCTATTTATGTGTAATGAATGTTGAATGTTCCTAAAATATTCTTAATACTGGTTTTCAAACTTTCTACGTTTTGCCAATATATATATTTATTTTATCATAATCCTTGCATTTGATCTGACAAATACCTGACTTTTTTCACTTGGTATTGAATCCTTTATGAGAGATTTTAATACATTTTTAACGCTATATTTGTTTTGAGGAACCAACATAATACTATGCTTTCTGAAAACTGTTTATACATGTTGAATGCATCTGGATGGTAAATGAATTTTTTGTATTCCAATCATCCTTTATTTGTGTAATTGAAACAAAAAAAAAAAAAGATGATATGCAATACAAAAAATTCCTTTATCATCCAGTTTATGGTTTCAGAGGCAGCTTAAACCTAAAACAGTGTTTCAAGAGACTTACACAGGCCTTAGGGAACACTGTTCATTTGCTAGAACAATCTTCATTAGAAGATTAAGCCCTAGAAGTATAAGCCCTTCAAGGATTTGCAGAAAACAACACACTGTAAAGATGTTACAAGAAAACCTGCAAATGGCCTATAAGAATTTAGAGGCATCCCTTAATATTGAACTGGGAAGTGTTTTAATAATTTTAGAGATTATATTTGGCTCACAAAAACTTCTCATTAGATGCCCCAATCCTCAGTGAAAGACAATCACTTAAGTGAAATGGTGCCATAAAATGCTCCAAAGATAAAATAATGGGGTATTTGGACTGTTTCAAAAATCATAATAGATAATGAAACATGAGCCTATAAATATGATCCAGAAACAAAGCATCAATTATCAATTTGAACCTTCCAGGAAAGCACTCCCAATAAAAGTCAAGAGAGCAAGGAATATGAGAAAGAAAATAGTGGTGACTTTCTCCTCCATTTGCAGTTATTGGACAATAAATTCCCCTTGAAGTTCAAAGGACAGACCACCAAGTCACACACAAAAAACTATTCAAAAGATGCATAATAAATAAAAACTGATCAAGTCACACCATAACAATACTACTGCTGACACCACTTCCTAATAGTACATCCATGTAGCATATCACTCATTCCTCCCCCCTTTTTTGAACACTGTTTAACACCAGTTTTTAATTACTGAGGCAACACAGGCAGTGGACTTAAAGAAATGAAAGTGTTCCAGGCCTAAGTTTAGGGTACCTCCCCAGCATTTGCAATTTATGAGGATTCAGGAAAAACTGGAAAAAACCTGTCAGGGAGGACAGTTCTGGTGGGAATCGAACCCCAGACTTCTGTTCACTGGTTCTATACAGAAGAAGAGAGAAATGAGAGAATTTCTAGATAAAAATTATAAGAAATGGAGATTGTTTGAATTTTGGAATTTACAGAAAAGAAACACACACATAAAATTACATAAAAAATGAGAGTTATAATCCCATTCCACATAAACACACAGTGTTTCACAGTTTGATGAATATTCCACTAACAGAAGCAGAGTACAAAATAGAATACCAGCAAATAATAAAGACAGCTATAACCAGTGGTTTCAACAAAGACACAATGATAAAAATTATCAATAAATCTAAAAGACAAAAAGAGACAAGGGAAGTTTCCACACTGAAAAACACAAACGAAGGATACAAATTCAAGAGTTTCACCTATCATCCAATTTACAACAATAAGTTCAAGAAAATTTTCAAAGAACAAGGAATAATGTTAGCCCCAAAGAACAGGTATAATATCAAAAATTTATTAGGTTGCACAGTAAAAGACTCCATACCCACAGAACAGAAATCATGAATTTATGTAATAAAATGTGCAGATTGTGCGCAGAGCTACATAGGCAAAACAAAGAGAAATTTGAAAGAAAGAACACTTATATTTGGATTAAGCAGGTGGATAAATCAGCAGTAGCAGCTCACTTTTGGACCAAAAACCATGAAATAAACCTGGAAATTAAACTTCTGAAACATCTTAACAACCCAATAGAGTTATCCACTTGGGAAAAAATTTTCATATTAAAAAATAAAAAAAACCTAATTAACTTCGAGTTTCCTGCTATAAATGGACTGAGCCATTTCCTACTTCAGCCAACAGATGCCAACACAGGAACTTCCAGGTGTCTAGCCATCGTTTTGAGTAACAGCGGTTCAGTGAGCAACTGAAGATGGAAGAGATTCTCCCGAAATGCATCTTATTTTACGTAAGTAAATGGAGTTCAGTGTGAAAAATTAATACCTAAGTTTAGGATATATTACCACTACATTGTCAACAGCTTTGTAAGTACAATATATACAAAAAGAAGTTTGCACCATTGAGAAAAATAAGTGACAATGTTTGTGGTGCTTGTAATCTTGGTTTTAAGGGATGCCCACATGTATAGAGGCTTAGGGAGAATATTACAAGATGTAATAGTAAATTTCTTAATAGCATTAATATCTGACCCACATATGAAAGCTTTCTGAGTATGCCTTGCACAGAATGTAAAGATTATTAAAATTCTCATCTAAAGAATCAATACCAAGCAAAAAAGTGAGGCATTTATCAGAGCAATGTAAGGATTGTGATGAAGTATATATTAGCAAAATAAAACTAAGTTTAGAAACCCATACAAAAGAGATTTCAGGAACATTTGTTCCAAGCAAATACAGAAATCAGTAGTTGCAGCCCATCAAAAATCATAACATTGGAAATGAAACAAATTTTTTTTTTTTTTTTTTTAAGCTCTTGGTAAATACTGTCCTACACTCCTGTTCATCTTTATGAATATTTTGTGCAACATTATTCCTTTATCCTTTTAAACTTAAACTTAATGAATTCATTTCTCCATTTTTCAGTTTCCTTACAATCAAAAACTATATGTTCCAAGTCTTCTTTCTACCCACATAATGGACATTCCCATAAGTAAAGCCTCTTTCACCTTTTAACTTCCACACTCATTCTTACCCATGCTATACTCTCTCTTTCCTCCTTATTAGCTTTATCAATATCAATTCCCTTTCTCATGCACAATTTACCTGACAAAATTCCAGCAATGTCTTCTCAATTAAATTACTAAACAATTTCTGTACCTCTATATCTTTGAAATGTCTTCTTGCCTCTTTCCAAAATCCTCTAACTTTGTTTCTTTTTTTCAACCATACATATTCTAATCTGTTACTCTCTAAAATTCCTTTAGATTACTTAGCCACCCCTTTGTTAAATATAATTCTTTTAACATATTAAACATTTCTTTACTAGATTATCTTCATTTAAGTTTAAGATCCTGTGCCAATATTTTAAAACTCTCTCCACATTACTTTAAAATTATTAATGTGCGGCTAATACTAATAGGCCATAAAATATATTCTATTACACTTTGACCATTTTTATTTACAAATGTAAATTTTCCACACTCATTCTCTCCACATTTTCCATTTAAAATGCCAAATTAATTTGATTAACAAAAATCTATCAATTTTTCACTACCTCTGTTCTGCAACCTTATCTTTACTACATCTGAGCTTTTTGCTTTTGTTCAGTGGTTCATCACTTTGCCAATCTTCTAGCTCCTGTACCTTCATTTCTCCTATCCTTACATTAAAATCTCCCACAATTATTATTATTATTATTATTATTATTATTATTATTATTATTTCTAGATTCATGTATAATTCTCTTAAATATTCTATATATTTTTCTACGTGTTGAAACAATTCAAAATTGTGAAATTGTAAGGTATGGGGGGGATTAAAGATTATTCCTATAAAAATTATAGTATCATCTAGTTGTTTGTCATATATTATCACCCAAAATTGTGCTTTATGCCTAGATCAGGTTTTTATGATCGTTTTAGTTAGTGACTTCTTAACCAACACTTCTAACCCTCCTGACACTCTTCCTTTCTTAGCTAACATTTCCCCTTGCATCCCAAAATAACTAAAATCATTAACATTTATTACTGATAACACTAGGCAACAAAAATTTTGTGCCAAGGAGGATTCTAGGTAAAATATAAGTCAGAACACTGTTATCATTACAGATTTCCCACTGAACAGCAAATTCTGCCTCTTACAGACCTATAGCTTATGTCAAAGGCATGTCACCCATCACTGCAGTTTTCCAGGACTGTCACTCCAATTGTTGATTTGGAAAAAGTCTGTTGGACTCTGACGATGTTATATCCACTTCCTTAATATGAAGTTGACAATTTTTCACCAATGGAAAAAAACTCAATTCAGAATTACTTACTCAGCAAAGATGAAAGATCTCATGCATGACCTCAATCTTATGAACGAGAAAAGTGAATTATTGAGATCAACGTTGAAAAAAAAAGAGAATAACCTTGAAGCCAGAACAATCTTTTCTTGATACAGAGATACAAGCAAGGAAATTAGAAAATGGAAGATAGAAGATTTACCTTACTGCTATGTTTTCCAGGACTGATTCACAAATTCAGTATGAAGAAAACCTGAATGATAGGCAACTGTTTCTGAGTTTATCAGCAATGAGCTGAAAAGATGTTCATTTATAATATACATCTACTAACATCACTACCTTTAGCATATTCCTTATCACTCAAAGAAAATTATGCAACATAAAAAAACATATTTGAGAAAATCAAATACCAAGAGCACAGACTTAAAGTTGTGTGGTATTCTTTTAAGACAACAATCAGGTCACATAAATTTCCACCAGATATGTGAATATGATAGTATGGGTATGGAAAAATAGTAGCCTACAACTGCTTGGTCCAAAATGAAAAATAGTTAACAAAGGCAAAAAATGTAACACATTTTTCCTAGGTGGACCCCCAAAAAGTTATCTTGCCACCTAACAAGTAGATGGGAAAAATTGTAGAAGAAATTGGGATGGGAGAGTTTTGGACTAAGAAAAGGTCTTGGAAGAAACTGGACACAATTGTACGATATCGGGAAACGAGATTTATTTAGTAGCCTAAGAGATAAAGGTTCATTAGATTTATATAAATGATATATGTGACAGAACAGGAAGAGAAAGATATACTTGGGCAAGAATGGAAGTTTCAAAATTAAAGGGCCTTAGAGGGGAACTGGACATGAATGTTTACCATTTTTGTTCTAATTTCTAATTAGATGCGACATTGTACTATATCCTAGCATGTAAGAAAACAAGAGTTATGGAGGAGGATGTGGGGTTTTAAAAATGATATAGTCCGGAAAATAAGGAAGATTTTTAACAAAAATGGAAAGGAATTTTTCTACAGAGCTAGGAATATTTAGAAAAGGTAAGAGAGATATGATTCAGAATTGTGAGAAAATTTGAGAATGGAGGAAGAGAGATGGAGTAATTAATTGAATCAAATTATTAGTTGGCAACAGTAGCAGTGGTGGTGGTTATGGTTGAGTATTGATCCATTTGATTGATTTAATATATTAATAGTAAAATTGATGTAGAACCGTTCCTAATAAAATATAACAAATTACATACAAGAATATCAAAAGTAATACAATTAGATGTATAGAATAATATTATATAATAATATAATTCTAGATAATATAATGCAAGATGAAATATGTGGTCATTCTCACACGACTAGGACATAATATAGTGTCTATACATTAGGATGTTGATGTGTATAATATCCAGAGGAATTAGGAACTTTAAAGATAGAGTAGTTGTAAGGTTGGTATAACTCAGTTTGGTAATTTGGATTTTGTGAGTAAAGTAGTAAATACTTTTATTATTGTGCCTTTGGTTGGATTGGAGCCTGGATAGTCCAATAGGTAGCTGCTCATGAATCCGGGAAATGGGGTCTAAGGCAATCAAATTAGAAAATTTTGTATTTCATTATTTATATTAATTTTTTTAGAATTAAAAAAATTAATAATATTATTTGGTTATTTATGAATTAAGAGTAATATGTAAATTTAATTGTAATGTTGTTTTTTTAAATGAAATTCATTCATCATTCAGTGATCCACAAATTTGCAATCCTGTCAAGGGCCCCACTTTGAGAAAACAATGAATGGATTCTGCGCAGCTGGCAGTATGGAATTCAATGAAAGAGGTCATGATAAAAATTTCTTGGTAATGTAAATAAAGAATAGAAAAGACCATATTAGAAAACATGAAAGCATTGCACAATAATAACAGTCTCAAACTGCACTTTCCAAGTTCTAACTTTATTAAATGAAATTTCATTCAGGTAGCAGAAAGTATAGTGATAAAGGAAATATACTGACAAGAAAGACCCAATTTCATACCTAACTGAAACAAGATTGGAAATGTTTACTTCTCTAGAGGTAGTATCCACAAGTGCAACTGAAGTAAATAAAGCAAGAATTCATCAGGATATGAGTAAATAAGTACAAAAATACTAAAAATATGTGCTGACAATATTGGCAAACCCTTAAGTCATATATGCAATTTTTTCTTTTTAACAGGAACATTTTCAGATAAGTTAAAATATTCTACTGTTAAATCATTATATAAGGGCAAAAATCATAATTTCAAACTACAGACCAGCATCATTATTAACAGCTTTTTCCAAAGTATTTGAAAAACTAATGTTCAAAAGAATATATCACCATCTAGATAAAAATAATATTTTAGCATGGGAACAGTTTGGATTTAGAAAAAACATGTCAACCACTGTAAAGGTACAAACTGCAGATTTCTTATCATTCCTAGACTGAAAAATTATTAGAAAAGGCAATATACTAGAGTTTCGAATTTCCAGAAAACCAACACAGAGAAAAAATTACATTAAAAAGGACAGTTTCAATCCTAGATCACACCAACATCTAGTTTTTCATAGCCTGACACACAGGCTACTGGTCAACATACCTCTCAACAAAGAGAAGTACCAAAAAGAATGAAAACACATCACGATTGAAAAAAACAAAAGTTTCATGTAAGAGATAATAGATAAACTAATAAATATATACCAAAGACAAACTCATAAAAGTCACAAGCATGTTGGAGAAAGATTAAGAAAAACAAGTTCTTCACATAACATTCTGTGGAAGACAATAAATTCAGGAAAAATTCAAGCAATACATTGTTCTAGCTCCCCAGAACAAATTTAGTCTAAGTAAGTTATTTAAAACATCAGAAAAAGACACAATTGAAGCAATGGATAGGTAAAAAATATATCAAATAAGCTGAAAATAATGTAACCAAGTATATATCAGTCAGACAAAATTAAATTTAGGCATAAGAAAAGAACATTTAAGAAAAATCAGATACAAAGAAAGAAAAATCTGCAGTAGCTGCACACTTTTGGTCAAGAAATCATGAAACAGATATAAAACAAAATTATTAAAATCAACAAGAAGCCACACAGAGTTGACAGTTTGGGAAAGAATTTTTATAATAAAAAACAAACAACATGCAATGAATGTTGCAAACAAATCCCACCTGAGGATGACCTAATCTGGAAGTTCATCAGACAACCAGAAGATGGAGACAGCAGCAGTTGGAGAAAGTAGCTGAGGATGAATGCAAGTGCATTTAAAACATGTTCAAAATGTTAGTGAAGTGTCCGTGTTATAAATTCCACCTAATATCATTTAAAATAACTTCGCAGTTTAGAGTCTTCTTAAACAACAAACTAATACCATGAATATGCAATTTTATCTGTCTCTATGTGTGGCCTTCGGTAGATGCCAAGTCCCAGTGTTCCATTCAACTTCTTATAGACCAGATCATCTAGAAAAGAGTGTCATTGTTTTCAACTTCTGTGAGCCTTATATTGGGATGTAAACTGTTAAGGTGTGTAAAGAATTCTACAGTGTGGCCATATGATCAACATATCTATATATCTATAAAATACATTGAGTTTGTATAGTGCTATGTTCAGAGCTTGATGTTTAAACTCTTGCATGTATTAGTTTGCTATTGATGATAACTGTGACCTCATAACTACTCCATCCATCTGTTCATAGAATCTGCCATTTTTAGAAATTTGACATAAGAGTTAGTCTAAACAATTTGATTATATCATGTGTAAAGTGTTTTGCCAGGAACTGCAGTATATCCTGCAGTGGAACTCTGGTGAACAAGGATTCAAAGGATTCAACATTCAGGTGAGAAATACCTCCAGGTTATTTAGTTGAGAATTGTGACAAACTGATTGACTTGGTTCATCTTCCACGAAGCTATAATTGTATGCAAAACTGCATCAATAAAATTAATATTTCAAATATATTTTAAATCTGCTTCATTTAAAACTGATTTAAATTCATGTATTGTGAACCAACCAATGTATTTCGACTCATATCTTTCCTAGTTTCTTAAATAAGTGGCTCTAAAGTTCTCTACCCCATTTTCCAGTTTATTTAACATGCTCATTAATGCTCTTTTAAAATGATTTCCCTGTCGCTTATTTCGAATTTAAGTACAAATAATTTTTTATAATAAAAAATTAATGTAAACTTTCATCTTTCCCTCCCTCCCCCTCCCTCTCTCTCTCTGCAGGGGAAGAGGGGACATTTAAAACAGGAATGGTGCTATTTTATTGGTATTTTATATTATTTGCATCTGAAATCCAAAATTTTTGCTGTGTTTTTATTTATCTATTTTCTTATTTTTAATTATTTTTTAACTTATTTTTTTTTAATATTCTTTATTTACTGCATGCCCCATTACTATAATAATTAATAATACTATATACATGCTATTCATTGTTACATGTTATACTTAATAGTATTTTTTAACACTGTTACATTCTTATTCTAACCTAATCATCATATTTTGAAGATTGTCGGAAATTGGTACTATATATGCTTTTACATTATTTTTATTAACATTCTTAGTGACCACATTTACTAGCCAGTTAGTCAATTTATGTTAATTTGAAAACTGTCAAAATTAATACATTGCTATAAATTTTTTAAACTGTTTATCATATTTTAGAACAAGTTCACTATTGTCTATTGGTTATCACCTAGTTAATTTTTGCTATATCTTTCCAGAATATTTCTCACTCTTACTTCAAGATTTTGCAATCCCACAAGGGTGTTCCACTGTTTGTATACCCTCCAGACATATACATGATGGGTTCTCTGCTATTTTGAAGCGATGAAAATAGGCTTCAAATTTCTTATGTTCTGAGAGGATCACTGTAATGTTGGAACTTAGAAGGATATTGGTGTTAAGCCTTTTAGCTACAGTTGGAAAATATAATTTTGTAGTTCATGTGTGGAAGGGGGGTTCTCAAGCTTTGCTTAAGTATGGGAAAATAAGACTTAAGTTCTTTATTGTCATGTTTTTCACTATTTAATTCATCTGATATTTAAAATACCTTCTTCAATGTTTTCATTTAATACAGTTATAACTAGTTATTATACCAGATGAAAATGACACATGGCATATAAAGGTTAGTCATATCACTGTACATAGTGGCATTGTCAAACTAAGTGGTTGTGTGCAAATAGATACTCCACGCATCAGACAAAGTCTCAATGAGCAAATCTTAATTTTTGAGACGTCGACACTTGTTCTATACTCAGGGTAAGATAATTTTTTTTAAAAATTTGTATTCATTATACATAATTTTCCTACTTTTGACAGCACAACACTTGACATCTATGTGAAGAAAAATCACTATCTTGTACTAACTTCCTGTGACATCTTAAGCATAAGCAAGCACAGGCATGTACTAACACACACTTATCTAAACTCTATCACAATGCAGAACTTGTTTTATTTACATTTACATCTAAAAAGTGCATTACAACTTAGCTTGTACATAGTTTATTGATGAGTAGTGAGAATCCAGTGTGAATCAACAATGAATATCTCACTAACTATGCATTGTACAAACCAGAGACTTGAACAGAAACATTCAGAATTTTAAGTCCTTTCTGGTTATAATATTCCTACAATTGTAATTTAAATACTTTTTCAAGTGTAAAATAAAAACACACCTCCTTAATTAATACAGATAATTATGCTCCTGACTGACAAAACAGCAAGGGGGAGATAACACATAACTGGACATTGCCTGAGGCATGGTTCACCTTAGTTTTGTATGTGCTTCAATATATAACTGGATAACTTCCAGGATTTTATTCACTTAGAATTGAACTCAAAATTTGAAATGATTTATTATTATAGTGACATCATTTGCATAGCCAATCAAGAGACTTATGAACAACTTATTAATATTAATAAATTACCCATTAATAAACATAAAAATATTATTCAGTATAGATTTAATTCTGAGCAGGGCATATACTGTTTAATATTGTAACGTGGTATTATTTTGAATTTATGTATCCCTGTTGTTTGAATAACACTTCAATATACAATCATATACTACTGATAAGTCTAAAAATATAAATAATAAAAATATTACAAAGACTGCAATATGAAAAATATAGACAAAACAAAAGAAATATTACCATGCAATTTAAGGAACACATACGAAATGTAAAATATAAACACAAGGAAAAATCAGCAATAACAGACCATTTCTGGCAAAAGAATCATAAATTCCAAAAGGAACCAAAACTCTTAAAAGCTCTTCTAAAACCCACAGATTAACAGTTTGGGAAAATATATTCATAAACAAAAACAAGGAAAATTTGAATATAAAATTTAATTTTGTGTCAGAACCAATACAGTGAAGGGACTAATACATTCTTAATTATCTAGTTAGTCTATTTGATACTCTTATGCTCCACTACTGTTGAATTATGCAAAACTAGTTTTTCATAATTCAACCATAAGTACAGCATTAAAGTATCAAATTGACTCATTAGATAATTAAGAATATATGAGGAAATTTTGTTAATTTTGATCTCCCAAACAATATTAACCTCATCACTAAATTCCTAAAATCCACAGAGCAACATCTTAATACCAAGCTGGGAAGCAGACAGTGGAATCATACTGAAGATAAAGGCAACAGCCTTTGAAACAGTTCAAGTAAGTGGAACAAAATTAGTGAAATTTGAGTGATATCCTCAATGATAATTTGTTATATAATAAAATATTATTTTTTTTTATCTAGGATTCAAATTATAACTTAGTCTTATTCCAACTAAATTAAAGATTCGTATTTTTAATATCTGTATCAAAACACAAGTGTATACTAGATTCATTGCAACAGTTCTCTTCAGTTCAAAATTTTGCTTTTTAAAGTCTCCCCCCCCTGGTTGTGTGGGTGTATGTGAGAAAGAAAGAGACAGAAAGTATATGCAATCAGAAGCATTCATTGACAAATGTCTATCACACCATTTCCTTGTTATAAAGCTGGCATATTACTATATTTATAATTTTTCTCTTCAGTTCAAAATTTTGCTTTTTAAAGTCTCCCCCCCTGGTTGTGTGGGTGTATGTGAGAAAGAAAGAGACAGAAAGTATATGCAATCAGAAGCATTCATTGACAAATGTCTATCACACCATTTCCTTGTTATAAAGCTGGCATATTACTATATTTATAATTTGTGGTAGCATTTCCATAATGTTCTATACCTTTTCTGCCTCATCTGTGGCAAGAAACATAAATTTGCCAATTGCAGGCAAAAGTTCTTCTGGGAGTCTTGAGAGATGAGGACCAAGGTCAGGTTTTACATCTGCCCAGTTTGGCAACTTTTCCCAATTTATTTCCAGTTGGCTTTCCCATATTGTCACAAACCCCTTAATAAACTGTCGAAAATAATCTTCTTCATTCTGAAAAGTAAATCAGAATATATAAGTTTAAAAATAGTTGTTATATATTACAATATTTTAATTATTTGCTTGATTCAATTAAGAATTAAAAGGTAAAGAGTACACTTTTAAATCTAAATTAAAAAAGTATTTGCTGAGATAAGATGTATTACTGAGTTAGTGAATTGCATTATTTGTATATATTTAACTTTGTGTATCTTGCTATGTGTATATTTGACATAGAAAGTCTGCATTCTGCTCCTTTATTTTTCTATAATGAGGCAATACACAATTATACCATTTATAACACAATGTGTCTCTAAAGTAAGTACATTAATTTAAAGGGATGGTGGTCCAAAGTAAATTTTAGGTTTAGTTTCTACTATTTACCATGTCATTATCAGGTTACATTTTAGTATTTACTCAAAACTATGGCTGGACAAACGTTTGTCGTCATAGTTTCGAGTAATGGCGGTTCAGTGAGCAACTGAAGATGGGAGAGATTCTCCCGAAATGCATCTTACTTTTGTGTAAGTGAATGGAGTTTAGTGAAAAATGAATACCTACGTTTAGGTTATATTGCCACTCCATTGTCAACAGCTTTGTAAGTACAATATTTTAACACGTGAAGAGATTGAAAAAGTTACAAAAAGCTTAAAAATAAAGATAAAAGAATGTGCGACATATTTGATAAATTTGTCAAACAAATAATTCAATTTTTCCTTGATCCTTTGATGTTTTACATTAACAATTAATGTTTTACTAAAAGTATTTCCTAGAAACTTAAAATACACAAAGTAGCAACAATATATAATAATGTGTCAAATTGTTAACACTCCCTCCACTTACTTTTTTAAAACTTTGGACTAGTTTCGGGAGAGGTTCCTCCCATCATGGGCTGCTGTTGACTGAATGCCGTTGTTTGAAACGAAGGATGGATGCCCGTTTGCTCCTGTGGTGGTATCTTGTGGTTCTAGTAGAACCTTGCCAAGTTCATCCAGCAGCGGAAAACCAAAATTCATTAAGTTCTTCTTATTTTTTAAAATGAAAATTCTCTCCCAAAATTCTCTTATTTTAAAAAATAATAAGAACTTAATGAATTTTGATTTTCTGCCACTGGATGTACTCCGCAAGTTTCTACTAGAACCACAAGATACCGTCACAGGAGCGAACTGGCGCCCATCCCCCATTTCCAACAACGACATTCATTCAACAGCAGCCAATGATGGGAGGAACCTCTCCTGAAACTAGTCCAAAGTTTTAAAAAGTAAATGGAGTTAGTGTTAACAATTTGACACATTAATGTAGGATATATTACCACTCCATTGTCTACAGCTTCGTAAGTACATTTTTTACTTAAATATATAATAAGATTGATCAAGGGGCAGTTAGTGGTTACAGGCCAATTTCCATTATTTTCAAAAAACTAAAGAAATCAACCATAACCTTATTCTGAAATCAAAATATGTTTTTAGATGTAGTTTTGATTCTATTCCACCATTGATTAATGTAGAAAAAATCTTATCATGCATTCAAGAATGGTACAGATTTCTGTCTGATGCAATGGTGAAGCAACAAAACTCTTTTAATCATGAAATTAACAATATATACCACTTACCATATTCCATTTAGAGGGGAGGGAATGGTTCCAAGTTTTATCTATATATGAATAAGTAGATCAACCTGCATGAACTTTGATTCCAAAACACATATTACCACCAAGTCTTCCAATTTAATGACTGTAATTTATAGAAATTTGGAATTATTTTTGCACCCAGTTTTTACAACATAAGATTTCTTTTCTCAAATATAGTGGAACACTCTAGGAGAGTTGTTTAATCTTCCCTGTGTCTACAAGTATCTGCTTGGTGTCACCAATTTCACCAATAAGTTATTCCATAACAACATTTTAAGGCAAGGTCTTGCATTGATTGAAGAGGGGAATGAGTGCTGCTAGAGCTGGAAAATGCTATGTAGTGCATTCAAGAACAGTGTGCATTCAAGGTGGAAAAAATATCAAGAACAAAGGTTTTTAACAAGAAAACCTGAGAGTAGAACACAGCACATGTCAGTATCAGAACAGCATTAAACTGTTCAGTCAATTCAATGAGGGGGATTTAGCTACGAAGATAAGCTTTGCTCTCAAAGACCTTCAGCTATAGAAAATTAAATTTTTCATATTGCACTCAAAGAAGCAACCACTTACCATTACTTGTTAAATGTCAGGAAGATCTGATTTCTCTAAAACAAAAGTACCTGTACATCTGCACCTACTTGACATAATGCATAAAAGTTGAAGAGTAGTTTTACATGAGCTTACTAAAGCTCAGCCCCAGCAACAAATTGATATTTGTAAACAACAACTTTTTAAACCCCCCCTAGATAAACTATTCTGGAAAATGCAATGCGACATATGATGTAAAATTACTCTTGTTCTGTAATTTTCAGAAGAGAAAGCAATGGGTATCCTCTTGGAAAGTACTAGTCAGCAGTTCATAAAGTCATTTTGGGCAAAAGGTGATGTTGCATTTGGTACAATTTCAAGTGTTATCCATTTCGAGCTGGTGCCAAAAAATTGTAGAGTTGCTGCTGAATTGTACTGTATGCAACTTTATGAAGTTTTAAGACTATGCCACCTGACTTGGTCGGTCCTGGAGGTGTAGTGGTTACCATACTTGCCTCCTAAACCCAAGATCGCGGGTTCGAACCCGGCCAGGACCAATGGATTTTTTCGGGGCGTAAAAATCCTAAGTATGGCTTCCTTTGGAAGGGAAGTAAAGCTGTGGGTCCTGTATCGTACATTTACGGCAGGAAAAAGAACCTCAAGCCTGAAAGAGAGGCCTCTGAGCAAAAGTTGTTGACTGTTTCACGCCCTGAGTTGAATGGGACACTGATGACCTGAGCTGTTAAAGAGCATCCATAAATAAATCATTCAAAAAAAAAATGCCACCTGGCTAAAGCACACAATACTGCAAAAAGACAATACTCCTGCTCATCAATCAAGAATGACCCAACAAAATATCCAGAAATTAAAAGGAATAGAATGGCCATCTCACCCAGCATATAGTCCAGATGTTGTGCCTTCTGACTATGATTTTTTCTGATCCATTATAACATTTCTTCAAGAAAGAAGTTCAATAATCTTGAAGATGTCAAAAACACATGTTCATAGTTTTATGCCTCTAAATCCAAGGATTGGATTGGCAATAAATTGAATGCTGGCAGAGTGACGGATGAAAGTCATCTAAAATTGTAGCCTATATTTTGAATAATAATTCTTTTTTGTTACTTGTTATGTTAGTGCAACAGTTATAGGAATACATTTTTTCCAGCAAATCTAATAAATGCTGCAAAATAGCAATCATTCTGTACCGAAAAAATTCTGAGTACTTGTGTTTCTTTCCAGGATTGTAGGACATGATAAAATATAACTGAAAAACTGTTTTCAGTGTTACCAAGTATTCCAGTACTAACTTCAATGGACAATTGCAATCTATACAAAATGATGACGATTATAAATAAAATATTTTTAGTAAAAGACAACCACAATACTGGCTGATTCAATAGCTCATCCAACTAGTAAATATATAAATGACGAAGTTATTGTGCATTGCTATCCAAGATCCCAGATTCAAAATCTAGAAAAGAAGTTAATAATAAATAATGATGATCCGGATATTGTATTAATTCACTTGTGAACAAACAATATTCATATGGCGTGGACATCCGATGATATTAAGGATGAAATGGTCCAGCTTATAACTACAAGCAAGAAGCAGTTTCCATGTTCCAAATTTTATGTGAGCAGCATTCTGTGATGCATAGATGAAAACTTATGCTACATTAGTACAATTAACACTATGATGTACTGGGTATGTACAATAAAATCATTGTATTTTTCTAGATGGAAATACTTGCATTAATGTCCAGGACTTGGGGATGCAGGGATGGGCTGCACCTAAATAGAAGGGGAGTGGGAAAATGTGGTAAATTACCTTATGCCAAAAATTGAATAAGAGACACTAGCAGTAAAAGTAATGTGGCAAATAAATAGCAATCAGCTATAATAAACACCATAAATAAATCATAACAATATAATGTAGGTCCAAAATAAGAGGCAGGTGGGTTCAAATAAGCACTTATTGCAGTTATTTCACCAAAATTTACAATTCATCCAAAACAAGATACTAGATCTTGAAGTTTTGGTATAGGATAAATTAAAAAATGTAGACATAATGTGCATAATAGAGCAATGGTTAACCAGTAAGGAACTAGCCAAGTTGAAATTATCAGTTTTTTTATACAGCAAAAATAAAAAAAAAAAAAAATGATGTAGCAATAATTTTGGTTAAAAACTCTATGAATGGTAAACATATATCTATATTCCAAATTCCAAATTTCAAGCAAGTGTAGTAGAAGTGGCAAATAAATTAGTTACAATCTGTATTTACAGAAGCCGATAAACGTTTTAATAAAAAGATTAGACTCCATTCTTATCCATCATTAATTGCATTACTAATAAACTATCAAAAGTTGGATGGAATATCAGCCAAATTGATGAAACATTGTGTAGCAACTTTTATATCTTTTAGTACACATGGTACCTAATTTATTTACGGTGAATGGAGAATTTCCTGCCTGGCTTAAGATTATTGTACATCCTGTATGGGAGGAAGGTAGCACATCAGAAATTATTGATTAGAGGCCTATTAGCTGACATCTATTATAGCAAAGCTTTTTGAAAGAATTATATTAGAATAAATAAAATTTTGTGCACTTATAATGTTCTAAATGAACATATTATTTTTGTTAACATTTTTTCCACCACCAATATGGCTGCTACTGCAGTAACACAATTTATTAATTTGTTAGTATACAAATTAGAAAATAAATGTAATTTCAGTGAAATATTTAAAGCTTTTATAAGCTGATCATAACAAGTTGCTACAAAATTTAAACTTATGCTATAACAGGCAATAATTTACAACTTATGGCAAGTTATTTAGTAAACAGGACATTAACTACATAGATTATACACACCAACAGTAACCGATAAAGTATCAGAGCAAAAGAGGACTAGAATCATTGCTATTTCTGTTATATATAAATGATATACCTAAATTATCTTATTTCATTTCCTGAATAATGTGTTTTAATAGATTTAATAACTCAACTGACAATACAGTGAATATAGTGAGGGAGAATCTATTACCTGCAAATTTTTTTGAATTTACATTGATATCCTCTTAAGATGGGACAGAATATTAATTATGTTTGTACTTAAATAACTTCTGGTATTTATTTATTGAAATATTTCAAAGAATACTAAGATGCAATTTTAATATATATATTTATTATGAGTTTATTCATACACATTTTATGGAATTCAATTATGGGGACTGGCATGTGGTAAACTCCTAAATAGAGCATTAATTAAAAAAAAAAATTGAGGACTATTTTGCAGATGTTCCAAACATGGAAGCAGTTATCAAAAAAATATTTAAAACAACACTAACACCTCCAATTTTACAAAGAGACTGCATTCATTTAATTTTTTTAATGTTAACTGCTTTCTTATTGATTCTTTAAATAACAAGTGTGTTAGTTTAGTTCCTAGAGCATTCTGTGAGTTCAGCAAAGTCATCAAGACTTATGGACATAGAATTAGTCAATTAAATGTACTTACGAAGCTGTTGACAATGGAGTGATATATATACAGTTTTTTTCATGGAGTTAGTGTGAAAAAAACTGTATTACATTGTTTATATAGAATTAGTCATTTACAATGATTATAATAGTACACATTCTACCATATATAAGAAACGGTATATATTTATAAATATGTTTACATTGAAATAAAATCAGTATAATGTATTGTTATTCATACATTCCTTTATAGAATAATGGGCCTTTTTGCACAGTTACAAAAGCAATTTTGAAGGATTTACTATTGTTTATTTAAGGCTTTTAGTCTTGGGAGAAGAGTATTTTGTAGATTAGTTTAGTTCCTGGTGCATTCAGTGAGTTTCCAAAGCAGTCACAGAGAGTCATGAACAGAGAATTTGTAATTTATAATCACCAGGTAGCACACATTCTATGTATACAAAAAATACTGTGTGCATCTGCATAAATAGTTACAATATAAATGAAAAAGCAACACCTACAACAACTGAGCCAAAACAATAAAAAACCAGAGAAACAGAAACAGATAAATCAATCAGTCACAAATTTTACTATGTACATGTTTACATATGCATTGATATAGTAGATATTTGTAATAAAAGAGGCAGGAAGGGAATTGCTTGGGGTACAGCAGGTATATTAGGGTTAAGTGGATTAAAAGAGAGAAGGAAGATTGTTCACTAGGTGGAGAGAAAGTTTTTCACCATAGAGTTGAATATTTACAAACTAAAGATTGGAGAAAAGATGTATGGGTTAGGAAATGGGATAATTTACAGATAGAATTGGTAATAATAAAAATTTTTGGATCAGGAAACAAGGAGTTTTTGAAAAAAGGGAGCTGGGAGGTTGGGATCTAAAGCACATATAACCAGGGTGTTGAGTTTGTAGGATCCCAGAAGGGTGGGAGCAATGGGAAAAAATGTACAAGTATTGTTTACCTTGTTAACTGTAATAGTAAAATATAAAATAGTTGATGCATATAATTTTATTCTTGTAATATTTCTTACATATGTATGTTTGTTAATTATAGTTAAATTTGTATTTTGTATTAATAATGTGGAAATTAATATTTTATTTCATATGCATTGATATAAAAATAAATCAGTATAATATACAGTCACTCATATATTCCTACTAAATAATAGGCCCTTTTAGATAGATATTTTCTAAGAGCAGATTGAAATGATTTACCATTGTTTATTAAGGCGTTTAAGCTATAGGGAAGAGCATTTAGTACTAAAATGCATTCAAAATAAACTCCTTTTTGATGGCAGTAAAGTGCTGAAACTGGTCTATGTAAATTTGCTTTTTGTCTAGTATTCTTGTCATGTATATTTTGATTTTGCTCAAAATTATCTTTATTACTTATATAAAAGTTCTTGAAGGATAATATATACTCACAAGGAAGAGTTCAGATTTCAAATTACCTAAAGAGGTTTCTGCATGAATGTCTGCTATGTGTATCACGACTATTCATATGGCTTTTTTCTGCAATAGGAAGATATGCTCAATTTTGACTGAGTTTCCCCAAAATATAAGACTGTGTTTCATTAGTGATTTGAAATGAGCATAATAAACTAATTTTAAAGTCTTAAATGACTACAGCATGACATACGCATGTATTGCATAGCATGCACTGCTAAGTTCAGATATGATCAGATTGATGTGATCTTTCCAATTCAGATGTTTATCAATTATTAAACCAAGGAATTTAATATATTTGGTTTGTAGAAGTACACAGTTATAATATCCTATCTGTAATAGGGGATTTGGAGATCTGTGAGAGATGAATTTCATTAACATTTGTTTTATCTAGATTTAGTTTAATGCCACAATCATTAAGGCCATTTCTATTTATCAATATGATTGTATCATCTGCAAACAGAACATTATTACCTACATCTTGCATAGATAAGAGTTTATCATTTATATACATCAGAAAAAACAGGGCCTTGAACAGATTGTTGAGGCATTCCATAGTTAATCATTCCCCACTCTGATGCATTGTTTTTATTTTTAAAGGGACAATTTATTACTGCTTTCTGTTTCCTTATGTCAAGGTAGGATATAAACCATTTTAAATATTGGTTTTTTATTCCATAGAAAACTTATTTATCTATCAGAATTCCATAATTGACACAAAAAAAATCTTTGCTAAATCAAAAAATATTCCTCCTAGATGTATTCTTTCATTAAACACAGTTAAAATGTAATAAAGTGGATTTGTAATAAACACCTTTTTGATGGCAGAAAAGTGCTGAAACTGGTCTATGCAGTTTTGCTTTTGGTTTAATATTCTTGTAATGAATATTTTCTTATCTTAAAGTTTTCATGAAAGATAATATATATTCACATGCAAGAGTTAATTTCCAATTGCCTACAGAGATTTCTGCATGAATATCTGCAATATGTACCAGAGGTTGATAATTCTTGTTCTTTTTCCTGTAATAGGAAGACATGCTTACTTTGAATTGAGTTTCCCCAAAATATGGATTATATTTCTTTACTGAGTTGAAATTGGCATAATAAACTAATTTTAAAATCTTAATTGAATCAAATTTTAATAATGCACATATTGCATAGCATACACTACTAAGTTTAGAAATGACAGATGCGGTTTTTCCAATTCAGATGGTTATCAATCTTTCTACCAAGGAATTTAATATCTTTGGTTTGTACAAGTACACAGTTAGAATTTCCTATCCTAAATAGGGGATTTGGACATCTATGAGTGATAAATTTCATAATATTTGTTTTATCTAGATTTAGAGACAATTTGTTTGCTTTGAACCGCAATATAATTTCTCATCTCATTGTTATCTATCAATGAACAACAGTAAGTTAGTTAGTTCTCGGAGCATTCAGTGAGTTCATGGAGCAGCCACAGAGACCTACTAACATTGAACTTGTCATATACTTATCATATACATGTATGATAAAATACAGCTGCTATTATTATTTGGTAGTGTTTTTTGCTATAATTTTAAGCACTTTTCCTATTCAGATAATTAAATAAAAAGTATACAACCACATTCATGGACATAAATGAGCACTAAAACAAATTTAGACCAATTTAACTCATTGATAAAAAAATTTTTCTCATTGTTGTCCATCTTTTGTACTTTTATCTATTATTAAATAATTACATTATTCTAATTCGGCCAACAATTCAACTTCCAAAGCCTGTAAACAAGAAGAAACCATTGAGTCATATTATACAAATAATTTGTGTAACAATATTAAAAAGACGACGGAAAGCAAGCATAACCAAGACAAACAGCCATAAAACTATCTCTCAAATAACTGTTTTCGAAAATTAGCTTTCTGAGTAAATCCTGTTGCTTTAAATGCTAATGCAATGTTAACAACTGTAATCCTTCAGTCTAAGTTCGTCAATTTACCACCGTTCACAATTCTTTCCCACTGTATAGTAATATCCATACATTAAATAATCCTTTTTCTCTATAAGATTTACCTTGTACATAAAGCCAATATTAACCTAATTCACAAGCTGTTATTCAATATAAAAAAATACAAAATTACAGCAATATGTAATCATGCATTTTTCAAATCATAGTTTTAATTTTTCTTATTACAGCTTTCTTAAATTTTAATAAAAATTGCAGGAACCAACCCTTTATTTTTCTTTAAATCCATTAAATCATATTCTCACTATCTCTATGGTGTTGTTTTAGCATATCTTGTCTGCAAATATGGAGGTCCCAGTTTATTAAGTTCAGTTGCCAGAGTAAGATTTATTTTAAAATCAGAATAAGACTTATTTTAAAGTTTTCCCTTACCCCAAATTGGTGAATGTCACGTAATTGTAAGTGTTGTGGGCTCCAGGTTAATTTACACTCATTTCATTATACATTCATTTACTGTCTCTTTAGATCTTAGTTGTTATGAGGAAACTATTATGAGGAAAGTGTTTTGCTTTGCCTTTGAACTGTTTTTACTGCTAATCCAAAAATTCCAAAAAAATGTATCTACAGAACAACACAAGATTTTCATTAGATTTAATTACACATAAAGACTTCTAAAAAAGTGATTATGAAAATTGCACAATTATTAAGAACTAAAATAATGCCACTCCCTGTGACCACACTGCCTATAATAAGCAGTTTGTAATGCAAGAATCTTAATTCCAGTTTCAATACAATATGTATTATTATTTAAGCATTTGTCACATTTTTAATGCAACCTAATAAGTATATAGTGCTGCCACTTTGTGGTGCTGAGCTTTTAAAAATTCCACATTTTCAAGTTTACAGGGAACCAAACCAGTGTTATAAAATTTGTATAAAAGCTATATTAAAAGCTGAATGAAGATACCATAACCTTAGTTCTGGACGGGCCCTGTAAGTGTTATTGTCCTTATTAGGCCATTATATAACGAATAAACACTGTATTCACCAATACATTCCAGTATAATAGAACAGCAGAAAAACGTTTGATCAAGTTATTGTTAAAATAGCAAAATGCACCTTGACATTTCTTATTGTCTGACAGACATGACAAGTGAAAATCAAACTGTTACGCCCACCAAAATACTTACCTTTGTTGTATACTGAACCCATAAATGATATATATCCTTCTTAGTTTCCATATTCAATAAGGCTATCGATCGACAATAGCATTCTGAAATTTTTCTTTAAAAAATAGCGGCAGCAATTCCTTATATTTTAAATGACAAGCAGCGAAGCATCACCATAATAACACTGCACAAGTGCACACCTTCACAGGTGACAGGTCGAACGTGGGGAACGGATATTAAAATTAGTTCCGCTCAAAATGACAGTTCTCTATACTTCCGTACTAGCTAGCATTAATATTTGTGACATTATCTTGCCCATATATGAACTGTTCATGAATTTCAATTAAGGAATTGTTTTAATTTTGATGTTACGATTATTATTCTTCACATATAGCTTTTTCGTACCTTATTCTGCACAACTACTTTTGAAGGTTGCACACACTGAAACAAATGAACCTCGCATATGAACATCGTTTAAATTCCCGGAAAATGAGAGGGAAATTATGAACTACAGACTGAGCATTATATCATGAACAAAGTTGCCAAAATAGTTTTCTCTCAAAAAGTTGGTCTCCTCCCAGCGTAATTTGCAGAATCTGAAATACCATGATGATGCTGCCTGCATTAACCAAAATCTATTAGCGTTCAAACAGACAAAAAATTATATTTCAGAACAAATATGAACAGATAATAATTAATAGTTAAAGTTAATGTTCACACATTATGTCAAATAAATAACACAAATTCTAAATTATTTATCTGGTTTGTAATTGGATTTGGTGCCAATTACATTCTTCTAACATCGCATTTTAAAGCTGCAAGATTAAATAGTTATAAAATTTTAGTATGCATAAGGAATATAACAAAAGCAAAATATATGTAGTACATAAGGGCATCCAAATTCATGAAATTAAAATCATATAAATAATTGATCTACTAAATGCACTCTTATTAGTGGATCTAGAGCCTTTTGTTCATGCACAAGGCACTAGCCCCAATCTTACCAGAATAAAGATTCTCCTCCGATTCCCAAGTACAATCCTCCCTCTACTCTCTATTGTTATCTCCCCATATTAATCATAAATTTGCTTTTGAATTTATCAATATTCCATTATTCTTGATAGTTGCTTTTTCCTATCCTATCCCTATTAAATCTTATCATCAATGTTATAGATGTATTAGGACCTATTTAAAAAAAAATAGTCTAGTTTAGAAAAGATTTTCTCAATTTTCTACCTCCATCCCTAATTTTCCTCTTTCATTTTTCTTCTATTTACCAAAAAATCTTCCCAGTATCTTAATATCTATATTTTCTCTTTATGTAAATTATCCCAAATTTCATCATCTTTTTATTTCTTTACATTCTTATACATAATGCAAGTCATTTCCTATTTTTCCACAGAATGGACTTGCATCCTCAATATCATATTTACCACCTTAAGTTTCAGAACATCATTCTAATCCATGTAATTCCAACTAAATTTACCACAATAAACCACACACTTTTTCCTACACCATATAAACACCAGCTCAATAAAATGTTATGTTTAAAACTACTAAATGTTTCTTACCTTTCAGTATCTTCAGTCCTACCTCTTACTTATTTCCAAAATCCTTTAATATTACTCTCTTAAGATCCACATTCATTCATTCATTCATTCCCATACTTTCCAAAAACTTTTTCTTGCACAATTAAACATTCTTTCATGTAAGTTTTTTTTTTTTAATAGTATTTTAACACTCGTATTAACCACTGAGGCATCACAGTTGTGACACTGATGATACATGAGATGAAATGATAAACTGGGAAAGAATTTTTTTTAAAGGAAGCATTCCAGGCCTAAGTTTAAGATATCCCCCTGGTATTTGCATTTATGATTGAGGAAATCCTGGAAAAAACCTGTCAGAGAGGATGGTCCTGGTGGGAATCGAACTCCAGACCTCCAACTTACAAGTCCATGCCTTAATGATCTTAGCCACCCATGGCTGTTGTAAATGAAACCTAAAGTGTTCTAAATATTTCAACTCAGAAGAGATTATTAAGGCATATTTCATTGTGTTCAATTCCAAATTGAATTAATATTGAAAGTATTCTTTTACTACATTCCCATAATTTAAATTCATTATTTTAAACCACAATTTTAAAAATCTATTTAAGGATATGTGATTGTAGTGTGTGAGGACCACTGGTGGTTAGGCTACATGCTAGATAAATTTCAGTACAATTTATGAGTTAGAGTCAGACTTCATACACATGGACCATCACCTTCATTTGTGTTTCAGTCAGATGAATTAATAGTAATGACAAGTCAAATTTTGTTTTTGGTCATACCCACTTCTGATACACTCTAAACTGCTGAAGATTTCAAGAACCGCCATTTGAATTGGCAGTTCATTAAAAACGTTTTTCAGAGGCAAGTTTAAATATGATTGATACCGACATTTACTATAGCTCAATACCAATTTTTTTTTTACCTAAAATATGCTTATTTGCAACATTTCTTTATAATTTAAGCAAAATTCAAAATAATACTTTTTATAAAATGTTTTTGCATCATAAAATTAATTTCAAGCATTATATTTATAACTGAAAGAAAGCACCTTTTGTGTACTTTAAAATAAGGTATCAATTAATTTTCTATCTGAAATTCATCAAAAGTTATGATTAAAACAAACTTTCATCTTGAAACTCCACAATAATGATCTTGTTACTTTAAGACTCCATTTATTTCGTTCTTATAACGATATTAAAATAATGTTGTAGTAAAGCATTTTTTAACACAAAGATGAATTTTGTGTAAAAATTTCAAGAAAATCTGTAACATGAAAATTCTGGGATGTGTTGGTTTTCCATGGAATTACTGAACACCTAGAAATTGGGTCACAAGTAAATGGTTGCCATTATGTAATGTTTCTTAGCATATCAATAAATAAATTCATATAAATTCAGAAGACAAAAATCTATCACAGAGATTTCCAGACTGAAGAACATCAAGGAAAGATAAAAATTCAAAAGTTTCATTTCATTCACTTACCAACAAATTCAATACGACATTCAAAGAACAAATATAATAACTAAACATTTACTAGGTTCCACATTAAAAGACAATACCAGTAAAAGAAATATCAGGAATTTATGAAATTAAATGTGCAGATTGTAATGAAAAATATATCAGAAAAACAATGTGAAATTTAAAAATTTCGAGTAAGGAACACTTAAAAATTTTAAACAAATTGATAAAGCAGCAGTGGCAGCACACTTTTGGACCCAAACTCACAAAATTAAACCAGAGGCTAAGCTGCTGAATTTTATAACCCATTAGAGCTATCTACTTAAAAAATTTTTCATCTTGAAAAGCAGAAAAACTTAAATGAGCTTAGCAAGTTCCTTTTCAAACCATCAGATCACCACAGTAGTACCTTGGGATCCAACCACTACATCAAGTAGTTGGTCAATAGCTATAATGGAAGCAATTGCCCCGGAAACTGTTCTGTTTTGTAAATAAATGGAGCTTAAATTCTAATAAAATAAGTCCAAAACTGTTGGTACATTTTTAATACAAAATTCATAAATCTTTATTATAAAAAGAGAAAACATTAACAGCAAAAAAACCTAGCACTGGGCATTATGCTTACTTGCCAACAAAACCATCCAAATTCAAACAAATTTTATCATCACAGAAACTCGTAGCATCTAAGTTTTAATCGTTGAGGAGTTGCTATCAAGAAACGAAATCTCATGACCGGGTGTATAATGTGCTATTCTTAGATTTCATCAGACTATTCAGAGCACTACAAAGGCATCCGCTTATATGGAATTGTGACACTTGCCCACATTAAGCCAAGACAAAGAACTTGGTTGCATAATTAATTTCAATGCAAAATTTAGATCCATCCTATAGGATGGCATTTGTTCAATTAAATGTACTTACGAAGCTGTTAACAATGGAGTGATATATATACATATAAACAATGTAATACAGTTTTTTTCACACTAGCTCCATTCACTTACATAAAAATCTGGACATATGTTTCGGGAGTGATCCCTCCCATCTTCAGCCTGTAGATAAACTGTTATACGTCGCGGTTGGGTCTCTTGATGTTCTTGTGGCGGCATCCTAATAGAACCAACAGATGGCACCACAAGAACATCAAGAGACCCAACCGCCACATATAACAACAGTTTATCTACAGGCTGAAGATGGGAGGGATCACTCCAGAAACATATGTCCAGATTTTTATGTAAGTGAATGTAGTGTGAAAAAAAAACTGTATTACATTGTTTATATGGCATTTGTTGTTAATCTTGTCCAAGCAACTGTCTAGACTGATGCACAATTGTCCAGAACTATATTGCCATTTGAAATGTTGGATATTAAACCCTCCATCAACCACTTGATGTAATTTGCATTATTATAATTCTCACATGATTTCGAATCACAAATGAGAATCTTCAATAAATCTCATCTCTCCTCCCACATGAACCACGACTCCTTGTCCATTACTGTTATTTTCCCACAGTTATGTCCTGTTGCCAGCACTATTTACTGTGCAATGCATGTTCACCCAAGTTTCATTTTCATTTGTATGAATTGCGGCTTTTGCACTCTTTTTTCATTTTCCCTCAAAATTCATAATAAATTTTATATGTTCTGCAATAATGTCCCCTTTCTCCACCAGAAACAACCTTCTATTCTTGCATTTTTTTAAATCTAAAGTTCATTTCTTTTAAGATTTTCCAGAAAGTAATTATTTTCTCTGTAAAAATCTCCTTTAATGCTACGGATAGAGTTTCCTGTTTAATCTCATGATATTCCAGAAATTCAAAATCATCAAAGTATATGGCCCCCTTTCTCAGTCTTATTTTTCTGGAAATCACAAATTTCTGGTCACTTTGTTCTGCTTTCTCAACATCATTTACCATCTGATGCAATGTCCTTAAGCTCTTTCCTACTGCTGCTTCCACCTGCCCATTGCTCTTTCAAATGGTATTAAAATGCTTTTCTTTTTTTCTCATGACAAAACCAAATTTGATTTATCATCAATTTTCTGTCAGACTGAAATCTTTGTTAAGAAAACAAAACTTGATTTTTAGGCCTTCATCTCCCTTAATAAATAGGCATTTGAATGCTCTAATAAAGTTACACTCTGCAAACTAATCTGACTATTAGAGAAGTGTATGGAATACATAATTTGGACTGGTTGAATTGTTAATGGACCTAAACAAAATAAAGATAGCATCATTTATTGCTCAGGTTAAACAGATAACATTTTAATAATAATGCAATATGGAATTAATCACTAAAACATCCTTTAATAATCTCTTCTCAACCAGATATTCAAAACGCTCTTTACTGTTTCATTTATGGAGCTCCTATGAATGATCCAACTGTCATTGAACAGCTTATGTGGACGATAGTTCCATAAAACATATGTCCCGAGTAAATCTCATTTAGATGAAACCATAAAGAGTGTTTTAAATATTCATTTCAGACGAGATAACATAATGCTCGCGTGTTATTGGCAGTGCTCAGTTGTAAACAACAATAACTGCTTAAATACAACATTTAATTTCGTGTCAGAACCAATACAGTGAAGCAACTATTATGTTCTTAATTATCTCGTTAGTCGATTTGATAATTAAGAACATAATAATTGCTTCCTTGGCCATCTTTTTTTTTTTTTTTTTTTTTTTTTTTTGAGTAGTGTTTAACGCCCGTTTTTACTACAGAGGCACCACAGGCGGTTCCTTGGCCATCTGCAAATATAAAATAAAAGGTGATAAATGGATTACAGTATGTAGTGTATATGCTTGTCATGCTGTCATTTAATGTATTTTGGTGTCTATGTTAATGCAAAGATCTATAGAAAGTGTGCACTTCTGCTAAAAAGCTCAATTTATGGTAATACTCCGTTTAAGGTAAAAATAATTCCACTTCCCTGTAAAAATGCTAAATAGGGATTATACTATACATAAAAATTATCATTGAGCACATGTTATTTGCATGAACCACAGAAATAAAGGATTCATAAATAACTTTATTCTCAATGTAAATACATTTTACAGGTGCATGTTTAACATACATTACAAAAGAAAATGAAGTAAATAATGTTTTTAATTTAATACATTGCATATTACAGCTTGATTTTTACTTGTAATTAAAGTAATTTCTAAACTAACCTGTCTCAACACAAACATATATACATGTACAAGAGGAAGACCACACATTGCGGTCCTTTATTTAAATTTTCATTTCTAATACATATACCCAGTGTGTTCTTTACTTTATAGCAAAAGCACTTCATATAAAAATTTATTCACATTTATTACACGTTTCAATTTTTTTCCTGCTTTACTATACATACAATTTATTTCAATATATTTAATCCTTGTTATATATAACCAGTTCCAAATGCGGTACTAGCACCAGTTGCCAAAATTTCCAGTGCAGAACATGCTGATTTATCCTTGGAGATACAGAAATTTATGTTCCATTGTTTATGTTATATGCAAAGTGTAAAGTATATCATCTTAATGCTTTAGTAGAATAGTGTTCACCTAACAATTAAATTCAAGCTATAAAAATAACACTGAAAAGAAGACAAAGACGTAATGAAAACTTTTTCCCCTTATAGTTAGGCACTTTCAAAATATATCCCATGATTGCATTAAGATGAGAATATGTATCTAAAACCAAAAGCTGCAACATTTCTATTTTCACATGTTAGCAAACATACATATAAAAAAAAATTAAAAAAACCTTATCTTCCTAACGAGGTGGTGCATAAACAGGATAAGAAGGTCTTCTATTAAATTCTATACCAGGGGGCTGTGGCATATTGCTATTTCTTTGTAATGAAATTTCTGAAAAACTAGCACTAGGGAGTAAGCCCTCTGATCCCATATGCCTGTCTAAGGACTGATAAACAGGTCTACGGTCTGTACATGATGTTCCTCCTGGTGGAACGGAAGTAAAGCCTATTTGTGGCAGCATGTTCTGTTTCTCCATGGTTGTAGCAGGCGGTCTGAAATCTCTAACACTGAATGGGATTTGCGGCATTGTGTTTGCATTTTCTCTCCGGATTAAAAGCTGTCTATCTCGTTCATTAATTCTTTCTGTAATTAGATTTCTTTCATATCTGTCAACATCTGGGATTTTTCTGATTTGTGAATGATCCTCTCTTACAATGTAACGTGGGACTTCTGTACGTTGTTCTGGATTACAATATGCAATATCTCCTAAACTGCTTCTTTTAATTGGTGGTGCACCTCTATCATCATAGCGGTCACGATCTTGTGATCTTCTCCTTTTTTCAGCATGTGGGGCAACAAGGGATTCTATTTCTAAATTTCTTTTTCTAACTAAAGGTGGTTCTCTTTCATCATATATGTTTCTTTCAGGAGGTCCTCGCTTAGAAAACCGTGTATCTTCTAAAGATCTTCTCACCAATGAGCTACTTTGTTTTTCATATACCGTGAGATCCAGTTCTCTTCTGCTCAGTGAGGGTACTCTCTTATCAATATTTCGCTGATTATGTGGACTAATCCTACCAAAAGATGACCTCATTCCCCTATCATATGTGTCAGCCTCAACTCTCCTTCCACTGGATAATATTTCTCTTTCATGTTCAACAGTCCTCCTATGGATCCTTGCTTCACTGTCAAGTGATCTGCCTGAAGGTAGAACCTCTTTATTATAATCATTGCGATGTGTTTCTCTTCTGCTTCCATATGACCTATCTTCTTCATGAATTCTATCAATCTCATATTTGCTTCCTCCATATCCCTTATTCCTCTCTAATGAATCCCTAATATTAATATAATTTGGGCTGACCCTTCTTGGACTTGGCATTCGCTCATACTTTTCATCTCTGGTTGGTCTTTTATCACTTCTAGATAGAGCCCTATCGCTATAACTATTTCTACTTATTTCATTTTGCTTTTCTTCACCCCTAGAAATATATTTGCCATACCTTTGCTCTGTGCTGTCATGTTGGTTGTATTTCACATAACGTTCTGATCTGCGATCTGACACTCTTGGTGGAGTATTAGAGCGTCTTTTTCGTTCATGTAAATTGCTACTACCAAGCAGCCCTGCACCTGTAATAGCCTCTGTTATAACTTGTTTTAGTTTTTCAGCTGTATCCTCATTAAGACTAGAAAAGCTTTGCTTTAAAGATTCTGCCAGCACATCCTGTACAGTTTGTTTTGTTCTTGATCGCATGTTCTTTCCTTCCATACTTCTTTGTCTATATTCTTCACCTTCAATTTTCCGTTCTTTTACACATCTTTGTGCAAATGCTTCTCCATGTCTAGTGCTACCAAAATTTGGTTTCTTCACTTCTATTACAAGATTTGGTTGTTCATATGAGTTAAATCTTGATGCTGACCTTAGCTGCTCTTTTTCCTTCCTGTATCTTCGAGCAAGGATCACTTCTCTCGCATCAGGCAACATTCTATTTCTCTCTCTCTTGTCTCCAACTGAAACATCTGGTCTACCCTGTGTTCTCGTTTTCCTATCCCTGTAACTTTTTGTTAATGAACTTATATTGGAATGTCTTCTAGCTGAGGATGTACTCAGGTTCCTTACAATTGTTGCTTCTGCTTCTGGAACATTAACTCGGTCCAGCCGAATAGCCATCATGTACGTCTTTTCATTTGGAACTGTATCAAATGGAATGATTCTTGAAGGAAAAAATGGAGTTCCTTGTTCTGGATCTGCAAGAACCTTTAATGGTCTTGAAGTCAGTATTGAAGAATCTATGAAGGTAACAACAGTTTTCACTGTTGAAAGATTTGCACGCTCCTTGAATGCTGTAACAAACAAACAAAAAAAGTCACAAAAACAACTTTCTAAATGCTGACTTACTTTAAATAATCCCAGTTAGCCATGTTATAAGGAAAGAGCATGTTATTTAACAGAGGAGAAACCAGAACAGGCGAAAAGGCCCAAGAAACAAGATAACCTCATAATTTAATTAAATGTTGCAAATTGCATCAAGCAATTTAGCACCTAGCAAATCATTACTAGAAAATGCAATAAATAAAAGAATAATTCATCATTTAAAAAAATACATATTAACACTAAGAGTCAAATATGATTTGTTCACCATGGTACATAATGATTTTACAAATATAAAGATTATCTAATAAATAAGATTTCTAATTTTTTATCATATAGCAACACTGAAATTGGTGGGTTGCAAAATTAGAAACTCTAATTATTGTGAGCATCCTTTGCACATGTTTGTAACAAAAATATAACAATGTTTAACTACCATATAACATTTTTTATGCAGCACTTTGCGATCTTCTAGATAAATTTTTAAGTGCATGGATATTTTAGTCGTGTATGAAAACGTTTATTATACCATGTACCGCCTAGAATATTACAGCAAGTTCTCGCACATTTTCTATCATTGACCTTTCTTATGCTAATATTATCAATAAAAATGCTTAAAATTTATTTGGTTTAAATATTAAACTTATCTAAATCAAATATTTTAATATAACAGGATAGATTCAACTAGCACAAGAAAAAGTAAAATAAAAGTTGCTACTGGAGGATGCAATTATTATCTATACATCTTGCTAATACAGTAGGAATATCAAGGAAATTAACAATCAGTCCTGTATATCTTGTTAATGCAGTAGACACTGTTACATCAAAGAAATTAACAATCAGAAAAGCATCAGAGCAGGTTAGTATGATCTACATCACTTTACATGACAAAATAAATAAAAATACATATATTAAAACCCAGAGGCCAGGCTACATTAAGTAAAGAAGAGGAGAAACCTTTGGTAAAAGGCCTATTAATGTATGCCAAACTGTGTCTCCTTGTGAAAGAAGAAGTTCTGGACAAAGATGTTTTATCTTCTAAAAAAGCTCATATAGGGAAGGCAAATTATATTCAAAACACCAAGGTCAGCTCGTAAGATGTGTTTGAATTGGGGTCAGGTAAGGGAGTGGTCTGGAAAATCTTGAATATAAAAACACTTTACAACAGCAGGATGCACTGAAGATGAAGAGAAATTCCTTAGAGAGATGAGGAATTTGATAATACTATGATTGATGAAATAACAAGAAAAGAAAGAGAGGAAAACAAAAAAGAAATTGAAGAAGTGCAAGAAAGTTAATAGTTGTCAGAAAGAGACTTTGCGATAGTGTTCATTTCCCATGAAGAAAATGAACAGATATTTATTGGAATAATGGAGAAAGACGTTGTCAAATGCTTGTATGAAGTTAATTTCCTAAGTGAAAAGATATTGACAGTCTATAGAAACATTTTGCTTTTCCGAAAGTTAAAGATATTGCAAAAAGTAGAGGAAAGTGAAATATTTCATAAACTGGAATATAAAATGAACCAAAAAAAGGGGAGGGAGGGGGGAATAGAAATTTAAGAATATAAATGATTTTGTCATAAGGTTGAATAGGGATAAAAAATGTTATTCATCAACTCTTTGTAGATAACACGGTGTTATTATTTTAAATTTCCTTTGTAATTATTAAGTTTTCATTGTCTTATAGGACAGCAATGATATTTATGTAAGTTTATTATAAAATGTTAAGGATCATTATATTCCATATATCATTGCAATTAATACAGCCAGGCATGCTGAAATACATGCATATTTTTATTGGAATCATTCTTAGAGAGTTAGCCTCCGTTTATGGAGAAGGTATTTGACAGTTTTAAGAGCTTAATTCATTGAGGCTATGAAAATGTGCACAATGAACAGTGCAAAGAAATGTTCATTGCATTAAACTTTGTAGTATTGTTCAAGAAAACAGTTATTAAATTAAGGAAATGCTTATGTGTGGATGAATTCAGCTGCTCATCCATGTAAAAATTTTAACAGATCAATCAGAGTTCCAAAAAATCTGTGTGCTAGATGGATACCATGTTTGCTCACGAGTAACAACAAAATAATTAAGTTCAAAATTTGTTGTAAATGCATCAAAGAGAGATATACTCATTAAATGCATTGTTCCTGATGTTAAAAACCAGCAGTGGCCAGCAATTTAAAATTGAACATGTAAAACCTGTATAGAAAAGGTATGTGGAAAAGTGTCTGCATAAACATAGTACAAAGTTATCAAGATTTGATCCTATGGTGATAAAAATATATGGGCAATGGTGTCTAAAGAAATATTTAGTTTCCAAAGTTATAAAAAGAAATAAATGAAAAAAACAATCTAGAAAAGGGAAGCATTTATTGGCTGCACTCCAAAATGTAAAACAATAACTCTTTAACATTTGCTATTTCATCACTATAGCTTAGGCAAGATCTTATTTGAAACCAATTCCATATTAATCATTGTGCCTAATAAATATCTGAACTATTCCACAAAAAATGTGAAGTTTTGAAGAGTCAAAACAGAAATTAGAGGAGTAGGATGATGATGATGATGATGATGATAACAATAATAATTTCACAAAGTTAAATAGCTTAACGCAAAAGCCATCAGTAGTTTAAATGCAGAGATGGATGAAATATTAGCAAGTGTAACAAGTAGTTTATTTGATTTAATTTTTTGTCATCAAAACACTCTTAATGCTTCACTTACTTGTCATAAAATGTGGTACATGTTTCGAAGACGTTCGTCTTCATCCTCGGCCACGGGATGACTGATTGGAGACTCGATTGCACTTTTTGATGTAAGGTTTTGCCCTGGTGGTACTTTGATGAACTTAAAGTTTGTGTTTACTTCTTCCGGAACGTCAAAGTTCATTATACGATCTCTGTGTTTGTAAATATGAATTTTTTCCCATGTAGCCAATTCTGTAGATCCCTGTGTTGCTTTTAACAATTCTACTTTTTTAATTATGTCATGATTTTCTGTCCAAAAATGATATGCTACATTTTATGACAAGTAAGTGAAGCATTACGAGTGTTTTGATGATAAAAAATTAAATCAAATTGATTAGCTTCACTGTGTTTAGTTCCATATATAATTTTTTAAATAAAGTAGTTTATTGTTAAAAATAGTCTTAAAAATTTTTCTCTGCGAGATCAACATGAAAGCTGTACCAAAGCAATATACATATTTTCCATTTTCTATTTTCATTCTTAGCATACAATAAATAAATATTATAGAAACTCAATTTAGCACAGTTTGTATTTAATGCAGGGGAAAATATACATACCTCCCTATTAAAATATTACTTTTAATGTATTGTTTTTTTTTTTGTGTTGCAAGTGTTTATGCAATATAATTTATTTTACACCACAATGACGACTTTTGTTTTAGGGTTGTAAAACAGCATTCCAAGAGATCCAGCACTAGTGGAATTAACATATGATGAATGCAATCATTTGAAGTGCTTACTTCACTTGACCGAAATGTGTCTTTTATCTGTATCATTTCATGAGTGTTTATATTGTGTGGAGTAATGTTACAGATGGAAAATGCATTCAGTATCTGATAAATTGAAAATTATTATCGCATAGATTCTTGGATGGAGAGACAAAGTGAATCAAACAGTGTTCATTTCCATCGTGCTAGCATTAAACAATATTAATATGATAAGTTATTGATTATATTAAGTTGTAATCATTTTAAAGTAAGATAGAAAATGTTAAACAAATGCAACAGTGTCTGTTGAGTTATGAGGGCATTTATCAGATAATTAATTTCATATTTAACTACAATGTTTATTCTTTAAAATTACATAATTGCCAATAATGAATTAAAAGATTTGTTTTTATTTTTTTAAATTAAATATTGCATTATTTTTGGGTCTCCTATATGATGCACTGCACTGAGTCATGGTTTGAGATAACATTTGTTTACAATAACATATATGAAAAGAGTGAAGAATGCCATTACCCATTATTTTTGTAACATTTGGCACCAGTATGACTGCATAAACTTTCTTGTACTTTGGCGAAAGTTTTGGCAGCTCTTCTGCTGCAAATCCTGCACAAAATTTGCATTTTGATTCAAGTTGGTTTGCTATTACATTCAGTTTTGCTTCTTCCACAGCTGGCCTCTTGTCCACACATATGATTTCACCAGCAACCTAAAAATGAATTAAAAATATAAGTGGAAGTATACAAATTAACTTTATGAGAATAGTACATCTATATCAGCAATGTGAAATAGTGTTGATTTTTATTTAGTCAAATATATAAGTATACTTATCAGTTCTCTAAATATATCTTTAAATCAAATGTTCATCCTTCCATGAGGTCTAAATGTTGTTTTTTTTTTAAATGCCCGTAATTTGTGTTTTCAGGCCTTAGTGTTTCCACCATCTTCTGCAAGCAGTGGGAGGGAGCAGAAAGAGGTATCGTGCATTTACCAAGGGGAAAACCACGAAGATGTCTCCCATATATGGAGAAAATTATTTGGTTACAGACTGAGGGGTAAAGGCTAAGGACTATGGCATAATAACCTGGATTTAGCTTACATTAATGAAACACACAATGTAAGAAATATTGGTATATAATTTAATTATCACTGAAGCAGTAAATTAAAATGTATTCTGAAATACACATTTTTCAAATATTTCAGATTTTCACAATATTTTTCCGAATAATTAATTACTAATGATGTAACTGCTGGTGATGTGTATGAAGAGCAGATAGTACTTAGCATTGTATTTTAGAACGTAAGCAAACCAAGTTTTGAAGGGAACAGTTCCTACTATGAAAGTGGGTAAACTCACCAAATGAAATAAAGAGGCAGAAGAATTTTAAATCTAAAATCAGATAAAAATATCAAGAAAACTGGAAAATACATATGCAAGGTGAGATAAAAATGGTTATGGAAGGTGGGCAAGACAAATGGGAACAACAATGTTAACTGCACTATCTAGGAATGAATATATATCCCCAATACATACTGAACATAGTGCTGTTAGTCCTGATGGTCTAGTAGTAACCATACTTGCCTCTTAAACCAAAGATTGCAGGTTCCATCCCAGCCAGGATCAATGGATTTTTCTGACATAAAAATTCTAAGTTGGCTTCCTTCTGAAGGGAAGTAAAGTCATGGGTCCCATGCTGTACATTTATGGCATAAAAAAGAACCTCAAGCCTGAAAGAAGAGGCCTCTGAGGAAAACTGATCGGTCATTTCATGCCTTGAATTGAATGGGATGCTGAAAACCTTAGATGTTACAGAGTATCCATAAATAAAACAAATCGACAACCTGGTGTATGGAAGGAATGAAAATCCATAAAGTGAGGGTAATTAAATGGGAAATTTAAACATTTTAATAGTTTACATGTATTGAGAATATGCAAATGTAAATTGTTTACTTTGATTTTAACATGTTTACTTGTGTGAAAATTGCATGAAATTGGTTGTATTTATATGTAAACATTATATCTGCATGTAAATTGGAAATTAGAACAAATAAATTAATTCATTCAATGTAACTGCTAGAGAAAAAGCTACATAACAGTTTCAATGAATGAATTTTATTTGAAAAATCAATTTCCTTTATACAGTCAAATTTGGACCAACTTTTCCACTTTATTAATGTGCTGAAATAAAATGCTTTTACTTTCTATTGACATAATTGTTTATGGCCTTGCCTAAATGCAAATGAAATGTGAAACCATAAATGCAACTTGCCATCTATTTCATGTAGTTTTATAGACCAACCAATGATATAAACTGGCACATAGTATCACATACATCCCTAGATTGCTATAAAATAAAATAAAGCCCGCAGAGGCTCTATAATCTATCTGGCATTAGAAGGGGATGAGTATAAACAAGAGCATGGGCTGTATAATGGTTATATTAGCTGCTGCTGTAATAGGACAATGTCCACTCTGTGTGCTGGAACAGAAGTAGTGGTAGTAGTAGCTCACTATGATACATAAAATAGTAGGACATTCCAATTTTTAAACTCATAATATGTTTTCAGGAAAGTAGCAAGTGTTTTCCAAGTAGTCGACTTACGAGATAAAAAAAAAAAAAAAAAGGAAAAACTTGTACAAGTGGGAAAAGAACCACTGAATTAAATATTTCCACAAATATTGAGTAAAATATTCCTTGTATGCACTAAAAGAGATTATAAACTTAACATATGAATAATGATGGAACACATCAAAACACCATTGTACTATTTAGACCTTATAGATTCAAGATCATGAAAAATTGGCAGATTTTTAAGCATAAAAATATTAAGAAAGACTCCCTTCATGAAGGAAGTAAAACCATGGGTTTCATGTTGTAGATTTATGGCACATCAAAGAAAGAAACCTGAAAGTAGAGGCCTTTGAACACAATCTATTGGCTGTTTTGCATACTGAATCAAATGGAACGCTGATGACATTAGTTGTTAAAGAGTGTCCATAAACAAACCAAATAAATAAAAGTCTATTTACCAAACTGACTAGCCAATAGATTCAGAACACTACCAAAATTTCACATTTGTTCCAATATTTCTTTTGAAGTAATTTTGCTATCTAACAAGTTTATTTTCCATATATAATCAATATTCAAATTATCTTGTATAATCAAGGTTTTTACACTCAAAAGACCCTGAAAAAATTTACACTACTCTGTTGGTGATATCACATTATCCCCTCTTCTTTTGTACATTTACCTATCATTGTCCAAATTGACTTATCATTTTTTTTTCCCCATTGCCTTGTTTAACTTCTGGCTGAACTTTTCTGCCCACTCCTCCTTTTTTGCCCCTAATAGGCACCTATATCCCCCCATCTTTCTAAAAGATAATTGTCCTCATCTCCTCTCCTGTCTTCAGCATTTTAGCTCTCTTTGTACCCTTCTTCATTTGTTTCTTTCTTTATTATACAGCTACCATTCACTTTTTGCCTCCCCTCATACATTTCATTTTGTTTCCTGCTCTTTCGACATCCTCCTCTAAACTAAAAATACATTTAACATTACTATACTCTAATGATGCTGACAAATTTTTATTCCCATACGTTCCACATTTTGATTTAACTTTATATGAAACATTTCAATTAAATCATTTTTCAACCGTATTGTTTTAACTGAAATTTTGCTCCCTTCTACTATCTTCTATTATTGTATACCCAATTAGTAGTGTTTGTTAATTTTACTCTTGTCCATAATAATGTGATATTTCAAAGGATTGAAACATGGTAATTGTTCATTCTGGGCCATTTTTACTCTAAACTGCATCTTTTATTGATTTTAAGTCACTACAAAAATTAACTTGAATATAAAGTACATATACAAAAAACACTTTTCATGTACTTAATTCCAGGTAACACCTACATTCAGGAAAATGGCATGTTTTTCTCATCTAAAACAACAACACACTAAAGAAATATAAATTATAATATAAAGTAACTGTGCAGTATAAATGCACAATATTATAACACATTTCTAATTAAATCACATCAATGCAAGTATTTGCATCCAAACAACACTGATTCCAGTTGCAGACTTCCCGAACCAACATAATGTTCCAGGTCAGTGGCTGCATGCTTATCTGAAACTTGCAGAGTCAAACATACTAAGGTTACCAACCACCTCTAATAATGATGATGATGATTATGTAAGTGAGGGTTTTCAAAATAGAGCTGCAACCATCCTAAATTTAAAACATAATCTCTTCTGAGTTAAACTATTTAGATCACTCTTTATGGCTTCACTTACACAGATTTACTGAGGAAATGTTTCGTGGATCTTCATCCACATCCTCAGCTGCTAAACGACTGTTGGATCTCATAAGTTGGATTGATAAGTAGCTGGGTCGACTCCAGTAGTCTTATGATAAACCTGAATAAAGAGCTCTCTGCTTCTGGGATAACGAAATTCATTAAGTTCTACTTCTGGGATAACGAAATTCATTAAGTTCTGCTCATGTAAAGCCTTATTCCCAAGCATACCAAAAGATACACTTATGCTAATGTTAAAGAATTGGTTAAAATCCTTAGATCTACAAGCACAAGAAATTGAAGACTTGATAAAACTTACGAACATTTGTATCGAACAAAATTACTTTATTTTCAATAAAAAATATTAGCAACAAGTCTCGGGACTAGCTATGGGAAACCTGTTATCTCCATTTCTAGCAGATTTTTTTTATGAGTTCGTTTGAAATGCATATCACCAAAGCCTTCCCTCTAATCTTCAAAACATGGTATAGGTATGTGGATGACATATTTGCAATAATTCCGAAAAAACATACAACAGATGCACTAAAACTTCTGAATTTGCTGCACAAATCTATAAATTTCACCACAGAGGAAGAAAGAGGCTTTTTTTTTTTTTTTTTTGAGTAGTGTTTAACGCCCGTTTTCACTACTGAGACACCACAGGCAGTAAGAAAGAAGTGGATATCTCCCCTTCCTAGATGTAAAAATCATGAGAAATGAAAACCATCTTATATTTGGAATTCATAGAAAGGATACTCACACAGAAAATTACATAAAAAATGACAGTTTTAACCCCATTCCACATAAATATGCAGTGTTTCATAGTTTAGCACACAGATTAGTTAACATTCCACTCACAGAAACAGAGTACAAATTGGAATACCAACAAGTCATAAAGATAGCAGAAACTAATGGATACAACAAAGACACAGTAATAAAAATCATCAATAAAACCAAAAAACAATAAGAGATGTTTCCACACTTAAAATTACAAAAGAAAGGAACAAATTCAAAAGTTTCACATACCACCCAATTTACCACAATAAGTTCAAAAAGATATCAAAGAACAAGGAATTATGTTAGCCCCAAAGAACAATTTTAATATAAAGAACGTATTAGGTTGCAGAGTAAAGGACTACATGCCAACAGAACAAAAGTCAGGTATTTACGAAATAAAATGTGCAGAGTGCGATAAAAAGTACATTAGAAAAACGAAGAGGAATTTGGGAATCCATAAAAAAGAACACTTTAGAAATATTCGCTTAAAACAAATTGATAAATCAGCAATAGCAGCGCACTTTTGGAATAAAATCATGAAATTAAACCAGAGATAAGACTACTGAAACAACTTCACAATGCAATAGAACTTTCCACTTGGGAAAACATTTTCATTACAAAAAATAAGGATAATTTAATGAATTTCGATTTCCCTCCAATGGATGAACTCAGCAAATTCCTAATAGAACCAACAGATGCCGACATAAGAACTTCAAGAGACCCAACCGCCACATATAACAACAGTTTATCTACAGGCTGAAGATGGGAGGGATCACTCCAGAAACATATGTCTAGATTTTTATGTAAGTGAATGGAGTTAGTGTGAAAAAAACTGTATTACATTGTTTATATTCTGCTCATGTTTTTTAATGTAAATCCTTTCCCATAAGTTTATTCTTTTGGTTGTTGAACCATTTATAACTTGATATCTTTTTCTATTTCATGATTTTCATTCCAAAAATGTGTTGCCACAGCTGATTTTTTTCTATTTGTTTGTAACATATGTTTTATCTATAGTCCTTCAACCTATTGCCTATATTCCTCTTTGTTTTTTCGATGTAGATATTTTCACCATCCTGACAATTAATCTGGTAAATTCCAGATTTTGCTCTTTGGGCCTGAAATCAGTTTTGTTTTATATCAATACATGTTTAATGCTGTATTGGTTTTGAGGTGCTAAGATAATATTATACTACTTGAAATTTTTTTGAAATTTCTTATTGGCTTACGAGTGGTTAAGTAAACTTTTTAAACATATGTTACCCTCCTAAATCACTCAAAATTATGATTTGTTTGTTTTTTGCTTCTGGAATTTTTTTATTATTTTTTTTTAATAGTTTGTTTGCTGAAACCATTTGATTTAGCGGCTTCTATTAGTGTAGATATTCATTTTGGTATCCTTCTTTGTTCAGTGGTACATTTTCTAGTCTGCATCTTATGCTATGGAATGTTGCTTCTTTGTGTCGTCTAGGATTGAAACCATGGGCTTTGATAATATTGTCATATGCGTGCTCTTTCTGTAGATGCCAAATTCAAATTTATTATTACATTTTATATCTTCAGATCTAAAAATGGCAAATCTGTTCAATTTTAATAGTGAACTTAATTGTAAGCTCTTGTTTATTGTTTATTAAAGTGAATGCACATATCTGAGCCAAACTTTAAAAATGTGGGGGAAAGCCTTAGTTGATGTGCATCTCAAAATAGCTCATGAATAAGACTGGCTAGGAAAGGTGATAATGGACTGCTCATACTAATCCTGCTTTCTGTTTAAAGATTTGTTTTCAAATATAAAAAATGGTTGATTTAAGCACAACTTAGTGAATTCAATGTATTCTTCAATGTATGCTTCTGTTTGGTTTTGGCAGATTTAACCATTTTCTTACAAAAAAAAAAAATTAATAATTTATTCTGTGAGATGCTGGGAAAAACAGCCTTGACTAAACTTGATTGTTAAAGTTTAAATAACACCATGGGCCTCATCAACAATATTGAAAATATATGTTAATGTTCCAGATATGACATAGGTATCTTTACATAAGCATCCTGTTAATGAAATTTCCATAGTCTGATATATATATACACTTATGTATTAAATTACTGAAACTATGTAAAAATTACCATCCCACTTCATTTTTGTAAATTATTTAACACTAGCATAAATATTTTTTAAAAATTGTTAAAGATACACTTTTTTCAAAATTAAAATTTTCACTTTAAAAATATTAAAACAAATTTGTTGCACAATATTGCATTTCATGCTGCAATTTAAATTCTTCTTCTTCTTCTTCTTCTTCTTCTTCTTCTTCTTCTTCTTCTTCTTCTTCTCCTCCTCCTCCTTCTCCTCCTTATTCTTCTTCTTCGTCTTCCTCTTCTTCTTCTTCTTCTTCCTCCTGCTCCTTCTTCTTCTTCTCCTCCTCCTTCTCCTCCTTATTCTTCTTCTTCCTCTTCCTCTTCTTCTTCTTCTTCCTCCTCCTGCTCCTTCTTTTTCTTCTTCTCCTCCTCCTCCTTCTCCTCCTCCTCCTCCTCCTTCTTCTTCTTCTTCTTCTTCTTCTTATGGTTGCATTTTCAAAACAGGTTGAACATTTTCATTAAGTTTTGTATTTCTCTTACTCTCCAGCCCTTTCTCTTTCGTTGCTACTTGGCCACTCCAAGAACGTAAATAAAAGTGACTGTCATTTGATTTGTCATCTTGTACAGCAAGAGCCTAAGGGTTTGAAAATTAAGGAACACGTGGGTTGAAACTGGACAGAATGTGATAGGATTGCATAAGTATTTTGTCTCTTTTTATTGAGGTTGCACTTTTTTATACATAATCTTATATAAAGAGTTAGTTATTCTTCATTTAATAATAATGTAACATGATTTGTTTGGGGCATGCACTAGTGAAGCACACATATAAATTTTTAATATCTATATTAAGAGCACATGCAGGTAGGTGGTGCAAACAATGAAAGTAGAAGGATACATATAGATCTGTTTGCAATAGGTTCACTTCTAAGGCCGGATAGTTTAAATGCATCAAAACTATCCTGTGAATACATTTTTAACTCCGCTTTTTGGCACTTTAGATTTCACTATAAAAAATGAAATTAAAATGTTTCAAAAATTTACATTTAAAAACAACTATATATAACTGAACTCAGGAATTAAAACAGTTACCCAAGGTTTTAGATTTGCTATCCAACATCTTTAATTTCTTAGATATGTTTTCATTAATTTCTAGTTTTGACTGACTTGCACAATAAGAGTATTTTATGATGCTACTACAGTTTCTTTATTTTTATATGCTTGTGCAATAATCTGTGCCAGCTGATATCATTCAATACAAAAGTTTTCGTATATCGTATTATTTTAATTTTATAAATTACTCATGAAAATTATGCATATATGAATAGGCACATAATTCACTATGTGCCCTGCAACTTCTCTGTTGTTTGGAACAAATGAAAGTCCCTCAATGGCAAAGTAGGGCTGTACAGAGACAATCTGCACAGATTACTGTATCCCTGTACAGAGCAACATGCTTTCTGTGGATGTAAGTGGGTATCAAGCCATTAGCTCATCTGTACAGAATCATGCATCAAACTATTGGCTCATTCAGATCGAATCTTTGCATGCACTTCTACCTGAATCCAGGTTTCCAACACATGTATTTGCCAAGCTGAAATACTGAATCTGATGTGAATCCACTATTTCACAATGGGCACATTTTCTGTACCTATCTTTACATTTGTGGGATGGTTTACTATCATTCTATGCAGGCGAGGCAATCCATAGCACTAGGCATTTGCATAACAGTATGCAATTATTTTTTTATATTCCAGGGAAAATTATATATTGAACTACCCTTGTAGGAATAAGAACTAATACTTTAAAACTCATCAAAGGATATTAATATTTCAATACAACCTAGATACAAACTTTTATTAGTATTATAAAGAATAATAGAACATAACAAAGTACACAATAATTAAAAAGGTAAACTTATTTTAAAAAAAAAAATCTTTACATTCCCACTGCCATCAGGATTATTTCAAAGCATAATGAAGTCAATTAAAGTGTTTCCAGCAGGTAATTTACAAATAAGGATTAGAATAAAGTATGTTCTGGATTATTTTTATAAGTGAAGCAATAAAGAAAAATAAGTTAAAATAAGTTAATCTTTTTGCTGAAATTTATCAATATTTTTCTGTAATTTGATTACTCAAGATTAACATCTCGTTTTCATGAAACTTCATGCATAAAAGAATTTGGGGATGATATTGCAATATTCAGGTACTCACTTTTGCTAAAGTAAGTGCAAGTAATCCTGAGTCATTCAGACCAATTATAATCACTGAAGTATGATTATCCAGAGCCAATAAATCCTTCACAACTTTACACATCATGCTTGATTTCTCCATATCCCATAGTGTGGATATTGTTGGATTAGTTTTTATTTTGAACCCTAAAATACTCTGTTCAAACTGTTCACTGCCCATGATTAGTTTAATCAATGGATCACTTCTGGTCTCTGATGATGTAGATGTAGAACTGAAATTCAAACAAATGAGTATTATAAAAAAAAATCCAGAGTTTGAATATACAGCACAGAAGCCAGTTTCCTGAAATGACATGTGAAAATCATAATATAATGCATAATCACTAAATAGCTCCAAAGGTCAAACAAAAACAAAAACAAAATTTATTCATATATATATACATTCTCTGAATGCAGTCAAACCTTTATCCATTGTTTCCAGATTCAATGTTCTATTTATGCAGTTCCAGACATTTTTCATTATAAACAATAGTAAGAAACCTATATTGATTATTCCTCAAGGTACTGTTTTGCCACATGTTTTTGTTCTATATAACTTGTAACCTTGATTGATTGTTTTTTAATTATAATTCATTGATAAATTGCAGGGTGCATATTGTTTTTGCATGTGTGAAGCACCAAGGCATTGCTGAATAGAGTGCACTATGACGACATGCATTGTAGTAGCACGTGTTTGCAGTTGAGAAGCACAAGACACAGACACGTCATGAATGAACTCCAGCAACAGGGAATCTTGTTTGCACTGTCCATTTTAAGCTCTTAAAGCATACATACTCAATGCAAAAAGGAAGCTGAAGTTTTATTGTTATTGAAGTCCTAGTGCATTTTGCAACCCACATGAGGGCACTTATTGAAAGACCTAAACATTATTTTAGATCACAGGCATCTCTGACAGGAGATGCAATCACCTCAATATTTTGATATGAATATAGTAGCATATTTACATTTTGCAGGCTGTTTTCAATTGTCAATAGATTCTCTCTCCAATTTTAACATGCCAGTAATCCCACATTTAGATCTCTTCTCCATCCATTGTATTCCCCCATTATTTGTTCTTTTGCTTACTGTGCAGGAAACAATGGATAAAAATTTCACTGTAGCTGGTTTCTAATGCAAGTCTCTAAGTTGATGCACTGTCAGACAAACTGTTCTAAAATATTTTAATTTACCCAAGAATTATGACCAAAAATTTCAGCTGCCAATTCTTAACTGCCAATGGATGGATGTAGCCTGTATAAATTATTCAAATATCATTCTTATGCTCCCTCGATCATTTTGATTTCTACATGCAATTCAAAAGGGCTGGAGAATGTTATAAAACACAGTTTTGGGGCAACAGAATTAAGTGGTCATTCTTATAGATCAGTGCAATTTAAGAAGAACTAATTCTGATCAATTAATGACTGCCAAAATGTTCAAAAAACACTTGCAGTTGTTGCACCATTCAGATGCAAGAGTAAGCAAGCATAAGCTACACTAAAAAGAGTAATTAAGAATTTATGTGCTAATTATATGAGAAATGTAGCTCTATCATTTAAACAGCAGAAGAAAGCCTGTATGTTTAACAGCCAGAAACAGCAAAAAATGTTGATAAATGGTACTGATCATTACACTTTGTGATGTAGTAAAAGTTATGTGCAAGAAATTCAAAGGACTAATGAAACCAAACAGCATTATCATCTTTTTAAAATTCATTAACAAACTATGGACAGCAAGAGATTTTCACCAGAATGTTGGTTAATTACTATCTATGGTTGCCGGCTAGTGAAATGTAGCCCATGAGTTTTACGAAGAGGAGCAATTTTATCATCACTATGTTATATACAAAATTTTGGTTCAAAAGATTAATGTTGACTATTTCACTTTGTACAACTAAGAGTACCATATCTTGCAAAATATTTCTTTAAAAAGTACATTTAGATGGCTAGATCTCTAGATCTCAAGTTTATATAGTGATGTTATTTGAAATATGGGCTGGCAGAGCATGGTTGCATACTGGAATGAGCCAGGTGTCAAGACTATACTATACATGAAAAGGTAGCAGCTTGTAGTTACTTTGAGGAAGACTGACAGTGAGTAGTTGTACATGCATGTGTTATTCAATGCTTTCTGTGTGTAAATTGTCTCCTAATTGTTTATATGTCAGCTATGCCACTACATAGATACAGTCTTAAACAGGCTTTATGCACACTCTTTGACAAAAAAAAAATAGCCATCACAGATTTTATGTGTCAATCTGAGAACTTCTGGGACACTTGCAAACACTGTCACAGTGCACACTGCAGTGGGTGCTTTGCCTGTAAACATAATGGTCACAACCATAAGTATCTGGAAAGAAAATATTACAGTAGAGAAGACGTGGCCAAATGGTTTAGAAGACATTGCTCTTCTGCATAAGCTCCTGGGCCCAAATCCCACTTTTTTTTTGGTTTTACTAGTGCATATGTAGAACATCATGTTGCCTTAATATCAATATATTTTAACATATCATTTGGGTATTATGGATTACCTATGTACACATAAAAACATAATCACAAACTAATGTATTCTATACAAATAAATAAATAATAAATAGAAAATTTATTTTCCAAAGTGAAAACAGAAATAAACACAAATTAATATTCTCAGGACGTACGAGCATAACTGCCCTTAATCTTCTGGGCATAGATGATACAGTAATGTGGACAAGAGGCTACAATATACCAGGCTTCTTGAATTTGTGCCTACAAGCCATCTTTTGTCATCCTATATATATATGAGGGTAGGTCCATAAGTTTCCAGTCTTGCCAATAAGGATTATTGCCTTCATGCCTGGTGGCATACATTATCTGTTGAGTAAATAATTGCAGCTGTAACTTCTGCTCCACTGTGTTCAGTTGTTCAGATATAGTTGCATAAAGAAGGCTATGTGCAGCAGATTGTAACATGTTCAAAATGGAGTAGCCAGCTGTTGTTATTAAGTTCGTTACAAAAGGAGGATTTACTCCAAATGAAATTAAACAGCGATTGGACAGTGTATATGGGGAAGCATCCCCCTTGTATTCTACCATAAAAGAAGGGGTCCAACTTTTTCGAATGGGTCGAGAAAGCTTTGAAGACAAAGAGCGTGCAAATGAGCCCTTGGAGCTGCTTACTCCTGAAAACATCGCTCTTGTGGAAGGGGAAATTATGGAAGACCAGCAGTTCAAAGTTACAGAAATAGCAGCAAGGTTCGACCTTTCTAAAACAACAGTCCTTTGAATTATTTATGGACATTTAAACTTGAATAAGGTTAGTGCAAGATGGTTGCCAAAAGAAGCAATGAGTAATCTGTTGTCAGTCATTTTTGGAGCTCTGCCGTCGTAACGAAAGAGAAGTTCTGCAAACCATTGTTACAGGAGATGAAACTATGGTCCTCTACTATGATCCCTTGTTAAAAATGGCTCAAGTCTGGCGAAGCACAGCCTCTAAAGGCTTTGTCACTCAGTCAACAAAGAAGATTAGAGCCACAATCTTTTGGCACTGTGAAAGAATACTCTTCATTGACTTAAGGAGAGGAACACCACAATAAATGGGGAGCACTATGCTGGCCTACTGCACAGACTATGTGCTTCCATCAAAGAGAAAAGGCAAGTAAAGCTGCACAATGGTGTGCATCTTCTTCACGACAATGCACCTGTGCACACAGCTCTTGTTGCAAAGGAAGCTGTGAAGAAATGTGGCTTCAAAGAGATAGACCATCCACCCTACAGCCCACATCTAGCTTTCAGTGACTACTTCCTCTTCTCAAAACTCAAGAAGGACGTCGTGAAATGCAAGGAAGAAGTGGGATGTGAGAACTGTATTGCAATAAAGGGTAACTATATTGAAAAGTGAAATATACTTTTTTGTCTATCACACCTAGAAAATGGGTAGGCCGGAAACTTATGGTCGCGCGCGCGCGCGCGAGAGAGAGAGAGAGAGAGAGAGAGTGAGTGAGTGAGTGAGAGAGTGAGTGAGAGAGAGAGAGAGAGAGAGTGAGTGAGAGAGTGAGTGAGAGTGTGAGTGAGTGAGAGTGTGAGTGAGTGAGAGTGAGAGTGAGTGTGAGAGTGAGTGAGAGTGAGTGTGAGAGTGAGTGTGTGAGTGTGTGTGTGTGTGTGTGTGGGGGGGGGGGCGTATATATGTTAATGTTGAAGTTTGGTGTGTATGGGAAACAATATTGTGAAATTACTTTGTCATAAAATGTTAAAGGTATATTTTAAAAAAAAAAGGTGCTTCATATCGGGAGGCAAATCTGCACTTTTAATCTTGACATCACTGCACACTCTGCCACAGAGCTAACAAAATACACAAACTAGACAGCATCTGTAATTTATACAATATAACACTGCAGTGCTAACAGCCTTGCTGGTTACTTTATGAATATTTGCTGTAACAAGTAGGACTAAAAGGAATTTTGCATTTAAGAGATGACTTAATTTTTTTTGTCAAAAGGTATACAACACATATGTGTGTAAACTGATTCTTGCAAGAAAAGTGATAGGGCCATTATTAAAAAAATATCCTGGCAATCTTATTGCAGTTAGAGAAACTGTTTGCCAACTTGTTAAAAAGTTACGAGAAACAGAATCTCTCAATGACAAGAAAGTTATGGAAGAAAAGTTAGATGAAATACATGAATTTCCTATGCAGATGCCTGCAATGTATTGCTGCTCTGGACATAATTTTCAATATTTCTTATATGACACCATAGTGTGTTTTATCAGTTTTGAATACAATCATTGAATACAAAATTTGAGTATCATTTTATGCTTTCAGTAAAAATATAAAATACTATAATAAAAATAGTAACTTTATACTCCCTTCTTCCAGTTATGGTGGCTGCACTTTCCCAGTAAGTAACCTACTTAAGTAGCCCATAACTCAAATAATCTCACTGTGCGTTAAAAAGCATATTTTACTCAAAATTTTATCTTTACATAAATATATTTCAGACAGAATAAAAATGTTTTATTCCAGAACGTACACAACTACAGAATATATCTCCATAAAGAGTTTTAACTCTAAGTGAATGCTTAATATAACTTTTATCAGTGTCTATGGACTATGCAATATTGTATCAATTTTCATTTGCTTTTCATTACCTTTAAATACAGACACAAACAAAAAGCTCTCTCTTATTTTGCCATGCACTCAATATTAAGCTTCGGTAGCATTTGTGTTCATGTAATAGGAATGAACACTGTGTCAGAAATTAGTTCCTTTCATTAATGAAAAAATTCTGCAAATATGTGTAACTCCATTTAGATATGTTACATGTATAAAACTAATAAATATTGCAATAACTTATACAAAAAACTCTTCTTCTAATCTTGAATCCTATTTGAACCCATAAGTAACACGGTCTTACAAAAAGCTCAAAAGATATACACAAAATACGCTTTGCTGTGTACTTGAACTGCTGAATTTGGTTAATGGTTCCACAGATCAGTGTTCACTCAACCAAAGGCAGTACAGCAATATTGCATCTTAAACAGCCACTGACTCTGATGATGAAATGGTGCAAAAATACTGCACAGGAGATCCACTTCCTCTTCAAACATTGCTCAGCAGATTTCCAGTACCCAAACTCCCAACTTCAAGCTGGCAACATCCATAGCACCAATTATAGTTTGCACGTCCAACTGATACTGATACAATAATGTATGGCTTGCCACCCAAACTTCCAAATGACAGAATAGAAAACCACATTGCATACTACAGTAATATGTACCCAGTTCTTGTTGGTATAACTTTGCAAGAGCAAGTACTTACCAATATAAACAGTGAAACTATTGTCCTGAACAAATATCTACAAACCTTTTAATTTCAATATGTCCTTTCTTTCCCTATGCTGAACGAAGTGAATGAACATTTCAGTTTATATACCAAGGCATCTATAATAGGAATAGTATTTCTTTGAAATATTTTATTTTGTTGGTTTCCATAAAATGCGCATATATATGTCCCAAGACAAGACTGTATTTGCTTATGCATTCTACATTTGCCTGCTTCAGAACTTGCTCTATTAAGCAACTGTCTTGCTGCCTCAGAAGTTAACCTTCTGAAGCAGCTACCTCAGCCTAGGGTAACTACCTCAATTATCTTTGTGCTGTCATGCCCATGAGCTTTCTTAGCGATTTACCCTAGTAAACTACACCACTAATATACCTTAGCTGTACTAATGATATTGGTTGAACACCTATGGATAATAATATTAATTCAATTTGGAACGGAACACAGTGAAACACCCATTAACAATTTCTTCTTAGTCAGATGTTTAAAACACTTTTTATGGTTTCCACTCTTTATGATTTTACTTAAATGAGATTCACTCAAGACATATGTTTCGTGGAACTATCATCGACATCATCAGCTATTAAACAACTGTTGGATTATTCGTAGGAGCTGGGTAGGTATCCGTATTGACTCTGGTGGTCTAGAGATAAGCTTAAATAAAGTGCTGTTTGCTTCCGGGATGTCAAAATTCACAAGGTTATGCTCATGTTTTTTTAAATAAGTCCTTTCCCATATGTTTAGTTCTTTTGGTTGTCGAATAGACTTTAATAACTTGATGCTTTTTTCTATTTCATGGTTTCATTCCAAAAATATGCTGCCACAGCTGATTTACCCATTTGTTTGCAACATATGTTTCTCCAATGTTCCTTCAACCTAATGCCTATATTGCTCTTTGTCTTCCCTATGTAGATTTTTTCACAGTCCTTGCAATTAATACATTTTTAACACTGTATCGGTTTTGAAGCGCTAAGACGGTGATGTGGTGCTTGAAAATTTGTTAACATTTCTTATTGGCTGATGGGGGTTGAGTGAAATTTTTAAATGTTTTAAGTCATTTATCAGGGGAAAAAAAAAAAAAATAGATATATCAGCTGTGGCAGCACATTTTTGGAATGAAAACCATGAAATAGAAAAAAGCATCAAGTTATTAAAACTGTTCAACAACCAAAAGAACTAAACATATGGGAAAGGATTTATTTAAAAAAACACAAGCTTAACCTTATGAATTTTGACATCCCGGAAGCAGACAGCACTCTATTTAAGTTTATCACTAGACCACCAGAGTCAACACGGATACCTACCAGCTCCTACAAATGATCTAACAGCTGTTTAACAGCTGATGATGTGGACAATACTTCCACGAAACATATGTCATGAGTAAATTTCATTTAAGTAAAATCATAAAGAGTGTTTTAAACATCCGACTCAGAAGAGATTACCTTTTGATAAAATTAACTTTCTTCTTCAAACTTGCTGATCTTCAAAAACCATATGTTTTTTGACATCAAAGTAATCGGAACACATTACTAACTACACAAAACAAATTTCCAAAAATTCCAAAAATCCCAATTATAAGGAGTAGCAGAAAAAGTTGATAAATACAAAGGGTGCCAAAAAATGTATACACATTTTCACAGTAGATATCTATTTAACATATTTCGAAGTTGGATCGAAAAATAACAGTAATGTGGTGTAGTATGATGTTGTGTAAACAGATGCGACTCACATACATTATGATAGCATTGCTACATGACAGGTATATCAACAATGAACAAATGAAGCCAAGATTATCGTATGGTGTTCTGTAAACAGATGTGATTCACACTGCATTATGCTAGCATTGCTACAACAAAATGATTATCATTTAAACAGCTGAAAGGAATTTTGAAGTGGTATTGGAAAACCGAGAATATGTTTAAAGTTCAAAGAAAATGGAGACATTTGTATAGAACAGAACCACCATTGTGAGTAACAATTGCATGCATTTGAGACTAATTCGAGACTCATTGTTTTTTTTTTTAATTAGGTTTATTTACAGATGCTCAACTCAAGGTGCGAAATGGCCCACAAATTTTGCTCAGAGGCCTCTTTTTTCAGGCTTGAGGTTCTTTATCGTGCCGTAAATGTACGACACAGGACCCACGGCTTTACTTCCCTTCTGAAGGAAGCTATATGTAGGATTTTTACGCTCAAAAAAATCCATCGGTCCTGGTCAGGTTTGAACCCACGATCTTGGGTTTAGAAGGCAAGTATGCTAACCACTATACCACCAGGACTTACAGACTCATGTTACTATATGCAATGTTCACAAGGACAGATCTGGGGGACTTTGCACAGCAACAAACCCCTGCATCCTCGGCTATGATTTGAAACGTTTTGAAACCACAGAAATCTACAAAGCAATGTGCAAGGAGACTGGGATTAGCAGAACCAGCGTAAGTTGTATTAGTAAAACAGCAAAGTTGAAAGTTTCCATCCCAAGACTTTCGCATGCAGTAAATGAATATGACCCTGGTCAGAGAATGCAGTATTGTAAGTGGTTTCTGAACATGGGAAAGAGGATGAGGCCTTCGTATGGAAAGTTGTTTACTAAGAAGAGTATCGACGCCGATAGTGGGCATTTTCAGCAAATGATGTGATTGTAGAAGTCTAAGATGATTAGTGCTCATCATTTTCTGTTTGTGTGAATTCAGTTTTGTTATGTTATCACAGTTTTTTCTTTGCTTGAAGTGTGATACTTTTCTTGGCACCCTCTGTATAAAGAAGAAAGTTATAAGTTCCTAACCAAACACACTGAATAAAAAATTAAATATGGTCAACTCATCAAAGGGCAAAAATATTGGACAGTCTCGAGTTCAGAAATACAAAACAAAAGGAAAATAATGAAATCAAACAACATAATTTTGCAATTTTTATGATGAAATCGCTCAAGAGTAAGTGGAACAAAACTAGTGATATAAAAAAAATTGCAAAATTGTACTAATTTCACTGTGAAAATTCCCTCTATTCCAACAACCGTTCATGTCGATTATTAAAGATAAATGCTGAGCTGGACATCTGCATAGATTTGTATTTATCTAGGATAATCAATGCAAATTTTTCATTATTGAACAAGTATGAATGAATTTCCATGGTGAACAAGTTTGTTTCTGACAAGAATATACACAATGATAGTTTCAAATGTGACCAAAAATCCTTCAATTTAGATCAAATGTTGCCTTTCCTCATGAAGACTCTATATGAATGTACTCAAGTGCTAAACCTAATGATGCCTACTAAGAAACAGCATAGGCAAAGATTATCTCTAATTTTTGCCAGAAACTAAAATGAATGTCATATTAGAACCATAGAGTAAGTGGTAAAACAATGCTGGTTTTTGAGCATCTAGCATCATCTCTTGCAGTTTATCACCAGGATGTAAAAGAATAATGTCTTCTATATGGTTAAATGCAAACCAAACAAACTGGCTGCTTTTCAAAGTAGATTTTGATGATGAGCTCCTTTGTAGATGATAAGTCTTTTGCATACCAGGTCATTTTGTGAAAATTTTCCTGCATTAGGATAATTGTGTATTTCTTTCTCTGCTTGTAGCATTTTAAGACAGATATATTATTTCCTCTCAAAATGATTATAGGTATGACAATTAATCTACAGGATCACAAATAAGCATTGTACAAGAATACACTGTTCTGCATATTATTATTTGCCTGGACAGCCTGAAAAATCTAATTTCTCCATTTTTACATAAACTTTACTATATCATTGACTCAAAGAGAATTAATTCTTTTACAGTGATAAATTTATGAAGTTATCACAGGTGTAAAATTTATCATTTGTAGCATACGATGAATTTACTATGTGAATTTTTATCCAGCAGTTACACTTGAGAACTTTATAAATTATATCATGTCCATTTACAAGATATATAACTTTTCAAAATTCTTCTGCAAAATTGTAAAACATCTGTAAAACATTCTCCTCATGAACAGTAAGGATGCACTCAATTGTTCAATTGTTCAATGCTTAAAAAACAGTACTGCACATTTCTAGTGTAACAGTTATGACAGCATGTGTTTCGGAGTTAACTATAACATTTTTTTTCATATCAAAATTACCATTTTTTGCTGACTGATGTGGTCTTCATAAAGATAAATTGTTATGCTGCTGGAACAATGCATTATCAGCACTCAAAGCAATCCTTTGTTCTCTTAACTAAAGAAAAACTATGCACAATAACTGCTTGAACTAATAAGGATTTGAAATTCCTCCTAATGCAACAGATGTTTAAAATCAATTTACCAACTGGATGTACCAGAGAGACATAAAATGAATATGAATTAAGATGAGCTATCTGCCCTACTCTCATATGCATTTAAGTCTGTAAGACATAAATTGCTGACAGCAGAAGGATAAATGAAGTCATTCAGCAGTATATCATGTTTTAAACAATGAATTTAAAAACTCTCTTAATAAAATTTTTCTTATGTTGATTCTGAGCATCACTGAAAGATGCTACATTTTATGGAAAATATAACACCAGCAAGCAATAAAGTTTTATTTAGTTCCACCAGAATATCATTAACAATATGCAGTAAGACTGCAGAATTTTACAAGCAACATAATGATCTGCCTATTTTTATTTTCCCAATCTATAAGAAAAAATACTTTAACAAGTTTCACACGCAAAAATACTACACTAAAAATATATTAATACTCCCATCAAGCACAGGTAGCTTTATATCTTTCATATTTCAAAGCATACTGTCTCTCACAAGAATTGCCTTCAGCAAAATTTGATAAGAGTTTAACTAAAATAAAATTTTGCAGAAAGTGATATAAACTACCCTCAAGTTGCTTTACTAAAAGTGAACATACGTGAATGTAACTCGGGTGTAGATTGAAGAGATTTTGCACTTCTTGCCTTCTCCCTTCTCAAAGAATTCCCTGAAGAGCACTTTCATCTTCCTTATTTCATCCAATGCCTTTCCCTCTGGAGACTGCACCAGCACCCAAAGGAAAAGTTCTCCAGAATTATTACAAAAAATGTGTATCTTGCGCCAAAATCCTTTGTTGCGTCTGCCAACTTCCCATGTCGATGATGTTACCAACTTCTCAAATACCTGCAAAAAATATTTCCAATTCCCTCTGGTAGGAGGATACGAAAGGGAAAAGCCTGCTCCATTTGCAGTAGCTTCCATTCCCTTAAGTTCTTAAATAAGGGCTATTCTTTTAAGGTTATTACCAGGACCGTTCAAATGTAAACCTGTAGAACATATAAGGACTATCCAGAATGAAGGGGTTTAGTGTCCAGACTTCAACAGAACAGCTATTTGCTCAAATGTTCAGTATGCACTTTGAGACTCACATACGTAACTTGAAGTTTCTATCTGGTATGTGAGAAGTGGTTTCCTTTTCTGTCAAATGTATTACTTCTTCCTCTGCTTCACCAACTGCAGACTATGACCTGAAGACATCTAGTAGGAAGGTATACAAGAATGCTGAAAACAGATACAGTTGCAGAGGGAGGCACAAGCTGTTCATGCTGCATCTGCCAAGTCATCTCTTTTCATCTGCCTTGTAGTGATGAGGAAGCTAACATTCTCTTGATGATCTTCAAGACTTCAGCAATGGAGACAGCAGTGGGAAGCACAGCAGGTTCTGATGATCTGTTTCTTTTGCATGTGTAGAATCCACAAATGCAAACAGTTCCACTGATTTTCCTATTTCTGAACATGCAACCAACACCAGACACAGCAGCATGTGATATCAGGCTGAATCCCTCATGCAGTTTGGCAGCTTGATGTTTAGCAGTAGGGTTAAAAGCTCTAGAATGGAATTCTTGAATTTTCATGTAGTTGAAATAAAGAAATTTATTTATGCAGGAACAGTTGCTATTAACTAGCTGGTATCTGTAGCACAGGTATCAATTGCCAAAGTTGAAAAGCATTCCTGATTCTTTGGATCTCAATAATGAAAACATCAAATATAAAATTTGAGCCGGACTGCTGTAGCTCTGGAAATGCCCAAGAGATGTCATGGATGCTCCGAAGAGATGAGATTTTTGGCTCCTAGTGGTTGATGAAGCGGTGAGTCTCTGGGTCTGCGGTGAAGCTGGAAGTTGCCCTTAACTAGATGAGACCACACAGGAAGAGAAAATGCCTGATGAAATGTCATGTCCTTTTGTAACTGATGAAATTATAGCCTTCTTCTTGTAAATTCCTATACTGCAACGTTGTGCCTCTTCTTTAACCAGGAGTAATTCTGATGCCAGCATTAACACAGCAGGTCTTCTGGAATGGAAGAACATTGTAGAAGGGTCCACTGGATGCAGCCACCATCAAGTTCGCTGTGAACACTCTGCAATACCTGATTGTAGAGCTGCTGAAGCACAATGTCCTCTTTGGCTGCAACACAGCTGACTTCCAAATTCATGTCAAGGTCTCAGCTAGCAAGCAGTCAGTCACATGCTGAAGCAGAGGTGTTTCCTTAGAAGATCTCTGTTGAAAAAGACGAGATGTACCGAAGTGTCTCCTGCAGTTGCCCACACCTTGTATAATGCTTCAGATGAGTTGTTGAAGCTCTGGAGAATGGGATTCTCAGAATGTAGTCCTTAGAAGTATAAGAAGAAATGCATCTGAACAACATTTATCATTAATGAAATTTTAGTTATTAATTTTGATGACAAATAGTTTACAAAAAATGAACAATGGTTTTCATTTGAACGATCCTTGTAAAATTGAAACAAATATTTGTAGTTCTAATAATGAATAGTTGACATCTTGAGTAGTCTTCATCCTCTGGAAAGGACTTACTGTTGTGTCGCTCTGTAATGGAACTTAAAATTCATGATTTAAACACATAAATAAATGTTAAACTGAAATCTTATAGCTTTAAGCTCTAGGGAGTAACTAAATTGATATGAGAGAAAATAATTATATAATGATAAGTATTTGGCAGGGCAAAAGAAAAGAAATGTATTTAATTGCTCATACCATCATGGTGATTTGATCAGTATTACCTCTGGAAAGACCATTTTTAATTTGCAATGTGTATATTTTTCTTTATTGCATAAAAATTGTTCACTATGTATTTTCAGTTTATAACTCATTTTTCATTTGAGAAAACCAAAGGTTATAAAATTATTTAAACTAAGAACTTCAAAGGATATTTTCTCAAAGCTCTAGATGCATTTGGACTATACAAGTGGAGGTGGCAGATATTCACATTTTTCTGTGAGATTTGAGTCCTGGAAGTTCATGTTATTAAAACTCATAATTATTGTAGTTCAGTAATGATATACTTAGAATATTTTGGTGTAGCTTTGTTGCCTTTGCCCTGGGGAAGACTGAATGGTTGATGGGTCATTGCTTAAATGGCTTCATTAGTTAATTTTTTGATGATAGAAATTAATGCAGCTTACACCAGACAGAGATCAAATATATGTGCTAGTTAGCAAGCAGAACCTATGCACCAATGCCATCAGAGTGAAATTATCGGTCCTTATCTTGTAATAGTATGAAGTATAGAATATATGTTTTATTTCCACAAACAAATGATTTCACAATTACCAATGGTGAAATACATAATCAATATGTGACTGCATAAACAAGAAAAAGACATATTGTAAAAATATAATAGCTGGACAAACTGAGTAAGATATTACAAATTGTTGCTTCATGTAGAGAAGTTGTAGGGAATTTTATGGTTTAAGTTATATCAGAAGTAACAAGTGATGGTTTCTTTTTTAAGCATTTCAATATTTAATATTTTGCCAATCTTCAATCGAGAACAAATTTTATCCCCCCCCCAAATAAAGATAGTTTCTAGTGGATAATGCCCTTATGAATACTAAGAACAAAGACAGAATTACCCTGCCTAGCTCAGTAGAAAAGAATGAAGCATGACATGAATGAGACACAAGGATCCAAAGAGTAATTGCCTAAACAGTAATACAATAGAAACAGGATCATGAAGGCTGCAGGGGAAAGAGGAAATTGGTGTAGCCATGAAAAAAACAAGGTGAAATAGTTAACTTTCTTAAACTTCTCTACCAAGGAAGCAATGATAACTCATTTGTCCTTAATTTTTAATGTCTGTGAGGAGGCAGGGTGGTGCCAGTATTAGTTTGTTTCATATTTACTACAAAATTAATTATATTATAATATAATTACTTAGTGTTATATAAATATTGTTAAAAATTATGTCAAAGCAGTGGTAGCCCATGTGCAGTGAAATCCAGCTTGGAAACAGATAGTTAGTGATGGTCCTTGAGATGCATATATCCAGGAACTCCATGTCTAGAGTGCTTAGACATGACCTTGGACTGATGATCCAGTATAACTTGCTCGAGCTAAATGCACCTAAGGCCAATAATGTGACTGAATCTCTCTTACAACTGCAATGCACCCTGTCTAGAATATTGGTAAAGTGATCATCAATGGCCATAAAATAGCACCTGCAGGGCATTTTTGCACTGCTTTGAACAGATGATAATCATTTGGATCCAGTTTGGAGAAAAATGGCAGGTGTATGGGCATCTGGAATTCCAACCCAGCAATGAAGGCAGCAGCTTTTAACAGGGCCACTGCAGTCATATTGCTATCACTTCTTCTGGATAGCAAAATACAAGTTGCAGGAACAGAGCTGTTGATGGTAATAATTGTTTCATTGATGATATCCTCTCATGATGTGGACATGCACTTGCTAACTAAGGATTATGCACACAACAAAGAGAAGTAGCCAGGGAAAGGTGCAAAAGGTGTGCTCTTACAACATCACAGGTGTACCACCTTACAAGTCAGTAAATTACTGTTACCATTGCCATGTTCAGTTTACAGGTACCCCTATACAAACCATAATCCACCAACTTCATGCCCCATTTCAGATACATGAACAAATCTATGCATTTACAATTTTGCACATAAACTGCAAACAGATATAATCTATTACTAAGACAGGGTCCTATTCCACAAAAGTATGGTCTAATAATACATTACAGTACAATTCCTTGTAAAGTATAGTTGTAACTTTCTGTTCCACAAAATAATGTACAACACATTACAGTATTAGTAAAAACTTACAAATGGCATTATATAAGAATAAGATAGAGAAACAGCTGTTTGCCACATACCTTGTCACATACCTTGAATTAGTTTGCATCCATTCCTTAGTAATAAATTCGTATTTTTTAATGTACAGAATGGATGATGATGATGATGATTATTATTATTATTATTAATTATTATTATTATTATTATTATTATTATTATTATTATTATTATTATTACTATATTGGTACAATATTTTTCCTCAGAAATAATGGAATTCAAATATTTCATTATGGATTTTTCAACATTCAAGCACAATATTCCACTCTGAGATTGCATTAGTATATTAACATGCATACAGCTACATTGCAGCATCAATTTCAATCCAGAAACAGCTCAAGAATTAGGCTTCCTGACTCAGACACATTTTCATTAGAAGTAAATATTCTGAAAATTGTGTCAAAACCATTATCATGCTTTCACTAATACTTCACATATTTCAGTCATCTGATTCCCTAAATTATTACAAGCACTAAAAACTGTACTAGTATTTTAAGTTACCCATATTTCTATACTTATTTATACAAGCTACAAGAGCATGACCAATACTAATACTTTCATGGAACAAAACAATGAAAAATCACTTGTAAGCAAGAATCTGTAAAGTGCAATTGTAGAAGAAGCTTTTGTGGAACTGAATTCTATTATTAATTACAAGGTACAAAGTCCATACACTTATAGTAGACTACACTTTTGTGGAGAGGTTGCCACCCTGCATTTACTAATGTATTTGACATATAAATGAATTGTATCTACAGGATGAATCCAAACTCTACCGACAAACCTTCCCAAGTTGTTCAGGTATCTTTTCTGAGTGTTTTGATAGAGTGAACCCATGGTTTCCAATCGCTCATTACTGGATAATTTCATTGTTTTCAATTTGTAATAACCTCAACCACTTTGTATCTGCTTACTTGGAATATGGTTGTTTCCGAACAAAACATAACATCTGAATGCTGCAGAGCATGTTTACATTTCAGTCCGCCACCAATTAATCAACTACTCATCACCTCCCAACAATTGCAATTATTTATTTTTAAGGATAGATAACCAAACATTACAAAAAATGACATGAAAAAATCCAAATTACACTGTTTAAAGTAAATGTTCAAAATGTTGACCACCACGATCATGACAAACTTCACAGCAATGCATTATGGACTGTCGCACATGCTTTAGCATCCCAGGAGATTAACACACATCATCAGCAGCTGCTACAATCCTAGCAACCAAGTCCATATTGTTTCAGCAAGAGTCACGTACACTAGGCTCTTCACATGACCTCAGAAGTAAAATTCCATGGGTGTCAGATCTGGTGAGTCACAAACACTAGGCTCTTCACCCAGAAAAAAAAGTTCATGGATGTCAGATCTTGTGATCGAACTGACCATAGAACAGGACTACCACGAACAATTCATCTGTGCCTGAACTTTCATTTAAGTATTCCCTTACATTCACTGCAAAATGTGCTGGCACCCGATATGCCTGCAAATTATCAGCGGTACTCTTCCAGAAAATGTGGAAGGACATGTAAGAAATTTTTGTAAACTACTCCATTCAGTCTGTCGGGTAGTACATAAGGCCCAGTCACAGAATCGTTAACGATACCAGCCCATACATTCACAGAGAATGCCTGTTGGTAGGCTCAATTCACCACAGCATGTGGATTTTCATACTTCCAGATATGGCTATTCCGAACATGCCTTTTGTAATAAACATTGTCTCGTCTGTGTACAATATCATAGCAGGAAAATGTTGGTTTTTGCACATCGTTCTAAAAACCAATGTTGAACTGTACTCAATGTTGCAATGCCTGGACCCTCTGTGGATGATAATATGGGTGCAATTGTTGCTTGCTTATGTAAGATCCTCAAAACAGTCACTTGGCTTACATTCACCTCTTGTGCAACACGACGACTTCTGCTTGCACAGTTGTCACAACTGCATTTAAAACACCCACCTCGAGATCGGACATTCTGACATTCCTCTCACAGTCAATATCTCACACACTTACAGTGAAAGACCCGGTTTCCCACAGTTGCCTTTGTACAGCTGCAAATGTGATGTGATGAGGTTACTGTTGCTGCGGGAACAGCTCTGCATAGCATTGTTGTGCCACTTATCCATTGTATTGAGTGCAACAACAAACGAGGTGCTTATTGGCTAATTCTGCATAAGTAAAGTTATCCATACTGTATCACTAGTAATGTACTGCACGAAACAAAAGCTGTGATGGAACTGAGCAAGAGTTCAAGCCTGGTGGCAGAACGCACTGAAAACATGCCCTATTATACTCTATTACAGTAGTGAAAGGTTGTGTTTTGTTTGGAAACAATCATATTCCGAGTAAACAGATACAAAAGTAGTTGAGTTAAACAAAACGAAAGCAATGAAATTATCCATATTTAGCCACCAGAGACCATGTGCTTTTATATCAATACACTCAGAAAACATCCCTGAACTACTTGTGAAAGTTTGTCGGTGGAGTTCAGCTTCAACCTGTATAATACTAAAAAAGTGATAGAGAGGAGGAAGAATTAAGAGAGTACACACCTTCTAACACAACCACTCATGTTAAACACTATAACATTTAACTATGCCAATTCTCCTATCTTATGTGCTTCTTCCATTCCTAGAACTTATATATAATTGGTATTATAATTACTTTGTTTTAGCTCTTTCTTTGTTGTCCAATTATTCTCCAAAAGATTTTTCTATGTATAAACTTTTTAATATCAACATTAAAACTATTAAATTATTTTTATTCTTTTATACTATAATATTGATTATTCAATTTAGAATGAGATAAATCCAAATTATGTATCACTTCATGCTCAGCTTTCTCTATAGTTTCTAAGCACAGTTTTAATGTTATATACAATTACAAGATTTGAGCAGGGTAAAATTCATTACAAATTGAAGATTCTTTGTCTCCTAACGATCTTAAAAGCATTACAAACTCATGCCTTAGATTTAAAATCCTGTTCTTAGTAAACCAATCTTTAAGAAAAGAGGCCAACTTGTGTTTTTTTTTTTTTGGAATGGTGTTTAATGCCTGTTTTTACTACTGAACCATCACAGGCAGTGGACACGAGATGAAATGATATTTTTGGAAAGGATTGTTTTAATAAAGGAAACATTCCAAGCCTAAGTTTAGGGTGCCTTCCCATTTTGCCTTTATTAGGACTGAGGAAAACCATGATGGTCCTGGCAGGATTCCAGCTAAGTCTGCGCCTTATGGACCTCAGCCACCCGTGGCATTAGGTGAACTTCTATACAATAGAAAATGGAAATGGATAAAGCTGAATGTATACGTCCCAACCTCTTGTTCTTCTTGTTCTGATTTGATAATACTAATTCCCTTATTTGCTACCACATTGCTGACAATATTTTCTTCTGCTGTAATGCCAACATTTTCAGATGCTAAATATAAAATTGTAAGTTCTTAAAATCTTGATTTACATTGTAATCAAATACAAAGGGAGACTACACAAATCTTTTTACATAGAAAATAAAACTTGTCCACTTTTGCCATAACATATCTCAGATTTGTTACACTGTTTACTGTGCATGCATGCCTAAGAGTTGGTACTGCTGTGGCAACGTAATCAAAGTTTAACCTTGACCATGTTATTTTCCTTGCTGCTGTGACAGTATAAATGTAGCTGCTGTGCCAACAATGTGCACCAAGAAGGAACAAAAAGCGGTTTTATCCGATTTTTCTGGTCTGGTGGGTTGGGGGCTAAAATTCATCAGAGGCTTTCATCAACACAATACAGGGGCAGCACTTTACCTATAGAAAAGTGTAATCCAGAAGTTTAAAAGTGGCTTGACAAGCATGATGTACAAAGGGGGAGTAGGACATCTGTCAACTCCACCAGTGAGGAGAAGATACAGCAAGTTTGGGTGAGCCAGAATCCAAACACCAGAGTAAGAAGTGGAAACATCCAGGATTGCCAATGAAGAAAAAATTCAAGACTTAATCTTCTGCAGGAAAGAAGATGCTAACAGTTTTTGGGGCTCAAAAAGGAGTCTACATTGGAAGACAACCTGGACAAGGAGAGTATATTCAACAGTGCAAGATACAGTGATTTGCTGACTAACAATCTGAAGGCAGCAATTAACACCCAATAATGAAGAAATTGTTGTTGCATGACAATGCAACACTATACTGGCTAGCCAGACTATTGAAATTTCTAACCGTTTGGGTTTTGAGTTGCTGGAACATCCTGCCTAAAGCCCACATCTCACCCCTTCTGACTGCTTAAAAATGCTTTATAAGGTTATCAATTTTCTACAGAAGAATAAAAGAGAGAAAGGGTGCACAAATGATTGTATGACTAACTGAAAACCTTCTTCTTGGAGGGAATACACAGTCTTCTGGACCACTGGACCAATGAAAAGGAAGGAGACTATGTGGGAAAATGATTCATTTGTTTTATCCTGCTTTTGTGTAATAAACTTGAAAAACAAAAAGTGCATACACTTTTTGACTTTTCCTCATAAAATTTGTTAAGAAATATGAAAGGCACTCAGTAGCTACAGATCAGGTTACACTGCTGCTTCCAATATGCAGCAGGTGTTAGGGAACTCTATACTAAAAAATGTGAAAGGTAATTGTGGAACAATGGTAATATTAGCAATAGTTCAGCTGCAATACTTAACAGGGAAATAATGTTTTATGACTCCAGCTCTAAAATCCCAAACTCAAAAAGATAGTAAGATAAAAAAAATAGAAAGAAATGATTATAACAATGTACTGCAGCTTTTCATATAAAAAAATGCAGAATTCTGTCGAACTTAGATCCCACACAAACTAATGTACAAACAACATTATGAAAAGCACTTTTGTAGATAGCAGCATGAATGTAACAAAGAAATCAGGAAACTAGTACACTAACCTTTAATCATTTAAATAGTGCTTTGGTTCTAAGATTTCAGATATAAGTCTATAAGCCAAATGCTCTTAGATAAAATCTCAATACTTAGTTCACCAATAAATAGCATTAGCCAACAGCCATTTCCTCACAGCATGTTAAGATAGCAATATCATATTCCATGTATTTTTTAGGGAAATTATTCTGCTAGTTTGAAAGATTATGAAATAGATGCACAAAATGGATGCTACTTGTTTTATCTCTGTCTCCTTCATCTCTAATTTTACCCTTAAGCTTAATGTGTATTGAATATCTTTAAGACAAGCATAGATGTGGCTAATTTTCTTCTCTGTCACCCCAATACGGAGATCTAGGGATTTCATTTTTTGGAAGTTAAGCATAAATATGGTGTTACCTTTCACTGCAGCACAATAATAATAAAAAGCTTTAGGTAAAAATAAAAAACATCATAACTGACTTACATCAGCAGCTTCCAAAATGCTGGGATGGTAAAACTCTTTCCCTAGCCAGTTTTTTTGCACTTTACCATCTTCTGCAAATCTGCCTAAAATAGGCTTTCCTGTATCTTCATCTATATCTGAAATGTTAACAGCATTGTTATTGCAAAGAAAATTAAGTGTAACTGGCCCAGCATTTTTGAACTACAACACAATGTTAATATCAAGCTCTGTATTGCTTATGGTAATTTACCTATTTTCAAATAAATAATATGTCTATGGCAAATACAGTGAGGTACATTTAAAATTGTCCGTTCACTTACTTATGTCACCTCTTCCCCTGTCATTGCTGGCATCTGGCACCATGAACTCAATGGTGTCACAACACTTTACCTTTTTAAATCTTGGTACTACAAATAAAATATAACAATTCTGTACTAATCCTTCTTACAGGAAATGCTGGAAGTATTGCCCTTTTTGTTTGCGCATACAAACTACACCTTCTTAAGAAACTACTATGTACACTTGTCATTCTTGTACACTAATAAACCTAATTAGGTCCATTTTCCTTCCAGCATACCGACATGGGTGGCCAAGGTCGTTATGGCATGGGCTTGTGAGTGGGAGGTCTGGGTTCAAATACTGCCAGGACCGTCCTCCTTCCAGGTTTTCCTCAGTCCTCATTAATGGCAAATGCCGGGGAGGTACCTTAAACTTAGGCTTGGAACGATTCCTTCCTTAAAAATAAATCCTTTCCCAATATATCATTTCATCTCATATATCATTAGTGTCCATCGCCTATGGTGCCTCTGTAGCAAAAACAGGCGTTAAACACTATTCATTCATTCCTTCCAGCATCTTCTATGGTGAGTAGAGAATTAATTTATTTTAATTGTAGTATACTAAAAAGATTAAGCATGTATCATTAGTTTGCAGTGCCAGATGCAGACAACGGAGGGTGCACCATTAGGCAATAGACTTACAAAGGATGGTTTTAAATGAGCCTCATTGAATTATAAATATCTGCAAACAAACAGATAATGCATCTGTCTGCATTAAGAAACCCCTAAAAAATTAAAGCAATTTACAGAAATTACTTAACTGAAAGAAAAAAAAAATTATGACATTGATAACTTGATAGGCATGTTTTGCAATATTTTGTTGAAAGACTTCTGTACTGCAGCATTCTTGGACCCATTTTCACATTCTACTAATTCTGGCCAATTTGGATGTTTTCCCTAAATTTTTAAAGAATTTCACAGCAAGCCATGTGTTATTTTATTTTTTTGTCTGTGATAATCTGTGACTTTCAATTTCAATGCTCTCAATGCTCTTCCACATACAGTAAAACCTCAATCCATTGTTCGGTTTATGTAGTCCCAGACATAATTTCATTATAAACAATAGAAAAAAAACCAGCATTGATTGTTCTGCAAAGTATCGTTTTCCCACATTGATCAAACATATTTTTTGTTTTATAGAACTTATATACTCGATTATCATTTTCTTAATCACGAACCATTGACAAATTGCAACATATATGGTGTAATGTTATTGAAGCCTACTGTGGCAAGGTGCATATTTTTTACTAACATTTTAAGCGGCAAGGTATCACTAAACAGAGCAAACAAAATTTGTATTGTGGCGGTATGTGTTTGCATTGAAGAAGCACAAAAAGAAACTCAGAAGTACAAGACAAATAACAACCAAAGCTGCAAATAAACTCTTGTAGCAAGGAATCTAATTTTCATTGTACATCATAAGGTCTTGCACTATGCATGTGGCGCATAAAGCTAAGGTTTCATTGTTATCGAAGTCATGGCATGCCTCATGAAGTATGTAAGGACACTTGATTAAAGACCTAAAAGGTTATTTTAGACCATGGAATTTCTGATGGGGTGGATACAACCCTCAATATTTTGATATTAAAATATTATAGCACATTTCTACTTTCTAGAGACTCTTTTTCATTTTAGGCAATCCCCCCCAGTTTTAACATGTAAGAGATGCCCATATTTTAGACCCTCTCCCGGATTCATCATTTTTCTGAATTTATTGATTTTTGTTTGCTTACCTCTTGGGAAACAATGCATCAAGATTTCACTGCATGTTATTCCCTGAAATTTACATTTATTGTAGTACAACAATCTCAACCTGTATCTGAAATAAGGACTAAAATCCCACTAGAACTTTTCAAAAAATATACCAGAAATCTATGGATGTGGCAGGACATTTCCTGTCATAAGATAGGTGATTGTCATTGTAAATGTAGTTGAAATTGTGAGAACTTGAATCAATTGCACACATATAACTTCTCTGTGGATTCACGGCCTAACTGCTAACTCATCAGCTGTTGTAAAACAGGCAACAAAACCATGAAAAGACCCAGAATTTACAACCATTTGTTCGGCATTTGAAATGAAATAGTTTTCTTCATTCTGTCCGCCCATTTGCTTTTTCCAGCTATAAAACTAGAAGGAAAATTACTTAAATAAATAATAGTACAAAAAAGTGCTATTGTATTTCTTCTAATACATTTGAGCCTGGTTTGAATCTGCAGGAGATTGATACAGCTTCTAAAATGTGTTTGTTGCCACATCAATTTCAATTATGAGTATTTTAAAGAACTTTTCTTCTAATAATAAGAAGGTATAAGATAGAAAAATAATATGCAACACAATAAAAGAAGGAGTATCAATCATAATATCTAATCTATTTTTCTATATCTATTATGTATTTATGGCATTTATAATCTGCCTTTCAAAATAACCTTAAATTTGGACATATTAGAAATAAATAATAAAACAATAATAGCTGGTGACCTAAATGGACATTCACCTAGCTGAGGATATGGCACTGAACCAAACAGGTAACATAATAGAGGAATTTTTAGACTACACATAATTATAATCTTTAAGCAAGATTATCAAAACATATTCCTTTACTATACAGGCCAACAAACTAACCCAGACATAGTTATAGTCCCTATTAACATAAAAGAGAAAACAAAATGATAGTAACTACAGATGGAGAAAGTGGGCACAGAGCAAAAATAATAGAAACAATTTTCAAAAAAGAAATCAGATAACCAGTAAAACCCAGTCCAATATTAAATAGTTGGAATTTATTTCAAAAAAACATTCATTCTCTGTTTAAAGGTTCACTAGATGAAAAAAAGAATTTCCTAAAGAAGATAGCAGAAAATCTAATTAATTTCAGTGTAATAATAATAATAATAATAATAATAATAATAATAATAATAATAATAATAATAATAATAATAATAATAATAATAATAATAATTGCAGCCAAAATACCCATCTCTGCAGGACATATCAACATATTTTGGAACTAGAGAAAAGGCTGAAAAAATTGGAAATAATGCAGATGTTCACATCTGATGAAAAATGGCTGCCAATCTAAGAACAAATAATAATAAACACTAAAAGAAACATATTCACAAATTTCCTACAAGACCTCGAATACAGAAGTCATTATGGTAAATTATTCAAGTATATCAATAATTCTGAGTGGAAAATACAATCACAAAGACTCAACACCCATTAAAATGAGCAGGAAAGAAACTAATGGAAACACACACATATGATTAATGCCTTTACTGCATATTATAAGAAAATTAGCTCCACAGACCTTACAGCTAATGGCAAAACTAATTATTGAGGAAGACAATATACAATAACCACTGTAGAGCAAAATTTAAACACATTTTCCATTGAATCACAACTTACAGGAGCTCAATCTAGCATTAAAGAAAAAGAAAAGAAGAAGAAAAAAAGACCAGATAAAATATGTCCCGAGCTTTTAAAGCACCTAGGAAATAGCAATATTATTTCCACTACATCTGTTTAACAAAATATGCCAAAGAACTCTTATAGTCCCCCCCCCTTTTTTTTTTACATATTATTGTTTTCCTCAATTTACTCATTCATTCCTTATTTGACTTTTAAATGCCATTTTATGAAAATCTTCCCTCAATCTGGAAAAAAAGCCATGTAGTACCCACCAGAGAAAACAAGAGGAAATGTCAAATTATAAACCAATTTCCCTAACCCAGCAATAGCTAAAACCATGGAAAGAATAGTAATAACAAGACTCCATTACCCTCTAAGTGGAAGTATACATGTGCAGGAGTACCTCAATGGACAACATTTAATTCAATACTTTTGAATATTTATATAAATAGCTTACCAGCAACTGTCCAATTAAGAAATGATACCAAAGTATATTCTGTCCATTAAAAGATTAAAGTAGACATAAACAAAACACATGAGCTTTGATCGCACCTCCCCTTCATGATTTTTGTGATATTTCTGCCCTCTAAATATTCCCTTAAAAAATACAATTTAGGTCTGAAAGCTCACTTTGTTTTCGCTAAAAGATAAAATATTGCAAACTAAGCAGAGGTCAACTATAAAAAAAATATAATTTATTGCATTTCTAACTAGAATAATTAATATGGCGTGCACAACTGGGATTCCCTTGTAACTAAGAGAGGGGATATCTCAAGAAGGAACACTCAATATGAAAGTGTATTGAAACGGCAGAACAAGAAAGTGTATTGAAACATAGGCACGGTAAACTGCTACGAAGTGGTGAAAAGATTATAATACTGAATATGTTTAACAAGTTCAATGAGAAGTATCCAGAACTTGCTATCAATGAAGTGGCATATCAATTACAAGCATTTATAGTGCACGTAAGGAAAAGTCCATAGCTGATGAAGTTATGACTCCCAGCAAGAAGAGACAGCGCACCAGGCAAATGCTGAATGTTGTATGAGACTATTTTGTGAGGTCAGCAATCCACCTTGAGGTTCACCAGTTCTTTGCTAATAATTGATCAACCTTAAACAGTGTTGTTGGCAGTTTTAACTTTAATCTTGACCTTAAAGATTTAAAACTCTCTTTTCCCCTATAAGCTGCTGCTAGAAATTGATTTCAAACAGAAAATCAAAAAGTTGTTGCGGACAGAGCTGACATTTTATGACAAAGAGATTTTCTCTCTTAAGCCATGTGTTGCCACCCGGCTACCCATTGGCGTACATTTTGTTGAATATTTTTTTTTTCCAAAAAAGACTGGCCAAAACTTTCTCGAATCCCCATGATTTGACCCCGATTCTCTATTGAAATTTTCCTTCTACGTATTTAAATTTTTTTTTAAATTAAAAAAAATTTTCATTTGAAAAAAAAATGCATGAGCCAGCCGGGTACCCCAATAGAAAAAGCATGATTTTCAAAAAAGTTTGTTGTAAAAATATGAGTAAATATGGATTAATATATAAATAACAATATATATTTATTTCAAATTGTTTATTTATTGAATGCATTGTATATATATAATAATAATAATAATAATAATAATAATAATAATAATAATAATTGCAGCCAAAATACCCATCTCTGCAGGACATATCAACATATTTTGGAACTAGAGAAAAGGCTGAAAAAATTGGAAATAATGCAGATGTTCACATCTGATGAAAAATGGCTGCCAATCTAAGAACAAATAATAATAAACACTAAAAGAAACATATTCACAAATTTCCTACAAGACCTCGAATACAGAAGTCATTATGGTAAATTATTCAAGTATATCAATAATTCTGAGTGGAAAATACAATCACAAAGACTCAACACCCATTAAAATGAGCAGGAAAGAAACTAATGGAAACACACACATATGGTTAATGCCTTTACTGCATATTATAAGAAAATTAGCTCCACAGACCTTACAGCTAATGGCAAAACTAATTATTGAGGAAGACAATATACAATAACCACTGTAGAGCAAAATTTAAACACATTTTCCATTGAATCACAACTTACAGGAGCTCAATCTAGCATTAAAGAAAAAGAAAAGAAGAAGAAAAAAAGACCAGATAAAATATGTCCCGAGCTTTTAAAGCACCTAGGAAATAGCAATATTATTTCCACTACATCTGTTTAACAAAATATGCCAAAGAACTCTTATAGTCCCCCCCCCTTTTTTTTTTACATATTATTGTTTTCCTCAATTTACTCATTCATTCCTTATTTGACTTTTAAATGCCATTTTATGAAAATCTTCCCTCAATCTGGAAAAAAAGCCATGTAGTACCCACCAGAGAAAACAAGAGGAAATGTCAAATTATAAACCAATTTCCCTAACCCAGCAATAGCTAAAACCATGGAAAGAATAGTAATAACAAGACTCCATTACCCTCTAAGTGGAAGTATACATGTGCAGGAGTACCTCAATGGACAACATTTAATTCAATACTTTTGAATATTTATATAAATAGCTTACCAGCAACTGTCCAATTAAGAAATGATACCAAAGTATATTCTGTCCATTAAAAGATTAAAGTAGACATAAACAAAACACATGAGCTTTGATCGCACCTCCCCTTCATGATTTTTGTGATATTTCTGCCCTCTAAATATTCCCTTAAAAAATACAATTTAGGTCTGAAAGCTCACTTTGTTTTCGCTAAAAGATAAAATATTGCAAACTAAGCAGAGGTCAACTATAAAAAAAATATAATTTATTGCATTTCTAACTAGAATAATTAATATGGCGTGCACAACTGGGATTCCCTTGTAACTAAGAGAGGGGATATCTCAAGAAGGAACACTCAGTATGAAAGTGTATTGAAACGGCAGAACAAGAAAGTGTATTGAAACATAGGCACGGTAAACTGCTACGAAGTGGTGAAAAGATTATAATACTGAATATGTTTAACAAGTTCAATGAGAAGTATCCAGAACTTGCTATCAATGAAGTGGCATATCAATTACAAGCATTTATAGTGCACGTAAGGAAAAGTCCATAGCTGATGAAGTTATGACTCCCAGCAAGAAGAGACAGCGCACCAGGCAAATGCTGAATGTTGTATGAGACTATTTTGTGAGGTCAGCAATCCACCTTGAGGTTCACCAGTTCTTTGCTAATAATTGATCAACCTTAAACAGTGTTGTTGGCAGTTTTATCTTTAATCTTGACCTTAAAGATTTAAAACTCTCTTTTCCCCTATAAGCTGCTGCTAGAAATTGATTTCAAACAGAAAATCAAAAAGTTGTTGCGGACAGAGCTGACATTTTATGACAAAGAGATTTTCTCTCTTAAGCCATGTGTTGCCACCCGGCTACCCATTGGCATACATTTTGTTGAATATTTTTTTTTTCCAAAAAAGACTGGCCAAAACTTTCTCGAATCCCCATGATTTGACCCTGATTCTCTATTGAAATTTTCCTTCTACGTATTTAAATTTTTTTTTAAATTAAAAAAAATTTTCATTTGAAAAAAAAAATGCATGAGCCAGCCGGGTACCCCAATAGAAAAAGCATGATTTTCAAAAAAGTTTGTTGTAAAAATATGAGTAAATATGGATTAATATATAAATAACAATACATATTTATTTCAAATTGTTTATTTATTGAATGCATTGTATATATAATAATAATAATAATAATAATAATAATAATAATAACTATTACATTTTGCACTGTGATTGTTGGACAAAAATCATGGAGTTTTCATTTTTTGCACAGTAATATACAAATACTCTATGAAAAATTACAAAAAAAATTAAATTTCAGTCTTTTACATAAATATATTAGAAATCATTACAAATTAAACATTTTGTGATTTTTGCTGTGTGCTGATCACAAACGGGCTTATTACAGTCAACCTAAGACTTCCTTGTCTTTCTTCTCTTTGGAATAGGCTGCTCATTGCAAAAGTAGCATGATCCAACTGCAACTTTTCTACCATTAGCATCTCTTTAATCTTTCAATTAGCACTTCTGTTACTGACATTTCATAGTAACTTTCGATTGCGATTTTCGTTGGATGATTTCGCATGACTTGCTGGTTAGAAAATCACTCTTCTATCATTGGCAAGGTTAGTTCTTCTGAGAGCTGGCATAGAAAAAGTCTGCGTCTGTTAGTTTTTTTTGCAAGCATATCATTATTTTTATAGTAAGTAACATATGCAGTAACACCGGTGATATCCAAAATATTGTAAAAAAACTAGCGGCCATCTGCATGTTAGCCATTGGGTGGAATATCTCATGCACATTTCATCCATAGTATCAACGCCAACTTTGGTTTTGTTGTAAAATAAAATCATTTCCGGTTTCTGGTGAGATGCATCAGAGATCGTAGCATCATTGTACATCGTACTGAGAAGAATTACTGCTTTGTTTTTCTTCGGAACATACGAACAGATGGAACCTTCTCGTGAAATCCCAAAAGCGTTGACAATACCGGTCTAGAATTCCAGGATTTCTTGAGGAATGTATTTTTTTTTTTTTTTCAAAGTACCGTCAGTGAGCTTCTATGACAAAAGACACTGCCAATGATAAGGTCGTGAAAAATCTGTTCATGCTTATGTTCTGACCAGATGCTTTAGCAATGGCAGAATTCCGAGCGTTGCGAAACCAACCCTTGTCTTCACTGTCCGAAGTGTCAACACATTCCTCATCTTCTTCGTCAAGTAATCTCTTCAAGTACACAACTTTTTCAGCATCACTCAATCTCAAAATTCAGCTCTCGACAATTCCTCCATCTTTCTTCTAGAAGCTTTCTGCTTCTGTTTTCCACAAATATAATGCACAAGTTCTATTCACACTTCACTAAATAATATTGGAGTAAACCAGAAAATAAAAACAGTGGATATAACACGTGCACATATACCAAACTATTCAAACTCTCTCAGCAGTGACTGCATGTCTTGCTTCTTCGAGTGAAAGATAGAAACGGAGCTATATGGTTTTACTGCTCCAAATATATAGGTATGTTTGTGTCTATGTGTTTTAAAAGTGTTCTTGAATATTCTTCAGGTCTAAAAGAACAAAAATATGCAACCTTCTGCTTCCCTTTCATGTTCAACACCTGTTCCTTTCCAGAAACGAGAAATTTACGATGCAGCTGCGCACGTTTTATACCTGCTTTAGGATTCCCAAGGTCACTGTACATAATTTAATTGTTATATTCAGGCAAGAATACCTTCTTAGAATATGAATAATTAAATATTGATCGAATGTATATAATTATTTTTAGTTACAAAAAACTTTTACCAATAATTTCGTAGGCGGGATACCCGGGTGGCAGATGCTGTGAGTTTTTTTGGGCGGCAACACAAGGGTTAAATAAAAGAACTCCATAAAACATGAAAGGTATACTATTTAGACGAGACCTGGGTTCATGAGGGACACACAAAAAGCAAAGAAAGCATGGACTGACACCACCATAAATCAAACAAGCAGGCTGATACGTTAGTAACAATTAATTCTATGCCTTGTGTGCTGCATGTTATTTTATAGATTAGATAAAAAAAAATATGGTTTTTGAGTGGTGAAAAATGCTTATTATACTTAAAAAATCTTTTGTTCTGTCCCCATTCTGCCATTGCGAATGCTGTGGCTGCAGAGTGACACAAATCAGTTATTTGTTTACCTAAACTTCATTCTTCTACTGGACATACATTAGGAATTTATGCAATGATATAATTTATATGGATATAAAAATCATAATCAAAAGCCAATAGAAAACAAAATCAACTTGGTGCTAAACCACTTGGTAAATGGGCTGATGAAAATGCAATGACCACTAACACCGAAAACAGTTTACCAAATACTTTCATTTAAACACAAGACAGATCTATATGTATAAAATCAGTGGAAATGAAATAAACAGAAGTGACTGTACCAAATATAAGTCTAGATAATGGGCTATCACTAAATCAGCATATGAAAAAGCAAATTCAAAAAAACATTTAAAAAAACTGCATTCTAAAATGCTTGCAGTAAATGGGAGCAATATGCATAAATAAAACATACAAATCTTACTTCAGAGCAATCCTTAAGTTCGAGGTGAAATTATATCAACCATAAGCAAATGCAACAAATCAAAGACAGAATCTTATCAAAACAAAATGATGTACCACTGGAGCAATGAAAACAACACTCATTCTTGCACTCCTTACAGAAATAAACAGTACCCCTTTTGAAGTCAATCATAATTTTAAACCATCAAACTTCATGAAAAACTTTCCAATGATAAATAAAAAAATCCTAGGTTTCATAAAGATAACCATATATAAAATTAAACTTAAGATCCAGATTGTTTTAAAACAAAGGTGGAAGAGTCATTAAGAAACCGTCAGAGAAAACATAATACATAAAAAAAATCCTTGGTATCATAAAGATAACCAAACATGAAATTAAACTTACGACCCAAATTGTTTTAAAACAAAGGTGGAAGAGTCATTAAGAAACCATCACAGAAAACACAAAATTAACTAAATATGGCCACCTATCAACAATACAGACTACATAGAGCTGAAAATACATACCTCATTTATAAAAGAAGTCTCCAAAGAACATGATATATTAGATCAATTGGCCACCTATCTATCAACAATACAGACTACATACAGCTGAAAATACATATTTCATTGATAAAAGAAGTCTCCAAAGAACATGATATACTAGATCAACTTTTACAACTTTCACTTGAAATAAATTTGCATTATTCTCAAGATAGTGGTTCCAAATTTATAGAGATGATTCAGCAGCAGACTCCAGATAAAATGCAGGTGCCAATATTATTTATATTGAAGTATTCTCACAATACCTAGCATTACCCAAGAACCTACTAACTGAGGCAGAAACAGTTGCAATTGCTACAACTCTAAAACATATACTATAGATATACTTATAAACTCAATTTAATATAGATGCCATAATTACCAAATTAGACCAAATTACCAAATCTAACACCTTATATGAAATTGCCATATTTACCTGAATATAAGACCTTTCCCCCCCAAATTTTCAAATAGATACATTGCATATTATTTGGCTGCTTGTCTGGTAAAATATATCTGATGTAAAAATGGGCGCATATGCAGTTGAAAATAAAATTATGATAGCCAATACAAATACTATAACATGTAGCCTCAACAATGACTTTAATTAAAATGCAATTACAAGTTGCTTTCTAGTCATTAGTAGAAATTCAGTAAAGGCAGCAGCAGTACAGTGTAAAGAACCTTCTAAACATTCACCAGTACTGTGATCTAAAATGAATACAAATAATTATGATTCCTCAGAGTACCAACTTAATACCATGCTGGCAAGCTGACAGTGCAACCATGCTGATGATGAAGACAACAGTCTTGGAAACATGCCCAAGTGGAACAATATTGGTGAAATTTGAGCGATTTCCTCATAAATAATTTGTTAAATCATGATTCCATCTAAAGAAGTGTTCTACATGCTACAGAGTACCAACTTAATACCATGCTGGCAAGCTGACAGTGCAACCATGCTGATGATGAAGACAACAGTCTTGGAAACATGTCCAAGTGGAACAATATTGGTGAAATTTGAGCGATTTCCTCATAAATAATTTGTTAAATCATGATTCCATCTAAAGAAGTGTTCTACATGCTCGCATGTTTCCAACATGTTCTCATAGATGCTATGATGCAAATTTTAAAATAATGATTATAAAGGAAGCAGAGACCAAAAACAACTGTGCGGCAGGAAGAAAATTTGGTGACTCGGAAGATAACATTTATAAGTAATGTTAAATGAAAGAGAAGTTAAAGAACACCAATTCATTATACAAATCTTTCAGCAGACTTAACAAGGGAAAGTTTCATGGTTTGGTGCAGCAAATTATTCAGTATGTGCGAAAGAAACTAAATGAAGGCTTGCAGGATATTATACAATTATACAAATGAAGGCTGTTGAGTGTAGTGGCAACTTCCTCAAACAGGCAGTGCAACCTTCAAAGAGTATGGAGCTGGTGTGTGAGAGTGATGAAGAAAGCAGGGCTTTCATTACAGAGTAGAACAAAATCCTCCTGCAGCACATGCTGAAAACTTGCATTTCAGCATCATATCATAAAACTTAGAAAAGAACATAACTTTTTGCTCAATTAGCTTGGTAATGCAGATCAGAGGCCCATCTATTTTGAAACGTTGCCCAAATGACAGTTGACAGTCGGAAGCTACCTTCTTATGTGATACTGCAAAGAAAAACCATGTTAAAATAGAAGCTGTCTGTTATCCTTGTCCTCAGATGCCAGGAAAAAGGATGGATAACTTGATGCTAGATTAACTGAATGTTTAAAATAAATTATTGATGAGGAATTCATTTAAAGGTCACTAGTTTAGTTTCACTTACTTGGACATGTTTTGAAGGCTGTTGCCTTAATCATCACCATGGGTGGAACTGTGCTGAAAATGAAGGCAACAGCCTTTGAAACATTCCAAGTAAGTGGAACAAAACTAGTGAAATTTGATTGAATTCCTCATAAATAATTTGTTACATTATAATATATTTCACTGTGAAAATTCCTGCTATTTAAATCTGATTGAAAGTTATTTGGAATCGAAGACCAGGATCATTTCTTAATAAGAGGAGCAAGATGATGCTGGATTCTTTTAGGGGACACAACATTAAAGTAAAGAATCTCATCTCAAAACTCAGCTCAAACCTGGTTATAATTCCTGCTAGCATGACATCACATTCTAAGTAATGGATGTTGTCATGAACAAGCCCCTCAAGGATAATCTACGGCAGGTCTTCTTCATGCCCTCACTCCAGGTGGGAAACTGAAAAAGCCATCAAAAACTGTTCTGGAGGAATCGATATTTACAGCTTGGAGGATCTCCAATGAATCTAATGTAAATGGGTTCAAAAAGTGCTGCATATTCAATGCCATGGATATGACTGAAGAAGACAACTTGTGGGAAGAGGGTCCTGATGAAGAAAGCAGTAGAACTATTGAAGACAGTAGTGATGATTGTAGTGACAACGAAGATAGTGCTGGCATGGAATAATCTGAAAAGTGAATAAAGAAAATTCTTAGAAAGTCTCCTCAAGATAGGGGGTTGTCTTATATTTGGCTGAATATGATAGATATATGTACAAATCAAGCAAGGAAATAACCTTACAATAGATCTCTTCATATGGTGGTATGTATGGCGTTGAAAAGGCTGACTATTAGCAAAAAAAGGATAAATAATAAAACAGTAACCCATACAATACATAATAGAAAGAAACCTCAAAGAACTTAAATGTGGAATTAACCTTGAAACACAAATCCAAATAAAAGAAAAAATTATTAGGAAAACCTATGAAAACATTACAGCATTCTGTAGAGCATCTTATACAAAAACAGAAAAAAATACAGCAATCTTTATGTTAGATTAGAAATGGCTGTGATTGTTTTAATGACTGCTTATGTAGAACAGGTACCAACTAAAGAGACAATAAGGACCACCTTCTTCACTACAGAAACTAAATCGAGACATAGAAGAAAATTTGTTATTTTTGTACTAGGAATCTAGAAGAAAAATGACCTAGCCAAGTTCCTATTTGATAACAAAAACAAAACATATCTATTATGCTCAAGACAGAGCAGGAGACAGCCACAAACCCACATAGTAAGCATTCTAAATAAGCTTAACATTACAATCAAAAAGCATTGTGAAAAAATAGAAAAAAATACAAGTTAAACTGCCTCAATTATAAAGCTCATTAGTCTAAATTTGACATGAATTACCAAATAAACTTATAACAAATAACTAAAAAATAACAAACTTACCAATCAAGAAGTTGCATTTGCAATATGAACCTTCCCTTGGTACACATTGCTTTAATTTATCCAACTTGCATATAATACCATTATACCTCTTTATTCTCTCTGAAATCAGTGATTTTAATGGTGACAAATACGAATTCAATCTGTCTCCTAAAGTTAAAACCTTTAAGCGGGCATCTTTTTCTTTATACTTCACCTATGAACAAGATTACTAATATGAAACTTGCTAAAGCAAAACACACATTTCACAATAAAAAATCTGCACAATAAAAAGATATGAATAAAGGTTTCCTTCATCATGCACTTTACTCTTATAAAAATCATTTTAAAATTTATTTCTCCTTACAGTTTACCCTTTGATTAGCTCTTATAACCTTCCCCCCCTAAATATTATTGCTTTCCCCATATACTAATTTCATTTCATATTTGACTTTTAAAAGGCATTTCGTAAAAATCTTTTGTGTGTATAGGATGTTCAAGAACAACAATGAAATATTTTCACTGTATAAAAAGGGTCTTAGACAAGTAATTTAAGATAGAGAACCTAAAATCACAGATTAAAATGTCGAAGTCACCAGCTATTGAAGCAATTTCAATTTGGTGTTCAGAAATTCATACTAAAGCTAAATAGCATTAAATTTTATACTAGAATAGCTTTGCACCTACTTAATAATAAAAATACACCAGATTTTTATGTAAATAAATATTTTCCCAGCAAACACATAAATGCCTACAAAAAAGGGAAAACTTTAAATAAAGGATCAATGAGTATAAATATGAAATCATATTTCATTTAAAAATACATATTTTGGAAAAAATATGTAAATGCATATTTTCATATAATCTTCCATAAATGAATCTGAAATAATCTTTGATTTTTGCTATTATTTATCCTGCAAAACTTTTAATTTATTCTATTACAAATATAATCAATATATTTTTACGAATTATTGTATTGCATTACAGATATTAGAGAATGTTCACCATATCATAGTGCCTAAGGTAAATAGAATAGATTAGGGCCTTATAACTTGCTGACACCCTGGTTATTCCCCATTTTTTATCTGTATATTTCATAATATGTTTATACTGATAGACCAAGTGCTTGTGAAAAAGTGTGTGAATGATGCATACATATACCAATAACAAAATACACTCACTAATCATTTATACAACTTAACGTAATAACATCATATATACAAAATCTAAATTATTACGTTCATTCTTCCGTTCTTATGAACAAGTGTTTTGTGCAACTTATGCATCTTGAAAACATGCAAGTGTTAAATCACATCTTCAGCAATACATAGCTGAATTTAAAAACATATTTACCACAGACAATAACGATTTGTTTTGGCAACCATATGGAAAAATGTATGTGCAGATCAGTATTAACAAGTCACTTAACATTTATCTGGAAATAACATATTGCTGCTGCGACTCATGTGAATTCATGACAATTATTGATAGGTGAACCAACTTATTCAAATGTAGGACAACCAAAGTGTTTCCAGTATTATTTAGATATATGCAGAGCATTTGTAGCAGCCAATATCCCACTCAAATAAGTCAATAATGTTCAACTTATGAACATTATGACTAAATACATCGACATTGAGCCTTTTGAAGAATCAATATTAAGAAAGAACTACCTTCTTAAGTGCTATGATGAAACTTATGGAAGCATGTGAAAATGAAAAACTTTGGGTGAGCATTGATGAAACCCAAGATTCAAGTTTAAGAAAAATAGGAAACGATGATGTCAGTATATTGAAAAATGAAGAAATAGCGAGCAGTCATATTTATTGGAATGTAAAGAACTATCTGCATTAAATAATACAACAATTGTGAGGTTATTCAATGAAACAATGCATAAAATATGGTCAAATGGTATAAAATACAACAATACAACAACCCTATCTCACAGACGGTGCACCATACATGATAAAAGCAGGTCAAGTCCTTTCCACGAGTTTTCCAAAAAGATTCATGTCACTTAATATAGTTCATGCTCTTCACAGATTATGTAAATGTATCACACTTCTACATTCCAACATGGATAGGCTTGCATCAAATGGGAAAAAAATCTTTCTTAAATCACCATTGAGGATTGATCCCTTCAGAGAAAAAAAATCTTAATCTTCTTTTCCCCCTGTCCCAGTGGTCACGAGCTGGGGCACTTGGTTAAGTGCAGTTTTGTACTATGCAACAAATTTTGAAAGTTTTGCATCTGTTGTAAATGAGTTGGGCAAAAATGATGCGTCATCTATTGAAATAGTTCACGGTTTATTGAAAGATGGCCAATTAAAAAAATGATTTGGCATCCATATCTACAAATTTAAACTTTTTGTGTGACTCTATAAAACTAAAACTACAAAATTCAACAAATCTGTTAAGTGAAACACTTAAGGAGGTATGGGGCTGTTGAAATGAAAATTAATTCATTACTAGGGCTAAAAATACTAAAAGGCAAATTTAAGCATTTGTTTCAGCAAAACAATTGTTTTCAACAGCTGTGTAAAGTGGCTCAAGTCATGGAAGGTAAACAAGTGATTTAAGGTGTATGAGTATTGGTGACACTCCTTTGTTTCAATATGCACATCTGACATCCTGTGATGTGGAAAGATCAATTTTAACAATATAAGGCACTATTTAGAGACAACTGGCATGCATTCATGATGGACATTTTGGAGAAGACTTTTGTTGTCTATGCAATTTTAAGGGAACATGCTAGAAGTTGCTATCCATCTACTAGTGGTGAGTACCTCTAACAATAATAAATTAATCATTGTCCATCATTTCTATGAATTTAAGCAAAATATTTTAAAAATTTTACCAAATATTTTAACATTTTTACCAAATATTTTCTTCTTTTTAGTACATAAAAACTAAATATTTTAACTTTTTTAATCACATAAAAATCTGCTCCCTATTAATAATCAATTCTACTTTTTCATAATGTTGCAAGATATCTGCCAACTGTTTCATGCAGCTGCATACAGTGTTTGTTCTGTCCAGCAAAATAAATTACAAAATGAAAAAATGGAGAAAGGTTTCAGTTGTTCTGAACTGCCGACTTTCTCTTTACTTATGGGGGAGAGAGAGAGAGATTGTACTATAAGAGCTGCTGAAGCCTAAAGAGAAACATTCCCTAATAGATGCCATCCATATTATACTACATTTATTGGTGTTTTGTGAACTGGGATGCTTTAAGATACAAGTAAAAGTAAATCAGTAATGCATACACTTTGAAACTTTAAGAGCTAACATGTAAGTATGAAACCTTTGACCCTCGGTTCCACATTTGACATTGTACTTCTAAGACCTCTATATAGGATGCAAATATTTCAGTTTGTTCATTAACACCCTATACTTAAATTTATATATTTATCTTGACTCTTTAGAAGTCTTTTATAAAAATGTTTCTCTGTATATTTAAATTTCATCTTTTAAATAACTTACTCTTCAGAGCCATTTTACTTTTATCTACATATTTAAATTTCTCAAATTAACAGCCATTTTCAAAAATCTTTTCTCCAAACAGTTAAATTTCTTTCATTATTTAATTTTATTCTTATAAAAGCCAATTTTTAAAATGTTTTCTCCACATATATAAATATCCTCCTTTAACTAGACTTATAAAAGCAATTTTTAAAAATATTTTTCTTATACACTTAACCAATTGAAAAATATTTTTACCATAACTTTTATAATTATATAAAAGGACCTTATCTGGACTGCTATCAGTATGCATCTCACTGGCTTGTTTCCATAAGCAAATGCATATAACAGAACATTCAGTTAATACAAAATTATTAATAGTAATAACTTTCAATTTAAAATAGTTTCAGGTAGTTCAGAAAAATAAAGTTTAAAATCAACATACCTCATCACCATACTTTTCTAATTTCACATCATGTTTTTCAGGTGGCTTTTTAATTGATGGCACATCTTTAATCTTGATTTCAACTTTCTTTTCTGTTCGTTTTTTCTCCACCACCTAGTGAGTAGTAGTATTTATTTCTCATCATCATGTAGTATTTATTTATGCATCACATACAGATTTTTAATGCAAAATAGACTTAAAGAATAAGTAAAAAAAACATTACATTTAAATATAACAATTAGGAACAGTGCCTTTGGCAATTCCAGAAGGCACTGAATCCAATCAAAATTTATTCCAATTTGAATGGCTCAGCCCCCCAGTCCCAGGTTCATCAGCAGCTACCTATTGGAATATCCAGCGGACCAGGCTTCGATCCAACCAAAAACAAAACACAACATTAAAAGTAATTTATACATTCAATATAACATTAAATTATATTTCCTACAATGCTAAATCTTCCTTCCTTTTTATTTAAACCCATTCGGAAAATTTCTATCCTTGAAAGTTGCTTATTCCTTAGGGCCTTATACACACTAACACCCTGGTTATTGGTGTATAAGGATTCTGTTTAACTAATATTAGATAACTAGCCCTATTCATTTCATCCTCCTTTCACTATCTGACATTATTATTCTCATGCGCATTTCCTAAGTATTTTACATCCATGACCATTTTTGTCTTATCTGGCCTATGTATTTTCCTAGTTGCTTAATGTTTTCATCTGATTTTAAATTTAAAATTCTTCTACCTCTTATTTCATCTGGTAGGTTTTCCCATTTTCGTAATAGGAACTGTTCTCTCCAAAACTTGGTTTGTTTACATTCTAGTATACAATGCCAAGTACTATCTGGTTCTGCACACATAGGACATTTCCCCTTAGTGTATCCTCCTCCATGGAGGAGGCAATCATTTTAGAAATTTTTCCAACTGAATGATGCCCAAAAAAGTTACCAACTACATTTGTTATGCAAGAACCTACTTCACATTCATTGGTCTAGATTGAGGAATACATCCAACTAACCGAAGTATGTATTAGTCAGAATTTCTTGAAGTTCAATGAAATTTTACAAACAAGAAGCAGGTTTAGCTATGGGGAATCCATTATCGCCTTTTCTGGCTGATTTGCATATGAGTAGTTTAGAAAGGCACATCACCAAATCATTTCCATACATTTTCAAAGTATGGCACAGATATGTAGACAATATCTTTGCAGTGATCAACAAGAAACTCTAAGATGATGCTTTGAAATTGCTAAACCTACGAGATAAAGAAATTAAATTCCCTTCAGAAACACAACAAAGCAATATGATTCCCTTTCTCCACTTAAAGATTATAAGAACAGGCAATAATTTGGAACATACAGAAAGGACACGCAGATTGAGAATTACATAAAGGCAAGTGGATTCAATCCCACAGCACACAAACATGCAGTTCTCAATAGCTTAGCACATAGATTCATTAACATACCTATGAATGAGTTTGAATACAACCAAGAATACTATCATATTATACAAACAGCAAAATTCAATGGGTATGACCAAGAAATTTTAGATAAGAAAATCAAGAAATTCAAACAAAAGAAGAGGTTAAAGCAGGTTACAACAATGACAGCAATGTACCATCCACATGAAATTCACTTATCATCCTTGGGCCACCAAAAATTCCAAAAAATACTCAGAGTTTAGGATTACTTTATCCCCATTGAACAAGTTTAGCCTAAAAAATCTGCTCAATTCTAGTGATAATGATAGAATATCCGAGGAGAAAAAGGCAGGAATATACAATATCAACTGTTCAGAATGTAACAAAATATATATTGGAAAAGCAAAAGAAGCATTGGAATCAGGCTGAAGGAACACTGGAGAAACATCAGGTAGAATCAGATAGAGAAATCAGCGGATGCACATCACTTTCGGAGAGATAAACGTGATATAGAAATGGGAGTGAAATTATTGAAATTTGTAGATCGATCCATTGAGCTGGGGAATATGGGAAAAAATTTATATACAAAAATATGAGGATAAGATTTTGAAGTTTGAGATCCCAACAGAAGACAAATTAATCCAGAAGTTCATAAAATGCACTCAAGAGCTATACCAAGTCCAGCCAACCAACTACAAAGCCGACAGTTGACTCGCAAGTGAGGATGCAGGCAAAAGCCTGCAAAACTAGTTTTGTATAATTCAACAATAACTGGAGCCTAAGATTATCAGATCGATTCACTAGATAATTAAGAACAGTTGACAATGTTTTTATAATTAGAAAAACAGTCGATAAATATCTTAGTAACAAAAGAGATAGAATCTATTTGTTGTTTTTGGAATTAAAAAAGCTTTCAAAACAATTTCTAGAGAAGCATTTTAATGAAAGGAGTAGGTCAGAACTTTATAAAGGTAATTCAAACTATTTATAAGGTAAATGAATTTTGTATTAAATATGAAAGGGACGTGTTTACAGATAAAATATCAAACAATGTAGGTCTAAGACAAGGATATAAATTAAGCCCAGTTGTCTTCATTCTATTTATTGATGATATTCTGGAAGAAATTAGGAAAGGTAATGTGCATTAATGTGCATTCGCCAAGTACAAATAATACAGAGATTCAGGTCTCCTCTTTGCAGATAATTTGGTATTAGCTTCTTTAACAAGTGTAGGATTAAAACGACCATTAGAAGCTATAGGCACATTTTGTAGAGAATAGGGTCTTAAGATAAATAAAAACAAATCTAAGATTATGGTAATGAAAAAAAGGCTTCAAATTAAAAAAAAAAACAGGAAAAATGGTGGTGGGAGGACACAGAAATTGAAGTTGTCAAAAAAATTGATCATTTAGGTGTTAGATTGTCTAGTAATGGGAAATGGAGCAATCAAAAAAGAAAAGCAGTAGCAAAAGGAAATATGGCTTTGAGTGTAATCAAATCTTGTGTAAATAAAATACCAAATATGCAGTAAAATGGTGAGTGAGAATATATGGTTCAATAGTGAGAGCAGAATGATGTACGGAATAGAAATTTGGGAGCCAGATGGTACACAATAAATGTGATAAACACGCTATTTTGTAGAATTGTACTAGGCTTACCTAGATCTACAACTAACAAGGTTGCTCTAATGGAACTAGGAAGATTAGGCTATAAAAGCAAGGTCATAGAAAGAGTACTGAAATACTGGTAGAGAATATGAAGATTAGAAGAGGAGAATATTATCAAACAGTGTTTGATAGCACAAGAAAAAATTAAGGGGAGAGAAACTTGGATATATAAAAACCAAAATATTCTACAAGAAGTTGGCATAAGCTCAATATGGCAGGAGGGGGAAAGAATTTTGGAAAAAAATAAGGATAAGAATTGAGGATATTGCAAAACAGGAAATATAGGCAAATCTTAACACCAAAAATCTCTCAAATTATACAGCACACTAAAATGTGTATGGGGAAGAGAAAGATACATTGAAACCCATGATAAGGTGGGATGGGAAGGAATGGCATGGTTTAGAACAGGAGTATTTAAGTGGGATATTAAAAGGATATATTAATGGATATGTCCTACATGTGAAGAACCAGATAATAATTGGCATTGTATATTAGATTGTAAGCAACCCAAGTTTTGGAGGGAACAATTCCTATTACGAAAGTGGGAAAAATTATCAAATGATAAGCGATAGCAGAATTTTAAATCCATAATCAGATGAAAATATTAAGAAACTTGGAAAATATATAGGCAAGGTGAGACAAAAATGGTTATGGAAGGTGGGCAAGACAAATTGGGACAACAATGTTAACAATTACACCATCTAGGAGTGAAATTACACACTAAATCTGGTATTAATTGTAAAGGAATGCAACTCCATAAATTCAGGGTGATTAAGTGGGAAATTTAATGTATGCCATGTCATTTTCTTAATTATCTGAATAATTTAAGTTTTTTACATGAGTATAGTCAATGCTGATATTCTAAATTGATACTTTGTTTGTTTATGGAATTGTATTCAATGTATTGACTTGTCCCATATCTTCTTTTAAGATCCCTGAATTTAATAATTATGTTTATGATGATAATATACTATACTTTAAGAGTAAATGGGAAAGAAAAAAAAAAGCAAGCATTAATTAACAACAACTGTACAAAAAACATTCTCATATAATCACTGGCCTGATGTAGAATTTATACAGCTCTGCTGCAGCAAAACTGTATATCACAGTGTGCAAGAGATAGTCCCTCACCAAACATCATGAAGGATCCCACTATCCCAGCCCACTGCAGATAATGCAAGTTAAGCATATTTCCATTCATTTGGTAATACTATATTATGCATAAAATGTTACAGAAACAAGACCAAAAGTAATTAAAAAAAAATGAACTGATTCCCATTCTACTGACATGATAATAAAGAGTGTGGATATGCAGGGGTTTAAGATCTGAGATATCCAGTTTTCATTCATAAATTCTACTTCAGAAATATACAGTCAAAGGATTTCATGAAATATTCATGTGGATATGAAGTATTCTATGATCTGTGTGAAGATACAAGTTCTGACTCTGGACATTGACTGGCTGATAACTACAAATTTATTTTTTCTTTGCCATTGTAAACATTTTACTTATTATAATTCATCAAACCTTAACCAATGTTTTCAACATTCACTGTCCTTGGTAAAAATCAAATGGAATTTTCCCCCTCCCGTATACCAAGTGTTGGTTTGATGCATGGACATCTTAAAGGGAATTTGCCTGTTCTGAACTGCACTGTTCCTAACCAGTTCTGTTCACTCTTTATTTTCCCTCCTCTCCATTGGGTGGCTAATCAGTGGAGTTTTGTGCTGTACAAAAGTTTAAACATTGTGAGACCATGTGTTACAGTGTGTTAGTGCTGTTATAATGCCTAAAAGTCTGTATACTTTAGCACACATAATCTTCATGTATTATTCCTATATGAAAACAATTATTGTGAGAAATGAGATGGCAATTTATATACAGATTCCCTGCTGTTCATGTGCCTCACAGAGAACGGTTCACAATCTTGTGAATAGATTTAGGAAAACAGGATCTGTTCTTCATAATAAACTGAAAGTAAAATGCAGTGTTCTTACAGAGGAAAAACTTGATGGCATTGAAGAAAAGTTAGAATAAAGTCCAAATAAATCATAGAAAGGTTGCAAAGGAATCAGAAATTTTGCAAATCTTGGCATGGAATGCTACTAAACTTTTAAAATTAAAACTTTATAAGATAACCATAGTTCAGGAATTGCAACCATATAATTTAAGTAGAGTTAATTTCTGCAATTGTATGTTGGATAATATATATTATTGTTCTATTGACCCGCATTTAATTTTTTTTATAAACGACACATGGTTTTATTTACATGACCATGTAGCAATACAAAACGATAGATACTGGAGACTAGAAAATCCCAATCTTGTACATGAAATGTCATTGCATAACCAAAAAGTTGATGTTTCTTATGTGAATGCTTACAGAATTATAGGACCTGTAAGAAGGGAAATTGCTGCAATTTCAGAAGAAGAATTAATTTTCTTAAAAGGTGTGAAAGAAGTGTGGACTCACAAGGACATCATTTCCAACATATTCTATGATGAAGGTATGTGGTTAATGTAGTCATAATTTGAATGAAAAATACATGCGCTTGAATTAAGGGGCTATGAATACCCGGCAAAGAGGGTGCTTACCGGTGACAAGCAAATCCCCATTAACCTGCCCAAACGAGGGCTGTGCTTAGAAAACACAATTTCAAGGCATTCTCATTAAATGCTATGATTAATTGATAAATTAATTTACATAAAAACTAACCTTTGCTGTAATCCTATGATTTGATATCACTTTATTATTCAACATTTTTTCAGCAGTCTTCATGCACTCTCTTGATCTGAAGTGTAAATAAGTGTATTTGTCCCCCAATCGTGTTGGTTTCATGATGTATTTATTTTTACCAAATTTTTTCAACAGCATTTGAGTCAGAGCCTATAAATAAAATACACAAAACAAATTAAATAGCAAAGATCCATTTAATCTATGCAAGTATATAAAATACACTTAAGCAACTGGTCAAACAATTAAATTGCCTGATTAGTTCTATGACCACTAACTTAGTATAGTATAGTCTAGTCTAGTCTAGTCTAGTCTAGTCTAGGGTTAGCACTGCTGACTGCTAGTTGGGAGCCCCAGGTTCAATGGTACCTACTTCAGTATTTTTCTATATTAGAGAGGTCTGGAAGAGGGCTCAACCAGCCTCATGAGGACAATTGGGAAGTTGCCTTATGGAAAGCTGGCATTCTTCGATCATGAAAGCCACATGATTAGTGATCTGCAGGGTGCTGGCATGCTGATCACACCCCCCCCCCTGCAATACTGCCCTATTATCAATGAAGTCTTAAGACAGAGGTAGAGGAAGCAGCGTAGCCACAGCAGGTCAACACTTACCCTGATCTGTAGTGCCATATGAGAAGAACATTAGTTCTATGATGTACACATTACAGGTGGGTAAGTCCATGCTACCGCAACGAATGGCCAAGGTCGTTAAGGTGTAGACTCATGAGCAGGAGGTCTGGAGTTTGAATCTTGCCAGGACCATCCTCCCTGACTGAGGTTTTTTCCAGTTTTTCCTCAGTTTTCATAAATGGCAAATGCCGGGGAGGTACCCTAAACTTAGGCCTGGAACATTTCATTCCTTAAATAAATTATTTCCCAATATACAATTTCATCATGTATCATCAGTGTCCACCACCTGTGGTGCCTCAGTAGTAAGAACAAGCGTTAAAACACCATTCGAAAAAAAAAAAGTCCATACCAAATCAACTAATGCATAAAATCCTAATATCACGAATTTGGTTCATTTTTTGTACACTTGTACCTTTGCATAAATGTTTTAAGATTTTATTTTAAAAAATTTTATACCACTATTTTTCCCCATATTGAGTTTTTAAAACTGTATAAAATTTTCAAAATTCACTGACCAGTATATAAATACTTAAGTTTATATTTATTACAGAATTACTATAACTAGATATTATAAAGCAGTCATTTTGAAGCTTATGAATTGAACCTTTATTCGATATACACGACATCAATGAGAATTTTTTCAGATTTTGATTAATATTTTTAATACACACATAATTTTTACATATTCTCTTCTCCTTCGTAAACAGTTCAATCTGCTGGGTTTAACCTTTATTTAGATTAATCAATAAAATTATCAATGAATAGCTTTAAGAGGGTTTCCAAGCAATAATCATTTTAATTGTACATGATACTGCATACTGATAATACACTGTGGGAAATGAGGGACAAAAGAGACACGTTTGTTTTAATGTACTCGTCTTACTCAATCCACTCTGTTTATGTTCAGTTTCAATGCCTTTTCTCTTTCCCTTTTCTGTCATTCCATCTCATTATAAGCGCGGATGGATATGTCTGTTGACAGTGTATGTAACTTTCAGTTGACAGGGTACAACAGTGTATGGTTTTTACCATGATTATTAGTAAGAGTTTTCATGAACTGGATAAAATCTGCATATATGCACTGTGCAATAAAAGATATGAAATATACCATGTAACAAGTGGTGGGAAAAGAAAAATATCATTATCAAAAATTCTACAGACATTGAAAGTTTCTTTTTACTCTTGGAGATTGCACTTTTCTCTTTATTACACGAGGCTGAGTCAAAATGTAGCTTTAATATTTATTTTATTCATAAAATAAATACATTGGGATTGAAAGCATTTCATTTTCAACAATCTCAATCACATCTCAGGTGTGCCTGCATTTCACTAATGCCTGGATTCCACACAGGAAAAAAGTCTTGTAACCGACTACATAACTACCCATGCATCTTCCATCTATGGATCCCACAAGAAAAAAATTCCCGTGACTGACTACATATCCACCCATGCATCTTCCACTTCATCATCAGTGGAGAACTTCTTGCCACCTAGTGCCTCTTTAAATGGTCCAAAGACATAATAATCGGAAGGAGCAATGAATAAGCAGGATGTGGTATACATTCAAAATGAAGATCTAGAGATTTTTAGTGCTATTGCACGAGCTGTGTGAGGTCTTGCATTATTATGCCATAAGAGTACATCAGTTGTGAGCAAACCTCCAGACATTTTGACCTGATTGCATATTTCAAATAGCTCTAAAGCATATCACTATATGACTCTTGTTAACATTGTATCCCTTGGGCATGTAATGATCCATGATTGGACATTTAGAGACCCAGAAGAGCATCACTGTACCACTGTAAGAGCCATTTTTAGTTTTAACAATGATGAGTGCCATCACTCTTTACTAGCTCACTTGATCTCTGGCTGGAAATAGTGACCCAGCATTCATCCAGTGACCATACGCTATAGGCCATGACATCCTAGTAGCGTTTCACCAACATCCACATGACATTTTTTCAATTCAAATTTTATAATATATATATTTTTAATTTTGAGTTTTCAGAGAAATGGAATCTATATATCTTATAGTTCATCAGTTCAAATTTCAAAGTAGCATCTTAATGGTATCATATAAAACTTAAATTTTCTTTTTGATATTAACAATGAATTTTATAATTAAATGCAAATGTTTTCATATCTAATGGTAAAGAATGTCATTCTTCTTAACTAGCATACTGGATGCTTTTGTTACCGTCCATACAGTTAGCACGTACATTCTCCTATAGTTGTAATTGGATACAGTTTGCAAAGAAATACGTCCCTCCCATGGTGAAAAAAACTGGTTTTCTAGAACAGAATGTACCTGGTCCAGCTGGATATTTTAATTTCACATTAAACAGCATTCATTGAGAGAATATATTCCATCCATCACACGTCATAGGTGCATGCCACTAAACCAGTCAGCTGAGTTGTCCTGATCTGATCTTGTCTGATCATGATAACCCAAATCTGATCTGATTTGAGAGGGGATTGTGAAGATTGGCCTTTGCTGCAAGCATCTTAACTGTGCCTCCAACATCATCACAAACTTCTTTGCTATGTGCAGAGGTTATTAATTTTATTTAGCTTGAATGCTTGGAAATCATTATTATGGTTGCACAAATTGGCAAAGTGCATCCAACTTTATATTTGCTGCCAAACCATCTGAAAAGTAAAATATTTTTTTCCAGTTTGTTCTCAAAAGAGCAAGAGATTTTCTTTGGAAGATATAAACAAGTACTGCGTTTCATTTAAGAACTTTTGAAAAATAAGAAATTTTTAAAAAAATTCTGTTGGAACTCGCACAGTGAAGCTTGTTAAATGTAAATTCTATCTAATCTGTCGTCTTAACATACTCTTATGCTTCACTTACATTTAAACATGGTGGGATGACTCAAATGAGTCATCAAATTGGTTGAAGATGGAGAGGATGTTTCTTCGAAATGTTCCACTGTATTTAAAAGTGAAGCATAAGAGTGTGTTAGACGACAGATTAGATAGAAGAGTACTGTGTTTTTTTCATAGTGTTTAATTTTTACTGTTGAGGCATCCCAGGTGATGGACACTGATGATACATGAGATGAAATGAAAATTGTTTTTTTTTTTTCCAGGTCTAAGTTTAGGGTACCTTCCTGGCATCTGTCATTTATGAGCACTGAGGAAAACCTGGAAAAAACCTGTCAGGAAGGACAGTCTTGGTGGGAATTGAACATCAGACCTCCGGCTCATGAGTCTGCACCTTTACAAACTTACCACACCACAGTAGTAAGTACTGTATTATGTTTCATATATTCTTAGATGAAAACCAAACTCTTATGTTTCAGTTCATTATTTTCCTTGTAGTATGCTACATATGGATCAATCATTGCCAATGCGTTGTTACAATGGAATGACTGGCTTCGCCTTGCACAGTAAATAATTAGCTTTCAGCAAAATCACGTCACCATAGCTTCATTACACAAATTTCAATTTTCTTCTCCTGAAAGAATGCAGATTGCTGTTAGGAATGAAATCATGCTTTTTCAAAATGTTTAGCTTAACTGAAAACTTGTCAACAAAATCCTCTGTGAACTTACAAATAGTTTCAAATGAACAGTGGTCCAATGAAACCCACTGGTTGTAAGTGATCTTATCAATCATTTCTTCTTCAACACTTGTCAATAAGGATTCCTTGAAATCAATGTTAACACATGAATCATTGAAATCAATGCTAGGATGTGAATCAGTCATCTGAAAAATACTTTTGTGCTGAAGGATTACATGTAATTCTCCATAAGCAATTTTCGCACCTTTTTAAAGGAGTAACATTTCCTTGCAGGTTACTTTGTTTAAATTGGCACCATGAGCTTTACATTGTGATGTTCACATATACACAGAGTAAGTCATTCTAGTTCCATTAAACTCTGATGACCTGTTGACCTGATGAGCTGTTAAAGAGCGTCCATAAATAAATAAATAGTTCCACTATAATGCAATTCCTTGGTCGTAACACTGAAATTTTGACAATTCAATTTTTCAGATGTGTAGTGGAGACATAAAAAAATTTGGTAAATGTCTCTAAGACTACCAAGGGCCAGACCTTTTTGGACATGAGACCTACAACCATTCTTGTCTTTGATTGAAATATCTTTCTTCCCTGGCATTTGCCTGCTGACTTCATTACAGTAAAATTCCTTTACTAAATTGACTATCATTGCTGTTTCATGAAACTAATCTACTAATTTACCAGTTAATAGTTGCTAGCCCTAATTCCACCATAATAATAAAATGTTTCACAAACATTTATTCCACACTGATAGAATTGTAAAATTTTGTCATTAGTCACTTGTCAAAATTACTAGTGTAGCGACTGTATTGGAGCACTGAGAAGGCTATTTCATGTATATTTATTTCTCCATGGACTGTTTGTTGATACAATTTGTTTATACAACATGTATTTTAAATCATATATTCAAGTCAAGAAACAGTATTGTCTCTCCCACATTGAAAACAATCTCCAGTATTTAAACAAAGTTAAGTGCTGCATTTAATTAATGAGCATAAGTACTATTTGGGCAATTCTCCAACAAAATTATGAAGAAAGATAAAGCCGAAATGTGGAAAATAATAATACAAATTGTGAAAGCATTGAGGTTAATTACATTGGAGAAATATCACACATATGTGAGTGACACATTTTGGCCAAATATCAAGAAAGCTATAATGATAAGTGCTTTAATTTTACATTCATATTATTACTACAAATAATGGTGTAAGTAGCTAGTTTTCATTTTTTTCAGGCGAAAGATGGGTGGTGGATATGAAACCACATATTACACAAATAACTCATTAATGAGCTTTAGAATAATTAAGTTGCATTGAGCTTAATTGATAGAATCAATACTAACCTAAAATATGTGCACTAATATATAAAGTCACCATTCAAGATTCATGGGTAGAATTCTATTGGTTAACAATACACAATTTTACAAAACCAAATTTTTCGTGAAACAAAAAACTGATAACCAAAATTGCATGATAACATCAGTCTGTCACACTAGTAACCAGTAGTTTTTGCTCATAAGTTTCAGGAACACATATTTGTCAAATAAACAATAATGCTATAATGGAGCCTAGTTTTACTAGTTCATGAGCTTCGTTAAACAGCTACTGCTTTACCAGGTTTGGGATCAAATGTTGACAAAATTGCTTTTTCTTGTATTAGATGCTTTACCTTCCTAGTTACTTACTACAATTAATTTTCATTCAATTTTCTTACAGGACCAGCTTTTTGGAACAAGTGTCAAAATCATAAGCTTTATACATATATTTGAAGTTTCAAATTTTTCCTCCAGTTGCTGAATCGTTTCTAGACAGTTCATTTCTATTCACCTGTGTGAATATAAGTATGGACAATTTTAAAAGACACTGTTGCAGAATTTTAGCTGGCAACTCGGAAAAAATTGAATTGCTAATCAATTCATATGCACACAGTAACCTAAACCTAACCATGATTGAATCCTAGAAACAAGTGGACTCATCGATTTACGGCTGCTTGTTACTGCATCACAGCCTCCACTCACCTCCTTTTCATAAGTATAAATTGGTGATTCATATTGTAGCCCATTACAGGCTGCTGGAGAAAAATGGATATTATATCAATGTACTGATTAGTCCCATATCTTTGCTGTAATAGTGGCAAAACTGATTTAACTATTGCAGCACCATCTGTAAGGCATGCATAGTGCTATCTTGTGGCAGAAATCATGTTTGACCTGGATGTATTGGCACAATGAAGCAGCATGCAGGAAAATGGTGGAAACTAGGAAAGTGCACACTTTAGAGCACAAAAAAAAAAAAGTACAACATTGTTCTGGAGGGCATACATTTTTTTTATTTAACATGTGGATTTTAATGTAGTTATACTACACACAAACACACACACTAGCCTAAACCAAACCGTGAGCCTCCTAGAAAAATAGAGAACCCAGTATTCTATAACAATTGTAATAACTCCACACACTCTCCTGTTAAAGTAAAGGAAAATGCCTGTATGTAAAGCGCTCATTTCGGTTGCACCCAAACCTGAGAGTGAAGCAGAATAATGCACATTACCGTAATAAGTCACAAATAGCCGTAGGTAGGCCGCGTACAATGATTCGCTGTTCAACACTCCTGCCTCACTCTCTGGACAGCAGCCGGCGGAAACGAATTCGAACACTAAAAATCAAAAGTCATAAATGCAACCCACACTTACCCTTTTATCTCCAGAACGTAAACTACCAACGGCTAATACGTAGTCGCTACTAATCCTAGTGTCGTATTTAGATTCATTTTTCACTACTTTTCCCTCCAATTTTGGGGCAGTTTCTCCCCCAGAATTTGTTGGTTTCTCTTCATTTGATGCCTCTACTTGCGGCTTTGATTCATTTTTCAGAAATGAATCTATTTCTTTCTCTGTTTCTACGCTATCTAATAGCAATTCCGAACCAAGTTCGGTCCCTTGGCCTTTGTCGTTTTCTGTTTGGTTATCCGTTACCTCATCAATTACAACAAAAGAATCCTCATCCTCATCCATTTCAGTTACTACCGCGGAATTTTCGTCCACACTCATTGCGATTACAGTCCGATTAAAAGTTTTTCCGAATAACACAATATCAGCGTTTTCAAAAATGCAATGGCTACAACACAGCAGTCAGCACAATTTTGCCTTTATGCTCAGTGTTGCGATGCTCCATCAGTGAAATGTCCCTTTCACATGCTATAAAAATTTCTCTACTGTTTCAAAATTCCCTACTTCCGTCTTCCAGACAGTTTTTGTTATTTATTGCTATTTTTCTCAGTACTCTAGTACATCACACTGGGATGGTTATTATCTCGGTGGTTCCAGTTCAGGTTTGGGCAGAACAGTATATATATATATATATATATATAAATTAACACTAATAATAAAAGTAGATAAAGATAAAACACTGATTTACAACACATTTGTTGCATTGTTAATAGTGTTTCTTTATTTTTATTTTTCATATCTATATATATATATATATATACACACACACACACACATACTATTCTGCCCAAAATATGTATATTTCGTGTTGAAATTATTATAACAGTATTTATTTGTTATACTACACCTCTATCAATAAAATTTAGTAATGTACTCACATTAAATTCCCTTTCCTACAGTTAACTGTATCATCGTTGTCGTCGTCCTTCTCAAACCCCTCTGCAGCTACTAGAAGACTAATAATTTCTCTCTTCTTATACATATTTTCATTAAACAATGACAACTTCTTCAGTAACAGTATAATCATAGAATGTATTCTTCGTGCTACGCATATTTAATTTGATGCACAAGAGAGATGCAACAGTTTCTGCATGCAATATATTTCTCTTTTAGTTTTTATATTGCTGACCAAAGAAAAAATGCATTCTGCAGATGCACCAGAATGCGGCAGTGACAAATTCAAGCCATTTTTCTAATTTTCTAAATGGGAGTTCTGAACTGAAATTTTCGCCGTTTTCAATTTTCCTCCAAAATTCAAGTATACCCAATTTCAGGAGCGACAAGTTTTCAACACCTGTGAGGTAGTCAGGTAACATTGCCATTCGCTTACTACTTTTTCCATATCTACCTTAGACTTGAATTTTTTAATAATTTCTGTTACTTGGATATTTGACCTGGAAACAGAGGACTTTGTGCCTAAAGTATTAGAAGGGTCAAGAAATGTCAAATTGCGCAGAATTCCCCGCTGTAATGGTATTTATTTATTTATTTTTTTTTTTTTTTGGACAGATTACTGAAAGGCAGTTTGGTAAAACTAGATGCATAAGTCTGAAAACTGCAATATCTGTAGTATAACAAGAGGAAGAACAAGAAGAAAAATGAATAAACTGGGAAAGAGTTTCCTCGGCAGTTATTCCGATATTAATGTTATTCAAGAGCAAAATATTATAAGAGTGTTTAATGTTGCACTTAAGCAGCCCTCCCTCCCTCTCTGGTGGTGTAGTGGTTAACCATACTTGCCTCCTAAACCCAAGATCACGGGTTCTAACCCGGCCGGACCGATTATTTTTTCGGGCATATAAATCCTAAGTATGGTTTCCTTCGGAAGGGAAGTAAAGCCGTGGGTCCCGTGTCGTACATTTATGGCAGGAAAAATAACCTCAAGCCTGGAAGAGAGGCCTCTGAGCATAATTTGTCGGCTGTTTCACGCCCTGAATTGAATGGGACGCTGATGACCTGAGCTGTTAAAGAGCGTCCATAAATCAACCAGTCTATGAATCCCATCATAAGTATTGTTGGCTTTAGAAAATTGGAGCCCAATAAATTTAAAAACCTCTCAGATTATTTAGCAACTGAAGCAATTAGGACTTTTTCAGATTGGAAAAGGATGTTGAAAATATTTAAAAAAGGTAAGAAAAATTCAGGAATTGCAAATGAGTTTTGTGAAGGGATTGTTTAAATCGGAAAATATTATATCTGAATAAAGGAGTGGATAAAGAGTATACACCGAGCAAGTTATAAAGTTAACAATGAAACTGTAATGTATATTAAGCATTTTTACTAAAATTTGTGGTTATGAATGACATTTTCTTTGAGTAATTTTCCTTAATCTACTATCTTATGTGACAGGAGGGTTAATGGAAAAGAAAGATCCGGGAGAGTGTATGAAGCAGGTTTTGGAGCAAAATGAAATTTTTTTTAATGAATAGTGTGAACCAGGACTTTGTTTAGTTTAGTTTAGTTCCTGGAGCATTCATGGAGTTCGCGAAGCAGTCAAAGAGACTTACGAACATAGAATATGTCATTTACAATTACCACAGTAACATTCTACATTTAAAAAATATATCATGTACATCTGTATAAATAGTTGCAATAAAAATGAAGAGTAACACCTTAGAACTCAGCCAAAACAACATGAACCAGAAATGCAAAAAATGCACACAATCCACAACTTTTACTATATGCATTGGCATAAAAGTATTGCAGTGTTTTTAACTCAGTATAAAATATATATATTCCTTTACATAATAATAGGCCTTTTTACATAGGCACGTTCTAATAGCAGATTTAAGGGATTTACAGTTGTTTATTAAGGCTTTTAGGCTAGAGGGAAGAGCATTTTATACTAAACATGTTTCGACTCCTTTGCAAGTGAGGTTAAGGCAAGATAGGTACTCCCATTTATAACTGTACCCAAGGAAGACTATACCCTTTTCTTTAAAATTGGCAATGATAAATATTATGCTATTGCCACTATGTTGATTATTTTAAGGTGTTCAGTTATCTGGAAGTTACATTTTATAAACTACCCTAGGAAAGTTTATAATTCATATTATTTTATATTTCGCATATACATGAGAAATATTGTTTGTAAACAATTTCAGATTCTTAAAAACCAATAATGAATAATGTATCTTGTAAACAAATACTGCGTAAAACTTAGTATTTACTATTGGCGGCAATAGGGCAACTTCGGTCGCCATCTTTTACTTTCCATAGGGTTCTGGTAAATATAGTCGATCTTGGAACTAGCTATTATGTAGCGATTGCGGTTGTACCCATGAAAAGGTATATAGACCGAAAATGACAAAGTAAATAACAGCAAAAGTCGAAGACGTAATAAAGAGAGAAATGGATAAAGCAGCATAAACAATCACAAACTGCAGTTGTGCCAATAATAAGGAAGAAAATCAAGGCAATGGTTGGAACAATAATGCAACCAGCTAAAGAAAATACCATTGGAAAAAAAAGTGTACCGCCTAAGAGTTAAACATGTTCAGATATATCTGACAGATTACCACACTACAATAAAGAATACAAGAAACGATGGAAAACAAGAAAAATGTGCATATGGCAGACTCGCAAAAATATCTGAAGAAAAAAAACAGAAAAATATTCTTTTCCTGCACAAAAACGTCGGTATCACACATTCCAACCAAATATACCTATGGAAACCTAAAAACCGCATCAAAAGTGTTATATGTAACAGAAAAACAAGACCCACTTTCTGAACACCAGCAAAAATTAGAGTGCAACTATTCACACCGGAGGAAGTTAGAAAGGTCATTCAAAAAGAAAGGAGGGAAAAACAATAAAGCAGCAGGATCCGATGGCATAAAAAATTGGCATTTGAAACAAACAACTGCTAAGAGAAATATGGGTAGACATTTTAATATATACTTGGAAATGGAGGAAATACTAAGAGCATGGAGATCGGCAATCAAAGCAATATAAAAAGGAATAGGAAACATAAATGACCAAGGGATAGCCTTATAATCAATTGCAATGAAACTACTCACAAGAAGGATAGCATGAGAACAAATTACTCTAGCTATCCCATGCCGATTCACGTTTGGCTTCATACCTTGACCACCCACAATAATAGCCATGCAAAACTTCCTAAAAGACATACCTAGAGAAGAGAAGGGGAAAAGTGTGGTATTGACAATAGCCTTCAACGTGATCAATAGCAAAATCCTGATGAAGAGATTTTGAGAACCTGATCAGAGTTCAATTAATAGTACTAATATCAAATCTTGAAACTAATACATTTCTCTTCTTGCGCAATTTTACAAATGTTAATTATAATACTTGCCGTGAAAACTTAAGATGCATCATAACGAACCTCTACAGGAAGTTCATAGACCAGTACGTCGTTTTGAAAAATTACTCAAGAAGAGGTGTATTAATTTCAAGTTTAGCGTTTTTATGCCAATGCAAGGATCACAACTATATACCCAAATATCTACAGGTGTGAACTAACATAAAAAGAGCCATGCAAAAAGTATTATAGAGCCAACCGAGCTCTCACTCTTGAACAGATTCAATTTACTTGATATTGTCTCCAAAGACCTTCTAAACCTACATATTTATTTGACATCGTCCATGTCCACACCCACTTGGAACAAGATATATTTAATCATATTTAATTGTGCTGAATATGGCTCCAAAGCAAAAGAACAATAAAAGAAATTCGACCAGTTAAACAAGGAAATTTACCAAATTTTGGACGTCAACAAACTAACTGTTAATTTATCTGGCCACTAGCTGTCCCTAGATACTATTTCGCTTCTAACTAAAGGACATAATTTTGCTTTAGCTGAAGATTCTAACGAAAACCATTATCACTCATGTTGGAAATGCCATTTGTGATCTTACCGCAGCTGACACAGAAGAGGTATACTCAGAAGCATGCAGGATTTTAAAGAAGGAAAAACTTCCTAAGAATAACCTTAGTACAAAGGAAAGATCAGAAATTAAAAACTCACATGAGAATGACAATATCATTATCCTGCCAGGTGACAAAAGGCAATGCTACAGTAGTGATTGATACAGATGAATATGAGGACAAAGTTAGTTCCCTATTAACACCAGATTCTTACACACCAATGCCAAGAATCTAACAAGCATTAAAAGAAGAACTGTTGCTCTTCTAAAGAAGACCAAATGGCAGCCTGAGTAAATAAAACAGGTACAACCAATAGACTACCTGCTAGACTATATGAACTTCTGAAGATACATATTCCCATAAGAGCTATTGTCAATACCATTATATGAATTAGCTCAGCATTTGGCATCCTTAATACATCCAGTAATTAGATCACATTAAGAATTCTAAACATTTTGTGAAAATCACTGATAAGGTTAACATCAACCTTAATGATATACTTATTAGTTTTGATATTGAATCTCTGCTCACAAATGTACCTATTAATGACACCTTGGAATTCCTACAATTCCAGTTTAAAACAGAAGAAATTACATTATTCAGACACATCTTAACCTTCAGCTACTTCCAGCAGAGAACCAATTTCTATCAACAGAAAGGAGTAGGAATAGGAAATCCACTAAGCCCTGTGGTAGCAAATTTTTTCATGCAACACAGAGGAGAAGGCTTTACATACTGTTGAATATATAAACCTTCACTCTGATTTAATTATGTGGATGATACCTTTATTATATGGTTACAGGACACCACAAACTACATTTAGTCTCCACAAAAATACTCAACTCACCATGGATAGAGAATATAATGGCACACTTCCTTTTCTAGGTGTTTTAGTTAGAAACCATCACAGAACCAGAACATTTTAAACATGAGCTGAACCTTTTACAGGATATTTTTTAAGGCCAATGGATATAACACTAAAATAATGACAGAGCTATCCGACCTATTCAACCCAATGCTTTTCTAACATATGTAAAAGACTTTACTGTGCATATTGCACGTATATTAAGGAGAAAAGGCATGCAACTATTTTCATACCAAATTATAAATTAGGGCAAATTCTTGATAATGCAAAAGAAACTAGGCACCCTATTGATACAATGGGAATTTATAAAATATCCTGTGCATGTGGTAAAGAGTACATAGGCATGACCAGAAGATTGATTGAACAGATTCGAGGAACATCAGCTACACCTTAGCATTAATCAACCTGAACAATCTGCCATATCAAATCGTGCGCTAAATGAATGCCATGGCATGTACTTTAATAAGACAAAGGTGGATGCCAAAAATAAGCCTTTTCCAATCTAGTAACTAGAAATACAATTTAACAGAGCCAGCAGATATCACCTAAGTACCACATGGAAACCCATTTTTAAAAACACACAACTTTCCCCCTTCCCCTACACACGAAATATTAATCAACCTTCAGATAGAGACAGATCAATTCCAATTCTGTCATCTTTTCAGCAGTTAGGTGGAGTTAGTCCATCATGCACTAATGATGCCAACTGCAGAAGTTGGTGAAAGCTATGGTAGCATATTAATCCACAGACCACTGCAATATAGCCCGGAAGATTTTAACTGTTCGCATTAGGTCGGCACCTGGTTTCCAAAATGAGTCATCATTTCAGGGTGGAAGCAAATATGTTGCTTACCTGTGCTTAGATATGTGGCTAGGCTACCAATTAAAACTTTGGTGATCAGCTTGGTCAATTTGATCAGCCTTCCCACTCTACTGAGCATCTATTGGTACCTCAACAGCCCTCTGCAAACAGCACAACAGGAGGATTTCTTTGCCGAGGTACAAGCCTGAGGCACTCCCTCATATGGCTACTCAACTTCCCATGAACCAAGGGAACTACATACCACACCTAGTCAACCCTAGGAACAATTCCCCGAAAGGATGGGCTTGGGTGTCCATCCTGATGCACTATTTATAGTAATATCTAGTGCTCAGAATTTGCATAGGTCACACCAGAGGACCAGAAGGGATCGACTTCTCCCTCCCAATAAAGATGAAAGCAGTGCATGTGTACTGTGTAATGGCAATCACTACAGTCATGCCAAAATCCCTCACAGAATACAAAATAATAGATTGGGAAGTAATTCCAGCACATATGTGTGAATTACTTCTCTAAACTGAATTGCTGGTGGCTCCTATCATATTTATATTCATCTTTACTGGTTTCCATTTAGAATATTCTGACTGGGATAATGAAAACTTTTGTTGCTGCACAAGGATTCCTATTCATTTCTATTCACTTTGGCTGTTGGATCCTTTCAAGAATGAAGAATGCAGGATATTAATACCATGCTCATCATATACCAGCCAGTATCAAAAGAGATGGCACACTTTTGATATATTTCTGTTGCTCTTTATCGTAACAATAACACTTTAAACTATTCAACAACTGCAGGTTTGTCTGGTGTTAATCTTAGACTGCTTTTGGCTGAAGCTATTACACCAATCCATGTGGAGTTTGTTTCGTATTAAATCCCAGATGCTATCTGCTGAAGCTAAAATGTCATTAGTGTGGTCAAACAAGGAATCTCTATTGCTATGTTATCAAAGACCAAGAAAAACATAGCAACTATTTATTGCCATTGTTACCTACTCAAAGCAAGCAGGTTGAGTATACAATGAATGCAGCAATTATGTACTTTACTGTTGCAAGTATACAATGAATGTGGTGATTATGTACTTTCCTGTTTCTAAGTATTCTTGAAATTCTAAAGGAAAGACACTGACATATAATTTCATTAGAGAAAACAATGAACTTCTTGCTTTATTCTTATGAAGAATTTTACCCGATGATAAAAACAATGAAGAAAAATCAAATGGATATAGCATTATCTTAAGTGTGGTCATTTCCCGACCGAAGGCAAGGGATCATGGTGAAACTGCAAACCAGAGCAGTATGTTGTTAGTTGCAGCAGTTTGTGTGAAATGTTACATGCTGTTAGTACAAATAAATCTCAGAAGTGGCAAATGTACTAACATTCCTTGTGCATATGTTCAGATTTTTCAGTTAAAATGAAGTTCATTTAGTGGGGATCAAAGTTTTGTGTAATGTGAGCAGCACAAACAGAAGACAATGCCTACATGCTTTGTTTCTGGTTGCAAGTCTGGTTATAGAACATGTGAAAATGTACACTTCTTTAAGCTGCTAAAGACAAACTAAGAGTTAGTGTTCACAAAAGCTATTCCTAGGAAAGATAGAGCATTCAAGTATATCATGTGTGATTTATATTTTTCTGGTAATGTCATTGTTAAAACACACTTATTTGTAGGCAATGATGGAAATTAAAAGCAGAAACTATTCCTAATATATTTGCAAATCTGCCTCGTTAATGTTATGTGATTTGCATTTTTCTGGTGATCTCACTCTTAAAACAGACTCATTTATAGTGCAAGGTGAACAGATCAAAGTTCCAGGCAAAGATGGAAATTAACATCATATTCTGTTTCTAATATATCTCCCTCATTACTTAACAAAACAATTAAACAACAAAAATCCCAACTAAAATGAAACACCAAACAAAAGCCAAAAATACTTAAGTAAAAATTGTACTTACGAAGCTGTAGACAATGGAGTGGTAATATATGTTACATTAATGCTTTCAGTTGTTAACACTAACTCCACTTACTTATTTAAAACTTTGGACTAGTTTCGGGAGAGGTTCCTCCCATCATCGGCTGCTGTTGACTGAGTGCCGTTGTTCGAAACGGGGGATGGACGCCCGTTCGCCCCTGTGGTGGTATCTCGTGGCTTCAATAGAAACTTGCTGAGTTCATCCAGCGGCGGAAAATCAAAATTCATTAAGTTGTTCTTATTTTTTAAAATGAAAATTCTCTCCCATGTGGATAGTTCTATTGGTTTGCGAAGTTGTTTCAATAATTTAATTTCTGGTTTTATTTCATGATTTTTGTTCCAAAAATGAGCTGCTATTGCTGATTTGTCTATCTGTTTCAATCTAATGTTCCTAAAATGTTCTTTTCTTCGAATTTCTAAATTTCTTTTTGTTTTCCCAATGTAGCTCTGCTCACAATCTGCACATTTAATCTCATATATTCCTGATTTTTGTTCTGTGGGAATGGTATCTTTCATTGTGCAGTCTACTAAATTTTTTATATTGTATTTGTTCTTTGGGGCTAACATAATTCCATGCTCTTTGAATATCTTCTTAAATTTGTTGTGGTAAGTTGGGTGGTATGTGAAACTTTTGAATTTATATCTGTCTTGGGTGTTTTTTTTAGTAAACTTGATGCAAAATTTAAAAAAATGGTTAACATCAATAAACTTAATATCAGAAGAAGTGGATGATTTGATGAAATTAACAGATATATGCATCCAACAAAACTTCTTTAGTTTCAATAGAAAATATTATCAACAAGTTTCTGGCCTAGCCATGGGAAATCCTTTGTCTCCATTTTTGGCGGATCTTTTCATGAGCTTCTTTGAAATACACATTACAAAAGCATTTCCGTGGATCTTCAAGACATGGCATAGATATGTGGACGACATATTCGCAATAATACCTAAAAAACATTCTACAGATGCATTAAAACTCCTCAACTTACAACACAAATCTGTACAGTTTACCATAGAAGAAGAGAGAAATGGTTGTCTCCCATTCCTTGATTTAAAAATAATAAGAAATGCAAACAGTTTTAACTTTGGAATTCACAGGAAACAAACACACACAGAAAATTACATAAAAAATGATAGCTATAACCCCACCCCACATAAATATGCAGTGTTTCACAGTTTAGCACACAGACTAATCAACATCCCATTGACTGAAACCGAGTACAAAATGGAACACCAACATATAATGAAGACGGCTATAACTAATGGTTTCAACACAGACTCAATAACAAAAATCATCAAAAAAGCTAAAAGACAAAAATCAATTAAGGAAGTCTCCACACTTAAAAACACCCAAGACAGATATAAATTCAAAAGTTTCACATACCACCCAACTTACCACAACAAATTTAAGAAGATATTCAAAGAGCATGGAATTATGTTAGCCCCAAAGAACAAATACAATATAAAAAATTTAGTAGACTGCACAATGAAAGATACCATTCCCACAGAACAAAAATCAGGAATATATGAGATTAAATGTGCAGATTGTGAGCAGAGCTACATTGGGAAAACAAAAAGAAATTTAGAAATTCGAAGAAAAGAACATTTTAGGAACATTAGATTGAAACAGATAGACAAATCAGCAATAGCAGCTCATTTTTGGAACAAAAATCATGAAATAAAACCAGAAATTAAATTATTGAAACAACTTCGCAAACCAATAGAACTATCCACATGGGAGAGAATTTTCATTTTAAAAAATAAGAACAACTTAATGAATTTTGATTTTCCGCCGCTGGATGAACTCAGCAAGTTTCTATTGAAGCCACGAGATACCACCACAGGGGCGAACGGGCGTCCATCCCCCGTTTCGAACAACGGCACTCAGTCAACAGCAGCCGATGATGGGAGGAACCTCTCCCGAAACTAGTCCAAAGTTTTAAATAAGTAAGTGGAGTTAGTGTTAACAACTGAAAGCATTAATGTAACATATAACCAAAAATACTTGTTCCCAAATTTAATGTTTATGGTATGGTATTCAAAATGAATACAACATAGCCTTTAAAACTCATGAATTATTGGCAGCTAAAAACCATTAAGTCACTTAATAAGAAAATAGGAAGGTATGATTGCAATTTATTGATAATTTGCAGTAATATGAAACTAGTAAACATTAAAATTGTTGTACTACAGAAACAAGTAAAACTTTTGTAAGCTCAGCAGTCAAAATTAAGTCAGATTAAACTAAGAACAATTTTAAACAAATGTCAATTAAAAAAAGGAATGATACACCAATGACTTCCTATTAGACAGTTTCTTGTTGAAAATCTTAAAGGTTAGCAGCATTGTGGGGCATGACATATTTCACCTTCCTTCTGAGACCCATTTTGGAAAATGGTTAAAGGTCTCGAGTGTTCCTTGAAGTAAATATATATACTCTGAATGTAATTGAAAATTATTTTCAGGATAAAACATATGAAACTAAATTTCCAAGAATCATTGATGAAATTAATTTAAGAAAAGTGCAATTTAATGCTAATTCTTTTAAAACCATGGATAGATTTGTAAATTAGTAAAAATAAGCTGGCAAATAATGCATTAGCATTTACATTTATGCCATTATTACATAAATGGGCCCAATTTTGCAATATGTGTCAGTCACAATCCACACGTGCAGATATAGAAGCAGAAGTTTAATTTAAATAATGCTTAATTACAACAGATTGGATAGTTTCACTTTCAATAATAGCCAGTCTTATATGAAGGCAGTTCAAAAAGTTCTATTAATTGTTTTAAGGAATGCTACTTTATTTTTTGAACTTTTATTACACACAAGTGAAAATAACACTATTTAATTATTTTTCAATATAATTTCCATTTCCATTCAGATATTCATCCTGTCACTTCACAAGCTTTGAAATTCCCTATAACTCTGCCACTTGTGAATGCAGTCATCCTGTGATGCACTCTTTGAGCTCCTCATCCATTTTGTTAGTGTCTGACAGTAGATATTATGAATATTTGTTTACTGTTGTGCCTTGTTCCATCAACTCCACACACAATACACCTTGCTTGTCCCAAAAACTGTTGCCATTCGTTTCTTGGTTAAATCATCAATGATATTAGTGTACCCATCTTAGAATTGATGCCACCTATGTTGAACAATACTCTCACTCATAATGTTTCTGTATACTAAAGTAATATAACAATAATTATCAGCTGCCATTTGTTTCTTTGTCCACAGAAACCACAATACTGATGTACTTCATGCTTGGCAGTATTTACACTGAAATAATGATTGTGCAATTCAGTCTAGTTTGATATAAATAATTTTATGTTATTATTGTTTGATTGCTGCATTCATTTTACAAGCCTGCCTTGGTGAAAGAATCAGTTGAATGTAATCTCACACAGATACTGCCAGGAGCATACTGAACGAAGCTACACAGTGGATCAAAAATAGCCCTGCTAGTTCCTCTCCTACTGTAAATGACGAGATGGGAAATTATTTCCTGAAATGTCCTTGTAAAAAACTATGGAACTCTTTGGGAATAAATCGCAAGAGATAGAAAATCACCTGTTCTCTTGCTAATCCATATGGCAAAACTAGAAAACTTTGGGCCTTTTCAGATGCTGTCCTTATTAATCAAATGCATCAGAAGTAATTTTCATTACATAGGGTAAGAAGGCAAAATTGTGGATTATAAATTTTATAGGCAAGTACATTTAGTAGATTCTTTGTTAAATCATCAATGATGTTAGTGTACCCATCTTAGAATTGATGACACCAATGTCGAATAATACTCTCACTCATATTATTTCTGTATACTACAGTAATATAACAATAATTATCAGCTGCCATTTGTTTCTTTGTCCACATAAACCACAACACTGCATGTACTTCATGCTTGGCAGGAGCTTCTATTGCTGCACTCATTTTACAAGCCTGCCTTGGTGAAAGAATCAGTTGAATGTAATCTCACACAGATACTGCCAGGAGCATACTGAACGAAGCTACACAGTGGATCAAAAATAGCCCTGCTAGTTCCTCTCCTACTGTAAATGACGAGATGGGAAATTATTTCCTGAAATGTCCTCGTAAAAAACTATGGAACTCTTTGGAAATAAATCGCAAGAGACAGAAAATCACTTGTTCTCCTGCTAATCCATATGGCAAAACTAGAAAACTTTGGGCCTTTTCAGATGCTGTCCTTATTAATCAAATGCATCAGAAGTAATTTTCATGACATAGGGTAAGAAGGCAAAATTGTGGATTATAAATTTTATAGGCAAGTACATATATGAACAAAATAAAACAATCAAATTAGCTGAAATGAGAATTTGTCACACATCTGCATATTTAGATCACTTAGCTTTTCAGCAATTCAGTGTAGCTAATGGCATTAAATTCTGTAGGGAAATAAAACCTAAGGATTTGAAGACTGTGGGTCGGCAGGAATATTAACAGATCTAAATTAACTGGTAGATACACTGAACTTTTCTAAACCAGCAGCAGCTCTTTATAAAAGATTCTGCAGAATATAACATCTTACTTAAATACATTCTGAATAGCACGTTCCAATTTACTTTGCTGCTAGAATGGTTAACATTCAACAGATTGTTGAAATTGACAGATTGCAAGATTAATAATTTGAATAATCTTTTGAAATTGTTCTGCCATGCCTTTTTTCTAGGATGTTTTTTCTAACATACGATTTTGCATTATGTATTTCAATTTCTAAGCCATTAAGTCCCGAGTACATCAGTGGTAAACTAAATCAGAATGGATTATAATGCCTTGTATTCTCATGCCATTTCTTGAGCAGGCACCCTCTTCTAGCAGAAGCAATGCCATCTAGCAAAGAAATCACTGAACTACGCTAGTGCTCACACTTTTTCTTCTATTTGCTATATTTTACTACATTCAGTACCACATCTTCTTTAAAGCTATCATTCTGAACACTCAAAAGAATCAAAACTTACCAAAGATCAAGGCAAAGTCAAGAGTCCCGGACAGATTTAGCACCATTAGTTATCATAAAGGAACTTTCTTACACACATTGCAGATATCTATATTTAATGAAGGGGTCAATAGGAAATTCATGCAGCAAGAAAGATAGAGTGAATTTTACCTTTAAATGATATATGCCTACAACTAGTACTGCTGCTTTTCATCATTATCATACTGTAAGTAATGGAAACATTTTAGTTTAATCAGATGTTAATCTTGAGAAAATGCATATATAATGATTCATACTTAATTTATTAACTGTGAGGCCACTTCAGAGTTTATATGCAAAAAAACTACTACATATCCCTGTTATAATTATTTTCCAAGAGTTGGAAGAGTGAATCATTCCTCAGTAACAGAAAAATAGCCATACTCCTTAAATATCTGCATTGTCTCTTATCTTTCTCTAACTTAGAAACTGAAGCATGTTAACAAAAAATCTTAATTGGAACTTGCACAATGATCTCAATTATATGAAGCATATTATCTTCAGGTTCAATTTGCAATTAGCTTTTTGAATATTTAATGCTAAAAATTAGGATGATCTTACAATTTAAGGAATTTTCTAGTAAATATGATGCTTCTGAAGAATAAAAAAACAGACATATTGTATTTATTTTATTATTTTTATATTTTTCATCTTTTTTTTACTCACTGAAAAATCAATGACATATGCTATACTTAAGCGTCATCATAAATAAAAACATCTTAAAGATATTATAATAAAGAACTTTTTTTTCTATTTTCTTTTTTATATTATACAAAATGGCTGCTTAAAATGGTTTTCTGAAAGAATCAAGCTGAGATGCATTAATGCGACCATAAATATGACCATAAACAGATGGCATCAAACTATTAGTCTCTCGAACAGGCCTTTTCTGATAATCTGTTTCCAGTGATCTCTTTGCTTCACTACCAAATACTTCTCTATTCTCCAGTACCATGCCTTTACTGGCATAATCACTTCTCCATTCATCAAGTCTCATGTCACGCACATTTCTTGGATATGGTTCTACATTTGAATGGTCTGCCTGACTGGAATTTGGGAATCCCGGTTTCCATGGACAAAACACTACAGCACCTTTGTTCATTTCACCTGACCATCTTCTTTTATCCATATTATCATCTTGGCCTCTCCATCTGTCCTCTGCAACTGCTTCGTGTCCTCGCATTTGATGCAACGATGACATGCTGTGATTACTTTCAATGCTGGGTGGAAATTTTAAGCTAGTTAATGAACCAGGGTTATGTTTCTGAACCATTTCAGTACCTATGGGTTTCCGGCCTGTAAATAGTACATCTCCACCAGTATGACTTTTAGATGGTACATCTCTTCTTTCCCAAGGAACCCTATAACTATGATCAACAGCATCTATACTTTTTCTGCAACCAATCAACTCTCCTTCATTTCCTCTTCTACTGCTTAAAGTGCTGTCTTCAAAAGGTAAGCTTCTTCTGACTGTTTTATCATATCCACTTATTCTTGGAGCTGCAATAGAATGGGATATATTTTTGGGCTCAGGGCAATATCGAGAGTAAGCAGCATCATACATCATCTTGTTTTGGCCAGCCTGCTGCTTTGTCTTTTCTTCAATATTAAGAACACCTGAACCTTTGATAGCTGTTAAGATATGCTTTAGCTGGAAAGAGGCTTCATTGTTTAATATTGATTCCTTAATGGAATTTGCTAACACATCCTGAATAGTTGGCTTAGCTTTCAATGCCAACAACTGCTTTTCTCTTTCTTTAAGCATAAGTCTTTGCCTATATTCCTCTTCTTCTAGTTCTCTTAACCTTTGTCGGAGTTGCATTTGTCTATGTTCATCAGCTGCTCTTTCTTTCTGCATTCTTTGTCGGTACTCTGCAGCCTCTCTTTCTTTTTCTTCTATTAGTCTTCTCCTGTACTCTTCAGCCTCTCGTTTTTTCTCTTCCAACAACCTCTGCCTGTATTCTTCAGCCTCTCTTTCCTTTTCTTTTAGCAAGTGCTGTCTATACTCTTCAGCTTCTTTTTTTTTCTCTAAAAGTCTTTGTCTGCATTCTTCAGCAGATATTTCCCTATTGTTTATAAATTCCTGCCTTTGCAAAAAATCAGCATATACCATCTGTGGTTTATTCACTGGTTTAGTAATTTGGTTTCCAAGTGATGTGCTCGCACTAACATGTGGCTGATTTAAAGCTGGCTTATTTGTAAGCTGTTGAACATAAACAAGATTTCGATTTCCTACTGGAAGTCTCCTGTTTTTATTTGAAACATTTCTTATACCAGTGAAATTCTTGTTTGGGTTCATCCTGTTAGGTTGAACATTTTTCTTTGGAGACAACAGTAGCTGGACATCAACAAGATTTGGATTTCCTACTGGAAGTCCCACATTTCTTATACCTGTGAAGTTCATGTTTGGAATCATTCTGTTAGGTTGCATATTTTGTTTTGGAGCCAACCGCTGCTGGACATCAACAAGATTTGGATTTCCTACTGGAAGTCCCCTATTTTCATTCGAAACATTTCTTATACCTGTGAAGTCCATGTTTGGATTTATTTTGTTAGGCTGCATATTTTTCATTGGAGACAACTCCTTTTCAGTTGTCATTTTCATTGGAGACAACAGCTTTTCAGTTGTCATTTTCACTGGAGACAACGGCTTTTCAGTTGTCATTTTCACTGGAAACAACGGCTTTTCAGTTGTCATTTTCACTGGAAACAACGGCTTTTCAGTTATAATTTTCATTGGAGACAATGCCTTTTCAGCTGTAATTTTAATTGGAGACAACGGTATTTCAGTTGTCATCAAAGCGGGTGCTTCAGCTGCTCCTAATTTTGGAAATATACGTTCCAAATAAATTAGCATTACAAAATGCTCAGTATTAGGCATTGTGTCTATAGGAGATATTCTTTTTGGAAAAAATGGATTTCCTAGCTCCTCACTGGCACTTGATTTAACTAATGGTTCGAAAATTTTATAACTAAAATCCATTCTGGTAGCATCCATTATAAATATTACTCGTTTTACTGCTGTCAGCTTTCTAAGTTCCATACAGATTTTTGGAGCTGAAACACAGAGATAAACAAAATGAGAGAATATAGTTAAAACATATTCTTTGTTTCTTGCTTCTATTAATCATTTTTAACATGCCAATTTTGTCTCCTATACTTCAAAATCATATCTTTGAGAAATACCATCATCCATCTATTGCAACAGAATAATCCCATTTCATTTATTATATAATAGCTCTTAGATTTTCAGAGTAAAAATAATTACATTTACAAATTCACATATCAGAACTAGAAAACAGTCCTAGTAACTCTTATGTGACAGAATTTCACAAAATTGCCACTTTCCAACATTGCAATGATTCCATTCTTTGCATCTGTTGTACTGCTCACATAAAAGATGTCAATGCATAATGTACACACCCCAATTTTTCCTGATAAAGTACAGCACAAAATCATCCCTGTGTAAGTTATGCATCCCATTTTCTCCAATGTTTTGGATAATATTAAACTGTAATGTTTGCTGCACTTAATAATGTTTTATATCATGGTAAGATCCTAAACAACCATAAGTTAATTTATCATGATTGCTTCTTATTAAAATGCACAAGAATCTCTTTGTGGTTGGTTCTTTTTAATATATACAAATTGGACTATTCAAATAGAGCTTCATTGTCTTTAAGTATCAGTAATCCATTGCATTCAATGAACTTATACTTGTGCCTTACAATGGATAGAGTAAAGTCAAAATATTAAAATTATACAGCAATCTACGAGTTGAAAGTGATTAAATTTATAGAAATTCATGGAGCCACATTATAACAGTTTACAGTGTCCAAATGGTATGTGCATAACTGGCAGAAAAAAAACAAGCACCCTTGAAAACACAATAAAATATCATATTCATCTGAAAAAAGTACCAGAATAAATAAATGGTTACATGTTTATGGAATGTCGGAATCCACACAGTGAAACGTTTGTTAATCTTATTTTGATGTAAAGTAAAACACTAAAAATCATGTCGTCATATTAAAACTCTCTTTAAGTTTCACAAACACACTTATAAAACGACATGATTTTTAGTGTTTTAATTTAAATCAAAATAAGATTAACTGGTTACATAATAATGATGTTGGAGTTTCAATGAGATGTTGCAATGTAAAGCATATAAAGTCATAACTGGTAGTAAAGGTGGTAAGAATAGTGTGAGGACAACTATGTTATTTGCTTGTAATAGCTTCTATTTAGGTTTTGTTTAATTTTATGTTGCACTATATCGCATTCTTGCTTCATTTCATACATTACATTCTTTGCATACTTGGCATTATTAGTGACTAGGGGTTCTTGTCTCTATTTATGTACTGCTATTATTGTTCAATATGTATTGATTGAAGACTTCAATTCTTGTACTGATGTTCAGTATTATTTGAATGTGAAAATTTAAAACCAGCTCAGAATACACTGTAGAATGCCTGGTATGATGTGGAAGCTGAGAGAAGTTTCTTACTAAATATTTGAACATAAGTTCTCCTAATTAGTGGATGCTAAAAAAAACTACCTTCCAAAGAGATATGAAAAAATATTAAGACACATTTGGTCAATCTGTGAGAGTAAAAAAAAATCTGAGTGAGTAATGATGGAACTATCGATATTATTGGTAGAAAAAATGGAAAATATATTAGTGAGTGTGTTGAAAAAGGATTTGAAATGCAAAGTAGGCATGTTGAAAAATAATAAACTATTTTCGAACAATTTTTCCTGCTAGCCTTTAAAGAAAAACCAGATTAAAATCATATAACAATAATTAGGCTATTTAATCAATCTTTGTAGACCTTATGGCTGAATAGCATGCAATATGACAGTGTACTGCTTCTGTTTATGAATGCCACAGCATACATGAAGGAAGCTATTGAAGGTCTTTGTGTGAATTATCATAAGATGATTCAATGATGTGTGTTGTTCATGCTCTGCAGAGACTGTGTTAAATTGTTACTAATGAGGGAAATTTAGTGTTGTATGAATAAAGGTCTTTACAAAACCATTTTTTTCCAAAAAATAAATCCTGATCTTTCATTGCCTCCCACACCTTATTCGTGCATTGGGGCACTTGGTTTAATGCTGGCTTGGTTTCTTGATTCACTGAATAAAAACACTAGAAACTTCTATATACTTAATTAGAAATGTTAATCGGAACTTGCACAGTGAAGCCAATCATATAATCGAAACCATTGTATGATTGAGTCGAACTAAACACTCTTATTGCTCCACTTATATTGGAAAAACTAAGAGAAAAATAGGCACATGGTTAAAAGAACATTTCAGGAACATAAAATACAAGCAAATGGAAAAATCAGCAGTAGTATTTCATTTATGGACAGAAAATCATGGCATACTGAATAATGCAAAATTATTAAAACCAGTACAAAGACCTACAGAATTAGCAACATGGAAAAAATCTACATTTACAAATACAAAGAGATTTAATGAAATTTGACATTTCCAGGGATGAAAACATAAACTTTAAGTTCACCACACCCCCCAGAGCAAAATAACATTCCCACAGCATAATGAGGTATCCAGCAGTTGACGTTTTAGCTGACGATGTGGACAAAGGTTCATGAAACCAGTTCTACATTTATAGGCAAGTAAGTGGAGTAATAAGAGTGTTTAGTTTGACTCAATCATACAGTGGTTTTGGTTCTATATACGTATTGAGTAATTCAGTAAAAGAAATACTGTTTTTTGAAGGGCAACTTAACATTATCTCAGATTTGAAAATAGATGTTAAAAGGGGGAGGAGGAGGGGTGTTATGTTTGAAAAGAACTGGCTGCCAAATATTTTATTAAGTCACTCAAGTTTTGGAAGGCCAAAACATAAGTAAACTAAACTGTGTGTCTGTTAGTGATATGCCCCTCTTTAAATATGCTAGGTTAACTTTGTGTAATGTAGAGCAATTTCCTCCATATAATTTATTGTTCTGTGATAACATGCAAGGATTTGTGATCAGTAATCTAGAGATGACATTTTTTGTGTACTGCAACTGCAAACAACTTCCTACAGCTGTAATTGGTGAATTTCAACATTAATTTTTCTCCCAAGTTATATGTTTTAGTTTTAATTTTTAACAAAATTTTTCAGTTTTTGATCGATATTTTTCAAATTTTTAGCACATGAATATCTGGGCATTACTTATGACCAAGCATAAACTTATGTTTATTTTATTTCCTTTTTATTTTTATTTATTTCAAGTTTTAAAAATATTGGTTTAGCCCAGGCTGTGTCCCAAGCCTGGATACACAGTATTACAGAATCCAACAACGCAAATCCCAGGAATGGAGAGACTGTAGTTAAGTCTTTTGGGATAAGTAAGTTATGGTTTGTGGATGTATGGTTTCAGACTAATGTGAAATGTATTAAGAGTGTGCACATAGTTGACCAAACACTCCAGTGGTATTGTTTAAAAAATGGATGATCAACCAAAAATAAAAAATGCCAAAAACAAAAAGAATTAACAAATTATAACTTTGAATGCATTATCAGGAGAGTAAACCTTCAAAAATTCACTTACCACATAAGTCAATAATAAATTACAGATAGATATCTGTGCTGTATGTGGAAAATGAAAGGTGCATTGAACCTGTGACTCTTTAGCAAAATGGTTAAATTGAGTTCCCAACTGATTTTAAATGTTGAGATTGAGAGTTCAGACTCGATTCTTATATTTCTTTTTTCTCTTTCTTCTGTCTACTTTTATCTCATTTTTATTCTGCAATTATTATCATCATCATCTCTCTCTCTCTCTCTCTCTCTCTCTCTCTCTCTCTCTCATGCACGCATGCACACACACACACAAAAAAAAATTAGCTTCCTTTTTTGATTGGCTTTAATCAATTATACAATAAAGATGTATGAAGAATTTTGAAGCAAACATATTTTGGAAACTTGTACTGCAAATTACTTTTTTTTTAATCATTGAAGAAATATAATCATGCTATTATTTTTAGCTGATATAAACTTATTGCTTTTATTATACATTGCACATGTTTACATGTGATAGTTTAAGAGGAAAACTCTCTGCAACTAGTGTATACAGAGAATTTTTTTTTTGATTTGGTTTATTTACGGATGCTCTTTAACATATCAGGTCATCTGCGTCCCATTCTAATCAGGGCGTGAAACTTTGCTGAGAGACCTCTTTTTTCAGGCTTGAGGTTCTTTATCATGCCATAAATGTATGCACGGGACTGCGGCTTTACTTCCATTCTGAAAGATGCCATACTTAGGATTTTTACGCCCAAAAAATCCATCGGTCCTGGCTGGGATCAAGTATACAGAGAAATGCAAGGAGTTTGGAGTAGAGAAAATTATGCTGAAATGTGTGGTAAAGCAGCAAGAGAAGTCCTTGCATGGGCAAGAACAGGGATTGTGAATTTGAAGGGTTTAAGAGCAAGGGGGAAGCTTCATAAAGATCCATTGTATAACTAGAAAGACAAATAATTGGCATATAATATTAGAATCTGAGGAAACTAAGTGTTTTTAAGCAGAGGGTGGGAATGTAGAGAGTTGATCTTGATCTGACAAAAAAAATTACAGGGAAAAAGATGTTGAATGATAAATCAAGAAAAGGCATGGTGAAAATTGGGATTTATTTAGGACAAATGAAAGCAAAATTATTGGAAAAGCAAGGGAAAGAAGAAAATGTAGAGTGTGAGGGGTTAGAGTTAAATAGTAGGAAGGGCCCTATAACTCTGTAACCACAGTGTTTGGGTATATTGGGCTCAAGTAAATGCACCAACTTAGGGTAGTGAAGTATAATGATTTACCTTCTTAGCCTTATACAGCCCATTATGGGCCTTAGCTTAGAACCATGACCTCTGTGCCCTCTACCTCCATTCTGCCCAGGTGGTCGAGGTCGTTAAGGAGCGGATTCGTGAGCGGGAAGTCTGGGTTCGAATACCGCCAGGACCCTCCTCCCTGACTAAGGTTTTTTCCAGGTTTTCCTCAGTCCTCATAAATGGCAAATGCCAGGGAGGTACCCTAAACTTAAGCCTGGAACAATTCCTTCCTTCCTTCCTTCTTTCCCAATATACCATTTCATCTCATTTATCACCAGTGTCCATCGCCTGTGGTGCCTCTGTAGCAAAAATGGGCATTAAACAATATTCATTCATTCTCTACTCCATTACAGATATCATAAGTAGAGTGCCGTACTGCAGGGGAGGCATGTGATCAGCACACTTCATGCCACTGATCGCTGTATCTTGGCATACTAGATTGAAGATTGCCACCTCTCCATCAGACACCTTCCTCCTAATTGTTCTTACAAGGCTGGGTGGACCCCATTCCAGACCTCCCTAACTTAGAAAATTTCTTAAATAGGTACCGGGAATGAAACCCAGGCCTCCCAGCCAGCAGTCAGCAATGCTAACTACTAGACCAAGGAGGTGGTCACAGTGATTTATTATTTGCTTAATATATGGGTCACCAAATTTTGTTGGACCTAGTGTCTTCTGTAATTGCTGAAGGCACTGATTTTAATTGGTTTTTATGTTAATTTTGTTATAAATACTTGGTATATAGATGGAATTTCAATAAAATTCCTGAACCCAAGTCTTCCAAATGTTCCAGCAGGAAACTGCTGATGAGCAGAAGACAAGGGTTTAGTAAGTAGTTAAATAAGTAAAATTAAAGGAAAATGTATTGAAAAGGTATAACTTTTGAGGTAATTAATGAAGTTATGAAAGGAAAGGAGGAATAAATATAAATTTAATTGTAGAGTTGTTTGTTGAAATACACTCATTCACTCATATACTACCCTTCCCCTTTTGACACAATTGTTTTTACTACAAAAATATTATTCACTGTTCTTTTTTCTTTTCAGAATCCACACTGGAACTCTGATAATTTCTTCTCCCTTTTGAGCCACTTCTCTTTACTTCTATTTACCAAAATTCCAGTGAAGACCTTTCCTATTATTGATAACAGACTTTTTTCTCTAAAATTGGCTGTGTTATAAAGTCTCCTTTCCCTTTGTGTATAATCACTATTACACTTGTTCTCCATTTCATTGGAATCACACCATTCTCTAAAATATTATTATAAATAAAATATTTATTAAATAATTTTGCTAATAAGTGCATCCTATTGTTATCCTTGCACCATAAATTCCAAAATTCTCCTGGAATTCCATCAATACCACTTATCTTATTTCTTTTTAATTAATTTTCTTTCCGATTTCTGCTACATTAATTTCCTTATTAAAATCTTCAATACATTGCTAATACTTGCCCCCAAATATTTGTTATCTAATAATACTCTCCCCTCCTAGTTACCCCCTAAAATCATTGCACCATTCATCTGTCCAATATTGTTATCTTTTATCACATTCCTATACATATTTTTAACTACTAACCAAATATTTCAGCTTTCATTACTAACCAAATCTTTCAGCTTTCATGTATCTTTGAAGCCTCAAATAGAATGACATTCATTCTCATCTACCATCCTTTTTCTTCACTTTTATGAGACATCTATTACTCCACCTCAAACTAAGAAAATTTTATTTTCTACATTACCCCCTGTTTGCCTCTATCTATTCATTCCTTTTCTTTTTCTCTGCCACTGGACAATTTCATCAAACCAATGCCTTTTGTTGCTATTCTCACTAATCCTGATTTTCATACTACTCTCTGCCCCTTAAATTCTTTGCTCTAATCTCTCTATCGACTCCTCAACTACATCTTCATCAATTAATTGTTGTATGGCAATCAGTTCAATTGTTGCCACCTCCATATCTAATATTTTGGTATATAAATCTAATTTCACTTGCCTCCAGTTGTAAACTTCGAACTTTGTTCTCAACCCACTAGCTGTAACCCCCTTCTCCTTCTTAATTCCAAAATTAGCTCTAGCAAGAAATAGTAACTTATTGTAACAAAATTCCACATCTCAAAATCCTGTAGCACATTGTCCAATCCCACTGAATGAAAAATATACTCTACAACACTTTGACCATTTTCATGTTCAAAGGTTAACTCTCCTACCTTATCTTTATCTTTCATGCCATTACAAATTTTAAGATAATTATCCTCACAAAATTCAAAGAATTTTTCCCTTCATTGTTACAAAATTTACCTTTACTACTTTGTATCTCCTCTGCACATACTCAATCATAATATTCAATCAAATTCTTTAAGAGCCACTGCTCCTCTCCTATTTAGCATTAAAATCACCCATTAACACTATTTCCACTTGTACATATTTGTCGAAAATATACTCAATACTCTGATTTAATTTCCTGTATAAACTTGGGTCAAAATAATCTGATGATTATATACAATTCCTACATTCACATAACATTACTTTTCCAAATATCTCTGAAAATTAACCACAGTGATGAATTACTTTCCAAATCAACAACTTTAAGTTTCACTTTTTAATACATTCAGGAATCAAACACAGTGAAACACATAGTTAAAATATTTGAAACATTCTTTAGGTTTCACTCTGAAGAACTGAAAAATAAGGACATGTTTCGTGAAACACTTGTTCACATCATCAACTGATACACGGTGACTGAATATTCATTGAAGTTGGAAAGGTAGGAATCTGGGAGTACTCAGGTGGTCTATTGATGAACCAAAACAGGGTGCTGTCTACTTCCAGAATATCAAAATTCATGAGTTTATAGTTTTTGAATTGCGGGAATTTTCACAGTGAAATATAGTATAACTTAACAAATTATTATTGAGGAAATCACTCAAATTTCACTAATTTAGTTCCACTTACTTGGACATGTTTCAAAGGCGCTTGCCTTCATCGTCAGCATGATCCCAATGTCCGCTTCCCCGCGTGGTATTCAGATGTTGCTCCGTATATTTTATGAACTTTGTGATAAGGTTGCTATTGTTTGGAAGATCAAAATTAACCAAATTTTCTTTGTTTTTATTTATGAATATATTTTCCCACACTGTCAATTCTATTGGTTTTTGAAGAGCTTTTAAGAGTTTTGGTACCTTTTGGAATTCGTGTCCAAGTAAGTGGAACTAAATTAGTGAAATTTGAGTGATTTCCTCAATAATAATTTGTTAAGTCATGAGTTTATGTTCGTATTTTTTTTTTATCAAAATCTTTTCCCATATGCTAAGTTCCTTGGGTTGTTGAACAGCTTTTAATAACTTTATGCCTTTTTTTATTTCATGATGTTCATTTCAGAAATGTGCTGCCACAGCCGATTTGTCTATCTGTTCAAAACGGATGTTTCTCCAATGTTCTTTTAACCTGATACTTATATTCCTCTTGGTATTGCCTATACATATTTTTTCACAATCTTTGCAATTAATCTGGTATAAACCTGATTTTTCTCTTTTGGTCTGGAATCTATTTTATTTAACTTCAATAATTTGTTAACACTATATCTGTTTTGAGGTGCTATGTAATATTATACTGTTTAATGATCATTTTAAATTTATTATTGACTTATGGGTGGTAAGTGAATTTTTGAAGGTTTTACCCCCCCCAGATAATGCATTTAAAATTATAATTTGTTTAATTCTTTTTGTTTGTGGCATTTTTTATTTTTTGTTTGATCATCCATTTTTTAAACTCATTGGAAATGGCTGCTTCTATTATGTGCAAATATTCTTTCTTGTAATTTTGAATAACAGGAATTTCCACAGTAAAGTATAATATAACAAATTATTATTGAGGAAATCACTCAAATTTCTCTTCATGAGTGGAACAATGCTTAAGATAAGGCAACAGCCTTTGAAACATGTCCAAGTGGAACAAAATTAGTGAAATTTGAGTGATTTCCTCAATAATAATTTGTTATATTATTCTTTCTTGTATTCATCTTTGTTGAATGGCAAATTTACTAACCTATATACCATGCTGTAAAAAATTGCTTTTTTACGAGATCTAGTATTAAAAATCATGGGCTTTAATATAATTATCCGTATCTGTTTTCTTTCTGCAAATGCCAAATTCAAGTTTCTTATTGCATTTTATTATCTTCAGATTCGGAAATTGCAATAGATTATTAGTTTCAGTTTTGACAATAAATTTTATTGCAGGTTCTTGCAAGTTTTTAGTGCATCTTCCACATGTATTTTTTATGTACAATAGCGAACACATCTTCTACATGTCTGTACCAGACATTAAAAAAATTAAGGGAAAGTCTTAGTGATGTGTATTTAAAAAAAAACTCATAAACAATTCTGCCAGGAATGGTGATACAGGGCTACCCATTACTAGTCCTGATTTTTGCTTAAAGGACAGCTACTGCCCATTGTGTAAAAGAATGAATACTATTCAAAACAAAGAACCTCTACTAAAATGCAGCCAACTTGATATCAACAAACAAATGAAAAATGGTTTGGAAGCTAGGGAAAAAATTATAAATATTAACATCCTAGATGGCCACTTGCAACCAACCAACCGACTGACAGAACGATCAATCAATGAATATATTGCTATCTTTTCTGATAACCAGAATCCCTGCTTTCAGATACCCAGATGGCAGCACCTGATCTAAATAACCCAATAAGGAGAAGGGTATCTTCAGCTAACCAGAAAGTCTTGCTCTCCTAATCATCTGAATCCAATATAGATTTTACTTTATTAGAAAAACAAAAAGAAACATAAGACTGAAAGAGCAGAAAAGGAATATAAATTTTAAGCAAATAGAAAAATCCTTATACCACCTCATTTCTGCACAGAAAATCATGAATTGAAGAAAAAAGTACTTCTGTTAAAGGCAGTATAACATACAAAACTGAACAAACAGGGTAAAAATAATAAATAAAAAGGCTAATGAACTTTGATATCCTGCAGGAAAAAAAAACTTCAGGTTCACTGGATGTTCACCACAGTCAAATAGTACATCCTTCAAAGATTATAGCAAGCTTTCCAACAGTCAACAAGCAGCTGGTGATATTGACAAACGTCTACAAAACATGTTCTAATAAAATAGCAACTTAGTGAAGATGCACACATGTTTAGTTCCAATCATTACAACATACTGATAAATGTAAATGCAACCTTGTCAATTGCAGTTCAAGGCCAAACAAGTTGCTATTTTCAAGACTCTGGAACTATTGTTTTAAAATTACAACAGAAATAATAAGACAGTAGCTACTTATTCAGAGGACACCAAGAATGGAACAATGTGTTTCACATTACTTTCCTATACAGCATACATAATGAACAAAGAATTAAAATCTTATGAATTACAACACTAGTTACAGGCCATGGAAGAACAAAACGTTACCTCTACAGATCAAAATTAATAAATAATTGTAATGGAGAACTGAAGTCAGATCATATAATCTTTTATTTTTTAATTTCAAAACCTTAGAAAGCCAATAAAAAATTATGAGAAACAACATAAAAGCTTCTGAAGAAAACTGGCCAGTCACCAAGAAATCCAAGGAAAATACATACAAGCTTTATAGATCTGTTAAATCAAAAGACTACACAAAACTTTAATAATTGTTCTGCCCTGGACAATTCCCTACATATTACTATGTCATCACTAAGGAGAAAATTTTAAGGTGCATCTTTATATAATATGCTGTTTTCATAACAATCATTTAAGATTTGTATTTTAGTACATGGAATGAAGTGAAATAGACAAATGTTGTTAAACCTTTTTGTATGATTAACTATTTATCCCCTTTTCACCCCCACTTTGATGCTGCAGAATCTTTTTGTTCTAACTTTTCTTTCCTTTCTGTTAGTAAAATAAATTATTTTCACTCTTCTTGAGCTGAAAAATAAATTATGTTTACTCTTTTTGAGTGGCTACATAAAATCCTATAGTCTCATTTTTTAGAGCAGAACAAGAACTATTAATTGGTATATTAATAAATTTGCAGCCCCAATAGTTTACAAGCTAATGTAGCAAAACCTGCAAGAGAAAACACAAATTTCATTACAGCTGTTGACCAACACACAGTTCTCTTTGCAATAGTACAAATTTTATATAAAGAAGACTTAAATCTCTACTTGCTAGTCGCTCTGGTTGCTACAATCCAAGCACTCTAACATGCCAAAAAGATTCTACGGCAAAGTTGAATTTAAACATAAGAATTCAAGGTGCTGTTTTCAATGTAAATATTGCGATCGTTGAAAAGCATCAAAGAGCCAGAATAAACAAGCACATCCATTACAGTAAGCAACCTGTTGCAACCTGAAAAACCAATTTGATATGTGTCTTTATTCAGGATCCGAAAAGCAGCATTATCATGTCAGTTCTCTGCAGATCTTACCACAGCATTTGTTCAGTCAATAATTCCAGTCCACAAGCTAACAATCCTGCATTCAAATCATTTCTTGAAAAGTACATGCACAGTACTGGATGAGATCACCCTGAGAAAAAATTAATAAAACCAATTCATGAGAATGTTTTTGAGAAAATAAGAGTCGTCAGCAAACATGAAGTGGGGATTCATGTTAGATGAAACAACTACTGCAAATATATAATATAAAAGAAAATAGAAATAAAGTAACACTATTAACAATGTAACAAATTAACAGTAATAATAAAAGTAGAAAAGGATAAAACACTAAGATAAAGTCACACTTGAAATCGTTATATTTTGAACTCGTTGAGTTCTTCTATGGCAAGAAAACAAGTGAAGGTGATAAAAGAAAATATTGAGTATCGAAGGTAACATTATGCATGGAAACAGGTGAAACTAGAAATGAGAGTGTGCAGGGGGGGGGGGGGGAGGAAAAAAAAGGAGTAAGAATTAAACCAGGTGGTATATGAGCTTTATGTAAAAATATAGCTGCCATTTCTCTATCTCTGAGTAAGCTTTCAGAGCACTGTGTAGGTAACGCATCAGTAAGTGTTAGATTAAAAGCATCATCAAAATACTTACAGTGAGATAAGGCATATTGGGCAACTGGTAATGGAGACTTGGTTTTAACAGAACGTCTATGATTGTTCATATGTAGCAAAACAACAGTAGAATTTAAACCAAAATAAAAAGCTTTGCAAAGCTTACAAGATAACATATATTATATACAAAGTTCTTGGAAGAACAGGTAGCAAATGAAGAAATGTTAAATTCTCTGGATAAATTAAGGCTGTGGACTGAATGGCTGAACATAATTAGTGCACAGGTTTTGCATTTAGGGCATTGGCAAGGATATGAGCCAGCAAAGGGACGAGGTAAATTTGGAGGAGATTGGTTTCAGCAAAATATACTTTTAAGGTTATGGGATGTTCTAAAAGTAAGGCTGGGTACAAATTTAGAAAAATCATTTATAGATGGAAGCATTAACAAAGTATCATGACATTCTTTCAAAATACATCTAATGCTTCCAATTCCAGGCACATAAGTAGTAACAAGGGTAATGAAGTTCTTATTAGAAGTTTTAGGTTTGCATTGGAAAGTTTTGTTCGCTGGGATTATACGGGATTTTAAAAAAGAGGATGGATAATTTAGGTCTTCCAATTTTTGAGCTAGGTTTTGAATATACTTGTCAAGAGATGAAAACTCATTACAAAGACGATGACCCGGATTGAAAGAGAAAAAGGAATAGATCTGTTGATATGCATGGGATGACAGTTATCAAAATGAAGATACTGTTGTAAATTGGTAGGCCTAATGTGCACAGACCTAAGAAAAGAGCCATTACATAAAGAAATATCAAGATCTAGGAACTTAGTGGCATTGGGAGACAGAAGAAGTGAACTTAACTGAAAATTTGAAGTTAAGATTAGTAAGGAACTGATCAAGAGATTCTAAGCCACGAGGCCAAAGCACGAATATATCAATATATCTCAGCCATAAAAAGATTGGCATAAGATGGTACCATTCTGGTGCTCATTGCAGTACCTTTAATTTGTAGATAATATTTATTATCAAAACTAAACTCATTATGAGTGAGGACCAGATAAACAAGATGACAAATGAAATCTGTGGATGGGGGTATGAGGAGGTGCTCGAGAGTCCAAGAAATGTCTAAAAGCAGCTAATCCTTCATGATGGGGAATGTTAGTATAGAGTGACGTCACATTGATAGTGGCCAGAAGCATATTACGAGGGCTGATCAACAAAGACTGAGACTGATTTTTTCCTGTAGCTTCCGTGATAGTTTCGTATCTGTAACATAAATATTTGAAAAGAGCGGGTTTTTATGTATAATGCTGGTAGGCAGCAGCACTCTCGTATTGGTAGGTTGGTAGTAATGCTCTATTTTGTAGACCTTACGTGCATTTCGCATACCAGACAATGGAGGTGACGCGAGAGAAGCAGTACAGCGCAATCAAATTCTGTTTTCGTTTAAACCATACAGCCACCAAAACTTATGAAAAGCTGAAGCAAGCGTACAGTGAAGATGCACTACCTCGTGCAACAGTGTTTAGGTGGTTCAAGGACTTCAAAGAAGGCCGACTTGTCAGTGTTAAGCAAGGTGGGCCTGGTGTTTCGGCTTCTGCTGTGACTGAAGTCAATATCAACACAGCTGCTGTGATTGTCAGAGAGGATCGGCGCATAACATTACGTAACCTCAGTGAAGTGTTCAGAATTTCATATGGCAGTGTGTTTACAATTATGCACGACCATCTCCATATGACCCGAGTTTGTGCTCGTTGGGTGCCACATCTGTTGACTCCCGAACAAATGGCTGTGCGAATGGAGACAAGCCGTGAGGTGCTGCGTCTCTTTGCTAATGGAAAGGATGCATTTTTTAAATCAATTATCACCAGTGATGAGTCATGGCTGCATCATTATGATCCTGAAGCAAAACAAGCCAGCACAGTGTGGAAATTGCCAGGTTCTCCAACACCAAAAAAGGCAAAAGTTGTTCCATCTGCAGGGAAAGTGATGGTGATCACATTTTTTGACTGTAATGGAATGATTTACCAGCATGTAGTTCCCCCTCATACTACTGTTACAGCAGCATACTACACATCAGTATTGGCTACACTAAGGAAGCACATTGCAAAGAAACGACTAGAGCTTTCTCGGACTGGGTGGCGACTTCATCATGACAATGCACGGTCTCACGTCGCAAATCAGGTCATGCAGTTTCTGGCTCGATTCAACATTACCTGTGTACCACATCCACCTTATAGCCCCGATCTTGCACCCTGTGACCTTTTTTTTATTCCCATCACTAAAGGCAAAGCTTAGGGGTATTCGATTTGAGAACTCTGAAGCAGTGCTCAAGAAAAGTGAGGCGATTCTCGAGGACCTGACAAAGAATGGTCTGCAGCACGTGTTCAAGGACTGGCAGAGATGCTACAAAAAGTGCATTGAAGTAGGAGGGGACTACTTTGAAAAAGATCATGTAAACATTGAATTGGAGTAATAAACATCTGTGAAAAAAAATCAGTCTCAGTCTTTGTTGATCAGCCCTCGTAGAATGTGTCGAAAGGTCAACTTTCTTTAGCAAACTCAAAAAATGGAAGGAATCTTTGATATAGGATGGCCTAGACATAACAAATGGTTGTAACCAACAATCTACTAGAGCAGAAATACATTCAGTGGGGGAATCGAAGTTGGCTACTATCAGGCGGCCTGGACAGTTCTTTTTATGAATTTTAGGGAGATAATATATGATGGGAGTACAAGGTACATGAGGAGTAAGTACAGTGATATCTTGGGAACTAAGTCCTTCAGCAGTACCAGAAGAACCAATGAGGGAAGATATTTCTTCATTAAATTTGACTGTAGGGTCGGAAGACAATAATAAGTGACATCTTCAAGTTGTCGGTAAGCTTCAGCAATGTAAGAAGAAATGTCCTGTAGTACTACTGAGGACCCTTAATCAGCTGGAAGAACAATAACATCAGGATTATTAGTTAATCTTTTAAGTGCTGATTTTTCACGTAAAGTTATCTTTTGGGGAATCTTATCTAGAAATTTAGAATCACTAATCAAAGTTAAAAATCGGTTAATAAATATTTCAAAAGGATGGCTAGAAGGTAGGGAAGGAGGTTCAAGTTTGGAGGGAGGACTAAATTTGAGAAGGCAAGGAGTAACATTTGAAGTACGCTGAGAAGATTTAGTATGCCAATAGAAATGCCATCTTAAATTACGGAAAAATTTAACGCCATCAGAAACAAATTTAAAGATATTAAATTTGGAAGTTGGGGCAAAAGATAATCCTTTTTGTAAAAGCAATGTATCAGCATCAGAAAGTGAAACAGAAGATAAATTAACAACTGTACTATTACCAGTAGGAGAAGTACAAGGGGTACATTTGCTCTTGGACTGCTAGTATGCAGTGCTGGAGTAAAATTCAGTTGGACAAGGTAAATTGAAAATAGAAGCCAAGTCAGGAGCTGACACTATGAGGGGCGGGGAAAAGTTTTGGAATAAAGATGCTGTAAACTGAATAGGAATACCTGCTCTTAAATATTGTAAATATAACCGCAATAGTTTAAGAAGTTTCTGATTGAGAGAATATAATAATTTATTCGCACTCATCAAGATACTATTAACAGTGGTAATATATTTAGGAGAACATGCCAAAATAATTTAAATAAAACTAATGAATCCTAAACTTAGGTATTCATTTTTTTTACACTAAACTCCATTTACTTACATAAAAATATGAGACATTTTGGGAGAATCTCTCCCATCTTCAGTTGCTCACCGAACTGCCGTTACTCGAAATGATGACTGGACACCTGGATGTTTCTGTGCCATCATTTTGAATAACGGCGATTCGTTCAGCAACTGAAAATGGGAGAAATTCTCTCAAAATGCGTCTTACTTTTATGTAAGTAAATGGAGTTTAGTGTAAAAAAAATGAATACTTAAATTTAGAATATTTTACTACTTCATTGTCAGCAGCTTCGTAAGTACAATATTTAAAACTAATTAATTTAGACAAATGAAATTGCTGCAAAAAATTTATATATTATATATACAATTTTTATTATACATATATTATATATATATATATATATATATATATATATATATATGCATGCAGTCATTCAATGATTCATGAATAATACTGTGGCTGGAGGTCATACAATATGAAAAAGTCAGGCTTGTGGTGACTGCTACATTGCTTTCAGCTTTCCCACAGCTAAAAACCTAATCTCAACCATGTAACATACAGAGGGTGCCAAAAATGTATACACACTTCAAGCAAAGAAAAAACTGTGTTAACATAACAAAACTGAATTCACTCAAACAGAAAATGATGAGCACTAATTATCTTAGGCTTTAACAGTTACAACAGTTGCTCAAAATGCCCATTGGCATCGATACACTTCTAAGTACGATGAACTACTGATTGAGCAATGTTTGCAAAAGTGTCCTCAGCGAATGTAGCACATGTTCCAATTTCTTCCTGTAGTCCTCCCAGTATAGCTGGTTTTCTACAGTATACAACATCCTTAAAAGTTCCCCATAGGTAGAAGTCCAATGGAGTTGGATCCGGAGAATGTAGTGGAAACTCAATCAGACCTCTTCGTCCTATCCAGTACCTTGGATAGTGCCTAGGATCCAGTGACGAGTTTGTTGCTGTGCGAGGTATTTCAGATCTGCCCTTGTGAACATCGCATAAGGTACCATGAGTCTTAAATTTGTCTGGAATGCGTCCAATTGTTATTAGTGTTCGCATTTCTGTTCTGTACACATCTCCATTGCCTTTGAATTTCAACAACATTCTTGCTTTTCCAATACCATTTCAAAATTGCTTTCAGTTGTTCAAACAATAATCTTGGTTCCATTTTGTTCTAGCAATGCTAGCTTAACATACTAGTCACACCTGTTTACAGAATATCATACAAATATCTTGGCTTCAATTTTTCATTGTCGACCTCATCATACGATAATCTTGGCTTCAATTTTTCATTGTTGATCTATGATAATCTTGGCTTCAATTGTTCATTGCATTGTTGATTTACCTGTCACGCAGCAATGCTATCATAATGTATGTGAGTCACTCTGTTACAGAAAATCATACTATACATACTGTTGTTTTCGGTCCAACTTTGAAATATATTAGATATCTATTGTGAAAGTGTGTATACATGTTTTTGGCACCCTCGGTATATTGCACATAGACTACACCATGTTTATGAAAGAATAAGGAAGGAATGCAATAGGGTACATGACTTCATTGTTGCTCTGAAGAAGATTCTTGTAAAGGTCATTGTTAATTTTTGCCAGTTACCGAGAACTAACTGGGCTCCGCCTACCACAGTTCCCTATGATAACCAGGATAAGTTCCGCAGTTTTCTCCTGCAAAAACTTTGAAAAAATCAAAAGCATCATATATACTCCAGAATGACAAAGATCTTGAGTTAGAACTTTTCTCAGTTGATGGCTACAAGTATTTCCCTGATATGATTCAGAGTTCAGAAGATGATATGGGGGAGGTGAACAGGGGAAGAGGTTAACAACTATGAGGGACAACCTTGAAGCATTTACTGAAGCCAAACGTAAATTAATTTTGATGTGGAGGCCTTTGCAACTACCACTAACCTGGATTTCCACACATTTACAAAATATGCTCCATTTGGTTTCAGTGAATGTGAGCAGAGTTTTTGTGTATAAGGAATCTCCTGAGCTAAAAGCCCCAATGACTAACATTCAAAAACATAATTCAGTGTAAAATATTGGTTGAAACCCAGTAAATGCCATGTTTATTTCCTAAATATTGGCTACTTTATGATGTTAGCTAGTGTTGAATAAGAATGTTAATGTAATTGATTAAGATTCGAATAAGGGAATTTTATCAGCACTGTTTTTAACTTTTTTGTATAAATTTTCAAAACCTTTCTTTCCTCTTTCCAGACATAATTTTGTGGCTTAGAATTTGTTTTCTGGTTATCACTAAGAATCAGAAGTCTCAACCCAAAATTAAGTTGTCCCTCAATAACTACTGAGTTGCTTTGTTTATACCACATAGTATACCCAGTCATGTATCAGAATATTTGGAGTAGGAGCTTCCAAGTCTTAGTTACAACACATTATACAAATATATAAAATATGTAAATATGTAAAATTGTTTTAAATATAGCATGTTCAAATTCGTAGATTATAGCTTAACAAGAGAGATTTTTGCTATTTTTGCTGATATTCTGCTTCCAATTCCCTGTGAATCCTGATACTCTACACATGAGAAACCCCCAAAGAAAGTAATAGCAAGCATTGACGTTGGGCAACCTTGGAGACCATTTAACATCCCCTTACTGTGAATACTCAGGCTCCAAACATCTCTACTATTTCGCTGATTAAAGCCCTTACAGTGTGAGCTAATGTTCCAATCCTCTGGAACCATGTGGACTATAATGCGCCATGTTGCCATCACTCATGTCCAAGAAATGTTTGAAGCATGCTAACATAGCACTGTGTATTTAATCAGTGCTTTCTCTTCTTTGTTTTCAAAGAACTTTTTTTTCCTTCCCCCCTGAGGATTCTCCGGTGCTCAGAACTGGCAGTTTTGAGTAATGACATAGACACACGTATGGAAATTGCATTCACATTTGAGATGGTTTAGAATCTGATCATTCACAATATTCAAAAGTTTATCACAACAAAGCTTGTTAATTGCAGTCATTCAATTCTTATACCATAGCCAATTTATAGAGATGAAAGTGGAGGTCCAAGAAATTCCTTGGGCATTTGCTTGTTTTACTGCCAATTGAAGGCTCTGAAGAACAATGCAATGAACGCTTGCAATATTCTTTAAAATTTAAACACTACACTGTTTCTGTCTGTGATGATTTCTTTATGGCACAACTTTTCAAAAGTTTGCAACCTACAACAGTAAGGCATTGCAGCTTGGAGCATGTAATTTTGATGAATTATGAAATGCCTGCAAAAGGTGCACTGAATAACAATCATTGATTCATTGTTTTTAAAAATTGCCTTCCTTAAAATACTTGGTGTTATGATGACCAGTACTCCATGATATAACTAATTTGCTTTGATCTGGTGAAAATGTATGTCCAAGGTCTGTCACTGGAATCCATGTGCTTCTATGCATATCTAATTTGAACACCATCAAGTTTCTCTTTTAGACACTGTATAAAGTTACAGAAGCAGATGATACAGGAAGTAACTATACAATTATGGGCATTTGCCCAAATCAAACTGAACTGATTATGTCTTTAGGTTTGAAAAGACCAGAAACCAATAGATTGCCAATAAGACTGATTAACCCATAGCAAATATAAATAACAAGAAAAAAATTACTTACCATTAGCTTCCAGTGCACTGGTTGTGATAACAGCACTAACTTTATCAACAGGTAATGAGAGTGTTTTCAAAACCTCTTCTTCTAAACCAGGAATATATTTACATCCAGATGACTTCTCTTCTAACATAGATTTAACTGGTGCAGGCCTTGTACCAATGCATAGGACTTTATCCACATGCTGCTTGAAAAGAAAAGTTTACTGTCATAGCATGGATACACAAATATTACTTCTTTTAAATAAAATTTAAATTGGAACTTGCACAGTGAAGCCAATCACATTAATATTACTGTATGGTTTAGTTGAACAAAATACTCTTAATGCTTCACCTACTTGTCATAATATATAGAACCGGTTTTGAGAACATTTTGTTCTCATGATCGGCTTGGCTAAAATTCAACTAAATATCATCATTTTGAGAACAAAATGTTCTCAAAACCAGTTCTATATATTATGACAAGTAAGTGAATTAAGAGGGTTTATTTTTTTTTGAGTAGTGTTTAACACCCATTTTTACTACTGAGGCACCACAGGCAGTGGACACTGATGATACATGAGATGAAATGATATATTGGGAAAGGATATATTTTTTTAAGGAAGGAAGTGTTCCAGGCCAAGTTTAGGATACCTCCTCAGCATTTGCCAGTTATGAGGACTGAGGAAAACCTGGAAAAAACCTCAGTCAGGGAGGACGGTCCTGGTGGGATTCGAACCCCAGACCTCCCTCCCGCTCACGAGTTTGCGCCTTAACGACCTCACCCACCAGTGACGGTAAGAGGGTTTAGTTCAACTAAATCATACATTATTTCTTTCAGTTAATTATAACATTGCACAATGGGAGGTGGTGTGGAAAAGTTTTCTGAGTAAAATTGAAAGGGAAGTCTGAAGGAGAAATCTGAAGTCACAATTAAGAATTAAACAATGAATCTTTATTTTCAATATTAATTAAATTTGGAATTTCACACATAAATAATTGAACTGAACTGAATTTATTTCCATTTAATAATACAACAAGCTTCCACTCTTTTACAATCACTCAGTCATACAATAAAACACAACCATAGTCACTCTAGTAAATCTTCCTGAGTTGCTGTGCAACCAAGTGGCCCAAATAGTTTCAACCTTGTGGTTACCTGACTAACACACAACTTACATCTACAAAATTAACTCAATCAAAAACCAACTTAAATTATGTTTCTGCCGGATTTGGTTCCTCATTTCTTAATTATTTTCTTCAACCATTTTCTTTTAACCTTACCTAAATAATTCCCAAACTCCAAGATTTTTTGCCTTGTTTTCATTTTCACCAACTTGTTTCTCCTTATCTCTATTGGTAAGTTATCCCACTTCCCAATCCTAAGTTTTGTTCTCATTTCTTTAGTTTTTCTACATTCCAAAATTGCATGCCAATAACTATTTTGCATTCCACACACAGGACATTTCTCTATATTTAAGCCTCCTTTTCCTTTCAGATTCACTACCCCTGTCCGGACCAATGCAATTCCCTCCCTCTTCCACCTGCCACCTTCATCCACATAATTCTCTCTACTCCATATTTCCTTTAACCCCCTATAAACCCTCAATGGCTTTTTACTACTAAAACTACCTAATATCTCCTGTCTTTCCATATGATCAATTCTTTGTTTAATTTCTCTCCAAAACCTTTCTTTACTTTCTCTATCGTGCCACACCATACCCAAGCCAATTTTCCCACAATCTCATTGATTCTACTAAACCAAATAGAATCTTATCTTTCTCTTGCATCACTAGACAGTGTTTCAAAATACAATTCTCTTCTAAATTCTTAATCCTAAACCAATATTTCAAAGTTCTTGTCATTATTTTTCCTTTATTCCCTACTCTGCCTAATTCGGCTTGTGCAACTCTGTTTGTTCAGCTTTTGGTAGGCCCATAATTTGTTTACAGAAATTCCTGTGAATCAAGTCTGCATTTAGTCATCCCACATCAATGCCCCAAATTTCTACCCCAAACATCATTTTAGCCTCTACTACTGTCATATATATTTCTCCAACTACTTTATATGCATTTCTGGTACTTTATACCTAAAGGCAGTAATAGCTTTCAAAGCTAGCCTACATTTTGCTAGAACCTTTATTTTTTGTTCCCTCCACCCTCCATTCTTTTTAAGCCTAATATACAAATAGTCAATTTTTTTAACCCCCTCAATTTCTTCCCGTTCTCAATACCATTTCTCATTCTTGCGTAACTTGTCCATTCTTAAATATCATATTTTTGATTTTCGAATATTTATTCTTAGTCCCCACTTCTTACAGAATTTAGCGATTACTTCGACTGATTTTGCTAGATCAATATTAGTAATTGACCCCACTACCAAATCGTCCACAAATAATAGTCCTGAAATCTCAACATTTTCGATTGTGGGGTATCTAGGCATTAACATTGCTAACTTCTTCTAAAATATCATTAATAAATAAAATAAACAGTATGGGACTTACATCCTTGTCTTAGACCTACTGTGTTCAAATTATTTGGAATCACCCTATCCTGGGCAATCTTAATACAGTACTCATTTTCATAGTATATATTTTATAATGCTTTTATAAACTCATTGCTAACTCCTATCCCATTCAATTTTGACCATAATGCCTTGCTGTTAATTGTATCAAATGCCTTTTCAAAATCCACAAACAACATATATGGTCTCCTCCTTTGTGGCCTACATATTTCTCTACCATTGCATTAACTATGAAGACGTATCCACTGTTCTGTAATTTTTCTTGAAGCCTGCTTGGAACTCAGATAATTTATTTTCTTGTTCTGTGCAATTTTGAAGCCTTTCAGCCAGAATGTGTATACATAGGTTTACTTAAGACCGATAATAGATTAATTCCTCTATAATTACCTGGTTTGTTTATATCGCCTTTTCCTTTAAATATAGATACTACAATCTCTGTTCTGCAACCTATGGGAACTTTAGTCTCTTTGTATGTTGAATTAAATACCTGTGCCAATAACATCTCTATCATCATCCTGACCCCATGCCCTCCAGAATTCCAATGGAATCCCATCAATCCTGCAAGTTTATTTCTAATTATTCTTTTTATCTGTTCCTTTATTTCATTTATATCAATCTGTCTATCCAAATAATCTACTCTTAACCAATTTTTTTTTCACTATCCAATCCCCCCTGATAGAATATCTCCTCTACCCCTAAAAGATTTTTAAAGTATAAACACCCTTCCTCAGCATTGATATTATTCCCATTTACTCTCCTTTTATATAATCTCTTAACTATTATCCACATTGTTTTATTATCATTTGTCATCATTTCCTCCTGTATTTTCTTACTAATATTCTGACTCCATTCTTTCTTTTTTGCCTTTATTTGGGATTTATATCCCTGCCTTTCATTCATAAAGTTCTCTCTTTCTGCCTGTTCCCCTGTTTGTCAACACTTTCTCAACTCTCATTTTACCAGTTCTACATTACAGTCATGAATAGCCGAGGTCATTAAGGTGCAGACTCATGAGCAGGAGGTCTGGGATTTGAATACCACCAGGACCGTCCTCTCTAAGGTTTTTTCCAGAGTTTTCCTCAGTCCTCATAAATGGCAAATGATGGGGAGGTACCCTAAACTTAGACCTGGAATGATTCCTTTCTTAAAAATAAATCCTTTCATTCATATATCATTAGTGTTCATTGCCTGTGGTACCTCTGTAGCAAAAATGGGCATAAACAATTCATTCATTCAGTTCTACATTCATTATCATACCAACCCTCCTGCATCTTGTTACCCATTTCTCTCAATCTCATCTTAACCCCTGCTTGTTTAATCAATCTCTCTAAAATCTCCATTATTTCCCTATTTTCCCAACCTTCATTAGGGCTTCTACATTGAGCTTAAATGATCTAAAATTAACTCCTAACTCTCTTATGAAGCCTGGTGCCTTCTCATCATTCCATTTATATCTCTCTATTTTATGCCCATATTTCTCAACTTGCACCACTTTTCTAAACTGGTTTTGAAATTTCCCTTTTAATGGGAAATGACTGCTAGTACATACTAAATCATTAACCTGGAAATCTATCAGATATTCATCTAATTCTAGTGTAAGTAACATATAATCAACAATACTTTGACAATTATTATTTGTAAAAGTAAATTCACCCCCTAGAATCTTTCCCATTACAAATCACCAAATTATATTCATCACAAAAGTCCAATAACTTGTTTCCTTCCTTATTATATATTTTACCATTACTACCCTTTCCAACCTGTTTTCTTTTCCAGCATCATTTTCTAGGTCAACAAACTGTACTGAACCCTCCCCTATTCTTGTATTAAAATCATCTATCATAATAAAATTTCTGTATCCATATTTGTTTTGCAGGTCCTCCATGCTTTCCTAAGTCAAGAAACAAATTTTGGTTATAGAACTCAGAAGTTTTTGGTGGGTTATATACTGTTGCTACACACACTTTTTCACTTCCACAAGTTTGACTTACTTTATACCATAGTACTAAATTATCCCCTAAATCATTAAATACTTTCATTGGCAAACTTTGTCTTAAATTTCATTTAAGAATTTTTGAAAAATAAGACATTTTTAAAAAATTCTGTTGGAACTTACACGGTGAAGCAGCTTATTAAATGTAAATTATAATTAATCTGTCATCTAACACATTCTTATGCTTCACTTACTTTTAAATACAGTGGGACCGGTTTCAAAGAGACATCCTCTCCATCTTCAACCAACTTGACAACTGGTATGAGAAACTAACATCTATGAGGACCTATGGCTCTGTCCTGGTGATGTTTTTTTCTTTATAAACTGGAAATTGGTATTACATTCTCCTATAATGTCGAAATTCATAAGATGATCCCTATGTTTATGAATGTAAATCTTCTCCCATGTGTCCAATTCTGTATGTCCATGTGCTTCTTTTAGTAACTTTATTTCTCTGTTTGTGTCGTGATTATCTTTCCAAAAACGGTGTGCCACTGCTGCTATCAATCTGTTTGTACTTAACGTTCCTGAGATGTTCCTTTAACCATGTAAAAGGTTTATGGATTTTAAAAAATTCACCTACCATCCAATAGCTATGAATAAATTCCAAAAAAATTTAAAGATATTAACATTAAATTGGCACCTGTTAACAGATACACTCTAAAAATGTTTTTAATAAAATTCGACAGGAGAAAAAATCAGACATCTACAAAATAACATGTAAAGAATGTGATAAGATATACATTGGAAAAACTGAAAGGAATATAGGAACATAGTTAAAGGAACATCTCAGGAACGCTAAGTACAAACAGATTGATAGCAGCAGTGGCACACCGTTTTTGGAAAGATAATCACAACATAAAAAGAGAAATAAAGTTACTTAAAAAGCACATGGACGTACTTAATTGGACCCATGGGAGAAGATTTACATTCATAAACATAGGGATCATCTTATGAATTTCGACACTATAGGAGAATGTAATACCAATTTCCAATTTATAAAGAAAAAACACCCAGGATGGAGCCACAGGTCCTGACAGATGTTAGTCTCTCATACCTGTTGTCAAGTTGGTTGAAGATGGAGAGGATGTCTCTTCGAAACTGTTCCCACCGTATTTAAAAGTAAGTGAAGCATAAGAGTGTGTTAGACAACACATTAATTATAATTTATATTTGTTTTACAAACACACAATTACTCCTAACAACCCCCCTAAACTTTCTTCTTAGCACCAGCTTTACTACAGAACGTGAAGCCGTTGAGTTAAACAGTTATATCTTTTTCTAACCATGATTCCACTATTGGGAACACATCACACACCATAACTATCTGCTTATTTTCCCATTTGACACTTTTCTTAAACTTTCAACGTTCCAGCATATAACCACCAACTCCACCTATACTGATCCCTTTCTCTCAAACCTAAATTCATGCAACTTAGCTCTGCTCCTGGTCATCCTGTTCATGTCTTGTTCCTCTCTCACTTCCATTATACTTTCACTAATATACTTAGCCGGTTTCCCTCAGCATGTTCAACCCAGTAGCTGCTCCCAAGGTCATCCTATGTTTGTCTACTATCAGGTGACTCTCAGGTGACACATGTCTGATTAGTAATATCATCTGGATTGATCCTCCCACCTCTCATACACTGTTGCCATCTCTTCTTTCCACTTCTACTACTTGTTCACTTCTTACCGGTGTCTGTGATACTGATTTTAACTCCTGCATGCCAGGTTTCTGCCCTACCTTCCACTGACTAACTTCCTGCTTTTTACCATCTAGTCATAAATTGAGTCCTTTCACATATGCCTGTTTCCCCTATATTCTGGCTTTTATCTTTTCTCTTAGAAGAATGTCTCTCAGTTCTCTATCTTTCTTTCCATAGTCATTTTCAATAAATATACGGGATCCTTTTAACTTTTTTGCATTTGCTAAAAGTGTCCATTTAAATTTCATAGTAGCAAGTTTCCTTATCACTGATCTTGGCTTTGACCTCATTCTTCTAATTCTAACCACATCCATGATTTCCCAGCCCATTAGTTGTACGCCTAACTTTTTCATGAGAATTTCTTCTACCAGTTGCCATGTCCATTTATCTCTCGATTCTTCAACTCCAAATATGATAATATTAATTTTCCTCTTCTTGTCTTCAGCTCTTTCTAAATCAGTCACCCTTCTTTTGCATTCTGTTATTTCTGCTTGTAGTGGTCCTACCGAATTTATCACTTTTTCCTTGACTCCTACTCTTTAACTAATTTTATCATCCATCCTTTTTTCCATTGCTTTCAAATCTGCTTAAAACCATCACAGATGATTTTAAGCAACCCCAGGATATGGTTGGTTTCCAGCCCCATATTTAACTTGACTCCTGCTCTCACTAACAGCAATGCCACTAACCTATACCATATTAAAACAGGTAAGCCATCATTCTGTTTTCCACCTTGTAGGGTATTTATACTGTTAAATAACCCAATTCTTGACCAATATGACTCTAAGTTCATGCCCATTTTCTCTTTCCCGAGGAGAGCTCTCGTAAACATGTCCATCTCCTCCCGTCTGCCATTAGCAATGCCACATAAATAATAAATGATAATAATTATAATCCATAATGAGTCAATCAATTAGTAATAATGCTCTTCCCAGTTTCCCTTATTCAAGAGTTTATAAGCTTATGTTTTGTAGATCCTCAGCTGTTGTATGGCTGCTGGATCATTGGTTAGAGTTGAGTTACTGATTGATTTTTTTTTTTGATTGATTTATTTATGGACGCTCTTTAACATCTCAGGTCATCAGCGTCCCATTCAACTCAGGGCGTGAAATGGCCGACAAATTTTGCTCAGAGGCCTCTCTTTCAGGCTTGAGGTTCTTTTTCGTGCCGTAAATGTACGACACGGGACCCACGGCTTTACTTCCCTTCTGAAGGAAGCCATACTTAGGATTTTTACGCCCGAAAAAATCCATCGGTCCTGGCCGGGTTCGAACCCGGATTTTGGGTTTAGGAGGCAAGTATGGTAACCACCACACCACCAGGACCGACGTTACTGATTGAGGTGACTCTGTTGGCCTTCTGATGAACTTGAATATTGAGCCTTCTGCTACTGGGATGTCAAATTTCATTGAACATTTCTTGCATTTTTTATATTAACCCTCTCCTACATATTCAATTCTTTAGGTTTTTCAACCATATTTAATAACATTACCTTCTCCCTCCTTCTCTCTCATGGTATTGTTATAAAAATGCACTGCCAATTTTTCCATTTGCTTATATTAATTACCCTCCAATGCTCCTTGAACATAGCCCCTATTTCTTTCTATTTTCTCTATGTACATTTCCCACAATCCTGACAGCTAATTTGGTACTTCCTGGATTTTTCCCCTTAGGCAGGAAGTTTATTTCATTTAATTGTAACAGATTTTAAACACAATGACTTTGGGGTGCTTTGGAATCTTTTTAAACTTATGACTGGTTCCCAAGTAATACATGCTTTTTTTTTTTTAAAACTTTCAGTCTCCAGTTTATCACACTGGTTGCGATCTGTTTATTTCTTTTTTTGTTTCTCAAATTTTAAAAATATTTGTGGGTTATCTCCTTGTTGAACCCTTCTGAAGGTGGAAAATCAAATGGGTTCAGTAGAGATATAGTTTTTTTTTTAATTGATTTATTTATGAATGCTCTTTAACTTCTCAGATCATTAGCATCCCATTCAACTCAGGGCGTGAAACGGCCAACAAATTTTGCTGAGGCCTCTTCTTTCAGGCTGAGGTTCTTTTTCGTGCCGTAAATGTACAAGACGGGACCCACAGCTGCTTTACTTCCCTTCCGAAGGAAGCCATACTTAGGATTTTTACGCCTGAAAAAATACATCGATCCTGGCCGGGTTTGACCCACGACCTTGGGGTATGGTTACCACCAGGACCGACAGAGAGATATTAAAAAGGTTAAACTCAAGGGGGAAAAAAAATGAACATCACAGACCCCAGTCTGATAAATTGGAAACAAGGAGTCAATCATAAGTATTAAAAAAATTTTCTAAAATCATATGATCTTAGCACCCCAACATAGTGTAGTGTTAAAAAATATTAAAATTATACAAAACAAATTTCTTATACAGGAGAAAAATCTAGATTTTAATAGATTAATTGAAAAGAAAAGGAAATATAGGCACCAGATTGAAAGAAAATTATTGGAGAAATATTAAATATAAGCAAACAGAAAATTCTGTGATAGCAGTAAATTTTTGGAAAACCATCAAATACAGAAGGATACAAAGTTTATAAATATGGTCAAAAAACAAAAGAAAGGTTTAGCATAAAATAAACAAGAAATATTTAATGAATTTTGATACCGTGGAAGCTGAAACCTCAATATTCTAGATCATCAGAAGGCCATCACAGCCACCCCAGACACCAACTCAACTCTAATGAACAATTAAGCAATCATATAAAAGCTGAAGATGTGGACAGATCCACAAATTATCTACTGATAAACCCTTGAGTAAGTAAAGCTAAAAGAATGTTATTTAGTAGTTTGATTCATGGGGGATTATTAAAGAATCTTTAGTTTATCATGCCCATGTTTTACAATGGCTACCATATCCTCCACAGCTACAGCTATGAGTTTCTCCCACTTACAATTCATATTCTGCAGACTTCAAAGCCCATTTCCACGAAATAGATTTGATTCTACTATGCAATTTAATATAATGTAGTACATTTGTCCCAGGCTTTCAGTTAACTTCATTATAGGAATTAATTTACATGGATGATTTCACAATCAGTATGTGCTTAAAACAAGTACTGAAAGAGTAATTAACAGAAAAAACATACCTATATTTCTTAAACTTAGGTATTCGTTTTTTACACTTCATTCACTTACACAAAAGTAAGACACATTTCGGGAGCAACTGAAGATGGGAGAGAATCTCCCGAAACGTGTCTTACTTTTGTCTAACTCCATTCACTTACACAAAAGTAAGACACATTTCGGGAGATTCTCTCCCATCTTCAGTTGCTCCCGAAATGTGTCTTACTTTTGTGTAAATGAATGGAGTTTATTGTAAAAAATGAATACCTAAGTTTAGGTTATATTGCCGCTCCATTGTCAACAGCTTCGTAAGTACAATATTTATACCTGTATTTATCCAATATAAAATAAAATATAGTTCAGTTTATTATTGTGATTTGTTAAAATTAATTTTTTTTAAATGTTTATTTGGTATGTACAAACATTTGTGCATATGGTTGTTAGAAAGAATTAAGTACATGCTAAGGACCCACAAATCAGAGTTAAGAATAAAGTTTCCATTACAGAAATATGTTAAATGAAAATATTCTAATGGGATTATGTTTGCTTCACACATCTCAAAAAATACACGAGTTGTTTTAAAGTTTGGTATAAAAAAAAGTATCAATTTACTTTCCAAACACAGTTTGCACTGGGGGCTGTACAGTTGATTGACGTATGGAATGGTTCATTATCCTACTGGAAGAGAACATTTTGTTGCTTTTCCTTCAATTCATCCTTCAAACAGTCCAACCATGATGCAATCTTTTGTTATATTATTGTTTTTCATTTCCTAGACGTTTGTCAAGTTTATTCCATTATCTTCCCATCCAACAAAATGGTCATTTATTTCTGGTATATATTCACCAGTTCATTGCTTTGATTGCTATTTTGATCTTGGTAAATCAAAGTTTTATTCACAGTGCTGAATTGACGCAAAATGTCCTGCAGACTGCAATCAAACATGGCAAAACATGAATTTGCAATGCCCTTTCTTATTTTGTGTAGTATGTTGTACACTTGCTCACTTGAGATGCTCATAATCTCTGCTATCTTGTGCAATCTTCCTTTATGATACCAGGTTCACTTTAATATCTTTCAAGATGACTTCAATGGGTATTAGGAATGATACCTTCAATACATTAATGCCATCTTTAAACTAATTTACCCAGAAATATGCTCAACATTTCATCCAACATGGTTCTGAACTGAGCGACCATCCACTTCTTCAAATAAAAATGTTTACCATTGTATTCACCTAGTTCACTTATTGATATGACGATGGTTGATCAGATGACTGTCAAACATTAATTGTGTGATGCAAGTGAATGGAACTTTGTTGTGGTCCATTAAAAGAATGATAATTGTCAATATAGATTCAATTTCTTTTTTTTTGCCACTATGTGAAAATTTATCTGGCTTTTCAAACAACCTCATAAGGTATTTTTAGCCCTGTTTTTAAAAGAAATGCAGAATAAAACCAGAGCTTCTTAGGCCCGGAATGTTTAAAAAGAATCCTTCCCCAATTTATCATTTCATCTCATGTATCATTACTGTACACCACCTGTGATGCCTCAGCAGTAAAAACGTGCATTAAACACTTTTCTGTAAAATAGCATATTTAATTTTTTTCTCAGAACCAATTGCAGCATTTAAAACTTCTTGTGCTGAAAAAAAAGTCTAACTAATATATTTAAAAAATTATAAAGTATAATGGTTTCCAGTTTTAGGAATGTTCAGTTTCATACTAACCTTTGCCAAGAGCATTCCTATAAATCCAGAGCAACATCCTATTTCAATCACGCATGCTTCTTTTCTTGCATTTAGCATATCATCAACTGTGTCACATATCATCCCTGCTACATGAATGTTGGTTAAGGAGAAAGTCTCTGGATCCAGCAGCAGCCTTATGCCACGGAAATGTTCTTCCAAGTACTCTTTACCCCATGACAATGCCTGAACGAAACCAACACCTTGTTTCTGTGAACTGTCTCTGTAAATGGACAAAATGCCACTGTTAAATTCTGCTGTCAGGGGTAGTTTTTTTTTCAGGCAGCCATTAATTTTCCCATTTAGTATGATCATGATTTAATAAGTGCATTTAATTAAAAATCAAGAGTTCATTGTATTTGGAAAAAGACAAGCCCTATTTTCAGATTATGTTGAATTCAGTGCTAAGGTCTGAGTTAAAACCTTACAAAAGAATTAAAATAAAGTGTACTTAATTACTTCAGAGAAAGGCTTCAGATATAAACCATAAAATTGTGGAAGTTTTTGTTCATGAAATCCAAACAAAGGAGAATCCCCAATTTATCTTCATTTACAGTATGGCATAGATTTCTGGGGTAGCACAGCTATTGGTAACCTAAATAGGCTATCAGTTTTACAAAAACAATATATAAGAATTATTTACAAACAATAAAAGAAATTCATGTAGAAAAGTCTTTAGAGAAAATAACTTGTTAACTGTGATCTCGCTATATGTATATAAACTAATCCAATCAATTGTAAACAATAAGCATGCTAGCAGTAATAAGCAATACACACCTATGATACATGGGAAAAATAATCTACATCGAGTCACCTTAAACATAAAAGCATCAAAACGTGATCTACTTATCAAAGATGTAATTTTTTACAACAAACTACCAGAAACTCTAAATTGAAAACACAGGAAAAATTTAAGAGAGATCCAAAAATATTCTTGACTGAGAAATGCCTATACAGGATGGATAAATTGGAAATATAAAATGTGTAATTTTCCTTTAATTCTTGTAAATGTGTATTAAAATGATCTAAGAATAAGTTATTGTATAATGATTCTGTCTTTTTTATTCTTATTCTTTATTATAAATTATTCAACTAATATTTTGCACTTATACACACTTTGTTAATTCTAGATTTTGATCATGTCCAAGACTTGTGTACATGATGACAGCAATAAATTTATTATTATTATTATTATTATTATTATTATTATTAATAATAATAATAATAATAATAATAATAATAATAATAATAATAATAATAATAATAATAATAATAATAATAATATGGTAGGATAATCCCAAAGAGTGACTTGCAGTGGTGAGAATTTTTCATTTTTTTTATACCAACACAGCATAGACAGCTATTATCTCTTAAATATAGAAAATACTGAAAATGACCAGGAAATATTAGACATAATTTATGTTACTCAAGGTGATGTTTTGAAAAATTTGCAAAGGCTAGGATCCAATATTCTATCAGCCCAATGTGTTAATATATTGCATAATCCATTATATCTGTTGTATAATGTGAGTTCTTCCTGACTGGTAGAAAAATGCATACATAAACTCCAATATTGAACTCTGATAATGGATATTATGAGGTTTCAAATTATTGGCTGATTTCTATACTTCCCTAGTTCTCCAAAAGTTTCCAGTCCTTAGTTTATAACTCCATTTACCCTCAAATTAAAGCTAAAATCTTTCTCTATCAACTTATCTAGCTATATTTACAGATAGGGTAGCTGATCTTTAATAAAGAGTAGAGTGTTATGTCATTTACACAAATTTGTTCAATGACTGACCAAATTATTTGCAAAATAGAACTCAAAGAGTCCTAACAAAATGGTTTTGTTTCACCCAAGTATGTTTGAATTTTCAGGGGTTCCCAAATGTCCCTTTCGGAGCCTGTTATTTACTTGTTATATTAATGACCTTCACTCTCAATTAATAATTTTCCACAGCATCTATCGTTAAATGATTAGATATAACATATTTGGGAGATAATGGCTATATTTATAGTTCAGTGCTGTCTGAAAATCCTTCTATATGTAATATTTGTTTATTATTGTTTTATTTATATTAAATTATTCCTTTTTTATTTCTAAAAAATACAGTATATTATATGAATTTAAATATTACAGGAAATAAATTATTTTTACTGTTATACTACAACAATCTAACAGAGTATCTTTACTTATGACAAATAGTTGCATTCCAGTATTACATGGACAAAGAAATCAACAGAGAATTTCCTTGGCATGGAGAGCATTCTGATCAATGAAATTCATACCAAGGACAATACTGAGGTTAGATGCGCTGCACTCATGCATATTCTGAACACTATTATATGGATGCTAAACTTGGAGCCTAATAGAATTGAAAAAGAATTATTAGAATCTTCCAAAGTAAAATGGAACAGAAAGTGCTAGGGAGAGACCTCATGGATAAAATATCATCTGTGGAATTAAGAAAGATGTTAGAACTAAACAATGTGGCTCAATGTGCAAACAGCTTAAGTGGAAATGGGGCAGCTATGTAATAAGGCTACCAATCAGCAGATGAGGACACATAGCTACCACATGGGATCCATGTATCAGTAGAAGAGGAAGAGAGAGATGGAGAATGAAGTAGGCAGACTCCTCAGGAAAGCAGTCAGACCACACTGGATCAACGTAGCATGGAACCACAGTACTGGAAGAGCCTAGGAACAGAGCTGCAGAATTGAAGCCAATAGTGAAAAAGATACCAAACTTATGATATAAAGACTTAATAGACTCAGTACTTGAACCTTCTAGTTAAATTGATGTTAAACTTGTAAAATAAGAAATATAGACTGAACAAACTCACAGGGACATTAAGCTCACAAGGATTAGCTAACCATATGAGAAATCGATGAGCCCTCTCCTAGCCCTGGATGGAACATAAGTGGCTTAATTCATCCATTCACTACTATAAGAAAAAGAAAAAATTGTATATGGGTAAACAATCAACATCATCAGCAGAGCCTGGAAGTTCACACATTTATTTTGGTTAAAATAGGAAGGCAAAAAGGCACTTAAAATACTGAAAATAGGCAGAAATATAATTAATATAGGCATTTACTAAAAGTGAAAACAGAGAGTAATATCACTTGTTATTTATGAAAATATTTATTTAAGATACTTAATGATTTCTTTATCACATAATTATGTACTTAAGTTTAATTTTCTTGGTTACAAGCAACAACAAGATTGTTTTTTTTTTGTCATAGTTGCTTGCAAGAGGCATTTTTTCATCATGGAAAAAGAACTTTCTACTTCCACTAGAGTGATTGGGTCATATTTACAACAAGCTATTTCAGAAGGACTCATGCCAGTTACAACAGAACATTCATCTTTCAGGACATAACAAATGCTCTTAAGATTTTAGGTTCATAATGCATTTACACTCCTCACCAACACCTTTTCCCTTCTCTCCTGGTACCTTGCAGGACTTGATTTACTACATCTTCAAAGATTCTCAAGGATGACACCAGCATATCATCCTTTTTCTCTGTCAAGATTGCTTCCAGTAGACACTATGTGTTATAAATGCCAGATCATTGCAGAGTTCTTTATGGTACCACAACTTTTTACCTTGTGAACTGAAGCAGCTTCGTCTTCTGATACAGCATGAAGTACCTCATGTATCTTGTCCAAATTGTTGCTGTAATATATGGCTGCAGAGATCCAGGTTTCCCATCTGGTGAGAACTGGCTATGGAGGTAATTTTAGGAAAGCTCTCTTGTTGTTCAAAATCATCTTATCCAGAGGATACAAACTTCTTACTTTTTCGGTGATCCTGTGCAGCCCTATGGCCTAGAAATGTGGAGAAAAAAAAATTTTTTCCAATAAGAGAACTTTCAAGGCTTCAGCTGCTTTTTTCACATAAGTTTCACATCTGTGACATAAAGCAGGACATCATCATGCTGAATTTTATGTACCCAAAGTAGTATTAAGGAATTTGTAAACAAATGAGCCACTGTGGAACTATTTGTTCCAATTCTTCCATTGTCAAATGAAATACTGATGATAGTTAACTTTGTATTCCATCCATAGTTCCAATGATGATGTTGGCCATGTAACGTCCCATTATATCCATAGTTTCAACAATGGAGATTTTCTTTTCTTTTCTATAATCCAGTTTCAAACCTTCTGCAGGGTCTCTTCAAAGCATACATTCAAACAAGTTGATCTTGGTGTGGATTCTAATGGAGCCTCTTCTTTAGTGTGCTTCAGTTTCCAGAACAGAATTTATATTTCACATATACTTTCACTTTATAAAAACAATAACAGACCACTGATCAATAATGAATTACTAAGTGCTACAATGGGTTAATGGGTTTTAAGAAGCTATTAAGGATTGGAGCCATTTCACCTTAACATTTATGTCAGTATATTCAAAAAAGAGGAAAAGTCATTTCTTAGATACATTGCACCAGACAGAAGGTTAAATAAATGTTACCCTCTAATGTTTGTTGATGTTTACATTTTATATTAGATAAAATCTATATAAGATTGTTACATGGTTCAAGATGATCTTAATGATAAAATATGTTTGAAGATTAATGAAATTAAAAGAAAATTAAAAGCAAAGTGATCAGCTTCAGTAATAACAAAAATGTGACACCTTTTCAATATTCCATTAGAGGTAAAGAAATTGTGATGGCAGTCAAATTTTATGATTTGAAAGTAACATTTTTTCAAAATCTTTGTTTTAAGAAACACTGTGATGAGATCTTAAGAAAGGCTTATAAAATTTTAGATTTTATAAAATGAAATTGTATTTTTTATTTTAGGCTACATGTTATAACTTTTGTTCTCTCATTAGTTAAGTTCACCTTGAAATACAGATTTATTTTGGTCACCTTATTTTAAAACTCATATTGGAAACTTTTGAGGCATTGCAAAAAATAATTTTTAATATACATTTCCACTAAAGAATTACCTGATTATTGCCAATATATATGAGCATTAATGTAAGAATTTTAATTTGTTAAAGCTTAAGACCAGAAGTGAAATAGCTCATGTAGTAGTTTACAAAATTTGTAATGGATCTATTGAACGGAGTTATCTGCTTGATAATCTTTGCTTCAATGTTCCAAATAGAAAGTCAAGAATATCTATCATGATCGCTTTACTCTAGACAAACATAAATTTTACCCTTTAATTTAATATCAGTTCTTTTTCAACTATTGGCTGAATAATACAGATTTGTTTTCCATATCTTTGTACAAAATAAAAAAATTACTCCAGGAAACAATGTTAATCTTATTAGTGTTTTATGGTGATAATCTATATATTTTTTGAATTCAAGATAAGAACCGAAAGATGTTCTTTCTATTACAATTGGTATAAAACTGTGATTTGCCCCGCAGATTTCAGAGCATTGTCCATAGAAAACTCCTGGTCGATTAAACCAAAAATTTGCTTGGTTGATTTTATTATTATGCTTACTGTAATAGAATTCATATATTCTATAAAGAACAAGTTGAAAATAAATAGAGAAATAATTATAACATTTATATTTAATATTATATAAAGTAATAGTGGAATAAATTATAGGATTTGCACATGCAATCCTTCTAATTTTTGCAAAATGGCAGAATAGTCTGCACAAACAAATCAATGCATGTGATAAAATTTTACCTATCAAAGTGAATAGGTCTAAGCGCCACTTTGTCTGCCACAAACCTCTACAACTGCTGGAATTTAACCTGGGCTGCCTCAGTGAGCAATCTAACCACTTGGCATGGTGCCGCCTGCACTTATATGGTACTAACAGTCTTTATACAAATTTTGTACATCATGGCCCTTTATCAAATTGCATAAAAATATAACCCATAGGTTAGATTTAAAGATCATGCACTTTTTGGGTTTACAAATTAGTGGTCTTATGCTATGGTTTATTTGCCTCAGGGAGGAACAAGTATTATCTTAAGTAATATAAGAAGTAGCAAATCTTACAAATCATTGTAGTTACATGATAATGATGTTACAAACATGTTGTATGAAGTAATCAGTTACATGAATATGTACTTGAATGATCTTTGGCTTTAATGGCTTGGGCTTAGTTCTTATTGCCAACTGAGCTCTGACAGAAGTATGCTGTTTTGTGCTCTGAGAAGAATTATTCTAAAGCCATTATATAATTCTCTATTTTGATTCTTGAGCACATTGGCAATGTTACGGTAAGGGATGTTATAAGCAAAGTGCAATTTATAAAGGAAATTTGAGAGCAATGCATAGTGTTTTGATTCAAATCTTAGATATATTTATTACTGGTGTTGTGAGCTGAATTCAGTGAAATTCTGTATTTCTTTGCAATGACAAATACAGGATTTTGCACAATTGAGTTGTTTTGTTACCAGTGATAAACAAAAAATGTAATTGACAGTTGTACCAAGAAAAGTTTTATCATAAATGTGCATATTTACCAACAGAAAATTTGTCTGCAATTTTTGCTGTCTTTGCAAAAAAATGTTTATTTCTGTAATAAAAATGAAAAATTAAGTTTTTACAGTTATTTTAAATTTATTGTACATATAATACATTTTGTATTAATTTTGAAGATGGTAGTTTCAAAAGAACTGGAAGGCAAGTTATTTGGAAATGTATGGCAATCTGGATTTCTAGACTATTTATTCAGGATTCTCTTACAGGCCTTCAGAGCCATTGATGACAGTGATAAAATTTTCTTAATATTTTTAATTTGTTTAGTATGTTTTGAAATGGATAGCAATAAGAAATTCATTCTGCTAGGAGAAATATGGAAGAAAAATATTTACGATTTAATTGTTATTTCAATTCTAATTTTTAATTTGTTTAGTATGTTTTGAAATGGATAGCAATAAGAAATTCATTCTGCTAGGAGAAATATGGAAGAAAAATATTTATGATTTAATTGTTATTTCAATTCTAAAAAGTGGTTTTAGAAATGCAATAAAAATCAAATCGATTATAAAAGATTCACAACAGAAAATTATCCTAAAATCACACTCAAATTGTTTCTTATTCCAGTTATGATAAGATGGTTAATTTGGTTCAATTCAATTGAGTATCTATTTGAGTACTTTGCAGCAATTGTAGGTCTTTTTAACCAATTTAATTTGCTGTCAACTCCGCAGTTAAACTTAGATTAGAAATATTTTTTTTGATTCATTTTATTTAAGGACACTCTTTAATATCTCAGGTCATCAGCGTCCCATTCAATTCCGGGTGTAAAACGGCCAATAAATTTTGTTCAGAGGCCTCTTCTTTCAGGCTTGAGGTTCTTTTTTGTGCCATAAATGTACGACACAGGGCCCATGGCTTTACTTCCCTTCCGAAGGAAGCCATACTTAGGATTTTTACGCCTGAAAAAAATCCATCGATCCTGGCCGGGTTTGAACCCACGACCTTGGGTTTAGAAGTGGTAACCATACCACTACACCACCAACGAAATAGTTTTGTAATGCAGATAAATGCAGAAATGCAAACTTATTTGGTTGCTTTGAATTACTATTTGATTACAAAATCTACATTAGAATTTTAAAAATGGAACAACTTGTAGCACATCTAGTGAACAGTCGGTCCTGGTGGTGTAGTGGTAACCATACTTGCCTCCTAAACCCAAGATCGCAGGCTCAATCCCAGCCAGGATCAAGGGATTTTTTCCAGTGTAAAAATTATAACTATGGCCTCTTTGGGAAGGGAAGTAGAGTCGCAGGTTCCAAGTCGTAGATTTACAACATGTAAAAGAACCTTAAGCCTGAAAGAAGAGGCCCCTGAGAAAAATTTATGGGATGCTTCATGCCCTGAATTGAATGGGACGCTGATGTCCTGGGATGTTAAAAGCATCTATTAATAAATTAAATCAACAAAAAAATCTAATGAACTGAATCCCTGAAAAGCAAATATGAACTCACACAGTTTGGCCAATCATCTAGTAAACTAATATTCAAACATAGGCATTTAGGAACAATGCTTTTTTTATATTCCAACATTGTTTTTGATTTTTGGATGAGGATATCAACCTGAACATTTACAGGCAGGTATTTATTTATTATTATATACTTTAACCGCTTCTGGTACTACAGATAGCTTAAGCTATTTCACAATTACAGGGCTTTCACATAAAAACTATCCCACTCACAGCCAATGGGATTCAAAACACTGCACCATGTGAATGAGAAAGTTTTTATGTGAAAGCTTTGTATACTACAGGGCTTCTGCTTGTTTAAATATTGTGCTGCAACATGGATACCTTGAAGTGGTTTGGATAGCAGAGTTTCTTGAGTGGTAATTTACAGTCTACGGCTATTATGATTAAATATGATCACCACATTTCACAGAATAAAAAGATTTCTTTATTATACAGAATGTCACATGTCACATGATGTAAGAGTGAAAATTTTGACTAAATTATTAAGTAGGATACCAACAATGATCTTATGGCTAATATATCTGAATGTGAGGTATCTATAGTTCTCTGGACCGGGAACTTGATCTTGTTGGAATTTATTTAGATAATAGATTTATTGTATTTTATTTCTTTTTGTGTTGTTTGATACATTGGAATGTGCTATGGAGATAATGCCCAGGGTCAGAAACTGTAGACCTCTGTTACATTGTACTTAATAAAGCATTCTTTACATTAAAAGCAATATCCTGGTTACCTGAAAACTCTGATGAAATGTGACTCATAACCACAATATCACCCTAGAGGGCTGGTGTATGACAGTAAGGCCCTTAGAAACATGTGCAAATTTCAAAGATTGTATCCATGACAACCTGCACAAGATGTCTCAGGACAATGAGTCCTTCAAGATACCACAGTTCACCAAAAACAGCAACAAGTACCACATTTGCAATGATACTGTGCGAACCCTACAGATTTCTTGCATTCTCTTTTCAACCCAGAGATCCATTTGAAACAACAGGAACTTTATCAAAGTAATTATGCCTTTACAGGAGATCAGCCATGTCAATTTTACTAGTGTCAAGCTTTTGACCTCTTGCTGTTTCATGGCCATTATCAGGATAATTGAGCAGGCCATTTATATTGAATTCCCCTCTATCAATCCATCTTTTGGAAAGTGGGCAGTTAAATAATGATGACCTATCCTAATTAGGTGAGCTGGAGCAACATCATGTATAAACAACACTTCTTGTGGTACATTGCCAATTAAATGGTGCAATCTATTTCTGAAAAACTGCAGCTAAATGTCTCGTGTCAGGAGGGAAGGATCATTATATATATTTATTTATTTAGTTATCATTTATATAATATTAATTATTAAATATCATTTCCATTAATAGTATTTGTATGTTGCGTTTATGGAATAAAAATATTTTGGAAATGAATGCAAGTCAGATTCTGGAAACAATTGAATGAAACAATGTCGAGATTTAGAACAAAATTCATATGTAAAACTAACTTTTAAATCACAAATATTGTATTTTTAGTATGAACAATTTATTTTAGTGTTCATAAACTAAATACATGAATTAAGTACAGAGTCATTTGAAAAAAAAGTAATATGTTGGCTTTGAGACCATACACCTCAAATGAAGTATGATACTGCACTCTGCCACAAATAGAAGGGCCAGCTCCAAAGGATTTGATCCAGGACCTTTCAAATACAAGTACTAAGCACTGCCAGCTGAGCTATCTCACCAGGTATCATGTACTCTACACCATATTGTTCCTATGCAGTAACTGACTACCTAGTTGTTCCCAAAGATTAAGGGATGTTCAAATTTAAGTAAATTATATGTATATATATATATTGTATTATTAAAATTAATATATTATTTCAATCGTCCTACTCATGGCCATGGAGCAGTAAGTGTCAAAAGCTCGATATTGTTAACATGGCTGAGCTCCTGTGAAGTCATAATTTAAAACAATGCAATGAGAGCTTCAAGTCTTATATCATCAAAGTAATTTCAAATGAACATGGCCACTTCATCAAAGCAATTTCGAATGACTGTGCACAATTCTGCTGGTGATGTAAGATGCAGGGGTGTAAATTACTGAAATAGCGTCAGGTGGACATAACAAATAATCATTAAAATATGTTGCAACATAGATTGAGCTGTTTTTAGAGATCACAGGATTGGTAATTTAGAAGCATTAAATATAATATATATATATATATCTATGAACATCAAATGGACCCTATGATGTGTTTGGAATTTATTCTCCACTTTAGAATATAAATTGAACAAAATACAATATACAAAGCAAAATGTCGATTCACTGATAAGCTGCTTTCAGAACAATTTGACATTGACAACAATCAAAACATTTGAAACACCCCCATTATCTGCTAAAGTCTAATGCTTATGCATGAAGGCTGTCAATAACATTTACAGAATTCATGATCACTATTGAATGTCAGTGTGTGGCAGCCAAGACTTAGAAATAGCATGCGCATAAGCACATTTTCCTAATGGTCTTCAATGGAAAAACTAGATTTTAACACAGCTAAAAAAAGTGAGGAAAGGGGTTACTAAATCCCATGGATGAGCTGTAATTGGTATCAATGGCTAAAGGTGCTCTAAATTTATTTTGAGTATGAAAAACCCCCTGGAGCAAAAACTCTATTTATGCTTTGAGTAGGGATGGGAAATGAGAAGTTTTCAATGTCTTTCAGAAGAAACACATTTTATGAGCCTTTCGAGAAGACTGAAGTGCCTCCTGATGTCATGCTAAACACTTATGGCCATGTGCACCATTCTCAATCAAATCCAAGCTGATCAAGGGTCAAAGTTTGAAATGTGATCAAACTTTGACCACCATGAAATTGTAGTTGCGGTACATCATAGTTAATTCTCATTCAACAAACCCACATCAGCTGATCAGGCACTAGGTAGCTGAATGATCACAATTCTATGATAATTACACTAAGAATAGCATCTAACTCTATAGCTAAAGAGGTTGCAGTTACAATCTCCTTGTCTATATTGCTTTGTTTTCATTTTGTTATTGATTACCATGTGTAGGTAAACAAAAATGGAAAACAAATAAAGGCCTCAAATTTTTATCAGCATGAGATAGACATTCTTTTGGAACTAGCTATCTCATATTCCAATAAACTAGAAAATAAAAAGATTGATTATGTTCTTTAAAGGAAAAGGAGGAGGCAATGTATGATTTAGTCATGCCTTACAACATGAGACCAGGCAAGTTCTAATTACCAAATAAATAAATAAATTGCTATTTCTTAAAACAGCCTGAATCATGAAATGTAAAATTCTCTTCATGGGTGAAACAGGATGATTGCAGTTAGTAAGAAACTCTAACCTCTCAGTCATTTCATTTACTAGCCACCACACCGTATCCTTTGATAGCCAGAATTTTTCTTCATATTTCCTGTTCCCATACTTTACAAATGGGTCACCTCTTTCCATAATGATCCAGTTTTGATGCTGGTCCCAATTGAAGTAATCCAGATATATTATCTCATCCTCAATACCTTCAAGAAAATTTAAACAGGCAGTCATTTTGTATAACTTGACTGCAATAAATGGAACTGATTGGCCCAACACCTGCAGTCAAAATTGACCATAATTAACTATCTCGTTTAACTTTGATCATTGGTGATGCACTGAAAAATCACATTGAACACGGTCAAATGTCGATTTGATTGACTTCAAACACTGATTGAGGATGGTGCATATGGCCTTCAGAGTGATAATTTGGTCCTGGTCACTTGAACAAGTCAGGAAATGCTTTGGCCTTCCAAGCACAGCAAATATCATAGACATACATGCAAACAGGAAAAAAGGTGGTAGGTCTGATAAACCCACAAAGCAGATAGTGAATCAGTCATTTCATTTTAATCTGAGATTTTGCTTATGATAGAAGAAATCTGTGCCTTTGTGCACATAATGCGTTAAATTTAGCTATATTTTTAGTGCACATTGATGGCTAAATAGAGTATCATGGTCCAGAGAATTTCACTTAATCCCAGAAAAAAAAATGCAATGTAATATTTGTTCCTAATGTATTAATTTTGAAAGCAAATATACACCGAGCATGTTATTATTAAAATAAATGTAATGTGAGGGAAGATTATATATGGTGCTCTGAAGGCAAGGACTTCTAAAAATATGTTTTATGCACAAGTTAATCAAAACTGCTATTTTGTAAAACAGCTCCAGGCCTATGCTTCAAGAAAATAATGTTTACAGTATGTTGTGATTTGCATACATGCACAGAGAGTGCAGTACTATTCACTTTCACTCAAGAGGAATTATGACATTTTCAAGATTTTTAGTTGCTAGCCTCAAGTCTATTAAGCAAGACAGATTCCCATCCCTACTACTGACAATTAACTCTTGAAATAGTTTTTCAAATTTTGGTATTTGAATGTTGACTTCAGTGATATTTGCATTATTGAAAAACTGTTCACATATATAAGTTGAATCAAGCATGCTCACTGTATCAGAAGTTTGTTTTTATAATCAAGGAAATCAGAAATGGGAAACTTAAGTAATATCTTTTTTTTTTTAAACCTTCTCCTCACCCTTTGCTTGACACATTGCAGTTCTATAACTATAAGCTGAAGTTTAAATTCTTACTGTGTCAATAGTAAAAAATATTGAGATGGGATTCCAACTTTTCCAAATCCTTGAATTTTAAATAATATTTATTATGCTGTTTGCCTATTATTCTTCAAAATCACTAGATCCTTGACAATGTTAGTTTTTTAAGGTACTTTGGAGTCATTACTATTTTAAACCATTTTCACAATAGCAGTTTCCATATAAATGCTCTTTTTTTTCCTTGATTGATTTGTTTATGGACGCTCTTTAACATCTCAGGTTATCAGCGTCCCATTCAACTCAGGGCGTGAAACGGTCAACTAATTTTGCTCAGAGGCCTTTCTTTCAGTCCTGAGGTTCTTTTTCGTGCCATAAATGTACGATATGGGACTCCAAAGGAAGCCATCCCTTGCACATCAAAAGATCTATTCCTTTTTCTCTTTCAATCTGTGGTCATCATCTTTTTAATGAGTTTTCATCTCTTGACAAGTATATTCAAAACCTAGCTCAAAAATTGGAAGACCTAAATTATCCTTCCTCTTTTTTAAAATCCCATATAATCCCAGCGCACAAAACTTTCCAATGCAAACCTTAAACTTCTAACAAGAACTTCATTAACCTTGTTACTACTTACGTGCCTGGAATTGAAAGCATAAGAAAGAATATCACAAGACTTTGTTAATGCATCCATCTTTAAATGCTTTTCCTAAATTTGTACCCCACCTTACTTTCAGAACACCCCCTAACCTTGATAATATACTTCGCCGTAACCTATCCCCTCCGAATTTACCACGCTCCTTTGCTGGCTCATATCCTTGTCAATGTCCTAAATGTAAAACCTGTGCACTAATTATGCCGTACAATTCATTCCACAGCCTTAATTTATCCAGAGAATTTAACATTTCTTTATTTGCTACCTGTTCTTCCAAGAACATTGTATATATGTTATCTTGCAAGCTTTGCAAATCATTTATATTGGTTTAACTTCTACTGTTGTTCGCTACATATGAACAATCATAGACGCTCTGTTAAAACCAATTCTCCCTTGCTGGTTGCCCAACATGCCTTATCTGACTGTAAGGATTTTGATGATGCTTTTAATCTAACTCTTATTGATGCGTTACCTACACAATGCTCTGAAAGTTTACTTAGAGATAGAGAAATGGCAGCTATATTTTTACATAAAGCACATATACCACTTGGTTTAAATCTTACAAGTTTTTTCCTCCCACACTCTCATTTCTAGTTTCATCTGTTTCCATGCATAACATTACCTTCGATACTCAATATTTACTTTTATCACCTTCACTTGTCTAGCTTCTTGCCATTGAAGAATTCCAGTAGTTCGAAATATAGCAATTTCAAGTGTGACTTTATCTGTTTTATCCTTATCTACTTTTATTATTACTATATATATATATATATATATATATATATATATATATAAATAAATGCTCTGATAAAGTCATACAACTGTTTCTCAAAAATGGGGCTTTTAAAAATGTTAAAATTATGCTACATTTATGAGAAACCGTTATAACATGATTTCATTATTGTAAACCATATAAAATTGTATGAGACCTATGGGATAACGTTACCAGTAAATAAATAGTTTGTGTAAAGGCAACTAGAGGTGCTATAGTGCAGGCATCATTTACTACTGCACCACTCGTTAGAGGCCATTGCCATATGAGGTTAACAGGTTGCTGTGAGCCATTTAATTAGGATTATCTATGCTCCACACACACTGCAGGTAGTTGGTCCTGGTGGTGTAATGGTAACCATACTTGCCTTCTAAATCCAAGGTCGTGGGTTCAAATCCGGCCAGGATCGATGGATTTTTTTGGGCGTAAAAATCCTAAGTATGGCTTCCTTCGGAAGGGAAGTAAAGCCGTGGGTCCTGTGTCGTATATTTACGGCACGAAAAAGAACCGCAAGCCTGAAAGAAGAGGCCTCTGAGGAAAATTTGTTGGCCATTTCACGCCCAGAATTGAATGGGACTCTGATGACCTGAGATGCTAAAGAGCATCCTTAAATAAAACGAATCAAAAAAAAAAAAAACACTGCCGGTTAAACACCTCATTGGGTAAATAATGCACTTGCACTTGATGCCCTGCATCATTTGAAAAAAGACAAAATTGCAAACAATACCTCCAGTCAGCTATCAGTCAGCTGTCCATTTTTGATATTTTTTGTCCCATTGAAAACATGTAACTTTATGTGGCTCTTGCAAGGTACCTTACCCCAAATATAATTTTCAGCCTAAAAAATATAGATACTCTCTGTGACAATGTGAAACTTCTTGGCATGATAATTGATAAGCATATATTCTGGAATTCTCACATAGATTTTATATGCAATAAGATATCATGCACTGTTTCCTACTAACAAACCTAAAAAAGGCTGTCCCTAAAGATTTTGTTCATATGGCTTACTTTTCATTCTTTTAAAACATTTTTAGATATGGCTTAGTGTTATGGGGTAGTAATCCAAGGATAGCATAAGTGCTAAATATTCAAAAAAAGTTATTAGAATATTAAAAAACTCTAAGAAAACTGAACATTGTAAGCCATTATTTGTAGATCTAGAAAGTCTTGCAGTTATTAATTCATATATTTATGATGTTTTGGTACATATTAAGAGAATTTGCAAATTTATAATGTAAGAGTTGAAATACACATATAACACATGTAACAGGAACAGAGTAGATATGCCATATCATAGGTTGCAGAAGACCTATGGATATTATAAAATAACAGGAATAAAACTTTTCAATTCACTTCCTTTAGAAATAAGTGCTGTAAATATTCAGCTATTCAAAGAGAGAGTATATAAATGGTTAATTAAACATCCTTTCTACAGCATACAAGAATTTGAAGTAGAAAATAAGAGTAATATGAAATAACAAAAGTTACAATGTATATAATGTAAATAAGCTGTTGCTCTTCATCCATAGACTTTAAGCTTCTTTCTCCTTTTTTTCTTTTGACAAAGCCTATTGTAATTATCAAATAGTGAATAAGCTACGCTATGTTTCATAGTCACGAGTAGTACACCATTCCTTGTAGACATGGACAGTCTGCTTTGATACACCAACGAATTGAGCAACTTCATTTACTGTGTGGTCTAGGGCATGTCCAAACATGATAGCCCCTTTTTGCCATTCTGTCACATCTTTGCTTCGACCCACCTTGATGCGCTTTCATTAAAAAAATTGGCACACACACACCATTTCACTGCCACCTGGTGCAAGTGTATCTACATTGCTCCAAAATAAATGGTGTGCTCCTTCAAGAGAATGACTATTTTTTTGTCCAATTAGCTATTTTTTTTTTTTTGTTAATTGTTTTTAAGGCAGTACCTTGTTATGTATTTACATGTCTGAATGGCTAAATTGTTATAATAAATTTAAAGAATGTAATTATAAATGGTTTTTCTTGTTGTAATGGGCTAAGTAAGGTTTGTTTAAGGAATTTGGGAATCCACACAGTGAAACTTTTGTTAATCTTATTTTGATTTAAAGTAAAACACTAAAAATCATGTCGTCACATTAAAACTCTCTTTAAGTTTCACAAACACACTTATAAAAGTAATTTTGGTACATGTTTCGTGAGGTACATTCCTCACGAAACATGTACCAAAATTACTTTTATAAGTGTGTTTGTGAAACTTAAAGAGAGTTTTAATGTGACAACATGATTTTTAGTGTTTTACTTTAAATCAAAATAAGATTAAGTAAGGTTTTCTTGTTCCAATACTGGGAGTATTCATATTCCGGCATGCTATTTGAACTTTGTTAAAAATTAAAGAAATGTAAACATTATCACATACCTTAAGAACAGTGAACTTAATAGCTTCATATGCAACACACTACCAAAGACCTTCATGTGTACTAGTAGATGTCATGCTGTAGATAGTTTGTTAGCATGCATGCCTCCTTCCAAGATAGGTCATTTTTGTATACAAAATTATTATTAGTAGTAATAATATAAAAACACACCCTCATTACAAATATCATTCTCAGGATTCATATATGTTAGATGAAGAGAGATCTCAAAAGTGCAAACATCCTCGTCCTTTTAAACTGAAACTTTTTAACTTAAGGATTAAATGCAACTAACAAACTTGTGTGCACATGCTAACATGAATATACCATACTCCTACTTCTTTAACACATTAAGCACTGGTTTCGTATAACATAATTACTTCTTAATACCTCTACAATGCTACTATATGCAAATGTATAGCTCCGAGCTTTATATCTGACATAAAAAATATTTGTTAAAATAAAAAGGTAATACACTTACATGAATTTTACTTGAGAGTAGACCGATGTGACGTTTGTGTTCTTTCCTTCTCCTGTCTCATAAAAATCTGTGATAAGGCTTTTCAAATAACTTAGTTCTTCCTGTGCCTGTTTCTCATTAGAGTGAACAATCACTGACAGCATGAGTTTCCCTTCAGTACTACTGTGAACAATCAGCTTGTACCAAAAGCCAGAGATGCCCTTATGTGGTTCCCTCTTCGAAGTCTTAACCAGCTTCTCAAACACCTGCCAAAACAGATTAGGTTGCTTGTGCAATAATTCAAATCAATTACTCCCTTAATTAACAAGGAGACAGATGGATTTTTTTTCATAAATGTAACAAAATATAATAAGTTTTGTTAGTTGCCAGGGTCGTTCAAATGTGAATTATATTAGTGCCAGTGTACATAAAAGTTAAGTCCTAGTTGAACACCTCACTGCATATTTAGGAGGTGATGGGAATGCAACCTCATTAGGCATCATTTTCTTTGTTAAAACAAAGAGAAGTGCTCAAAAATTAGATACTGCCATTCTCTGAGAGCTAATGACAATAATTTTTCCTTCTCTCATGAATAGTAAATATTGAGAGAAGATAAAATATAGTGAACTTTTCGACTCAATTTCTCTGAAATGTTAATTGAGAGAAGAGTTTGCACTTCTATACAACAGCTGCTACAATATTTGCAACATATTCAAGAGCAGTTAGTTTACTTTACAGAAAATACAACAAAATTTTGATACACTATTAATATGATTGTTTTCCTTCCCATTTTTTTATTTTTGATCCAATAATAGCCCTTTGCCCAACACTTACACCTTTCTCCTTCACTGTTTCTCAAATTATCAAGCATTTTACTCTTTTGCAATGACAATTATTATAATGCAACATATTCCTACAGTAATCAATTTTGTAAGTGTAAATGTTTTATAAAATCTTACTATTTATTTTAGGGGTTCTTTAAAATACATATAGCCTGGTGGTTAAGATATGAGAGAACCTCTGTTTTGGTACTGCTAAACTTTTAAAGTTCTTGTATGTGTATGTAAATTAAATTGAAATGTGGTTTGCCAATGATGAATTGAAAATATATAATTAACATATTTATGTAATTATGAAGTTATGTAAATTGTTGCAAAGGTAGCAAGGAAAAATGTAAATTTGAAAGTATAATTATTTGCTGAAACAAATCATTCATTCATTCATAAAACCTTACTAGAATAAATAAATTAGGATCTTCAATGATGCAAAAAGATACATTGTGCATATGGTATACTTTCTAAATATGGCTGACTTATAAGTTTAGATTTATCTGCTTTCATTTTACATTATGCTGAGTACACTTCATTCCCATCATTTTCATGTTTGGAGCAGTATTGACTAAAATTGTTTTCTCAATAAGTTTATTGGTCTTCATTTCCCATAGTTATAACATTTTTTATTGATAGACTGGAAAGCCAGTGGTGTTGGTGGTGGTAATATTTTTCCAGTACAACTTATGAAATTTCAGAGGTATAATGAGAAATTACCTTCAACAATTGCATGGAAATCAGTAGTATGAACAGCTCTGTGATCATTGTGTAGTATATGGGAAGATGACAAAATTAAAGCTATGTGGAATTATGCCAAATAGATCTATCTTCTATGCACTCAGCACAGAAATGATGATTGTGTTACTAGTTCCAAACAATGGTTCTTTATATCCTGATGGAAATATTTTATAAAATAGTTGCAAATATATCTTCACTAAAATTAGCAGTGTTATTAAAGTATTAAATGAGTGTCGATAATTTTAATTCCTTAAATCTGTGATGTTAAGAAGACAGCATGTTAGCTTCATATTTTGCAAGCACCAAGTGCATTGTTCTAAAATATGGTATATTGTTGTGCAACTGCTATACATTCAGGAAAGGGCGTAGAAAGTGTTAAGTAGGCACAGGATTGCAATTCTAGGAATTATTACAATCAATATTATATTAAGCATGGAATTGTAGTTCTAGAAAAGATTACAACCAAACAAGACAATTTAGAGAAATGTTGAGATGTATATAAAATAAAAACTATATTAATTGATATCATTGTATGATTCAGTTGAATTACACACTCTTAAAGCTTCACTTACTTTTCATAAATGTATGGAACTGGTTTCGAGAACATTTAGTTCCCATCTTCAGCCAGGCTAAAGTTCAACTCAAGTGAAGCTTTTAAGAGTGTGTAGTTCAACTGAATCATACAATGATATCAATTAAATGATTGGCTTCACTGTGCAAGTTCCAATTTACATTTAAGTAAGAACTATATGTTCTTTGCCATAAACAAATATAAAACAAATACTGATTTTTAAATTAACATTAAGTTACTTCCCATTAAATAATATAAATGGCAACCCACTGAAATATGAATCAACATGTGATGTTTTACCTAGAAGCAAGAATGGCATTCATTGTCATCTATGGATTTTGTACAGTGGTGTTGAGACAACTATATAACAGTTTTCTTAACTTTTTTAAAAGGTTTCACTTACCAACTTTATAAAAGGAGGTGCTGAAACTGAACACCATCATTGTCATTGTCTTAGATTTTCAATAAAATAGTAAATATGCTCCAGGTAAAACTGACAAAAGGAGTTGTGTTGGGGGACCAAAGGGGCCACTAATCCTTATTAATAACTCTTGTTATTCTGAAACATTCTTTCAATTTACCCCATTCACTGTATAAGCTATAGCACAGTTTTATTGGAAAAAAGGCAAAAATCATGCTTTCTGATCATTTATGCTCTAAAAAAATGGGACAAAAATGTATTCACATACATGGAAGGAATGAAAAGAATTAAGTCTCTATTTATTTCTCCAGTCATAGCAGAGCGCATATAATTATTTTGTGTCTACATATAACCATGAAGGTGGTATCAGGCCTTGTCTGAGGAAAATATTAAACATGGGTCTATTTCTTAATTTTTTTATACAGTTTAATGTCACTCATTATGAAGATCTAAAGAGACAATGAATAAATGTTTGACAAAATGAGTGAGTAAATGAACCTGGAGTCCACAATATTTAAAATTACCTGGCATTCACCTTTTTAAGGTAAGGAAAAACTCTGAAGAAAACTTTATTCAGGCAACTTATAGAATTCAAACCTGGGACCTAATGACTTGCAGGCAAATGTGCTGACCACAAGGTCATGGAGGCAGTCTATTTCTCCACTGTATACACTATTCAAACTCCACTCACAAAATGGGTGCCTACATGCTGCATCCCCCTGGTTGAAGAATTTCAATAGTTCTTTTATATGCTTTTAACTTAAACAATTTGTAGCTTATAACAAATTATTTATGAGGAAGTCACTTAAATTTCACTAGTTTTATTCCACTTACTTTGAGTGACTTCCTATAAATAATTTGTTATATGATACTATATTTCACTGTGAAAATCCCAAACAAATCAAATTTAGTAGCTGTTTGCAGAGACCCATCAGAAATGCTTGTTTGTTGTGAAAGAGGTCTTAGTGATTTTTGGGGGGAATTCTCCAAATGATCTTCAGTTTTTTTTAATAGTGCTCAATGACTGTTTTTACTGCTACCACAGGGTGGACACTGATGATACATGATTTTTTTTTTTTGACATTGATTTATTTATGGACGCTCTTTAACATCTCAGGTCATCAGCGTCCCATTCAACTCAGGGCGTGAAACAGTCGACAAATTTTGCTCAGAGGCCTCTCTTTCAGGCTTGAGGTTCTTTTTCGTGCCGTAAATGTACGACACAGGACCCACGGCTTTACTTCCCTTCCAAAGGAAGCCATACTTAGGATTTTTACGCCCGAAAAAAATCCATAAGTCCTGGCCGGGTTCGAACCCGCAATCTTGGGTTTAGGAGGCAAGTATGGTAACCACTACAGCACCAGGACCGACTATATACATGAAATGAAATGGTTAACTGTTAAAGGAGTTTTTTTTTTAGGAAGGAAGCATTCCAGGCCTAAGTTTATTGTACCTTCCCAGCATTTGCCATTTATAAGGACTGAGGAACATCTGGAAAAAACCTGTCAGGGAGGACAGTCCTGGAAGGAATCAAACTCCAGATCTCCTGCTCATTAGTCTGTGCCTTAATGACTTCAGCCATCCTTGGCAGCATGTCTCTTCAGTGAGAACCTTGCATCATGGATTAGGTTTCTAAGACTGAACACTATAAGTGGCCTGATATATATTACAAAGTTTATGAATTGTTTTATGGCCTGAAACACTTTTAAATACAGAAATCAAATTCATCACCTTTAAACTTGATGAGCTGACTGAGTTAACACACACAAATTATAGATAAATGTAGTCCAATTGAACATATTTTCTGAGTTAATTCAATTCACAATTACATACAGAACAAAACACACTACTTGAAATAACTAAACTGAACTCAACCGCTTTCAGATCTACACAGTCAGAAATTACTGTGTACAACATTCAATGCAGAAAAAACACCAAAGTTGGTTTATAGTTCATTGGGCCACTATGTAGTATATTATTATATGATAAAACAACATGCACTTCAGTTACATTGTCACAAAGTAACCATGCATATACACAAATAGGGTGCTTTAACAATGAGGGGTAAAAATTTACCAGTAAAAAGCACAACTAAAAGAAGCAAAAAAGTTCCTGTAATCATGGGTCCGCAAATTAACCATTTACAAGATAACGGCATTAATTATTTTGGTTGGGGCCACCATTGAACTGCGCACCTGTATACTATAAATCAGCAACATTCGTGCTTATACATGCCATACTCTCCCCCTACCCTTCACCTCTTTGCTTAAGCCTTAGTAATAAACAAAAACCAGTCAAATGATCAATTGTTACTATGTACATTGCAAATAAAGGTCATGTGCCTATCGTGAATTTATGAAAAGATTTGTAAACATGGAAAGGAAGTATAGTAATATAGAATATGCCAACATGTATGGCAACGGTGGTTAGACAGAAGGCTTGTAACCTAATTTATATATAGGATATCACCACAGATGAAGAATTGCAGAAGTGTCGGATTATATATGCATTCCAACAAATAAATAATGATGATTCAGGGTTGACTGAGCGCTTTTGCAGATCTTTGTGGAGAAGACTACAGAGCTGCATTCAAGGCATAGTCAGCATTTTGAACACCTGCTATAAAAGTCTTTACTTGATGTTCATCAGTACAGTAAATTAGCACAAACTTCATTGTTGTTCAAAAAAGTTTCTTTAGTGCATGTTCAATCACATTTCGTGCTGTTGAAGTCAAAGTTATGAATTTTACTGTGTCTTTATTGATAAATAAAATAAAATTGTCACAACCTATGTTGGAATCGGCCCTCACATAGCCAGGTATCAACTGTGCTTCAGTGGCAGCCCCAAACAAAATGTATGCCATTATCTCATAAACAGTTAATTTTTGGACCCATGTTTACTGGAACTTTTTTGCTTCTTTTAGCTTGTATTTCTCATTGATAAATTTATACCATCATTTTTAAACACCCTATATAATTCATAAACACATAAATAAAAAAATAAAAATGGTATCTTTCTATGATTTCATTTCATTGTCCATCAATTACAACTGCAATTGGTATGTCAAAACAAACTCTATTAAAAAGTGCTGATGATTTCTCACTTAAAGGACCTGCTGCAATACTTCATACTTCCCTTCATTTTTACATAAGACCACAGCTAAGGTGAGAGACGGTAGGAGAGGTTTTTTTTTTTTTTGGTGTTTAATACCCATTTTTATTACTGAGGCACCACAGGTGGTGGACACTGATGATAAATGAGAACAAACGATATATTGGGAAAGTTTTTTTTAAAGGAAGGAAATGTTCCAGGCCTAAGTTTAGGGTATCATTTGCCATTTATGAGGACCGAGGAAAACCTGGAAAAAACCTCAATCAGGGAGTATGGTCCTGGCAGGATTTGAACCCCAGATATCCTGCTCACGAGTCTGTGCCTTAAAGACCTCGGCCACCAATGGTGGTTGATAGGAGAGGTGAGGTTGAATACATCTACTATTAGAACCAAATTTCAGCAGAACGTGTTATATAATGGAATGACATGATTGGCTAAAATTTGATTCATCTGCAACTTTTAATGCTTTTGCTACAGCTACTTTTCCATAAACATGGTTTTTATTTTCCATCCCCTTCAGAAACAAGTGTATCAAAATTTCACTGTATTAACAAGAACATGCTAAGTGAACCATTGCATCACATGCTCTCAATAAGGAATTTGATGTGTGCTAAATGTTTGAATTACCAAAATAAGAAATCTTGGATTTCTTATTTTTCAACTCCTTCAGTAAATCCTGATACATGAAATGCAATAAAATTACAAGTCAATATGACACAGGACATGAAAGAGTTATTCATTTCATTCAAAATACTATTTTTATAATATATTGTTATATTATCAAACTATGCACATGACTTTCCTGTATATTAAATGTAAATAAGCATTCCTAATAGAGGAATTCCTCTTTTCTAGCATTAACCTGTATCTGCTTATTGCAGATCTCACAGATACAAGCACCTTCATGTAGAGGATAGCAGGAAAATATAAAGAGCAACAATATCGACAGTTACTAAGGATTAGCACTGTAATGCCCAAAGTGCTCACAACACAACTTGTTAATATGCATAATGATTGCTGATAGATTATAAGCGCAACTCTTATAGTTTGGGAAAAAAATTCAAGAGTTGCAAGAATTCCCATGTAAAATATCAGTCAGATAAAATTATCTTCAACCACCTTGGCTGAAAATATGGTACTCAGGATTACATCTTGAACATAGTGATGCAACCATGAGTTATAGCATCTACCTTTAAATTTCTAGATGGAAGGGCTGTACAAAACTTTGTACTTGGAGCACAGGACATTAATGCTGAAAACATTTAACATACCTCTGTAATTATGAATATTACCAGCTTTGCTTACAAAGGCACTGTTTTCATTTGAACGACCCCTTACTGAAGAGTCAATGCAGATGTTTCCAGCAATGTTCTTCGCAGAATGCACGTCCCATCTGAATGCTGCCCATATGATCTGAAAATTAACTAATATAATCATCAGTTACACTCTGTAATGTTCCTTTTAGCAAAAATTCTTCAGAATGTGCTTTAACAATGTATTTAACAAACACAATAAAAATATATCTACAAGTTAAAAAACTGTGCATAATTATGCACTGATTTTAGCAGCCATAATGTGCTTCAAGTGCACTTTGTATTACACATGCCTGGTCTTAACCATAAGTATTATTTAGACATAGGGATTGCTACAGATTTTGGATGTCACAAGCCAGCCAAGAGCATTGCTGTGTTCAATTACTGAAGAGAGAGCACTTTTACCTTGTATATGTGATGGAGTAAAGTGATTATGAAAAACAGATGCAGTTTACTGACACACTAACCCAAGAAATGAAGACCACATATCTTAGTATTAGTGGGCATTTATTCAGGAAAATCACATTATAAAATAATTTGTGTTCTTAAAACATGAGCCAAGGTGCACCTATGTCTTTAATACAATCATATGTCAATGTTATAGTTCTTATCTTTCCCCACTGTGCACCAAGCAAAGAAAAAAATATTTTTCAGAACAGACAAAAAGAAATGAGATTTCAATTCTAATACATTTAAACAAAGAACTTAACATAAACAAAGATGAATCCATTTATTGGGATAATACAAATATAACAATCTAACGAAAATGTTTTGGCTTTCTTACAAATTACCTCAATAAAATTTACAGTATAATTCACAATTTATGACAGTTAAATTTAGCATAAACTTGCATTTAACACAAGAAATTTTGATTCCTGAAAATTATTCCATAAGAATAATGTAATTTCATATTCAATTCTGCATATTTGCACTAACAAAAAATTCTTTAGCTAATAAAATGTTGTCATATATAACATCCCATGCATATAAGAATACTGTCAAATAGTAACAGTCAAGATTGAATAATGTCCAAGACTGACAATGTGACCATTGCTCAAACCAATGCTTTATTGCTTCCACATATGCTGGCTTTGTTTTAGTGTCATAGCATCAGTTATTGCAGGTATTTGGTGGTTTGTCATTTTTTATTTTTTTGAATAGCGTTTTACTGTTGAGGCGGCATCACAGGTGGTGGCCATGAGTGATTCTTGACAGGAAATGACAAATTGGAAATGGATTTTTATATTTTTTTAAAGGCAGCATTTAAAACTTAAGTTTACAGTTCCTCCCCAGCATTTACCATTTATCAGGACTGAGGAAAACCTGTAAAAAACCTCAAGTCAGTCCTGGCAATAATCAAACTATAGGCCTACTCCTCTGGAGTCCATGACTTAATTATCTTGGCCACTTATAATTTTGTTGAAGTGTATAGCATATCAGCAAAGATCAAATGGAGTAAAATGATGATTATGACAACGGGGATGAAGAAGTAAATCTACCAACATCCAGTGAAGCTGTTGCAAATATAGGCATTGTTTATAGATTGATTATATTTAAAGAGGACAATTCTATTATCTATTTTCCTTTTACTAACTATACAGATGTTAAAAGGCCTAGGAAATTTTAAACTAGGCAACTCAATCCTATAATATTCTGAACCAATTAAATATCTATGTCTTATACTGGATAAGAAACTGACCTAATATGACCATATTGACAACGTTCTGTGTTAGGCCAGGTGGTTTCTTGTGACCATCAAATGCACTAGCAAAATAACCTGGGACCTAAAACAATACATCAGCCATTGGCTGTATGGTGCAGTGATTAGGTGCTAGATATCTTACAGCATCAATGTTTGGTGATGAACAATGTTACAAATCACTATAACAGATAAGTTTACCAAGCTACAGAGATAAGCATGTCATGTGTTACAGGGGCCTTCAGGAGTACTCTAACCACTGCATTGGAGACTGTTGGGTTTCCCTTCCATGGATATTTACTTACAAGCACTAGGCCAACTACATACAGCTTGGTGCAAACAGGGAATTGGAGAAGCAGTTGTGCAATAACAACTGACATACCTCCATTTTAATATTGAGCTTGAAGTTCGACCTACTGAATGCTCAATATTGTTCTCCCCCTCCATTTAAGGTAACTCTCAGATCTCGAGAAAACTGGATGAAGGAATTATGCCTGAAAAAGGATGTGACCAGCTTGTGAGGTTCACCAATGGATCTCATATAGGGACACATTCAGGTGCACATGGCCTATTTCCAAGGACAAATATCAATATAAGCCTTGGGAAATATTGCACAGTTGTTCAGCCAAAGTGTTTGCTATCCTGAACTGTGTTTTTAAAGGATTTGAGAAAGACATGGTAAACAAATTCTCATCCTCACAGATAGCCAAAGTGCCTTAAAAGTACCTTTTTCTGACCAGGTAAAATCTAAACTGTATGGAATGCCTAAATGCTCTGACATCTCTCAACAGGCTTGAACAGTGGTGGGTGCCAGGGCATCTGGGCATTTATGAAAATGAAAAAGCAGAGCAGCTAGCAAAAAAGGGTACTGATACACCCTTTATTGGCCCTGACCTTGTGGTTGAAATCAGTACACGTGCTGCTAAGAATGCTAAAAACATGGATGGGCATAAACACCAACTTTGGTGGCAAACCTATTCTGGACAAAAACAAACTAGGAAATTGGTCCTTAACCCAAACAACACACTTCCCTCATCTCTCCTAAATTTGGACAGAAGTGGAATAAGGAAAGTAGTTATGTTATTACTGAACTTAGTCACTTCAGGAACCATCTATGTACAGTAGAAATCTACTAAGATAAGCCTATTTGAGATTGTGCAAACAGGATGAGGAGACTGCCTCGTACATCCTGTTAAATTGCCCATTCCTGGTAACAACCAGAGAAGATATAGAAACAGACACTGACACTGGAACCAAAATATTACAACTAGTTCAAGGTTTTGGGAAACAGTGAAAGCATCTCTCATATGGGGTTGCACAATAAGCCTTTTAGGGACATATGGGAGGTGAACAAAACTTCAACAAACTCCTAAATCAAAATCTGTAGGCATTTTTGTAGGTATTTCTTCTTAATAGTTGTGGATTCTTTTTTCTTTTCTTTCCCCCCCCCTTTCCCTATCCCCTTTTTTAATCACATTTCATGCCTGTTTCTGAGGCATCACAGGTGGTGGTAAATGACACATGAGATGAAATGATAAGCTGGAAAAGGATTCACTCAAGGAAGGAAGCGTTTCAGGACTAAGTTTAGGATACTTCCCCAGCATTTGCTATTTATGAGAACTGAGGAAAACCTGGAAAAAACCTCAATCAGGGAGGATAGTCCTGGTGGAAATTCAATCCGACCTCCCACTCATGAGTCTGCACCTTAACAACCTCAGTCACCCATTGTGGTATTATGGATTCACTTTATATTCCCCAAATGAGAGAGAGATCATCAGAAACTGTCAGTGCAGCTTCTAAGAATGGTAGTTTAAAAATATGGAATTCTACCAAAATGAAATCCAATGTAATTATGTTAATCCCCTCCATTTTAATGAGGATGATTATAATAATTATGATAACATTGATGGTGACAATAATGCAAAAGATAATAAACTGGTGAATGAAATTAAAATGTAAATTGGAACTTGCACAGTGAAGTCAATCATATAATTGATATTATTGTATGATTTATATGGTGAATGAAAATTAATTTTAATTACAAGCTATGTCATCAGTCTACATTCCCTCACCAAAAAAGCTTGTGCATCCAATTTTTCTGTATGCTTATATAATATCATACATATTTGTACTGTATTAGCTTTATAACTTTCACAATCATCAAAATTCCCTAAATAACTATATATTTGAAATATAATTCTTGTTACATGTAATTGATAAACAATGAATAAATATGGGTAGTTTGTGCATTTGTCTACCTATTAGTTACCATAGCAGTCAATCATTAACATCTGTGTTTTATTTAAATTTTTTGCATGGTGAATGGGTAAAGAAGTTACTTTTAATTATAAGATTCTAGCAACTATACTCTGTTAAAATATTGGAAGAAATGGTTTTTAGAGAAGTTTTTAATAAATGGAATGAATGTTCAATGATATCATTTAAGTTGAGAGGAAATTTTTATGGTGATTAGAATAATAATAGCAATACTAGAACACAAGGTTCTGAATACCACCAGAGGCACAATATTTGGAGGTCATATCAAGAATTTGGAGTCCAGAAGAAGAATAACCAGATAAACTAAGAATTATTAATGCTGCATTAGAAAGATTTCTCTGCTTAACGGCCCTGAGAGAAAGAAGGCCAAATGCTCCCCCCCAGTTGGATCAAAGAAGGAGGTATTGAGGTTTCGGTCTGTTAAGAGCATAGTATGTCAAATGCCCTACAAAATGTTGACAATTTAACTGTTTCAAACTAAACAGAAATATTGATGAAACTTCAGTATGTAAAACAAATAGAGTGTACCTAGAACTTACCTAAATAACAGGAGAGTGAATAAAACATTATTAGCAGATATGTGACTACAAGGCTACAAACTCACCTGCCCTAAAATCTACATCTACTTTTATAGTTGAAAGCAAGAAATGCACTAAATCAACAAAAACCACAGTAACAGTCACTGAGATTCAAATGTTGCCTGTAGACACAGCCCATGAAACATAATACCAACAACACATCGATTCTATGGTATAAAGGAAAAAATGTGACTTTAATGGAAATCAGTGCCCTGATTTCAAACATGAAGTTCATTTTTGGCTATCACATCTAGTTTTTATGATATATGCATATATGTCTATGGTGCTAAATTCATTCAGCTTATACAACTTACTGCTACATTTCAGCTTTTTTCCCAATTGGCTCATTTCCATCTTCCCTTATCACCCAGATGTTTATGTTTATATTCCCAACACTTATTAGTTTTGTTCTATGGGTCATGTCTGTCTTCTTGTGAGGTATTTATGTTTACATTTACAGCTATCATAGATCTCAACTTAAGTTGAGCTGAAAACTTGTATTAATATACACGTTCGTCTTCTATATGTATGGTGCTAAAATAAAAGTTTGAGTATGACTTCTACATTAGGATTATGAAGGAGACAGTGTCTACAACGTCCTCAGAAGTTCTGTTGCTTTGTGGGTGTTGTGTGTTTGACGGGAAGGTACATAAAACATACTCACAAACAAAGAAACTATAATACTCATATTTCAAAGAGAAAGTTGGTGATTAGGATAAATTATTTGTGCCTCATATTCCATGTAATAGTTGTGCTGAGGGATCATGTTATTGGTATGAAGGAAAATGGAAGGCAATGCCATTTGCCAAACCAATTATATGGAGAAAGCAGCAGAATCACCATGATGATTATTACTTTTGCATGTGTAAAGTTGCTGGATACAACAACAAAAATAAGACAGGAATTAAATATCCAAATCTGAACTCAGCTACATGGCCAATTCCTCATGGACCCAAACTAACCAAACCTACACCACCAGCAGACCTCAATCTTAGTGAATCTGAAAGCAGCTTCATGACTTCTGACAATAAGTTGGTTTCTGATGACCACAACAGCTTAATCAATTTGAGTTAGATGATTTAGTGAGGAATTTAGGCCTCACAAAACAAAAAGTGAATTACTGGGCTCAAGACTACATGAGAAGAATTTGTTATCACCTGGCTTTATATTTTTGTGCTATAGGAATCGTGAAATACAGTTCCACAAGAACTAAGCAGAAGAAGATCAATTTGTGTTTCGTGTGGATGTGTGTAATCTTATTCAACAGTTGGGCAGGGAAGCACATGAACCAAGTAACTGGCCTCTTTTTATTGATTTTTCCAAACGAAGTCTTAAGATTGTGTTATTCATTAATGGCAACAAGTTAGTTTCAATGCCGCTTGTATATTCTACGATTCTAAGAGAGTCTTATGAAACCCTGAAGCATGTTCTTGAGAAAATGAAGTACCAAGACTATGAGTGGCAAATATGTGGTGACTTGAAGGTCCTTGATCTTTTACTAAGACGACAGGGAGGATACAAAATTCCCTAGTTTTCTTTGTGAATGTGATAGCAGGGCGAGGGAGATTGTCATTGGGAAACTGACCAATGGCCTGAGAGGCAGCAACTGGAATTGGATGGATGGTGTGGATCAAAAAATGTTATTAATGTGCATCTTGTCGATCATCAAAAAATTCTACTTCCTCCATTACACATAAAAATTGGTATGATGAAACAATTCCTGAAAGCACTTGACAAAAGTTGCCCTACTTCCAGTACTTATGCACAACGTTTCCATCGTTGTCACACGCTAAAATTAGAGAGGGAGTATTTAATGGACCACAGATAAGAAAATTGATGAAAGATGTTAATTTTACCAACTCTATGAATGAAATTGAAAAAGATGAGTGAAATGGGTTCAGAGAGTTTGTTAAGAAATTTTTGGACAATGTGAAAGACCCTCAATACAAGTAACTGTCAGAAATATGCTGGAAAATTTCAGACTGCTCAGCTGTAATAAGGTGAAGGTTTGGAAGGTTCATTTCTTCAAGTCACCTCTTGACTACTTTTCATCTTTAGTAGCTGTCATTGAACAGCAAGGTAAAAGGTTTCACCAGTACTTGAAAGATGTTGAACGATGTTATCAGGGACGTTGGGATGTACATATGATTGCCAATTACTGCTGGTGTCTTGCACGTGACGAACCTTCCAGAGTACATTCGAGAAAATTACATACACTGCAGTTCCATGGGAAAAGAAAAAGGGGCACACAAGATAACTAGCATACATTCTTAAATTCAGGTAAGCTTTCATGTTATTCTTATTTTCTTTAAATGTTGTACGTGAGTGTGTAATATTTTTGCAATTTTTACAATTATATTAACATTGTCATATTGCCAAAATGAGATGTGCTACAGAAAAATGGAAAGCATTTTTTTTAATTCTGCGCACCGAAATTAGTAAAAGTCATCTATTTTTAATCGTACAACAGAAAAAAGTTTTCATTTGTAACCTAGTGTAATCAATATATGCGTTTCAATTGTGTGAATAAATGCATTACATAGCCACACAAAGAAGCAGGGATAAAGGGCAAAACTCAATAAGGCAAATTTCTTAAATTAAACTTCATCAAATGCCCTTAAATTAAACTTCACCAAATGCCCAGCCCAGTCTAAGGTAACATAAGTGGATATTTGTTTCACAAGGATCTCGTGAAAAAATAAACTTAACTTATAGGTTAAATTTTAAGATTGTGACTGCACATATGTGATCCATTACATTACAATTTTAAAATGTTAACACATATATTAGGTTTAAGTTTATGAGTTGTATTAGCGAACTTTGGTACTTTTATGTCTATGTCTACAATTCCATTACTGTTACATCACAAATTGCATATAGTAAAGTGATATAATGGTTGGCAATTCTGAAAAATAAATGACAAACCTCTAAAAAGATCATAGATCTGCCTAGTGAGAGAAAAGGAAGACATATGCGAACATGCCAATGTGGAATTTTGCTATTTGAATAATGCAATGTCAAATTCTGAACTCCAAACTGTTTACATTGTGATTTAATAATATCTCCACTTACTTTTCTGCTATTTTAGAATTTTAAACTAAACTTACAATTGCAATGTGTGCTAGTATTCAAGTTTCAATGAAATGGATTGCAAGAAAGAGTGCCTCATTCCTGTCATCAATTAAGGTATCCAGTGATTCCTATTGAAATCGGAATGTTTATATTTCATGGTTCCAGCAGCATGCCAATCAACAACAGGAACAATGGATCCATGTTCTCTTCACATATGAATCATACTTCAATCTGCATCCAGATTCCTGGAGAATACACACATGAAAATAATAGCAAACAGAACATACGATCTTGTTTAGATCCATGAAACAATATGTGCAAACAGATGCAATCAACAAGTTCTGCAGTCTATGGTCCTTCCTATTGCTGAATTGTCTGGCCCTGACACTGAATTCCTTTACATGCATGATAATGCCAAAGCACATAATGCAGCATATGTCTAAAAGGTTAGAAACTCACAAAATTATAGAACTAAAATGGCCTGCTCAGTCTCCAGGTCCAAATCTAATTAAGCACCTGGGGTACCCTTTTAAAGAGAGTTTTAGATGATATTGAAAACATAGATGCTCTAATTCATTTATTTCCATCACCACTGGCAGAATATCAAATGAGATGAAATCCTTCATTACATCTCTTCAATGCCAAGGAGGTGCACAGCTGTACTTAATTCAACAGGTGAAGGTACAAATTACTGATGGTGGAGAACTTGAGAAAAAGGACAATTTTACATATTTTTATCTTCAAAAGTAAAATTATTGTTATTATTGTGTAATTTTCATTAAAAGGTTCTTAGTTCAAAGGCACACTCTATTGTCCTCCAGATCACTGATGTTAATTGGTGATAAGTTGCTTTTTATATTAACTTAGTTCTACTCCTACAAATAGTAACTCACTTCTGCAGCTTCTAGGACATTGGGAACAAAGTACTGCCTTGCTTTGCAGTTTTTGGTCACTTTACCCCCTCCAACACTAAAACCCACAGCAGGCTCTCCAGTTGCTTCATCTTCTCCTGAAACAAAATATATTCAGTTAAATGCTGCATAGCACTGAAATCCAGGATTTTATTTGTTACTGTAATTGTTTTAATGTCCCAAGTTAATCAAGAGAGGCCACATTGAAAGATTGTATATTATATGCGCTATTAAGCAAGTGCACTTGTATAATTTTTATAATAAGGAAAAACCAACGACTTGTTAAGCATACAAATAGCTCACATAGCATACAAAACTATCCATCTCCAAAATGCACAGGAAAGGCCAAAGTTTAGCCTCTTGGAAATTTTACATTGGAGTTTAATAGTTTAAATTGTAAATACTGTGCACCTGAGTCAGCTATCTGCCATCCACACTCACAAGCCACAGGAGCTGGCCTCCGTCCTTATCGATTTTAACCTCCCCATATATTAAATGTTCATACACCTTTGATTAATAAAATCATTTATATAATTATGTTATGAATATTAACCAGAGTTAGTACTCATACAAAGTAGTATTCATCTTTATTCAGACATTCTTGGCATATTCAGATAAAATTAACACCGATAAGCTAAAGTTATGCTTCTGAAAATCTTTGAATTTTGTTCTTATTGTCATTTAGTTCATCTATAGTGTGAGGGTTATTTCTACAGATAATTTTAGGGTTTCCCATGAAAGATAATCAATCACATACAGTAAGAACTGGGTAATATGAGGGTCATACCCCTCTAGAAATGATGGCCATTAAAAACCTCCATTAGAGCCTTCAAAAATCATGAGAAATAAGGGCTATGGTAGCATTTTTCTTATTATTGGATAATTGTTCAAGATAACTGAGTAAGTAACTGAGTGCAATATCTTTCTAAATTTACAGTATATTGAAAAAATATAGGTACTATTATTTGCTTTGCAGTTATAGCATAACACACACCTATTTTTTTCATCATGCAAAGGAACATCATGAAGTGATTGCTGACTTTCTGTGATATGCTTATAGTTTTGCAAACAAACTTAATCATATAAATGAAACCAATTCTCATCAAAGAAATTCGCTGCAGATCAACAATATCTGCAAAGTCCAATTATAGAAATTATTGACTTATGTCATCAAGCTGTTGTAATTTTTGGACAACTGCTCTGTAAGGTTTCTGTTTTAGCAAATAATTAGCTCTTTGAGCTGAGTTTTTTAAAAAGCATGTGTCCTGTGATACACAATACAGAGCAGAATTTGGACAATGCTTTCATATTTCCCAATTTTTTTCTCCCATTGGACCATTCATTTATGTAAAGAATTTTATTTTTCATGGAATTTGTTACCCCTAAATCTAAGAATAAGTTTACTTACAGTATCTCCATGAAAATGGGAAGAAAATTTCTCTACAAATTGTCTACATGCTGCTCTAAAAGATGTTTTCACATAAGTATCATATGCTAATATTCTCTCTTCCAATGTTAACCTGTGTAGTGGCATTTCAATATACTAAATTTAATTCAAACAAAATAATAATATAACTTACACATTAAGAGCAGTTTTCAATGCATTGCAAACAAAAGGTCAACTGGCATTATCACAGAACTGACTTAGGAGACTGAAATATAACTTTGAGCAGGGGATTACAGATTAATAATACTGGGAATTTGATGCTGCACAAGTGCATGGCTGGTAGATGATAACAACTGATATGCATGATAAAAACTAATAAGTTCAAAAAATATCAGTTTAACTAATTAAAATGTAGTACAGCCTCGATTTTGCATGACCTGGAATTTGCATAAACATTTAACACAAGAAATTTTGGGTGCCAAAAATTATTCCATAAGAGCAATGTCTTTCATATTCAATTTAGAATAATTTGTACTAGAGCAAAACCTGCATTTAGTATAAGACATTGTTGCCAGATGCTTACATCTGACCTTAGCCAAGTGTACCTGTTTCAGATATGAATGTTCTCAAATAGCAAAGGCTGCCAGTGAGCTAAGTCAAAGACTGACTTCGCTCAACCCAATGCCACTTCGCATCCACATATGCTGGCTTCAATTGTTTGCACTTTAGCACAATTGCATCAGTTAGTGTTGGTGTTTCCTGGTCTGTCATAGCATATAGCATGAATTATCAGCTTGGCTTCAATTTACTCACACATGTTTCAGTGAAGTCAGAGTTAGTTTAGATAAACTTATTATGATGGTGAAAGAAAAAACTCCCAAATGAAGCATAATGATGATTATAATAATGAACAGTGTTGATCAAAATTATGGTATGATTAGGTTGACAGAGATGAAGAAATAAAACCATTAAATTTCAGCGAATTTTGTTGTGAATTTTGTTCAGAGGTTTATCAGATCATTTAAACTGACATATCTGTAGCAGGGAGATTATAACCAGATAAAAATGAACATTTTGAACTTAAAATGCAATAGTGCTAAAAAAGAAAATTAATACCTTTGATTATTTTAAAAACTGAGGAACAATAAAAGTTGTATAAATATGCATACAAGTAAAGTAAATTCTTGTATTGCTATTAATGTGTAAATATTTTGACAATGTAGTGTAAATGCTATGAAATTATAATCTTGGACTGCAGTATTTATGGCATAGGATATGTATCTATGTGTATGCTTTACGTTCTTGTTGCCAAAACAATGTATTTTGGTACTAATCTTGTTAAAATAGATAAATAATTATAGAAACCTCAATTTAAGGTAAAAAGAATATCAGGTCCCTATAGAACACTAATTAGTATTTATACTGTATTAAACTTTCGTTGATTGTTAATTTCTATATTATATTCAGTTTACTCTCCATTACAGAGACTAAGCAGTTTTTTCGTAGATATCCAAATTTACGAGGCTAGGTCCATAAGTTTCCGGCTTCACTGATAAGGATTATTGCCTTTACAAAACCTTATCTGTTAAATAAATAATTGCAGCTGTAACTTCTGCTCCACTGTGTTCAGTTGTTCAGGTACAGTTGCATAAAGAAGGCTATGTGTAGAAGACCGTGACATGTTCAAAATGGAGTATCAAGCTGTTTTCAAGTTCTTCACAAAAGAAGCACTTAGTCCAAATGAAATTAAACAGCAATTGGACGGTGTATATGGGGAAGTACCCCCTTCATATTCTACCATAAAAGAATGGGCCAAACTTTTTTAAATGGATCAAGAAAGCATTGAAGACAAAGAGCATGTAGGTTGGCTCTTGCTCACTCCTGAAAACATTGCTCTTGTGGAAAGAGAAATTATGGTCGGCCGGTAGTTACAGAAATAGCAGCAAGGTTGGGCCTTTCTGAAACAACAGTTCTTCGAATTATTCATGAACATTTAAACATGAATAAGTTAGTGCAAGATGGGTGCATAGACTTCTTTCCTCAGTCCAAAAGCAGCAACCAGTCATCTGTAGTCAGGCATTTTTGGAGCTCTGCCAGGGTAATGAAAGAGAAGTTCCGCAAAACATTGTTACAGGAGATAAAACTATGGTCCTCTACTATGATCCCTTGTCCAAAAGAGAATCAATGGAATGGCATAAACCTGGCAAAGCACTGCCTCTAAAGTCCAAGGTCACTCAATCAACCAAGAAGATCATGGCCACAATTTTTTGGGACTGTGAAGGGATACTCTTCATTGGCTTTAAGGAGAGAAATACTACAGTAAATGGGGACTACCATGTTGGCCTATTGCACAGGCCAATGTGCTTCCATTAAAGAGAAAAGGCAAGGAAAGCTGAGTGGTGGTGTGGGCCTTCTTCACGACAACGCGCCTGTGCACATAGCTCTTGTTGGAAAGAAAGCTATGAGGAAATGTGGCTTCAACCATCCACCCTATCCTGTAACTATTTCCTCTTTAAGTGTGGTGAGGAAGTGATGGATGCTGTTTATGGCCATTTTGCAGACAAGACTTCCGACTATTTTTGGTGGGGAATTGAAATGTTAATTCAAAGATGCGAGAAGTGTAGTGCAATAAAAGGTAACTATATTGAAAAGTGAAATATAGTTTTTGTCTTTATCATACCTAGAAAATGGTTAGGCAGGAAATTTATGGACCTACCCTTGTAACACGACTGCAAGTCTAAGCCTATAATCTGTATTATAGAAGTTACTAGTTGTTATAGGAAGCTTTCGTCTTTTTTTGTATTAACTAACAGTTGTAACCAAGAACATAACTGATTACTGAAAACAGTACAAGATAAGGCTTTAGAACAGCAATTAAGGCTAGGTTTGAGGACATATATTGGCAGGTTTTAAGTTTTGAAATCAGAAAAAGAAAACCTTTAATCTTTAAGGAGTAAAACATTATTTTAGATATATATACATTTATATATGTAAATGTTAATTGATATCATTGCATGATTCAGTTGAACTACACACTCTTAAAGCTTCATTTATTTTTCATAAATGTATAGAACCAGTTTTGAGAACATTTATGAAAAGTAAGTGAAGCTTTAAGAGTGTGTAGTTCAACTGAATCATACAATGATATCAATTAATATGATTGGCTTCACTGTGCAAGTTCCAATTTACATTTAAGTAATATGTAAATGTGTTTAATTTTATGAACGTGCATGATGACCAGTGATTTTTAGAATCATTGGCCATATTGCATATATAAAAAATACTAACATAATTTCACACTTACTACATGGGACATTTAGGAATTCTGCTGAGAGCTGTTGGCAATGTTATTATGTTTAAGTGCAAGTATAGGTCTAGCAGGGAGCAAGAGGAGAGAATGCACAATAATGGTGCAAGCAGCTAATTCCTAAGCAAGCCAGTGATTAAGATATATTTGTCCTGGGTAGTGCAATGGACATTTTATAAAATTACCAATCATTTTAGAGAAATATAGGCACGAAATGATGATTGTAACAAACATAATTTCATACTACCAAAGTTCTACTGTTTTCATCATTTAATTCATCAACAATATTTTGTTGTCTCTCACTTTGAATTAAGTGGCTAAAGCCCCCAAGCTACTCAAATGTTTTTATATCGTAGATGGATGGCTATGTAAGGGAATGAAAAGTTTCACGAATGATTAACATTACTTTGTAAGGTTTGCACTAAATTCTTACATGATGTGGTGTGACTTTCATGCAGATAGCTTTTCATTTTTGCAAACTATTGGTTTTCATCAAGAGCATATATCCAATTACGTAAAATTGTACTTACGAAGCTGTAGACAATGGAGTGGTAATATATCCTACTTAATGTGTTCAAGTTGTTAACACTAACTCCACTTATTTTTTAAAATTTAGGACTAGTTTCTGGAGAGGTCCCTCCCATCATCGGCTGCTGTTGACTGAATGCCATTGTTTGAAACGGGGCATGGATATCCGCTCATTCCTGTGGTGGTATCTGGTGGTTCTAGTAGAAACTTGTTGAGTTAATCCGGCGGCGGAAAATCGAAATTCATTAAGTTCTTCCTGTTTTTTAAAATGAAAATCCTCTCCCATGTGGATAGTTCTATTGGGTTGTGATGTTGTTTCAGTAATTTAATTTCTGGTTTTATCTCATGATTTTTGTTCCAAAAATGAGCTGCTATTGTTGATTTGTCTATCTGTTTCAATCCAATGTTCCTAAAGTGTTCTTTTCTTTGAATTTATAAATTTCTTTTCATTTTCCCAATGTAACTCTGCTCACAATCTGTATATTTAATCTCATAGATTCCTGATTTTTGCTCTGTAGGGATGGTATCTTTCATTGTGCAATGTACTACATTTTTTATATTATGTTTGTTCTTTGGGGCTAACATTATTCCATGTTCTTTGAATATCTTCCCAAATTTGTTGTGGTAAGGGAAGGACCTCTCCCAAAACTAATCTTAAGTTTTAAAAAGTAATTGGAGTTAGTGTTAACAACTTGAACACATTAATGTAGGGCATATATACAATGTCCAGCATTTTTCACCAAACCTCAAGTTTAACTGTGGTGAGACTTGGCATGACTTATTTTCTATTCATCTACATGTCATAAACTTCCTGTACAATCCTGCTATGTCAGTACTGGTGGTGTAATGATTACCATACTGGCCGCCAAGATCGTGGGTTCGATCCCGACCAGGACCGATGGATTTTTTCAGGCATAAAAATTTTAAGTATGGCTTCCTTCGGAAGGGAAGTAAAGCCATGGGTTCCATGTTGTACATTTACGGCATGATAAAGAAACTCAAGTCTGAACAAAAGAGGCCTCTGAGCAAAATTTGTCGGCCATTTCACACTCTGAATAGAATGGGACGCTGATGACCTGAGATGTTAAAGAGCATCCGTAAATAAACCAAATGAACATAAAAACAATCCTGCTTTAAAACTCTGGTCCAATGTCACTCGGTAGCATAGCTAGAGATCCAAAAGTCATGAAATATCTAAGAATATATGCTGCTTCTTCACTTCTTTTGATTCTTAGAGGATGTAAAGCACAGTTTTGGTGAGATGACCTTGGTAGAGGTTTTTTATTTGTAAATAGTGTTTATGCTCATTCTTACTGCTGAGGCATCACAGGCAGTTGTCATTGGTGATAAATGAGTTGAAGTTGTAAATTCTGAAAATATTTTTAAGGATGGGGTGTTACAGGCCTTAGGGTACCTCCCTGGCATTTGCCATTTTTGAGGATTGAGGAAAATCTGAAAAGAGTCTCAGTCAGGGAGGATGGATCCCCCACCCCCTCCCACAAGATGAGCATAATTTTTGGTAAAATATATTGCTTCATACATTAATCCACCCTCTTTGCAGCTCTTTAACTGTACTTAAATTGTACTTTCATATTTGATTTTCAAAGGCACATATCATGGATAACTTCAAATAAATTTTATATAAAAATAATAATAGTGAATATTCAAATCCCCATTACATATAGGGTGAATTCACTTTTCTTGTTCTCCTACAGAGATAACTTATTTTTTCAGCAACTGATAATCAAAGAACTAAATATTTTAAGCTTTCTAGGTTAATGACAATTTCATGGGAAATCAGCCGAGTGAAGATTTCGAAGACTTACAAGCTTTTGCCATCAGAGTACTCCAGTTAACAAACTTACACACACTGATCTACACCTAAACAACAAGTCAACACCACTCAGCTCAGAAACAAGCCATATTAGTAGCTTTCTTTTACGATTCGGGGGGGGGGGGGGGGGGAAGAAAAGGAAAAAAAAGTGGATGTATTGAATTATGCATTTGTTAAATTAAGTACAATCATAGTAACATACACATTGTGTACAGCTTACCAATGATAAATTTGCATTTGGCAAAAAGTCTTTGTTCAGGTGCACATTCATGAAGCTCATCTAGTACACATAAAACACCATTTTGTTCCTTCTTCCTGTTGCTAATCAGTGGCCCAAAAGTTGGTTCAGTGCGTAAAATGTTGTTTGCTAAATCTTCACTAATTTTTCTGGCAGCTTTATTTTTGCACACAACCTAAAAGTATAAGGACTTTTACATTTAAACATATAAAAATGATAATATCAATGCTTAAAGAACTATTGCATTACTAAATTTTGTTACTTCTAGGCATTAAAAAACTTGTCAATTCAACAAAAACTCCTACTTATGTTATGGTTAACTTAACATGGCTTCTTATAAGTATTTTTATTAGTTTCCAAATGTTACCATGTACTATAATCTGTTAAGTTTCAATTTAGTTTTTCAAAAACTGCAGTTGTAATATCACTACATTCCCTGAAGTGAAGAAGATTGGACTAAAAGTCATTTAACATACACAAAACAAAGTGAGAAATGCCATTGCCCTAGCAAACAATGAAAAAACATTAATAATCTGTCAGTATTAAATCATATGTAACGCTATCTCTGTCCCAAAATAATAAGCACATTTCCTTGATTAGTCTCATCTAGAAGTCAAGTATAAATCACCAAGTATGCTTGGAATATTTAAGTAAGCGATTGTCTGAGAGCATATGACATCTGCTTAGAATGTGTAATATGCATGATCCTGTTAGGTAGTCTCATCTACTGGCACATTCAGTTCAGTTCAGTACTTACTACATGCAACTAGTTATTTCAAGAGTCTGACAATTTTTAGACATAGTTTTTGTTTATCATTTCATATTTTTTGCAGCTAAAGAGTGAAGAACACTTGAGATGATTAGTGGTGGGCCATTTAAGAGCATTTACTTACCGTCAGCTAAAATGATGTCTGGCAAAGAGATATGATAAATTAAAGTGCTGAGAAATTGGAAGTTAATACAAAATCCAGAACGCATATGAAAACAAGGTGAGAACTACATATTGAATGATGTCACTGTTGCTGATGTTTCCTATAAAATGAAAGAGGTCACAGAAAGAAAAGAAAAAGCTATAGATCAGCAGAAACTTCAGGAAATCCTACTGCATCGAAGTAAGAATACCATTTCTCTGGCTTGCTCTTTGTGCAAGGCAAACTGAACATCACAGACTCAAAGAGGAAATACAATGACATTCCTCAACATTAAAACCAACATTGACTTTACAAGTGAACAGAATTATTTGCAATTTTCCTTGTCAATGTTGGGTCTAGCAGTTTCCTTATATACAGCAATGTTTCAGGACAAGTTTGTTAAGAGCCACATTGATGAAAGATGGTTTTATATAGTAAAAATAACAGGAATGTTTTACTTTGCAGCAGAACGTAATCCACAAAATTATCAAAACAAACCAACATTAGGAAAGAGAGATTTTTTAGCAACAGTAGCATGCCCCCTTCCTTAATGCAGCAAATGACAGAACTTTGACATTAAAATTGAAAAATTTCCATCTATCTACCTGGAATCAGCAAAACAGACTTACAAAAACAGGCCTAGAGGAGCAATTATTACAAAACCTAAGCAATCATTAAAAAGCACATATATAGAATGAGTACTGATTGCTAAAGTTCTGCTTGCTATCAAGTCAAAATAACCCTTATGGAAATCTTCAAAAACCATCTACATTTAGCATGATAATGCAAACTGGCACATTGATCCTTTAGATCCTGAGTTTACACTTGCTGCTGTAGTGTCAGTCTCCAAACAGTTTAGGTATGAATGTCTTTCATCTCAGTTTCTTCCATCATCTCAACATCAAGAGCCCATCCACAATTGATGAACTTGATAATGATGTTATGACAGCCTTTGAGGACCTTCCTGTAGAGTGACCGAATGTTTACTTGACCTGGCAACTGATTTCATATTTGAAGGCTCATGGAACATTTTCTACAAACTGCCATGCACAGGCAGTTGTCAACAAAATAGAAATTAACCTTCAGTATTTTAGTGCAATTTTAGCAATGTTATCTTAACCTATGCTGTTGCATTGAGTGATTAGATGTTCCACAGCAATTAATCATTATTTATGATTAGAAATTTAAATATATTCATCTCTCATTTTGCTCACTGTCAATAAATATACAGGTTGTTAATGAACTATACCAAAATAGTAGAGATGTCATATATAAAAGCAATTTGAGACAGCAAATGTATGACCTATTGTTAAAATTTCAAAGCTTTAGCTATAAGTTTCTAAAGTGCCACTGACTAATGAAGATGGCCCTTAAAGCGTAACACACTGTAACCAAGGGAAATTTCTGAATGTATCACTCTGGTGCCATGGTTATGACATTCGCTTTCAAGTAGGAGGTGGTCATTTATTTTCAACATATTACTCTGGTGCCATGGTTATGACATTAATTTTCAAGTAAGAGGTGGTCATTTATTTTCCAGTTCGAGTCTCTTTTATGACTACTACTTCTTTTTCTTCTTCTCTCCCCCTCTTCTTGTTCTACTTCTTGACTAGCACCTAATAATACGGCTTTTAGCCTACATTTTAAGATGTTTCAATTTATACACTTAAATCTTAATCATGTAATTACAATCCTTGCTTACAAATGGTGGAATAATGGATTAATCTTAATGAGTTGGGTGTCTTATATTTACAGATTACCTAAATTTATTAATAATTTATTAATTGCGCATTGCAGCACTTCATATTAAATAAAAAAAATATAACGGCATGGCAAGAATTCAACCTGCAGCATGCTCTGTCTTATGCGTTATGCAACACAAGCAGTTTAGAGTTCTCTCTAGAGTAGGCCACATAATTCAAGAAGGCAATTAAGTATGGGTTACACAAATTAAGTTTTAGGCCATCATGTTAGTAGTAAGTTTATTAGTCATTTTATGTTGGTAATACATTCATTGTTAAGAAAGAGAATAAAACTCGAAAGCATTAAGTAAATTTCATCCATAATTCTTTAGTATGTGTATCGCAGCACTTCATATTAAATAAAAAAAAATTAATGGCATGACAAGAATTAAACTGCAGTCTGCGGAACATACATTATGCTACACAAGCAGTTAAACAGCTCTCTCTAGAGTAGCCTATATAATGCAAGAAGGTAGTTAATAGATGTTCAGTGTTGTGTTGTGAAATGATAAATTCAAGATTTTAGAGATTTTTATGGCACTAAATCTTGAAAAATGCTGATAAAAAGTGTGGAAAATTGATATTTCTATGTTCACAAGGCAGTTTTAAAGACATTCTAAACCAATTTTTCACTTGGCTTGGCTTCAGCACTCACTTATCAGCATCTGATGCCAAAATGTTTAACACCATAAAACTGTGTTATGTTTAGTTGCGGACCATACATTACCTATTGCAATTGTTTATATATGACATCTCTACACACTCTGAAATTATTTCCTGTAGTTCATTAACACCCTGTGTAGTGAAAAAAGTGATATTTTGGGACAGAGGTAATACGACATTTTCCAACAGTCATAGGAGCCATAACAACAGTGGACTGCAACATGGGCATTAGAGAGTAATAAACTTTTTGACAAATAGTTAACCAAGTTTTGTTACTATCAACATTTATAATAAATTTAATTGGAATTTTTTATGCAAGTCATTCTTTTGGTTGCCTATGTGATTTAAAAATGATGCATCAGCAATAATACAACTTGCATGTCGAATGTTTCAAAAACTGAGAATATACCGTCTGGCAAGATTGATATTTGCCTACGCAGATATATAGCTTCAGTTCCCAAGCAACTGGAGAGGGGCAATCAATAGGACTCAGTTTTTTCTGTAATACTAAAGAACGGATTTTAAGGTGCAATACTTTTATACAAAAATATATATGTTTTCATACTGATTATTTGATATTTGTATTTTAGGACATGAAATGAAGCAAATTATGACAAATTTTGTTTGTACCCTTTCATGAGATTAGCATATTTATTCTATTTTCACACCTTCTTTGATGCTTCAGCGCCATTTTTCAACTTTTTCTTTCATGTCTGTTAAACAACTGGGCAGAAAAATAAAGATTTCCACACTTCTTGAACAGCTACATGAAATCCTATTGTCTCATTTTGTAGAGTAGAACGAGAACTTTAAAATGGTATGCTTATAAATTTGCAATCTCTACAGTTTCCAAGTTAATATAGCAAAACCTGCAAGAAAAAAATTCAAATTTTAATTACAGCTATTTCTCAGAATCACAGTTCTTTGTGCATCCATGGACATTTTACATAAAGGAGGTTCAAAACTCTAGTTGCTCTACTTGATTTTGTTGTGTTGTTGCAATCAGAGTAGCCATGCCAAAAGTTCAGAAGCAATGTCATGAAGAATACAAGAAACATTTCATCAAAATTGATAGTCTAAATCTTCAATGTGCTGTTTTCAATGTTGCAACCAATGAAAAACATCAAAATGTCAGAATAACCAACACATGTAAAGAATGTTGAACTCCACAAGTCGCAACATAAGCAAACTATCTCGATATGAGCCTTTTCTTCAGAATCTGAAAAGCAACAGTCTTCGAATCAGTTCTCTGCAGATCTTACCATGGCATTAGTTCAGTCAGGATTTCCAATTCACAGGGTCAACAATCCTGCATTGATTCCTGGAGAAGACATGCAAAGGTAAATACCAGATGAGAACACCCTGTAAAAAAAAATTACATAAAACCAATTTATGAGAATGTTTTCAAGAAATTAAAAGAGGTGGTCGGCAAACTTGAAGTGGGATTCATGTTAAATGAAACTACTGATATACTGCAAAGATATATTGAATGTGCTAGTGTTTCCATTATTTGGTGAAAGGATGAAACCCATGCCCTTTGAGAAGACAAATACGTACACAGTAATGCAATTATTCATTGATTCAAACATGAAGCTGTGGCCTAAGGGCATACAATAGAAAAAAATCTGACATAAGCTAATTGATCAAGCATGCTACATGCTTTTGGCTTTCCAACAACCGAAGGTCATGCACCCCAATTTCAACCATGTGATATGTATTGCACATGAGTTACATCGTGTTTGTGAAACAATCAGGGAGAAATACAATAGGGTAAATGATTTCATTGCTACTCTGAAGAATATTCTTGTAAAGGTGTCAAATTATCAATTTTATACCGAGAAATTACTGGGCTCCACCTATCATAATTCTCTGTCATAACAGGTGAAGTACTTGGATGGGGTTCACAGTTTTCTTGTGCAAAAATTTCAAAAAAATCAAAAGCTTCATATAAGCTCTAGATTTAATGGACGCAACAGCCATTAAGCATGTCTAACAATTGCTCAACAACAAAAACCTAGAGTTTGAACTTTTTGAAGTGCATGGTTGCAACTATTTGCCTGATGTGATTCAGAGTTTAGAAGTAAAAGGTATGGAGAAGGAGGAACAGAGAAGTAGTTGACAACCATGAGGGACAATTCTGACTGACTTGTCAAAACCAAACTTGCATTCACTTTCAGGAATAATCCAGCGACTTCTTCTGACTCCCTTTCTGTGTGTTTACAAAATATGCTCCATTGGATTCAGTAGATAATGAATGAAGTTTTTCCATATATAAGGATCTACTGTGCTCAAAATGTCAAGTGACTTCCATTCAAAAACTTATAACTTTTTGCATAATTCAGTGTAAAAATTGGTTGAAAGCCAGCAAATGCCATATTTACTACCTAAATATTGGTTATTTTGTTATTTGCTACAATGTTGAATAAAGAATGTTAAATATAACTGATTTAGACCTGCATAAAGAATTATATAAGCAATTTTTTTTACCTTTTTTTCATAAATTTTCAGAATTTTTCTTTCTCCTTTCCAACTATAATTTTGCACCTTAAAAACCATTCTGGTAATTACTTATTTTATTCCTTTATAGGGAGATGCAGGAAATAGAAAAGGTAACCAAATTGAAGCATAGTCATTGCTGTATGAAAGTATAATTTTACATATTTTTACATATTTCACTGTTCATTATATATTTCATACAATCTTATATAAAAATAAATATTTTGGCATTTTCATGCTCATTTTTCCTATACAGAGTGTTAATGAACTACACCAAAATAATTTCAGAGTGTGGAGATGTCTCACATACTAAGCAATTTGGGATAGATTACGTATGGTCTATCTGTTCAAATTTCAAAGCTATGGCTTTAAGTTTCTAAAGTATCAGTATGCCACTGGCTAATGAAAATGCCCCTCAAAAGCATAAGGGAGGTTTCTGAACGTATAACTCTGGCACCATTATTATAACATTAACTTTCCAGTAAGAGGCGGCCATTTGTTTTCCAGTTCGAGTCTCATTCATCAATTTCCTCCCTGGTTTTCTGACTAGGGCCTAATAATACAGCATTTAGCCTATGTTTTAATTTATGCACATAAATCTTAACATATCAATTCATATAATTACAATCTGTGCTTACAAAAGGTAGAATTGTGAATAATCTTAATGAAATGGGTGTCACATATACAAAAGTTACCAAAATTTCATTCATGATTCTTTAGTGTGCATATTGCAGCACCATATATTAAATAAAAAATTTAACAGCATGGCTAGAATTGACTGCAGCATGCTGATCATCAGATTTAGCCTTATACATTACACCACACAAGCAGTTAAAGAGAGCTCCCTCTAGAGTAGGCTACAATAATTCAAGAAGGCATTTAAGTATGTGTTACATAAATTAAATTTTAGCCATCATGTTAGTAATAAGCTTATTAGTCATTGTATGTTGGTAATACATTCATTATTGAGAAAGAGAATAAAGCTTGAAAGCATTAAGCATATTTCATTCATATTTTTAGAATGCATATTGCAGCACTTCACATTAAATAAAAAAAAATTAACAAGATGACAAGAATTGAACCCACGGCATGCAGAACATCAATTTTTGCATTATGTATTATGTCACACATGCAATTAAAGAGCTCCCTCTAGAGTAGGCTACATAATGCAAGATAAGTTAATAGATGTTCAGTTCGCACTGTTACATGATTAGTTCAAGGTGTGAGGGATTTTTATGGCAATAAAACTTGAAAATGCTGATAATGAGCTGCAGAAAATCAATATTTCTATGCTCGCAAAGCAGTTTTAAAGACATTCTAAACCAATGTTTCACCTAGTTTGGCTTTAATGCCAACCTTTCAGTATCTGATTCAAACCGATTTAACACTATTAAACTGCATTATGTTTAGTTATGGACCATACGAGGGTAGGTCCATAAGTTTTCCGCCTAACCATTTTCTAGCTATGATAAAGATAAAAACTATATTTCGCTTTTCAATATAGTTACTTTTTACTGCAATACATTTCTCACATTTTTGAATTAACATTTCAATCCCCCCCCCCTCCCCCAATAGAAATTTCCTTCCTGGAAGTTCCTTTTTGAGTTTTGAGAAGAGCAAAAGTTACTGGGAACTAGATCTGGTCTGTAGGGTGGATTACCAATCTCCTTGAAGGCACATTTCTTCACAGCTTCCCTTGCAACAAGAGCTGTGTGCATAGGCGCGTTGTCAGAAAAAGGCCCACACCACCACTCAGCTTTCCTTGCCTTTTCTCTTTAATGCAAGCACCTAGTCTGTACAGTAGGCCAGCATAGTACTCCCCATTTATTGTTGTGTTTCTCTCCTTAAAGTCAACGAAGAGTATTCCCTCAAATTTCCAATAAATTGTGGCCATGATCTTCTTGGTTGATTGAGTAACCTTGGCCTTTAGAGGCAGTGCTTCGCCAGGTTTACACCACTCCATTGATTCTCTTTCGGACAAGGGATCATAGTAGGGGACCATAGTTTCATCTCCTGTAACAATTTTGCAAAACTTCTCTTTCGTTACCATGGCAGAGCTCCAAACATGCCTCACAACAGATGGCTGGTTGCTGCTTTTGGACTGAGGAAAGAAGTCTAGGCACCCTCTTGCACTAACCTTATTCATGTTTAATGTTCGTGAATAATTCAAAGGACTATTGTTTTAGAAAGGCCCAACCTTGCTGCTATTTCTGTAACTTTGAGCCGCCAGTCTTCCATAATTTCTGCTTCCAAAAGAGCAACGTATTCAGGAGTGAGACCTCCAAGATCCAAACTGCACACTCTTTGTCTTCAATGCTTTCTCGACCCATTGAAAAAAGTTTGGCCCAATCTTTTATGGTAGAATATGAAGGGGCTCTTTCCCATATACACTGTCCAATTTATGTTAATTTTGTTGGGACCGTCCAATTGATATTTAATTTCATTTCGACCAAGAGCTTCTTTTGTGAAGAACTTAATAGCAGCTCAATACTCCATTTTGAACATGTCACAATCTTCTACACATAGCCTTCTTTATGCAACTGTATCTGAAAAACTGAACACAGTGGAGCAGAAGTTACGGCTGCAATTATTTATTTAACAGATAAGGTTTGACGCAAGATAAGGGCTTTGTGACAAAAGATAAGGCTTTTGTGAAGGCAATAATACCTATTGGCGAGGCCTGACTTATGGATCTACCCTAGTACACTGCCTATCTCAAATTGCTTAAATGTGACCTCTCTACGCTCTCTGAAATTATTTCAGTGTAGTTCATTAACACTCTGTATACAATCTCTAAACATAGTGTTAAAGCAATGTGAGTGTTTTTAATCTTGTACAGTTGTGAAGTGTTAGTTAAAATTATTATTGCCACACTTTCTAAATCATAGTGTACAAAATGTTAAACATTTCCTATATCAGTCTGTACTGGCATTTTCTCTGTTTATTTCTCTCCCCTTGGTGTTGAAACAACATGAGGGTTGTTAGTGTTTCATAGTTGTGATGTGTTACTTAAAATTATTATTACCACATTTCTGAATATGAGTGAATAAGTCTTTGATTGTTAGATGTTTTATATGTCACTCTGCACTTCCTCTCCTGCTGTTCTTCCTCCTTTCTTCCTCTACTTGTTCATTAGAATATACAGCAATTATAGCTGATGTTGTTGGTATGTTTTGCAGAGTTTCTGGTGATATAATAATCAAGCCTTGCAATAAAAGAAACATGGTCTTTGCTTCGCTATTTTGGGGCTTGGGAGCAGTCACTTCCTGTTTGTTTTTTATTTTTCTCCCCAATGTTGATATATCACACTTCTTTATACAGGTGTGCTGTTTATTTTAGCTTTGTCAAGAATGCACACATGTTTCAAATCAATTGTTTTGTTTAGATTTTTTTAGTGTATTTACATTTGAGACCACAGAAATTACTCTTAACTTCAATTGAAAGTGATCTTACAAAGGCATCAATAGCATCTTCACTAGCTGAAAAATGTAAAGTAGGGTTGTGATGAACAAGGAGTTTATAATTGACAGTAAAATTTTACAAAGCCAAATAGTGAAAAAAATATAAGTTGTTTAGTGAAGCCGTAACTGGAACAACATACATAAAGTGCATTACAGAAGGAAATATGAAGAAGAAAAGAAAATTGTCATTCTTCCAAAAAGCAAGTTCTACTGACGCAAATGCAACATGATACTACTGCTTCAAAAAAAAATTAAAAACTTGTACATTGTGATGGTAGCTGCACATATATCATAATGCAAACTGCAAGTACCAGTATGGCATTCTTTTTTGGAAAAATACTGTCAGCGACAAATTTCAGAGGAGTTTACAATTAAGAACATCCATCTTGATGTTTGCCTGTTGGAAACAATGTTCCTTGAAAGTTTCAGGCAGTAATTGACAGAAACCCTGGCTACTGTACTTTCCCCACTGTACTCAAGATTATCAACAGTAAAGTACTTATCTCCAGAAAAAAATGGTCTGATTGAAGCATTGTCCTGTGACAGCTTTTGATGTTGAAAGATCAGTTTCTTCATACAAGGAGATTTTGTTTGACAAAATGTCTCTCATATCATAAAATATGCAGATGTATCTTACAGTGCAATGAAATAAACAGATTTGTTATTCTTGTTAATTGTTTTTAAAGATTTATAAACTGATTTTTTGTGTTGTTTTATCTATACATATAAACTTACAATGGCTTTTATGATATGCATGTATTGGAAACAAGCATTTCAAATATTCAGAAAATATTATGAAAATGTGAAAATGAAATTGGTACAGTACTTAAAATATCACACTATGGTTAATAAAAATTGGAAATAAAGATTCTAGAGAAACTAATGGGAATAATAAATATTATATGCACAATGATTAATGATGAAATTAACTAATATTTCCCATTTATAATTGTTTATGTTTATTAGCTAGTTATTAATTATAAATTGTGCATTTATTTGCTATCATATTCCATATTTAATTCCATGTATCACTATATTTATTTACATATTTCTCAATTTTAGACTACATAAAATTCAGGTTCTGGTTATCAATTCCTACATGCTCTTGCCACTGCCATATCAATATTTGGATTGAAGTATTTAGAATTAAAATATTGTAATATATTCATAACGTATTAAAGATATTGATTACATATATACTTTTATTAAATTTTGGTTGGAGCTAGTGCCTTCTGGAATCGCCAAAGGCACTGGTCCTATTTATTATATTTTAATTTTATTTATTTTAATTTATTATTTTATTTTTATTATTTTTTTTACAAATATTTTGTATATTGATGAATGAGAAATAAAAATTCATTCATTTATACAACTTATTTCAAATTCAAATTTAAGCAGTTCATCAACTATCCTTATTGCAGTTGCTGGCCTCGAGATTTTACCTAGCAGTTGCCACAACACACATCACTACAGATTACTTTGCACAGCCAAGTTTATGAATTATATAGATTAAATTTATTACTAATTCATTTCAGTTACTCAATTCCATTTACCAGTCTGTTCTATGGCATAAACTTAATAAACTATGATCCAGCTTTACTGATGGAAGATTCACATTATCGAGCCAATATCAATAAACTTTAATTCAGTATATACCAACTTAAAATAAACAGTCATGGGATACTTTCCTTGTTAATTTATAAATTTGGTACAATCCAGTGCAGTAACTTACCTGATCATTGTAGTCGTCTTGATAAAAATAACTGTCTGCAGTCATGCTCTCATTTTCTTTATCTTGTTTTGATTTTGGTTCGATATCTGGCTGATTTTCTGTTTTCCTTTTCAGGCATGTTTTGTTTTCTGTCACAACAGGACTCATCTGTTTATTTCTCACTTCTGCACCTGGCACAATCTAAAATATAACATATATCAGTACTTTCAGTGCTTACAAACTGTGAATATCACAATAGCCACTTATATTTATAAATCCTGCACTTATATCCCCGTAAATATAGAACAAATGTTTTGCAACTTTAACCCATTAAATGTGACAATTGAATTTCATTGGTTATTAACCATAAAAAGAACTAACCAACATATCAGAATTATAGAGTTGCCCCTGAGGTTTAGTTGATTAAAGTTTTATTGTGAAGCCAGTACCAAAAGCATAGAATACAGGTACAAATCCTGTTAAGGCAATACAAGGGTTTTAACTAAGGTTTATTCATTATCTGGAAAATAAAAGTAAAGTAGTGCCAGTGCTTCAGGTCTTCACATTCACTGTGCATAAATATGTGGTATTCATGCATTTTAATTTCAAGTCGATATTACCCTTCTAAGGATGATTCAAAAGCCAATTACTTGTTATGAACAGTAAAATACAGATTTTGACCATATCTGTGTTTAACGAAGTGCAAAAAAATATTTTTGAAATAACTTTAGAGGAATAATAGATAGCAAAAACAAAGCCTATAGATTTAATTATGAATAGCAAGAATTTTCACAGTGAAAGATAGTACAATATAACAAATTATTGAGAGTGGAACCATGCTGAAGATGAAGGCAACAGCCTTTGAAACATGTCCAAGTAAGTGGAACAAAATTAGTGAAATTTGAGTGATTTCCTGAATAATAACCTGTAAATTTAGTCTAATGCACACTCAAGGAGCGCAATTCTCATGACAAGCAATTTGCTTTTTGGCTAATTGAACAGCAAAGAAGGCTATTAACTCGCACAGTATTCCAGTAAATGGTTAATTTAGTCTTAGAATGCAAGTTGTTGTTTATTTATGGACACTTTTTAACTCTCAAGTCATCAGCATCCCATTCAATCCAGGGCGTGAAATGGCCAATGAATTTTGCTCAGAGGCCTCTTCTTTCAAGCTTGAGGTTGTTTTACATGCCGTAAATATACAATGTGGGACCTACAGCTTTACTTCCCTTCCAAAGGAAGCCATACTTAGGATTTTTACGCCCAAAAAAATTCATCAATCCTGGCCGGGATTGAACCCACAATCTTGAGTTTAGGAGACAAGTATGCTTATCACTACACCACCAGGACTGACTATAATGCACGTGAGCACCAGGATTTGTTTTTCTGAAGAATAACAGCTAGAACACAAAACAAGATAAGCTTGTAATTAAGAATGAAAAAAAGAATAAACACAACCCATCAGTGGTTCTACATGAGCATTATTCTCATGGTACAATTTTCTTAATTTTTCTGGGTATTACTTTAATTTCAGAAAATAATTACATTTATGTTAGACATAACGGTTTTATCGCTTCTTATAAAAATGCTTTACCACCAACAGTTTGTGAAAAATTAGGAATTGTGGAGTGTTTCTCGATATTTTTGCAATGCTAATTTTACTAGTCTTCTCTCTCTACTCATTTTCATACAAAAAGTTATATGATGTTCAGTTCTTGAGTACAAAGAATAAATAAAACACTAAAGAAGTCAAGTAGGTCTTCTCCTACATGGAAAACATCCTTGATAAGATGTTGTAGTTTAAGGGCTTACATTTGGCAATAAAGCCATAGTTTCTTGTTTTCAAATACTTCTGTATTATCATATTCTCTGTAGATAATGCACACAGATCTTTTAGCTGATCATTCATCTCTTTTTGAGTGTTGTAGAGGCGGCTAAATAGTCATGATTTGTAATGAGTCTAAAAGACTGCAACTGTTGTTTTCATAGTCCTTGTGAGGTTTCATCAGGGTTGGAGAGGAGGGAGTTCCATTGTCTTCAGCATGTTTTTCTATTTCTTATTTATGATGAAGTGTCATTTTTTATAGGTATATTGCAAAGGATCTGCTTGTTTTTTTCTCATCTTATGTATTGTGTATTGGTTAGCTTTTAATATCACAATGCGTTGGAATGCACTATATGTATATAGTCTATTGGAGTTTCTGAAGTTGTGTTAACATTTTGTGGATTCTTTCATTTGTGTTGATTTCTTTGATATACATATTGCTTGAATAACAGCCTTTGAGTCAGAGAAAATTATTGCTTTGTTAAAACTAATTTTTGGAAGGTTCATTCATTCCTGCAGAATTATATGTGCTGCATTATCTCTATAATTAGAGGTGCCTACTATCACAGAGCTACAACATGAAAAGGACTATCTAATTTAGCACCAGTGTGATAATCTTTAGAAGATTCATCCATGTAGATATGCAGCTATTCTTCAGGGAGATATTTTGTGTTAATTGTCTTAAGGGTTAGGGCTTTCTGTATATCCTTAAGATGCTTCTGAACTCTTAGCTTCTTCCATTAAATATAAATCATAATTAGTTTGTATGAATTCTAATGCATTTTCTCTTATCTGCAAGCTTTTCAGTGTCTGATATATTTAAATGGATGTGTCATGTGTTAATTTTTGTATAGAATTTATTTGTTTTTTAGCATCTTGGTAACTGGGCCCTTTTTCCCCATTTAGAACTAAGTAATCTTAATACTTTTCCATACCTTTGCTGTTATTTGGTAATTTTCAGTTAAGGCACGCATTGCATTGACAGTTGTAAATTTTACTGCTCCCATAATTATGCAAAGTGTTGTTACCAACTGCTCCCATAATTAAGAAAAGTTAACTGATAACTTGAAGTTATCAGTTTAAGTTTTGAGATGTTTGTTGTATTGTATTAAGGCTTAACCACAGTATAAAAGGGCTGGTTTAATGTATGTGTTGTATGTAGTGTAGAGTTATCCTTAAACATCTTTGATACCTGCTATGTTTTGGTTAACCCTTGGGCTATTCAAAAGAAAATGGAATTTTCAGGACAAAAGATGACTTTGGAGGACAATGAACTTTAAAACAAAGAAACAAATTTCAGTTTATGGAAATGAATTTTGGTTACAGTAATGCCCTGCCATCTCCTGAAATACCACTTGCAGTTGGTCACAGGATGAGCAAAATGCTCACAATAGCACTGGATCTTAAGTATAATTATGGGCAAACATGATGATACACAAACTTCAAACTACACTAGCTTATAGAGGCAGAATAAAAACAAAACTTCAAACTACACTAGCTTATAGAGGTAGAATAAAAACAAAACTTCAAACTACACTAGCTTATAGAGGTAGAATAAAAACAAAACTTCAAACTACACTAGCTTATAGAGGCAGATTAAAAACAATCAGCTAATAAGATAAACTTATAAAATAGAAAATTTAGATAATTTTATGCTTTAAATTAATATGTCAGCGAAAAGCTCACATAGTGAACTCTCATAGGTTCAACTCCTTTTATTGTTAAACTTAAGTCTTGCCTTAATATTAATGCACTTTGTATGATGACGTTTCAAAGTTTTTATACCATCATCTGAATCAAACTCCTTCAAGCCTACAAAAAAACTGATCAACTCTGCTTAAATTTCAATTGCCGAATATCTCTTACTATTCAGAAATTTTTTTCAGCTCTGGAAAAGAGTGGAAGTCCAATGTAGCTAAATCAGGTGAATGGGAAAGATGGGGAAGCAATTGCATATGATATCCTAAACTTAGGTATTCATTTTTTTACACTAAACTCCATTTACTTACATAAAAGTAAGAATCATTTCGAGTAACGGTGGTTCGGTGAGCAACTGAAGATGGAGGAGATTCTCCCAGAACGTGTCTTACTTTTATGTAAGTAAATGGAGTTTAGTGTAAACAAAATGAATACCTAAGTTTAGGATATATTACCGCTCCATTATCAACAGCTTCATAAGTACAATATTTAATTGTATATGAGTTTATGATTTTGTCATCACAATGGCATATATGGAGATAAATACTGTCTTGACAAGATATGACTTTATTCACTGATAAATACTGCCAATTCTTATTTTTTTCTTAAATTGATCCAGCAAGTTAGCACAGCATCCTCCAGCAAAAGCAATACCAGCAGGAAGATAGTGAATCAACAAGATTCTTTCAGCCTTCCAGAAAACCAAACCGCAATCTTTCCAACTTTATGGAACTTGGCTTTCTTTGGCAACAGAGATGCACAGCACAAGGGTTGTTCAAAATAAAAGTTTGCTTAAATTGTATTATTTTAATTTAGTAACTTATACATGTAAAACTATGCATATATGGATAGCAGCATCTTTCACTACTTCTTTACACAAATGCTAAAAATTAAGTGGCATTTGTGCCAACAATGTGACTCTACCAAAACTGCCAGGCTCAGGACTTGCAAACCTCTTATCATGGCAATCTAAACCCCCACATTCATTTGGAAATGCTGGCCCTGAGATTTGCTCTTTGTTTGGAATAAATGAAATTCAATCAGTCATAAATCTGGGCTTTATAGGATGTGGCAGCTATTCCCACCCCCATACTGCAAGAATAGTTTGTGTTTGTGGAGCCGAGTGGGACAAGTGTTGTCCCCGAGCTGGATGAACCAGCTGACATTAGACGAGGACATTTGTGTCAAACTAACAAAGTCTAACAATACCAGGTGGCTGTAATCCTGTGTTATCATTCCAGAAAGTTATTGGGAATACCCCTTGCATCCCAAAAGATGGTCCCAAGCACATTTCCTGTCGATGGTGTTGTCTTGAATTTCATTCTCATGGGAGCACTCAAATGCTTCCATTCCATCTCAATGTTCTCTTCAATTTGGGAGAGTGAGAGATGAACAAAGAAAGCTCTCATCCCATCATGATGCACAAGAGGAATCCAAAATTATGGTACTGCAGTACACTATCAAGGCTACAGCTCATTCTCATTATAATGATGGTCCGGAGTAAGTTGACAAGGAATCCAATGTGCACATTTTGCAGTATCAAAACATTCTCATGAATGATGATGTAACCTATTTCAATGACAATTTCTAATGTTTGCATTACCTCAGAACCTTGATTCATCTGATCTACCAGATCAGTCTATACACTTTGTTCATGTTGTCATCCATAGTGATATTTGAGATATGGCTATCAAACTTCATTAAAAATGCTTACTCAGCCTTCAATGAACATGTTGCATCATCTTCAGACCATAGCACAGACTGTGATATCCTCAAACACAAAAACAAGCTTCCTGTAGATGTAGTGGATGCCAAACTATTGGCCCATTCATACAGAATTACTGCTTGCACTTTTGTCTGACACCAGGTATCCAACATATCTGGTGGAAGTCTACTGTTTCACATTCAGTCTTCATTTCCTGCCCCTTTACTTCTGTGGGGCAAAAGATTTCACCCATGCAGGCGATCCACAGTGCTAAGCAACCGTGAGCTTACAAGTATGAAATTATTTCTTTTATAGTCTAAGGAAACTTATATGTTGAACATACCTCATATTTCTAATTTCTGATCACAGTTTTGTTTCTAGTGTTGATAGCGTATTGATAATTCATCATTTGCCAGTAATCAACCCATAAAAATCTGTTGATTGCTCTGAAAATGTGTTAAACTTTTATTTACATGGATACATTATTGTTACATATCAAATGGGGGATTTTAGTGATAATGTGCTGAAATGAAAATACCTGTTTTTTGACATTTTCTTTCATAGGCCCTGGATCAGCTGCAAAAAAATGATAAAGTTTAAATTTGTTCATGGCAGACATTAGTCTTTTTCTTACACTCAATGTTGCCTGAACGTGAGCCCTGAACTTGGAATTTCAGAAGAATTGCTCTCTTCTGTAATAAGGGAACTCCTAAACAGTTGCCTTCAACTCACTCATGGGAATTACTATGAAGGATTGACAATGAACTGCACTCTATAATAACTGCTCTTCAGCTCATAGCACCTGAATCTGAAATCAAGAGTTTCTTTAATAATGAATATATTAACAAGTATTTTCATATTATTGGGATTATGGGATTATTAATTTCTAACTTTAGGGGCTCATCTAGATAAAAGTTAAAAAAGTTTTAGAGCAAAGAAAGCCTATCATTTTATATAAATATTTATAATATTATGTTGTTACTAAAACGATGTAGTTCATTTATTTTATTAACTAAATTAATTTAATTTTTATATTCATTACATAAGGAATGAGTTATGTTACTGTATTCTTTATTAATAATTCTTGAAAACAAACTACAATTTCCCAAAACTTCAGTAAATGTACAACCTGGAGTTCGCATCTTTCCAACACATCAATTTTTCATGAAAAAGAGAGCTAGAAAGCAATTAAAAAATTTATATCGGGGCAAAATTAAGAAGAATAACCAGTCGTATGTAATATCCAAACTTTGGGATAATGGCAATGTAGTAAATCTGTCCACAGAAAATTTTAACCAAGAAGAAATTAAGTTATTAAATAAAGGGCTGAAAATATGTGTTACTTTTAAAAAAAACATGGACTATATAGTAGATCTGAGGCAGCAATAAATGGGCTAAATAACAACAATAAAAACATTAGATAAAAGGGGTAGGAAATTCTGGATTGCATCGTCAAAAGTAGGTTAGGTTTAGAGCATGCAAGAAATCCTGCAGTCACTGAATAGGAAACCAGTAGTATATAAAAAGCAGATAAAGGGAATAAAACTATAATTATGGATAAGATATTTTACCCATTAAAAATGGAAGAACTTCTCAGTGGGAAAGAGTACATGAAAATAAAAATCTTTCCATTAAAAAATGTATACTCTATAAACAAATCAGTCAACAAAAGCACAATCATGCCAGTCATGGAGAGATCAAAATTAAAAGCAGATAATGCCAGAGTAGTAAGGATACACAGGCTATCAAAAATACAAAAAACTGGGAAATACCATGAGACCAGTAATCAACTGCAGAAATACACCATCCTAACAAATATCAAAATGGCTCATCCAGAGATTTTGGAAAGTTCCTAGGTCTGACAGCTTATATAAGCAGTTCCATAGAAATGGTGAAGAAAATTAAAGATTTGGTTCACAAAAAGGATGATCTTCTGATGTCTTTGACATAAACTCACTCTTTCCCAGCATATGAAAATGCAAACTCCCAAAATCCATTTGAAAATGGTTGCAGTCTCTGAAATTAAGCAACAAGGAGATTGACGAATACATCCAACAAGTCTGCGCCAGTCATAATTTCTTCCAGTTGAATGGTAAATTTCATTAACAAGAAGCAGGATAAGCAATGGAAAATCCATTATCACCTTTTCTGGCTGATTTATATGTTAGTAATTTAGAACTGCACATCACCAAAAAATTCTTAAAGTCTGGAATAGATATGTATATGATATCTTTGGTACAGTTAATAAGAAACACTTGGATGATGCTTTGAAATTGTTACACCTACAAGATAGAGAAATTAAATTCACATCTCAAACAGAACAAGACAACATGATTCCTTTCCTTGACTAGATTGTAGGAAAGGGCAATAATTTGAAATTTGGAATATAACAAAAGGATACGCAAACTGACAATTACATAAAAGCAAGTGGCTTCAATTTCACAGCATACAAATGTGCAGTTTCAACAACTTGGCACATAAACTCATTTACATACCAATGAATACAATGAAGAGTACTCACAGATAATATAAATGGCAAAAACCAATGGAAACAACAAAGAAATTGTAACAAAAATCAAGAAATCATTACAAGAAGAGGTTACAACAATAACAGCAAGAAAAGAAACTACTATTCACAGGAAATTTACTAATCATCCTTGGGCCAGTATAAAATTCCAGAAACACTTAAGAGAATTTGGTATTACTTTGTCCCCAGTTAACAAATTTAGCCTAAATAATATGCTCAACTCCTTTGATAATGACAAAATCCCTAATGAAAAGAAACAAGGAATCTATAAATTCAATTGCTTGGAATGTAACAAAGTGTATATTGGCAAAACAAAAAGAAGCATAGGAATTAGGCTCAAAGAACATTGGAGAAACAGTACAATCATGTAGAAAAATCAGACCTTTGGAGAGATAAATGTGATACAGAAATAGAAATCAAATTACTGAAATTTGTACATAAGCCTTTGGAGCTGGGAATGTGGGAAAACATTTTTACAAAAAGATATGAAGATAAGGTGATGAATTTCAGGATCCGAACAGAAGATAAATTAATCCAAAAGCTCATAAAATGTCCATGAGAGCTACACAAAAGTTCATAAGATGTCCATGAGAGCTATACCAAGTAAATCCAACCACCAAAGAGTCCAACAGTCTCACAGTTGCTGATGCAGGCAATGGCCTACAAAACATGTTCTTTATAGTTAAATGGTATGTGAAGCATAAAAGTATTAAACTGAGTATTAAATTGACTCACCAGCTAATTAAAAACATTTTTCAATTATTTCATTTTCCTCTACAGATGAGAAAGTTGCATAAATTTCACCAACACATTTGCCTCAGCATTGGTAGCATTACTTCATTACACTCATCTTCTTTTTTTCTTCTTCTTCGCTGTCACTGTTGGGAGAATCAGTTGTTTGTTCCACAACAAATTCTTCCAATCTCTCTCTTCTGCAGTGACCATAGCATCATTCACCAACAGAAAGTCTTTAATGGTGCAGTTTGTCTGCAGTTTCCCATGCAGCAGGAAGTAGGCATTATTCTTCTTCTGCTGCTAGGAGCTGACAGTTCTTATAATTCTTGAAAGTCCTGCTCTCAAGAAACATTTTCAATTATGATCTGCTTTACATTCTTTCAAGACCTTGCAATGAAGTGAAGTGCATCCAGGAATGAGACGTTAAAGGATAAAGGATCCTTTCCGAGATCTATCCAGCATAAAATTCACCGCACCAGGTTCTTTCTATTAAAGTGATTTAATAGTATGTATAACCCCTAAGTCCATAGGCTGCAGTTTGCTCCTACAGTTACTAGGCAGAAATTAAAACATTGTTTCTTAAGTCAATATCAATGGGGTGTGCAGGACATTGTCAATGAAAAAAAGGATCTTCCTATCATGTGCACCCATTTTTGTGTCCAGAGTAGCCAAATGTTGTTGAAAGAGATCCAAGGTTATCCAAGTTTCATGGCTGACATTGTAGGTAATTGCTAATGATGTCACATTCTTGAAGTAACATGGTTTTTTCAACTTTCCAATCACAAAGTGGTAGAGCTTCCCAGACCCATCAGCATTGGATCTCAACATTACCATGATCCTCATTTTGCGGTCCCCCACCATGGCATTTACCTCCTTTGAATTCACAGCTTTGTTGGGCAACACACTAAAAATTTCATCTGTACTGAAAATGTCTCTGTGTTCATATTTGCTGATTAGCTCCTATAATCTTTTATTTATTCACTGATCCATAGTTTCACCACAAAAAGTTTTGGACATGTATTGTAACCTTTTCCTAAATTAGTCAATTCAGCCATTGGACACACTGAAATTTTCACAACCAAGAATGTTGGCCACTTTAAGTGCCTTCTTCCTTAAAAGCACACCAGCCTGCTGCCCTTGAAGTTTCAAATCATCTTCCACATCAAATTTGGAATGTGATGGATATTTTACTTTTTCGGAATTTGGCCCACATTCTGAAGAATTTGATGCTATGCTTGCTTATTTTTCATTATTGTGCTCAGCATGGAACACAGTTACAATTCATGTGCCAGTGCAACACATGTTCTGCAGAATAAATCAACTTTTTCAAAGATTTGAACCTTCTTTTCAACAGTGAAACATCATCATTATTCTTAATCTTATTATTTATTAAATAGTAATTACCAACAAAGAAAAGGATTAACAAATAATTAAACAAAGCAAAAAAGAGGTTGCAGCAAATGACTAAGGTCACTTGTATGAAATAGATAACAAGAACATAAACAGAACAAATAATAGTAAAAAGCAACAATTCAGTAACTATAAAGTTTACAATTGCAAGTACAAAAGCAATCATAAAATAGTAACCATGAAACAATGGACTTGAGGTAAGATGAGTGCAGGATCACTCAGAACTTCATATCAGTGCAGCTTCCCAAAGGAGTGCGTGTGTGTATGCTGTTTAATGCCAGTTTTTGCTATAGAGGCACCACAGGCGAAAACTTCCCATAGGAGAAAATGAACAATGCAAAATGTGAAAGCATGCCTTTGAGAGTAAAAGTGGAAGTTCCATTCTCATGGTTACTTGATTGTAATGTCATGATTACTTAATGCATTTCTGTGTTTAGTTGCAATGCAATTTTACTTCAAAATGTTCTTCAATTCCTTGACAGCAGGAAACTTTTCACATCGGTAGTTATAACTTCACTTTTGATGTGAATAAAGCAAAGATACAACTAATTAGGTGTAGCTACAACTTCATTATTTTGGAGTCTAAGGGAGGGCACACTCAACTGCAGTTATGCCTGCCATCAGTTGATAATATTCATCATGGCAATGTTCATGCATGTGAGGGAGAGAAAAACATATAGTGAAAGAAGAATTATGAGTAGATGTAAGGTGCTGATGCATTTTGAGACTGAAAATATTGATTTTTTAATACCAGAATTTTGCCAAATAGTGATTAAACTCGGGGAAAAGCACTAACCCCCAAGAAATTGTATGGAATTATTTTTACGGTATGTAACTGATCTGAATTTCAGGGTGGAGCATCACAAGATTTTGGAGTGGACCGCTCCATGGTGTGTAAAACTGTTAATTATGTTTTGGGTCATATTTTTAAAAAAGCTCATAAGTGGATTTATTTCACCAGTACAATGCATGAAATATATAATGCAAAGTTGATGTGGCAAACTCTCCTTAATTTACCAACTGTTGTGGGTGCATTAGATTGCACCCAGATAGAAATTAAAAAAACCATCAATCTTTGGGTATGAATATATTAACCAGAAGGGTTATGCCAGTGTTAATGATCAGGTGACATATGATGCTGAAGAAAAGTTTACGAGATATAGTGCCAATTGTCTTGGTTCTGCTCATGATTCAAGAATACGGAGAAGGAGTGGTATACAAGATATACTATCTCGTTATAACAGAGTTTCTTCTTTGCTTGGTGACTACAGCTATGGATATCTCCCTGGCTACCATTCAAGCAAATGCTTATGCATATCTAGATGTATTGTTGGACATGTGGGAGTCCGGAATTGTAAGAAATAAGTTAACTATATGTATTTCTTAAAATTAACACTTTTTTTCAAATGCAAACTTCTGCTCCCATCCCAGCAAGGGACATGGCAGGAGTGCAGAAAAGTGAGAAATAGACACAATAATGTAAGGAAGTTACTACTAAACTGTATTTATATCCCCAGTTTTTCCACATACGACTTCAACTGAGGTGGTTATAACTACCTAGTTTTACCATTTGTTTATTCACCTTGATTTGACTTAAAGCTATCCTTACACCGTAGAGTCTACTGTGTAGTTGCTGTTTTATTCACTTCACTCATTGGTGTTTTGTTAAATTTGTGAGAAGGTTCAGAAATTTAAAACCAGCTCCAATGTAGCTTTAGAGCTACCTTAAGTGCAGCTTGTTATCTGAAAAAATATGCATCCCTTTAACAAAATACCCATTCCTTACATTTTCATGTACATTTTGAATTATAGTGTAAATTTCCATTTTAAAAATGGGGCATATTTTCCAAAGAATAGTGCATACTGCTTTTTGGTTTTATGTTGAATATTGCAGAACCTTTGAGCCATCTATAACCACATCAAGGTTCCTTAGAAGTTGTAGGAATTTTATTATTCCTAAATTAATAATGATCTTGAAATTTTTTGTAAAATAATTCACTGGAATTATAGTTTGATTGCATGTATTTTTAGCTAGTCAGCTATCAGTCATTTTCAGGCTTTTGGATCTCCATTAAGGTTGCCATAATCTGAAAGTTCAAGGTCAAGACATAACTTGCCACTAGTATGACTGATCTGTAGAAATGGAAATTTAAGGATTAAGAAGTTCTTATGTAGAAATGTGCATTTGACTAATGATACAGAGTTTAGGAAGGACAACTTCTATGTTTTTCCCAAAAGAAAGCATTTATTTCCATGAAAATGAAATTACTATGTATTAAACTCTTTCAGTTAACATATATTACCACCACCCTTTAAATCTTTTTAAATCAATCATAATTCCCAAAGCCTTGAACAGCAGAAGGGAAATTGATTTAGTTGAACTCAAATCATTATGAATTCACTGCAACTTACATTTTTCATATAATACTACATTTGCAGCATTGCAATAACTGATTTTAACATCAATCTATTTCTTACTTCTGTTCACTGAATAGTTATCAGGGAAAACTCTCTCTATTCTCTCTAAAAACAGAATTAAATCAAAGCACAATAAACCAGTGTCTACAAGAGTAACAATCAACATGCAAATGGACATTGAGCTCGCATAGATGCAAAGTGACAACAATAGTAAAACGGAAAGCACAGATACAATAATATTTTTACTATGACCACTTAATCAACATTTCAAAAATGATTATGTACTCTTTTGCTTAAAGGAACATCATAAGCATATTTATATGCTGTGAAGCAAAGAGATTGCATTCCTGATACTTCCTTGGCAGGAATTTTAAATTAGTCAAAGTTAACTTCAAACACTGTCAAATTCATGCACTTTTCATTCACCATAAAATTATGGATTTTCACAAAATCCTATTCTGCATATAAAAACCCTAATCTCCATAGGAGTGAATTATGTGGAGAGAAAAGGAGCACCTATGTATGCTGTAACATGTTTTTCATTATTAATAGAATTATCTTGGGGTCAGCAAAATAAAAATGAGCCCATAAACTCTTAAACCAGAACAAAACTAGGTCCGCATCATTATCTCATTACAACTGCAACTATCTTACACTTAGCTCTAATATTATTTAGCAAAATCTTTTACTGGCCCATCCAACCATTTTATATTTGTGCCAAAAATATGAAAAAAAATAACAAACTATAAGGAAGAAAAGAATACAAACCTTCGTTTCAATATTAAAATTCAACAACTCTTTCCCATTAAGCATTTTATGTGCTTGTTTCAGAATTCCTTCTGTTGCAAAAAACAAACAATGTTTTGTTTCACCTCTCAATCTTGGCAAGATCTTCACTGCATCATAACCAAATGTTTTCTGCAGCATATTTTTCAGTTTCTGAAAAAAAGAAGCCTTTTTAATTTAAAAGCAAAACCACGTTATGATTTCATAAATAATTTACAGAACAAGATAACCCTTGCCTCCAGCCAACTATGCAATGAAATACAGAAAGATAGCTTTTTTTTTTTTTGGCATTTTGTACTATTGTTTTAGTAGATTTAATTTAATATTTCCAATTTTATATTAAGAAAAGACTTACTGCTGGCAATTAAGAATGTACTTTATGCAATTCAAAGGGATATCAGAATAATTTAATAAATAATCTAGAGAGTAATGGTTATGGGGATATTTGGTGAATTTTTATTTGATTTGGTTTATTTATGGATGCTCTTTAACATCTCAGGACATCAGCATCCCATTCTAATCAGGGCATGAAATGGCCGACAAATTTTGCTCAGAGGTCTCTCTTTTAAGGCTTGAGGTTCTTTATCATGAAGTAAATGTATGACATGGGACCCACAGCTTTACTTCCCTTCCAAAAGAAGCCATACTTATGATTTTTAATCTGAAAAAAATTCCATTGGTCCTGGCCAGAATCAAACCCACGATCATGGGTTTAGGTGGCAAGTATAGTTACCACTATACCACCAGGGCCTACATGTTTGGAGAAGAAGAGAGACATAATACAGACATTTTGAAAAAAAAGTAAGAGGATCTGAAGGTACAGAGGTACCAAAATTTCTCAATGGTCCAGCTGATAACAGATCACTGACATCTTATGTTTTAATAACTATTTGGGAAAAAGAGAAATGAAATATTTTAAATCAGAAGCAGCTTAATATGATGAGAAGAGTTCCTTTTAAATTTTTTTTTACAAAATATTGTAAGAATTTACAGCAATATTTGCTTAAAGTCAAAAATAATTGGAAAGGTCTGTGAAAATAGTGAAAAAATTAAATTGGTTTGCTAATAAATTATACTTATGTCTTGCATAGAATCCTTGACTTGTGGTAAGGATTGAAGGCAAGTGTTTAACCAGTGTGAAGTTGTTATAGTTTAGAATAAGATTTGTGGAATGTAATAATTTATAATTATTAGTTAATTTTGTTGCCATTTCTAAATACTTTAGTGTGTTTATAATGGGTAGTATCAAGAAATGACCAGGGCCAAAACAAAGTGGAGATCCTTTTACAAATTTTTTTTACCATTCAATAAATTTCATTTTAAATTAAGAATGGTATACTGTAATGGTTTATTAATTTTTTGGCAAAGGGGAATTCATCTGCCCATCAACTTCTGACAGTTGTAGATATTGACAGCTTATTGCAAGATGACTTGCTTATGTTATGTGCAAAAGGATTTTTGAAAATATTAATCATCTTGTTCTTCAGTGCAATGGTGTTATGAGGGAGAAATGGTACTTGCTCTGTCATTACGGATATGACTTACTTCCCAATTTATATGATTGGCCCAAATTTACTGACAGTATCAATTAAGAGTCTGTAGCATGATTCTTTTAAGCCATAGTAGTAAAAATGTATTCTCAAGTCATCAACAAAATAGCCACTGTCACATCTCCTCCAGTCCATTGTCACTCTAGATCACTTGAACATCCATGTTTGCAATGTTCAATTTAGCGAAGGCCAACAATTCTGGCAATTATAAAGCTAGTCTGTAATGTTCTTCATCTGAACTCTAAGTGACCATGCAAATGACACAATCATTTTCTTTTAACACTGATAGAGCTATCTTAAGCATTCATTTGAAATATAAAGTCATTGAAGATGAAGGCAACAACCTTTGAAACATGTCCAAGTAAGTGGAACAAAATTAGTGAAATTTAAGTGATTTCCTTAATAATAATTTGTTACATTAATAATCATGTTTCAAACATTTTATTTAATACCACCAAATGGTGTACCTTTAGATATATGGAATACTTTTAGACAGATTACATTATCTTAATTCTCTATGAAAGGTAATACTCATCATTGAAAGAGGTGCTTTTTGTTTAATCATGTTACTGAACTCCTATATTCTCTGCATAAGCATCTTAAATCATTGTCCATAGATATGTTTTGGAGGGAACTTAAATGGTGATTAATTTGAATGATTTTAAGGTATGTCTAATTTTATACTATTTATATTATATTAGGATGTATAACAAATAAAAACATCTTTTATGTTACATAAATACTTTAGATAAATATTTACAATATATACTAGTGACTATAATATATACTAGAAAGTTTAACTCACCATACAAAAATGTTTAGTTACTTCCTTTTTGGTGCTATTTATGTAAACATAGTTGAGATCAAATACTAATTTGATTCTGCAACAAACTACAGTGCATATGCTATAACTACACAAAATTCACTCACATAAAACATGTTTTTATATTGTAAATAGTCTTTTTCCTATGCAGTAAGAAAATTGTTTTTGTTCATTAATATGACCACTTCTTCTGATGATGGCTTTACAAATTGAGTCATCCTTGAAGTCAGTTTTTCTAACACCTCTGCTGCTGTTGTTATTATATTATCCCAGGCTTGCAAAAGACATTGCCACAGCTCATCTACATTATTGGGCCCATCTGTTTTGCTTTCCTGTCAAGCTCTTACCAAAGAAGCTCAATTGGGGATAGAGCCGGAGATTGTGTGGGCCAGGTCATTAGCACTTGTTGAAGAACAAAACCATGTTGAATACGTCTTATACCAGGTGGCACAGCATGGCACAAAAGAATCTGATGGTACTGTTTTTTCTCAAAATATCATCCACTTTCACTAAGTCTGCAACTTCATTGTTCCCAAAACATTCCACACCATAACACTTCCACCTCCATGTTTCACAGATGGGGTGAAACAAGCTTCAAGCATTCTCTCCCCAGGGTGACGGCAGACATACTGCCGACGATTTGAACCAAATTTCTCAAAGTTGGATTCATCCATCCACAGAACATTTTTCCAGTTATTTAAGGTCCAAATTCTGGTGCTCTTTGGCCCATTGCAACTTTTTAGGCTTGTGCTGATGGGTTAACAATGGTTTCTTCACAGTTACGTGTCCAAACAATGAAGCTAATTTGTTGACACTGATACTGTGTCTTGGTAGTATTTATTTCAGCAAATGGACACAGCTGAATACCACCTGTTGTGTTTGCTCAAAAGTATAATTCTATTGTTCTCCACTGCTGATGTTTTTCTTGGATGTCCAATGCGTGATTGATTATCATAGGACCCAGTTTCTCCTCTGTGCTTCAATGCAGACCGAACACTATAGTTAGAAATGCCCAGTTGCTTTAATATTTTTTTATTGGATCAATCTGCATCTTTGTATGCACATGCCATTGCTATCTCTTCTGCATTCACATTTGCTCTTTTACCCATGTTTGTTTGAGGCACTTAATGCTATTCTAATATGCTTATTGTGCAATTACAGTAATAGTGAGTGAACATTCATACAGTTAAACTACTCTGATTACACTACAAACATTGGGAACAGCTCTGGGACACTTTAAACTAACATTTCTCCATGAATAATGACACCGAAAAATATCATTAAAAACAAACATGACACCAAAAGATAACATTCAGAAGCAAATTACAGTCATGGGTTGAAATGATTTCATAAGTTATATGCGATATAAAAATATAGTGAGAAGGTTCAAACCATTTGCTATAAAGTATTTAGTCATTTGCCTTCAAATATTTAATAGAATATATTAATTAAGAATTAATAATTTAGTGAAATCAATAACAATAAACACACAAGCCACACATACAGTTAGAGAGTTTAAACTTCCTGTTGCTAGTGTATACATAAATGAAAAATAAAGCACACTTCGAAAGATTTAACAAAAATAACAATAACTAAAGAAGCAGAAAAAGAATAAAACACATATATTCACAGAATTATTGCTCATATAATTTGATTTTCTTTTTTAAGATAATCTGCATTTATCTAAGTGTTTTATCCTGGTTTTGCTTCTTTAGTTATTGTTATTTTATATATATAGGGTGACCCATTTGAGATATCAGAAAAGTACAACTTTATGGTTATGGTACATATCTTGATTGGTATGTGCAGAAAGGATACAAGTTTCTAATGGGCAATGTTTCTGATCTCAACTGCTTTCCTCTCAGCACAAGCATGCATGAGGCAAAATGATGGTCATGCCATAACAGCACGCTCGGCGTGTTGCAGGGTATGCTAGACATTCAAGTGTTGTAAGAAACCAGTGAGCTTAGGTGTGAGTACAACTGTTATTATGCCCCTTCACATCAAGACATTGTTAATATGTACAACATGTTACTGGTCAATGATCTGACAAAGGCGAAAGGGTACATGATAGCAGTAAAGAGTAAGCCATTAGAAAAGCCATGTCTCAAAGCCCATGGAAGTCACTCTGCTGCTTATTAGTAGAGCAAGGAACTCTGTACACATGTCAAAGGATTGTCAGGTAGTACCTCAAGATGTTTTCATACCACATTTCTCAAAAGCAAGCATTGACGCAACTTAATTATGATGCCCATCTGAACTTTACTGCAGATTTTTTGTGTGGGCATATATCAAGTAAACAGTGTACACACACAAATATCACTGAATGAAGTCTACCTGTGACAGAAGATTAGAGTGGCCTTTGAACAGATCACTCCAGAAATGCAGCTTGCCACTTGGCACAATGTGTCTGAAGTGTACAAGATTTGCAATGGCAGTCATGCTGAGTGCTAACAAGCTGGGCATGCATGCACATACACACACAAAAAAACCTATAACTCTCCTACACATATGTGGATCATTACCAGTAATAAATCTAATTAGTGTCTTGTATATATGATTTTAGGACATCGTTATAGTTCACACACATAAAGAAACTAATATAGACAATTTAACTTTATTTTTGTTCTATTTAAATATTTTAAATTAATTCTTAATAATATGCTATTAAATTAATTAATAACAATTCATTATTAATTTAATTTCATAAGTTCCAGTAAATTATTATAACCTTGTTAGAATTTGTGTGCAACAGCTTGTACTACATTGAATACCATGCAATCCCAAATCTGGTCAACCAGACACTACAGCCTACAAAAGCCACAGTGAAGATTCTATGAGTGCAGCTATCAGTGCAGCAAAAAAGAAAAAGATGTCCTTGCTAGAAGCTGCCAAACATTTTAGAGTTTCTAAGTCAACTCTTTCACACAGAATTAATCTGAAAGCTATTCAGCTGCCTGATGTCCCTGTTGTTAGAAGGCCATACATCTGAAGAGAAAGTATTTGCAGAGAATTTAATCGCAGTGTCAAGTTGGGGCTTTCCATTTAGTAAAATGAATTTGTGATAGTGAAAGCTTCTGTGGACAATAATTGTGGCAGAAAGAAAAATTGATTAAGAAATAATTTACCTGGAGAAAATCGGGTACAAATACTTTGCAGCATAATGTTGATATGTTGCCACCCAGGTTATTTCAAATCATCTCTGCAATGCATACAAAGATAAATTCTGATGAAATGAAACTCTTCTATGAAATAAAGAACATCAGAGCATACTGCATGAAATCATATCTTAAATTATGTAAATTATGACAAACTAATTTGAGTGTGATGCAGGCCAACAGAAACTTATTTTCAAGAAGGGAATAAAATGCTCGAACAATTTAAAAATAGCAATCTCAAATGTAGTGGTGGTGGTGGTGGTGGTGGTGGTGATAGCGGGGGTGGTGGCGGCAACAGCAGCAGAAGTAGAGGGAGTATAAGAGAAAGTTTATAGGCTTTTTGTGCGACCCCATACCACTTATAGCAGTTCAAACTCTTTGCCCTTTATAAGGTCCAGAGCCTTTACTCCCATAAGGGGATCATCCATATTGTGATACGGTTGCAGACCAAAGAGTTGATATCACCTTCTCTCCAGAACCTCACACTAAAAAAGTATGTGCTTTGCAATTTTTTAACATTGTTTGTAAAGTCTAAGATGAATTCTCCCTGAAAGAGTTCCATTTTCTGGAGCTGTTTTCTGAAATGACCATGTCCAGTGATTAATCCTACTACTTGTCTTAACTTCTTCCTTCCCAATTTCAGGGGGCACAGAGTATGCGGGAGCAGTGGATGATTAAAACAATGGACATAAGTGGGTTGTTTAGAGCAAAGAAGACAACGTTGGTTCCATCTGCAAGAAAGTACAGTCATTTAAGGACGATAAAGGAATTTTGATAATTTATTGTTCAGAAAGGTAAAACCATAATCGAATAGTACTATCCCTACATTTAAACCAATAAAATGAAACAAAACCAAAAAAATATAACAATTTGTGAAAACAATTTGTGAAGAAAGACCTGATTTGCATAAGAAAAATGTTATTTTTCAATAAGAAAATGCATGTGCTTACAAACGCATTTTATAAATGGGAAAATGAGAGATGTGAAGTACGAATTGTTGTGAGCATTCACCCTACTACCCAGATTTGGCTCCCTCTTTATTTTAACTTTTCCCAGAGGTCAAACTCTTCCTCAATGGCCAGCATTTGTCTTCAGATAAATGGGCAACTGCAGCTGTAAGGATTATTTTTAGACATTCCCAAAAACCACTTCAGAGACAGAGTAATGGCATTGAAGCATTGATGTTGTAAGTGTAATGACCTAAGGGAGATCATGTTGAAAAATAATGTTCAAGTTAAAATTTTATTCCTTTCTTATTAGACTAACAACTTCTCAAAAATGCCTTCATTTAGAGGCTGCACAAAGTTGTCAAGGCTGGAAACTTCAACAGTCAATACAAAACACTTGACAGCTCCAATTTAAGCAGACTACTGTCGTACTAACAAATGCTAACTATGCTCATTTACTTCTAAACCAAGGAGAAAATTGTTTAATCCATTGTCATTGCACATTCTATTTAGAGTCCATGTATTTTCTATTTTATCACCTGCAACCTCATTTAAATAAAGCATTCTTCAACACCTGTGTTGTATTTTAATGCTCTTTATGGAGGTTAATTGACAATGGCAATTTCTTAAGTATGCAAATGAAGGAAAACAGCTTAATTGCAAACAACAATCACTCATGAAAAAAAAGTACAGCAAATAGCCAGGAGGACTGATTGTTTTTGTGAAAGGAATATTGTTTATGTCTGACAAATAGTAAACAATTTATCCTTGCTATAAAGAGACTTAACTATTAGTCATCAGAATGTGCTTGGTTTAATAAAGAAGGCATGCAATATAAATGAACTTATTAGTGAGTACAAAGACCAAATTATACTTCTGTTATGGCTGTGTTAAATATGAGTTAGTCTATGGGAGGGGTTTAGGATTCTGGGAAGATGTAGTATTACCATTTGGTTTATTTACGGATGCTCTGTACCATCTTAGTGCATCAGCATTCATTTCCATTCAGGGTATGAAACAGTCAATAAATTTTGCTCACAGACCTCTTTTTTCAGGCTTGAGGTTCTTTTACATGCCATAAATCTACAACATGGACTCACAGCTTTACTTCCCTTCTGAAGGATATTGGGGAGATTGAAGGCATTACGCACTATCTCTATAAAGCAGATGAGCAATAACTAAAAATAAGTAACAGTATCAGTAAAGTGGATAACAGAATAAAGGCAAATGATACTAAGAGTGAAATTAATATGAACATTATTGTCGTTGCCTTAACTATAAGTTTACATTGATTCATAATATGCTATATAAATAGCTGTGAACAAAGTGAAAAAATGCCTGATATCTTTTTGGCATCATTTTCTTGATGATGAAATTGTATCAAGTTCAAGCAAAGCAGTTAAGTAACATCTTAAATGAACCAGACTATAATTAGATTTAACTATGGTATAAAATCATCTTTGGATTAGCAGCTTCATCTAGTTCATGATCTATGGCTTCATTAAATTGCTGGGTTGGCAAAACTAGAACATACAATTTTTTTTTTCAACACATTAGATACAATAGTAAAATTGTTCCTAACATCAAATCCAACTGAGTTCAGCATTCAATTTTTCATATTCAGATGACCTAGTGGAATCTCTATTCTTTTCATCAACCCAATGAACAAGATTTGTTTCCTTTTGACTCATTAACCAGTTCCAGAATAAAAAAAAAATTCAAGTATAGCCAAACCTTTGCAAAATGAAGATTGCTATAACAAACCCAAATTTTTCATCTTTATAGTGTTAAATGTCCCCCATTAACAATGAAACAATTTTGGTGTCATACTGTTATAACAATAAACTTTAGGCCCAAATGTAATCTTACATTATGTTTTGTTCTTGGTAGGAAGCAAAGTAATTGTCTGTCCCCTAACAATCCTTTTAACATGAATTGGTACCCTTGTAACTTTTCTGTATTCTTACAAAGCATATATCAACAATGATTGACAGCTGCTGTATGCAGAGGCAATTAGACTAAGATGACCTGAACTTACTTTCAGTAACAGCTCTTTTCAGTGAAATAGTACAAAGTTTTTTCTGTGGCAACTCTTTCCAACAGGACAGATAAAATCTGTCATTAAACAGCAGATGAAAGGAACTTCTGTTCCATTCTTTTAATCTGTAAGGGAAATATTATTTAGCATGAAGAGAGAGAGTTTGTGGTGAATATTAATGAATAAGACAATGAAGTTATCTGAGTTATGGGCCAGCAGAGTGCAGCTGCATATTGGGGAAGCCAGTAGTCCAGACCATATAATGCATATGCAGCTTGTAGCTAGATAAAGGGAGACTTTGCCAGTAAGTAGTAATTCTTTCACATGTTGCTCAGTGACTTCATTATGTAAACTGTGTACTAATTGTTCTTTAGTTATGCAATTACATATAGCCTTGAAGAACTGCTTTTTATGTATGATGCATGGATGAAAATGATTTTTGCAGATAGAGCTAAAGAGATTCTCAAGAAAATATACTGGCAATCATGTTCCAGATAGAGAAACAGTTTGCTAACTTATTAAAATGTTACCAAAGATAGCATCTCTCAATAACAAGAAACGTGTTCCAAACAGCTGTGTTTTTATGGAAGAGAAGTTAGATTAAATACATAAATACGTAGAAGCAGTATATTGCTATTGAGGGGCATCATTTTCAACATCTCTTATAACACAGGTTAGTGGTTAAATATAGTATCATTTTATACTTTCAATAAAAATATAAATACTAAAATAAAAATGCTAATTTGATCCTAGGAACTCTTATCTCCATTTTTCTGGCTGCAACAGCTGCGCTCAGGCAGCTTACAACTCAAATATTTCAAAGAAAACCAATATGTTCAGAAATAAAGTTGGCTGTACTTAGGAATTTAGTTGAAGGAATGATGCATGTAGATGTTGCAAAGAAGTTGGGATTCTTTTAATCAACATTCGCTATATTCATTAAGAAATGGAAATCAACAAAGATAATTTGGTCCAGCATGGAAAAGTTTGAAGACAGCAGTTGCAGATAATGTGGAAATGCAGCATTAAAATGGTTTAATTAAATGAGGGTTGATAGAAAGTCTTACAATCTGATAGGAAGTTCTTTATTTTTCCACCCTACTTGGAGTTTTAGATTTTAAAGTCAGCAACGCCTTCAATGCTTCAAGGAAAGGCTTCCTCCAAGTGGAATAAATTTCTGCTTCTCTTGACGAGAACATAAAATGAAAGAGATGTTGAAAAAATTCAGCCTTAAAGATGTTTTTAATGCAGATGAATTTTTCCAAAAGATGCTAAAGAAAAAAATAGCTTACAAAGCAGAAAAATGCAATGGAAATAACCGCAAATAACAGTTCCCCTATGAACAAATGCTACAAGCACCACAAAACTCACTCCATTCTGCATCAGTTGATCAGCAAATCTTAGATGATTTAAAAATGTCAGGAATTAGCCAAGTAGAAAATATGCATTTAATTCTTTATTGTGTGGGGTTTAATTTGTGTTGCTCTTGTAGATACACAAGTCTCAATTCTTCATTTGAGCTGAGCTTTGTATGTACTCCTAATGTTAAAATTAAATTACAATGTATTATTAAAGTTTTATTTTACTTTATTACATGCTTAATAACTAGCACAATGTTCAATAGCTGCTTTTCCTGGACAAACAGATGTTCGGAGGAGGGGGAAGAGTGGTTGTGCTGTTAGTAGACAACTATGGTGCTCACATAAACATTCCAAAATTAAATATTGAGTAGTGCAACTTTCCATCTAATTGCATTTCTATCTTTCAACCTATAGACTGGGATCATCAAGAACTTCAAAGTGAAGTACAATAGCCAACTCAGAGAGGAGTGATTACTAGCAACTGGATTTTGAAGAAAATCTCCATTTTTCCTTTGTAGAATACAATGCTCATAATTACTAAATTCCTGAATAATATAAAAAAGTAAATATTGTTTGGTGCCTTGTTTTATTTTTCAAGTTTTAAGCTCTTTTTGTTTTTTTTAATTTTTTTGTTTATTTTTCTTTTTTGTTTTTTCTGCATTTTAAGTTCCATTCTTATCTATTTTTTAAAATTATTGCATTAATATCATTATAATTAAAATACATTTTACTCACTCATTTTTAACCAGCTGCAACAAATGACATTCATCATACTGATGTCAGTATCAATAAAAACAATAATAATTCAAACACCATGCTTTGTTTCTGTAGAAACAAAGCAATATGCTGCTTAACAATGTACCAGTTCATGTTGAAATTGGTGTTATGCTACCTATTGTTGCTCATGCTTTTGATTTATTTTCATTCCCATATTTTTATTTGGTGAAAAATTTTCATCGAACAAAGATTGGTTTTTTGTTCATTCAGCCATACCTAAAATAAAGCCATCCAAATTGTACCTTTTAAGACAGACTATGCAAATTTAGAGATATATTTTCTTATAGATGGTAAAGTATTATTTTGTACGATGTACAAAATGAAAACATTGACTGAAGAACAATCACAGTACAGTAACATGTGGGTCATGATAAGCATATACAGGCAGAGCAAATCAAAAATAAAAAGAAATCCATACAACTTTTATTATTACTGAACAATGCTAAATTTAAGAGCTGAACTACATTTCAGATATCCTACCCCGGATAAGTCAACTGCTCAGAAGAATTATCTGTCACAATGTTACAACACATTAAAAAAATAAATGCATGGCTGAAACACAAATTAAAATTATATTTTACATCTTTAAGAAGCTTTCTTAATGGTATATAAGCAATATTTATTTATATAACCAGGGATTATTATTTCATTACAGTGAATTTTAAAGCACTGCAATTCTTTAAATATTTAAATATATGTTATATATTTCTACTTAAAAAAGGAATAATAATAATTTTCAAAAATATAATTTAGTATGAGAAGCAGCTTACAAAAATGAAAATTTTTTATAAAAATGTATTTTAGCACACAGTGAAGACTGTTATTATGCAGCACATGTGCTGTCTGTAGTGATGCAGACTTGCATAGTTGTTAACTGTTTAGCACACTCCTGCTGCATGACAGCAGAAACTGCATGCAGGTAAAACTGATAAGAAACAACCCATTTTCAATCCAAATTTAATTTCTTGCTTCCTGTTAAAGATATAAGTAATATGAAAAGTGTTAACTTATTCCATATAAGTAAGGAATCAACATGTATTGTAAAAATATTTTAAAGTGACTGTAAGCTGATGGAACTTAACTTCAAAAGCAGCTTCTTAAAACAAAATAATATTTAATAAAGAGCTATTTACAGAAACAGCTTATCAGAGGCTTTCACTTAATATTAATTTGATTTATATATTCTGGAACATTTCAGAGTTATTTATTTCAAAATATAAAGATACTCTAAATGTAATATCCTTTTAGCACAGAAGATATTAGTGATAAATTCATTATTCTGCATGAAGCTTATTATCTTCTAGAACTTAACAAAGTTTTGGTTTAACAAAAACATAGGATATCCTACACTAATGTATTCAATCTGTTCACACTAATTCCACTTACATAATACTAGGACATGTTTCTGAAGCACTTGCTTCCAACATCAGCTGTTGACTGAGTTTATCTCCAAACGCCCTGTTACAGATAGGATATTATAACAGTGCACTTCTACAAACCAAATATATTAAATTCCTTGATTTAATAATTGATAACCATCTGATCTGGAAAGCTCACATTGATCTTATTATACCTAAACTTAGCAGTGCATGCAATGCAATATGTGTATTAATTAACACTGGGGTCAATTAAGACTTTAAAACCAGTTTATTACACTTATTTTAGCTCAATACTGAAACATAGTCTTATATTTTGGGGAAACTTTTAAAAATGAGCATTCCTATTAGAGAAAAAAGAAATGAATGACTGCTGGTACACATAGCAGACATTCATGCAGAAACCTCTTTAGGCAATTTGAAATTTTAACTCTTCCATGTGAATTAACTTTTACATAAGAATAAAAGAAAAATTTGTACAAAAGCAAAATATACATGACAAGAATACCAAACAAAAAGCAAATTCACAGAGACTAGTTTTAACACTTTCCTGCTATTAAAAAGGTGTTTATTACAAATGCATTTTAGTACACAGCACTCTTCCTTATAGCCTTAGGGCCTTAACAAATAATGGTAAATCCTTTAAATCTGCTTTATAACTATATATAATGGCCTATTACTCTATAAAGGAATATATCAGTGAAAATATATTATACTGATTTAAAAACATTTCAATAATTTTTTTTTTTTTTTGGCTGAGTGATTCTAGGTGTTTGTTGCTTTTTCATTTTTATTGTAACTATATATGAAGATGTACACAATATAAATACAGAATGTGTGCTACTGTGATAATTGTAAACGACAAATTCTATGTACTTAGGTTTCTGTGACTGCTTAGCAAACTGAAGGAATGCTCCAGGAACTAAACTAAGTTATAGGAACAGTTACGGATATTAAAGAGTATTTACATGTTACTGTAATTATCATTATTACCTAAAATTATTATATAGTTAAAAAGATATTTGATCTTACTGCATTAGCATGGATAATGGAGTGGATATTTCAGTGGATATTAAGTTTATAAGCGATATATATTTAGGTCACATTATGACTAACTTTACCCACCTTACTACCTAACTTATCCTTGACAATAAGTTAATACCATACTCTTTACAAGGGTATGTGTGTATATATAAATATATCATTGTGTAGATGCTGAGGGATCTTGGGATTAAGTATTTCTAAGAAGAATGAAGACTGTTAGCAAGTTAGCAAGTCATAACAGTCATCATCTATGTCTTAAAAATGAAATTTGTACTAGTCACTTCAAATGTGATCTACATTACTCTTTCTAGTGAAAATTACAAATATTGACTTGAATATCAATATATGAAAAGTAATAAATACAATGAAATATAGATCAGAAATACGTAAGCAACAGAGTAATGTACAATATTCATATTGGTGATTGTGTAGGAGTCGCTAATACTATCATAAATGGAAACATACAAGGGTGGGTCCACAAGTTTCTGGTCTCACCAATAAGGTTTATCGCATTCACAAAATCCTGTCTGGAGTCATACCTTATCTGTTAAGTAAATAATTATAGCAGTAACTTCAGCTCTGTCTGTTCAGTTGTTCAGATATAGTTGCATAAAGAAGGCTATGTGTAGAAGATTGTAAAATGTTCAAAACGCAGTATCAAGCTGTTATTTTGTTCTTCACAAAAGAAGGACTTACTCCAACTGAAATTAAACAGCGATTGGACAGTGTAAATGGGGAAGAATCGCCCTCATATTCTACTGTAAAAGAATGGGCCCAACTTTTTCAAATGGGTCGAGAAAGTATTGAACATGAAGAGCATGCAAGTCGGCCCTTAGGTGCTCACTCTTGAATAGATCGCTCTTGTGGAAGGAGAAATTATGGAAGATCGGTGGCTCAAAGTTACAGAAATAGCAGCAAAGTTGGGCCTTCCTAAAACAATAGTTCTTTGAATTGTTCATGAACATTTAAACATGAATAAGGTTAGTGTAAGGGGGTGCCTAGGCTTCTTTCCTCAGTTCAAAAGCAGCAACCAGTCATTAGTTGTCAGGCATTTTTGGAGCTCTGCCGTGGCAAGAGAGAAATTCTGCAACCATTGTTATAAGAGATAAAACTATGGTCTTCTACTATGATCTCTTGTCCAAAAGAGAATCAATGGAGTGGCATAAACCTGGCTAAGCACTGCCTCTAAAGGCCATGGTCACTAAATCAACCAAGAAGATCATGGCCACAATCTTTTGGGACTGTGAAGGAATACTCTTCATTGACTTCAAGGAGAGAATACCACAGTAAATGGGGAGTACTATGTTGGCCTTCTGCACAACCTACATGCTTCCAACAAAGAGAAAAGGCGAGGAAAGCTTAATGGTGCTGTGCACCTTCTTCATGACGTGTCTGTGCACACAGCTCTTGTTGCAAAGGAAGCTGTGAAGAAATGTGGCTTCAAGGAGATCGACCATCCACTCTACAGCCGAGATCTAGTTTACAGTGACTACTTCCGCTTCTCAAAACTTAAGAAGGACCTTCAAGGAAGAAATTTAAGCATGACAAAGTGATGGATGCTGTTAATGCCCATTTTGTAGACAATACTTCCATTTTAGTGGGGAGGGTTGGGAATTACATGCTAATTCAAAGATGTGAGAAGTTAATTGTAATAAAGGGTAACCATATTGAAAAGTGAAATATAGTTTTTGTCTTTATCATACCTAGAAAATGGTTAGGCCGGAAACTTGTGAACCTACCCTCGTACAATATGCAGACTGCTTTAGTTCCTAGAGCATTCCGAGAGTTCTGTATGTACAGATTTGCATTCAAACCTAAATATCTTCCTAGAGATGTTTCCCTAGTATACAACACTAATATTCGAATAATGCGCATATTTTACTAGAATTTTCCATGTTCATAAGTTTCTACCTTTTACATCAGCACATTGACAAAAAGTTTCGTAATCATAACATGCGTGGAGAATGTTATTCAGACATTACAACACAGTAATTACACTTAACTATATCTATTGCTTACCCCTATTTCGTAATAAGGTAGTCCTGTAATATTTAGGGCTTGATCATAATACATCTCATCTAATCTTTTTAAATTTTCTTTCAGTTGATTTTAGGATTGTTCACCATTGACTAATGTGTCAGGTTCCTATCATAATATTTCCCTCAAAATGCTACGAAATTCCCCGTTTTTCTTTCGGTTGATTTTTGAATCGTTCACCAATGTTGTCAGGTGGCCAACATCATATTGCCCTCAAAATGCAATGAAATTTTCCGTTCTTTATAAAAATGTCTCGCTAGATACTGGAATTTCAGAACTCTTTAAACTTATAAATGTAATATCTCCCTCAGTAGTAGTAGTAGTAGTAGTAGTAGTAGTAGTAGTAGTAGTAGTAGTAGTAGTAGTAGTAGTAGTAATAATAATAATAATAATAATAATAATAATAATAATAATAATAATAATAAAGTTTGAATATTTGGCCTTGATGTTAAACCCCCGTAATCCCGCTGATGGCGTTTTGAGATAGTATCAAACGCATTTGGTACAAAGAAGCTAGTTATTACAACCTGAAAATATGCTGTACAGTTATTTCTAAACGAATGAAGCATAAAAAGTATTATATCTCGGCATATTTATTCAAATTACATAATGAGTGCCATAAACTGACTGTTCATGGGATATTAACAGCATATGAACTTTATTGTGACACTGATATTTTGTGCTTTAAATGGTCCGTTTCGATTCAAACTATGTTTTGTGTACATATTTTTATTGCATGTCAATTTTTTGGTTTACCTATGTTCTCAGTTTTCTTGTTATGTGCAATGTTGTGGCTTTTATGATCATTGTTAGGAGATGGTATTCTATATACGTTTGGTACTGAGAAAAGAGTAAACTTGCAATTTCCAAATATATAGTCAATATTTTTCAAAGAGTTAAGCACAAACAGTAACACGCATGTGCTGGCATGTTGCTCATCAGTGAGTAAATTTTAAATATGTTTGTGTATAAAATTGTTAAAGGTGTTTACAAATGACTTACGTATAAAATGTAAGTACGTCAATCCACATGTAAGCATAATAGCGACAAGAGTTTGTGTTGTGTGGAGTGCAGAAATACATGAGCAGTGCACATGAGCTCATCAGGACATAAATGTGTTGTTTTGTTGTGTTTAAAAAATAATCATTTTAATGCACACTATAGTTTTGTTTATAAATTTTTGATCAAATATTAACATGTTGTTTTATGTTTGGGGGAGAAAATATTTTTATTCTTTTTTTTTTTTATGTTCAGAGATTATGTTCAGAGATAGTGTCCTATACACGTTTAATACTGAAAAAGTGCAATTGTACAAGCTGCAAAATATTCTGTCAATATTTTTCTGAAAGAGTAAAGCAGAAACAGCAATACCCCACAGCTCTGTTATACAAATTACATAACAGAAACAAGAATCTGGAATTTTCCTCATCAGCTAGCAAAAACGGCCCATACCAACAGCCTACGGTGCCTCAATAGTGCAAATGGGCGTTTAACCACTATTTAAAAAATCCCATAGCAGATCCTTGCAACATACAAAAAATCAAAAAAAAAAAAAAAAAAAAAAAAAGCTATCAAACTTTGGCTTCTGAAAGCAAGGTAATAATCTTTAGTTTACTTCCTTTAGTATCACTTGTTTTTCCAAGCTGAATTGAAAAATTATATAAAATAACAATAACTAAAGAAGCAGGAAAAAAACACAAAAATATTTACAGAACTATCGCTATGTCTCGAACAATTAGTGTTCTTCAAAGGCACTTTTATTTTTATCACTTTCGCTTGTCCAAGTGAAAGTGTGATAAAAATAAATATTGAAGATAATGCGTAGAAATATTAGACAAGCAATAAGAGTGAAAAAAGAGAAAGAATATCAATATATTAATACACAAGATTTAAATCCGGTGATGTACGCGCTTTATACAGAAATATAGCTGCCGCCTCTCAATTTGTGAGCAATCTTTCAAAGCATCAATAAGGGTTATTTTAAATGTATTATCGAAAGTCTTTCAGTGAGACATGGTTTATTGGGCAACGATAAGAGAGACTTGGTTTTAACAGTCTCCTAAAAATTGTTCATAGGGAGTGAAAGAACGGTAGAAGTTAAGCCATATAAAAAGTTTTCAAGACAACATATATACGAAATTTTTAGAAGAACATATAGCAAATGAAGAAATTCGGGCTGCAAAATGATGGACATGGCACTATTAGTGCACAGGTTTTACATTTAGGGCATTGGCAAGGGCATGAGCATGCGACGAAACGAGGTAATTTGAAAGATGATATAGATTGCGACAAAATATACTTTTAAGGTTAGAGAGTGTACTGAAAGTAAAGCGGGCCGTCAATTAAAAAAACAATTAAAAGATAAATGCATTAATAAAGTATGAAGGCATTCTTTCAAAATAAGTCAAATTCTCTTAATTCCAGGAAGGTAAGTAGTATCAAGATTAATAAAGTTATTATTCGAAGTTTTAAGTTTTACATTGGAATTTTTTGTGCGCTGGGAAAATACGGGATTCGAAGCGATAGGAAGGATATTTTTGGTCTTCGAACCAAAATGTCCCTATAATAATAAACTTGTTACATGTTACAAAACTGTACAATTTAAAAAAACCACAACTTCAGTGTTTTTTTTTTGTTTTTTGTTTTTGTTTTTATTTTGTTTTTTGAGTGTTTTAATCATTTAATTTTCATACGCAAAGTTCAAGAAGATTGCAATGACTACATACAATCTGCTTTTCTACATTTAATGCTAAAAGCACATGGTGGGTTTCTGAAAATCATGGAAATATGAGGTTTATTTTTAATTATAAATTTTGTGAGTGCAAACACACAATGATAGTGATAAAGCATAAAAATATATATTAAGAAAATGCAAATACATTCTTTAGCAAGTACAAATGCATATTTTGATAATTTTTAACACTTTAGAAAATGCGCCAAACTGTAACCTTTAAAATAAACTGAATCGTTCATTAGCATTTTACTTTACTACATTCAATGTCACTTGTTTTTAAGCAGGAACAAATAAAGTAAACTCGTAGTATATATCCACCATAATATTATGAATTTTCAACATTCCATTTTTATTGAAATTTTTACTGTGATCGCAATACTGTTAAATTAGTATGTATACTAAATTGCATTCAAATTGGATAAATACTTTGCGATCTATAAATAATTTCCTATATGTTCTTACATAAATGTCACATAATCAAAATGTTCAGAGCTTCTCATAAGTCGAGAAAATTGATTGGCATTTTTGCAAATGCTGCTTTGAACCACATAACATTTACCAAGAGATATTTTAAATAAATTTGGTGAGTTAACTGTGATAATTTTTTAATGTATAAGAATTATAATTTTTCGAACTAATGCTTTTTTAATAGATTTATTTTTAAAACTATTATTGGTGTTAGCATATATTTTATCTGGTATAATTTTATAATGTATACTCATGCACATTTTAGGAAAGTTTAATTGTATTTGAACAAAAACTGAAATGCATAGGGCATTTTTCAAGTGTGAACACGAAGTTTTGAGAAAAACGCAGTTTTATTTAAAAAAGAAAAAAAAAAGTAATTTAGGAAACAGTAAATTCAGCTCTTTACACATCAAAACCCTCCTTATTTATAGTTAAATGTGTCTGTACTTCCTTTGTGTGCTGTGTTGTTGCGCTACTATTGCCACCACAGGTTCTTTCCTTCTTGCGACGGCTGACCTCCTGCTCTCGTAGAGTCGAATCGTATCCTGGGTCTTACTGATCTTTGAAGCAGCTGTCGAACATTTCTCACCCCTTTTCACAAATGAGAAGCTGAACAGCCCTTATTAAAAGAAGAAGCACCATTTAATGCCGAAATTTCTAGCCGCTTCTAAGAAATAAACTTTTCTTTGGGATAGTTTTTTCCAAATGAGCGAGTGAACACTTTCATTTAAACTTTATGTCCCTTCGCAAGTACAGCATGCCAATAGTTCAGTGCAAGCTAGTCTCTAGTAGATGGGGAGAATTCTCCTATTCTATCATCAAACTGAATAGACACATTGCAATGGCTCTGGGGAGAGCTATGCTCCCATTATAGAAACACCAAGATTCTGTCCATGTGGGACACTTCTGATGCTCTGGCTTTTGATTAATCTGTAATGGTAAAGTGCAGTATTTAAGCCATTTTTCATAGCTGATGCTTCTGGATGGCCGCCTGTTGTAGGTGGTAAGTCTTTTTATAATTTCTAACTTCAGTTTACCAAGGTCACGACCATCCAATCTAGTGTCAGTAGTGTATTTCTTTAGCTTGAAAGTAGTAGTCATGTTCTTTGCTGCATTATTGACACATTCTTCCTTCACCACTTCCTTTAGGTGCTAGTTAGTCCTTGCATTTCCATCAGACAATACAGTTGTGCATCTCATTCACTCCTGTACTGGGGGGGAGGGTTCGCATGGAGCTCTTTAGATGACTTTAAAGCTGTTAGGGAGGGGGAGTGATATGCAAATGTTGACTCTCTGTGGTTGCCCAACTGTACAGCCTAAATATGTTTTTTCTTTAAGTTAATCCGAAAACGTATCACAGTATGCAGAGCACAAACCAAATTTTGTTCGTATTCTATCAAACTTGCACAGATTCCTCCCCACTCATCCCTGAAAATAAACATGCAACTTACAAAAATGTTAATTTTAATTATAAAGGTTGCCCGACGCACTCAAACACACACACCTACAAATAATGTTTTGGAAAATTGTGGCGATTGCCCAGAATCTTCTTTCTTTCCGTGTGTTGCTTCTGTGTTGTACTTCGATGCATTTAGATTCCAAGCAGTTTCATGAGTATATTTTGGTCAGAAGCACCCTTACAATGAACGCGGAGTGTACTATTTGCAATGTGTAGACGTTTAAGTTCGGATGACATAGAAAATGCATTCTCTTTTTATTGCAAAATAAATCAACCTTAATAGCTGTATGTCATTTTTTATGAATAGTTCAGCAGTTGTTTTTGCAGACGTTCCTGTATCTTTAACAAATTGTTTCTGATGCAGACAATTAAATTGATTTAAAATGTCCATGTTTATATATTGCGTCTACATTTCACTACAATCCAATGGACCAGTGTTTCCCAACCTACGAGTTCAATGGGTCCTGAAGCGAGTTAGGTCGCGAAGTCCCCCGATGTGATAAAGGTCCAATGCGCGCGCGCGCGCGCGCGCACTATACACGGTGAAAGTTACATTTCAATACAAAGTCATTATAAATATAGTTCTGTTTTGGTATTTTCTTTCAATTTTATTTCCTTACACTTCTAATTTAACTCAATAATCGCCTTGATTAAACAATTAATACAGCACAGTTTGTTGTCTGTTCCTCTGGTGCCAAACTCGACTCAATTTGTCCTTGCCTGGCGGAACGCGCTAATGCAGTCTGGAACGGAAATGATATGTTTTTCACATTTACGGCTTTGTATTAGGTCTCCAAATAGATCTTGCTAAATATTGATTTTGAGGTAATTTGAATTTTGGAGTAATGGCCAAGCTCCTTAAATTTAGAATTTATATTTGTTGAATGGTATGGTAAACACCAACTCTGCACACATATCATTTCTCATTTCTTTTTGTTGCAATCCTGGAAGATGCACTGAACCAAAGATATGCCTATGGGTAGAATTATTCTTTTCTCTTATTTATTTTTTTGTTCTGATTAATGTGACACCTTTTTGTTATTTCATTTGAAAGAACAAACTTTATGTAGAACACTGTGTTGATTAACCAAGAAATAGATAGTTACAAAGCCCAACTGTATAAAATAAATTGTATATACAGCTGTTTACTTCTTTAGAGCAGACTTTGCAGAAAATATTTCCTCCTATCCAGTGTTTAAAGAGAAACTTTTTTTTTGAAAGTTTGTCCTTCGGCTGCCTTACATTACATCTCAAGTTGGAGAGACACCACGCAATGTGATCTAGTACCCCGATGAAAACTGAATAAACAGCATAAATGAAATGTTGTCTCTATATGTAACTCTCTGCTTGATTGATGGCACTACAGCGTTTTTCAAATAGGAAAGGGATTGACCTTCTTCACCCTCTAGAATGGATTATTCAAATGTGCCAAATGTGAATGAAATTTTGTTTGTAATGTTTTACGCTCCATTTTAAACTGCGGTTAATCATATTTTCCTTTAGTGGCAAAGAAAATAACACTTATGCCTAGGAATGTTGGTATGTTGCAATGAATGATTTCACGCTCAAATATTGCCTCCTAAACTCAAGATCGCGGGTTCGAACCCGGCCAGGACCGATGGATTTTTTCGAGCGTAAAAATCCTAAGTATGGCTTGCTAATTGCTAAAGAAGGAAGATTATCCGTGAATGATAATTCTTTTTAGATCACCAGAGAAAAATCGCATGCGCAAAAAGGAAGTAACTGATTTAGATGACTTTGGTAAAGGTGTTCTACATAACTTGATTTTTGACATATATCAGAACGTAGAGTTTCCTACTGCACATACTAGCAGTTAAAATGAAGCATTTAATTGGTTTTAAACGGGGCAAGCTTTCCAACAGTTTTTTAAGTGCATATACTTTAAATATAGGCGATGTAACGATGGGAGATAAGTTTCTCTTGGAAAGGGGTGAAAAAATGATTGCTAGAGTTGTATTTTTTTACCTTAAATACATTAAATTAGAGAGGCTAACACATTTAACAGTTATTATATAGACAACATAAATATGTGCCGGACAAGTGAAGATCACTCTGGTGGCTATTTTGGTTTTTGTTTGATATATTTACAGACGCTCTTTAACATCACAGGTCATCAGCGTCCCACTCTATTCAGGGCGTGAAACAGCCGACAAATTTTGCTCAGATACCTCTTCTTTCAGGCTCGAGGTTCTTTTTCGTGCCGTAAGTGTACGACACGGGACCCACGGCTTTACTTCCCTTCCGAAGGAAGCCATACAGGATTTTTACGCCCCGAAAAACCCCATCGATCTTGGCCGGGTTTGAACCCGCGATCTTGAGTTCAGGAGGCAAGATACTACACCACCAGGACCGACATTCTGGTGGCGTAAACGTTCCAATTGGTAAAGGCTTTTAATTTGCCATGCCGGTTCCGAGAGAGGTTCTTGTTCCAGAATGTAAGCTAATTAAAAAAAGTCAACTGTTAAACAGTATAATTCTCACATGGCATATTTTTTTTTGTTCATAAAATGGTTTGAGGAATAATTATTGCTTTATATCGCCCTTAACTGTCATTGTTATGAAAAATGCCAGCACTCATTCCTTTCATTAGATAAAGCACTATGCATAAACACTGGAAAGGCGAACCTAATAGCTGGGTTGTTCAGCAAGAGCATTCTGTAACGCAAGATACGGGCGGAATTGTTGCAGCTGGAAAAAATGAACAATCAAGTGCAAATCATATGAAATTGACATTATCGCTAACAACCATGGCCATCAATTAATGATACTTCCACCATTGCACTGCCATTATAATTTCATCGAACACTAATACTATTTTCTTCCATAACTAATTATTTTAGTTAACTTCATATGTATGATTTCTTTCCTTTCTCATTCAAATAACTGCTACCAGGACACGAAGGTTTGGTCCTCCGCGAAACATATAGCTATATGTTTCTCCGCAAGAGCCAGGTAAAGACTCACACAGATAGCTGCTCCTAACTCTGGCGCAATTCTTGCTGCTCCCGAGTGACAGCGGAGAGAGCCGAACCTCTCAGTCCGGAACAAGAGTTAATGGGGAAAGGGGATGCACATTTTGCAGTTCTCCGTTTGCATGCAGTGAAAATAATAAATGTTACGTATAATGAGTGCATCAAATCAGTTCGTATGGCTGGGAGGAGTATAACAATATAAATCTGTTTGTTTACGCTCAAATATATGTATCTGCATGGGAAGACATGTCAAACGTCTAGATAAAGCAATATTTGCTATTATGTCCTTTGTTAAAGATAAGCTTATCGACAGGCTAATTGTGCTTACGAAAGGAAAGCTGGCCAGTAAAATGAAAGATATTCGTTGCACGTACAAAGAAAGCATGAAAATAATCAAGGACATTATTAGGGAAGATTGCGGTTGGAAGATACCATCCTCGTCTAAAGTGACAAGATTGTGATCTGCACTGTAAATGCAAATTAATCTGTAGTGAATGTAATACATGCATGTATCAATTTCAATTCCGAAATGAACACCCATTAGGATATGCTGAAGTAACTAATGACCTTACAAGAGACAATGAAGGTGTTTCTGCTCTCAATGAAAAGGAGGAAATAACAAGCCCCAAGTAAGTAAACAATGAAGTCGCAACTGTTCTGTCCTTATAAGAAAAAACAAACAAACTTGCTTGTGAGTTGTTCAATGCCATAAAGGAAGTTTCTAAAAAAAGAGGATACGAGTTGCGAAGAAAGTCACGGTATCCTTAAAGGCAACATTAGTGCTTTACTTATTCTAAAAAGAAATATGCTGCTGGTCTTTGGTTGATCAAGTTTAGATCCTTCAAAACTTTTTTGGCTACTCTGCATTTAAATTGCAATCAAAGAAAATTTCTCCTGTGAATTTATATTACATTTATTAGCTCTCTTCTATCCTAACTGCAATCACTATTAAGTTTTAATTTACGGCTAAGATGATATGTCATGGTTATAAATGCCGTATTTATTCAAATCTGATGTGAATCTTTTTGTCCAAATGTAGTATTCAAGATTGTGACATGCATTAGGTTCGATGGCATATTAGATTTGAGTGCAAATCCATGCCATAGTTTGCTGCTAATTTCATTCAAATGTATCGTTTATTACGTCTTAATGCATTGCTGCAGTTCTTGACTTTATTACATTTATTGTGGGCCTATTATTGCATACAGCATTTGAATATTAGGGTAAACAGTGAAGATGATATGATGCTACTTTCAAGCGTAAAGTAATGTTTTATGCTGAAAAAAAAAAAAAAATAGTAACAGAAAGCCAGGAAGAAAGTTCATGTAACTGAGAGCAACGTTCACTGGTGGCGCCACAGAAAGTGGTATTATTTGCAACTAAAGCTATTAGGAAGAAATTCATTGGTCCTCACAAAGGATGCCATCCTGATATACATTAAAGGAGGAAAAATGGGGAACCTGTAACTATTGAAACCATAAGAAATAACCTTTTCTTCTTTGACTTACGCCATTTGTGATAGTTTTCCTGTGCTCCAAGATGTAACAAAGTTCACTTATAAATTCAAGTTCTGATCATTTTATGAAGCTGTAGGACTTATCTTTGAGGTGCCGTATTGCGGGTTCAAACCCGGTCAGGATCGCTGAATTTTTTCGGGCGTAAACATCCATCGGAAGGGAAGTAAAGCAGTGGGTCCCGTGTCGTACATTTACGGCACGAAAAACAACCTCAAGGCTGAAAGAAGAGGCCTCTAAGCAAAATTTATCGGTCGTTTTACACCCAGAGTTGAATGGGACGCTGAAGATCTGAGCTGTTAAAGGGGGTCCATAAATAAATCAAGTCAACAACCAATTTAAGATGCTGTAACAATAAGCCCAACATTTGACGGTACATATTTGTGTAAAAGCGATAATTATCACCATGAGAGATTTCTTTCAGAAATGAAGCCCAACAGGATTATTTAGAACTCGAGAACATCAGCACAACCTATGTTACATTAGAAATTAAAATATAAAGTAATAATAATAAATGTGAAATATGTGTCATAACTTGTAAAACACATGTTTCCCAAATATGAGAATTACTGATAGATGAACAGCTGACAACACAAGCTGCAATGTCTAAAGATGGAAGGAAATACATAACAACCTAAGCACAAACTATGTAAAAGACAATGGTAGTTTTATATTTTTAAAATCTTACTACTTATTTCACATATCTAATACTATATTTTACTCTCTGATTGTTCCCAAGATGGATGTAAGCTTTCATCTACCTTACCTCATGACAGGTCATTACACCCACGCATGCCCGAGATTGAATGTAGTTATATAATTTAAATATTAATAATTATTAAACATCTTATATAACCTATTGTAACAAGCAAGAACTTTTCATGTATTAGAAAAGCTTTTTGGCTACCTGGAATAACATACCTCCTTGACAGGAGGGAAAAGGCTGCCTATTGCAATCTCTTGCACTCTTAACTTACTGATAATGGCTTGAGCAATGTCTCATCTATTGTGACAAAGCTAAATGCATGCAGGTGTCCGGCATGAACCGAACAATAGGTCTTTTGAATCTGTAGTTGTTATGCTCCAAAATTTGTTAAAGATGGAAAAAAGAACAGGTGTTGGGAATGACATTATTTCATCAAATGATAGCTCCCCAATGAGGAGTTGATGAATTTGAAGCAAGAGTGTTTGGAAGCACAAGAGCTCATCAATAATATTTAAATATTTTGAAGGCTCAGCAACAGTGAGCTCTTTTGAATTTGGTATATATGTGGAAGACGAGGCAGTCCCAGGGTCAGTACAGTAATTACTAGGTCATGTCCCAGACACCATGTAGACAAGTGAAAGTTGAGACATACAATGTAGTTTTAGGGCATTAGATACAATTTCAGGTGTGTATTTGGCTCGTAGTGCTAATGTCAAAGAGACAAACCAGACAGCCAACAAAGGATAGAGTGAATAAACCCTTCTAGACGTTCAATGAAACAAACTTTTGTATGGTTTGAATCCTCTTTCATCTCCCTTCTTTCCATGACTACTACGGCACAAAAGGTGACTTTGGGCCCCTAAAAGACCTGACGTATAAAGCTGGACCCTCAGTAAGACATCCAACAACTACATCAACGTTAAACCACTTAAACCTATATTTTCCTTATATTCAACTGAATAAGGCATCTGAATACAATAATTCTGGATTTATTTGAAAACAAGACCCTGCTTTTACTGCTTTATCAGTGTCCTTTGGTTTTATATTTGCATTATGTCTTACTTTGGGTATAAGGAAATAAAAAAAGGAAAAACAAGAATAGATATAACTATACATACTTATTTAACAAAACAAAAAAGACATACAAAAATATGTATTCAGATACTTCAACTCAAATAATAATTAAATCATAACTTGCTCATCCTGCATTTAAGTCAACATTGCTCTAATGCTGTAAGTATATTTGGGAAAAGAAATAAATAAATAAATAAAACAGTAAAATTGGTGAATTAACTGTTTACAGTTGAATTTTTATTGCACTTAAAATTTTCAATAATCAGTGCAATGTGGAACTTACAATACCATAAATTTTGAAATTTGTAATAAGCAAAAACCATTGACTTCTCATACTTGCCTGAAACAATAGCTTGTTATAGTCCACATTCCTCCCACTAACAACCAATGTATGCAAACAGCACTAGGCCTGGCAAGAGCTACAATATAGCTTATGGAAAATTGTAGAAGATAGTAGATAGGAATTTGTGCAGGCAGAAGCCGCCTAGAGTAAAGGTCAATTTCTCACCCCTAAAATATATAATTATTGGCAGAAAAAGAATTCATTTCTGGGACAGAGCAATAAATTGTACACTTGAATAATGTGCATTATCTCTCTCTCTCTCATTTAAAATGGCACTAGCAGAAATAGAATATTTTTTTTTAATATTTAATGCTAAAATTTAGAATGATATTACAATTCAGGAAATCTTACTTGCAAATATGGTATTAATGAAGAGTAAAAAAAGACACATTGGATTCTTTATTACATTTATTTCTTAATAATTTGCATTCCTTTTACTCATTGAGAAATCATAGTAATTCAAACATACTATACTTATTATCTCATCATCAATAAAAGCATCTTACAGTGAACATATACTACATTTATATCTTATTATCAATAAAAGCATCCTATTGCGTACAATAAACTTGAAACAAGATTTCTTTTCTTTAATTTCTTTTTTCCCGTTTTCTAATTCTGCTATAATTTAATATGTTTTTCTGAAAGAATCAAGCTGAGATGCATTAGTGCGACCATAAATATGACCATAAACAGATGGCATCAAACTATTAGAGCCTTCAATAGGCCGTCTCTGATAATCTATTTCCAGTGATCTCTTTGTTTCTCTACCAATATGAAGTGAGCTTTTACTACCATATGCTTCCCTATTCTCTGGTATCATATCTTTATTGGCATAAATATTTCTCCATTCATCAAATTTCATGCCAAGCACATCTCTTGGATATGGCTCAACATTTGAATGGTCTGCCTGCCTGGGGTTTAGGAGTCCTGGTCTCCATGGATCAGATATTCCTGCACCCTTGTTCATTCCACCTGACCATCTTCTTTTATCCATATTATCAGCTTGACCTCTCCATCTGTCTTCAGCAACTGCTTCATGTCCTCGTATTTGCTGCATTGATGACATGCTGCGTTTAATTTCAATGTTGGGTGGGAATTTTAAGCTAAGTAATGAAACAGGCTTATTTTTCGAAACCATTTCAGTATCTATGGATTTCTTGCTAGTTAATGGTACATCTCTACCAGCAAGGCTTTTGGTTGACACATCTTTTCTCTCCCATGGAATCCTAGAACTATGATCAACAGCATCAACACTTTTTATGGAACCAAACAACTTTCCTTCATTTCCTCTTCTACTGCCCAAAGTGTTGTCTTCAAATTGTAAATTTCTTCTCTCTGCTTTATCATATTCACTAATTCTTGGAGTTGCAAAGGAATGGGGGAGATTTTGGCGCTCAGGAGCATATCGAGAATAATTTGCATCAGACATCTTGTCTTGAGCAGCTTGCTGCACTGTCTTTTCTTCAGTATTAAGGATACCTGCACCTTTGATAGCTTCTGTTATAACATGCTTTAGCTTTAAAGCAGCATCACTATCTAATCCTGAGAGAGTTGCTTCCTTAATTGAATCTGCTAACACATCCTGGATAGTTGGCTTAGTTTTCAATGCCATCAACTCCCTTTCTCTTTTTTCAAGCAGAAGTCTTCGCCTATATTCCTCTTCTTCTAGTTCTCTTAACCTTTGCATTTGTCTATATTCTTCAGCTGCTCTTTCTTCCTGCAGCCTTCGTTGATAGTCTGCAGCCTCTCTTTGTTTTTCTTCTATTAGTCTTCTCCTGTACTCTTCAGCCTCTTGTTCTTTCTCTTCCAACAGCCTCTGCCTATATTCTTCAGCCTCTCTTTCCTTTTCTTCTAGCAGCTGTTGTCTATATTCTTCAGCTTCTCTTTCTTCCAAAACCCTTCGCCTGTATTTTTCAGCAAGTATCTCATTGTTCATAAATGCCTGCCTTTGCAAAATGTCCCCATATGGCATTTGTGGTTCATTCAAAGCTGGAATATTTCTCATCTGCTGGAAATCAACAAAATTTGGATTTCCTACTGGGAATACCCTGTTTTCATTCCAAACATTTCTACCTGGGAAACCCATATTTGGACCTATCCTGTTAGGTGGCATGTTTTTCCATGGAGATAACAGCATTCCCTTCTTCATCAAAGCTTCATTTGTCTCAAATTTTGGAAGCGTTTCCATGCCTATGCGTTCCAGAAGAACTACCATAATGAAGTGCTTAGCATTAGGCATTGTGTCTATCGGACAAATTCTCACTGGGAAAAATGAATTTCTTAACTGTTCATTATCACTTGGTTTCATTAATGCTGTAAGAGTTCGAGAATAATTAAGTCTGGTTGCCTCTGTTATAACTACTACTCGTTTCACTGCAGGCAGCTTTCTGAGTTCCAGAGAGGTTTTTGCAGCTGAAACACAGAGGAAAATAACATGAGATGGTACAAAAATTAAAAAAATTGCCTTGTTTCATGCTTCTGGCAATGACATTCTTGTAATTCCTGTCTTCTTATGGCTCAAAACATAATCTGTGAGAAATAACATTGTTCATGCTTATTATTTTAGGTAGTAGAATAAAGCTCAAGTTCAGCTTTGCGCCATTTCATTTATTTACTTGCATATTATAGCTCCTGGCTTTTTGCGAGCACAGAAAATAAGCATTTACAAATTCACATCTAAGAACTACAAAACAGGTCTCACAAATTCTTATATGACAGCAGCTAAATTGTCTTATGATTATTAACACAATTATCAATAAGTGTTTGGGCATGAAATGTGCCAGGATATATTTGTAGATGTGGAAAAAGCTAATTATAAGGAAGGCATTAGTCATAAACTAAGGATGAAAGGGTAAAGCTAGGAAATGTTTGACATAGTGCAAAAGTTGTACCAGCAAAATATCTATGTATCAAATGTGAAATGATTAGCTAACAACAGAGATTAAGCAAGAATAAGGACTTGGGAAGTGTTTTAACCTGAAACCATTTCCATTTAATTTGTTCAAAGTCCATATAATGGTAATATTAAAAGCAATTAACGTGCAAATGCCTGCTATTGACAATATGCATATAACTTGATGGTAGCACTTCTAAGTTATAGAATTAAGAATTGAATTTTATTTTGAGTATCATCAATGTCTACACACTGTTCTGGCAGGATTATGAAATACTATGGTGGAAATTTTAAAGTACTGCAGCAAATGGTGTCCAAAAGTACACCAAAATAAAATAAAGATTACAGTTCTTAACCTGAAATATAATTCAGAACTTGCATAGTGAAGCAAATCATATGATGTTTGTATGGTTGAGTCTCACTCTTACCGTCTTGCAACTGAGTCATGCTATAAGTTTTTCCGTTTATGCCACATGAAACTTAATGATAATACACCATTCAACATTTGAAGAACCTAGCAGTCCTCCTTGGGTATTGAGTACTAATTAACATTAAGTTTCATGCAGGGAAAGAAAAAAAAGAAGGAGGAGGAGGAGGAGGAGGAGGAGGAGGAAGAGGAAGAGGAGGAGGAAGAGGAAGAGGAAGAAGAAGAAGAAGAAGAAGAAGAAGAAGAAGAAGAAGAAGAAGAAGAAGAAGAAGAAGTACTATTAGAAATGGTTGAGGATTAAAAAGGAGTTGGTGATTAAAACAATTTTTGATGACGAGATCCAATTAAGGAGAATGGGTTATTATGGAATGTAAAGTTGAAATAGTCAGTGGAGAAGATGGAATAAACTGAGTTCTCAGGAGTCCTGATTAGAGGGATCTGTTATGTAATCAATAGTTCATATTGAATCTGACTTGGTTTACATTTTTGTTATAAGTAAATATTTTTACAGTTTAGGATTAGTATTAGGCAACATGTAGAAATTGGGCAAAGCCAGAATTAGGTGGATGCCTTTTCGTAATGTTTCTCAACACATTTAATAAATTATCAATAAACAATATGACAGCATTTCGCAAATTACAGCTTTATAACAATGGAGAACAATTACTCTTCTGTACATTTACTTGCATAAAAGATGCCACAATATAATGTATGTATCCTAATTTTACCTTATAAAATTCAGCAAAAAAATTTCCATATAATATACAGATCCCATTTTTAACAAATGCCTTGTATAATATAAAACTGTACTATTGGCTGCACTTATTGTTTGACTTGCTGTAACATTTTAAAACAACAATAAGTTAATTTATAATGATTGCTTCTTTCTAAAATGTGCAATAACAATGACTTTTTTTCTCTTTAATGTCTTTTTGAATACCTCATTATTGTACAATCATTAGTCTCTTGGAATGGGTACTGGAAGTCGGTGTCAGTTGTGTGCTTTATCAATTTTTTACTATGAACAAAGGAAAATAATCATACACACTATCATAATGAAAGTGATTAAATATGCAAAAATTCACAGAAATTGAGTTGCAGGTTGAGAGTACAGTGTTCAAATGCAACATGAGTAAAATAAAACCAGCAAATATCCAGCTGATGTTCATTGATGAGTTATTTGACATTGTTTTAGAGGAAACGAAGAGGTATGTCCATCAAACACTTGGTCTGATCCTAAGCAGCCAGAAATAAAATTGCATGAATTACATTATTTCATTGCTTTGATTATGTAAATGGGTCACTGTCAAAAAAATACAATGGATTATTATTGCTCGATGCAAGAATGGTATCATGCCCATTGTACTCTAGAGTGATGTTACATGACCACTTCCTTCACATTCTATGAATTTTGCATTTTACAAACCGTGAAATTGCACTGAACAGAGCTGACCCAATTTATGTCAGAGGTTGGATAATGAGAAAATGTTTTCACATGCTTAAATAAAACACTATCCTCTGTTTATAACCATACAGAACATCTTGACATGGATATAGTTGTTCTTTCAAAGGGAGAGTTGAATTCTGATGGTACATTCCAATAACATAAGAGATAAAGCCTGTGTGACAATAATGGTTATACCTACATTATGACTATATCTTGGCAATTAGCAAGAAAATGCTACAGATCATATTACAGCCTTATATAAGAGAGTGTTGAAAATTGTCAGAAAAGTGGAGGAGGTAGGCCACAAATTATTCATGGATAATTGCTTCTCATCACCAGCACTCTTCAATGACCTCCATAACAGGATGTTAAACAGTTGTGAAAAGAAATGCCTAGAAACTTTAGTCTTTAAGATGTAGAAAAGGGATATTGTAACTAGAGTGAAGACAAATCTGTATGCTATCTGCTGGAAGGATAATTGCTATCCATACTATCTGGAGAAATATCTTACTGCCATAAAATTTATAGGGCTAATGGTTGGTGCTAGAGGCTCAATACCTAATCTCTTTGTAAATGTTTGTTAATCATTTCATTTGAACAATTACTTTATTTGCGACATTTACATCGCTGCCATTAAAGGTTTGCTGGCAATTTTGAAACATCATCTCTGTTCTCTTCCTTAAAGAAAAGAGCTTGAAAGATCAGAAGTGATACATTTGCTACATTTATTTTCTTGTTTTTTTAAATTTATGTTGTTCAATTATTTTGTTTTTGTTTGTTGCTTTTGTTTTTCCTTTTTTTCATACTTCTAAAGTTTATTATGCAGTATGCTTTGTTCTAAATGGCAGTAACATTAATGGAAAGTCAAAAATCACTTTCTTAGTAAATAAAAAATCCGCATTTTCAACATTTTACTGTAGAAGGCCTTCTATAACTGGAACTCAAATCTTACCCCTTGAAGCGAAGCATTCCAAACAGGGCAGTAAATGGCCTGACATTGCAGAGTATGATCTGATAAGAATAAAATTTCAAGACTTAAATACTAATGTGAGTTTTGTGATGTGGCCTTGTACAAATTTCCATGTTTCAAAGAATGTAATAATAATAAAATAAAGTACTAAAATTCAACTTTTCAGTTAAAAGACATTAGAAATATATTTTATTATCAGTTATTAAAAAATGAAGGTTAATTTATGAATGTGTCAAGTCCAGTTCCCAATAAAAAATATATGGACAATACTGCAACCCTTTATAAGGAAATCACTCTAATCTCACTAATTTACTTGGAGATGTTTCGAAGGCTGTTGTCTTCATCATCAGCATGGTTCCACTGTCAGTTTCAGCATTAATGGTATTATAACGTTGCTCTGTAGATTTTATGAATTTACTGACGATGTTCTGTTGTTTGGAAGATCAAAATTTTTCTTCTTTTTGCTTATGAATATAGTTTCCCACACTGTTAATTCTATGGGTTTTTGAAGAGCCTTTAAGAGTTTTGGTTCATTTTGGAATTTGTGGTTTTTTTGCCAGAAATTATATGCTATTGCTGATTTCTCTGTGTGTTTATATTTTACATTTCTCATGTGTTCCTTAAAGCAGGGTATTGTTTCTTTTTGTTTTGCATATATATTTCATATTGCAGTCTTATTGATTTCATAAATGCATGATTGTTTTCCTGGCAGAATTTTGTCTTTTGTGTTATGAGATTTTTTTAAACGGTATTTGTATGCTGTAGCTCAAATAATATTTGCATCTTTAAAAATCTTCTGGAATTTTTGATGTGCCCATGGATAGAATGTGAATTTCTTATATATATGATTTCCTTTGTAGCCTTTAGTGTGGTGATGTCTTTTACTTTTTTTTGTCTTTTGAATTTTTCTATTTTCTTGTTGACCAGATCTATTGTGTAGCCATTTTTTGTGCAGTACATATTATTTTTTGGTACTCAGATTTGCATTCTGTCTTGCTTATTGGTAGGTTTGTTAATCTGAATAAGAGACTGTTGGTTATTATATTGTTTTGGATAGTGGCTGTATGGGTATCTTTTCTGACTATGCCAAATTCCATTATATTGCCATTCCTTATAATTTTTATATCCAGGAAGGGAAGAATCTTGTTTTCTATTTCCATTGTGAATTTGGTGGTACTACCTTGTAAGTTAAGTAGTTTTATTGCATCCTCTTTCTACTTTTCGTTTACTATTGTACAGACATCATCTACATAACGGTGCCAAAATTTGTATATATGCGGAAAAGCATCAACTAATTTTTTTCTAAGAAACTCATGCACATATCTGCCAAGAATTGTGAGAGTGAATTTTCCATTGTTAGACCCTTCTTATATTGCCACTGAATGTGAAGTAGGTTTGATTAAAGCAAATTTAGTTATTGTTCTATTACTTGGTAGATTTATTCAGCTTAGCCATTTCTTTAGGAAAACTATTAATTTTCACCATTTCTTTATGAAAATGAGTAGTTTTTCTTGGGGATGCTGAGAAAGAGAGAGAGCATATCATAAGAAACTAGCAAATCCCTGCTTTCTCGTTTACCAAGTCTGGTTTTTCTATTAATTCTGGCCAATTTTTTGTGCTTTGACTTTTTCATTTCATTAAAGTATTTAATTGGTTAATTGTATGTGGGTGAATTTATTATGTTTACAATAGGTCTCATTCTATTTGCAGGTTTATGTATTTTTGGTAGGCTACATATTCTGGGTGTGGTAGAATTGTGTGGTGTAATCTTTTTTTCCTTCCCTGTTTAGAATGGATATTTTTTAAATAATTTGCTTATTGAACTAATATCTTTCTGGGTAGGATAATGTTTCATTTTTTCATAATCCGGATTAGTTGGTAAATTGTATATGCTGTTTTCATAATATATCTCATTTATTATGAATTTTGAATTTGGCATCTACAATTATAAATTTAATACATTAGAAAAATAAAGGATAAATAACATACAGTATATTTATTAAAAAAAACAACATGAAATTATATGAGAAATATACACCAAATCAGAGAAATAACATTACACAAGAAACATAATATAGCATCACAAATATAACATAAAACCCTCAGAAAATATACCAAAAAGGAAAAACTCATTTATCACACTATAATTACCCAAAATTGAGTATGCTATAGAAATTTTCTACGGATTCAACCATGATGAAAAGGGCAATTCCTTAATTAACTTAACAAAATAATTCAAGAAATGTGAAATAATACATTTTATCTCAAAACATTTCAACAATTTAACATGAAATCCTGCAAAGTATTGTAATTTAAGCAAAAGAATTCCACATTTACCCATGTTGATAAAGGAAAAGTCCCAATCACACAATTTAAGCTATTATCTGGATACTTATATATGTAAGTAACTGGATCGATTAATGTGAAGTTGCCCCAACATTAACCAAAAAGAAATTAAGTCTGGCAAGGAGGCTTGTTCACATGGAAAGATTACCTGAATATGGACCTAGTAATGAAGGTGCCATACATGTGGTAGCCAAAGATTCTAAGAAGAAACTTACTCTTCAGTGTCTATGAATCAACTCAATGTTTCTGTCCAAGTACAAATTGGATACAGTGTATGAAAGGATAATGTCATGAACTAGAACCGATGAACAATAATAAACAGATGCTCTAACCAATGAGCAATAATCATGATTCTAGAGAAAGAATTCCACAAATTGAAGTTATAAGGAAGAAAAGGAAAGAAATAAAGGGCTAAAATGACGAATCATGCAAAGTGATATATAACATCACAAATGAAATAATATCATTAAGAGGGTTAACACAATGAAAGATCCTTGTAGTCTTCAGTCAAATATCTCCTTCATTAATAGGCTTCCTTGACGTGCTCTTTAGATGTAAATTAAAACAAAATTCTTTGAATGGTATTTGTAATATAATTAGAGTTGGTAACTGTGAAGCCAAACAATATTATAAAACAGAATGTCAGTAAATCGTACAACTATACTTCACTTGCATTAACTGGTAAGGACATGTTTCAAGAGCACTTGCTCATATGAGCAAATAATAAATTCAGTATCATTTTTAGAAAATTCAATATAATTTTGGCCACAAAGAATAAATTTAGCATATAAAATGCAAGTACAGATACAATCATGGCCAGCAAAAATCCTGGAATTTACCAAACCAGTTACTAATGTTCTATTGTAAAACCCTTGAATGACACTCATTGGCCATATTAATGCTTACTGGACGTCAGACTCATCACTTAGACCTAGCATGTACAATTAATTGCTTGATTGTCCTATCTAAGCCATAACATAAGAGATGTTTTCCATGACTTTTAGTCCCAAAAATGCCATTCCGCCGAGACATCTAAATCTTTCTCATGACTAACTAAATTCAGATTTTTTTCTTTTTTGGCTTTTATACTGCTCTTCAGCAACTCAATTTCAAGGGCTTTCTCTTCTATTGTTGCTTATGAATTTCTGCAACAACAATCCTGTTTTATGAAAGTGCATTTTCTCAGTGATCACATATAATGATAAATTGTCATGCCTGAATCTCATTTTTAAATTACTTTAAAATGCTTGATTGAGTCTGCTGTAAAACTGTACATTTTGAATTTCTGAAACAGAAAATGGTTTTTTGATAAAAGTCTGACTAGTTGAACGAATGAATTTTATTTAACATACAACATTACAATTGGATATATACATAAACTTAAATTGTCAACTAATCTAGAAAATTTATCAGTACCAAAAAAATAAGGTTCTCCCATACCTTAACTGCCCAGTTGTATGTATGTATGGTAAAGAACCTGTATCATAAAAAAACATTTTCAACCATTATATGAATCTTCCTGCTCTTTCCTTATGGTTCTCCTCCACTTACTCCTTACTTTTCCTAGGAATTCCACTATCTTGTTGATTTCGTCTACCCTCCTAATTAAAACGTTATCAAATGATAACATTTTAATTGCAGCTATATTTTTCTGCAGATTTTCCCATTTACCATCCCAAATCCCGCCACCATTTTACATTTCACATTCCATTAGACAATGGAACTCACTATTCACTTTCCCACACATAATACATCTTTCTTTAGTATTTTTCCTTAATCTTTTTAAGAATATTACACTTGTGTGTATCCATGCCAAGCCCATTCTTCCAAATTAATCACAATTGTCTATATATTTCTTTGCCCCCAGTTTCTTTTAACTACTTTATAAAACCAAATAACTTTTATCCCCTAAGCTGACCCAAAGCTCTTGCTCCTTAATATCTTCTACCCTCTTTCTCACTACTTTCCAAAATCCACTAATATTACTTTCACCCAGTCACCATTCATCCACCATTCCAATTTCTTCTAGTAATTTCTCCATCTCCCCATACCAACTTTCCCTTCCCAATACCTCTCTTTGATACATAAGACATTCTTTTAATACATTATTACTGTCTAATTTGAGACCTCTATACCAATATTTCAAAATTCTCTTCACTATTATGACTTTCTTTCTACCCTTCCTAATTCCACCTAACTTAAACCTCTCGGTAAACTATTTAGTAATGAACTTCTCTGCAAAACATTCTGTGTTCCACATTAACTTTCATCCATTCCTTTGACACTCCCCAAATTTCTACTGCATACAACATCTTAAACTCGATCACAGCCTCATTTAATCTTTCGAACCATTTCATTGATAATGCCAAGACTTATACAAGCTTATTCAAACAGCTTTCATTGCTAATTTGCCTTTAGCTTGTGTTCATTTAGACTGTGTCTCCCACCTTTCATTACTCACAAATCTCAATCCCCAAGTAATCAAATTCTTTCACTACCTCTATTAATTCTCTATCTGTAAACCATCTCTCCTCTCATCTTTTCTTAGCTTTTTTAAATACTATCATCTTTGATGTTTTGCTATTTATCCTTAAATCCCATTCTATGCAACATCTCATCAATAGCATGTTGCAATCCTATCACAGTTATTGTTCCTGTTATGAGATCATGAGCAAAAAGTAGTACTGGCATTTCCTTCTTACCAATTATTGGACAATATGTATTGTTTACCATGAACCTATCGAGAATATCATCAATAAATAAGTTAAACAATCCTAAACTTAGGTATTCATTTTTTACACTAAACTCCACTTACATAAAAGTACGATGTTTCGGGAGAATCTCTCCCATCTTCAGTTGCTCACTAAACCGCCATTACTGGAAACTCACCGTTTTCAAGTAACAGCGATTCAGTGAGCAACTGTAAGATGGAAGAGATTCCCGAAATGCATCTTACTTTTATGTAAGTAAGTGGAGTTTAGTGTAAAAAATGAATACCTAAGTTTAGGATATATTACCACTCCATTGTCAACAGCTTCGTAAGTACAATATTTAACTTAAAAAAATATTGCACTCAATTTACACCCTTGTCTCAATCCAGTAATTTGAGTCTTATAATTTGTAGCTCTGTCAACTTCACATCTAACACAAAATCTGCTTCCTTCATATAAATTTTGATGCCCTAAAATAAATTCAATACTCACTTCCTTAAGCCTTAATTTATATGCCAATGAAGCTGTTTACTATATCAAATGCTTTCTTGAAATCTGCAAAGAAAATATATACCCTACCCCTTTTATTTCTTAAATATATACCTACTATGGTGTTGATTATTATTTTATCTAATGTTCTTCCTTTTTTAAAACCTTCTGCAATTCTGATAATTTACCTTCACTCCCCATCCACTCATGTAACCTTGCAGCTAGTATGCCAGTGTATATTTTACCTCATACAGATAAACTAATTCCTCTATGACGACTTGGGTTGTTGTCTTAACTAGTTAATATAATGTATCAACTGTATTTCACTTCTTGTAAATTACTTCATTTTCAGACATAAGGTCATTTCAGGAAGATTTTCACAATATCTGGGTATCCCTTTTATTTTCAAATGAATTCATATGAAGTGGCCCAGAAAATAATTAAATAGTTCCTAAATAATTCCTTAAAAATATTTTGGGAGCCATTCTATCTAATATGCTGGTAGTTCAGAATGATTTATTAAGTTAATTTTATAAGTTACAGTTTCATGTGGCTGCATTAATTGTATTATGAACTTTTTTCCATCCTTTTTGAGGGTATGTAGAACATGGAATATCTCAGTTGCTATTTCTCATTCTAGCATAGGATAAAATTCATTTTTCGAAAGGAAGAATCACAGATTTTAAAATTTGGGTCATGGCCAGGATTCAAACAATGGGTCTTCAGCCTTCTGTGCCAATGATCTAATCAACTGAGCTACCATGTGCTTCCTGAAGCATGGAACCAAGAACCTCTCTCCATCTGATCCTATATATCCCAGAGATTAGGCTGCCTAACCAGTGGTGCATAGCTTCATACTGGTAGTCTAGCAGGTGGGTGAAGGTAAGCAGTATATCTGCTTCCAGCCCTTAACAGGCAAGTCAGTTTAGAATTACAAGATGCAACCCTTTAAATAAAATCACCAGGGGAATTGTTCAGGCATATAAATTGCTGTTCAGGGGAAGGATCTCCATGATAAAATATCCCAGAGACCTCCCTATGGTTTTCCCTACTATGAGATATTGATGCAGGTAGCCTAGGCAAGGGGACATGTAAGCAGCTTATCTGCTTCTAGCCCTTGACAGGCTAGTTAGTTCAGATTTACAGTATCTTCCTATAGGAAAAAACGGACCAGGGGAGTGCCTCAGGGGTGTATGTATCTTACTGGTAAGGAGAGGGATACCCATATTACAACATCCTGGAGAGATTCCTTATGATTTTCTCTACTATGAAATATCTATTTCTTAAGATGCAACTCATAATGCTACAAGTATTTTTGACTCGGACCATAGTTGGTGGGTCAAAAGTACTTGCAGTAGTATAAGTCACCTCTTAAAGGAACTGGGTAGTTAGATGGAAAAAGTATTATTTGTTATTTTATCTCAAAAAAAGTATAACATTTCAGCTTTTCAACAATATGCACATTATGTCAATTCGGTGTCAAAGAGCTTTAAGTTTGATATTTAAAAATGGCAATATGCTTGCAATACCCACAATAAGCATGCCACATTGACAGTTGCAATATAACGTTGTTTAGTTAATTCTTTTTGGATATGAATGGTTAATTTTTAAAGTGTTTTGAGAGGAACATAGAGAAGCACCTGTATGGGTGATCTCAAAACCCAAACGAAAGTTCTCATAATGTAATATGGGAACACATCCCCAAAACTACCCTTCTGCATGCTACCACTTTAAGACAGGGTTTCCTGGATTCTGTGATAACTTTTAATGATGGATTTAGCAGCAGAATTAATGTGTTGAATCATCTAGGGATAAAAGTTGATGGCAACACGAAGACAATTCTTCAAGAAATTAACAAATGACATGGCATGGAAGCTGAAAAACAGACATAAATGATGACCAAACAAGCCAGAATGGAAAGAAGACTACTGAAACGAAGAAGGGAGAGTAACGAGAGGACCAGTGATATAATTATTGTGCTGGAAAGTTTTGAATTAGCGAATCACTTATGTTTGTGTGTATTCAACTTACATACCAGTTTCCCATACGTTGATTATTTTAATACTACAAGTGCACTTTTCTCAGAAACTATTTCAGATATCATAATGAAAGTTTTACTCTATATTTTTAATGATAAATAATACAATTTTCAGCAACAATTATGAATTAGTGTCTATTAGTTTTTTTAATTTTAAAATGATTTTTTATTGTAAAAGGTGAAAATTTTCTGAGCACAACATTATAAAACATTTTCTTTAACTAATATATGACACATTTATCAAATTTGTGGCGGAAATTGTCAGAAATGTCGTTTATAAAAATATGAAAATTTGACAGTCTTAGGTCAAACAGTTTACGTGTATCTGAATGAGCTCAAGCTAAATAAAAAAATTAGTGCACAGCCAATGAAAAAAAAATCTTAAAAAATTAACATGTAAAAGTAATTATTTTCTACTATTGGTATTAACATCATTTTAACTACTTTTATATTGTTTCAAAACTTCATATGATTGTCTATAGTAGTTTGAAAAATACAGAGGCTTAAACATTTCTATATTCTTAGCACTGGAAGCAGCCCTGTAGCTACCCAGAATCCCTTAAGGAATACTCTCATAGTAGAAAAAACCTTAGGGAAGTCTCCAGGGTATACAGAATTAGAGTGAAAGGTTCATGAAATCATGTTTGGAGAACAAGGTATCTCAGTTGCTTAGTGTCAGCATGGAAGGCTGAAGATCTTTAGTTCAAATCTCAGCCATGACCCTAATTTTTTAAGTTTGATTCTTCCTTTCTAACTAATGCCCTACACATAGCTAATGTGAAAGGACTATTTCTATATATATATAAATAAAATACATTTTGTTAAACAATAAATGGGCTAAAAGCCAGTTATTAGGCATTTTAGCCTAAATGTGAATCTTAAAGAGTGAAATTTCATTCTAAACTTATCATTTATTAGTTTAATAGTCCTTGTACATGTGGACAGAGAAAAGCGGAAAGAGAAAATCATGTTTTCTTTAAAAACAGCTAAAAACAGGTTGAGCTGATATACCAAATTTCTAAATTTGGAAATTTAAAAAAAAAAAAAAAAAAAAAAAGTGTTCAAAGCTAATAGTGGAATAAGTTTAAAAAGCTGAAATTTACAAACAATAAAATACTTAATGGATAAATGACTTTAAAATTTTAAGTTTGAGAATTTGGTAGTTTAAGAAATATGGCCTAGAAATTCTTAAAGAGGGAAAAGGTGAAAAAAATAGGGAACATCTTCTGAAAATTTAAAGAGGAGGGGATGTTCATCAATATCAGTAATTAGGAATAGAGTAAATGTCCTCAGGAGACCCAAGAACCTTGGATCCACTTACAATTATGTATTTAAATTGAGTAAATTGATCACTGTGTATAATGCTGTATTTTACTTTGTTTTTCTTGTTTTGTATTGCATATTGAATAAACTCATGCAACCCTTCCTTGATTTCAGATACTCAGAAGCAGTAACACAAATCTAAATTTGGATGGCTATCCAGAAGGCCTTGATTCCCTCATCTCCTCTCTCTTATCCTAATAATAGTAGTAATAATAATTAACAGTAATACCTTCATACTCAAATACACTGATCACTTCCATTTCATACTCACTTTCCACAAAAACTTCCCAAACTTTTTATCTGTACCTGATCTCCAATATGCTTGTTTGTGTTTTAAAAATTTCTTATTTATATGGCACCTTAACATTTCTTTGTTACATATAGCAAATATAGAATATACATTTCAAACTATACTGTTTTACCATTTATTACTAGGGAAACCAGATATTAGATTCAAGGTGGCTGTTTGAAAAGTAATTAGAGAAAATTGCTTTTCCCTAGATATAGCAATATATAGATAGTACAAGTTAGAAAGAGGAAGTAAATGTCGGTGGAAATGAATAAAAGTTATCTCATGCTACTTCTTGTAGTGAAAATATAGATGATTCAGATAGTTGCTTGCATGAGTGCAAAGTGAGCAGAAGGGTGGAAAACTTACTCCAGGAGTAAGTTTATGTTTGTGTGCTGCACTGAAATACAACAAATTAAGAAATGGCCTTTATAATAAAATATTTTTGAGAAGTATAATAAACACAACAGTTTGTATGTGTTGGTAAGAGAGTGTGGATTATTTGGTCAAATTGGTGGTGTAGAATCAAATACAAGATTAGCAATGGAAGAGGTGAATGTAATGTTTAAAACAATATCCAAGGATTTGAATCAAGTGAAGGGTATGCTAGAGAGAATGGATAATAAATACATTGGAACAAATTCTATTATCAATTGGATGGGTAGAATGAGAAATAACAAATAAAATCATTGAATGTGGTAATAGATTAGAAAAAATGGAAAGATTGAAAGAAGCAAATAGGAAATTAAATATGATAATCTTTGGAATAGCGGAGCAAAGAGAAAAAAGAGTTTGGAAGGAGGTGGAAGATATCAGAGAAGGGATTTTGAAACTAAAACTGGCTGGCTGGGAAGTAAAGGATAGATGATGTGTGAAGCCCAAACCAATATTAATAAAGCTACAATACAATTTAAATGGCAGGTGCTTAGTAATGCAAAGAAGCAAAAAGGCAAGAGAATTTTTATTGAACAAGATTACAATAAGAAGGATCGAGAATTAAGGTTTGAGTTGTTAAAGGAAACAAAGAAGGTTAGAAATGGAGGAAACAAAACCTTTGTATGGGGAATTCAATTATATACTGATGGGAAACCACAAATGAGGATACAAGAAGACATATTAAGATCAAATACAAGAACATTGGTTAAATAGAAAGGGAAAGAAGAGGAAGAAAAGAGGAGGCAAAGGATGTCACAACAGAGACTGAAGAACAGCTTACGAGGACAAGACCAGAGTCACCAATTGAGAAGAAAGATTGTAAGATCTTCTTCCAACAGATGGAAGAAAGACAACAGATGACAATGGAGACAGGGAGGAATGGAAGTGAGGGGAGATTCAGAAGGGGTGTCATCAAAGATAGGAAGTACTTTACAACTGGAAGGTCACATAAGAGATACAGCAAAGGAGGGAAGATTGACAAGAACAAGAGAAAGTTGCAATGGTTTAGAATGGATAGACTGAGATTAGAATTGGGAAAAAAGAAATCTGGCAGTAATATGTTCGAATGTGGAAAGTTAACTAGATAAAATACATAAAGATGAAATTATGCAAATGATGAAGTCTGGGTATATGGCTGTAGTGGTAGAAAAATGGGTAATGAACAGTGCTGAGATAAGTGTTTGTTCGATTATTTTGGTAAGAATGGAAAGAAAAAGAGAGATAAAAGGAAAGTATCAAATTGGGTTGTTTGTTAAAAAAAGATGAGAAGCTTGGGGCAAAAGAAGAGAATGTTGTGGGTTCAGATAAAGTGTTATAGGTAGTGTTACATAGTGTGGCAAGAGAGGAGCAAAAAAAATATAAGTATAGAGATCTTAATCCCCCAGGTGTGTCAGATTTTTATGATCCCAATTTATACAAAGGGCTTGATAAGGACACGGAGTGTTTAAAACAGAAGTATGATGTGCAGACTTTATGATAATGGGTGATTTTAATGCAAGGGTTGGAGATGAATCACTACATGTAATCCCAAGTGAATGTGAAATGACAATCAAAGTATGCAAACCTGTAGAAGAGTCAAGATAAGTGTTTGAAAAGGTAAATGGATTGAATTTTGTCAGGTAAACAATTTAATATTGTGTAATGTGTTAACGGGATCAGATAAATGTGGAGACTTTACTTTCATTAATCAAAATGGGCAAAGTGTGATTGATTCTTGCTGTGTTCAACAAATTTGGATAATGATATCATAGATTTTAAGGTTTTGAATATTGCATTCAGTAGCTATGATTTTCCTTTATTAGCAAAATTTCAAATTGGAGGTGGAGTGAAAGAGGATGAGGACATACTTGATAATTTAGAGCAGAAAAGAACCTTAGAAAAATTTAGAAGAGAAACAAGACTAATTTTGTAAAAAATTAGGGTCAGATGAAGGTAGAAAAATGTAGCATTATGAGCTGCACAACTAATTGGAGAAAGGAAGTCTGACAAAGTTAGAGGGGCTGATGAAAAGAGCAAGAAATAAAATGGGAGGGAGAGATAGCATGACAGTCCAGGCAAGGGGCTGCTATGATGAAGAGTGTTGGCTGACAAAGAAAAAGGTAGAAATGGAGGTAAAGAGGTGGAAATAAACAAAAGAGATTTATGAGAGGCGCAATTCTTAATAGCTAGATGGGGTTACAAATGTCTAATGGAGACAAAAAAAAGAATGAAATTAAGTTACAGAATCGGAATTCAGATTTATAAAATGGCAATGGATGAGGACAGTAACAGAATATGGAAACTTGTGCAAAGGGCATCGAGCATAGGAAAGAGCTAAGATTAATTCAACTGAATCCAGTAGATGAATGTTTTAAAAACTTATTCGGGAGAAGAGCAAATATGACCACATTACCAAAAGTATTACGGGAGTTTGATAATAATGTGAGAGAATAAGATCAGGAAATACGGAAAAATGAAGTAAATGGCAGCTTATACAATTAAAAAATAATAAAGCTACTGGAATAGATGGTATACCAGGGGAATATTCAAAGTATGGTATATGGAGGAAGAAAGAAGAATGTTGCTTGTTAAATTGTTTAATGTAATAAAAGAAGTTGGGAAGATTCCACAGAACTAGAAATGGGGGGTAATTGTGCCAATTTACAAGGGAAAAGGAAATAAAAATGATCCTGCAAATTATAGAGGTATCAGTCTGTTGTCCATGAATGGGAAAATATATACAGAGGTGCTAGCTAAATGGCTATAAGATTGGGTGGAGAAAGAAGGATATGTTTACGGAATGTCGGAATCCACACTGAAACTTTTGTTAATCTTATTTTGATTTAAAGTAAAACACTAAAAATGTGACGACATGATTTTTAGTGTTTTACTTTAAATCAAAATAAGATTAAAGAAGGATATATCTGCATTACAGACTGGATTCTCAGGAGGAGAAAATCCACTGTAGATAATATTTTTATAATAAGAACAATCATAGATAAATGTTTAGCTAATAAAAGAGGAAGGGTACACATATTTTTTGTAGATCTAGAAAAAGCATTTAATACAATCAACTGGGAGGCACTCTGGACTAAGCTAAGGGAAAAGTGGGTAAATAGGAAGTTTATGGGGTTAGTACAGAGGTTGTAAAGGGAAAATATGTGTTGTGTTAAATATGCAGAAAATAAAATAACGGAGTGGACCTAATAATATGGGACTAAGAGGAGAAAAGCCCAATATTGTTCAATCTGTTTACAAGCGACATATTAAAGGAAATACAAAATGAGAGTACACATTGCCCTATAATTAATAATAATGATATCCCAGGATTATTGTTGCAAATGATTTAGTACCAATAGCAACACAAGCAGAGGGTTAATTTAAAGCAATAGAAGCAATATCAAGATATTGTATGGGGGTTAAAAATAAATAACAATAAATTGAAAAGTATGGTATCCAAGAAAGGCAGTAAACTCAAAATAGAAGAGAAATGGTGGCTGGAGGGTAATGAAATTGTAGTAAAGAAATAAGACTATTTAGGGGTTAGATTAAATAATAATAATGAAGATGGACAGAGTAAGGAATGAATGTATTAGGAAAGGGAAAATTAACTATTAATACTACGAGGGTTGGAACTTAAATAGTGGCAACCAACACTGCTGTGGAGATGCTATGCAACGGAAACTAATATTGTCGCTGATAGCACATGTTGTTTACATACCTATCTTTTCTCAGAGCAAATGGACTCTCCCTTCCCACATCACCTGCGTGCGCACCATCAAGAGAAACACAGTCACTTGTGAGCTAGCAGTCTAATGTATTGTTGTCACTATGTTTTCGAAACAGGAACAACGGAGTTGGATCAAGATTGAATGTGCCAGAGGTTGTACAGCACGACAGTGTCATAAAGGTCTTCAAGAGGCTTGCGGGGAATCTGCATTTCCTTACAGAACAGTGGCATGTTGGATAAAAGCCTTCAAAAATGGTTGGCAAACTATGGCAGACATTCACTGGGCAGGTTGTCCTACGAGGGTCAGTGAAGAAGAAGTGCATGCTCTTACCACGTTACTGGACAGTGATCGACGCCAGACGATTCGTGAGCTCGCCCAAGAAACCGGATTAGCGCATACGACTGTGCTTCACATCCTGAAGGAACGCCTGGGCATGCGAAAAATTGCATCACGATGGGTTCCGCATGATCTGACCAAAATGGAGAAATGGTTGCGTTACGACGCTGCTAAGACGCACTTGGAGCGCTATGAGCGCGAAGGAGAGACTTTCTTACCCTGGATGAGACATGGGCCAAATCGTATGAGCCAAAACTGAAACGCCAATCAAACGAATGGCGTCAGTATGGATCACCACGAAAGTCGAAAGTTCGTCAGAGCCCCAATACGGTGAAAGTTATGGTGATTCTAGTGTACGACTGTGATGGTGTTATCCTAACGCATTACATTCCTCCAAGGCAGACCGTCAATGCTGAGTATTACGTTCGTTTTTGGAATACCACCTGCGACCAGCTTTGAGAAAGAAGCGGCAACACTTTCAGCAGAATCCGCCCATCATTTTGCACAACAATACTCGGGCGCATACAGCGCATTCTGTGGCTGATTTGTTCGATCGATGGGGCTGGGAAGTACTGTACCATCCACCAGTCCTTGTGACTTTGATTTGATTCCGAAGATGAAGAAACCACTTCGTGGCATTTGCTTCAGAAGTGTTCCAGAGATTCGACAGGCAGTAGACCACTCCATCTGCACCATCAAGAGAACAGCCTCTGCTATTGGTATACTACAACTTCCACAGGTTATACACAACGCTGGTGACTACATTGAAGGACAGTAACGGTTGCTAACATGTAACTCTTTTGTATCGGTTGTAAATAAATAGTTGCCACTATTTAAGTTCCAGCCCTCGTATAAGAACCTGTTTAAAGAAGATTCCAAGTATGGGTGTAACATGGCTCGAGAAAATTTATCAGCAATGGTTGAATAAAAATTATGGGGTTGAAATATGGGGTACAGAGAAAGGGTGGGTATATATCAACCATATTCACAGAGCATTTAATGTGTTAGATTACCAAGGGAAACTCCAAATGGGGTGGCAATGGGAAGAGTTAGCAGGAAAGGCATCGTAGTTAATAATATTTTGAAATATTGGTATAAGATAGCATCAAGGGAAGAAGGAGACATAATCAAAGACTGTTTAAAGATACAAGAAAAAATTGAAGGGTAAAGATGATAGTTCAAGAGGTTGGAATAGGTGAAGTGTAGGAATAACAGTTAATGAATAAACAAGGACTATGGAATAAAGTGAAGCAAAGGACAGATGATATTGGAAGGCAAGAAATATGGAGTAGTTATAAGGCAAGAGTACCTTGAAACATTATAGGAAATTTAAGAAAGAATGGAGGCAGGAAAAATATGTGGATATTTGTAACAAATAGAAAAGGGAGGAATTTGCTTGAGGTAGAGCAGGTATATTACGGTTAAGTGGATTAAAAGTAAAAAAGGAAGAGTCTCCACTATGTGGAGAAACAGAGAAGAATTTTCACTATACAGTTGAATGTTCACAAACAAGAAATGTAGAGAAAGTGTATGACTTATGAAATGGGACAATTTACAGGTAGTAATTGTGATACTAAACATTTTTGAAACTGGTAACAAAGAGTTTTTGATAAAATTTGGTGATTATATATGGAGATAAGGAAGGAACTAAGGAAAGTAGGATCTAATACATACAGGATGTTAAATGTATGAGATTACAAAAATATATACTCTAGGAAAAATGGTAACAATGTAAAAGCATTTGTTAAACGTTTTGTAATGATAGAGTTAAATATATATTCTATTCTATTCAATTAGAATGCAAGGTTGGATATTTCATTACCAGGAAGCCATGGACACTTTTGTGCACACACACAAAGATATGGTACAAGTTAGAAGCAGCAATTATGGCTTTCTATAAATAAAGTTACAGAAGCAAATGTACAGGAAGATAACTTATAACATTTGTCCAAAACAAATTGAAGTAACTGTTGCTTACGGTTTGACTGACCAGTAACTAACATATTGCACAATAAGACTGATTAACTCATAGCAAATCTAAATAACAAGAAAAAAATTACTTACCATTAGCATAAGGTGTTCTGGCTGTGATAACAGCACAAGCTTTAGCATTGGATATATTCAAAGTTCTCAAAATATTTTCTTCTGCACCAGGAAAATATTGACATCCAGATGACTTCTCCTTTAGCACAATTTCAGCTGGTGTAGGCCTTGTACCAATACAAAAAATTTCACCCACATACTGTTTGAAAAGAAAACGCATTATTATTAAAATAAGTGAATGTAAATGCATTGGGATACCAAAGCATTTGATGTGGTTAACCACGATAAGCTATTAGATAACCTGTGTAACGATGGAATTTGCAGACTTACAAACAAATGGATTAATTTATATCTCCAGGGCCCTATTCCACAAAAGTATTGGTACAAGTTCTTGTAAAGTATGGTCTTGTTATTTTTCTATTCCAGAAAGTTCTATTTCTATTCTGGTAAAGTATTAATAAAAAGTTACAAGCAATGTCTTATAAAAGCAAGATGGAGGAAAAACTATTTATCATAAGTTGCCATACCTTGAATTAGCTTATCTCCATTCCTTGGGGATTTTAATGTACAGAGTGGATTATTGTCATTCCTGCTAAATGGATGTTATATTTATTTCTCAGACTTGATAATTTAAATACTTTATTATGCATTAATAGATATTTGAGCACAATAATCCACTTTAAAATGACAGTCCCTTGCAGCTACATGTAGGATTATCAAATTCAGTCGTTGACAGATGGCAGAATAATGGAGCTTCCAGATTGCTCTCAGTCATTTATTTTATTAGTCCATTTGATCATTTATGTTTATTTATTGGATTATATTGCTTATCTTTTTCATTATAAGCAAAAAAAAAAAAAACCTGTGAAAATTATGTCAAAAGAGGTTATTTTAAAAGAGAATGAATAATGAAAAGTTCTGACATTATTTTCTTGGAATGTAGTAAGAACCTTAAAAATATGCTAATCAATATTCTGTTCTAAAATATGCATTTGAAACAGGAAATGTCAATATTCGTATTAAGCTGTACTTTAATTGCATTCAATCTAACTTTATCATTGTATACAAATATTTATTTATTCTTTCTTTATATATAATCCTACTCATCATTATCACTTTTGAAACTACTTAGCACATTTGGGTCAACTGACTCCCAAAATCATTAAAAAGATAATAAAAATTTGTGCTAGTACTGGAAGTTACCTATATTCCTACACTTGTAAAGAAATTTATACAAATTACCAGTGCCAAACTAATACTAATACTTCTGCTGAACAGAAAAACAAAAATCACTTGTGCCTTTGTAAGTATGGAGTTGTAAAGTACGAGTGTAGCAGAAACCTTTATGGAACAGAATTTTACTAATAACTACAAGTTAAAAGCCCATACATCTGTAATGCATTAGACCATATTTTTGGGAAACAGGGCCCAGGATAGAAAAAGTGTTGAGATGACCTACACTGATGGAAAGCAAAATATCATTAACAATACCTTAAGAATCAAGTATGAAAGTCAAATATTGTGTAACAAAGGGCTCAATTTTTGGACTTTTTTGTTTATATAAATGGTTAACCAAAGTTTACAGATTTCAAAGTAACCTTGTTTGCAGATGACATTAGTGTTTTGTAAAGGAAAGCAATTCATTTTTTACATTAACACTGAATGCAAACATGATTGCTCAATTGACAAACTGGCTCAGAGTGAATAAACTGAATGGGAACAAAGATAAAAGCGGTGCAATGCTGTTTCACCATCCACAAAATATTACAAACATTGAATTTCCATTCATAGATATATGAAGTTGTTAACTAATGCTTAATAGTTGGCAATAAAGTCATTAACTCTCTTGCTTTCTAAAATTTTTCACACACATTGTAGCTTGGAAGAAAGATAATACTGGTCCATCTCTTCTTGAAGATTATACAAATGGCAAACTGGTGAAGGAAAAATTCCAATCTTGTTCAGATGTTTTAATAAGCAATTATGGGCCTGTGATTAATCAAATGGATGAATCTGCATTATTTCATGGCTATTCAGGAACTAAATATTGTTGTTCATTGAGACATTCCCATCTCTTATTTTTTGAAATTTCACTAAAATGATTCAAAATTATATACCAGAATTTAGAGTTCATTAATCTTCTATTTGAATAATGATAAATTTGACATAGGTTTTTCCACAATATTACACCCATTCTTAGCTTCATTACCAAGTAATCCACAATGTTGATTGGTTTCTAATGTACTTGTTGACAAATAAATTGTTTGCTCTCTTGCACTCCAGTATTTAGAGGGAAACCTGGCAAGTTGATTAAAAGATGGTTTATGAAAGTGGTCTACAATACGATGGCACCAATTAGAAAGCTATCCTTTTTTTAAATTTTGTCAAATGATATACAATTTTTGAGTAATATATTACTTTTTTGCTTTTAGGTGGCAATTTATTTGTTATAACAGTATAGCAGCTCTGGAATCACAGAATATAACTGCATGTTGAAAATGAGAATCTGATGATAAAGTTTGAATTGTTGAATAAAGTAGATAACTTCGATCTCTCCAACAAAATTTGAAGTGCATTAACATAAGGGTTTATAAAAGAAAAACAGTTCACATAAACACCTGATCCTTTCAGATTCGACATTAATGAACCATCAGCAAAATTATGCAGCCAGTCTTGTTTAGGAAATCTATTATTAATAGTTTATAATGCTTGCAATTTCAATACATCTTTATCAGTGTCACTCTTCTCAATATCTTCTATTAGATACAAATAATATTCTATTTCTGTATAGTGTCTGTAGGATTTATTTTATAGACATCTATTTTTTCTTACTATCTTGAATTTTAGAGAGAAACTTTTTTTCATTTTTTAAATTGACTATAAAATTTTTTTGTTCTCATTTGTTGAATAGAAGTCTAATGAATTTTTAATATTCAATAACACAGTTTTTTCAATATCATATTCAATAGGAGACTGATGAACCAATATTTGCATTGCAGATATTAGAGATATTGTAGCTATAGGAAGTAACATTTTACAGTGAACAGTTTTAGAAGGCATAAGAAATGAGACCTAGCAGGAACCTAGATAGGAATTCTGCATTGCCTAGTTCAGATAACACGGTGCCTAGGTAAACAATGTTTTCCTTTTTTTCTTGCACCAAAAAATATTAATGAAAAACTGTAATTTTAATTTGCATATTATAAAGCAAGATATTTTGAAACTGCCTGCCCAACATGAATGCTTCAATGACATATACCACTCGAGTTATCATTTTACAAAGAAATAATGGGTATTGCTCATTTCTCAGCAAAGAATACAATGCTTGAAATTTCCTTACATTTTGTTTAAATCCTTGCCCTTGCTGTTTCTTTCAACTGCAAACAGCCCATGAAAAATCACGGAGGCAGAATGTGAACTTCAATTCATAGTCAACCACAGCTAGAACATAGTAGGATGTAAGATTCTGCAGCCAGTATCTGAGTGTAAAAAAAATGTAGCTGTTTTGAGATTTGTTCTCGTGACCATAGCAGAATTTTCTTTACTCTTGAGGTAAAACTGCTTTTTGTCTTAAGATTATTAACAATATACTTTGGCGCAGATCCCCTTCAAAGCAGAAAGAGTCCAAAAGACAAGGAGGTTGAAAAAGGCAACAAAGTTGGAAAGAGATTTTCATGGTCAACACAAACAGCATACAACAATAGCCATTGGCAGCTGATTTGCATATGTCCTTTGCAGAAAATACAAAATAGTGACTTAACAGGGTTATAGATTAGTGACTTCTGAAATAATCTTTCCTGCCTATAAACCTTCTAAATACTCTTCTCTTTCAGAGTTCAGAGGATGGCTGCAAAAGGCAATTAAGTTGGAAAGGGAATTACATGATCTAATCTAACATTCTAAACTGAACTCCAAACCTTCAACAGTTTTATACAATAAAACTCATTGACAGTTCATGATGCTTAAGATAAAGAAGTCCTTTGCAACATATTTAAATTGAGTTTAAAAAGCGATCCTTTCATTTTTGAAAGTTAGTCTTTATGACACTTTCATGCCTGTATTAATATATTTTCTAACTTGTTTCTTTTCCATTTTTAAATAAGTTTACCAACCTGCCACTTTTGGAAGGAAATAGAAATAATTTTTTCTATCTCTAAACTTACTAAAAAGTCTTCTATTTATTCAGAATTTAGTCTACTACACATCTCAATATCGATCCATTTGGATACTTGCATTGTGGTCTGGAAATGAGAGTGATCAATGGTGTTTCAGCACTGTTAACTGTGTAATTGTATGATTTGTTAATAATGTCTATTACAAAACCTGGTATAAATGATATAGACATTAAGGGAAAACTAATGCATTCAGTCTAAACTATTATTTTTATATTATATTCTTTCTCAAAGGGATCATGCTGTGTGTGATAAAATATTTTCTCAAAGCACTTACAGTCACAGTTTGCAATATAAGTGTGCATACCATGTTGCACATTGTGTAACAGGGCATGTTGAAAAACATATGCATGAAGTTCTTGACAGGTAAAATCACAGAAATGGGCTAGCAGCATTAAGCAATGTAATAATTTGTAGGAAGAGGATTTTCACAAGTGCTTTAGACATCTTGATGCAAAACATAATGATAAATCTGCAAGAAAGTAATTCAGAAATAAGTGACATGGAAAATGAGCAGGAAAAAGATGACGAGCTTACAGTTCCTCTACATAGGAATCTTTGCAAACATTTAATGTGATATTCTCAATTATTTTAAATAACTAATATCTGCACTGTTAACATAAAAATGTGTAGGTGCTATTTGATGCATACTTTCTGTATTATAGTTTATGACTGTGTTAACAACTTGCGACTTATGACAAATTCTCTGATTTATAGTTTATGATTATGTTAACAACCCATTACTTATGACAAATTCTCTATCTCTGTTCCTTCACTGGTACCTTCTCCCTCTTGAACATTTAGCATTAACACATCTTTATCAAGAAGGATTGGCTCAACCCATATGCCCCTTAAAAATGTGCATGGTATAGTTTTATTTTGTTGACAGCACAACATTTTTGAAAGTTGTGCTGGATAATCATCTTAATTAGAACAGACCTACAGATGCTATATTAAAAAGCTTAGCAACATATACTTTGCTATTAGAGTTGTTAAAAATGCTCTTAGTATAAGTTTATTAGATCTCTTTATTTTGCTTACTTCCATTCAGTCCTGAAAACACAGCATTTTATTTTGAAGTAACACCTTAGCATCCAAATTATTCAATTTCAGAAATAAGTCATTACAATGAGGGATTAATAAAACTATCAGTTGCAGGCAGTTTTTCAGTTCTGTGTATTCTTATATGAATTTCACTAGCTTCTTATAAAGTACAAACACTCATGATTGGACATCGGATTTGTGTGCAAATGCATATTTAGTTTGTTTTATTTTTTGATATGGAATTAAGTTTAGCAATATGTTTCATACTCTTCTGTATTTGTATGTAAAGTTTTATAGTGCATATTTCATTCTTTTTCCATGCAATGAGCTTATAATACAGGTATTTTTAAATTTTAAAATTAATATTTAAATACGTAAGTGATATAATAATAAAGTCCTTACTATGGAGAGTAAGGGGTCTTCCAGTGCAGTTGCAACAAAATCATATGTTATTGGGGAATCCCTCATTCTATTTTCCTTATCTGTATTGTTTCACCATGTAGCTCAAACCTGGCCTGCTGATTTGATGCTGTTTACTATTCCGTGAGGTTAAAGTCATGTTATAATGACAAAAGGAAAATCATATAGAAGTTTGCTTTTAAAACAATGGTCAATTCAGATTTCAATATAGACAATGAAGTTATTTACAGTGTTATGTGCAATAAATAATATTTTTTGATAAAAAAATTTCAATTAACTCAGCACATTGCAAACAGAAAAAATACATTCAAACAAACACTAATGACACAAGTTCCTCAATGTCAAGAATGAATGACTTTTGCAGTGATTTATGTGAAGCTCTTATAGCTACAAACGTACAATGGAATTCACTCAGTAACCACAAGTACCGCAGTTTCTTGGAAAAATATTGTTATAACAACACCGTTCCTGACAAATCTACCCTGAGAAAAAATTATCTAGACAGCTGTTACCGTGCAGCAATTCCAGAAATTTGGTACCATTTAATGGACTCTCTAGTAGATGAAATTAAGATGCCTGTGGTTGTCATGTGACAAACTTTTTTGTATGGAAACTATGTTCAGATAAGCTAGGAAAATCCTATGTGATTGCTTTTTTGGTTTTAGAAAAAACAAATCATTCTACTATTGCTTGCTTCATAAATGATACTCTTAAATTACTTTGGCCAGAAGGAGGCATACAAATTTCATATTCTGCTTTTAGATGCAACTTACATGTTAAAAACTGCTTCAGCATTAAAAGTATTTTTCTCCCCAACTCTTTCATGTTAAGTGTATTGCGCATGCACTTCACAGAATAGCAGAAGCCACAAGGGATAGTTTTCCTACATGAATAGTTTAATAGCCAGCACCAAGAATATATTTGTTAAAGCCCCATGCAGACCTCCTAATACCCCCAGAGTCAATACTTACCCATTGGGGTATGTGAATTGAAGCTGCTCTCTTACGCTGAATTAAACTGACACTTTGTTAATCCAATGGTCTCAGAATATTTTTAATAGCGGGGGGAAAAAAATAAATAAAAAATCTGGCTTGTCTTTACATGAATCTTTATCAACTACCATTCAGGTTAAGAGTAAACTTGAGAGTGCTCTTTAAAATTATGCAGGAAAATTAAGCTGTAAATTGTATAGTGTTTTAGAGAGAAATCATGACATTAAAGTTTTATGTTCTGTGGATAAACATTTTCAAGGTGAAAAATAATGCTTCCTGAAGAAATTTCCCCCAAGTTAGTGTTTTGAAATTTTTTGTTCAATAACATCTGTAGATGTGGAAAGATCCTTATCAGCACATAAACTTGTGTTAACCAACATATGCCATAAATTTGCACCTGAGCATTTGGAGAAATTGATCAATGCATACTGCAAATCACATTACAATGACCAGAATGATGTGTAAGGAAGAATGTAGATTGTGGGGACCAAAAAGTATAAGCTTAAAGTTAACATACTTAGTGCGTATTTTTGGAATTATATAGAATATGTTAAAGATTTTGACAGCATTAATGCATGCATGCTTTAGATATTTTTAAATTATATAAATTTGATATCTACTCATGACTATTATACAAGAAAAAGGTCAACTTAGCCATTATAACAAATCATACAAAAGGGGTTCATACACACTGGACAAAAAAATATAACAAATTACCAAATTCTATAAACCAGCACGAGAAACTTGAAAAACTCAAGATGCACTGTACATATACCTAATAAATAACTGTTTTTACCAAGTAAGAATATTTAGAATGACTTTATATTAACTGTGTACAAATTCTGTAATATTTTGGTTATAGTTAGATTTTTCATAAATTATTCGTATAAATTATATTATCTTTTCATCTGTATTGTAATTCTTATGTATGTAGAATACCTATGTATTCTATAAAACTTTATTTTGCAACATAATCACCTTGATGTCTCCCAAATTGTATACAGATGCAAGTGGAAATAAATTATTATTTGGGGGACTGGAAAAAGGATAAGACTACATGTTTTCAAAACCTCTTCCTGTTACTGTCACAGCTTAGACACACAACTATGAGTGTTTTTAAGTATAATCTTGTCACATTAGGAATAGTTGTGAAGATGTTTTATGAGTAAAATAATTCTGAAAGGGAATAAAAATTAAAGTCACAGGTGGAATCAATCATGGAACTTCAGTTTACCATGTCAAGCTCTACCAATGGGTTATCACATTCTTCACAGGCACAACCATGAGCTTCTCACAACTGAAACTACATATTCCGCAGACCTCATGAAAGAGATTTAATTCTAAGTGGCAGTTTAAAGCATTCAAGTACATTTGGCCCAGGCTTTCAGCTAACATCACTAAAAGGATTACCTCATTTGGATGATTTTACATTAAGTGTGAAGCAAGCTTTTGTAAAAGGAATCAGTGCAAAAAACTTAATCTATGTTCAAATATGAAATATCATATAGTTCTGTTTTATTTCCTGTGATTACATTTGGAATTCATAGAAAGGATACTCACACAGAAAATTACATAAAAAATGACAGTTTTAACCCCATTCCACATAAATATGCAGTGTTTTATAGTTTAGCACACAGATTAGTTAACATTCCACTCACAGAAACAGAGTACAAATTGGAATACCAACAAATCATAAAGATAGGAGAAACTAATGGACACAACAAAGACACAGTAATAAAAATCATCAATAAAACCAAAAAACAAAAAAACAATAAGAGATGTTTCCACACTTAAAAGTGCAAAAGAAAGGTACAAATTCAAAAGTTTCACATACCACCCAATTTACCACAATAAGTTCAAAAAGATATTCAAAGAACAAGGAATTATGTTAGCCCCAAAGAACAGTTTTAATAAAAAGAACTTATTAGGTTGCAGAGTAAAGGACTACATGCCAACAGAACAAAAGTCAGGTATTTATGAAATAGAATGTGCAGAGTGCGATAAAAAATACATTGGAAAAACGAAGAGGAATTTGGGAATCTGGAAAAAAGAACACTTCAGAAATATTCGCTTAAAACAAATTGATAAATCAGCAATAGCAGCGCACTTTTGGAATAAAAATCATGAAATTAAACCAGAGATAAAACTACTTAAACAACTTCATAATGCAATAGAACTTTCCACTTGGGAAAACATTTTCATTACAAAAAATAAGGATAATTTGATGAATTTCCCTCCATTGGATGAACTCAGCAAATTCCTAATAGAACCAACAGATGCCGCCACAAGAACATCAAGAGACCCAACCGCCATGTTTAACAACAGTTTGTTAACAGGCTGAAGATGGGAGGAATCACACCCGAAACATATGTCCAAATTTTATGTAAGTGAATGGAGTTAGTGTGAAAAAAACTGTATTACATTGTTTATATTTAGAAGTTTGTCTTCCATAGGCATGCAAAACCAAAAACCACAATTTCTGATTACAATGGTGTGCAGTACCTATATTGATGAACAAGCAATGTGATGCATAGATTTATATTTCAGTAGATGTTTCCGACGATTTGACATTGATGATGATTATTGCTTAAAGGGCGCAAAACTACTAGGTCATTAGCGCCCAGACACACCGAAATCTGCGCAACAGTAGCACTTTGTGCAATAATATAAAACCCGCTATTAATAACTGGGGTTAAATTCCCATCACAGACCAGATCAAAACGCAGCTGCAAGAGCTCAGATATTAAGTGTTATAATGGCCTAAAAGTATAACAATGAAACCCCTTAAAACAAACAACAAGGATAAAATTGTCTACAAAAGGACAAGAGTCTGAAAATATTCGGAAATTACCGTCATGGGTAAAACCATTAAAATTTAAAATTTACACCTTGCTCCAAAAGTCACAAACACGGATAAAGCGGAGCACTCGTTCCACAGCAACCACATCATCGGCAAGTAGCTCCTCAATAGAGGAGGGCAAACCCAGGGAAAGTCTAAAAGTTGCCAGATGAGGGCATTCGAGTAAAATGTGACGCACCGTAAAGGTGTGGTCACATCGTGGGCAATCTGGAGCTGGTTGACCATTAAAAAGGTGACGGTGACTAAATCGGCAGTGTCCTATTCTAAGACGAGCTAAAATCACTTCTTCGCGACGGACTGCGCGAGAAGAAGTCGACCAATAAAAAGGGGTGGATTTAATTTCTCGGAGCTTATTGTGGGGAATGATATCCCACTCATCGCGCCAGCGCGAGAGAATTCCTCGACGTATACAATGTTTAAAATCCCCTATATAAAAGCGTTGCTCGTACTCTGCAGGGTCTAAAATGGCGGATTTAGCTGCGACATCCGCGGCCTCATTACCCGGGAGTCCCACGTGTCCAGGTACCCATAGCAGAGTCACTCTGACACCAGCGGCCAGAAGCGAAGACACTGCATCCTGAACTTTCTGCACAAGAGGATGGTAGGTGTACAGGCGTTTAAAAGATAAAAGGGCACTCAGAGAATCGGAACAAATGACACTGTTCCCCAGCCCGTGGTCAGAAATAAATAAAATAGCCCGATATATAGCATAAAGCTCCGCCATAAAAATAGATGTCGCAACGTTAAGACCATATGTAAAACGAGCTCCATTAAAAACAAAGGCACATCCTACACCTGTGTCGGATTTAGAACCGTCGGTATATATAAAATTACATCCAGCAAAGTAAGAGACAATCTCGTTAAAATGACTAAGAATGAATGGTGCTGCGGTCGAGGACTTAGGACAGGCCGTAAGCCCAAGATGGACGGGGGCCTCTGCTAAGAGCCAAGGGGGGGAGGATGTTTCCCCGGCCAAGAAAAAAGCAGGTAAGTCCAGGTCCATCGTCCTTAACAGCTCCCGGAAACGAAAGCCAGCGGGCTTAGGAGTAAAAGACCGAGCAGCGTAAAATGGGGCGAGACACACATTAAAAAACGGTTCATTCGCAGGATGACGAGGTTGCGTAGCTAGTCGACAACCATACGTAGAAAGTAAAAGTTCCCTACGATAAAACAACGGAGGTTCCCCAGCCTCCGCACACAAACTCGACACAGGACTGGTGGGGAATGCACCAACAGCGACACGGATACCCCGGTGGTGAATGGGGTTAAGACGACGAAGAACGGAAGGTCGCGCTGAGCCATATACTATACAGCCATAATCCAGTTTGGACCGGATTAGAGATCGATAAAAACGTAAAAGAACAGTCCGGTCGGCTCCCCAGGATGTGCCACTTAAAACCCGTAAAATACACAGAGAACGTTCACACCGGCCTCTGAGCTGTGCTACATGCGAAGACCAGCTTAATGTTCTGTCAAAGATTAAGCCCAGGAATCTAACTTCGTCCGCGAAAACAAGAGCTTCTGGGCCAAGGTGGAGAGATGGTGAAGGATACACCTTATGACGCTAGAAGTTCATGCAGACGGTCTTCTCTGCGGAGAAACGGAACCCATTACGTAAGCTCCAAAGGTAGAGGCGGTCCAGACAGCATTGGAGGCGGCGTTCCAAAAGACAGGTTCTCCTGGAGGAAAGATAAATCGCAAAATCGTCTACGAATAACGACGATTGGATTCTCGGTGGTAAACACTCAGCTATGGAATTGATGGCGAGGCAAACAGTGTACAACTAAGTACCGAGCCCTGCGGTACACCGTTCTCTTCAGTAAAACGAGAAGATAAAACTGACCCCACGCGAACGTTAAAAACCCGGTCCATCATAAACTCCCGAATAAAAACACACATCCGACCACATATATGCCAATCTTTAAGCGTACGAAGGATACCGCCCTCCAGCAGGTATCGTAAGCCTTCTCCAAATCAAAAATACGGCAACAGTTTGGCACTTTCTCACAAATCCGTCCATTATATGGGTGGAAAGAGACACAAGATGGTCGATGGAACATCGATGACGACGGAAACCGCACTGGATGTTCGTCAGTAGGTGCCTCGACTCCAACCACCACATAAGCCGCCCGTTAATGATTCGTTCCATCACCTTGCACACGCAACTGGTGAGGGAAATGGGACGGTAACTGGAAGGAAGGTGTGGGTCCTTTCCAGGCTTAAGAATAGGAATGACGGTGGCCAATCGCCAAGCGCTGGGAAATGTGCCGTGACACCAAATAAAATTAAAAGTTCGTAATAAAAAAGCTTTGCCTTCTGCTGATAAATGCTGCAACATGGCTACATGAATGTCGTCTGGCCCCGGTGCGCAATGTCGAGAGGTGGAAAGGGCATGCTCCAGTTCCCTGGCGGTAAAAGGAACGTTGTAGCTCTCCTGATGGTCGGAGGCAAATGAGAAACCTTTCCTCTCAACCTGCTCCCTTACTGCGCGAAATGAAGCCGGGTAATTGGCGGAGCTCGAAACATCAGCGAAGGTTCGCCCTAAAACATTGGCGACGTCAGTCGGAGTAGTGAGCACTCGATTTAAAATGCTAAGACCGGGTATAGATGTAAACCTTGGTTTGCCAGCAACGCGGCGTAGCCGTTCCCAGACTACGGATGAAGGCGTTGTGCGGTTAAAAGAAGAGGTAAAAGAAATCCAAGAAGCCTTTTTGCTATCCTTGATGACTCGGCGGCATTTGGCGCGAAGTTGTTTATAGCAAATCATATTTGCTGAAGTAGGGTGGCGACGAAAAACTCGGAGAGCACCTCGGCGTGCACGCAACGCATCCCGGCATTCATCGGTCCACCAGGGAACCGGTAAGCGTCTAGGGTGACAAGACGACCGGGGAATAGTCTTATCTGCGGCTGATATGATGACCGTACGGAGATGCTCGATCGCGATGTCGATAGATGGAAATTCACACCCTGAAAATTCGGCCAAAGATCGAAAGAGAGGCCAATTCGCCTTATCAATGAGCCATTTTGGCGCGCGCTGTGAATGTGCGTTTCGAGAGAGTACATGGATCTGACACGGAAAGTGGTCACTGGAATATAAATCGGAGATGACGTTCCAGGTGAAATGCACAGCAAGTGAGGCAGAACAAATGGATAAGTCCAAGTGTGAAAAGCTGTGAGTGCTGTCAGAAAGAAAAGTAGGTTGACCAGTGTTGAGCAGAATGAGATGGTGACGGTCGAGAAATTCTGCCAATATGCTGCCCCTGGCACACTCCATGTTGGAACCCCACAGGGGATGGTGTGCATTAAAATCTCCCAAAAGTAGGACAGGGGGTGGTACCTGAGACCAGGTGGTACCTGGTCTCTTGGAGACACACAAGCAGAGGGTCAGTAGAACGTAAAATTAACTCGAGGTCAGGTCTTCTGCTAAGGAGACCACGCACATTCCACGAAAGGATAGCCATTGTTAAAATTATATAAAAGAAATAAAAAATTAAACCACCTTACTTTTTGGACTGTCCAGGGCGAATCAATCGTCCTTTTTTTAAACGCGTGGGACTCGGTGGTTTATCAGGAGCAGGAGCATCCTGCTCCATTGAATCCTCAGAGGGAGGCTTCTCCTGCTGAGAAGGATCAACCGATTCCAATACCTGGAAACGGTTGGAGGTGGAGAGAGGCGGTGATGGTAACCGCCTTATAGGCCTGCTCCCAGAGCCATCGTGGGAGCTCGACCTCCGAGGAGGTGACGGACTGTGGTCTTTTTTCTTTGTCTTTCCCTCACTTGCGGACGATTTTAAAAAGTCAGTCCTTGTATAGGCCGTCTTAAATTTAATGGGATCAGCGGCAAAAACCACTGGCTTGGCTACCGTAGTTGGGCGCTTGGCACTGGCAGGCGGAGGTGTTGTAGAAAAAACCAGGTCGCATGTTTGAGTGCTACTGTCACGTCGCGAAATCGCAGTTGCGGCTACAGAGCTATACGTACCAAGCTTGGGTACAGGAGGTAGACAGGCTTGATAACGTTTCCGGGCCTCAAAGAACGAAAGTTTCTCTTTAACGCGGATTTCCTGTATAGAGCGCTCCTCCCTAAATCGAGGGCAGTCACGGGATGTGGCCGGATGAGAACCACGGCAATTCACACATACAGGAGCGGATGAACATGCTCCCTCGTGACTTTCTAAGGCACATGTAGCACAAATCGATTTAGGGCTCTTGCAAGATAATCGGGTATGGCCGAAACGCTGACATTGGAAGCATCGTAAAGGGCTAGGGACTTACGGGCGGACCGTGATGACCTCATACCCTGCTCTGATCTTGGACGGTAACTCAACCCTACTAAAGGTGAGGAACAATGTACGAGTAGACTGTACCTCGCCATCCTTCTTTGTCTGCGCACGATACACAGAGATGACATTCTGTTCGGCCAAATAACCCTGAATTTCCGTATCGGTCATGCCGTCCAGTACAGATGTGGTTACTACTCCCCGGGAGGAGTTCAGGGTGCGATGTGACTCGACACGGATCGGGTACCCGTGGAGTAAGATGGCCTTGAGTAGCGCGCTAGTTTGTGATGCACTCACTGTCTCAACTAATAAGGATCCGTTGCGCAGCCGCGTGCACGATTTAACGGGGCCAGAAATACCATCCAGACCTTTTTGTATAACAAAAGGGTTCACATGCGTAAAAGACTGACCCTCCTCAGTTCTGGTGATTACTAGGAAACGAGGGAAGACACCTCAGTCACCTCTCTTGCGTCCAATCTCTTACGTTTAGTATTAAAATGAGGATTTGGTTGTACCATAGCGGTTTCATCCTCCACCATTACACCTGTCTCCGATGGCAGGCTGCTTCCTGGGCGCCACCCCGGCTTAGGTTAGTTGCCCTGGCCTGGAACAAGTAACCTCAGGGTCACACCTTCCTGGGTACAGACAAAGGGACCCAATCGCCTACAGGAAGCTTACAGCACGTGTAATGGCCCCTCCCCAGGCCTGGCCTTTACCAGGGGATACGCTCTTGCCCTACATGATGACCCAGTGCTGGGAGTCACGCCCTTACCCAGTCACATTTGAACCGTGTCAAACACGGGGGCATCCATCAGACTAAAAGCAGGGAGGTTTAAAAGTAAAAAGTAAAATGGAGACAAACTAAAAATGAGTCAAACGCGCTGAGCGCGGACCTGAGGGAGCAGCTCGGGTACCTCGGGGTCGCTACGCCCTGTACCCAATAAATTGGGCCCCCGAGGGTACGATTTGACATTGTCTTTTAATGGAACTCAAGGTGTAATGGCAGTGTAAATGAATGCAAATTGAATGCTTTATAGGAACAGTTCTAAAGATTTAAAAATATGCAATTTGCTGTATTTGTATATACTCCATCTTGGCATAACAGTAGTGCAAATGTGAAGGCTGAGTCAACTTGATATGAGCAGCAAACGGTTAAACAGAATTTTTTTACAATTTCATTTTGTTTCTAAATAGTCTCCACTGAGGGCTATGCACTTAGTTGAAGTGTAAGATGGTGCATTATCTAAGGAAAGACTATTTTGTGCGCTGAAGTTATTTGTTTTTTCTTAAATTCATTTTTCAAACTGTTTAGCAATATTTTTTTCTCAGAACCAAAATGCATCACTTAACACATCCTGCATTCATTAAAAAATAGTCCTACTATCTTACCATTATTAAAATTAAACAGTTTAACAGTGCAGTGTTTTTCAGTTTTATACTAACCTTTGCCAAGTGCATTCCTATAAATCCAGAGCAACATCCTATTTCAATTACAGACATTTTTTTTGTTGGATTTAGAATTTTCACAAGTGTGTCACATATCATTTCTGCTGCATGAGAGTTGAATAAGAAGAAGGTCTGTGGATCTAGCAATAACTTCAAGCCACGACACTTTTCTTCCAGATACTCTTCACCCCATGACAATGCCTTAAGGAAACCAACACCTTGTTTCTGTGAACAGCCTCTGTAAACGAACAGAATGGTAATTTTTCATATAATAACATTATATTATACAAAGACAATAGCAGAATAATGTGCAGGATTTACACATGTTCCTCCCTTCTTTCTGCAAAATGGCTATAAAATACATATTTATCAAATAAAATTTGATATAACAAAGTGAAAAGGAAAAAGTTGTTTAATATGTGGTAGTTTGATACATGCACAGCAATTAATGAAAATTGTCTCTTAAACCAGATCAGTGACTTAATTTAGCCATGGTATTTTTATGATTTTAATGAAAATGCCGCAAATGCAAATTAAATGCAAACATATGTATATTTTTTTTGTTTAATTATAACAGCTTTTGTCTCTGCATATGAGTAAAACAATCTCTCCCAATAGGGAACTGAGCTCAGACACACAGCAAATAGCTTACACTCCAATTACTTAACATTCAAGAAAGAACTCTCAGAAGCTGACTATATTAGTAGTTGCAAATGCAGCATATTTTAAAATTATTGGTTAAGGATTGCTATTTATGATAAAACAAAAGCACTGAATTTTCAAGAATGAATAACTACTGCTATAATAAAATAAAACTTAAGTAATAAAGCTTTCACTTATGATAACAATATTTAGTTTTACCAAGTATTTGGTTATGCAGCCTTTATAATAACTGAAATGCACTTTTCTTTATTGCACCAAATGTAAGATATATTGAATTTGCCAGAGGCAATTGTAAATGTTGTGTCATAGCTCTTTCCCTATAACTACTTAAAATAGGTCACTATGGATTTAAGAACTTCTTGGGCTTATAAATAAGTAAAAAATGATATGGTATAGTTGGCCTTAGTGGGAGAGCAAGCATTAGCTTTAGTTTAAAATATACGTGAAAAACCTCTCACACACATTATCCATCATGGTTGTGTTATGATACTGATGTTACAAACAAGGTGATATGATGTACTTGATATCAGTTACTTGAATTTGTATATGATTGATCTTTTGCTTTGTTAGTTTGGACTTAGTTTTTATTGCCAGATGCGCTTTTGTGGACATGTGCTGTTTTGCACTCTGAGAATTGTTCTAAAGGATTTGATATAATTCTCTATTATGGTTCTTGAGCATGTTGGCAATGTTATGGTAAAAGATATTACAAATTAACATAATTTGTAAATGAACTGGTTCGAAAGCAATGTACTGTATTTTCTTACAAGTCTTCAAGTGCTTCATATGTGAACTGAATTCTGCAAAACTCTGAACTTCTTTGCAAAGACAAAAAGGTGATTTGGTTAGCTATAGGAACCAAGCAAGCAATAATAATAGGCATAACCAAAGCAGTTATGAATGAGCACACACTCTATTTGTTTACTCCTCTCTTTTATGGATTATGAATGCACACAATCTTGATTAATACTATTCCTTTACTTTATGCCAGGCATCCACTACCTATGTACAGAGGATGTCAAAACAACGTACACACACTACAAGCAAAGAAAAAACTGTGTTAACATGACAAAACTGAATCATCTTAGACTTTTACAGTTACAACAGTTGCTCAAAATGCCCACCATCGGCATCGATACACTTATGAGTACGTTGAACTACTGACTGAGCACAAAGTGTCCTCAGCGATTGCAGTATATGCCATTTCAATTTCTTCCCGAAGTGCTACCAGTGTAGCTGGTTTTCTATGGTATACTTAAGAGTTCCCCATAAAGTCCAAAGGGGTTAGATGTGAAGAATGGGGTGGAAAATTAATTGGACCTCTTCATTCTTGGATGATTGACATCAAGGTATGCACATACATCTCGGTAGTAATGTGGTGGTGCACCATCTTGTTGGAAATAAAATTTCTCATTTCCAAAGAGTGTATGAATGGCGAGTAAAACGGATGTACATCATGTTCAGGTGCACTGGGCATTTTACTGTTCCTTCAAAAAAGAATGGTCCAATTTACAACCCATACCAAACATTAATTCCAGGTAAATTAACAGTCTTTTCCACAATAACATGTGGATTGTTTGCACACCAGTAGACACAGTTATGCTGGTGAACAGTTCCATTCAACTTAAATTGTGTCTCATCAAACCAAACAATTTTCCCTACAAAGGCCTCATCCTCTTGCACCATGTTCCGAAGCCACTTACAGCACTGCATTCTCCAATCACGGTCATTTTCATTTAATGCATGGATTAAAATTTTCAACTTTGCTGTTTTAATAATATGATGTAAGCTGGTTCTGTTCTGCTAATCCCAGTCTCACGTGCACATTGCTTTGTAGATTTCTGAGGTGAGTGCTCAAAGCATTCAAATCCATAGCCAAGTACGTGGGGCTTGTTGCTGTACGAAGTCTCCCAGATCTGTCCTTGTGAACATCACATACAGTACCATGAGTCTCAAAATTGTCTGGAATGTGTGCAATTGTTACTTGCTTTGGTGGTTCTATTCTGTACACACATCTCCATTGCCTTGAACTTCAACAACATTCTCAGTTTTCCAATACCACTTCTAAATTGCTTTTCACTGTTCAAACGATAATCTTGGCTCCATTTTGTTGTAGCAATGCTAGCATAAATTAATGTGAGTCACATCTGTTTACAGAACACCATGTGATAATCTTGGCTTCATTTGTTCATTGTTGATTTACGATAATCTTGGATTCATTTGTTCATTGTTGATTAACCTGTCACATAGCAATGCTGTCGGTCCTGGTGGTGTAGCGGTAACTATACTTGCCTTCTAAACCTAAGGTCGCAGGTTCGAACCTGGCCAGGATCGATGGATTTTTTTCTAGCGTAAAAATCTTAAGTACGGCTTCCTTCGGAAGGGAAGTAAAGTCATGAGTCCCATGTAGTACATTTACGGCACGATAAAGAACCTTAAGCCTGAAAGAAGAGGCCTCTGAGCAAAATTTGTCAGCTGTTTCATGCCCTGAATGGAATGGGACACTGATGACCTGAGATGTTAAAGAGCGTCCTTAAATAAACAAATAAAAAAAAATAGCAATGCTATCGTAATGTATGTGAGTCACATCTGTTTACAGATATTCATACTACACATTACTGTTGTTTTTCAGTCCAACTTTGAAATATATTAAATAGATATCTACTGTGAAAGTAGTATACATTTTTTTGGCACCCTCGGTATTAATCATGTAAATTTCTACAAGTAAATCTTCAGTTTGGTACATTCTCACACATGTTTAATCTGTCAAATGACAGCACTGGTGAGCTTTCAAATATGTCTCTTCTAATTATTCAGTGCCCAGTGTTAGTAGTTAAAATGTATAAGGATTGCCGTATTTCATTCTTTTGGAAGATTTATTAACATTAGAATAAAAAGACATACTTATTTGATTTGAAAATTAGATATTAATTAAAATCTATTGAACAAAACATTGTTAACTGTAGATGTGAATAGCATAAAATTATTAATTATGCAGTTCAGTGGTTCTGAACAATGTAAGTCTGGAATCTACTTTGAAGGATATTAAACATAAATGAATTAATAGGATTCATAAATTAAATTAATATATTCTAATATAAAAGATAAAAATTATAATTAAGCAACAGTAAAATTTTATTAAAATGTTACCATTTTTGTGGGTTACTTGCTAAGAGAGATTTTGAAGCCCTCCAAAGGCCCACTCAGGACCCACCACACTAATGTACATCATGGAATAATAGTCCATTTAAAATTTATGATTTTCATTTTCATATCTGGCTTCTCAACCTCCCACTGTAGTATTCAGCAAGACAAGGCTTATGAACTATAAGATCATAAATTTTCCTTGGTTTTTATCTGTTACGGATACAGTTAATTCCTGCTTAATATTCTCCATCTAATCAACAAGTATTTAAATAGAGGAATTAAGGAACATGATTTTGTATACCTGGTACACTAACAGTTTAAGTCATATTATAATTAAATATAAAGATGACAAATCACAATTTCTGCTGCAATATGAATACCATGAGATACTACATGAACAGTGATTTGGATTGCAGAGCTTTTGAAGTAGCAATTTACAGTCTACAGCTGTTTAGATAAATATGATTACCAGATTTCGTAGACTAAAAAAATGCTTTATTATACAGAAAAATTTGTTCTTTGTTCTGAACTCCTAAGACAGTGCTAAAGTGCATTCCAAATAGTTATTCCATGCAATGCAATGACCTACAACCAGTGTTATTTCTTCTCTCCAAAACCTCAGTGGTCCCTTGAATTCTTTCTTATGGTGAAACTTCGATGCTTCCATTCCATTGATGTTCTCTTCCATTTGGGAGTGAAGTCATGAACTAGTTCTCATCTACTGTCATAATGCACATGAGGAAGACATGTCCATTTTTATTGTACTTTATTAGACCATCAAGAATAGTTACAGAGTGAAGTGATGAGGAATCTATCATGCACACACTTTGAGGTATTCTAAGTCCTCAGAATGATGTGAGCTGTTCCAATGACAATTCATGTCATTTGTGCCACCTCAAGAACCTTGATTTGTCCGTTCTCACAGATCAGCACCTCCACTTGTGTCCTTGTAATCCATGGTGGCAGGTAAGAAATGACTGAAACAAAAATCTTGTTGAATTAAAAGTAAAACTACTAAAATCATGTCAACACATTAAAACTCTCTTGACGTTTCACATTAAAACAGGAAAAAGAAAATCAAACAAATCATTATACTCAGTAATTTATATAAGAAAAAACTTACCAAAAGTTCACACACCACCCTTACATCAGTAACAAACTTCAAAAAAATATTCAAACAATACAACATCACTTTGGCACCCATAAATAGATACAGTGCAGGCAAATTACTGAATCTAAACAAAATTTAACCCAGATCAAAAGAAGATAGGTAATGCATATATAGGATCAACTGTAAGGACTGTGATAAAGATATAGGCAAGACCAAAAGAAGCTTGGGTATTAGATTGAAAGAGCACTGGAGAAACATCAAATACAAACAAATAGAATAATCAGCAGTAACAGTACATTTTTGGAATGAAAATCATGAAATAGAAAAGGATGTAATAATGCTAAGAGCGGTTCAGCACCCAAAGGAACTTAGTATATGGGAAAAGATTTATATAAAAAATATGAACATAGACTTATGAATTTTGATATACCAGAAGCAGACAACATATTGTACAGGTTCATCAACAGACCACCAGAGTGCACACAGCCAAGTATACATCCTACTTGAAGAGATCCGTTAATCGTCAATTGGTTGACAATGTGAGCAAGTGACTCACGAAACTAGTCCCAACTTACTTTTTAATAAAAAAAGTTTTAATGTGAAACGTCAAGAGAGTTTTCATGCGTTCACAAGTAGTAGTTTTACTTTTTAATTCAACAAGATTTATGACAGTTTCACTGCGTGGATTCCTACATTCATTTTTAATTGGACTGAAACAAATTTTGTCAAAAAATGCTTACTAGGCCTTCAGTGTTCAGTGAACATGTTGCACCACTGTGGACCTGTGCATAGGCTTATGCCCATACATAGCAACAAGCTTAAGATGTCTGTGGGTGCCAAACCATTGGTCCAAATGTACTAAATCCCTGTATGCACCTCTATCTATTCACATCTCCAACACTATGTTACAAAGCTACATCTGGCATGAGCCCATTGTTTCACACTTCCATTTCCGCCCCATATATATCTGTGGGATGAATGACTACCATTTCATGCTGGTGATTTATAGTGCTAGGCAATCATGTACATACCAGTACAAAATTATTTCTGTGACAACTTTTAAATCCCAGGGAAACCATGCTCATTTTCTTGTGCTCTTTTTGAGCTGGGGTTTAGGGAATAATGAAGCCATGTCTACTTTACTTCTTGCTGCGCTATACCAACAAGAGCAAAATTTAACTTGTGCTTCAAACTGATGTAAACAGGAAGCAAACATATATACACATATAATATGCATTTATAAGCTTTAAATTACTTCCTAAACAGGCTTAATGAATGACTATAACAGCAATGATGCCGTATAACATTGTAACTGCTCTGTCTGAGAGTGAGATCAAACCCAAATGTAGACATAATAATATACATCAAAATGTGTTCCACAGTCATGCTGATTTCATTGATCAATGACTTGATTATTCAGAAACCTAAAATATTTTCTTAAGTATTTTTTTATGGAGACTCACTGGAATGAAACATGATAAACTACTTTATGACTTTTTTTGTATTATTGCAATACTTTCTTGCATATTAACAATAGCTTGACTCAGACTTGATTTCAGAGAGAATTCCCCCCCTCCAATTTTTATGTTTTTTTTCACTGTTGCAGCATTCTATTGCTTTAGCAATTAATTTTGTAATTGATATTATTGTATGATTTAGTTGAACTACACACTCTTAATGCTTCACTTTGTACAAGTAAGTAAAGCATTAAGTGTAGTTTAACTAAATCATATAATAATATCAGTTATATGATTGGCTTCATTGTGCAAGTTCCAATTTACATTTTAATTAATTTTGTGTTTGCAGAACTTTCTGAAAAAGTAAATGGACTCCATTATGTGCCTGGAATTGATACTCAATTTTTGACATATTAAATGAAACAAAATAAGCAAAGCAAAAAGTAACACCCCAATGATTTGCTACTTTCAGAACAACTGAGTACTCTTCCTGCTACACTCTAATGCTTGTGCACGAGCACTGCCCATTTGAGCAGTTTGTAGCTAGGAGTTAAAATTAGCATATGCTTATAATAGATTTTCCTAATGGTCTTCAGTAGAATATTACATTTTGTCATTTAATCAAAACGAAAGAGTGGCATACTTCATCATGCCCAAAATAAATAAATACCCAACTTTAAACCTTGGCAGAGGTTGATACAATGTGCCAGTGCTACAAAGTTTCTGGGAATTCATGTAGAGAAAAATTGGCATGTATACACTTTTTACTGAAGCTGGTTAGAACTTGCTCTGCCTTAAGAATAGCAACCAACCAATATTTTAAATATGAGTCTTTGCATGTTCTTTACTTTTCATACTTTCACTCTCTATTACATCATCTTCTAGAGTAACACAACAAAACTTACAATTTTTCTGATACAGAAAAGCGTTATCAGGCTTATGGTTTAAACACCATAATAAAATAGCTGTAGATCATATAAGAAAATGCTTATCCTACCTTTGCAATCTCTGTATAGTTATGAAATGCTGTTATATGTGAAAAAGAGCTCACACAGCTTTCACACAAACACTCAAACTCATCATTGCAATATCAGGAACAAAGATATGTTATTCAAAGTAACTCATAACTCAACCTTATATTAAGGAAGATTTAACTTAAAGATATTATTTTATACAATTATCTGCCAGATTCATTTAAACATAAAACTTCCTTCAAAATGTTCACTATAAGGCTATATATATGAAACATAAAAATAAAGAAACACTATTAACAATGTAACAAATTAACACTAAAATAAAAGTAGATAAAGATAAAACACAGAGAAAGAGTCACACTTGAAACTGCTATATTTCGAACTACTGCGAGTTCTTCAATGGCAAGAAGCTAGACCAAAATTATATAATGTTTTATATTGTGCAGGAGTTGTAAAAGGTTGTAAATAGTGGATGAAACCAAAAATAAATACAAACACCAAAAGCTAAAAAGATGGAGTTGTAAAAGGCTGTAAATAGTGGATGAAACCAAAAATAAATACAAACACAAAGCTAAAAAGATGGAATTTAAAAGGCTGTAAATGGTGGATGAAACCAAAAATAAGTACAAACACAAAAAGCTAAAAAGATGTGAAGAAGGGAACACTAAACTCCTTTGATGAATTGTAATTGGAACTGATGGCTAAAGCTACTCCAAATTAACATTTTGAATTTTGAAAAATCCCTGGAGCAAAACATTTATAGCTACACCAAACCATGTCTTATGCATTTGCTACTTGTTTTGCAACAGCATGATGTCAAATTAACATACACTGCTGAGCGATAAACCTGGTTCTAAGGATCTAATCCCTTTTCTAGCACAGTATTTATGGAATCATAATGTTGCATTGTTTTTTACATCTCACAACTACTATGCTGAAAGATTTTGCAGTAGCTATTTCTAGCAACTTACATAACAGTTTTTTGTGCAGTAAACAATACAAAAAAACTGCAATGGAAAAGATAAACTCTAATTTTTTAATTCTGAAAAAAATAGAAAATTACTCTGAAAAATTAGTGCAATTGTAAACAGAGCATGTAACAAACCAAAATCAATGCAATTCATTATTACCTTTGATTAAGATATAAATGATAAAATTTCATGAAAAAAATGCTTTAGTGTAGAAAAGAGCCAAGGAAAGAATGGTCTGTCACTCTGCCATGAAAATGATTGCAAGATTGAAGTCATATTATGGGTGGTGTGATGAATAACAGTAAAACTGAAAAAAATAAGGAAAATGAATAAAGGTATTAGAGCAGGATATTCTTGCTTAATACATAAATTATATCATTCCTTTACTGTTATTTCATTAAGGATATTTGCTGAGCTATTGGATTGCTCAGTCATAGCAACAATCTCATTCATTTGCAGAAAAAGAAAACTAACATGCCAAAGCAAACCAAACTGACCTGCATTTCGGAAAAAAATGTTATAATTATTTCCCAACATTTTTCCAGGCTAATATTTCCTTAAACCTCTAATTTACAAGCAAACTAAACAACTTGTAACTGAGTAACACTGTCACATTTATGCAGTTTCCTGTGAACAGCAGCTGTAGCTCCTTATGCTATTGGCAACATTTCAACACTTCTGCAGCAATACTGTCAACATGTACTGATTAATACTTTCAATTATATTTGCACTTTAAGTTTAATGAGACTCATTTACTTTCACCAGTGATTCCTCCACTTGCAATCTTCTTATATCCGTTTCAATATTTGGTTAAGTTGTTACAAGTGGAAGGAAAAGAGACATTGGTGACCTAAATGCTCTTTAGCTCCAATGGGGCATAGCTACACATTCAATGAATGAACAAGTGACTCTCTTGCTTTTTGAGAGAAGAAAATGTGCAGATGCATCAGGAGAAGAATGCTATCCTTTAGCTCACAAAATAACTAAAGAAATATCTTTGCATTATAATATCCACATCATGAAACAATGCTGCTGTATCCAAAACCACACTCTGGTGAGCTAAGACTAAAAATAGATAACTGCTGCAGTGATATAAAAGGCAGGTAAGGAGCTGCTCAATATGATCACACTGACCCGAATACCACTTGTGGAACCACTGCTTGGGTAAAGGCTTTGACTACTGAGAACAGGGAATACTGGCAACCACTCAGATTAAAGCTCATGAGATACAACAGCATGCTCTATGAGAACTAAGAAATTAACTCCAGTAGGTGTATCTGTAATAATTCCAAACTCTCCTACCCAATTAAAGTGCATTCAAAGGTGGTCTTGAAAACCAAAGGAATGCAAGTCATACTCCTTATGACTGCAAAGCCTTGCTGTGTTACTGGTTTCATTCTATGGGAACCATTTTATTGCAAATAATAGATATTAGATCTTGAAAATAAATTTATACACCTTAAGAACAGTGTACATTTAATAGCTTCAGATGCAATATGCTACCAAAGGACTTCAAGTACAGCTATAGATACCATGCAATCAGTTGCTGATGGTAGTCTGTTAGCATCCATGCTTGCTTCCAAGATCTATTTTCTACATTTAAGTATTGATTAATTAATAGTTAATACTAATTATATAAAAACACACTTTCCTTAAGAAGGAAATTCATTCTCTTGATCCATATATTAGATCTAAAGAGATCTCAGAGTTGCAAACATCCTTGTCGTTCCTCTATGCTGGAACTTAATGTAAGGATTAAATGCAATGATTTAACCAACATTTGTGCATATGCTATCATGAATTTACTATACTCCTATTTATTTAGCATATTTAGCACTAAATATGACATATATGCTTCCTAATACCTCTACAATGCTACTATATTCAAATGTATAATTTCAATGTCTTATATATGACAAAAATATGTGTTAAAGTAAAAAAAAAAAAAAAGTGATACACCTACATGAATGTCACTTGAGAGTAGACTGAAGTGACGTTTGTGTCCTTTCCTTCTCCTGTTTCATAAAACTCTGTGATAAGGTTTTTCAGATAACTTAGTTCTTCCTGTGCCTGTTCTTCATTAGCCTGAACATTCACTGCCAGCATGAGTTTCCCTTTAGTACTACTGCGAATAATCAGCTTGCACCAAAAGCCAACGACGCCTTTTTGCGGCTCCCTCTTTGAAGACTTAACCAGCTTCTCAAATACCTGCCAAAAAGATTAGATTGCTTTTGCAATAACTCACATCACTTTCTCCCTTAATTAACAGAGAGAAAGATTTATTTTTTCATAAATATAGCAAAACATAATAAGTTTTGCTAATTACTAGGGTCGTTCAAATGTGAATTATATCAGTGCCCATGCATAAAAGATAGGTAAGCCTCAGCTGAGCACCATCTCACTGCATATTTAGGGCAGAGAGATGCAGCCTTCTTAGACATCACTCCCTTTGTTAAAACCAAGAGGAGTGCTTAAATTAGATACTGTCTTTCATTAGAACAATGACAATAGTTTTCTTCTCTCATTAACAATAAATACTGAGAGAAGATCTGCATTTCTATAGAACAAAAGCTCTAACATCTGCACTACATTCAAGAGATCTGATTTACTTCACAGAAACTTTGATACATTTAAGGGGCATTCAGAAATTATTTACAATAGTAGTTTTTTTGTATCTTAATTATTATGCAACATGGAATCTCTCAATATATTCGCCAGCAACATCAATGCACTATAGCCATCTTCCTGGTTTGGTGTTGCAAAACCAATGTTTAGAAGTTTTTCCTTGTTGGTTCCAAATTTTTTACCTAGCAGGAAGTCCTTCATGTTGCCGAATAAGTCACAATCAAATGCAGTAAGATTCATTGAATATGGTGGGTGCAGTACAACAATGAATCCCAGCAATGCTAACTTTGCAGTCATAATATTGCTGGTTTGGGACTGCTCATGTCATGTTAGAGGAGCACTCCTGTCAACCACTTACCATTTTACTGTTGCTGAATCCTGCATCTAAGCCGTGTACAAGTCTTGCAGTAAACCTCATTGTTGATAATTATTACTTCAGGAAGTCAGTACATTATCAATATGCCTGAAGTGTCCCAAAAGAGTATGATCATCTGTTTTCTTGCAAATGGAGCAACACAAAATTTCTTGAGCCAGGGACTCTCTGGATGTTTCCATTGCAAGGATCAGACTTCCTTTCTTGGAGTGTGGTAGTGACACCATGACTATTCATCAACAAAATTCCAGGACTTCATTATGCATTTTCAGTAGGCAACAACAGATGTCAACCCTTTTGTCCTCCTGTACCTGTCAAATCTAGTGGAATCCATTGTGCATACACCTTTTTCATATTCAAATCACCACGAATAAAATGGTATGCCAGATTGCCTGGCCAAGGCCTCTCTGATATTCCAGTTCATTAAAAGTTATGCATGGTATCAGCCATAATCTAAAGTTCCTGGGAGGCTGTGATGTCTATCGAAGACCTCACATTCTTGTGCGCAGATTCCCTACTGCTGACAAACCCAGTGGCAACTTTAGCTACACACTATGCTTATAATGCTATCTAGCATGTGCATGGCATACTAGTATCAGTCTATCACCATATGAATGGATGTACCCATAGATTGTGCAGTATTTGTAAAACACCACTATTGAAAATATATTTCCAAAAACCCCTTGTAATTTTCTTCTTTTTATTTTTTGGTCCAATACTTAGTCCCATATAATTAACATTTCTATCTTCCCCTCCTTCATTTCTCCATGCCAATGGACCCTAATAATAATTACTGTAAAATGTAAGCATTCTGAAATATTTATTGATCTATATTATAAAATTTAATGCTGAATGGAATTACCCAGAACAATTCTGACCAAATGACCCTACAAGTTTCAAGTTCATCTATTTCACTAAAGGAAAATCTTTAAAACACTGAAGTAATAATTAGTATTAATAAGTAAACTACTAATACTAATTGGATGATATTTTCTTCATCATTATTATTTCAGTTATATTAGGCTGTTCTTGTGTGGCAAAAATAATCCCCCAAAAATTAATACATAGAACCGAACTACAGTGGTAATTATGCAGTGAAATTTGCTCCTAGTAATGGTTATTTTATTTAATAATTTTGCAGAACATCATTCACATGTCTTTATGATATACTTCTCTTCATCCACTTTGATTATTAGGTAATAAGTATCATATAGTAAAACTGTTGTAAAGCGAATAATGTTTGTTTTTCCATGAGCGTTTGCCCTTTCTTCCTTCAGAACTGTCCTAAGCCTTAGGTCAGCTGTTTTGTTTATGGAGGAACGCAAACAAACATCTTTATTATACCTCTTTTCATATATAATAGGTTGTTGACCAATAACACTACAAGTGTCTCTATGGAGCAGTGCAAGCTCAGCTCATCATACAATTTAAAGGTCCAAAAGTACTCTCCGACCAAGGCTTGTCATATAACTCAAATGGGTTTATTAATGTGGCATTCCAATTTTTTTAAAAATAATTTTTATAACCCGTTTTCCCCGAGGCATCACAGGTGGTGTGGTGGCTGGTGATATATATATATGTGTGTGTGTGTGAAATGAAGTTATACATTGGGAAAGGCACTTTTTTTAAAGGAAACATTCCAGGCCTAAATTTAGGGTACCTTCGTAGCATTTACCATTTATGAAGACTGAAGAAAAAACCTCACGTAAGGAGCATGTTCCTGACCAGAACAGAGCCCCAGACATTTGCTCACAAGTCCATACCTCGGTTTAACCACCCATGGCAGATGTGGCATTCTACACAATTATCATTTATTTCAGTGACAAACACTCAAATTTCAAAATTTCTTTTTGAAAAGAAAAAGCATACTTTTATTACAGTTAGGATTTTAATTAATGAATCTGTAACTTCCACATTTAACGCTGTTTGTTAAACACATACGTTAACTGCATTGACCCCAGATTGAGAAGCAAACCCAACTCAAGTGGTTTTAGTAGTAACAATATCAAACATGCCAACAAAAGTTGTCCCTACTTATATTCTTGGACTGATGTGAAATTTGGTGACATTTTCCAGTATAATTGGCAAAAGTTCAGAGGCATTAAGAGAAGTTTGTGAACCTTATCTTTAACAGTTGCCTGAAAATTAGCAGTATGAGTAGTTCTGTGACCTCCAAGTTCTAATGAATATGTCAAAGAGCATATAAACCATCGTCTATGCACTTATTCACACCACTGATGGTTGTGTTACAAGTTCCAAATAATGGTTCTTTACATTCTGATGCAAAATTTTAAGATAACTGTAAAAATTTTCTCAACAAAGGACAATGAAGTATTATAAAAATGTAAATAAATGCACATTCTTAAATTTTACTAATTTCCAGCTTTTAATACTTTTGCTTCACCCTCCCTTTAATGTTTGAACAAGCTTTAGCCTTGAGAGTATACTGGAAGGAAAATATCCTGAATATGACCAGAGGAAGATAATTTCACAAAATGGGAGAATGTTTTACAATTAAAAAGTAATTTATTAAATAATAAATATAAATGTATGTGAAATATGTGTGACATACAATATAGCATTTTAATAAGAGACAATCCATTGAAATATTGCTGTAATAAATATACAATAGAATAAGTGATTCCAAGAATTACTTGGGTGCAAGCATTAAAAAAATTTTCCTCTCAGGCATTGAACAAAAGACTTTTATAGTGCCCAAAATTTACCATTAGTAATCTTTTATGAATCAAACTATTTAAATGCACTCTTTTGGCTTCACATACTGGAGATTTACTCAGGACATGCTTGATGGACCCTCATTCATGAAACATATCTTCAGTAATTCTCCAGTAATTGAAGCCAAAAGAATGTATTTAAATATTTTGATTCAGAAGAGACTATTAATGCATGTGTCACTATGTTACATTCCAAAATTAATTAATATTGAGATTTTACCATTAGTTTGAACACACATTTAAAACAATTACAACTGGAAACTTGATACCAATGTAACAAATTTCAATAGCAAATTTTGCAATAAAATATTTTAAAACTCACATTATGTCTGGGTCACACGGTTTACCTTATGGAGAAGGGTCTGGAACTAACAATTTAGAAGTAAAGGTCAAAATGAGCTGTTTCACATCATGTTTTGTTGACAACTCGTCTTAGGAAGAAAGGAAGAACAGGGCCGGCGGTTAGGATGCTTCTTACATCACGACTTTCAGATCATGTGGTAGGCTTGACAGACAATAGCAAGCAAATCTTACTGGTGAGGCCTCCTGATGTCACCAGGTAAAGAATGAGTAAGGGAAACTTGAAACCAAGTGTACACAAAAATGGCCCATGCTACTGTTGCTTTTCCATGATTTGTTAAACTTTCCCATCCCCTTCAGAAACAATGTATGAACATTTTAATGTATGTTACCAGCTAAGGGTATCAACAAGATCATGTTAAGTAAACATTGCATTATAAGTTCCCAGCAAGAATTACGATGTATGCCAAATATTAGAACTTCAGCAATGAAATCAATGGTAGCCATGAACTTGCAAATTTTGGTTTTTCAACTACTGCAGTAAACCTGATACATGATGCTCAAAAAAGCCATATATCAAAGACAAAGGCTGTGAAGGAGTCATCAATTTAATTGAAAATAACCCCTTTTTAGACTATTTAATTAACTAATCAAGTAATGCACAAAAATTTCCTGTGTATCAACTAAGCATTTCTAGTAAAGGATTTCCATGGCATCTTTTACGATCATTTCTAGCATGTACCTGTACCTGTTTTGCATTGGATTTCACAGACATGTACTGGACAGCAGGAAAGGTTACTGAAGGTTACACAGTTACTGAAGATAAGTGCTGTAATACCAAAAGTGCTCACAGCAGCACAAATTGTTAACATTTCTGCATAATGATTACTGATGAATTATAAATCCAACTATTACAGTTTATGAACAAAATTCAAAAGTAGCAAGAATTTGCATGTAAAGCATCAGATAGATAAAATGACCTGCAGCCACCTTCAGATTCTTTAAATATAGCACTCAGGACTATATCTTGAACATAGTGATGCAGCTGTGAGTCATAGCATTCTAGGGGCATTCTAAAAGTTCTAGGCCTGAACAAGAAAAGGCAAGATTTAATTAAGAGAAAAAATTGTATTTATTTATTTTTCAATATAGTCTCCTTGTAAATCAATGCATTTAGTCAATTGACTTTCCAACTTTTTAATGCCCTCAGTAAATAAGATTTGCCCAACTGTGAAGTGTCTGTCTCAGCTTCCACCTTATGATTTGATTTGAATCTTTGTCCACCCAGCATTTTTTCAGGTTTGGGAACAAAAAGTAATTGCTGGGAGTCAAATCTGGTGAATATGACAGATTGGAAGAACTTGGAAGTGAAAATCATGCAGTTTTGCAGCAACAATCCCAGACACATGAGAAGACCCATTATCATGATGAAAGAGAACCTTTTTTTTTCAGAACTTGTTTTGCCTGATTAGCATCCTTTATTTGGTCCAGTAGTGAAGCAGAATATTCCCTGGTGATGGTTGTGCCCTTCTGGGGATATTCTACAAATACATCACGAGAATTCCAGAAAACCGTAGTCATGCCTTTTCCTGCAGATGGAACCATTTTTGCTTTCTTTGCTCCATTTTCACCTATTCCCACACACCGTTTGGACAGCTCCATCTCTGTCATGTAGTGATGAATCCATGCTTCATTTACTGTTATAAACATGGGAGAAACTAACTGGAATTGTGTTTAAACTAGTCTAAACACTCTTGCAAAATGTTCATTCAAATGCATTTTTGGTCCCTTGTTAACAAATGCTGCAATCATTGAGCTGGAAGTTTTATCATACCCAAAACTTTGTGTAAAATGTAGTGGACACGGCATATTGAGGACTTTGCAATGTCAGCCAACTCCCATACATTCAATTGGCAATCATTGTGAATTTTTGTCACAATCTCGTCAGTTTTGGGATGCCCTGAGCACTCATCATCCTGAATGGATTTTATCTATTTTGTAGATGACGTTTCCACTAGTTTGTTGGCAAGATTGTCATAAACAAATTACTATATTTACATGTCTGAAACTTTACAGCGCCATTTAAAGGATGATACTTAACAATTGTCATTGTAATTTGGCAACTTTCATGACTGTCATACTAAGAACTTTCAGAATACCCATAGTATGCTTTTCATGTTCTAGACATCAGAGCAGTACAAAACTTTATACACGCTGCAGCATAGGGCATTTATGCTGAAGACATTTAACACAACTCTGCATTTATTAAAATTACCCGCTTTGTGCTTACGAAGGCATCATTTTCATTTGAACGACCCCTTACTGAAAAAGTCAAGTAAAAGCTTAAGAGTCAATTAAGGTGCTTCCAGCACTTCTTGGCAGAATGTATGTCCCATCTGAATACTGCATTGCCCATATGATCTGAAAATGAACTAACAGAATCATTAGTTACACCCTATATTTTTGTTTGCCCTCAGGATATAGCAAACTAAGCAAAACTCTTCAGGAGTGCTTAACATTGTATTTTAAAAAATATAAAAATAGAAATATGCTTACAGCTTACAAAACTATACCAAGTTTTAGCTGCCATAATTTACTTCCTGAGTTGTCCAAAGCACATTATGTACAGTATATGCTTGGTTTCACAAGTATTATTTAGATATAGGGAATGCTACAGGTTCTGGGTGCCACAAATCACAATCACTGTTCATTTACTGAAGAGATAAGATATTTTCCTTAAATCTGTAATGGAATAAAGTGATAATGAAAAAGAGTGTGTGTTTTCTGAGATGGGAGAAATTATCCCAGGCAGGGACAACTACATTCAATGTTAGTACTATTTGGCATTACTCAATAAAATCCCATAATGAAACAATTAGTGGTCCTAAAACATGAGCCAATTCCCCCTTCCCTATTTCTGCCATGTCTGTAATACAATTGTGTCTATATTATATATCTTTTTTTATTCATTAAACCCACTGTGTGCCACACAAAGAAACATTTTTCAGCACAGAGAAAATAAAATAAAAAAGGCATTTAATTTTACAAATGTTTTAACAAAGAACTTTATATAAATATTAGGGATACATATTTGAGAATCTAAAGGAACAGTTCTGGAGCTTCTTACAAATTACCTCAACAAAATATATTTATTTTAGGTGGCACATTATTCACTGGACCCAAGTTTTGTGTACAAGTCCTATGGGAAGGACTTTAAATCTGTGGGCCCTGTGTCATACATTTATGGCGAGTTAAAAGACCGTATCTGAGAATAAGAAATTTCTGGGGAAATTTTCCATTGTCTTATTCCCAAGCAATATCTTTCCCTGTCAAATGGTGATAGCAGCAATGGACTTACCACCTGTCCCTCTACACTTTTTAGGTAAATAAGCCTATGTGAAAATACCCCTTGCTAACAGAAATCTCCCTCATGGCAGACATCAATGGAATGATGGGTACCAACAAAATGCTGTTAAGATGCTTAGAGAACACTTCAACTTTTACAAAATTTCTTAAAATTATTTCCAGTCTGACATACTGGATATCTCATTTAAGTGACACTATTTGCTTGCTAAGGTTCTTATCTTTATTCTGCACTCACTCTCTCACAGAAACACACATACACATGTTGTTCATGTGCCCAGTTCCTTTCACAGTGCAACTTGAAAGGTGTGCATCAAGCACTTAAATTAAGATAGTGGATCCCAAGAGGCTATGCAAGAGACCAGCCTCATTACTTATGCATTACTTGCTAGTATGCATACCTTCACTGCTGCCAACATTTATATACTATTACTATGCTATCTGTTGGGCAGAAACAAAAAAAATTAAACTATCAATTTAAGTTTATATGCAGCCACTGAGAAAATTCAGGATTCTAAGCTGACACCTTTCTATCTCAGCCACTGTTTTCTGGACAATTATACTGCAACAATAGGTGGAAATATAGGCCAAGACTTAATCAAGAATCAATTTTGTCAACGAGCTTCCAGCAGATTTTGACACCTTCCGATAAGGAAAATTCAATCCAGAACAGTTCTGTAGGGAACATTTGGAATTTGTTTCTGCTGCCAACCGACTACCTGCTGCCCAATGTGTACATAATGGGCTGCAAGAAAAGGTGTTCCAGCATTAATTGTCAAATGCACAAAGTCAATAGTGTATCTTTCATCAGAAATCTTACAAATGTCTATAAAGAGCAAGTAACATCATTTTCAAAAATGACTGGTGCTTTGTGTTTCAAATACATCTAATTAAAATATATTTAAAAAAGTTAAAAATATTTTAAAGCCACTTTGACGCTCCATTAAATGCTTTTTAACATTTATGACAATATCAAATGTCCAGAACTAAACACAGCTTCATTAACATCATTCTTTCTTAAAACACTTAAATGTACATTTAAAATGCACATAAGTAAAATATATGCTAATGCCTGGATGATACACTATTAAATGGAATCGGCAGAGGAATTAAGATTCTGCCAAGATCCCCCAGATGTTATCCATGTTGAATCAATAACAGCATCCCACCACTTTTCAGGAAGTTTTAAGCAAAGCAAATTCCCCAGACATATGTTTGGACTGACCAACCTTAGACCAATTCTCAACATGACAAGAGTAAAATTAGTAAAAGCACTCATAATTTGTAATAAAATATTTCTGTTGCACAACAAACACACTATATAAAACAAATTATTAGTAAAAAGTTCAATATTAGTAGGTTTTACACATTTATGTTGTAAAACAATTACTAATACTATTTACTATTTGTAATTAGTAACATTTTTCCCATTAAGTCTCAATATATTCATTATTTGAACTATTAGTTAGGTTACTGTTGACATGAGACCCAAAACAATTGACAACCTCCTTTTGATTCTCCCATTAAGAAGACCTGTAAAGAACTGCTCGGAGGAGAGGGAGGAGGAGGAGGAACATGCATAAAAAATAGGTGTTTTTTCCCCTCAAAAAATTGGTTTCTAATTCAATTTCTTGGCTTGTTAACATTTTCAAAAAATGCCAGATGATATTGACTTCATCGTCTTTATTTTAGCCAGAATACACAACTTCAGCTTTTGATTTTGTAGCAAGTAAATTATTATTTTCAAATCAGATACACTAGATTTTGTTTTACAACTTTCTGAAACATGCAGCTCTGAATAGAATGATTGTTACAAACTTGTAATTTGTAAAATTTTATAGTAGAATGTCACTAGTATTAATAGTAACATACAATCATGGTCTACGAATTATCCAACAGCCGTTTAACAGCTGATGTGGGCAAATACTCCACGAAATATGTCCGAGTAAATCTCATTAAGTGAAACATAAAGAGTGTTCTAAATATTTCATCTCAGAAGAGATTATTAATGCATGTTTCACTGTGTTCAACTCCAAATTGAATTAATATTGAAATTTTGAGTTAAAATTTGAGGTGTAACACTAATGTTCGCAGCCATTGATTAGATTTAGCCTCAGAAAATTAATTATTTTCATTTAGCACTGTAAGCTTTTCTTGGTAAGAAAAGTAGCAAACTGCAGCAATGATCCAAGGGACGTTCACTGTTCTCTCCTCCCCTGTTCCATTAAAGGTGATTTTGTACTTGAGAAATCTAAAATGAGATTGTTCTGCAACAATCTCCCTTACTAGTCATGTTGGAAATGGACATTTCAGATGATTTTCTTCTTAAGGAAAGCTGTTCAATCTTGAATAAGGCTTTGATTCACTTGTTACTTTGAAAGCACAAGGTTCTGTCTTGTTGCTTGTGCTTCTTCAATCCAGTCCTTTGGTTTATTATTTGGCACTACACCCCAGGGTGAGCCTTGGCCTTCCACAGCAACCTCTGCTTCCTCTACCTCCATTTTACGATTTCATTGATACAGGACAGTATTGCAGACAGGCATGTGATCAGCATTTCAGCATCCCACAGGTTGCTTATTATGCTGCTTTCATGATTGAAGGATGCCATCTCTCCATCAGGTAGCTTCCCAATTGTCCTCATGAGGGTTTGGACAGTTTCCAGACCTCCCTAACTTAAAAAAATTCCTAAGCAGGTACCGCAAATCAAACTAGGTCTACTGGCCAGCAGTCAGCAATGCTAACCACTAGATCAAGGAGGTGGTCAGTCCTTTGGCTATTCAACTATTTTATGCTGATTCACAAGTTCAAAACTCTTGTCACATTCTAGGTACAAATGATCATGTTTTAGGAAAGTGATATGGATTGAATTCCACTATGAAATAATGGATAGGTCTAAAACCAATCCAGTTTTTGTTTTGGCCACAAGCTGAATTTGAATAAAAATATTTCAAGATGCTGAACATTCTAATTTGCATAACACATGATGAAGCGAAACAAGAACAAATTCTTTTCTTAATTACAACTTATTCACAGTCATAAAAACTTACTTATTCCTTGGTTAAAAGAATTTTCCCTTTCTTTTGCATAATCACTAGAACATTCCCATTCTTTCAAAGAACCAGCAGAACAAAAGAAACTGATATAATGGAAATGTGCACTCTATTGCATAGAGAATATAGACATAATGTTAATTAAATGTACAAAATGATAGAGCTAATCTCTTTTTTTGGCTGAAGTGTACATTGCCCTTATTGCTAATAGCCCTTTAAATTTATATTCTAACTTATGTTTGCTGCTTTACAGCATACTGCATTACTTAGCCTAACCATATAAATGTTACATTTGATTCAAAGACCACCTCATTGCCTGTCTCTCGCCGACTTTATATGAATTTAGTTCTACTCCTCCAAATTGAAACTCACTTCTGCAGCTTCTATAACATTGGGAAGAAAGTACTGCTTTGCTTTGTGGTTTCTGGACACCTTCCCTCCTCCAGCACTAAAACCCACAGCAGGTTCCCCAGTTTCTTCGTCTTCTCCTGAAAATATCAAATATACTCAATAATATGAAGCACAGCAACAAGAGACCCACGATATTATTTATTTTGTCCCATCCAACTGCATGAGAAGCCACAAAAGAGATATAATAAATTATGTGTATTATTGAACAAGTGTTGCTGTATAATTTTTATAATAATGAGGAACTCACAATTTTTTAAAGCATACGAATAAACCATGTCATGTTTTCACAAAACTAACCATCACTAAAAGGCATAATTTATTAGCAAAAAGAAAAAGATCCAGCATTTAGAAAACTTTATATATAAGAACTTCATAGCTAAATTTGTATATACTATGCATATGAATCAACTATCTGCTAGCCATGTTCATGAGCCATAGTGATGACCAGCCAGCCAAATAAACAACTAGATCCTGCTTTATTGACTCATAACTTTCCCATTTATTAAATGTTAATATACCTTTGACAATATAAGCATACACATGATCTTATTATGAGAGATACATCATAAGTCATGCCAAATATTTTTTTTCTTGTAAACTAAGGACAACATGAAAAATCTAAGGTATACAATTGAAAGTGTATGGAATGTACTTTCGAATGAAGCCACCATATGGGTATGTGAGCAAAGCTGCATGTCTCACCATGCCCATGAGTTCAGTTGATGAGTGACAGTGATCAGGAATGGAGGTCAAGAAGAATGAACGTGCATATGTGAAAATATAATTTCTTTGGGGCACGAATACAAGAGAATGCCACATAGAGGTATGGAAAGCACTGGGTGCACATGTCCTGCCATGTAGAGACAATGGCGAGGTGAAAAGCTACTTTCACATATGCACATTGTTCACTCTTCATGAATATATGAATGAATACCTACATATAATAGAAGCAACTAAGTCAAATGGGTTTGGCAAAGAAATAATTAACAAAAAATGTTTAAAAAAAAATTTACAAACCACACCTCTGTGTGATATACCAGAGACAAAACTTAAAAAAAATTAATATACCATCAATAGCCAATCATAAATTTCAAAGATTATGATTGCATCTTAGCACCAATAAAGTGCGAAAAATTTATTAAAATTAAACAAAACAATCTCCAAATTTAAGGAGAAAAAATCCCAAATTACCAGATTAATTATTGGGATCATTAAAAAATCTATGTAGGTAAAACAAAGAGAAACATAAGGATAAGGTTGAAAGAACATTGGAGAAACATCTGTTACAAGCAAATAGAAACAATGGTAGTGTCATCACATTGGAATGAAAATCATGATATAATGGGTAATTTTTCCTTGAAGGAAATGCTGCGCACATAATAGTCGATTGGTTCATACTGGTATCATGGGGAACAGGAGTTGGAACATCTACAAGTAATCATTGCATAAGTTATTACTAACGCTTAAATGGTAGATTTACTTTTGATTATCAAGCAAGAAGATGCTGGCACTGCCTTCATTTTCCATACATTTCTGGCATTGGCTTATGAAATTAACCATTACCTTCAGCAGTTTCCTCTGAGAAATGGAAGAAATTTCTTCACAAATGTTATTTTTCAGTGTGCATTTGTCTTGTACACTTTTTCCTTGAATGCCCCCCTCCCCCAGAATAAAAATTGCAGGGTGTTACATTGGGGGGCTGTGGGGGTCATATTTTGATAATGGTGCCTCTGTTGTCATATATTTCATGAATTGCATGCAAGGAGACATGAGCCATATGTGCCATTGCAGAGTCCTGTTGGAAAATCAAATGTGCGTTTCCTCACAATTAATTTACAGAAAAGGGTTGCAAAATATTCTGCACATACCTATCACTATTGCTTCTTAAAAATAAATAGTGCCTATTATTCTCTGGGCGCTAATAGCACACCATTCTCCTATCTTTTGATCATCCAGGGGTTCCTTGTGAAGCAGGTTAGGTTTTTCTGAACTCCAGTATCAATTGTTTTACCCACTTTAGTGGGACCACGATTCATTCATAAAGAAAATTAGATTAGGGTCACTTCCTCCATTATGCACATTGTTCAAAATCCATTTACAAAATCTAATCTTGGATGCAGCTTCATCTGGTTTAAGTTCTTGCACTACAGTAATTTTATAAGGTTTTAACTTCAGTAACTTTGTAGCTGTTTGAACAGAGGAATAGAAAATTTCCATTTGCAAGAATGATATCAAAGTGATTGTTTAGGAAAACATTCCAGATATCCATTGTTATCTAACATTTCTTCTTTGAGCACTGTGGATCTATACACTTTTTATCAAGAATATTTCCCTTTGCATGAAATTGATTTACCAATCTGTGACAAACTTTTGGAAGCTTAATATCAGAGAATTTCTCTTGAAAAATCTCTATACATCACGGCTCAATTCTGAACATATATACAAATCGTAAAATCGTAAATAAATGCTCTTTGGGGGACAGATTACCTGAAGAGCTAAGTTAATCTAATACACTGTATCCTATTGCCTAATGAATGTTTAATACACTGTTACAAAACACACAAGAATACTACACAAATGAGTCAGTTTTAGTGTCACCTAATACTGACTCATTTGTATATGTTTCTAGAGTACTGACCTCTCCTTCAGCTTTCAAGCGTAGGAGCAAGATGAGAACTGCAGAGCTTGGTCAATGGCAGCCAACTGCACATGGAGTGGTCCCAAGAGGGAAAAATCGCCCAGTAGAAAGAAGCATTAAGTTATTAAAAATGAGGTTTGACATTCCGGAAGAAGATAGCTCTTTATTGAAAAGGCCACTAGAGTCACTCATATACCTACCTCAACTTAAACTAACAATCCAAAAATTGTTTAACAGCTGAGGATGTGGACAAACCTCCTGAAAAAAACTCCAGTTAATGAAGCCTAGAGGCCGTTTTAAATGGCTTGACTTACAAGAGATTATTACTGTGTTAGATTCCAAATTTAATTAATACTGAAAATTGGCAAGAATATATGTATGATACCTCTCTAAATAATTTATTTCAGTGTTCTTCCAACTTGGCACATGATTATGTATGTGCATGATACCTGCTCATGGCATTACTATGCAGGTCTTGGAGTTGCTATGATACTGGTCAATCTGACAACCTATCTGTGTGTTACCTCTGTGGTGTGCATGTACCATTCAACTCTGAAGTAATATGTACTTTTAAAATGATGAATTGTTATCAATAATTCTATAGCTGAAAGACTATCAGTTAAATAAGTTCAAATTGGACAAATGACCATCTTTGCTTTTAGTCCAAACATCAACTTTTTACACATTCTTATGAAGTTAGTCATAAATCTACAGTGATCATGTGGTGCCATAGTCTATTTTATCAGTCAAGGCGTACCGTATGCTGATTAAAAAAAAAATATTTCAATGTGCATTTTATGGCTGAAGATATAATGAGACTGTCCATGAAGATGTATCCTTATTTTGCTTGACAGATGCCAGTTTTCACAAGTTAACTTTCATCAAATCGGTTGGTCTAATGGATGTCAAAACTTTCCCTGATAAACAAAGACATTTACTGTACTGGAGACTGAAAAAACCAAAGAACTTAAAAATGGTTTATATATGAAAATTATTCTTTCACAATAGTCATGTGCAAGACAATAGTTGGAAAGGAAGAATCACACTTTAAATATTTGAATCAAGGCTGAAATTTGAACAATGGATCATCAGTCTTTTATGCTTATGCTCTAACCAACTGAGCAACTGTGTTCTCCTTCAAGCATGGAACCTCTCATCTGATTATTTATTTTTATATATATATAAGTCGCACTTGAGATCTTCAGCTATCTAAAGTGTGACTTTTTCTTAATGTTTTATCCTTTACTACTATTATAATTACTGTTAATTTGTTACATTGTTAATAGTGTTACTTTATTTTTATTTTATATTTTATATATATAAGGCTTTCTCTACTGTTAAGAGATTTTATTCCTTATGATAACTTGCAGTGCTAGCAGTGCTTTTGATCCAGGCTTTTCGTTTAACCCCAAATATATAAGGGTTTTTTTATATGTAAAAATAGTATTTTCACATTAATTGTGTGAAGGCTATTTGTTGGAATGGAAGAATCAGACATGAAAAACTCTGGTCATGGCCAGGATTCAAACCATTGATCTTCAGCTTTCTGTGCTGAGCTCTAACCAATGCACTATCCTATCTTCTACGAGCATGTAACTACAAATTTCTACTTCTCTTATCTGATTCTATATATCCCAGAGACCTTCCTAAGATTTTCTCTACTGTCAGAGATTTTTAGTGAGGTTCATGGTTCTGGGATGATCCGATTGTCTTGCCATGTTGAAATGGCCAGAATAGTAACATGGCAATATCGGAGTGAATATGAAGTGGTTAAAGCATCAAAACTGTTAGAATGTCATAAGAAAGGTTGGGAGAAGAAAACCCATGTTAGTAAGAAAATACCCAAGTACCTCCTATCTACACAAAATTATATACAACCAAAATATAAGTGAGGTTATGCTAAAAGTGAGGCAAAATGAGATTAAGCTACATCAGTCCGTTAGAAACCAGAAATGATGCAAAAAGAAGTGACGTGTCACAGACATACATTAAGTTCCAGAAAACCTGCCATATAGTAAGTACCATGATAAGGAGGTGCACCAGGGAAAGAGCAACAATGACCCTGGAGACAAAGAGAGGCACCAACATTAAAAGTCATTAGGATCTCCCATATCCACCTACCCTTGAATAACATGAACAATTTCTCAAGTGGGAGAAGACTACCAACTATCACAGCTAAAACCCATTCTCAAAACATCAAAGAAGTAGTTCGGATTTTGATTTATTTATTTATGGACGCTTTTTAACATCTCAGGTCATCACTGTCCCATTCAACTCAGGGCGTGAAACGGCCGACAAATTTTTGCTCAGAGGCCTCTCTTTCAGGCTTGAGGTTCTTTTTCGTGCCGTAAATGTACGACACGGGACCCACGGCTTTACTTCCCTTCCGAAGGAAGCCATACTTAGGATTTTTACGCCCGAAATAATCCATCGGTCCTGGCCGGGTTCGAACCCGCGTTCTTGGGTGTAGGAGGCAAGTATGGTAACCACTACACCACCAGGACCGACAATGATGTTCGGACACACAAAACGATAGAGGAAAACTAAACAACAATTAAGCGACAGCAAGGATGACTCCAAAGAAAAGCAAACCATTCAAACTATGTTCATGAGCATCTTAACAGAATTAAAAGACCCAAGAAAACAAAATGAGTATTTTAAAACAGAAACAAAAAAAGAAATAGCATGTCTACCAGAGGATATGACAAGATAATGGCAGAAAAATGCAATAACTTGGAAAATAAAGTATATAATTTGGATAATACTATATAGAGAAGACCAGCAGCATAGAAAAGAAACTATGGTTATTTGAGGAGGCAAAGGAGAGAAAACAAAAGAGAGAGAAATAAAAACAACATAACATAAAACAAAGATCTGCTACCGGAAAACTATGAGGAAATAGCCAGGGAAATAATAAAAAAAAAATACTGGTAAATAGCATTTCATTGACCATACACCAGACCCCATGTACATATGCAAAGATAGTTAAGAAGAGATTTAGATGGGGTTGAATTGGCCTGCTTGGATGACAAAATAGACATAATAAGAAACAAACACAAAGAGCGAGGAAAGAATGCTACATCGATGACGATATGACTATCCAAGAAAGGCTGATGCAGAACCTACTAATAAGGAAGTTAGCAAGGGAGGAGAGAGCAAGAGGAAGCAATGTGGAGGTGAATATAAGAAAATCATGCTAAAGGCCCAGTGGGTAAACTGGAATATGAAGTACCAAAACCATAATGACCCCAAAAACAACAAACTGAAAACAGGAATTTGTAATAACAAATTAAATGTACAGACAACAGAGGAAATAGAAGAAAAACAATAAAATGCACTGTAATTTATCAAATTCAACATCCTCCTTGGTCTAAGTGAAGTGAGAAAACTAGGGGAAGTCATAATTGAAAAAGAAAATGGCAACCTATTTTATTATAAAGGAGAAATAACTGGCCTGAAGGAAGTGGGTTTCATAATCAGAAAAGGATTAAAACACATGGTATAAGAAGGGGTGGGAATTTCAGAAAGAATTGCAGTAGTAAAACTAGCCGTGAAACACTGCACAACAACAATCATACAAACGTACACTCCAACAGAAACCAGTAGTGAAGAGGAACTGGAAGAGTACAATAACTTAGAGGCTGCACTGCACAAATACGGGTCACAAAAGAATTCATTGTGGGAGATATGAATAGTAAAGTAGGTAAGAGAAGCCATGAAGTCGAAACAAGAGAGGAGAAAGAATGATCCAGTTCACACAAAAGCATAGCTTGAAAACAGCAAATACTTTCTTCAGAAAACAAAAACAACCTCACCTGAAATGGATTTGGCAATCATCAGATGGCAAGATAAAAAATGCAATAGATTACATTTTATGTGAAAAAATTGGAGATGTGACAGATATTCAAGTGGTAAACAATAAAAAATTTAGCATGGGCCACAGGATGGTACCAACAAAAATTAAGATGGGGGGGAAAAAAAAAGCAAAAGAAGAATAAATCTACAAACACATAAAATAAATATAGAAAACACAGACAAGGAAGATCTATAACATGAGCTGCAAGAACAACTAACATAGGCCAGTTTTAACGCAGACAAACAATTAAAACATATCTTTTAAAAAAGAAATTATTTTAAAAAAAAATATATGGAACTAACACAGTGAAGCCAAGTCATATGAATAAATACATGTGATATATGTCGTACTAAACACTCTTACTGCTTCACTTACTTGTGTGATATTTGGAATCAGTTTCAAAGACCTTCGTCTTCATCTTCGGCCAAGGGTACGATTGATTGGAGAATCCAATGGCTCTGTAGGGTTGAAGTGCCACCCTGGTGGTGTTTTAATGTACTTAAAGTTGGTGTTTTCTACCTTTGGAATATCAAAGTTCATTAATCGATCTATTCGTTTATGAATGTAATCATTGATTACATTACCTTAAAACACCACCAGGGCAGCGCTCCAACTCTACAGAGCCATTGGATTCTCCAATCAGTTGTACCCTTGGCCAAAGATGAAGACGAAGGTCATCGAAATCGGTTCCAAATATCATACAATTAAGTGAAGCAATAAGAGTGTTTAGTACGACATATATCAGATGAATTTATTCACAGACAAAGAAACCTAAGAACTATATGAATCCCTAGAAAAATACATGAGGCCCCCAACATGACCCCCAACATGAAAAACAGGGAGAAACTGAGCAATTACCTAAACTGCTGATTGAACAACAGAGACACATTGGAACAAAATAGATTAGAGTTGTCAGAATTGGATAAATGGACCAAAAGAGAAATAAGGAAAGATATTCGCAACTACTGCACAAGACAAATGAACCTAATTATGGAATTATCAAAATCAATAAAGAAAGCAAAGGGCAATTTGAGCAAAGGAAAGAAATGGATACTTGGGAATAAAGTGGAGAAAAGTATAACATCGAGAAAAGACATAATTTAAATCAGTTACAGACTACTAAAAACAGCTATATACAAGCTCCATCCCACTCAGGAATTGGATACCAAATATCCCAAACCTCCACCTATCCTGCAAAGCGAAGTACGAACTGTTATGAACAAGTTCAAAAATTTGAAGACCCCCCATGCAAAGATGGAATACAAAATAAATTGCTTAAGCTTGCAGAAGGCCAACTTAACACCCAAAAGCACCAAAATCTTCAATGCAATTCTAGAAACAGTATACCTAAACAATGGAAAAACCAACACAATTGTTCTTCTACCAAAAAAGGAACCAGAGATGATATAAGCAGCTATATACCTATAAGTCTCATGTCAAATATAAACAAAGTGTTTAAAAAAATCTTAACTAGAAGAATAATAACAAAGATTTTGAATGAAAATCAACCACCATAGTAAGTAGTTTCCATACAAGATTCAGCACAACAGACCATCCATAAACCAGCTGATAGAAAAAGCAGAGGAATTCCATCTAACACTATATCTTGCCTTTATTGGCTATAGCAAACCCTTTGACTCAGTCGAACATACAAGCATATTACACGCTCCGGCAGCTCAAGGAATAGAGACAAAGCACATTCATATTCTACACAAAATCTATAGTCAAAGTTCCGTGAAGGTAAAAAGAGACGAAGGACAACCATTCCAGCTAGAATGAGGGGTTCGCCAAGGCGATTCAATTTCTCCCAAACTCTTCACCTGTGCAATGCATATATTCAGGAAAATGAACTGGCATAATAATTTCGGGATCAACATAAATGGCATTGGACTAACAAATCTAAGATTTGCCGACAATGTCTTATTTGCCAAAACGCTGACAGCACTACTAACTATGGAGGAGCAATTATGTGAGCATAGCAAAAATGCAGGCCTCTCACTATACAAACTGAAGACACTGTTAATTTCAAACGGACCTGAAACCCTGATAAAAATAAATGGAACAATTCTCACACACATGAAAGAATATACATACCTAGGATAAAAGATGTTCTTCCAAGATAAAATGGAAAAAGAAATACAAAGAAGTATCTCATTAACCTGAAGAGCATTTTGGGCCCTTAAGTTTATATTGTTAGACCAAATACTAACTAAGAAAATCAGATTTTATACTTTCAAAACCTGTGTATATCCTGTATTACTCTATGGGTGCCAGAAATTATCAATAACAGAAAAACAAAAGAACAAAATCCAAAAATGCCAAAGAAAAATGCAACACAAGATCCTAAGAATAACTTTGAAAGACAAAATACCTATAGTTTTTAATAAACCAGTTATCACAGACAACAGGCATCGCACAAATAGCTACCAGAATCAAATGGCAATGCGGTAGTCACATCACAACAATGCAGGACAACAGGTGGATCTACAAGATTTCCATATGGGACCCCTGATACGAAAAAGGGCTCTTCAAGGAACATGTTGTTCCAGATTGGTCAAGAGTAGCAAGAGGAAGAGAAAAATGGAAATCTCTCTAGAAGCAACTTGTACAGTGAGAAATGGAATAATCAAAGAACAAATCGGAAAGTGCCTTAAACAACATATAAACAACTAGTATGCAATAGCTTACCACCTTAGGAAAAAACGAGCTTCCCCTGCTTGTTAGGAGGCCTTTGCCCTTAAAGGGACACAACATATATCTTTATCTTTTATCATGGTTCTCTATTTGGTTGGAAGAAAACCCCTATGCCATACAAAGATGGCATCATCAATAACCCTCTTGCACAAAAGTATGGTCCTATACAAGAGTATTTTTTTAACAGTGTTTAACACCCTTTTTTACTACTGAGGTAGTGGGGTGTAATGTAGCTCACCTCCTTGCGGAGCACTCTGGGTAATGCTAAATAAGCCACTCCTCTGCACCTATACCATGCCAAGCAGAGCATTCATGACAATGATGGAACATCTACTTATAAAAGAAACGGCCCTTGGCTTTGACATTGCCCTTCACTGGCAGACTTTTTATACTTTAAATGTTGTATATTGGAACGCAGGGAACTTACCAATTCAAAGTTCAGCAAACTCAAGATTTTATTTTATAATTGATATTTTTATTATCTCGGAGGCCAGCGCTGTGACAGATAACATCCAATTCCACCAAGTGAATTATACACGGCCTAGTGTATAATCTACACTATACACACACTTCGGCACTGTCGCCAAATAGCTGCCAGAATGATAATTAGCATAAGCAATAACTTAGCTACACATTTTAAAATACTACATGAAATGGAAGCAGAGGACAAACCAGAAGCTATTCAAGTAGAAGCATGGCTGGACAAGAATCATTTCCATATAGTGGTTATCTATAGCCCCCATGGAACACCCCACACATTTTAACCTTGCAGCATGCTATAACTAAGAACACTTTAGTGGTAGGGGACTTTAATGCACAATCCCCAAAATGGGATATACCCAAACGAAAGCAGTGGGAAACACTATTGAGAGCTTAATCAATGAAGCTAATCTACTGCTGATAGACACTGAGTCAACCTTTCTGTCGTTTGCTGAGCTCTTAGTAGACCAGACCACATCTTACCCCATACCCATCTGAGGAAGCAAGTTACTCACAACCTTCTAGATGATCCAGCTGGATGTGATCACCAAGTAATCCACATCAAGATATAACCGAAACTACCTGTACCGAGGAATAAAATCCTAACCCGTTGGAATTTTAAGAAAGTGGATTGGAAGTAGTTTATGAATGAATGTGACATGTGTATCATCCCAGATCTTATCGAGTACAAGCATATTAAAAATTTTGATAATATTGCCAAATCACTACTTACAGCTGCCATCAAGTGCAAACCTCGTGGACAAGTAAAGAAATACTCATCTTTTCGGACCAATGACCTGACCCACCTGAAAATAAAAACGAAGCATGGAAAAAGGCTCAATGAACACAGCTTCTGATGGACTGTATAGAACTAAGAAAAGCTCAGACTAACTCACAGAAGAAAATTATACTAAGCAAGTGGCAGTCATTTCGCTCTTTCTTGTCTAAATTGGACTATAGAAAAGATGAAACCAAAGCCCATTGCTTCATTTCTAAATTGAATAATGACCGCAACTCATTCAAAGTGTATTATATATCATATAACAATAAAATCATCATATGTAAACATATTGCTGAGACCCTTTGCCAGTTTTTCGCGAAGTGCTCGGACACACTTCCACGTTGTAAGAAGAATATACCACCTGTCCTGCCTATGCCTGAGAAACATGAAAAATTATGAATGCTGATTTCAACCTCACAAAACTAAAACAAGCACTACACGACCTGAAAACAGGGAAAAGCTGAGTTCATTAAAAATATTGGAAACAACACATTAAAGGTTTTATTAGATGCGATCAATGAAACTTGGAAAATAGGTATACCAGATGCTTGGAGAAAGGCTGAAGTAATCCTAATACACAAGAAAGGGAGGGACCCTAGTCAAGTTAAGAATTACAGACCAATTAGCCTCACTTCACAGCTAACAGAGAGAATGGTCAACCACCGACTACAAGTCTTCCTCAAAACTTATAATGTAATTAGAGATGAACAAGCCCGCTTCAGAAAACACATGTCAACTACAACACAAATTATAAAGTTCATGCAATGTATTAAAGATGGCTTTCATAGGAAAATGTCCACATTAGCCTGTTTTGTTGATTTCCAGGGAGTCTATGATACAGTCAGCCAAAACATACTGAGAAACTCATTGATTAAATAGTACTGGGAATATGCTGTACATACTAACCAGCTTCCTCGGCCACAGGTTTTGTGAAGGTTAGGTATAGTAACAGAAAGTCGAAATATCGCCAGCAGAGAAGCCTCCTCCCACAGAGAGCCGTACTGAGTCATGCCCTTTTCAATATTATGATAAACGGCCTAATCACTGAGTTAAAGAGCATCTTGGGAATAAAAGTCTTTTGCTATGCCGACGACATTATAATATGAGCCACTAGCAGTAATGTTAAAACACTGGATATTATCCTTAACTTGGCCCTTGATACTTTAAAGCAGTGGTGCCTGGAAAATGAATGATCGTCGTCAAAGATAAAACTTCAGCCCAACTTTTTAGAACTCCACTAAGAATCATACCATAAACCTTAAATACGATGGATCCTAAATCGCCGTGCTGCCGATAACGAAATACCCCGGAATGCAACTGGATAGCAAACTTAACTGGAAACATCACATAGATTCGATTTCCACTAAGACAATTAAGAGACTATGCATCCTAAAAAAGTTAGCAGGGTCTGGATGGGGAGCAACCCAGAATGTCTTGACAAACACATATAAGATTCATCCAACAATTGAATATGGAAGCGAGGCTTTCAGTACAGTGAGCGAAACCACAATGAGAAAGCTGAATACGGCCCAGAACAACGCCCTGAGAACATGTTGTGGCGCCGCGAAATCTACACCATTACCTGCTCTCGAAAGTTAGAGTCAGGTTGAGTCTCTCAAGTACCGAAGAGACAAAGCTCTCCTTAAATAATTTCTGGAAGCAATATAAACCGGCTACTTTAAAACCCAGGTTACATCAATATCACACGCCGGGGCACTCTTGACCAACTATAACATTGATCCAGGGGAGCGCCAATGCTTCCGAAACAACTGCCACCATTTTCAATTAATATCCCCGGGATTGATAAACCCAAGACAGATATAGCTCCACAACTCCTGAAAGCGGCAGCGCTCGAAATGATAAGATTATATCCAGCACCAGAATGGCTACATGCTTATACAGTTGGCTTAGCTACTGATAAACGCAAGGGAGCAGGATTTTTCTCATCTAATGGCAAGGGAGCCTTCTCTGGGGGAAGAATGAGAACTAATTTTGATAGCGAAGTAGCAGCCATAAGTGAAGCGGCCAATATACTGATTTCTCTGAATGTCAAACGAAAGGTAATTTTCTGTCTGATTCCACTTATGCACTCCAAGTATTGTGTTACCCAAAGCTGCAACAAGAAGACGATTTAGCAATTCAATGTAAAGAAAGACAACCGAGATTGCAAGCATTAACTGAGATCCACTTACAATGGTCCCTGGTCACTGCGACATCAGCAATAACGAAGAAGCTGATAGAATGGCAAAGAAAGGATGCACAATGAATCAACCTTCACCCCCTTCTACCTACGCCATTATATGCAATGTAATTTCAAAAAGTATAAAGACAGTCGACGCAGACTCCTGGAGGGCAGCAGGAGTTGGTAACAGATGGGAACCGATTTATCAAAACCTATCCCCCACAATCTACCCCGCGAAGTGGGTGGTCACGACTACCTACAAAAATATTTGCACAGAATCGGCGTAGTCGACTCTCCGATCTTCTGCTCATAAGAGGAAGGAACGGCTGATCATCTACACTGTGATTCAAGAGAAGACTCATTAGAAGGACGAGCACGGATGTACTGGGTGGCACGGCGTCAAATGGCTGACCAGCCAAGAACGGGCTTTGGCTAAAGAAACTACTGACAACGATGAAATGATATATTAGGAAAGGTTTTTTTAAGGAAGGAAACGTTTCAGACCTAAGTTTATGGGACCCCCTTGGCATGTCATTTGTCATTTATGAGGACTGAGGAAAACCTGGAAAAAACCTTAGTAGAGATGACGGTCTTGGTGCGATTCGAGCCCCAGATCTCAAGCTAACGAGTCCGCGCCTTAAATACCTCGGCCACCCGTGGCGGTTTACAAGTGTATGGACTAATAGTGTAGTTATTAGTAAAATCCTGTTGCTTGAAGATTGCTGCTACACTTGTACTTTACAACTCCAGACTTACAAGTGTACAAGTGATTGTTCGGTGTTCTGTTCTACAGAAATATTAGCATTAATTGGGCAGTGGTAATTTATATGCAAGTGCTGGAATATTTGTAAATTCAAATACTATTGTAATTTTTAATAATTTTGGCAGTCAGTTGATATATGCATATAAAATCAAAGTAGCGAAAACTATGATAATGGCAAGAATAGGAATGTGTATAAAGAAAGAATTAAGTATTTGTGTACAGTGAAAAGTTAGAAGTGCAATTAAGAATAGCTTATGACTGATATGACTTAGACCTGTTTCAAATGCATACTTCAGTCTAATTAGTTAGTTTTTATAAGGTACTTGCTACTTCCACTAAAATAATTTCTTTTCATTCTTCGTTCCCTTTTAAAATATCCCCTTTTGACATTCTTAATTTTTTGCTTATAATGAGAAAGTAATTGCCAAGCAATATAAACAAATTTTAAAATAAATTATGAAATGAACTATTAAATAAATAACCAAGAGCAATCTGTAAGCTCAATTTTTCTGTGATATCTCAATGACTGAAATTGATGCTCCTAATATAGAACTAACAACAGTCATCACAAGTTGGTTTATTACCTTGAATATTAACAAATACATAGTGAAGTATTTAAATTATCATTATATCTGAGAAAAAATACAAGAATTTAGCAGGAATGAGAATAATCAGCTCTGTACATTAAAAATACAAATATACATTGCTAAGGAGTGGACATAATCTAATTCATGATATGGCACATGGCAAACAGCTGTTCCTCCATCTTGTTCTTATATATTCCACTTATAACTTTTTATTAATACTTTACAAGTGTTGTACTTCTTTCATGGAACAGAAAGTTGTAAGATAGTACTTTACAATTACTCATACTAATATGCTATTAGGCAGCATTTTTGTGGAACAGAGCCCAGATAAGATTTTCAATTAATGTTTGGACAGGCATATTCAGAAATATTATTCTCTTTTCCTAACAAACTGTACGAACCTGGTGCACCAGTCACACTTCCTTTCATGAATTGCAGCAGAGAAAACAGAGCCCAACTCCAGTTAACTAAGGTAGGCAGGTTGTCCATATCAGCCTGTTAGCTCAGTTGGTTAGAATATAGTTAGAACAGGAATGTAGTGGGTTCGATTCCCATAGGGGCTAACTTTTTTTTTTTTTTTTTAATATTCTTAATTTATATACTTTTTTTTACTATAATGAACATTTTATCTATTTTATGGAGGACAATGCATAGATTACATTTTATTTTTATTTCATGTATATTGCAAATTTAGGTTAGGATAGGTTAAAAAAATATGCAAAATTTATACTGTTAAAAGTGTATGCCTTTTCCCGTGTCAATTATTTTCTTTACGTTTTACATTGCAACATTACGTTTCCCATTTAATTTTGCTGTATATTGACATGTATCCTAAAAGTCAATTTTTTTGTAATGCATTAGAATTTTTCTAATGGGGGGCACTTGAAATCTTAATTTAATCACAGAGATGTGGCAACATTCAAACTGTTATAGGTCCAAGGAAAATTACTCCAAAGATGCCAGGCATGCATTACAGCTAAGTGGCCATTTTGAATACTTGTAAGTTTAAAGCCTCCCACAAACATACTAAGGAGTTTGCCTCACACAAGATACAACAACCCTGCAGTCTTGAATATTTAGATGTGTCTCAATATAGCATAAGTCATAATTTAAAGGATAATATAAATTTCATTTATTTTTGTTTTGGAATGCTTCCAAATGTATTTAGAGAAATGTGTGGCCTTAATACATGTTATTCCTTATACTCTTTGTTTTCAGAAAACTGTAGACATGCATTTGTTTATTTGAAGGTGCACATTAATTTTATTTTAACCCTATAATGGGCATGAATATTTTATTTTTACCCTGTAATAACTGTGTTTTTCTTTTTATTTAGGGAACATTGTGAGTTATTATTTATGACAAGGAGAAGATTCATTTTATTTTAACTTTGTAATAGACAAGAATATTTCATTTTTCATATGCTTGATTGGGGAAAAACTGCAGCCTTTTATTTATACATTTATTTAAAGGTGTCAGAATTATTTTAACTCTGTAATGGGCACATTTCTCATTATTTATGGAAAATGTCAACTTTCATTATTACTTAAAGGAGTACATTAGTATCATTTCATGCCTACCATGGAGACATTGCATTTTGTTTATCCACAGACCATGTGGTAGATGAAAACTAAGTGATACATTGGTTATCTGATAACACTCTTGGTCTTGGAACACAACACGGCTAATGACACACATATGGGCTTGTATCTGTAGCTGCTGTACTGTCATTTACTTTGCAGGAAAAACCAATTTTCTTGCTAAACAATCAAAGGTAAGAAATATATCATAGGTCTTTTGCCAGTATCTACAAAAGGATACTGATTTGAAAATACTTTTATTTTGCTACATAATCTCCCTGTACATTCAGACATTTGTTCCATCATTTCACAAGCTCCTTAAATTAAACAACATATAACTCTTTGCACTGTTGTCAAAAACTGCAGACTTCCCTTTCTGCAACTTCATCTTCGTGAAAATGCTCACTCGAAAGATGTTTGAGAGGGCCGAACACATGAAAGTCACTTGGAACAAGTTCAGTACTATACAATATTTTTATTTATTTGGTGTATTGAAGCATACACTTTAAAATCTCATGTCATCAGTGTCCCATTCAATTCAGAATATGAAATGCAAATAGATTTTATTCAGAGACCTGTTCTTTCAGGTTTGAGGTTCTTGTATGTGCTGTATATCTATGATACAGGATCCCACAGCTATACTTCACTTCCAGGTCTATATGGAGAATACCCCAGGACTTTCCAGTTGAAATTTCACAGCATCTCATTTTTCTTTTAGGCCGTACGAGGACACACGTCATGCCTTAGGTAAAGAGTCTTGGTTCCTTTCACTGAATGACCTTATAAATTTTCCTGAGGATGTTAGAATAGTACTTGACATTTATAATTTGTCCCTGAGGGTAGAATATGGTGAGCAGTATGCCTTTCTATTTCAGAAGACTGTGAGTTTCACTTTCCTAGCAATTGGTATCATTTTAAATTATTTTTCACAGACAACGTAGAATGTTTGCAAGAATGCAGATTTTGTTTTGAACTGGTAATGGTGACTCATCACCTGTGACAATTAAGACTAGCATATCATGTCCTTCATCGTGGTAGCAATTGAGATGCTATAATGCCAGACCCATTCTTTGTATTTTGTATAGTACAAAAACTTTGTGAAAACTAACTTGTCATAGTACATTTGAGGTAGGCCATGATGTGTGAACAACCAATAGCAGCAGCTATAATACTTGTAGTTACACTTCTGTCTGCTTTGTCTTCAACTTGTTGCAAATTCGCCTCTGTAGCATCTCCATTGGCCGGCCAATGAAGTGTTCATCGTCAATACATGGCTGTCCTTGAGAACTTCAGCACACAAATGTAAACAACTTGATGTGATAGGCACTTCTCACTGTAGACAGAAAACATTTCTCTATGAATATTCTTTGATTACATACCTTTTAGCCACAAAAATTGCACAACGCAGCGCTGTTCGACAGTTGTATACTCTCTAAGAGATGCTATCTTGCAACTGATGTTTTGCTATTGTAAACATTGACGTGTCATGTACAATGTTACCATTTGCCATCAGACTAATGCTGCCATCTATAGGGCTTTCGCATAAAAACTATCCTGCGAACAGGGTGTTTGATTTTCAGCTGCGAGTAGCAAGACATCCAGACACCAAGAATCAAACACTATATGTGCAGGATAGTTTTCATGTGAAAGCCTGTTGTAGCAGGTGTCTCATTAAAATATGTAGAACTTCACATCAATTTGTAATTTACTTAATGACTTACCCTCATATTAACAATTTTATTTTGGTTAAAGAGATACCTTCCAACTTTCAATCAAAGTGATAAAAACTAAAAACCTCTTTAAAGTGTATAACATGGAACCAGAACATTTTTAGTTAATAGACAGTAAAACAAACAGGAAGTACACAATAAAACATAATATTTTGAGCTATTCCTTTCTTCAGGCAGAAAGTATTAAATAATCTGGTATGGTACTAAAACATTTATTTTGTAACTGAATTACCTAATATTTTCCATGTATTTAACTATTCATAAACTGTATTATAATATCAATATATTTTATCATTTTGGCAACATTTTAATAAAGAACATTTTCAATAATAAAAAAATACACTAAATCCCAATAGTTTTTGTAGTTATTCCGTATACCAAAAATGAAAAAGTGTAAATTAAAAAAAAAAACCACAAACAGCACAATATTTCAAATAGTTTTTATGTTATTCAAAGAGAGGCGAGAAAAAGATATTCTAAGGTTTATGTTAGGATTTGGAGACTAGGAAGTTAAAAGTTAATTCTTTGGCCAGAGGGAAGATACTTATGCCACAACATTTTATTTTATGGTTTTTTATATTAGATGAAGCAAAGATATTTTTAAAACATAAATATTTATTGTCATTCATATTAGAAGAAAGCATAATTTAATAAATACATATGCATTTCATTCTTGTAGTATTATCCAGATAAGAGTAAATTAAGCTTCTTCTAATAAAATAATTTCTTTGACTCATGTGCCTTTACCTGCCAGTCAAACAATTGTTCAAGGTATGCACCCTACTAGGAGTAATGAGAATGCATGTCACATTCTGTTAGAATGTACGGGAACAAAGTAGAATACAGGATTAATTAGAGAGAGAATTAAATATTAATATAGAAATTTGGTACTTTCCTAATGAATTATGACTACAAGCAACATATAATTCTTGCAGTTTTAAATAGCTAGAAGAGCAAGCATCTTATGATAAAAAAAGTATAAAAACCCTTTAAATGGCCCTGTTAACTTCAATAAGATTAACCATAAATATGCAGAATAACTGTATGCCCCAAAAACCTAACTTTACTGACTAACATTAAGTATAAACTAAACATAGTTTAAGAAATGAATATGCATTAAAATACAGACTGCCCCATGCAATCTCCCACATAATAGAAAAAATGAAGTATTTATATCCATGAGTATCATGACATTCTAAACATGCTACTGCAATTTCTGCACAACTTTAAACATTCTAAAGGTGGCAGATAAAGAGAGAAAAATTATGTTCAACTTACCAATGATAAATTTGCATCTGGCAAAAAGTCTTTTTGCAGGTGGACATTCATGGAGCTTATCTAGTTTACATAAAAAGCCATTTTTTTTCTTCTTTTCCCTGTTGCAAATCAGTGGTTCAAGCTGTGGCATGACATGCATAAGCTTGTTTGCAAGATTTTCCACAATTTTTTTGGCATATCTATTTTTGTAGATAACCTAAAAATTGCATGAATTTTCATTACTGGTAAAAAAAAATGGTAATTAAATGATGTTTACTTGATAATTATATTTCATAGCTACACACACATACCAAAATGGAAGTATTAATACTGAAAGAGCCACTGCATTACTAAACTTATTTAGTTCAAGACATTAAGAAATTTGTGCAATTCACGAAATATGTTCTAACTCATACAGTCAACTTTAGACATGGCTTCTTATAAGTTTTCCCTATTACCTGCCAAATGTTTGTGTGCCACAGTATATTTACAGCTACCTGCCAAATGTTAAAGTGTGCCACAGTATGTTAACAGTTTCATTTAGTTTTTAAAAAAATGCAGTCATAATACCAATGTCCTCTTGAAATGAAGATTACATCAGTATAAACTAAGACAGGCATATAATATATGCAAAACAAAGTGAAAAAATCCTGGTAAGCAATGGAGAAAGTGAATCACCTGTCAGTGTCTATGTAATACAACATTTTACCATGGTTCAACATGGTCCATGATTTAAAGATCTGAATGGTATTAAGAAAGTAAAAGAAATTTTTGATTAGAAGAAAATCAAGTTTTGTTACAATCCATGTTTGTATAAATGTTAAAATTGTAAAGATATTTTTACACATATCAGTTCAGGAAAGAAAGAATATACATTATTAAAGAGTTTATTTACCTGGGGATAACATTAAACAATACTGGGTATGAGAAAAAATATAAAGAGGTACTTTTAGCTAACAGAAAAGTACCACTGAGAATGTGAAGAAAATGTTTATTTATAGCATTTGAAAAGGAGGTGAAGTATAGAGTGCGTATAAGGCAGCAATAGAATTAAGTTGGGCATATGCAATAGAATTATAGGGTATTGAGAAGAAATAGAAGAAAATTAATACAGTGAAACCTCAGCCCATCATTCCTGAAGCATTGTTTGTTTCATGTAGTCCCAGATATACTTTCATTATAAACAAACTTGCATTGATTATTCCTCAAAGTATTGTTCTGTTGCACCAATTGAATGTATATTTGTTTTGTTTTAGATAACATATCTTTGATTGATTTCATTAATAAATTGCAAAATGTTTTTGAAACATAATGTAGCAAGGTGCACTTTGTTTTCTCATATGTAAAGTGGCAAGGCACAACAAAATGGAATGAGCAAATGCAAAAGATGTATCATAGTGTCATGTGTTTGTGACACTATGATACACACTTCCACACTTGCAAAGATGCACATACAGATAATAGACAAATGAACTCTCACAGAAAGGAATCTTGTTTTCATTGTTCACTGTAAGCTCTTGCAGTATGCAAGTGGTGCAAAAAAGAAACTAAGGTTTTATTGTTATGAAGTCATGGCAGGCTCGTGAAGCACAAGAGAAAACTTGATAAATGCCCAAGAGTAATTTTAGACAATAAGCCCCTCTGACTGGGATCATGAACCCTTTCAATATTTTGATATTTTAAAATTAATGTAATAGTATATTACATTTTCTTCAAGGAAAAGATGAAAAGAGATACACAAAATACTCTTAGCATGGAAGGCTTTCTGGTCCCTTCAGTTTATATTATCCAACAGGAAAATAAGCAAAAAGCTTAAAGTTGAAGCACTAAAAACCTGCATATATCCAATAATGCTATATGGGTGCCAGATGGGTTAGCTACAAACAAACAGATGAATGCACTACAAATAAGTCGAAGGAAAATGGAGCACAAGATATCAGGAATAACAATAAGGTACCAAAATGCCCAACGAATCGTATACCGAATAACATCAACAGACATCACAGAAAGAGCTGCCAGACTGAAGTGGAAACTGGGAGGCCACATACCTAGAATGCAGGGAGACAGATGAGCATATAAGACCACCAGGTGAAACAATGCTTAGGCAATCATCACAAAGGCAGGCCAAGATAGAGATGGCAAGACTTTTACAAGGCACACAAGTATGTCAACAATGGTCCAAAATAGCAAGAAGCAGAAATACACGGAAAACCATCAAACATCAACTTCGAAATGAGCGAAATCTAATAAACAAAAATGTAACAAAGTGTAGTATACAGGGTAATACTACTATACACATCCTAATGCAATTTAGCTAATTGCATTAGCAAAAAAGAGCTATCTCTTGTAGAAGGCCTTTGGAGGAGACATTCAGGCTTATTATTATTATTAGCATATTTCTGTCATGTGCACTCTCTTTAATTCTGTCAATAGGCCCTGCCCCCAATTTTAACATCCCAGAGATGATCATGTTTCAGATCCCTTTCACTTCCAATGCTTTCTTTTGCTTACCCTTCGGGAAATGATGGTTCAAGATTTTACTTTATATTTCTTAGAAGGTATTGTAAAGCCATTTTAGAGGTCCCTTTGAATGCAACTAATGTGGGGATCATGGCAAAAGTAGATAAATAAGTGTGAGGGGTATAGTCATAATGCTGTTATTTCTGGCATGACTCTGCTACTGTGTCCTTAAGCACATAGAATACAGTGCAAATAGCAGTTTCCAATTCATTTGTTCCTATAAAATCAGCAAACATGAGTGAACAGTTTTGCTAAGATCATTGTAAGAAAACTATGGAAGGAAGGAGACGAACTATTCACTTACAAACATTAGGGCACATTCTCAATATCAGAAAATATTTTGAAAAGTTTGTGAAAATAATGTCCCTCTGTTGTCTGTGTGCAAGTAGTGCAAAGAACGGCCGATGCATACCAAGTAAATAAATGCACTCTTTCACCAATAATCAGTGAGAAAATCAGGAAAAGAGAGAAATAAATTAGTATCTCTGGGAGACCAATCAGTGAACTTAAGTGATTTTAGACTTCAGCACAATACATTTGTCATATAATATCATTGTTATGCAGAAGGAAAAATTTCAATGAGAGAAGCACTTGCTTCTCTCTTAATGCAGCAGGTCTTTTCAAATGAAAGAAGAAATCTCTTTGAAAGAAATAAATTTCAAATATGAGATATTTGATGGTAAAAAGTACTTATGGAGAGGCACAACACTGTTTTGTGGCAATGCAATTTCTGCAGTAAATAGTACTAAATTTTGAAAATGTTATTTTCACCGATGAGACATGGGAAATGCTAGCCATAGTGTCGAAGATGCACTGTGGACTTTTCAGTCTAAGAAAGTCAGCAATTACCATGAGGAAAAGGGAGCTGCCCATTATACATCATGGGTTTCTGAAAAACTGCCGCCTAACATTCCTCAGTCTCAAAATATCGTTATTGACAATGCATCCTATCACTCCAAGCAAGTTGATAAAGCTCCAACCAGAAAGGCACACATTGTTGATTGGCTACTATGTAAAAATAAACCCTATAATGAGTTTATGCCTAGAAAAAGGCAGAACTAATATAGCTGGTTAACTTACACAAACAGAAAAATTCCCCACATCTAATGAGAAAGCAGGAATGCTATTGTTTTCCTGCCACCTTATTATTTCTAAAATGCAACTGAATTGCTTGGGTGCAGCTTAAAGGTATTGTTGCAAAAACAACATGTTAACATAATTAATCGTAAATAATCGGCAATAAATAGTAAATCATACAAAAGAGGTTATTGAAAAAGTGTGGCAGCAAGAAGGGATAATGAAGGAGCATGTGGAAGATCTGTGGGTAAGGGAGAAAGCAATTCCAGCCGCAATGATGATAATGATAGTGATGCTGGTATTACATCTTTTTGTTGAAATTCATTGGTAAGTAGCATGCTAATGATTTTGCCATTTTTATTTTCTTAGATGGCTTGCATTGATTTTCTGATATTAATTAAAGGGCTTTCACAGTAATCAAACTTTTACAGTTTTTATTATTATATGGTTTGGCAGTAAAAAACAATGTGAAAGAAAACATCAAAACCAGCAGTTGTATCTTTGCATGTTTTGTGTGAACAAATTTTAAAAACAAATATATGTAAGCTAAATCAATTTCTCAATTTTTTCAAAATTCGTAGCCAGAAATTTACTTTGAAAATGTGCCAACATTTTATTTTTTGCAATGCATAATACTAATTATGAAACATAACTATTAAAAGTAAATAGTTTGTTCATTAACTAAAAACGTTAATTGGAACTTGTACAGTGAAGCTAATCATATAATTAAGATCATTATATGATTGGGTCAAACTAGCTGCCATGGGTGGCCGGTCGAGAACACATGGACTTATGAGGACTGGGGTTTGAATCCCACCAGGACCATCCTCCCTGATTGAGGTTTTTTCCAATTTTCCTCAGTCCTCATAAATGGCAAATGTCGCAGAGATATCCCAAACTTAGGTCTAGAACGTTTTCTTCCTTAAAAAAAAAAAAGAAAAAGAAAAAGAAAGGAAAAGATAAAGAAAGAATTTTCAATATATCACTTCATCTCATAAATCATCAGTGCCCACCGCCTGTGGCGCCTCAGTAGTAAAAACACTTGGGAAGATGAAAAAAGAGAGAAAAGAAAGAAAAAAAAAAGTCGGGCTACACACTCTTATTGCTCCACTTACTTGTTTAAAATAGGTAGTACTAGTTTCATGAATCCTTTGTTCGCATCCTCAGCTACCAGCTGACCCATTGTAAACATAAATAATACCATAATTCACAACCCCTGCACAAAATATGAATCTGACCTATACACAATATACCACAAAAATAACATCTTAAGCAGTGAAGCCAATGTCTGACATCAAACATTTCAGCTGATTCGAGCTGTTCTGCAATTTGCTGCCAGAAATACATGTCCTGGCTATAGTAACTAAAAGAGCGCTGAAATACTGGTTTTACCTGCTGTAGTTATTCAGTAGGCATAAAGCAGTTGGATAGGCATGGATTAAGAATTAGCAAGTGTTTAGCAGTATGGCTGAGTTGACAAATTTCCTGCATAAACAATATTTTAAAAATTATTCACTTAATTTCATTTCACCAATCACCATTTACTAGTTAGTTCTAAAACATAAACTTAAGTAAACTATGACCATTTTGCAGTCAATATCTGTGAAGTCTAACTCAATGTTATACTGACTATGAACATATCCATGAAATAGTTTGCTGAAAATTGATTCATAAATTCTATACAATTCAACAGTAAATGTTGCAACTTACCTGTTCACTGTATTCTAAATCATAAAAATAATAGTCTTCAGTTAAGCTCTCAGTTTCTTTTTTTCGTTTTGCTTTTGACTCATCAACTAATTGGTTTTCTGCTTTCCTTTTCAAGCCTGTGTTTGGCAAAATAGTTACTTTATGGTCACTCATTTGCTTTCTTAGTTCTGCACCTGGCATCATCTAAAATATATCATACATCAATATTTCAAGTGCTTACAAACTCTGAAATAACATAGCAGGCACAAATATTTATAAACATATGCTCACATTCAGTTAATATAGATTAATTTTAGACTGCTTTAACAATTTCAGCCCATCAAATTGGATAATTATTGGCCTTGAAGCTCTCAAATGCAACACAGCAATGTTGCTATATCAAATTCCCACTACCATGTCCACCGCCACTGGCCGAGGTCGTTAAGGTGCGAACTCGTGAGCGGGACGTCTGGGGTTCAAATCCCACCATGACCATCCTCCCTTACTGAGGTTTTTTTTTAGGTTTTCCTCAGGACTGGCAAATGCCGGGAAGGTACCCAAAACTTAGGCCTGGAACGTTTCCTTCCTTAAAATCCTTTCCCAATTTATCATTTCATTTATCACCAGTGTTCACCGCCTGTGGTGCCACAGTAGTAAAAACGGGCATTAAACACCAAAAAACTACCAGGTCCTGCATCTCGTGAAGTTAATTCTCTCTTGTAAATATAATTTACTCTAGATCAAGATATTGCAGTTTCATGTTAATAAGCAATCAGGTGGGTAGAAAGCAAATTTTGTAGTGAGCTCATACAAAAAAGCATATTTTTAGTCCAAGTAATTTTCATTAAAGAGATGAAAAGTAGTGCTAGAGTACTATCTAAGAAACTTCATAAAATATACTTACCAGAATTGGATTCATTTCAAGATGACTTGGAGTATTAGTTTCTTTCAATGAGTGCACTTTATTTTCCTCCCCAGTATGATAATTAATTGATTGATTGATTGGTTTATTTATGGATGCTCTTTAACATCTCAGGTCATCAGCGTCCCATTCAACTCAGGGCATGAAACGGCCGATAAATTTTGCTCAGAGGCCTCTCTTTCAGGTTCTTTTTCGTGCCGTAAATGTACATGGAACCCACGGCTTTACTTCAGTTCTGAAGAAAGCCATACTTAGGATTTTTACGCCCGAAAAAATCCATCACTCCTGGCCGGGTTCGAACCCGCGATCTTGGGTTTAGAAGGTAAGCATGGTAACCACTACACCACCAGGACCGATGCAGTATGATAAAGTTGGACCAAAGGGGTCAAAAACAAAATATAAACAAGAGCTTCACTGATAACATACATGAAGCACTTTGGTTTCACAAATTCAAAACCTAAATAATGAAGAGATACAACATTCAACACACAAACAAGTGAGAATTTTGTGGAAACAGTTAAGATCTTCTCTGTAACAAAACAAGTCATATTTTGTACTATAGCATTGAGGAAAACAAATATGAATAGTAGATTTAATGGCAATGGCAATAGTGTTCCAAAAAGAGGCATAGCACAGTCAGGTTATCATTGCCACCATAATCCAATTAAACTTAGATAGGCTCAAATTAAGCAGAGGATTGCATTGAGAAATAAGTCCGTTAAACTGAAAGATGTACACAAATTTATCCTTGAAGAAACTGCTAATGTGAGACAGAAATACTGGTTGTCTTGTTAACAACATATTAAAAAACTAAAAAACGATATCATGAAAAAAATAGGCAACAAAACTTTAGAGTCTATAATTATAAATTTATAAGACTGATGATAAAGACAATGACAGCTACCTACGTACTGACATAAATGAATCTAATGACAGTGAAACTAATGTAGAGCCACTAGTAGTACCACGGAAGTAATATAATAACAGTTTATTGTTAAAAGTTGGACGTGGGGGTGTGGATGATGTGCGTGTGTGTAGCAAATGTATCACAACTATTAAGCTGCAAGTGGATGTCAGTGAGAAAATGGTTTTATCACTTTTTATGAGCATGCTATAACAGCAGCAATTTTTGAAAAACTAGAAAGCATAGTGTTCCTTAATTCTGCTGCAATGCTACTTCAACTTGTCTTCTCTCTTTACTAATTTTCACCAAGAAAATCTTATGATTTCTAGTTCTGGAACATCAAGAAAAAATAACACATTAAAGAAGTCACTCAAGACTTTTAATTAAGGGAAAATATTCTCAATGGATAATGGCAGCAATGTTTTGGCTAAAAGTACCATGAGCTCAAAAACTACGAACTTTTAAGGATAAAAGAAGAGGCCAAAAATTTCAAATAAATGTATATGACATAATGTTGGTTACAGTAATCTTCCAGCATCTCCAGAAAATCCGCTATGCATTTGGTCACACCAGAGAAATGCTCACAATAGCATAGCACCTTAAAGAAACCCTAATAATGGGCAGACATGGTACCATATAAACAATAAACTCTACCAGTTTATCCAGGAAGAATAAAAAAATTAGCTAGGAAACAACAAAATAAACTTATAAATATAAAAATATTTACATTTTAAAATAATCTTGAGCAAAATGCTCGTACAGGGTCCACTTGTGGTTTAAGAACAATAAGTTAACTGATGCTAACTGATGTTGTACTAGAGTACGTGAGTAAGGAGAGAGGATAAGCAACTTGGCAATGTTCTGTTAATGCTTACTTTTTATTTGCTATTGCTTAAAACTCTTCTCATTGAACAAGCAATGTAGATTTTTCATTGGTTATTAATGATAAAAGAACTTTATCAAGATATCACAATTCTAAAAGATGCCCCTGATGCTTAGTTGGTTTGAAGCCATCAGCAAAAGCAGAGGGTGCAGATTTTAATCCTCCTAGGCTCATACTAGATTTATAACCAAGTTTTATTCACAACCCTGAGGACATATGTAGGATAGGGCTAGTGCTTCAGATCTTCAGATTCATTTTGCACAAATATTAGGAATTCATGTAATTTATTTCAAGTCAATATGACATTTCTAAAGATGATTTGAAAGCCAAGCAATTATTTGTTATTAACAGAAAGATGTAGATGTGAAACCTAATGCAATAATTCACGCCTCTTTATCAGAAATTAACAGCAAAATAGCAGATATGAAAGTAACCATAGAGGGTGGTAATGACAAGTACTGCAATGAAGCAGCAAGTGTTATTAGATCTCTTACCTTAAATATCCAAAGCAGAAACAATGAAGTATTAGTTATAATATTAATTCAATTTGGAATCGAACACAATGAAACACTGATTAATAATCTCTTCTGAGTCGGATGTTTAAAACACTCTTTATAATGAGATTTATTCCATACACATGTTTTGTGCAACTATTGTCCACATCATCAGCTGCTAATGGAGGTGGTAGGTGGGTAGGTAAATAGATATCTGGGTTGACTCTGGTGGTCTAATGATAAACTTCAACAAAGTGCTGCCTGCTTCCAGGATGTCAAAATTCAAAAGGATATGCTCATGAAATTCTTTAGTTATGCACAACTTAGTGATTTTTTTATATTTGAGGACAAGTTCTTTAAACAAAAAGCAGTACTTGTAAGGGCAGTCCATTATCACCTTTCCTAGCCAACTTATTCATAAGCTATTTTGAGACGCACATCACTAAGGCTTTTCACCACATTTTTAAGGTTTGGCACAGACATGTACATGATGCATTCGCTATTATAAACAATAAGCACATGGAAGATGCACTAGAACTTTAAACCTGCAAGAGCCTTCAATTTAAGTTCACTGTTGAAATGGAAAGAGATAATATGTTACTATTTTTAGATCTGAAGATAATAAAATGTAATAATAAACTTGAATTTGGCATCTATAGAAAGGACACACATAGGCAACTATATCAAAGTCCATGGTTTCAATCCAAGATCACATAAGGACGCAGCATTCAACAACATGACATACAAACTAATAAATATACCATTAAGTAAAGAAGAATACAAGAATGAATATCTACACATAATAGAAGCAGCTAAATCCAATGAGCCCAACAAACAGATGATTAACCAAAAAATCAAAAGATTCCAGAAACAAAAAACAATTAAACAAATAACAACTATGAATGATTTATCAGGGAAAAAAATATTTAAAAAAACCACCCATTAGCCATTAAGAAATTTCAAATAATATTCAAGTGTACAACATAAAATTAGCACATCAAAACTGATACAGTGTTAAACATTTACTGAAATGAAATAAAACGTATTCCAGGCCCAAAGAGAAAAAAAGCTGGTATTTACCAGATTAATTTAAGGATTGTGAAAAAATCTACGTAGGGAAGACAAAGAGAAATATAGGCATTAGGTTGAAGGAACATTGGAAAAACATCCATTACAAACAAATAGATAATCAGCTGTGGCAGCACATTTTTGGAATGAAAACCATGAAATAGAAAAAGGCTTCAAGTTATTAAAAACTGTTCAACGACCAAAAGAACTAAACATATGGGAAAGGATTTATATAAAAAAAACATGAGCATAACGTTAAGAATTTTGACATCCCCGAAGCAGACAACACTTTATTTAATTTTATCACTAGACCACCAGAGTTAACCTACTTGATCCAACGGTAGTTTAACAGCTGATGATGTGGACAATAGTTCCATGAAACATATGTTCTGAGTAAATCTCATTTAAGTGAAACAATAAAAAGTGTTTTAAACATCCGACTCAGAAGAGATTATTCAAAGCATTACTTGTTGATCCTAGTTATGATCAATGTGTAAACAAAGAAATACGTACAACTAACAAAATATTGAAATGAATTTGCTCTGTGATCCCAAATGTGAAACTGATAGATGTAGGCAACTCTACACAAGGAATGAACTACACTTAAACAGTAAAGGTAAACTTTATCTAGTAAACTTGATATGAAATGCAATTAAATCTACAATTACAGAAAATATTTGATTGAACATGTTTTGGCATACCTATAGATAAAGCGAGAATAACTGTTCCAAAAAACTAGGCCGTCTCTGTGATAGTATTGTATGAGTACCTCTTTAACTCTAGGAATAGTTTAAAATATATAGTATTTAAGCTATGAAATTGACTTCATAGAGGATGTAATAGACTGTATTAAGCCTTTAGTAATAGTTCTAATGGAACATAGCTTAAGAGGTAGTGAGATATCACTATAGAAACAAAATTCTTGGGTATACATGTGAATGAAAATCTTAAATGGGATACTCACGCCCATCATTTAGCAATTAAACTTAGTTCTGTTTATTATATGCTCAAAAGTCCAAAATGGACACTGAATTTATTACGACTGAAAAATGTATATTTTGCTCATTTTCATAGTCGATTAAAATATAGAATAACATTTTGGGTAGAAAAATGTGAAAGAATATTTAAAATCCAGAAGAGAACAATAAGAATAATAAGTAGAATAGATAGTATGAAGTCCTGTAGACCTTCTTTTAGGAAACAATATACTACCATTAGCTTGTCTCTCTATAAGAGGTCTTAAATCGTATTAAGAGACATCAAGGAGAATTATGTACAAATATAGATACTTATTCTCATATTACAAGAAAAATGATCTTCATGTTCAGATATGTAGAACAAATATTTTAAAAAATAATCTCACAAATGTAGGCATTAAAATATATAATAAACTACCAATACATATTAAAGAAATAACCAATATAAAACCATTTAATAAAAAGTTAAAACTTTTCTACTACAACATATCTTTCATTCAGTAAGTGAATATATGAACTTTAAATAAGGTATATTGTAAATCTAGTGTAATTATTCTTGTATATGCTTATATTATATTCTGGACAAAGCCTTTATCATTTAAATGATCCAAATGTCGAATATAGTGTTATTATACATTATTAATGGATATGAACTATCCTCGTTTTATGGTAAAAAACTCAAGTAGGAGTGTGGTAATATATATTAAAACAACATAAAAGAGATAACACTAAATAAAATGTCTAAATAGAAAAGGTATTTGAAATAGCAGGGATAAAATGATTCATGGAGCTTAGATGCATAATTCTTTGTCTCCTAGTTCTAAATTATGTGATTTCCTCAAAAGACTTGATTTGTTTTAAGTAAATATATGCAAAATAATGTAAAACTTATCCTAGTTGGTGATTTCAACTTTGATGTACGTAATAATGAATTCAATGATTTACTAAAATGCTACAATCTAAAGAAAGCTACATCTGCTTTAGGTCCTACTGGGTAGTGACTTGAGCTTAACTTTAGATTAAATTATCATTAATTTTAATAAATTTAGATGTTCAACATTCAGTAATGAATTACATATTTCAGACCACAGAACCCCAAAAAAGGTATATATTACCAAATTAAGATTGATAATCAATTCATAATTGTTAGGAATACAAGGGAAACCAGAATCAGAACTAAGTGAAAAATTACACTAGGTTAGAAACGAAAGTTTTTTTTCTGTGGCACGATTAAAAATCGGTGACTTTTACTAATTTCGGTGTGCAGAATTAAAAAATGCTTCCTGTTTTTCCATAGCACATCTCATTTTGGCAATATGACAATTTTCAATGAAAATATAATTGTAAAATTTGCAAAAATATTACACTCATATACAACTTTTAAAGAAAATAAAGAAGAAGAATATCATGAAAGCGTACTTGAATTTGAGAATGTATGTTAGTTATCTTGGGTACCACTTTTTCTTTTCTCAAAGAACTGCAGTGTAGGTGATTTTCTCCAGTGTTCTCTGGTAGGTTCATTGCATGCAAGACAACAGCATTAATCGGCCATCATGTGTACATCCTGACATACCTGATAACATTGTTCAACATCTTTGAAATCCTTCACCTTTCACCTTGCTCTTTACTGACAGCTCCAAAATTCGACAGGAAGTAGCCAAGACATGACTTGAGGAAATGAAACTTTAAACTCATTATGTTGCCATTATGAAGTAACAATGCCTCAAGACTTTGTTTGGAAAAATTAATAAAAAGACATCAATTACTTGGCTCATATGCTTCCCTGCCCAACTACTGAATAAGATTACACACATCCACACAAAACACAAGTTGGTCTTCTTCTGTGTAGTGCTTGAGGAACTGTATTTCACAATTCCTATACCACAAAAATATAACGCCAGGTGATAAATTCTTCTCCTGTAGTCTTGAGCCCAGTAATTCACTTTTTTGTTTTGTGAGGCCTAAATCCCTCACTAAATCATTTAACTCAAATTGATTTAAACTATTGTGGTGCACTATCAAATTCTTCTGGATCAGAAACCAACTCATTGTCAGAAGTCACTAAAACTGAGGTCTGCTGGTGGTATAGGTATGGGTAGTTTGGGTCCATGAGGAATAGGCATATAGCCAAGTTCAGATATCAGAAGGGCCATGGTTGTTTATTTTCAGATATCAATCCTTAAAAATCTATTGGATTGCTATGGAACTGTGCTAAACCTTGCTTAAAAATTTGCATTCTCACTTGTTTCTTAATGTTGTCATTAATTGCAGCAGCCATTTTGTAGTTAGTTTCATATACATAATCCCTCCACCAAAATGTGATATATGAAATGGTACATATCCACCAATTTCAGTCACATTTAAATGGAAAAATTCAAAATAATGCAGTTTTTCAATAATATGCAAAGGCAGATTGGTAAGTCTGGTAAATTATAACGAAATGGTAGGAAATTGATAAGTGGCATGACTGTAGGTAAGCATGGTTCTTGTAATGGTTTAAATTTTCAAACAATGCAATACGCAGTTCTTTGTTGGTAGCTATCTTAAGTGATCAGTTTAACACGTTTCATAGAAATGGATAAAGACGAGTATTATATAGTGATAAAATATTTTTATTTAAAAAATCTATTGTTGCCTAGTCACAAACTGAGCTGAAGAAAATTCATGGCACTCTGCACTAGCACTCAAGACCATTTATTGCTGGATAAATGAATTTAATTATGGCCATATGGGCACTGCAGATGCTGCACATTCTGGATGCCCAATTCAGGTTTATTCTGAAGATATGGTGATAAAATTCATGTTATCATGACAGAAGGCTATCACATTAAGATTCCTGAGATTGTAACATTTCATAAGAAAATAGATAATATCCTGCATGTAAGCTCTGCAAATGAAGAAGCTGAGTGTGCAATAGGTGTTGCACTTGTTTACTCCAGACAAATAGCACTTGAAGGACATTCCAAAATTATGTTTAGAAAAGTTGCATTATGATCCGAATGACTTCTAGCATTGTTTTATGACTATAGATAAAATTTACATTCAACACTACACCCTGGAGACTTTATTTTGTTTATTTATAGATGCTCTTTAACATTTGTCATCAGTGTCTCATTTAACTTAGGGCGTGAACAGTTCCCAAAGGAAATTTAGGATTTTTATGCCTAAGAGAAAAAACATCAACTCTGGATGGGATTGAACCCAAAACAACAGTTAAAACAATGGTTTGTCAAAGGTGAAAGTACACCAAAAAAAGCTAAACTGTTTAGTCAATGGGAAAAGTAATGGTAAGCTTATTTTGGGACATACAGCATATCATAATGATTGACTATTTGGATAAGGGTAAAAAAGTGGCTGGTTGTTATTATGCGATGTTACTGAACCATTTGCATAGTATGCTTAATCAGAAGTAACTAAGACTGGCATGCAAAAAAAAGTACTCCTCTACCACGAAATTGTGCCTCCTCACATGTCAGTCATTGAAATGGCAAAAGGCTGGGTTTCGAAATAGTTTCCCACTTACCCTATTCCCCAGATTTGGCCCCAGTGTGACTTTTTCTTTCCTAATCTCAAAAATTGGCTTGAGGGAAGAAATTTTTGCTAAATGATGAGATTATCTGTGCTGTAAACAAGTACTATGCCCAATTTGAAACAATTATTTTACTGAGGGAATAAAAAAAATTGGAAATCTTGTTCGATAAAATGTATTGGAACTCAAAGGAGATTATGTTGAGGAATAAATTTTATTTTTTGGAAAAAATTGTTATATGTTTTTTACCAGACTTCTTATCATCCGCCCTCATAGATGTGTTGGCAAATTTTGACCATCCATTATGGGTTTACCTTTCCAGTTCACATGACCTCATTTAAACTCTGTTGTCACTTCAAAACTTCAGAAACAAGCAGAGTCCATACACTTTTTAAACTTAAAAATGTCTGTTTACGGAATGTCGGAATCCACACAGTGAAACTTATGTTAATCTTATTTTGATTTAAAGTAAAACACTAAAAATCATATCGTCACATTAAAAATCTCTTTAAGTTTCACAAACACACTTGTTTTGGTTGACAATATGAGGAATGTACCTCACGAAACATATACCAAAATTACTTTTATAAGAGTGTTTGTGAAACTTAAAGAGAGTTTTAATGTGATGACATGATTTTTAGTGTTTTACTTTAAATCAAAATAAGATTAAAAATGTCTACATTTTTTACATTTTAATTTTGTTTCTATACGACTATTATAGTAAATATTGTGTGCTTATTGTCTAAAGCCTGTTCTTTGTTATTAAATAAAATGCACTATGCAATTTTTAAATAATTAATTCTCAAAATGTTCACTATTACATTTGCATCAAAAAGGCATTTACAAAATTATATCCAAGCTTTTAACTTTTCTAAACATCTCTGAAATTTGAATTTTAAACACAATTTTTCCTTGCTATAACTACATCCTCCTCTCCAATTTAACATAAGATAAAGGCAGAGGTTCAGATTGTTGGTATCAAAACAAAAAATTCTATGCAAAGTTTCAAGCAATTATGTTGTGACATAATAAGCATTGCCACTTTCTTATTTCCTTTTCCTTTCTCATTCTTCCATCTGTCTTCAGTATGCTAATACTTTCCTCTTATTAGTTAATTCTCATGCCTGCATGTATTGATCATAAAGTGCAGTAATGTTATCTTTTGATTTTAAGCCCACTGTGTGGCCAAAGCAAAGTGAGTAGACTCAGATATATTATTGGTTTAACATCTTGGAACTCTGGGTTTCCATTGGTAGGATGCCATCAATAGTTTGTTCATATTTTGGAATTCTTTTTGGCTGAACAGTGCCTTCTCACCAAAGCTACCTACTTAATTTGTTAGGCAAGTGCCAAATCTACATTTATTGACCCAGTAGCAAAGATTTATTTTTTACTTTTAATTTGTAATATTTAATTGAATGTGAATTCTTATATTTCCACTGATTTATCCAGGGAATCTGCAAATTGGCAAACAGGCAAGGCATATCATAGTATGTTATGTTGGAGAATTTGTTATTTTTAATGTGTTAAATTTATTCCAGTTTATTGGGCAAAAATTTATTGTTACAGCATTATTATTTCTAAAATTTAATGGGTATCACTTTGCTTAATTTTTTTAAAGGAGTACCTTCTTAAATATTTATATGCTTGAATTCTTCAGCTGTAATGTTTAATAAATATGCTTGCACACTCTTTACTTGCTGTATTGGGAGAATAAAGCTTTCCTCAGTGTGAACCTCAGATTTTTATCTTCCAGCAAGTTTAACATCAACACTGCACAAAATTCTTTGGTGATAAGGCATGATCATCAGACTGTAACAATTTTAAAATTATAGAATTTATGATGTAAACAGTTTCGAAAAATACACTTTTGAAAATCAACAACAAATTCAGATTGATGCTATAACAGTTGCACTCCTAGCAGTTTTCTTTTAAGCTGCACTTTTGCTATATTGATTTTCAAATGAGCAATATTGCACCTTTTTTTTTTTTTACTCATGTTTGACTATATTTGATCAAAAAATAAATATAATAATAATCATTATGGGAAGATGATAATGCTGACAACATTATATGTCAGTTAAACAATTAGTTCCAGTTTGTAACATGCCTACTATATCGCTAACAGTTTGCCACAATACTAGAAAGAAACAAATTCAATGATAGTAAGAAATCTACACTAATAAATTATGAGTAGCTTAAAAAGTCATCCTCAAATGGAGAAAGTGGTATGGATGTGATTGATTTAAACACCCAACTGTGATCACACAATTACTCAATTGTACTTACATAAAACTAAGATATTTCAGGAGAACTCACTCCAGACTTGAGTTGGTCAACAACTGAAGATGGGAGCGAGTTCTCCTGAAACATGTCTTAGTTTTAGGTAAGTGGAGTTTAGTGTAAACAAGTTAAATACATAAGTACACGATATATTACCACTCCATTGTCTACAGCTTCATAAGTACAATTAATTTAATGAAGCTTAACATTTATTTTAAATTAGCATGAAAAAAAAATAAAAATGTATTTTTGAGCCCTGAAGGTTCTTGTACTTAAGTATGAATTGCTCTTCCTTTCATGCCAGTCTTTACCCAATACTTAATTTTTCCACAATATTTGATGATTTCCATTTTCCAATATGTACATACATGTCTATATGCTGCAACAGTTAGCTATATGCACTACAGCTCTCTGTCTAATGAAGTATTATTGCCCTATTGTTTCTAGGGAAGTTGATGGAATTTGACACCATAACAAGCTTGAAATGAACATAGTTTATTGCCAGAATTTTAATCACCTTTGGTTTCATTATTCATCATGGCAAAAGTGCAATTTCTGATTAATATTTTAAACCTTATAAAATAAAATAAAAAAACACACAATAAAATGCACATTTTATAGCTGTCAGCTATTTTTAGGCTTTTTGGATCTCCCTATAGTTAATCTAATAAAATAAAATAATAATAAAAAAACACACATACAAAAAAGCACATTTTATAGCTGTCAGCTATTTTTAGGTTTTTTGGATTTCTCTAGAGCTAATCTTGTGGACAGAAAAGCAAGATGCAAGTAACCTGCAATTTTGCATTATTAACAGAACTATCCTCAGGTTTGCACACAGAATGAGAGCAGGAAAACTACATTCCTCAACCATCATCAAAATTGGATATGCCACATTACCCTTATACTTATAGATAGCTCCAATATTGTTTAGTGAAATCCTTTACTAGTCAAGTTGAACTACCTTACATATTTGTGATACAGATTATGATAAAATAATAAAATGTAAGAAAGAAAAGAATACCAACCTTTGCTTTGAGCTTATAACTCAAGAATGGTTTTTCATTAAGCATTTTATCTGCTTTTTCTAGATATTCTTCTTTTGCAAAGAAGAGATAATGGTTTTTCTCATCTCTTGACCTTGGTTTGAACTTCACTGAACCAATGCCGAATGTTTCCAGCAACATCTTTTTTAATTGCTGAAAATGAATTTAAAATAAAAGTGTTATCAATTTATAATTTCTTCAAGATAGTTCACAGAACAATGGACTTACTGTTACTTCTGGCCAGTTATGTAAGAAGTATAGAAGATATTTTTTACACTTTATAATATTATTTTAGTGGATTTAATTTAATGTAACTGATTTTGTACCAAATAAAAACACATGAAATAAAGGCATTTTTTAATGAACTGATATTGGATCCTGTGCATCTATCTCCTGTATCACCAAAATTTTCCATTGATGTGTAATTGTTATCCTATCAAATATTAATGATAAAATTCAAATATACCTTCTCATAATCTTAGAGAATTTTCCATTAAGTAAACTCAATAAATACATGGTTCAGAATAAGCCGATAAAAGGTTATACGGTATGTCACAATATATTTACCTGATAAAAATGCTCCAGCCACACAGTTTTTGATTCAGTGCATGAGCAACATTGGCCTTAGTAAATAAGCAGACAGAACAGTAATGCAATGGTAATGCTGTTACAATAGCAATTAAAAAAATTAGTGCCAGGAAAAAATTTGCAGTACAGATTTCACATTTCCCACACTATCTGTGTGCTACGTTTGACTTTAGTCAGACTAAAACTATGGTATTCATAGATGCTAAATAATCAAATGTTTATCTGTAGTTTATCTGTACTAAAACATGTTGTTGAATGCTGCCCACAATTAATATAACAATGCTAGCAATGTATTTGCTTTATGTGCAATCCTCTTCCTCCTGCATTATTGCAAATTCAAGGCACAGTGGTGAAATAAATCTTTTGGCCTAAATTATAGAAAGTGTGCCCACTGTTCCCATGCATTTCCTGGTGCAATTCATGTACACCTACACAGTTTTCAATGCGATTATAATACAGAGATAGTTGTGCATGTGAGAATGTTGAAACAAAACCAACATTCAAACAGCATGCTTTGTTTATAAGACACCTGCCATCTACTTTTTGTCACATATTAAATTTTACTGACATTTTTATTCATCAATTTAACTGATTGCACAGGTTAACGTGATTTTTTTCATAAGAAAATTGCATAATGATTATAGTGCATATTATATGCAGTATGTTTTTGAAATATACAGAAATAATCCTAGAGAGAGTAGAGATGTTATATTTACGCAATTTGAGATAGGCAATATATGGTCCACAACTAAACATAAAGCAGTTTTATGGTGTTAAACATTTTTGTATCATCCGCTGGTTATGTCGGTATTAAAGTCAAGCTGATTAAAAAAAATGGTTTAGAATGTCTTTAAAACTGACATGCAAGCATAGAAATATGGATTTTTACACAGCTCGTTAACATCGTTTTCAAGATTTAGAGCCATCAAAATCCCTCAAATTTCAAACTAATCATTTGGCAGTGTGACATTGAACATCTATTAACTGCCTTCTTGTATTAAGTAGCCTATTGTAGAAGGAGTCTTTAAAGGCTTGTGTGGCATAATACATAATGCAAAATATGATGTTCTGCAGGTAGTGGGTTCAATTCTTGTCATGCTGTTGAATTTTTTTTTATTTAATATGAAGTGCTACAATAAACATACTAATGAATTATGAGTGAAATTTACTTAATGCTTTCAAGTTTTATTTTCTTTCTCAACAATGAATGTATTACCAAAATACAATAGCTAATAAGCTTACTACTATTATTACTAACATGATGCCTTATGTAGCCTATTCTAGAGGAAGTTCTTTAACTGCTTGAGTGGCGTAATGCACAATGCAAAAGCTGATGTTCCCCAGGCTGCAGGTTCAATTCTTGTCATGGTCTTAATTATTTATTTAATAAAGTGCTGCAATAATTATATGACTATATGACGCCCAACTCATTAATATTGCCCATAATTCTACCTTTGGTAAGCAAGGATTGTAATTACATAAAATGGTAGGTTAAAATTTAAGTGTATAAATTGAAACATCAACTTAAAACGTAAGCTAAAAGCTGTATTATTAGGCCCTAGTCAGATAACAACATAAAAAAAGTGATGAGCAAGACTCGAACTCGAAAACAAATGACTACCTCTTACTGGAAAGCTAATGCCATAACCATGGTGCCTGAGCGATACATTCAAAAACCTACCTTCGCTATCGTGTGTTATGCTACTACCAGTAAATATATATAACATTTCTGTATTAAGCCTGAGTCACTATGGGGCAATGGAACAGCAGGGGTTTTTGGTGGGGAAGAAAGTGAAATAAAGGAAAAAATATATCGCCTGCCTCTCATCTACACTTCTTCCAACTCTGCTTGACCATGTACTATTTACTTTCAATTTTTATCAAATTCAAGACATAAATATGTTTCTTTACATTTATTTATTTACAGATGCTATTTAATATCTCAGATTATCAGTGTCTCATTTAATTCAGGGCATAAAACAGCCGATAAACTTTGCTCAGTGGCCTCTTCTTTCAGGCTTAAAGTTCTTTTATGTGCCGAAAATTTACGATAAGGGATTCATGGTTTATTTCCCTTGAAGGTACATGATTGGTTCTGAAGGATCACTGATTGAACATGTCAAAAATTGCTGAATCTCTGGAGATTTTAGAGAAATGAATATTTCACATTTTGAGGGAAGAATTATGCTTGAAAAAATTATCACAAGATGAATGTCATTGACTGTTCACTCAGAATCAAATGCAATTCTCCCAGCTAAGCCTGGCTTGTGTTCAGAGAGGTTCTGTTGACTTTATGCATTGATTTGCAACCAATGATGAAACATTTTAGGCTTGAGTTCTTTTACGTAGCATAAATCTATGACATGGAACCCATAGCTTTATTTCCTTTCCAAAGGAAGCCATACTTAGGGTTTTTGCACCCAAAAAACCCATCAACTCTGGCCAAAAATGAACCTGTGATCTTGGGTATACAAGGCAAGTATAATTACCACTAGAACACCAGGACCATCGTTTTCTGGGATGCCAAGAGCATACTATTGACTATTCCCACAGAAACATTTACCACTGAATAACATATCTTAAGCTTTCATGGCTAGTGTTCATAATGTTGAAATTAAAAGCTTCTGGACTGTTGTGCCATAGTCTTTGTTTTAAAAACTAAAACAAACCTTTTATCTGCAATCTACATCCAGCATCATTAATTTAAGTATGTGATGCCAGTTTACGTTACCAACCGATGGCTTGCTGCAGCTGAAGTCTTTAGTGGAGATGGAAAAAGTAGACTTATTACAATTTTAATAGTAAGGATTACTTTGGGTGAATAATTTCCTCACTAAGTATACAGACTTGTTAGCTCAGTTGGTTAGAGTGTGGTGCTACCAATGCACAGGTCATGGGGCTGGAATCCTCATGGTTGAAATTTTTTTTCTCCCTTGCAATAATTTTTTCTCTCTTGTAGTCTTCATAGTTTGTCTACACTGTTCTTAAAGGAATAACTAACTTTCTTCTCTCTCTTGTAATCTTCATAATTTGTCTACACTGTTCTTAATACAATAAATGCTTCTTTTCATAGGTTAGGTTAGTTTAAGTTTAACAAAAAATAATAGAACTCCAAAGTGATTTTACTGTTCAGGCAGAATTCGACTTTCTTCGCTACCCCTCGGGACTTCAGCCGCAGCGTGCCATTGGTTGGAAATGTCAATTTGTGGTATTGTACACTATATTGGTCTTTTTTTTTTAATGGTGTTTAACGCCCGTTTTTACTACTGTGGCACCACAGGTCACTTACACTGGTGATACATGAAATGAAATGATAGATTGGGAAAGGATTTTTTTTTTTAAGGAATGAAACGTTCTAGGCCTAAGTTTAGGGTACCTACCCAGCATTTGAGTTATGAGGACTGAAGAAAACCTGGAAAAAGCCTGTCAGGGAGGACGGTCCTGGCGGGATTCGAACCCCAGACCTCCCGCTCACGAGTCAGCGCCTTAACGACTTCGACCACCCATGGCGGTCATGATCGGTCTTAATCTTCACCTAGCCTACATGATCGATATCAAAGCAGATGGGAGGGGCAAACAGAGGGGTATGGGGGAGTTGTTCATTATGAAGAAGAGGTTCCCATATACTGTTCAAGCAAAAACCACTATCCCTATTTATGTTGCAAGGATGCTGTGTATTTCAACACTTTCTTTTCTGGCCAGATTAAAATAACCTTTTTTCTTAACAACCACTTCTGTCTTGTCAAAATATATCCCATCCCATTCATACAGCACATGTACTGACACAGCAGACCGCTCTGGCTGGTTTTGATGTGCAGATCGTTTGTTCGATTCGTTTTTAATTGGTCTTCTAGTTATACCAGTATACACTTTCCCACATTCACTGGGAATTTTGTAAATTCCAGTAATGTCAAGAGGATCTCTAGGGTCTTTTGCAGGATGTAGCACAATATCCTTTTTGTGGTCAGTGTGAATGTGGTTTTTGCCCTGTTGTGGCGAATCTTTTCATGCAACATTTTGAGGAAAAAACCTTGAAAACTGCTGAATATAAACCGTCATTTTGGTTATGATATGTGAAGGATACATTTGTGATATGGCCACTGGAGAAAATAAGCTAACATTATTTTTAGAATGTCTTGATGATCTCCCTAAAAATATTATATTCACAATGAAGAAAGAAAACAGAGATCAATTCCCATTCTTTGGAAAAAACTATCAGGCGGCCATGGCCATAAAGTTTACACACACACCCTAAATGCTATGTCTAATCACCATTTGGCTCAAAATATAACTATCACCAAGACACTGGTGCATAGAGTAAAGTCCTTTACTGAAATGGAACATCTTGAAACTGAGCTTCAATATCTTTGAAGTGTTAATTGCCAATGAATATAATAGAAATATTAGTCGAGCCATTCGTCCTAGATGCACAATTTCTAATACACAGCCGAAAGTCTTTCTACCTTATATAAAAAAATGTAATAGTATGTATAGCAACAATCTGAAAGAAGGAAAAACACCACATTCACACCCACATAAAATTAGGACATACACTACACCCCGCAAAAGATCCTAGAGACCCTTTTGATGATACTGGAATTTATACAATTTCTTTTGAATGTGGGAAAGTGTACTTTGGTATGACTGGAAGATCAATTAAAAAACGAATTGAACACAAACGATCTTTATGTGAAAACCAGCCAAGCAGTCTGTGGGGGCAGAATATGCACTCAATGAATGCCAAGGGATATGTTTTGACAAGACAAAAGTGGTTGCTAAAACAAAATGTTATTTTAATCTGACTAGAGGGGAAAATGTTGAAATACAATAGCATCCTTACAATATAAATATAGTGCTTTCCGCTTAAACAATAAGTGGAAACTTCATTACAAACAGCTTCCCATTCTCCCCACCCCCTGCATTGATATCGGTATATCATATCTGGCAACTTACCCTCATTAAAAGAGAGCTCTTGATTTGCCCATACAAGAATAATTCTCAGAACTGCTGGAGCTGCAGCCTCGAGCGACAGCGGAGCAAAACTCCTTAGTTCTGAACTGGAGAGCGAAGATGCACATTTCTCTCTGTGTGTAAATGTTGCATGTATTATTTTGTTGTTAAACTTAACATAACCAATGGTTGTCTTCCGTAACTTTCTGCCTGTCATATGTTATTTCTTATGATACACTTCTTGGTACCGCATCAATCGCGAGAAATTGATTAGAATGTATCTTTTATTTCAGCTAGCTTTAAGTGAAGGGTTCTGTTTGTAAGAATGTCAAGAAAAGCAGAAATTTTGCTCGGACAGCAGAGAAACCGTTTTGGCAGACAAAGGAGCCAATTCTCTCTACTGTTCATTGGGAGGACGGGTGTTCGCCCCGGCCAGGTATACTGGGAAAGAACAACGCTATAATACCTCTACGGCCGTTGATCTATAACGTTCAATAAAACTTGAAATTAGACACTGGACGAATCACCGATTGGTTAAGATCAAATAATCAAACTGGCCAATAATATGACGGTGGCATGAAGTCACAGATAACCTATGAGGATGTCCAAATTCATAGTGGCGGGAAAATATAGCGTCCCGGCATCACGTGGTAAAGCGTGCTATGTTGGGTATTTAAGGAAGTGAAATCGCCCTTTTCGTGGTCTATTTCGTTCGGTCTACACCTTTACTCTGGGAATTCCGAGCAGTTCTCGTCAGCGTTCAGATGTCACAGGAACGCCAATGTTCGAGCGTCACTTCAGCTCGACAAATCTTCCGGTCAGCAATCACATTGCTAGTCAAACATTACAGCTCCGCGTGTCTGCCCGACGTCTCATTACTGCGGTCCGAACAGAAATATCATGAGATGCACTCTTTGTTAAATAAACGACGTCAACCTGCAGATAATGTGTTCTCTCTGGTCAATAAAATACCTTTAATTCCCTTCACTCAACCCGGCACTACCAGATCCCGAAAACCAGCTACATCCCTGAGATCCACGAGAAGAGTTATTGAGTGGTGAGCTGGATCATAAACAATCAAACTCCTATCACCATCCTCCCCGCCACCTATAACCCCTTCAAACCTTGACCATCCAACGCGGGGTAATTATCAAAAAAAAAAATTACCCCCTGCATCTTCCCACCAATAACTACTTCAGTTATTACAACGAAGTTTTTCACTTTTCACTACGCGTTGTCTTATTGGAATTCATAATTAATTCATACACACACACACACACACGCTCTAACCTTAACGCTAACCTTGGGTAAATCCTAGAAACCGGCGGACCCAGTGGTTGGCCGTGCCTTACGCTCGCCTCCTTTTCGTAAATATAAATTGATAGGGGATTGTTTGCTATTAAGTATGCGGGTAAAATATTGTTTTGTTGGCAACTCTCCTTTAAAACTCGGGAAGAAAAAAAGCATCAGGACATGAGGATTTGAAACCATTACCTTCACAGCTATAGCATGACGGTCTAACCGTCTGAGCTATCCTGCCGTTGCGCTTGAAAGCCAAGTTAATCTGTAGAAGTCACACTACCTTTGGCTTTCACCGCTATTTCTGATCGTGGTAACTTTAACTTGACGTTACACGCAGCGCTGAGAGCCGAACTCTTCAGTCCTTCGCATGGATTTAATGGCTATCATAACACTACTAGTCTCCTTTTCATAAATATAAATTGATAGGGGCAGGTAAATCAGTACAACGAGGGCATTGTTAGGTGGGTAAAATATTGCATGGTGGGAAATCTTCTCTTATTGGAATTAGCAGTTAATTCATTTACACACACACTAACCTAACCTGTTGTTAACCAGGGGTAAATCTTTGAAACCAATGGACCCTGTGGTTTAACGAGTAAATCATTGTAATTGTGGCAAGCCTTATTTAACTCCGGCAGACGGAGGGAAAAAAAAAAAAAAAGCATGTGGACGGGAGGATTCGAAACCACTATCTTCATACCTATAGCATGACGCTCTAGCCGTCTGAGCTATCATGTTGATTTGTTTTATTTACAGACGCTCTTTATATCTGAGGTCATCAGCGTCCCATTCAATCCAGGGCGTGAAACGGCCGACAAATTTTGCTCAAAGGCCTCATTCTTTCAGGTTTGAGGTTCTTTTTCGTGCGTAAATGTACGACACGGGACCCACGGCGTCCTTTCCCTTCCTATCTATATCTGTGGGTCACACTACCTTCGGCTCTCTCCGCCGTCGCTCGGGACTTGCAGCAACAAGCTGCACTTCATTTCGGTGTTCCGGAAAAAGAAGGATAAATTAACTTTATATTAAATTATTACTCCGCGTCCGCAACCTTGTTCCTCCCCTTAGATGTCATTGGTTCTAGAATTTACTAGCACAATAGTGTCTGCCAACAGCTGTCTCGAGCATGTATTCTGTTTGTGGGTTTGTTCTTTCGTAAATTCTGTTGACATATGAAGTAGTAAAAGAGAAAAAGGAAGAAACAAACAATTATACTTAGCCCAGAACCGTATTCAGTGCCAGTTTCAATTTACAATATAAGGGAGTACTTAGGCTCATACCAAGGTTATGTTTTACGGTCTACATTATGTGAAATAGTAGCAATAAAAAAAGAATTAAACATGTAGGTTCTGTTCAATAATTAAACATTTCCTTCATATTATATGTAACAAAATGGAAAAAAAAAATTCTTACAAATAAGTCAGTATGTTTAATGAGCAGCACTACTTCGCGAGCTAATTTGGGAGTAAAGAAGTGGTCAGCCAATCAAATTTACTTCCGCCAGTGTTTTTATTGACATTCATTATAAACTTACGATGAACACTTTTCCGCTGGGGACTGCAGTTCTAGTTGCTCCGAGAATTTTCCTTCCTGTTATGGATAATTCGGCTCTTGAGCAGTAGCCACGCCTCCTTTTACGAATGGCAGCGGGGAAAACCGAGTGGTACTACAATGCAGTCGGATAGAACAGCAGTAACGCACGTAAACAAGCAATGGTACAGAAAATAAACTTTTTAGCATGCATATTAATTGTTAATCACATTAATGTATATACTGTATATACCGCCACGGGTGGCCGAGGTCATTTAGGCACGGACTCGTGAGCGGGAGTTCTGGGGTTCGATTACCACCATGACCGTACTCAGTTTTTTTTTTCTTCAGATTTCCCTTAGTCCTCATAAATTGCAAATGCCGGGGAGGTACGCTAAACTTAGGCCTGGAACGTTTCCTTCCCTAAAAAAAATATCCTTTCCCAATTTATCATTTCATCTCTTATATTATCAGTACCCATCGCCTGCGGTGCGTCAGTAGTAAAATCGGACGACGACGACGACCACTACTATTATTAAAAAAAGCATTCAGTATAATGTGAAATGAAATGAGAAAGTAATGCAGCAATGTAATACGTAAAGTAAATAATAATCATAGAGGAAAAGATCTATGCTTTTAGCACTCAAGTTTTGAATTATATTTTAAACTAACCTATCCTAACCTAAAGTTGCAACCTATGCATTGTTTTAACACTACAAGTTTTAATATAAGTAATGTTTATTATATTGGAACAATGTAGACAAATTATGAAGCTTAAAAATAAAGGTAGGCCCTAGGGGGATCCAATGTAACATATAAAATAAATGCATATATTATTTTTTTTTATAAACGTTACCTAACCTAACCTAAATTTGCAACCTATGCTTTGTTTTAACATTATAAGTTTTAACACAAAAGAGTAAGTACGATTTATTATATTGGAAAAATGCATTCAAATTATGAAGATTAAAAAAAAAAGTTAAGTCGCTTGTGGGATCGAACTCACTACCTTCCCAATAGTACACCGCACTCTAACCAACTGGGCTATCATATCACACTATTTGAAATTACACTTGGCCCGACACTACATACTTCTCATTACACTGATGATGTTGGACGTAGCATACAAAAGCTATGTTTTAGTTTTTAAAACAAAGACTACGGCACAACAGCGCAGAAAATTTTAATTTGAACATCACTGGAGAATATTATGCTAAATTTTTGGACCTACTGAACAAAAATACGCGAGAAAAGGGCAGATTTATCAAAGAAGAAAGTCATCTTGTATCAAGACAATGCTCATCCTCACACAAGTGTCATTACAATGGCAAAAATCAATGAAATGGGATACAATTTGCTGCCACATTCACCTTATTCCATGACTTGGTTTCATCTAACTTCAATCTGTTCCCTATACTTATAAAATTCCTTGTAGGAAAAAAATGTTTAATCTGATGAAGAGCTAAAATCATCAGTTGAGGCATAATTTGCAGGCCTGAAGGAATATAATTCTCATGATGAGATTAAGGCTTTGAAGCACAGTTTGTTTGTTTTTTGTTTTTTTTTTTTCCCCATCTCAGGTGATCAGTGTTCCATTCAATTCAGGGCTTGAAAAAACCTACAAATTTTGGTTCTTCTTTCAGGCTTTGAGTTCTTTTTTATGCCTCAAATCTACGACACAGGACTTTCGGCTTTACTTCCTGAAGGAAGCCATATTTAGGATTTTTACGTCGGTCCTGATGGTGTAGTGGTTATAATACTTGCCTCCTATACCCAAAACGCGGGTTCGAACCCGGCCAGGACCGATGGATTTTTTCGGGCATAAAAATCCTAAGTATGGCTTCCTTCGGAAGGGAAGTAAAGCCGTGGGTCCCGTGTCGTACATTTGCGGCACGAAAAAGAACCTCAAGCCTGAAAGAGAGGCCTCTGAGCAAAAAGAGCGTCCTTAAATAAATCAATCAAAAAAAAAAAAAAAAAAAAAGGATTTTTATACCAGAAAGGGAGATTGCATTGAAAAATATGAATAATTTCAAAAACCTATTGTCATTTTGTGATTCATACCAAACATTTTTCAAATGACCCTTGTAAACAAAATTTAAGCAGATACCAAACCTAATCTAAATCTAACCTAATGGTAAAGCATCCATAAGCACCTATTGATTAAAAAAAAAGATTATCAAACTTTAAAACATTATATAAAAGTATAGCAGTGAGCAAGAGGAAATTATCTGAATGTGTTCAAAATTAGTAACTTATCCATCAGTCCAAAAAAGTGCATGGACTATTATAACTGTAATCCAACCAAGGAGAAAATTACAACACAGAGTGAAGTTGGGAATATTACAGTTTATATAACAGCAAGAAATGCATAAGATGGCAGCTCACAGGAGGAGGGATAAGTTGTAAAGCTGAGTTAAGGCAATCTTAAACCATAATTTTGCAAACAGTTAACCTAATCTAACTCAAGTAAGTAATCATTATTATAAGAAACCTGGTAAAACTTAAACCTACCTAGGAATTATATTTTAACATTGTGATTGCATGCATGCAACTCTGGAGCGGGTTTCCTTGTATCTGTGAATCTGTGGACTTTGCTTAAGGTGATAATCACCAGAAGAATCGCTCATGCCAGGGAGGCCACAGGGGTGATACCAAACAAAAAAATGGCTTACCTTGAATAAATCTGACCCTAAAGTGTAGTGTAAACCACGCTGAGGGGATGTTGGACAGGGTTAATGTGTCTTAAAATGGACCTCTGGATACCTGGCAACCTTCAGAGTGTAAGCCTTATCCAGGCATGTGGGGCTCTGTCTGGGCAGACCTTAGAAATTCCTAGCTTCTCATGGGAATACCATGGAAACCACCTTTAAATCCGAAAATCTATTTCTGAGGACCACACTAGTGAGCTCTCAGTAATAGTAAGCACTTCCCTTGACAAGGAAGTTCTTCTAGAGCAAGCCTCAGAATGGAACTGGATACTATCTCTTCCGAAGGATAGATGACCAATCAGTCAGTTTGGGAGATTATAAAGGCTGTTAAAGATCTAGGCAAGAGAGCCTTTTGGGCTTCCGTAGAATTACAAGCATGATTCTAACCAAGAATAACCCTAACAGTCCTCTAGATAAGACTTCAACATAAGAAGATGGCCTTAGCAGCCTTCTGTAAAACCTTCAATGAAGGAGGAGAATGGCCTGGCTCTGATTTAAGAATCCTGCATTAACAGGGGCCAAATCATGAATTACAAGGTCATGAAAAGTTGATACATTACAGAAGGACAATCAACCTATAAGCTGTATTCCTGCTTGCAATGGAATTCAATTCTTACCTCTTCTAGAATTCTGTTTTATTGACATCACCATGGTGAAAATTGACTGTGATGTAAGGGAAGGGAATAAAGGCCTTTTACTGAGAGCTCTGTTCATTTGGTCATACAACATACTCAAAGAGAGGAACAAACTATCTTGGATGTGATCCAACTCATGAAATCTGGGGCAGCAAAAATATCAACAAAAGAGAAGAGTACTTTTTAATCTTTCTATTCTCTAGTATCTATACACACTTGTCAGTAACAAGCCTACATTTGCTAATTGTATAAGGCAGGAAGTTATAGACAGTTTTTGTATTGAGCATATTACTACCCAGATGGTATGGAAAGTCATGGATGAACCATAACTCTGGGATCAAAACTAATTTAATGTTAATGTAGTTCAGCACTAATCTCTATAGGAATCCTAGGAGAACCTGATGAAAGCCCTATATGCAGGATTGGGCAGATTGATAGGATTAGATATTTTGGTGATATTGGCAAGGTTGCCTATTCGATTACTTGACAGTTATAACTGCACCATGCAGTCATGAATGAAATTCAAGAAAGTGATGTGGCGAACTGAAGATCTTGAACAAAAGAGATGCTGTGTACAACATTTCTTTAACAAGGCAAGAAGAACTGTAGGGAGTATCATAGATCCCTCACAGACTACAACAAAAGAGTAAAAGAGTTCACAATACTAAAAGATCTTGGCAAGCTCCTGTTAAAAGATCTCTTTGGCACACTCCTGTCAGGGAATATCTAGTCTGTTAGAGGTAGCTAGATTACAAAGAGCATGGCCCATGATCTTATAAATCCTGTAGAAAAATATGTAAGCCTACAGGTGGTTTAACGTGCTTAGCTAAAGAAACACTCAAAAGTCCTCATTGAGGTACACTTCCCTATATGATACAACCTTATGTCCACAGACCACTGCAAAAACTCCAGACAAAGAGCACTGTATTATGACTGGGAGTTTACATGTCGAATCGTCAAAACCCATAGTAGTAAATGGGTAGTCAATAAATTCAACATATTTAAGTTGGCAGGTGGAGAAGGTATCTTTCCTGCATTGTTGCAGACCTGAGTAACTTTACATCCTCCTGTGGAACCTCTACCATAGAGTACTGTTTATTCCTAAACAAGGTTTTTTTTTTTTTTTGAGTAGTGTTTAACGCCCGTTTTCACTACTGAGGCACCACAGGCGGTGGACACTGATGATACATGAGATGAAATGATAAATTGGGAAAGGATTTTTTTTTTTTAAGGAAGGAAGCGTTCCAGGCCTAAGTTTAGGTACCTCCCCGGCATTTGCCAGTTATGAAGACTGAGGAAAACCTGGAAAAAACCCCAGTCAGGGAGGACGGTCCTGGCGGGATTCGAACCGCAGACCTCCCGCTCACGAGTCCGTGCCTTAACGACCTCGGCCACCCGTGGCGGTGTAAACAGGGTTGTAATAATTACACTGAAGCTAATACTTATCAACCGATTAATCTTGAATCATACCTTTTAAAGCCCTTGGAAAGACTAATTGAAAGATATCTTTGAAGGAAGGTATAGTTAGATACTCCTCTCCATTAAAATCAAATGCCTACCAGCCATCGAAGTCCTGCATAATAGTAGGTATTGCATTGTCTTGTCAACAGACTGGAAGACTCTATGGTTTGGGAAGAAATAACCCTAGGAACCTTCCAACACATAGAATGAATGAATGGTGTTTAACGCCCATTTTTGATACAGAGGCACCACAAGCTATGGACAATGATGATACATGAGATGAGATGAAATGATATTTTAGGAAAGGATTTATTTTTAAGGAAGGAATCATTCCAGGCTTAAGTTTAGGGTACCTCCCCAGCATTTGCCATTTATGAGGACTGAGGAAAACCGGGACGACATCCTGGTGGGATTCGAGCCCCACCACTCAAGAGTACAAGCCCTAACAACCTCGGCCATCTGTGGTGGTCCTAGATAGAGGATGCTTTTGATAACACCTCTATAAAGTCGATAATTCTGGCTACTCAGAAACATGGAGTCAATGACAATCTTTGTAGGTGGATAAACTTCATGCTTGGTGGCAGAAATATACCGCTAGCTTTTTGGGGATAATAAAAGGAATCGTCACCACAAGGGGCTGCACATACCAGGTAATTTTTTTTCCCCCTTCTCTGGAGCATCCTGTGAATGGTTTACTTCAAGATGTGACCCAGGAGAATATTATATACAAGGCTATGAGGTTGACATAGCACTGATTATTTTTGGGAAACTTCCCAATACAGTCTAAGACATGATGAATTATAGACTAAGAAAATTCCATAGCTGGTACACTCAGGTGAGTCCGTCTACCAATCCTAGCAAAAAAGTTGTTCCTTTCACTAATAGGAGTGAGCTTAAAGACCACGCAAATCTTACACTAGATAGCAAATCCTGAAATATTCTGAATTGGTTATATATCTAGGCCTTGTACTGAATAAGAAACAACCTGGAACTATCATACTGACAGTATTTTCTGTAGAGCCGGATGGTCTCCTGTAACCATCAAACTCACTAAGGAACTACCTACTAAGCCTGAAGCTGCATATTAGCCATTTTCTATATGTTACAATGGTTAGGTGCCAGATATCGTATGGCACCATTGTCTGGTGGCAAAAAACAACCACTATAGCAGGAAAGTTTATCAAACTGTAGAGATTAGCACATCTCTAATAGAGATGATTGTATAATTGAGTAGAACTACACACTCTTATTGCTCCACTTACCACGTATATAATACGTAGAACCAGTTTCCTTTGACCTCATCATCAACTAACCATCGACTGCTAGATAATTTGTTATGCTGTGGGAATGTATTCTGCTCTAGTGGAGGTGTGATGAACTTAAAGCTTATGTTTCCATCCACAGATGTGTAGAAGTTCATTAAACACTCTCAGTATTTATAAATGTATATTTTTTCCCATGTTGCTAATTCTGCAGGTACGTGCAACGATTTTAATAATTTTGCTTTATTCAATAAGTCGTGGTTTTCTGTCCAGAAATGAGGTCCTACTGCTGATTTCTCCATTTGCTAGTAATTTACATTCCTGAAAAGTTCTTTAAACCATGTGCCTACTTTTCTTCATTTCTCCAATGTAGGTTTTTTCACATTCTGCAAAACTTATTTTGTAAATACCTGTTTTTTTCTCCTGTGGAATACTGTGATTAACATTGTCCATCAGAAGATTTTTAACATTAAATCTGTTTACTGGTGCTAACCTGATATTAAAACCTTTAAGAAAATTCTGAAATTTTTTGTAGCCCATGGATGATAAGAGAATTTTTAAAAATTAGCTTATCCTTTTTTGCTGAAAGTGTTAAGACTTCTTTAAAAAGTTTTTGCCTGTTAAATTTCTGTACTTTTTTTTGCATTACTTCTTTTTTTTTAAAACTATTTTTAATTGCTGTTCATTTTATTTGTTTGTATTCTTTAAAGCATTCTTCTTTGTTAATTTGTAGATTAACTAGCCAGGGTGTTAAGCTGTTGATAACTGCATGTTTGTGCATTGAGGGGTTAAAACTGTCAGCTCTGATGTGATTATCTGCATGTGCATTCTTTCTGTATATTCCAAATTTCAGGTTTTCTTGGCGCTTCATTATTTTAATGTCCAAGAATGGTAACATGTTATCTGTTTCTGTTTCATATGTGAACAGTATGTTTTATCTTGTTTATTCAGAAGTTTTATGGCATCACCAATGAGTTTTTCGTTAACTATGGCAAATATATCATACTGTACATATTTTAAATATGTATGGGAATTATGCTGAGTTGATGTGTGTTTCACAGGTTGGAGATAATGGGCTGCCTATAGTTAGTTCTGATTATTGTTTACAAAATTTGCCCTTGAAAGAAAAGTACGATTGGTTTATGCAAATTTCTGTGAATTTAATGTATTCTTTTTATGTGTGCTTCATCAATCCATTTTTCTTATCCAGTCGTGCAGATAAATTATGAGTTTATCTTTAGGTATGCTTGGAAACAGCGGTTTTACATGGAAAGATATTAATGTGTTAGAAGGTTGTCATTTTTATGCCCTTAATTTTTTCTATAAACTGAAATGAATTGTTTATACTCCTGCTTTGAAATTTATGTAGGTCTTGAATCTATCAGCTAATCATTTTGCTAAATAGTATGAATGTGTATTGATATTGTTAATGATGGGTCCTGTTATTATTAATAGTTCAAGGTCCCATTTTTTAGGATAAAGACACCTGATCCAGGCCAGAAATTCATCAAGCCAAACTTAATAATAGTTAATGTTAAATCAAATGATCATGATAGCATAGAAAATGAAGTAAATTTGAAGAGTATTCACCAAACAATAAAAATTCTCTGTATATTTCATCAAAACATTTAGAGGACTTAGAAGTAAAACAGATGAATTATTAAAGAGCTTAACTTGTGACAATATAAAACCACATATTATCTGCCTATCTGAACATCATTTGAAACAATAGGAATTATCACAATTGTCATTACATGGCTATTGTCTGGGAGCAAGAGCTTCAAGGAAAAAACTAAATAACGGAGGAGTTTGCATTTATATCAGGCAGGATGTCCATATAAAACATTAGACGTATCAAAATTTAATTCAGAACAGGACATTAAATTATGCGCAATCCAATTGGATAGCAACAATACAAAAAGAATTATAACTGCTATTTATCGCTCACCATTAGGAAACTTTGAAACTTTCTTGATGAAGCTTGAAGATACCTTAAACTTTTTATTAAAGTCTAAGCATGAAATAATTATATGTGGGGACATAAATATTGATTACTTAATGCCAAGTGTAAGAATAAATCGACTGAATTCCCTTCTAACTGCATATAATATGGTGCATACAATTAACTTTCCCACCAGGATTGATAAGATTTTGGATTGATTTATTTATGGACGCTCTTTAACATCTCAGGTCATCAGCGTCCCATTCAACTCAGGGCGTGAAACGGCAGACAAATTTTGCTCAGAGGCCTCTCTTTCAGGCTTGAGGTTCTTTTTCGTGCCGTAAATGTACGACACGGGACCCACGGCTTTACTTCCCTTCCGAAGGAAGCCATACTTAGGATTTTTACGCCCGAAAAAATCCATCGGTTCTGGCCGGGTTCGAACCCGCGTTTTGGGCGTAGGAGGCAAGTATGGTAACCACTACACCACCAGGACCGACCAGGATTGATAAAATCTCTAGCACAGCAATATATAATATATTTGTAAATTCAGACAAACTGTCATATTCTGTGTCTCCATTGATAAATGGTCTCTCTGACCATGGTGCTCAAGTAATAGTGAAAAAGAATTCCACAATAAAACTCAAAGAATGTTATAGATATATAAAATAGAGAGATATTAATGATGCAATACTTCTCTACCTCTGTAACGGTGGAGAAACTTCAACAAGAATCGATGTTGAACAGTAAATTCAACAATTTTTTAACATATTTATAAATTGCATTTTGAACAACATTTCACGCTAAAAATTATAAAAAAGTTATATGAGGAGGGAATGGTTAACCCAAGGAATTAAAAAAAAATCATGTCAACATAAAAGAAATTATATAATGGGCTAAAAGCTCAGTAAAGACCCTAAACTAAAAATACATTTTAAAAAATATTATAAGATACTTAGGAAAGTCATAAAAGCGGTGAAAGGCCTCCATTACCAAACACTTATCAGTCAGTCAAAAAACAAAATAAAAACTACTTGGAATATAATAAAACAAGAAACAGTAAAAAATTTGCAACAAGATGATGCAATAATCTTAAGTATTAACAATCAAGAGATACAACACCCTGCAGATGTAGCAAATGTGTTTAATGATTACTTTCTCAATGTAACAAAAAATTTAAAGTTATGTTCTGGCGATAAAAGAGATCCTTTAAAAATTTTACAATCATCAACTCCTTGTCAAAATAATGAATTCAACCCATGTACCACTACTCACTAAAAATTGGTAATATCATTAGAAAACTAAAATCAACAAACTCTTCTGGCTATGATGAGATCAACAGCAAAGTCATAAAGACCTGTGCAAAGGAAATTAGTACCCCCCTTAATCACTTGTGTAATGAATCTTTAACATTGGGTATATTTCCTGACAGGCTAAAATATTCAATATTGAGGCCTCTGTACAAAAAGGGAGAAAAGATAAATGTCTCTAATTATAGACCTATAACTATTTTACCTACATTTTCTAAGGTGCTTGAGAAAGTAATGTACAATAGGGTTCACCATTACCTTGAAAGTAACAATATTCTAGTTAGTGATCAGTTTGGATTTAGAAAAGGAATTTCAACAGAAAATGCAATCTATAAACTAATGAAATTTTAACTGCATTTAATGAAAGAGCACACATAGGAGGAATATTTTGTGACTTAGCAAAGGCTTTTGATTGTGTCAATTATGAAATTCTGATAGATAAATTAGCTTTCTATCAACTAAAAAACCAATATTTAAAATGGTTTATATCCTACCTTGACAAAAGAAAACAAAAAGTAGTGATATTGTCCCTTCAAAAATAAAAACAGTGCATCAGAGTGGGGAATGATTAACCATTGAGTGCCTCAAGAATCTTTTCTGGGCTCTCTTCTTTTTCTGATATATATAAATGACCTCTCCGTATCTGTCCAATATGTAGGAAATACTGTTCTATTTGCAGATGACACAAGCATATTGATAAATGGAAAGAGCCTTAATGATTGTGCCATTAAATTAAATCTGGTTCTCTTCATTGTGTGTATGGTTCAAAGCAAACAAATTGTCTCTAAATCTAGATAAAACAAATTTTATGAAATTCATTACTCACAGATCTCCAGATCTACAATTACAGATAGGATATTATAACAGTGTACTTTCACAAACCGAATATATTAAATTCCTTGGTTTAATAATTGATAACCATCTGAATTGGAAAGATCACATTGATCTTATTACACCTAAACTTTGCAGTGCATGCTATACATGCATTAGTAATATTGCAGTTAATTAAGACTTTAAAACCAGTTTATTATGCTTATTTCAACTCAATAATGAAGTACGGTATAATATTTTGGGGAAATTCAGTTAAAAGTGAACGTGTCTTCCTGTTACAGAAAAAAGTAATACAAATAATCGCTGGTACACATAGCAGACATTCATGCAGAAACCTCTTTAGGAAATTTGCAATTTTTACTCTTCCTTGTGAATATATTTTATCCCTCATGAACTTTTATATAAGAAATAAAGCAAATCTACATTGCCCAATTTCAGCACTTTCATGCCATCAAAAAGGCATTTACTATGAGTGCATTTTAGTATACAATGCTTCCCCCCCCTCCCCAATACAAATTGAAACGTACTGTGGTAATTGTATATGACAAGTTCAATGTTCGCAGGTCTCTGTGGCTGCTCCACGAACTCACTGAATGCTCCGAGAACTAACTAACTAACACATCATTTCCAGTCTTGAAAATTTTTCGCAAATCATATATTTTTGCTATTGTAGGGTTGTTCTGTTTTATTTCATATTTTGTTTCCTTTGGCATAACTATGCATGTTTTTAGAGCTTCACTGACTGAATTAATACATCCCTTTAATGGGTCACAATGGATCTGAACATTCTTTCTTATTTAGTTCTTACATTCTTATTATAATCTTTTTGTCTAATATTACTATTCTGTTCCCTTTGTTGGTTTTTATGTACACTACACCTTTAGCATTTAACGATTTTATTGTATTCCTATATGTCTTGTTTATTGATGTTTTCTTTTTCTTTTATTTATTTATTTCTATTTACTTATTTCTTTTAGAAGCTTTAAACAAAAAGAAAAATCAGTAAACAACACGTACATATACTGATATATTAGAAGGTAAATCAGCATACATTCTGAAGTTAAGAGTTTTTAATAGCTGTCCATTTATTTTATATTAATCTGAGAATTGCACATGTTGTGCATTTGTCTTGAATATACTGTATATTCTGGCAGCTAAATCATCTAGAAGATTACGCTAAGGAATTTCAATAGCTGTTAGCTATTCAAATATCTTAAATGAATAATTAGAACAGAGCACACACTGTTCAATTTGTCTTGAACATACGATTTGTGTTCACCACGAGTATGATCTTGTGTCCTTCAATTAAAAAAAAAAATTATGTAGTTTATTTAAGGATACTTTTAAAATCCATGGTTATTAGAATCCTATTCAATTCAGAGTGTGAAATGGGCAATAAACTTTGCTCAAAAGACTCTTTTCAGGCTTGAGGTTCTTTTACATTCCATATATCTGTGACACAAGAAATGTGGCTTTACTTCCCTTCTGAAGAAGGCCATATTTAAGATGTTACACCCTTAAAAAAAATCTATTGCCCCTGGCAGAGTTTGAACCCACAACCTTGGGTGTACAAGGCAAATATAGTTTCCACTAGACCATAAGGATCTATATATAGCTATATTAGAAATGCCAGCATATCCCCTACCATGAAAGAAAAAAAAACACCAAAGAATGTTTATGCCATGTAAAATGGTAGTTGATGAAATAGAAAAATAAACAGATCTATGAGCAGGATTAATAAATAAGCAGTTTTACTTGCAGTAATAATGAAATCCAGTGAAATGAAGATATTGAGAACTAGTGGAATGGGCAATGTTGTAAGGGCAAGAAAATTGTTGGTAATGATAAAGCTGGTGTTAATGAGTGCAATAAAAACACATGTGCAGTATATTTGCAGACACCCATACCATAATAAAAATAATCAAAACTAAATTTACTATTAATAGCAATATATATTCTAGGCTGTTATTAGCAAATTAGAAAATATTTAGAGGTGATATAGTCACATAATGGAATTAAAAAGATAAATGTACCAAAACGAAAAGCAGTTAAGAGAGAATAGCATATAGGGGCAAAGCGAAAAAAAATTATCTGGGTACTACTTTTTACAGTTTATTGCTTAATCCTGTAGCATTGTGTGCAACACAGGACTACATATAATCGGTCTACTTGGCTAGCATTTTCCAACATATTCTCATGCACAGCAACTTGCTGCTGTTACCAACATACAAACAAAAGATCATCAAGAAATTACGAGGGTAATGTTATATGGAGTATTATAATAAACTTATTCTACTTTAATGTTCACACTTACCGCTGTATGGGTTAAAGGTAGGCCCGCAACAGTTAGCGCTCGATCATAATACATCCCAGTTACTACTTTTTTCTTAACATCTTTCGACTGATTTTTGGATTGTTCATCTTTGGCTGCGTCTGCAGTTTCTGAGGAATCTGAACATTTTCCTTTTGAAAGGAATTCTTCCATTTCCTTTTTTACCTCCGCATTATCCAATTCCGATTCCGTACCTTCCGTTGTATTTGTATTGCCTTCACCATCAGTTTCCTTTCTTTCCTCGTTTTCTGTTAGTTTTAAGTCCGTGAGTTCACCTTTTTCATTTTTCACAAACTGCAATTCTTGTATTTCATTAATTTCTACAGCGTTGTCCATTTTAACAACTCGTTTAAGTTAGCTAAGGACTTTCAAGTTTATCTCCGTTGTTCGAAGTTGCCTATTCACTCAAAAACGAAAATTGAGAGTAAACAATAGGTAATCTATGCTAACAAGCCACACCAACCACCAAAGAATGTTTTCCACACTTTCAACGTCCTTTATTGATTCAGCCGTTTTTTACTTTATGCTACCATAAACATAGAGTAATAAATTAAGAAGCTGAATATTTAAATCATTATCACAGTTTAACTAGTTGACATAGAGTATCAATATATGAATTTTGAAAGCAGGAATGCAATCGTTATCAACTAGTTGACATAGAGTAAAAATGTACGAATTTTAAAAGCAGGAATGTAATCATTATCACATTTTAACGCACGTTGTTACCATCTCATTGAATCTAAAATAGTTACTTTAATACACACACACACACACACACACACACATATATATATATATATAAAATACTCCCTTTTTCTCTATGGCTGTTTTACACCAAAATGTTCTTTCTTATATTGGAAACAGGTATATTGATTTATCACATTTTTAAACACTTAGTATACTGTAAGAATACAAAATGCAGGGTGTAAACTAGTGCCAATTCATTTACAGACTTACTTTGGAAAGTAAAACATGGACTTGAAAATCGTTGGTTTCAGTTTTATTAAGAATCGTGCAATTGATGTATTCTAGACAAATTCATTTCCATATTAATTCCTATTTAAACGTAGAAATTCTTCACCTATTTTTTCTTGTTTTCTGCATGAAGAAAACAATATATTCCGCGAATGAAATTAAAAATATGCCATAATGTACGCTGGTTCAAGCGTTAAATTGCATACAAAACCAAGAGTATTTACTTGCCCAACACAGCATTCCAAAAGCATCAACATTTCCTAACTGGTTAATATTGACACACATAATTCTTGATGTTATATGTAAAACACATATGCAATATAATTTATAACTATTTATTTATTATTTATCTGTAATTACATACACTACAAATTACAATTTTACAGTTTTTGAACAACAAGAACATATGGTATATGTCTTCCTGATTATTATTATTATTATTATTATTATTATTATTATTATTATTATTATTATTATTATTATTATCATCATCATCATCATCATCATCATCATCATCATCATTATATTACAAATCCCTTTTTGCGATTACAATATTAGAACTGAATTATATTTGTATGCATTTTAAACAAGGTTTCGTTTAACTTGAATCTTCAAATTCAATTAAAAGCTGACAATATATATATATATATAAATTGCCATTCGTTGAGCTACTGATGAACAACTGAATACTGAAAATTGCAAATATTGCAGTTCAAAATATTTCTCGGAGACATCCAATATGTCGGTCCTGGTGGTGTAGTGGTTACCATACTTGCCTCCTAACCCAAGATCGTGGGTTCGAAACCGGCCAGGACCGATGGATTTTTTCGGGCGTAAAAATCCTAAGTATGGCTTTCTTCGGAAGGCAAGTAAAGCCGTGGGCCCTGTGTGGACGAAAAAGAACCTCAAGCCTGAAAGAGAGGCCTCTGAGTCAAATTTGTCGGCCGTTTCACGCCCTGAGTTGAATGGGACCTGATGATCTGAGATGTTAAAGAGCGTCCATAAATAAATCAATACAAAAAAATCCACATCCAAGATCTGCAGGATGCTGGCCTGCACCCTCCGCGATGCTGAAGCAGCACTACATTCCTAACAATGGAGTGTAGTATCTTGAAGACCGCGATTATCACAGTTTGGAGATATCTTCATACCAATACGCCGCAGGCGCTCATTTGTAGAGAATATATATTTCATCAATTGGTAAGTCTGCGACATCGAATTGTTGAAGCTGTGAATTCGATAACTAGAGACCAGCTGATTTGTGTGTGGCAAGAAATGAGCCACCGTTTTGATATTTGTCGTGCAACACATTGTGTATTATTGAATGCATAAAAAGTGAAAATTGAACTTTTCTCATTCCATGAACGTTGGAATTGTGTTTCTATCTTTTTTAATTTGGAAGAAATAAATGTTTGAAGTCTGCTCCTTCTTTTTGAATTGCCCTGTAATTTTTACTATCCAAGGCATGGTTTGTAAGCTAGGTTCTGGCCTTAAGTTAAAATCAGATACAGGATGGTTCATTTGAGTAGGTTTCTCATTACGAGTCCCGAGAAATCAACTCACACATCCAGCCTCTGAAGGCGTCTTAATGTCAATGATCCACAGGCGAAAGCTGAATGTCTATTTCTCCGGACAAACTGGGCATATCAAGGAGACTATGGCGATTGTTATAGCCATCAGTTTTTACACAGTGGTTATCAGAACCCGCCTTCAGAATCCACCAGATCTTCGGTTTGTGCCGATTCAGGCGCCCCAGGTTAAGAAACTGCTTCATCTGATTGCATACTGTACTGTCGATCTACGTGGCCAACAACCGAAGACTAGCGACTTTTATACTGTCTGATTATGTCAATTGCCAGCTCCTAAGGCAGTTCTCCAACACTCAGTATATAATTGGTGTCCAATCTGTTCCAATATCCGGCATTCTGCATTCAACTCTTACCAACGAAGTGTGTGGTATCAAATGGTGAACAATATCTTCTCTACAAATACTCTTACCAAGGGAGTGTGTAGTATCAATTGGTGAACAATATCTTCTCTTCGCGTATCTTCTCTCTTAACACATGCCAGCAAATGAGTTTTTACTGAAAGTATGTAATCAGTACTTATGCTCAGTTCAACTGCATTCTGTGCGAGTATGTCCGTAGTTTTCTTTCTTTTGTGAAATAACATTAGCACACATCTCGTGATCGTTCTATATCTTTACACAGTGCTAAATTCGAAATATATTAAAGATTTTACCTGTGACTTAACTGTCAATTTTAAAACTCCCCTTCTACATTTTATGAACTGTAGCTGTAATTGCAGAATGACATTAAAATGCTCAGATGTCAGATTTCCACCTTTGTCTTTCCATTCTCATTTGACTGGTTAATTTTTCTTGGGATTCTATTATAACATCACTGCAGTTTGCTGATTGATTTCTGCCCATAATGAACTCGGTTAAAGATTATGATTTGATGCCTCAAAGTGTGTTAATATAGCACGTGCATGGCAGTTGCCCGAGTTAATGTTGCACATACATTCTTTATGATCAAATGGTGATCACTCTTTAGTCCATGCTTACAGAGCTGCCAGATTAATTGCCAACATTAAAATCCAAAAAGTTATCCTTAAAGTGAGGAAATATGGTGCTGCAGTTCCGAGCTAGTCCCGCGGCGAAGGTAGTGTGATAATAAAGGAATTAAAGCCCATAGCAAGTTAAAACAAATGATTAGAGAGTCGTACTATAAGTATGAAGATAGTGGTTTCCAATACGCCATAAAGTTTTGTTTTTTTCTTTGTGTGGAGTTAAAGGAGATTTGCCACCATTACTATGATTTGCTCACCTACTCAGTAGCACACTATCCACTATCAATTTATATTTACGAAAATGAGGCGAGTGTAGGCCGTAGCATGCAGCAGTAAACCACTTGGTCCACTGGTTTCTAGGATTTACTCTTGTTAGATTAAAATTAATATATGTGTATGAATTAACTGCGTATTCCAATAAGACAATGCGTAGTAAAAAGTGAAAACTCAGTTTTGTAATAAGGAAAACATATTGCAGCCATAAAGTTGCCGAGGAAAACGCAGAGGTTAACGTTACGTTTAATAATAATAATAATAATAATAATAATAATAATAATAATAATAATAATAATAATAATAATAATAATAATAATGAACCGATATCAGAATGTTTCGTAAATAGATATATTAATTGGTTTAATTGGTTGGCCTTATAGGGAATATATGTGATTCTGATTCTGAACTGTGGATTTAAAATATTAATGCAACGGTTAATTGGAATAAATGTCATATTTAATAAACAAAATTTACAATGCAAATCATTTCTGAAACTTGTATTAAATATCCTGAAACAACCTTCGCGATTCACACATTTATAACGTTCTAAAAACTTGCTACAGAGTGAGTGTACACATTATTACAGCAAATTTAATTACAGGAGAACGAGTGCAGATATTATTATTATTATTATTATTATTATTATTATTATTATTATTATTGTTGTTGTTGTTGTTGTTGTTGTTGTTGTGAGTTCATAATCGCAAGTATTCAGTGTTAAACTAAGAAAGGGCTTTAAGAATATTACAAATTTCTAATTATTATTTTGCATACTTCTCTTTCGTTTTCCCTTTCGGGAGGCTCTGGAAACTATTTTCAGTAGAGTACTATAGATGTAGGTATTCTCATCCGCTGTTTTCACTTCTTTGGTGCTAACCGATGCTACTGATCGGATGTATTACTGTGTATTTGTTCAGGGTTTTTAATCGTTTTGTGCATTGAAAATATTGGATTTTTATTAAAAAGTGACTTAAAAAGTATTTGTAGTGATTATTCAAAGACTCAAATATATTCCGTGTAAAATAAAAAGACAATTTAGCTGCATTTAACTAGTGTTTATGAGACATAGGTACGTAGTAATAATAATAATAGTAATAGTTGTTATAAGTAACAGTGATAATTAATTACTTTTATAAAAATATTAAATAAATCTTTATTTGATTGAGCTTCATGATAATTGATTCAATAGTTTTTATGAATATCAATGTTATTATGAAAGAATCAATTATAAAACACGGAAATAGTACTTTAATCCAATGTTTATTTTTATTTATTAAGATAACTTTTCCGCAGTGTTGTGATATGAAACAAAAATGTATTAATCATTGTTTTACGTTCGTTCATATTGTTTGATTTTTTTCTGAAAACTCTAAAAAAAAGTTAATGTTCATATTTGGATCTGCGTCTGTAAAAAAAAAATTAAAAAAATTAAAAAAAGAAAAAAAAAAGGAAAAAAAATACTAAAATTGGTTTCTTACTTATTTTCTAAATCTTTATTATTTAAGCTAGCTAATTAACTATTGTTATATAATATTATATACAAAATCAATGGACTATATTTGCTGTATCCCAACTCGATGATACATTAAATACACTGTCTTCTTCACTCAAGATACAAACAATTCCAACTTATTAATTTCACTTTATTTTACATTTTTCATATATTTTTTGACTGGTGTGAAAGAACGATGCTGTTTCAGAATGACACTCATTCTATTCATTTGCCTCTTCAAACAGTCATATTCAGCAATTAAAGATAATATTTCCTTTTCAATAACTTTACTTTTCAGTTTTTCTTTAGAACATCTGAAAAATGAATAGAATATTATTTTTATTAATACTTTAAATCTATTAAAAATAGTACACAAAATTTATTTATATATCTTTGCCGTAATATCATTTTGTTTGGTGAATTTTTTAAACTGTTGTGTTGCTTTTCCTCTCCCATTATCTTTGTTTTATAACCTAATATATATACACATCTTGTATTAACTTCACTTAAAAATTGATCAATTACTATACTTTTATACATTTATTTATAATCATTTTATCAAAATATAAGTATTATACTTATGACTTTTATCAAAATAATGTAGAACTGATCCCGTGAACGTAAATGAATCTTCTTTAATAACGTCTGCAGCTATGTTGCTATTTTGTATATAGAAACTATTAAAAACAATTACATTTTGGATATCATTTAAACACTAATAAAGTATTTAAAATAATGTAAAAGAAAAATTGAAAACCACTGCTAAAATTTAAATAAATGTGTTTATATACACCGCTTGATGACGGCGCTATAAGCGTCAGCGTATTTGTTTGTGTTCCGCAAATGTTGCTCCGAAATAAGGGCGTAAGAATGGCGGACGAGAATATTCATCTATTCTAGTGCCTTGTCTTCAATGGCTCGTCGTCTATTTTTCAGAGCTGCTTGAAATACCTATATAACGTTAATATGTAGCAATGTTTCATTGTGGTCGGTCCGGGTGGTGTAGTGGCTACCATACTTGCTTCCTGAACCCAAGATCGCGGGTTCGAACCGATGGATTTTTTCGGGCGTAAAAATCCTAAGTATGACTTCCTTTGGAAGGGAAGTAAAGCCGTGGGTCCCGTGTCGTACATTTACGGCACGAAAAAGAACCTCAAGCCTGAAAGAAAGGCCTCTGAGTAAAATTTGTCGGCCTTGAGTTGAATGGGACGCTGATGACCTGAGCTGTTAAAGAGCGTCATGTACAAATGTACAAATGAAAAAGCAACACTTAGAACAACTAAGCCAAAGAATAAAACCAGTCAGATAAATCGTTCAGTCACACAATTTTTACGCTACGGGGTTTTAATTACGTACATCGAAATAATTTCAGAGACGTCGTGTAAAAGCAATTAGAGATAGGCAATATATGTTCTACAACTAAATACAATGCAATTTTATGGTGTTAGGCATCGGATTCTGATAAGTCGGCGTTAAAGTCAAGTCGGGTGAAAAATTGGTTTAAAATGTTTTTAAAACTGCCTTGTGAGTATAGATGTATCAATTCTCCGCAGCTTGTTATCAGCATTTTCAAGATTTAGTGCCATATACCTCAAATCTCTAACTAATAATTTGATAGTGCTACATGAACATCTGTTAACTCTCTAGTCCGATTACGTTTTAATGTGGTCGGTCATGATGTAGCCTACTCCAAAGGCAGCTCCTTAACTGCTTGTGTGGCGTATTGCATAACGCAAAAATGATGTTCAATTCTTGTCATGTCGTTAATTCTTTTTTTTTTTTAATTAATATGAAGTTTTGCGATATGCTTCCTAAAGAATTATGAATGAAAATTACTTAATGCTTTAAAGTTTTATTCTCTTTCTCAACAATGAATATATTATCATTATACAATGACTAATGAACTTACTACTAACGTCATACCTACATACTCAGAACACATTTTGTTTCATAAGTACAATAACAACTACAAGGGTTGTAATTATATGAACTGATATGTTAAGATTTAAATGAATAATATGAAACATCGACGTAAAACGTAGACTAACAGTTTTATTATTAGGCCCTAATCAGAAAACAAAACAAAAAATGTGATGAAGAAACTCAAACTCAGAAACAAATGACCATCTGTTACTCGAAAACTTTCAACATGTTCGCATCTATTTTTTTCCCAATAGGAGGCTAGCAGAGAACGTCAGGCAATATCGAGTCGCAGTAAACGATTGGATCATTTATGTTTCCTTCATCATCTGCAACATAAGAGCTAGCTCTACGTCATCACCATCAAAGTCGTAAGACATTATCACAACCTATATACAGGATGTATCAATAAATGTAACTTCCTAATTTTCTGTTGTGATAGAAGTCATGAAATTAATTTTATTATTATTATTCTTTTTCGTAATAAGTAGTATCCGGAAATGTTTCGTTTTCAATATAAAAGACAGAACCCACTACTTATCCTGTGGCAACATTTACTCGTTACCATAAACAAGGAAGTTATATGCTTCAACTGTTGTTGTTACCATGGAAATAATTAATAATTGAAGTTAGTTTTTTGTTGTTGTATGTCACAAAATCTCTTCTGCGAGATCCGTTCATTTAATTTCATGCCATTAAAATGCATACAAATATTGAAATTGAAACATACACAAGGCATTGGAGCAGTTTATGGCAATGCTAATTTGGCAAAGGAACTCTATGAGAGGCAACACCCTGAGAGCTATATTCCTTGCCATAATTCAAGATTCAATAGTGGCCAGTTCTAGATGAAGATAGTAAATTAAGGAGCAAATTGAACTGTAAGAACATCATACTTTGAAGATGAGATTTTACATCACGAACCAGTACTCAAGTTGTTGCCCATTCGATGAATACCAGTCACACATCTATATGTAGAGGCTTGAGTGAACATGAGAATTTATTTCATATCCAATAAGTACAAAAATTAGTCCCAGATGATTACCCTTACAGACAACAATTTGCTGAATTATATTTACATTTCGTTAACAATGAGCCTGATTTTGCTAAATGCATTTTATGACATGTTTTCAAGAGGTTTTTAAATACACGCGTCACATTTGGAGTAGCACTAATCCTAAACGTGAAGAATCTCCGCATCAACGGAATTTTTGTGTAAATATTTGGTTTGTATTTGGTGGTAACTTTTTAATTGGACCACATGCTATGCTGAACGATTGAATGAACATGTTTATGGTATTTTTCTTCCCGAGCTACATGAAGATGTTTCAATTAATATTCGAGGTCTTTCAACACGAGCGCGAAATTCTGCCGTTGGATTGGGAAAACAGGTCCATTTGCTTGTTCGACACGTTTCCCAGGTATGACTCCAGTTGAATTTTGTGTTTAGGGTTATTTAAATCAACTGTTTATGTAACATCCATTGACACAGCAGAACAATTAGTTGCTATAATTATTCTAGTTTTTGACTATCTTGATAGCCAACCACAGATATTTCGAAGGATTCGTCGTTCAATTATAAAGCGTTATGCTTTGTATATCAACAATGGTGGTCGCAATTTTGAAAAATTTCTATAGTTTGTCGATACCAGGTTCTTTGGTTTTAGATTAAAAAAAAAGTTACTGTGTAATCATTGAAAGTGAATAAAGTTACTTTCCAAATTGACATGCATTTAATTTTTTCCTTTATACCACTATAACTTGAAAAAGAAGCATTTAGGCTTCACCTTATTAAGACTGTCCGTGCTTACTGACGAATAAACAAAATTTGAAAATTCGGATGGAGCGCCAAAATCATAAGTGGTCACGTGCAAGATATTTACTTGTCCTGGGCCTGCATTTCGTTATACCTAGGTTTTGATTAGAGAGACTTTCTTGAAAGAAGATATAAGATACTATTGCCATTTAAACCAGCTCATGTATAAGCGTTGCAAGAACCCCAAAGAAAGATTAATTCGAAAAAATCGGATCATTGCCAGGATTCGAATAATGGACCTTCCTTGCCGACGCTTTAGCCACAGTATATACAGCAGGGACAGCTTGTGTCCGCACCTTTGATGTTCGTACTATTAAAATCCGACTCAGAGTTGGCTGTAGTTCTTAATGAACACATTAGTTGACTCTTTATCGTTGCAGCTAAATTGTGTTTAGCAATCAATTGTAAATGTGGAAGACACGGATTCGTAAGTTAAAACCTTAACATCATTAAAATGCTCCTATTCTTTTCATAATATGTATAACATTCCTGTATTTGATATTAAATTAAAGGACAATTATGTAGAACACAACGTTAATTAAATCTTGTTTGTTTTTATTATTTTTATCCAGTTTCCGATTTCATTTATTGGTGGTTTTGAAATAACGGCCAGGCATCTTTTTATTATTATTTTCTCTAAAATTACGACTTTATGTTTAGCCAATTTTTTTTTTTTTTTTTTTTTTTTTTTTTGTGTATATTTAAGGACGCTCTTTAACATCTCAGGTCATCAGCGTCCCATTCTAATCAGGGCGTAAAACTGCCTACAAATTTTGCTCAGAGACCTCTTCTTTCAGGCTTGAGGTTCTTTATCGTGCCATAAAAGTACGACATGGGACCCACAGCTTTACTTCCCTTCAGAAGGAAGCCATACTTAGGATTTTTACGCCCGAAAAAATCCATCGGTCCTGGCCAGGTTCGAACCTGCGACCTTGGGTTTAGAAGGCAAGTATGGTTACCACTACACCACCAGGACCGACTGTTTAGCCGAGAAAGTATAACAATTAAGAATTATCTCGTTTTTAATATTAAAAAAAAGTTAAAAAGTTGATCAGCATAGCTTCATTTTATAATTACCATAAATAGCGTATATTGTACATTACGCGCTTTACCATATGATACCCATTACTCTCTAAAAATGTAGGGGAAAGAGAGAAGAATGTCGTAAATAAATACAAGTGGTATTCTGCAAAATGACTATATAAAATAAATCATTATCCAAGTGCAAATTTCACTGCACAAATATCACAGCGAGTTGAATAAAAGAAACCGTTCCGATTTGTTTTATTAAAAGTTTGTTTATGAATGTTTGTCAAATACCAGGAATCCAGAAAACGTTTGCATAGCAAGCAAGTAAGCTTTCTTACATTCAAAGTGAATTGCAATGTACAAAAAATTGCAATTATTACGCATTGCGTTCGCAGACAAGGGGTCTCCTAAACTGCATCATGTTTACAACAACAATTATTTACTATTAGAAAATATTTCGAAGGATTTTAAGAATCTGAATTTGTTTACAAACAATATCTCGTATGAAATAATGCGAATTAAAACTTCTCCACAAGCACAACTCTGTATACTTTCAAATTACTGAACACCTTAAAATTAATCCACATAGTTGGAACAGCATCACATTTATCATGGTCAATTTGAATTAAAGGGGCATTATCTACCTTTGCCATAGTTATAAACGGGTTTCCTGTCTTGCCTTAACCTCACTTTCAAAGAAGTCGAAATATATCCTGCACACACTATTAATTAAAACTCTCATCTCGCTCCAAACATTTTTCGGGATCTTTCCTTTCATTAACCCCCACTGTCACACAAGATAAGAAATTATACAAAGCAAGTATCCTTCCTAAACACAAGTTTATCTCATTTAATTTCAAAATTGCTCAGTGCAAACTGATTATGCCCCCTTCCTTCGATTGCTGCTATTTGGGATATGTAAATATGTTTTTATGCGGTGCACTGCCATAATCCAGATATTATGAAACAAATGTACTAAATACTTTGTATTACACAAGTTCCTGGTGTGATTTCAGTAAATCAATTTTAACTTAAATTTGCTAGGAAATGTCCTTCCTAACCACAAAGTTTGGTAAGCCTCGTCTAGTACACAATACAGTTCCATCATTAACTTCGATGTATACTCTTTATACACCCGTACTTTAATTACCGCTATTTATGAAATGTGAATATGCCATGACATACAAGAGCAACCCCACACGACACTATTAAACAAATTCCTGGTGTGATTTCGCTATATAAACTTAATAGAAACAAAAGATACAAGCTACTGTTAATTTACTTCCAATTCTAAACCAGAAAACTGCAAATAACATACCATAATTTATACAGACCCACATATTCCAACATTTTGTCTACCATCGATTATTAGCCTTGAGGTTTTGTAAATATAAGTCAATGCAGATAATCATAGTGTGGATATCGACAGTACAGAAAATGACCAATACACTGTTACCCAGGGCACAATGCAGAAAAATGGCCCATCGCCGCCCTAATGCTGCAAACATATTTTTTTTTGACTGATTGATTTATTTATGGACGCTCTTTAACATCTCAGGTCATCAGCGTCCCATTCAATTCGGAGCGTGAAACGGCCGACAAATTTTGCTCAGAGGCCTCTCTTTCAGGCTTCAGTTTTTTTTCGTGCCGTAAATGTACGACACGGGACCCAAGGCTTTTTCCCTTCCGAAGGAAGCCATACTTAGGATTTTTATGCCCGAAACAATCCATCGGTCCTGGCCGGGTTCGAACCCGCGATCTTGGCTGTAGGAGGCAAGTATGGTAACTACACCACCAAACCGACAAACAAACACATTTACAAGATGACATTTCATTAGAAAATATTTCGATGATTTTTGAGAATCCGTTTTTTTTTTACAAATTTCTGATATGTAATCGAACTATTAAATTATTATATGAATTCAGCTTATATAAAATAACCCATGTACAAAAAAAAGTTCTTTCCTTTCATTGGTAAGCCTTGAATTATGGAAAATTGTGAGATGAGCATCATTAGTTGATTTTGGAGGTTTTCTAGGAACACAAATTCGTTCACCATTTTGCACAAGGCAAATTTTGGTACGAAATGTTCAATACATACTACATATGCGCTCTTTATACACTTCTCCCCTAATAACTCCTCTTTGGACAACTTAAATATGGTAGAATGCAGAGCACTGCCGTAATTGAAAGTTTAATTCACACAACAAGAGCAGCTCATTTTGTATTAAACACTATTACGCAAGTTCCTGGTGTGATTTCACTAAATCAATATTAACTGAATAAAAAACAAAAGAACATGCTACTGTTGATTTACTTTCAACTATAAACCTCTGTAATCAATCCTATAACTGCAACAAAGCAAATAAAACCCATGTGATTAATAGCAGCAACATTTCTGAACATTGATCACTGCCATTTTGTGTACCATCGATACCCACATTATGGTCCGAGGATTGGAAGTGGTCTTGAATGAGGCTAGAGTACAAATAATATATTTATTTATTTGAAAATTTAATGATAAAAATTAGGATGATATTACAATACAGGAAATTTTATTTTCTTGTAAATGTAGCCTTGCTGAAGAATAAAAAAGGTTCTTAATGATTGCATTTTATTTTACTCATTGATATCACAGTAGTTCAAAATGTGCTGTACTTATATCTCATCATGAATAAATGGATCCTACAGTGCACAAAGAACTATGAATATCAATTGTTTTTCCTCTAAGTTCTCTAAATCAGCTATACAAATGAGAGTTTAAAATGTTTTTCTGAAAGAATCAAGCTGGGATGCATTAGTGTGACCATAAATAGTTGGCATCAAACCTTTAGAGCCTCCTACAGGCCATCTCTGATAATCTGTTTCCAGTGATCTCTTTGTTTCTTTGCCTACATTCAGCGAGCTTTTACTACCATATGCTTCTCTGTTTTCTGGTACCGTACCTTTATTGGCATAATCACTTCTCCATTCATCAAGTCTCATCCCAAGCACATCTCTTGGATAAGGTTCAACATTTGAACTGTCTGACTGAATGGAGTTTGGGACTCCTGGTCTCCATGGACAAAACAATCCAGCACCTTTGTTCATTCCATCTAACCATCTATTTTTATCCCTATTATCATTTTGGCCTCTCCATCTGTTCTCTGCACCTGCTTCATGCCCTTGAATTTTCTGCATTGATGACCTGCTGTAATCTTCAATGTCGGGTGGGAATTTCAAGCTAAATAATGAAACAGGCCTATCTTTCTGAACCATTGAAGTACCTATGGGTTTCCTGCCAATAAATGGTACATCCCTATCAGCAAGGCTTTTAGCTGACACATCTTTTCTTTTCCATGAAACCCTACAACTATCATCATCACTTTTCCTGCTACCAATCAACTCTCTATTTCCTCTTTTACTGCCCAAAATGTTGTCTTTCAATTGTAAACTTGTTCTTTCTGCATATCTAATAATTCTTGGATTTGCAATGGAATCGGGGAGATTTTTGCACTTAGGGTCATTTCGAGAATAAGCTGCATCAGGCATTTTGTCTTGAGAAGCTTGCTGCATAGCCTTCTCTTCAGTGTTAAGAATACCTGCACCTTTGATAGCTTCTGTTATGATGTGCTTTAGTTTGAAAGCAGCCTCACTATCTAATCCTGAGAGAGCTGCTTCCTTAATTGAATCTGCTAATACATACTGGATAGGTGGCTTGGTTTTCAATGCCATCAACTCCCTTTCTCTTTTTTCAAGCAGAAGTCTTTGCTTATACTCTTCTTCTAGTTCTCTTAACCGTTGCATTTGTCTGTATTCTTCAGCTGCTCTTTTTTCCTGCAATTGTAGTTGATACTCTTCTTTTTCTTCTATTAGTCTTCTCCTGTACTCTTCAACCTCTTGTTCTTTCTCTTCCAATAGCCTCTGCTTATATTCTTCAGCCTCTCTTTCCTTTTCTTCTCTCAACCGCTGTCTATATTCTTCAGTTTTTCTTTCCTCCAAAAGTCTTTGCCTGCATTCTTTAGCAAGTACCCCATTGTTCATAAATTCCTGCTTTTGCAAAATATCAGCATATACCATCTGTGATTCATTCATTGGATTTGTAATTTGGTTTTTAAGCCATGTGCTTGCACCAACATGTGGCTGATTTAAAGCTGCCATGTTTATAAGCTGCTGGAGATTAACAAAATTCAGATTTCCTACTGGGAGTCCCCTGTTTTCATTCCAAATATTTCTTAAACCTGGGAAGTCCATATTTGGGCCTATACTGCTAGATGGCATATTTTTCCTTGGAGACAACAGTTTTTCCTTCATCACAGCTTCAGTTGCATCAAATTTTGGAAGTGTTTGCATGCTAATACGTTCCAGAAGAACAACCATCATGAAGTGCTTAGCATTAGGTGCTGTGTCTACCGGTGAAATTCTCATTGGGAAAAATGGATTTCCCAAATGTTCATTATCACTTGGTTTGATTAATGTTGTGAAAGTTTGAGAACCATTCACTCTTATATCTTCTATTATAAGTATTACTCGTTTCACTGCTGACAGCTTTCTGAGTTCCAGAGAGGTTTTTAGAGCTGAAAAATAGAGGAAAAAAACATGTGAGAATATGTAAAAAATTAAAACATTTCCCCATTTCATGCTTCTGTTAGTGATATTTAAAATATAATTCTTGTATTCTCATGCCTGGAAAAAAAAATCTGAGGGAAACAACATTGCAAATGCATATTATTTTAGGTAACAGAATAAAGCTTTAGGTTCAAACATGCAATTTCATTTATAGTATTTGCAGCTCCTAATAAACATTTATAAATTCACATATAAGAATCACAAAATAGTCTGAATAACTTTTATGTAACAGCAGCTGTATTGTCTCACTAGACTCTTGAATGTAAAATAATTAAGAAGGGTAAAACAAAGAGTTAGAGGATGGCAATTTTTCATTTTATAAAGAGAAAAATGGAAGGTAATCCTAATAACTGTACAAGAATTAACTTCTAATGCTAACTCGACTGCCTGATCAGGGCATTGAATTTTCATGCATGGGCAACTGCAGGCAGGAGAGTAGTTCATTTTGAACATATGCACCTTTGAATCAGAGGAGCACATTATGCTGAATTATGATGGTGAGAATTGATGCGAGATGATGGACCAATAACGGAATTAGAGACAGAGGTAGCCATAGTACATGAAGAAAACTGCCCAAGTGCTGCCTTGTCCACCACAAATCCCACTTTTGGCCTCCGACATCAAACCAAGGCCACTTTGGTGCAAAGAGAGCAGTCTACCAGTAGGCCATAGCACTGCCATGGAAAAATTGTATTATTGTCAAATTTTGGTAAAATTTTCACATGAATTTTGGCAGAAGGATATATTTCTGGGTGAAATAAATAATGGATTATCATGGTTACAGTCACATTTTCAAAAGAGTATGAGTACAACCGATAATATATTGATTATTAATGTAATTATCAATAAATATCAGGTTAGGAAACGTGGCAGGGTTTATATACTGTATTTGCAGATATTGGAAAAAATTATAATAAAATTATAGGGAGGCATTATTTCATAAACTAACAATGAAGAATTAAGCAAGGAAACTGTTGATATACTGCAAGAGTTGAACCAGCAGAATACCTTAGTATCACATGTAGGGATGGTGAGCTAAGAGAGTTTATGCAAGAATGAGAACTTAAAGCAGGGCTGTGAATTCAGACCAGTTTTGTTTACTTGGCTTATAGATGATCATATTGAAGAACTGAAAGTAATTAATATGCATATACCTGCTATTGAAAAAATATGCAGATGATCTGAGGGTAGTATGTTTCTCAGTTACAGGAAATGCTATATAGTGGAAATTGTAAAGTATTTTGAAAAATGGGGCGTTAAAGTATTCCAGATTAAAAACAAACATTATAATTTCAATATTAATCCAATTTGGAATTGAACACAATGAAACACACATCAATAATCTCTTCTGAGTTGAAAAATTTAGAAAACTCTTTATGGTTTCACTTATATGATTTTTACTCAGGACATGTTTCTTGGAATACTTGTCTACATACTCAGCTGTTAAATGATTGGTGGATCATTCATAAAAGTTGGGTAGATAGGTATCTGATTTGACTCTGGTTGACTCTGTCCGTGAAAGCAAACAGTTCTTTATTGAAGTTTATCACAAGAGGATAGTTAGGTACAAGGAGTAGGTCCGTAAGTTTCCAGCCTAACCATTTTCTAGCTATGATAAAGACAAAAACTATGTTTCACTTTTCAATATAGTTACCCTTTATTGCAATGCACTTCTCACATCTTTGAATTAACATTTCAACTCCCTTACCCCCCAATAGTCAGAAGTCTTGCCTGCAAAATGGGCATAAGCAGCATCCATCACATCTTCATCACACTTAAATTTCCTTCCTTGAAGGTCCTTCTTGAGTTTTGAGAAGAGGAAATAGTCACTGGGAGATAAATCTGGGCTATAGGGTGGATGGTTGATCTCCTTGAAGCCACATTTTTCACAGCTTCCTTTGCAACAAGAGCTATGTGTACCGACACGTTTAGAAGGAGCACATCATTTAGTTTTCCTCGCCTTTTCTCTTTAATGCAAGCACGGAGTCTGTACAGTAGACCAGCACAATACTCCCCATTTACTGTGGCATTCTTCTCCTTGAAGCCAATAAAGAGTATTCCCTCACAGTACCAAAAGATTGTGGCCACGATCTTGGTTGACTGAATGACCTTAGCCTTTAGAGATGGTGCTTTGTCAGGTTTACGTCTCTCCATTGATTCTCTTTTGGACATGGGATCATAGTAGAGGACCACAGTTTCATCTTTTGCAACGTCGGTCCTGGTGGTGTAGTGGTTACCATACTTGCCTCCTAAACCCAAGATCGCGGGTTCGAACCCGCCCAGGACCGATGGATTTTTCCGGGCGTAAAAATCGTAAGCCGTGGGTCCCGTGTCGTACATTTACAGCACGAAAAAGAACCTCAAGCCTGAAGGAGAGGCCTCTGAGCAAAATTTGTCGGCCGTTTCACCCCCTGAGTTGAATGGGACGCTGATGACCTGAGCTGTTAAAGAGCGTCCATAAATAAATCAATCAATCAAAAAAAAAAAAAAAATCTCCTGTAACAATGGTTTGCAGAACTTCTCTCTCGTTGCCACGGCAGAGCTCTAAAAATGCATGACAACAGATGACTCATTGCTGCTTTTGGAGTGAGGAAAGAAGTTTAGACACCCATCTTGCACCAATCTTATTCATGTTTAAATGTTCATGAATAATTCGAAGGACTTGTTTTACAAAGACCCAATCTTGCTGCTATTTCCATAACCTTGAGCCGCCAGTCTTCCATAATTTCTCCTTCCTCAACAGCCATGTTTTCAGGAGTGAGCACCTCCAAAGGCCAACCTAAACGCTCGTTTTCAATGCTTTCTTGACCCATTCCAAAAAGTTTGGCCCATTTTTTTATGATAGAATATGAGCAGGATGCTTCCCCATATACATCATCCAACCACTGTTTAATTTCATTTAGAGTAAGTCCTTCTTTTGCGAAGAAGTTAATAACAGTGCAATACTCCATTTTGAACAAGTCACAATCTTCTACACATAGCTGTCTTTATGCAACTATATCTGAACAATTGAACATAGCAGAGCAAAAGTTACAGCTGCAATAATTACTTAACAGATAAGATATTACACCAGATACAGATTTTGTGAAGCAGGTAATGCTTATTGGCGAGGCTGGAAATTTACGGACCTACTCTCATATCTGGGTTACTCTAGTCGGAATGAAAATGAATAGTGTTTAACGCCCGTTTTTGCTACAGAGGCTCCATTGGCGATGGATACTGGTGATACACGAGATGAAATTATATATTGGGAAAGGGTTTATTTTAAGGAAGGAAACGTTCCAGGCCTAAGTTTAGGGTACCTCCACAGCATTTGCCATTTATGAGGACTGAGGAAACCTGGAACAAACCTCAGTTAGGGAGGACTGTCCTGGCGGGATTCGAACCCCAGACCTCCCGCTCACGAGTCCGCGATTTAACGACCTCGGCCACCCGTGGCGGTACTCTAGTCGGCTTGTGATAAACTTGAAAGATTGTCTTCTTTTACAAGATCATAAGAGTCAACCCAGATACCTACCTACCTACCGAAATGCTACGAATGATCCAACAATCGTTTAACAGCTGAGGATGTGGACAAGTGATCCACGAAACATGTCATAAGTAAATCTCATATAAATGAAACCATAAAGTGTGTTTTAAATATTTCAACTCAGAATAGACTATTAAAAAATTACAGCATTTTAAAAAATTGTAGGAAATTAAGAAAAAATGAAAAATGGTTTGTCTGGAAAGGATATTAAGGTTGTGAGTGGCTTCACATATTTAAATACTAAACCTAATAGTACAAGAGAATGGGAAATGCAGATAATGTGGGCTTTAAGGAAAAGTAGCTATGAATTTGATGAGGAAATGCTTCTTATAGCACCAACAGTGAAGGTTTTGGGGTTTCTCCTGTAACTAGGAAAGTTGGTGTGAGAGGTATGGTGTTGAAAAGGACACCATATGATAAATCAAATACCAGAAAAAATTTACTGAAAATTTGATATTATTCTATGATTTAGTTGAACTACACATTCTTAATGCTTCACTTATAATATATAGAACTGGTTTTGAGAACATATCGTTCTCATAATCAGCCAGGCTAAAATTCAACTGTCGGATAATTCGTTAAGCTGTGGGAATGTGCATTCTGCTCTGGTGGCAGTGTGATAAACTTGTAGTTTATGTTTTCATCCCCAGCAGTGTCAAAGTTCATTAGAATGTCTTTGTATTTGTAGATGCAGATTTTCTCCCATTTTGCTAGTTCTGTAAGTCCTTGTACTGATTTTAATAATATTACTAATTAGAAAAAGTTTTTAAAGACATGGTGAAAAAGAAAACAGCAGTAAACAAGACATATAGGAACATAATAAAATCCTTAAATGATAAAAGATGTTGTTTAGTCTAAAGCTGATAAAGGAAACAGAATAGTAATATTAGATACAGAAGATTATAATACTAAAATGCAGAATTTATTAAATAAAAAAGAAAACATATGTCCTGAGTAAAATCTCATTCAAGTGAAACCAAAAAGAGTGTTTTAATATTCTGACTCACAGAGATTATTAGTGCGTGTTTCACTATGTTCGATTCCAAATTGAACTAATATTGAAAAAAGAATATGTTCACATCCATTGAAGGGATGTATTAATTCAATCAATGAGGTTCTAAAACATGCACAGTTATCCCAAAGGAAAGAATATACAAAATAAAACAGTAAAACCCTACAATAGCAAAAATATATGGCTTACCAAAAATTCACAAGACTGGAAATGATATGCGTTCCATCATTAACAATATCAATACTCCTTCATACTATTTAGCAAAATGGCTAGCTAATAAATTCAAGATATTACCTAAATTTCAAAGCAGGAGTATAAACAATACACGTCAGTTAATAGAAAAAATTAAGGACATAAAATTACATCCCTCTGACATTCTAATATCTTTCCATGTAGAATCGCTGTTTCCAAGCATACAAAGAAAAACTCCTAATTTATTTTCAGGATTGACTTAAAAGAAGTGGAATTAATGATGCACACATAAAAGAATACATCAAACTCACAGAAATTTGCATATACCAAGCCTATTTTTCTTTCGAAGGGAAATTTTATAACCAAAAGCAGGACTTACTATGGGCAGCCCCTTATCTCCATTTTTAGCTAACCTCTTCATGAGCAGATTTGAAACACACATCAACTCAGCTTTCCCATACATATTTAAGGTATAGTACAGATATGTTGACAATATATTTGCCACAGTTAACAAAAAAACTCATTGATGATGCCTTAAAACTTTTGAATATACAAGATAGAAACATATTTCCTACATTAATGTGTTCAAGTTGTTAACACTAACTGCACTTTCACTAGCACTTTCCCAAATTAAGTTTCACGTGGAACTTACCACAATAAATTTAGAAAGATATTCAAAGAACATGGAATAATGTTAGCCCCAAAGAACAAATATAATATAAAAAAACTTAGTACATGCACAATGAAAGATACCATCCGTACAGAGAAAAAATCAGGAATATGTGAGATTAAATGTGCAGATTGTGAGCAGAGCTACATTGGGAAAATGAAAAGAAATTTAGAAATTTGAAGAAAAGAAGAACACTTTAGGAACATTAGATTGAAACAGATAGACAAATCAGCAATAGCAGCTCATTTTTGGAACAAAAATCATGAAATAAAACCAGAAATTAAATTACTGAAACAACTTCACAACCCAATAGAACTATCCACATGGGAGAGAATTTTCATTTTAAAAAATAAGAACAACTTAATGAATTTTCATTTTCTGCTGCTGGATGAACTCAGCAAGTTTCTACTGGAACCCAAGATACGACAGGAGCGAATGGGTGTCCATCCCCTGTTTCGAAAATGGCATTCAGTCAACAGCAGCCGATGATGGGAGGGACCTCTCCCAAAACTAGTCCTAAGTTTTAAAAAAATAAGTGGAGTTAGTGTTAACAACTTGAAGACATTAATTTAGGATATATTACCACTCCATTGTCTACAGCTTCGTAAATACAATTTTACTTAATTTAGAAACATATTGTTATATACGAAACAGATAACATGTTACCATTCTTGGATATTAAAATAATGAAACGTCAATGAAACCTGGAATTTGGAATATACAGAGAGGATATACATGCAGATAATTACATCAAAGTTGACAGTTTCAACCCTACAGCGCACAAACATGCAGTTATCTATCAACAGTTTAACACACCAGCTAGTTAACCTACAAATTAGCAAAGAAGAATATTTTAATGAATACAAACAAATTGAAGAAACAGTGGTTAAAATGGTTTTAAAAAAGAACTAGTACACAAAAAAGTACAGAAATTCAAGCAACAAAAACGTATCAAAGAAACCACAAAACTTTCAGCAAGAAAAGATAAGCTATTTTTTAAAAATTTTACATACCATCCACGGGCTACAAACATTTTTAGAATATTCTTAAAGATTTTAATATCAGGTTGGCACCGGTTAACAGATTTAATGTTAAATCATTGTCTACTGATAGACAATGTTAACGACAGTAATTCAGTATTAATAGAAAAAATCAGGTATTTACAAAATAAATTGTGCAGAATGAAAAATACCTAGGAAAAGTAAGAGAGAAATGGATTGGAATAGTATAAAGGATGAGAGATTTGGGGTATGATTGATAAAATAGTGCTAACAAGGGGAAATATAAGTGGGGGTGTTTCATTATGCAGATATCCTGAGGGTTGTGTGAATGAGGCCTTGTATAGATGGATGGATGTTAGATTTATTATTATTAGTGTATTGTGTAAGTAAGGTTTTACGCATTTTGATTAATATTATTTTTGATAGTGTTAATTGCTTTTTTAGATATTTTGTGTGTTTATTTAGGTTTAATTGATTAACTTAATTTCTTAATTATTAATAGGAATGAATTTATTTCCACAAATAACATTACATTAAATGTACATTTACATATACCCAAAAAATTTATTATACGAAAACTAAGGTACCTTTGTTTACATTGCTCTTTATTCTCTAAGTTCTAGCAGTATCCATCTAAAACCTGGTTTCCCACCTCTTAACCACCTGGTTGTATGAATGTAAAGAAACCTCCAATTCTTTCCTTCATTATATTTATTTTCTCACTCTTTCATCCTATTTCTCTCCCACTTTTCCTTAACTTTTCCTAAAAATAATTCCCCCATTTTCTGGATTTTTTCCACTCTCTTATTCCTTAACAATTTTAATACCACTGTAATTTATCCCACTTATTATCCAAATTTTTTCTCGCTACCATTTAACCTTTTTGCCTTCCAATAAATAATCGGACACACTAGCTACTCCCCCACACATGTTACATCCTTCCTTATCATTTCCCCTTAATCCTTTCAGGAGTATTACTCCTGTATGCATCCGTGCCTAACCCATCCTTCCAGTTTAATTACAAGTTTCAATATATGCTCTCGTCCCCAATTCTTTTTAATTCTTTTATATAGGCCAAGGAACCTTTATCTTCTGAACTAGCCCAAATCTCTTGCTTTTCATTATCTTCCATCTTCTGCTTCACTAACTTCCAGAATCAGCCAACATTACTTTTGCCCATTCTCCATATATCCCCCATTCCTATTTCTTCTAGTACCTTTCCCACCTCCCCATACCAATTCTTCTTTCCTAAAACCTCTTTTTGATAGATCCGACATTCCTTTAGTATATTTGTACTGTCTAATTTGAGGGTTTGATACTAATACTTCACTACTCTCTCTACAATTAAACCTTTCCTTCCTACTCTTTTGAATTCTACCAAACTAACCCAAACCTTTTCTGCAGAAAATTCTATGAACCATATCTACTTTTCTCCAACCCTCCACAATTCCTCAAATTTCTACTGCATACAACATTCTAGCTTTGATCACTGCCTCATATAATCTCTCCAACCATTTCATAGATAATGTTGGTGTCTTATACAAACTTATTCTAACAGCCCTCATCCCCAGTTTACCTTTAACTTGCACACATTTGCCCTGTGCCTCCCATCTTCCATTACTTTCAAATCTCATCCCCAAGAAATCAAAGTCCTTCAATGCTTGCCTTCAATATACCATTGCCTAATTGCCTTCAATATACCATTTCTCACATTTCATTAATTTTGTTCCTTTTTTAAATATCATTATCTTTGATTTTTTCCCCATTTACTCTTAAGCTCCATTCTGCACAATATTTACTAATCTCATCAATAGCCTCCTGCAATCCTATCACCACTATTGCTCCTGTTATAAGATAATCAGCAAAAAGCAACCTTGGTATTTCCCTCTTGCCAGCTATTGGGCAATGCCTATTTTTCCCTCTAATCCTTTCAAGAATATCATCTATAAATAAATTAAATAATATTGGACTTAGTTTACACCCTTGCCTTAATAAAAAATTTTGGGTCGTATAATCTGTAATTCTATTTCTAACACACCTAACGCAAAACATATTACCTTAAGATAATTTTGTAGTCACCGCACAAACTCATTAATCACTCCTTTAAATTTTAGTTTAAAAACCAAAGCATCCCTGTTTATTGTATCAAATGCTTTTTCAAAATGTGCAAAGAAAGTATATACCCTCACCTTTTTATTTCTTAAATATTTATCCACTATAGTGCAAATTATTATATTAATTTTGAATAGTTTGGGAATTTCACAGTGAAATATAGATCATATAAGAGATTATTTATGAGGAAATCACTCAAATTTCATTAGTTTTATTCCACTTACTTGGACATGTTTCAAAGGCAAATTTCCTTCATCGTCAGCACGGTTCCACTGTCAGCTTTCCAGCATGGTATTAAGATGTTGCTTTTTGGATTTTACAAACTTATTTGATGAGGTTGCTGTTGTTTGGAAGATCAAAATTAACTAAATTTTCTTTGTTTTTGTTCAAGAATATATTTTCCCACAGACAACAGATATCAAAATAGTGATTTTCAATAAATCTGAAGAAGAGAAAAATTTCATCAGAGCACAATGTGGTAAAGTTCTAGAAAAAATGAAAACAAAAGAAAAGGATCAAAAAAGATCATTTCATAGGATAATCAGATCCCTAAAAGAAAAAGGTGTAATTTACAGCAGGGCTAATAAAGGCAACAAAATCATCATAATGAATGAAACAGATTATGAAAACAGCATGTATAATTTACTAGATAGCCAAGAGTATGAAAATATAGCAACTAATCCTACCCAAAAATATGTCAGTTCAGTACACAAATTACTAAAAAGCATAACCATACTAAACGAGGAACAAAAAAAGATTTTACCAGACAACCCTACCACACCCAGAATCTATGGACTACCAAAAATACAGAAACCTGATAATAAAATGAGACCTATAGTAAATATAATAAATTCACCCGCACACAATTTGGCCAATTACTTGTTAAATCAAATAAAACAGGTTACTGAAATACAAAAACCAAAGCACAAAAAACTCAACAGAATTAACAGAGAAAATTAAACTTATGAAACTGGAAAACAGGGACTTACTAGTATCTTGTGATGTGGTCTCTATGTTCTCTAATATCCCCAAAGAGAAACTAATAAATATTTTAAAAAAATGGCTAATCTCAATCAAGTTACCTGGAGAAATCATAGAACAACATCTGAGCCTCACCAAAATTTGTATCAATCAAACCTACTTCACATTCAGAGGCAAGACTATACACAAAAGAAGGGTTTAGCAATGGGTAATTCATTCTCACCATTCTTATTTTTTATCTGTTTATTTAAGGACGTTCTTTAGCATCACAGATCATCAGCGTGCCATTCTATTCAGGGCGTGAAACGGCTGACAAATTTTGCTCAGAGGCCTCTTCTTTCAGGCTTGAGGTTCTTTATTATGCCATAATGTATGACATGGGACCCACAGCTTTACTCCCTTTACAAAGGAAACCATACTTAGAATTTTGACGCCAGAAAAAATCCATTGATCCTGGAAGGGTTTGAACCCGCGATCTTGGGTTTAGAAGGCAAGTATGGTTACCACTAGGACCGACTCACCATTCTTAGCAGACATATACATGAGTTTCCTGGAAACAAAATTAGTAGAGGCTTTCCCATATATATAAAAATGTTCGTATCGTTATGTTGATGATGTCTTTGCAATAGTAGATGAAAAATGGAAAAATGATGCAATAAAACTATTAAACCTACAAGACAGCAACATAAAATTCACAATGGAAATGGAGAACAACAAGGTTCTTCCTTTCCTGGATATAAAAATTATAAAAAATGATAACATACTGGAATTTGGCATAGTCGAGAAAGATACCCACATGGATAATTATATAAAAAGCAACAGCCACAACCCAAAACAACACCAACTAGCTATAATCAATAGCCTCACACTCAGATTAACAAACCTACAAGTAAATGAGACAGAATACAAATTGGAGTATTAAAAAATCATGGATATAGCACAGAAAAATGGCTACACAACAGTTCTGGTCAAGAAAAAGATAGAAAAATTCAAAAAACAAAGACAAATAAAAGAAATCACCAACTGAAAGGTTACAAAGCAGAGTAGATATATAAAAAATTTACATTCCATCCATGGGCACACCAAATATTTCAAAAATTTTTAAAGAGGCCAACATTATTTTGGCTCCAGTGAATAAATGCAGTTTGAAAAACCTCCTTAAAACCAACACCAAGGACAAAATCCTGCCAGGCAAATAATCAGGCCTTTATGAAATCAGTTGCAAAGACTGCAATAATAATATACAGGTAAAACAAAATGGAACATTACCATACGGTTTAAGGAACACATGAGAAGTGTAAAATATAAACATATGGAAAAATCATCAGTAGCATACCAATTCTAGCAACAAAAAAAAAAAAAAAAAAAAAAAAAAAAAAAAAAAAAAAAAAAAAAAAAAAAAAAAAAAACCCATGAGTTTCAAAATGAACCAAAACTCTTAAAAGCTCTTCAAAAACCCATAGAATTATCGGTGTGGGAATATATATTCTTGAGCGAAAACAAAGAAAATTTAGTTAATTTTGATCTTCCAAACAACGCAACCTCATCAAATAAGTTTGTAAAATCCAAAAAGCAACATCTTAATACCATGCTGGAAAGCTGACAGTGGAACCGTGCTGACGATGAAGGAAATTTGCCTTTAAAACATGTCCAAGTAAGTGGAATAAAACTAGTGAAATTTGAGTGACTTCCTCATAAATAATTTGTTATGTATCATTATACTGTCTAATATTCTGCTTCCTTCTCTAATACCTGCTTGAAACTAAAAGTTTACCTTCCTTTTCTGCCCATTCATGAAGCCTTCTAGCTAGTATACCCATATATATTTTCTCTAGTATGGATATCAGACTAATTCCTCTATAATTGTTTGGTTTCTTAATATCCCCTTTTGATTTATACAAGGTACCATCATACTTTCCAACACTTAGGTATTATTTTCCTCTCCTTAATTTTATTTAACAGCTCTGTTAACAATCTAATAACTCCCTCTATTTCTGCAAATACTTTCCAAAACTCCCCTGGAATTCCATCCACTCCTGGGAACTTTTTTCTACTGTGTTTAATCTGACCTCCTACCTCTTTCATAATAAAATCTTTATCCAAACATTTTATCCATTTTAGAACACTACTCCATTCTAGATCATAACTTCCTATCCTACCACCTCCTATCAGATTCCTTAAGTAATTGATCCATTCCTTCAGCATTATATTATTTCCTTCACTTTTCTGTCTCAGAATCTCCTTTATACTGACCACATATATTTACTATCTTTAGCCCATATTGGGATAATTCCTACTTAATTCCTCAATTTTTTGACTTAATTGAATATATAAACTTTCATTATAAAATTCTAAAACATCAGGTGGGTTATATACTATACATAACTAATTCCCTTCATTTCACTTACCTTTAATCACATTACCTGCACTTCTTAAGTTAATTACTTCACTCACCCTGATTCCACTATCATTTTTTACAAATACTCCTATGCATTCTGAGACCCTTCCTCTATTGCTCCTCCTTATACCATGTACACCTATATGATCATAATCATCCACCACAATTTTTTCATCCTTGCCAAGCCTCCCTTAGAGCAATCGTGTCATGTCTCAATACTTCAAACACTTCATTATTTCTCATTTTTTACCCTAGTCCCTTCACATTCCACAACACCATCCTCCAGTCTAATTACTATCTTGAATCACTCATTTCACTTCTAAATTTCTCCAAATTCGCTCTGTGCCTCATTCTCCTTTCCACTATAGCCTCCTGCTCCTTCTCTGCTATTTCCATAATACTTCCCTCTGGGGTGTCAACCTTTAGCTCCAAGCTGCCAGTACTGTTGCATACTCCCCTCTCTGTTGATGATGTCTTGCCTCCTTCTGCAGGTAATCTACATGCCATACAATCTTCCTCTTCCTTTTCTATCTTTTCTCTATTCTGCACTCATACCCTGTTCTCCCATACTGCTGAATCCTGCTTTCTTCTATCTCTCCACTTCCTATTAATGTGGACTCCTTAGTTATTGACCTTATACCATATTCTCTATCACCTCTGATATTGTCACCCTTGCTGCCTTAACCATTGGAATCACTGTCACCATCTTATCTTGTTCCACTATTCCCTCTATTGTAGTTTTCAACATCCTTATCCAACCTCCTTCCCCTCTGGTTGTCTGATTTACTACTTCTCTCCCCCCATTTCTTCTTAGTGTCTCCGAGTATGCCTCATCTGCTTAATTTCTGCACTTGTTTTCTCCTAGCTCCTTTCTTCCCATTCTCACTGGTTTCTGATGCCTGTTTTCCATCTTTTCTTGTCTATTCTCTTTAACTGCATTCTTGTCCATTTCAACAGCTCTTTTCCCATCAATTCACAAGTGAAAATTTCTTATATAAGCCTCCTCCCTTGCATTCTTGCTTCTTTCATCCTCCATCTTAAATTTCGTAATGGCATTCTCTTACTTGGTGATGAATCTTTGTTAATAAAAATATCTGTTTCTTTTAACCTTTTAGCTCTATTTAATACATCATGCAACAGCTATACCGTTGCTAATTTCACAATAATTACCCTTGTCTGTGCTTGACTCCCTGCCCAAATGCCTCAACAATTTCCCATCCCAGGATTTTCATATCTAACTTATCCTTCATTTAAGTTTAGAATAACTGAGTCGACTTTGTAACATTTACATCACTAATAGTTTTTAAAAGAGGAAAACTAAGTTTCTGGAGCTAATCGCTACCATCTTCAGTTCTGGTTCGACTGCCGGCCTTGTTCTTCGTGGCAGTTTGGTTTGTCTCTGGTGGCGGTTGGATGAACTTCTGTATTAAGACGTCACTTGGTGGGATTTCAAAGTTGAAACGTCCACCATATTTAACTAATTAATAGGTATACAAATCTTGTGGACAAAGATTGCCGAAAATAAGCCTTCCTACAGAGATAATCAAATACAAAAAAGAAATTAAACTTTTCGGGAAACTTCAAGAAAAGAAACGAAAAATAGCTGCGGACATACGCTTCCTTAACCTTTGTCAGCTAAAAAATGTTATGCCAAAATTCCTTAAGAGAATATTCAAATTTGATAACAGGAAACAACAAAAAGCGGCCGAGAAAAAAATCCTAGAAATAGAGAAAAACACACACTACAAAAATAGAAGCAAGATAGAACTAAAACTATACCATTTACATCTGAAACTAACCAAAGCTCTAGGCAGTATAATTTGGGAAAATTTAGAAAACAACCTTTTGGCAACACTAAACCGTAAAATGAGAAATAAGCCATTGAAACTAAAACAGAAACTAGAAAGTTTATGCCAAAAACATGAGGGGAAAACACCAGCAAAGGAAAAGACTATACAAAATAATGCTCATAACGTTCATAACCTCTCTAAGCAAAGCTTCACGGAAAACGAAATTGGCTTTTTACGCAAAGGACTAAAAACATGCGTAAAATTCTTTGATAAAATCGAGGACTACATTGCAGACATACAAATTGCCACTAAAAATCTTGCAGAACTAGAGAGAAACTCAATAAAAAATCAATAATGTAATATTATAGAACAAATTAGACACAATAGGAATGTTAACCATCACACAAAAGTAATTAGAACATTAAAAAGCAAACCAGTTGTATACATAAAAGCAGATAAAGGAAACACAGTTGTAATTTTAGATAAAACTGACTATATAGATAGGAATGGAACAGCTACTAGAAAACAAAGAATATTCGACAATAACAAAAAATCCCCTAAACATGTGCATAAATTCATTGAATAAAACGATTAATGGCTGTAAATTAATAGATAAAAAAGAACAATACAAAATTAAAGTAAATAACCCCACATTGCCTAGAATCTACAGTCTTCCAAAAGTACACAAGCCGGGGAAACAATGAGACCCATTATAAACAACAAGATGCACCAACATACAAATTAGCCAAATGGTTAACAAACAGATTTTCTTCCTTTTCCAAAATTTGAAACCAGAAGCATAAAAAACTCCTCAGAACTAATTAAACAAATTAAAGATATAGAAATAGAAAAAACAGATACCTTGGTTGCCTAGAATCTACAGTCTTCCAAAAGTACACAAGCCGGGGAAACAATGAGACCCATTATAAACAACAAGATGCACCAACATACAAATTAGCCAAATGGTTAACAAACAGATTTTCTTCCTTTTCCAAAATTTGAAACCAGAAGCACAAAAAACTCCTCAGAACTAATTAAACAAATTAAAGATATAGAAATAGAAAAAACAGATACCTTGGTTTCTTTTGATGTCACAGCTCTTTTTCCAAGCATCTCTACAAAAAATGTACACACCTATATAAAAAATTGATTGCTAAAAGCAGGGAAAAAATAGAAGAAACAGAAGAATACATTACTTTAACTAACCTGTGCATAAAGCAAAATTACTTCACTTTCAATGAAAAATATTATAAACAGGATTCTGGCTTAACAATGGGTAGCCCATTATCACCATTATTAGCGGATCTCTTCATGAGTGCATTAGAAATTAGAATCATGAAGGGTTTCCCCTGGTTGTTCAAGGCATGGTATCGCTATGTTGACGGCATCTTTGCAATAGTTCCGGAAAAACACCTAGAAGACGCACTAAAGTTACTCAATCTACAAGAAGAATCGTTAAAATTCACCATGGAAAGAGAATGCAATGGACAGCTACCCTTCTTGGATCTTAAAATAATTAAGTTAAAAAACCACTTGACATTTGCCATATATAGAAAACCTACTCACACTAATAGCTACATTAAATATAACAGTTATAACCCAGTTCCTCATAAACATGCAGTACTAAATAGTCTTGCTCACATGTTGGTAAATGTCCCCATGAACAAAGAAGAACTGAGCAATATAATAAATATAGCTATAGAAAATGGTTTCAAACAAGAAGTATATAAGAAAATAAACAGAGAGGGGAACAAAATAAGAATCAAAGACATCAGTACTCTTATTCCTAACAAGGAAGAAAATAGAATGTACCAAAAATTCACATACCATCCAGCAACCTTCTACAAATTCCAAAAGATTTTCAAAAAACAAAACATTATATTAACTCCAAAAAACAGTTACTCCATAAAAAATATACTAAATTCTAAACTAAAAGAGGACATTCCTCAAGAGAACAAATCAGGAATATATCAGATGGCATATATCAATTGTGAAAAAATTTACATAGGAAAGACTAAAAGAAACATTAAAACACGAGCAAAAGAACACATCAGGAACATAAAACAAAGACAGGAAGAAAAATCAGCAATAGCTTGGCTTTTTTGGAATGAAAAACATAATATAAACAGGAATCCCAAACTACTTAAAAACATTACAGGAAAAACAGAACTCGCTGTTTGGGAAAACATTTATATCCGGAAGAACAAGTGTAGCATTTTCAACTTTGAAATCCCACCAAGTGACGTCTTAATACAGAAGTTCATCCAACCGCCACCAGAGGCAAACCAAACCACCACAAAGAACAAGGCCGGCAGTCAAACTGGACTGAAGATGGGAGCGATTAGCTCCAGAAACTTAGTTTTCCTCTTTTAAAAACTATTAGTGATGTGTTACAAGTTATTCTAAACTTATACTAAACATCACTGTTACAAACGTCCACCATATTTAACTTCTCCTTCATTATTTGCACTACTTCCTCTAAGGGCCATATCCCACTTCTCTCCTTTACTCCTGCTATTACTAAATTATGCCTCCTCCTGTCCTTCATTATTTCCATTTTCTTCTCGACCATTTCCAATTCCCTCATTACATTCTTCACTTCTTTTCTTAACTACTCTTTCATTTTTTGACCATCATTTCCATTTTTGTGCTTAGTTGATTTTCCATTCCCTCTACTTTATCCATTTTCTGGTTCATATTTTGCAGTATTTCTTGAATTTCCATTGGGCCTTGGGTACTCCAAGTACGAGTAGAATTACGATTATACTCATTACAAATAATAAGTTTTTCGCCATCTCTCTGTCAGCGCCAATCTCCATCTTTCTACTCCTTGCAATTTTCTTTCTGTCAAGCTTCCCCATTTTTTATTTGATACACAATTCTTTCCTCACCCATTCTCTCTTGATTCTCTTATGCTCTAAGTTTGAATGCTCATTCACTTCCTCTTCTAATAGTACTCAACAAGTCTGCCTCAATTCTAACACATGGTATACTAATCTGTCCTTATGCCAAACACCAGCCTCCATCAAATTAATTCCCCCAGGGGGCGCACCTTTGCCTCTTTTTCCTTCATTTTAACCCTTTATTTATTTGATTAACATCTTCGCTAATTTATACTAAGAGTTTTCATCTTAAATCTTCTTTCTCTAACTAACCTCCATGCCCAAAACATTAACCATAATACACTCCTTCCATGCATTGGACCTTCCACTAATCTCTTGATTTCCAACTTAGTTTTTATCCCACCCTTTTCTTAACAATTGCACATATTACTTTTCTAGTTCATTAATGATTTCTTCCGTCTCCTGTCATCTCTACTCTTATAATTCACCGGGTTTACCACTTCTTTACAGGAGTACTTATTAGACCCATCCACCATATTACTTGCTAATTGTGAGAACCCCAATTATTAGCATTGAAATTGCAGTTAATTAGTTAAAATAATGATTTGTGTATAAATTATTTATAGTCTTGTTTTATTTTGGTTGGCCAAGAGCCTGGTCCCGGGATATTCTCGTAGGTAGCTGCCGATGAAAACCCAGAACTAGGGCGCTGTTCTAATGGAATATTTGGATTGAAGTATTAAGAATTAAAAATATTGTAATATATTTATAATGTTATAAAGATGTTACTAATTACATATTTGTTTATTAAATTTTGATTGGCATTAGTGCCTTCTGGAATTACCAAAGACAATGATTCTATTTGTTATATTTTAATTTTTTTTTGTGTGTTTATCTTATAAATATTCTGTAGGTTGAAGTATGAGAAATAAATTCATTCATTCCTTCCTTCTCGATTTGCCCTCTACTCTTCTTGAGTAGATCTTTGACAGGCATATAGCTCTGTAATTCTCACAATTTACTGTGCTCCCTTTTTTATGTATAGGAATTATATTTTTTTGCGAGTCTATTGAATTTTTCTGTTCTTCATGCTTTGTTCATAATTTCAAGTAATTTCTTATGGGTTGTCCTCCCTGCATATTTCAGGATCTCTGGTGTTTTAATATTATTATCCCGTTCCATTGCTTTCTTCAATTTCATTTCCCATATAGCCATTTCCAGATTTAATAGAACTATTAAATCTTAATTTTAATTCTTCCATCTCTTCCTCGTTGCATGTCCTTTCTTTTTCTCCTTCCTCTATGTGTATTTTTCCTCTCAAATCTCCAACAGAGTTTTATAATACTGTCCTCATACATTCAACATATCCAATTCTGTTTTTACTTCATTATTATTATTTTTCAAGTTTATTATTCTTTTTCCTCTTACACATTTTAGCCTCTTGACTGCTAAAATTCCCATCTCTTATTTTGGAATTTCTTTTCTAACTCCTTCCCAAATGTTTCCCCATATACCCCTTTTTGCTTTCTGAACTGCTTTCTTTGCTATTTTTCTTGTTTCTCTACATCTTTCATAATTTTCCTACTTTTTGTTTGCTATGTAGCTCTTCCATGCTCTTTTCTTTTGCTGTATTTTTATTTTTACTGTTTTATCCCATAATTTTATTTTCTTAGTATAATTTTTTAATTTTTGTGATACCACAAATTTCCTCTGCCGACTTAATCAGTACCTCCCTCAGTACTTTGCATTTCCTTTCCACATTTCTCTTCATTGGGATTAATTTGTTCGTGATCTAATTTTCTTTCAACTGTTTCTTCAAATTCATTCCTTTTATCCTTATGTTTGCTATTTTGATTTGTTCAAATTTCTTCTCTATTTGTCCTCTTAGTATTCTATATCTAGTATCATAAATAAGTGTCGGTTGGTCCTGGTGGCGTAGTGGTATACATACTTGCCTTTTAAACTCAAGGTTGTGGGTTCAAACCTGGCCAGGATTGATGGATTTTTTTCGGGCGTAAAAATCCTAAGTATGGCTTCCTTCAGAAGGAAAGTAAAGTCGTGGGTCCTATGTTGTACATTTACGGCACGAAAAAGAACCTCAAGCCTGAAAGAACAGGCCTCTTAGCAAAATTTGTTGGCCATTTCACGCCCAGAATTGAATGGGATGCTGATGACCTGAGATGTTAAAGAGATTCCTTAAATAAAACAAATCAATCATATATCAGTAACCTATGCTCTATATATATTTCTGCATTTTAAGACCCTTATATCTGTTATTGCATATTTTGTGTTCCTAATATATGTAAAACAGTCTATTACACTTCTCACATTTCTGCCTTGTGCATCAAAAGTGAATTTATGTAATTAAGATCATAGTATGATTGAGTGGAACTACACACTCTTATTGCTATACTTACTTGTTTATAATATGTAGTACTAGTTTCATGAACGCTTTGTTTGCATAATAAGTTACTCATCAACTGCTGGATAATTTGTTCTACTTCACCAGAGTAGAAAACACATTTCCTATCTTAATTATATAATTAGTTTCAATTAACATTTCTAGTGAATTGATGTATTTGTCTATGTGGGAAATATGTATTACCAGTCATCAATTGATTGTTTATACAATATTCAATCATCATTCTTCCATTTTCATTAATCATTCTATCTGCCCCATGCATTCCTCTACATCTATGACCTTTCTGTGGATCTTGTTCTATTCTCGTATTCCAACCTCCCAAGCCAGTAACATGTGTGCTTTGTCCCTTGTTTTTTCCTTCTCCTCCATTGTAGTTTTATATATAAATATTCTTTTTCTATCTTTTCCTTATCCCCTATTGGTGCATATATCTGTATGAGGGATACGCCCTCTTCTAATTTAAATTCACTCTTATTAATTTTGAGTTTATTGCCTTCCAGTATTTTATTTTTGTTTCCATAATTTCTGGCAACACTATACCCACTCCTTCCTAAGTTCTGGATTCTTTTTCTACTCCTACACAGTATATCCTCTACTCCTAAAGTATATCCTCTTTACAGTGTTACTTTTCCTTTTCCTTTTTTTTTTTTTTGTTTCACTTAGTTCTAATATCCTCATTCCATATTTCCTAATTTCGTCCCCTTTTCTTCTTCTTTTCCAGTCAGGAGAGTTATATTCCATATTCCTAACCTCAATTTCCTTTTCATACCTAATCTCTTCTATTTATCTGTCAGGCTCTCTCCTCTATTTTTTTTCTGAATAATAAAGTTCACCCAAGTGCACTATTAGCCCTACACTGAAAACTCTGCTTTCCTTAGTCAGTTTTATTATTTTTTTTTTTTGGCACTCTTATCACATGATCAATTGCTTCAAAAAATGCTTTTTATTGCACATCAACTTCAAAAAAATTATAAGATGTAAAGCTTTTTCAACATTTTTTATGATTATTTATAATAACTTCATGGGAATGCTGCAGAAATTCAATTTATTTACTTCATGAAGACATCACTCAGATGCAATTCAGTGAAGTCATACATTTAAAAAAAGTTTTAAAATTCTATATTTACCATCTTGTCATCTGTTGTATGAAAGAATTCAATTTAATTTGCTAACATATATCACTGTCTTGACTTTTCAATGGATGCTGAAGGATTGTCTTCAATGTGAAATTTTTTTTCTTTGCTAATGTACACGTCATTTTTTGAAATGTTTCTCTCGAGTATCTATTTTTGTTGTATTTTTTTTTATTGATAGGGAATTCTGCTATTGACACTAAACTCTTATTTATATTTTCAATATTACTAAAGTCTTGGGCATTCAAAGAAGTACCAAAAGTAAAGATAAAATTGTCATACATTCCTTGTCTGCTTTGCTTTCACTCGATTTATTTATTTTTTTGATTAGTGTTTAACGCCCGTTTTTACTACCGAGGCACTAAAGGCGATTACTTGATTTATGTTTCCTGTCATAAGAAACACTGGTTTTAAATAATGTTTCACTTAGCCTACTCAGGAGTAGATAAAACATTTTTAGGCATGAATCACATATTCATATATCTGAAGATTCTGCTTCACCGACTTTTATCAGCAAATTTTGACTTAATTCATATTTGTGTATATTTCTTAAAAAAGTCATTAAGTGGATTTAAGTAATTGTCATATATAATGCAATCTTTACTGTCACTCACGTTGTACAAGTCATATCACATGATCACATGAAATACAAACCCTAACTAGGGTTTTTTTTTTTTTTTTTAAATAAATCCTCTGCTTGGACTCTAGAAGTGTTAAAGCCAAGTATAAACATTCATCATTATAGTAAGTTCCTCTCTCAGCTCAGCTGGCAAATTAATGAAATAAATTTAGGGGATATTTACTTTCTTTGAGCATTAGTCATTTCATGAACAATTCCATATTTTGTTGTGGTGTAGAGTAATCAAGTATTATATGCAAAGGAATTCTTAAATCCTTTAGTGGTTTGCTTCTCATATATATCAAATAGTTTCTTAATCAGGATTGTGAGAGCATGCATCTGCTACAGAAAATTAATTGTTGCAGATGTACATATATAGATCCCATAATTTTGAATGTTTTAATGGGAACATGCCTGTATTTTGTCCAGATTTTTAACTCACAAACTGAAGTAATTATTATTTGACATGATCAGTAACCAACAGCTTGTACAATAAGACTGATTAACTCAGACATGTAGCTGAAAGAGAACATGCTTCTATTGCAGTGGTAGCTTGTCCATGAGGGTAGTTTTACAGGTGCACAGTTCCAAATTTGTTTGAATGAGGGATGGACATTGACTTCTTGGATTAACTCATTGCAAATATTTATAAGAAAAAAATTACTTACTATTAGGATGGGATGCTCTGGTTGTGATAACAGCACAAGCTTTAGCATTGGATATATTCAAATTCCTTAAAATCTTTTCACTTGCACCAGGAAAATACTGACATTTAGATGACTTCTCCTTTAGCACAGTTTCAGTTGGTGCAGGCCTTGTACCAACACAAAGAACTTCACCCACATACTGTTTGAAAAGAAAAATGTATTATTATTATTATTTGAAATTTATTGAAAATGCTAAGAAAACTAAAAGGGGTCTCCACTTATCTAGCCCAGGCCATTTTACGTATACCTCCTTGTGATTACAAAATTTTAATACAATAATGATTTTATACTAATCCTTTATCTAAATTCTAAATAACTAAACACAGTACAAAATTTAGAATTTAAAATGATTGAGTTGAATTTTAACACTTACATCAATAATATTTTAAAAAAGGAAAACTAAGTTTCTGGAGCTAATTGCTCCAGATTGACTGCCGGCCTTATTTTTCGCGGTGGTTAGGTCTGTCTCTAGTGGTGGTTGGATGAACTTCTGTATTAAGATTTCACTTGGCAGGATTTCAAAGTTGAAAACGTGATTTTTATTCTTCCAGATGTAAATGTTTTCCCAGACTGTAAGTTCTGTTTTTCTTGTAATATTTTTAAGTAGTTTGGGATTCCTGATAATATTATGTTATTCCTTCCAAGGAATCACAAACTATTTAAAAATATTACAGGAAAAAAAGAACTTACAGTCTTGGAAAACATTTATACCTGGAAGAACAAAAATCACGTTTTCAACTTTGAAATCCTGCCAAGTGACATCTTAATAGAAATTTATCCAACCACAAACCAGTGACAAACCTAACCACCACACAGAACAAGGCCGGCAGTCGTTCTGGAACTGATGATGGGAGCAATTAGCTCCAGAAACTTAATTTTCCTTTTTTAAAATATTAGTGATGTAATTGTTACAAATTAGACTCAATCATTTTAAATTTTTATATTAAACATCACTGTTACAAAAGTCCACCATATTTAACAGTACAAAATTTTCACCTTGATTGCATCAGACCCCAGTCCCCGGTTCATCAGAGTAGCCTACTGGAATTCCAAGGGCCAGACTCCAACCCATCCCAGGGAACTAATAAAATAAAATATTTCAATTACTCTATACCATTATTTTATCAGCTAGCTACAGTCTCTACAAAATACTAATTCTTTTATTCCTCAAATATCTACTATAATGAAATTTGAAATTTGTAAAGTGCTGAGAAAAACTTAAATACAAACTACAATGGGGCCTCCACTTTGCTTTAAGTGTAACCCATCACAATTACAATTGTTGATACAATAATACATTTCATACTAACACCTTTATCTAAATTCTAAATAGTTAAACAAAGGCCAAAATTTCCACCTTGATTACATCAGTTCCCAGTCCCTGGTGCATCAGCAATAACCTACTGGAATTTCAGGGGACCAGGCTCCGAACCAACCAAGGCATTAAAATAAATATTTCACTTACTCTACCTGTACCAACTAGTTTATCAGCTAACTATAATCCCTACAAACAACTAATACCTTCATTTTCCAAATACCAACTATAATGCTGTATTTATTCACCTTATAAAGCAATTTCCAATATCCCAAGCTCAATAATTCAATAAATTTAATATAATTTCACTCCCAACCATTCCCAGACAAATGAGATTTTCCATAATCATAAAGGCATTCTTTATCATCCAAAATTGATCTAAATTACATATCTTTCATCTGACTGTTTCCATTTCATTTTTACCTTCCATAAAAACTCACCTAATTTGGATATCTGTTCTTGATCTTCAAAGATCTTTCTCAATACAATTCCTTTATTCTTCATTGGCCATTTCTTGCTAATTAAACTTTCCCTTCAAACATTTGTGGCTTTACATTGGAAGATAATATGAATTTCATCTTCATGTGGATGGGACACATTCCCAGAATAACATCTTCCCTCATTCCCCTTAATTTCCAACACTCAATCGAAACCAGACTATGCCTTCTTTTTCATTTTTCTTCCAAATTAAAATATACTTCTCATTTTCTAGTCCATCTTTTAATTCCTTGTAACATCTAGTGAGCTTTTCTCCCTAATCTGGGCAAATAAAATTTGTCTTTCCATATCTCCATTCTTGATTTCACTTCCCTCTAACAACCTCTTCTAAAATATCCAATTTTAACCCAAAAATCTCCTAACCCATTTCTAAATAACTGTTCTCTAATTTTGTTCAATCACGTATTAGTCCATTATACCCAATTTTTTTTCTTGATATTTCAGGCATATTTTCACAATGTCAGTATCCAATAGCTCTCGAACCTTAAATATTTCAACACTTTTCCCATCATTAACCCCCTGATGCTTACCTTTCCTAACTCTATCAATGCTCCTGCATTTACAATATTATTTCTGTATTAATTTACAGAAAATTCTTAGTATTAAATCTATATTTATACCAAGCCTCCTCTATACCCCAAATTTCCCCTCCATAAATCCACTTTGATTCAACCAACACAGAATAAATAATTTCAAACCACTTGATATTCATTTACGGCATCCTATATAAACAGTTATCACTGTCATGGCCATTTTCCTCTTCACCAGTGCAGTTCTTTTCTGTTTAAATTCCCAACCTACATTACTACTCAGCACTATGCTCAGATATGAAAATTCATTAATCACCTGTATTTATTTATCTGCCATGAACTATTTTTCATCCTTACACAGTTTATTGCCCTTTTTAAAACCATGATTTTAGTTTTAATCCAATTCACCTTTAGTCCCCACTCTTCACAATATCTGTCAATCCCAACTATAGCAACTTCAAGCCAATTACTGATATTGAACATACCACCAAATGATCTGCATAAAGTAATCCAGGAATATCTACATTATTGATTACAGGCATGTGAGCACAAATATGCTTCAAGCTATCCAAAATACCACCAATAAACAAATTAAACAATATAGGGTTTAATTTACAATCTTGCCTAAGCGCTTTCTCATGTCCCATAGCATTAGGAACTTCCCCAAAGCCACACTTGACAGAAAATCTGTTTTGATAATATAACTCCTACAATATACTGATCACATTCCCACGTAAACCCTTCTTACTTAATTTTTACCACAGAATTTTTCCATTCACCCTATCATTCACTTTTCTAAATCAATAAATATAGCATACAGTCTACCTCTTTTCTTTGCTAAATACCTATCATTTTAATTATATTATCCATTTGTTTCCTGAATGAATTTAATTTCAGCACACATTGCAATTAAATTTACACATCAACTTTGATCTTGGAGTGGGTGTTTTTCTTTTTTAACATCCTGTAATAGATCCTATTTTCCACTCAGAACCCCTTTCAATATTAACTCATAAATATCCTCTTCCTTGATTAATCACCTTCTTCCACACTGCTCTCTTACCTTCCCTACACAGTTATCCAATTTTCTCGAAAACTCCTTATTGCCATTTCCAGAAAATTTTATATCATGCCAAAATTGCTATCAGTAAATTATCCCTTCTTAACCATATTTCTTCTCTACAAGTTTTAATTTTTGGGCATTCTTTATACATTGTAAACTCTTATCTATTTTCCAGATAGTGGATACTTTCTTTTTCACTTTTAATTCAATTAGTCCCATTTTCCTGCTCTATCCTGAGTGAATTTCTCCCTTCCCCTTCTGTTATTTCCTAAGTCTTCCATGTGAAGCAATCTAATTTTGCCTTTGCTCTTGTAATATCTTGTCTTTCTCTGATTTTTTGGTACCCTCTATTTCAATAATACTCCCCAAGGGGGATGACACACTACATTCCATCCCCCTATGTCTTTCCAAACACCCAGGCTGCCCACTGTCTGCTGGAGCCTTTCTACTGCTTCTGGCCAAATTGTCTTACTCATTCAGTTGTTTTGGTGGACCCTCTCTGCTTGTTGATGTCATCTTTCTTGTTGACATGTTATAACCCGCTTCTCTCCTCCTCTCTTTAATTTTTATGGCAGATATGATAGCAGTCAATTCAGATGACTGTCAGACATTAACTTTGTGCTGCATTTGAATAAAAATTTATCAGGTCCATTAATAAAATTATGTGCGGAAAAACATCACTACTTAATTAATTTTTGAGCCCTTTGTGGAAATTTAACAGATTTTTTTAAATGACCCTCTTAATTTTATATTATTCTTTAGCATTGTTGTTAAAAAAAATTGAAACAAAATCTCAGCCTTTTTCAAACTGAGGTAATTTTCAACCTTTGTTCTGTGCATCTGTTCACCAAAATTCAGTTGCAATCTTAATCTGAACCTGCACTGTAATTATGATTGTAAAGAATGAAAGCAGAAGCAGAAATAGAAATAAATAATTCTAGAATAAACTTATTTATTAATTTTGTAGTTAAAACCTTCCTGAATTATTATATTATATTGCTCTGCAACATACCGCACTTTTTTTTTGCAGAACAATGCAGCACTTACAACATCCTCCATTCAGTAAATATAAACTAATGTATTAAAAATATTAACAAGTTTCAGTTTCAAGAACCTCCAGTTTCATACTAACCTTTGCCAAATGCATTCCTATAAATCCAGAGCAGCATCCCATTTCAATAACAGATATTCTTTTTGTTGGTTTTAGCATATCCACAACAGTGTCACAAATCATTCCTGCTACATAAGCATTGAATAAGAAGAAAGTCTTCGGATCTAGCAACAACCTCATGCCATGAAAATTTTCTTCCAGATACTCTTTACCCCATGACAATGCTTTAATGGAATTAACAACTTGTTTCTTTGGAATGTCTCTGTAAATGGATAGAATGGTAAGATTTTTCAATTATTATACAAAGACAATAACGAAACGATGTACAGGATTTACATTTACATTCTTCCCTTCTTTCTGCAAAATGGCTAAAATACAGCCATTCATTTGATAAAATTTGACCTAACAAAATGAAAAGGAAAAAGTTATTTAACATGCACTAGTTTCATACATGCACAATGTTAAATGAAAATTACCATCTTTTGCCATAATAATGGCATAATTTAGCCTTAGTATTTTTGTTATGATTTTGTTGAAAAGAAATGTTTCACAAAGTATTGCAATATTTTAAAGAAGGCACTACTAAGTACATAGATGCAAATGAAATAAAAACATTCATTTTTTGGTTAATAGCCAGAGAAAATTCACTCAGGCAATCTCTCCCAATGGGGAACTGAGTCCAGACACCTAGCAAATAAGCTGACATTGCAGTTTGATGGTTTATTTATTTATTTTTTTTTTTAATAGTGTTTCATGCCTTTTTCACTGCTTAGGCATCACAGGTGGTTGACAATGACGACACATGAGATGAAAGGATAAATTGGGAAGGGTTTTCAGTTTGGTGGGAGTGATAGTGTTACTATCATCTGCAGTTATCTAAAATTCAAGAAAGAGCTCTCAGAAACTGAAAATGCTATACCTGCAAATGCCCATATTTTAAAATATTAGCTGGTTTGGAGATGTGTTTATGACAAATAGACATTTTAACTTTATCAGTCACTTAATATTGACTAAGGCTATTCAATTTTTAAACAAAAATATTTAGAGTTGATTTTAAAAGTCCATTATTAAACTAATACAGCAAATATATGGACTGAAAAGTTATTTGAAATGGTACTTGAAAAAGCCAGTTAGAATATATTCATATGAAAATATTTATCAAGAGAAAAATCACAATCTTACTTTTTAACTGACAAAATTTATACTTCATTTCATTTTTCCAAGTCAACAACTAAAATAATTTTTCAAAATTAACCTTAAATGAGAACATGATCTATTTTAGATAATTAAGAAAAAATAAAGAGTGGAACATCCAGTGTTTTAATGGGTTGACATGATTTTAAGTAGTTTTACTTTTAATCTACCTAAGAATGAACAAACTATTTAACATTAGTCACTTATTTTCTGTAGTTTGCCTTATAATAAATAATATTACAAGTATCTTTTCAATTTTCCAACAAAAATTTGTATCCTTTGCCTGTAAGTTTATGTATGAAGGCAGGAAAAGATCTTTCTGCATCTACAGATATCACTAGGGTACATTTCAATTTTGTCACATGCATCAATTTCATCAAATTTAGTTTCGTTTTCTATCCAAATATTTGCTACTGCACACAAATGTGAAAACCTTTGACCTTGCCTGGGATCTTATTTTCAGCGAAACTAAATTTAAAAAAAATTATGAATATTATGGCACATAGAGTTTGACAATGTGGGGGAATTCCTATGTATATTGTAGCATACAGACAGTTGATGTTCCAGATGATGAATGGAGACTTGAATGTGGGAAAAAATTACCTCTGCACATGCACAGTTTTTTCAATGATTTTTGGGAGTCCAGAGCTGGAGCTTGAAGAGAGTGGACATTGTACCTATCTGGTCCGGGATGGCCACCTTTACGAAGGACAAGTCGAGTCCAGAACAACTTTATGAATGGTAATAAAATTATGACTTAAAATTTAGTAATGTTCATATGTGCATAGAATACCTGGGTGCATTATAACAATAACTAATTTAGAAAATAAAGAAAGAAGCATATACTATGCCACCAATAAATGTCTCCACCAATTATAACTAAAATATACCCGGCACCTCTCACGTATGTCGTAGCCCATGTAAAGCCACCCTTATAAATGTCATTTACTCATTACATCAGCCTTAGACTGGACAAGGAGCATAGCTGCATCACTTATCTAGAAGCATTCTACCCATCCCTACTCAAAATGAAATTAAGACAAGGAAATAATGGACCAAGGCATTCTATGCAAATATGTATGTTTCTAAACTTTAAATCATAATTTTATTACCATTCATAAAGTTGTTCTGGACTGGACTTGTAAAGGTGGCCATCCTGAAGTAGAAAGGTGCAACGTTCAATCTCTTAAAGATCCAGCTCTCAACTCTCAGAAAATCATTGAAAACATTGTGCATTGTGCTTTGTTCATGTGCAGAGCTAATTTTTCTCCACTTCAAATCTTCAACAGTTACTTCAAACTCCAAACATCTCTGTGCTATTATGTATGTACTAGTTCTCCACACTGTCAACCCCATGTGCCACAATATATATAATCAGGTTGCATATTTTAAGCATGAAACTAAAGAATGGGCACTAAATTCAAAATAGGCAATTATTTATAAACAATGTATACAGTTTTTTTCACACTAACTCCATTCACTTACATAAATTTGGAATATATGTTTCGGGAGCGATCCCTCCCATCTTCAGCCTGTTGACAAACTGTTGTTAAACGTGGCGGTTGGGTCTCTTGATGTTCTTGTGGCGGCATCTGTTGGTTCTATTAGGAATTTGCTGAGTTCATCCAATGGAGGGATATCGAAATTCATCAAATTATCCTTATTTTTTGTAATGAAAATGTTTTCCCAAGTGGAAAGTTCTATTGCATTATGAAGTTGTTTAAGTAGTTTTATCTCTGATTTAATTTCATGATTTTTATTCCAAAAGTGCGCTGCTATTGCTGATTTATCAATTTGTTTTAAGCGAATATTTCTGAAGTGTTCTTTTTTCCGGATTCCCAAATGAAGAGGAATTTGGGAATCCGGAAAAAAGAACACTTCAGAAATATTCGCTTAAAACAAATTGATAAATCAGCAATAGCAGCGCACTTTTGGAATAAAAATCATGAAATTAAATCAGAGATAAAACTACTTAAACAACTTCATAATGCAATAGAACTTTCCACTTGGGAAAACATTTTCATTACAAAAAATAAGGATAATTTGATGAATTTCGATATCCCTCCATTGGATGAACTCTCAGCAAATTCCTAATAGAACCAACAGATGCCACCACAAGAACATCAAGAGACCCAACCGCCACGTTTAACAGTTTGTCAACAGGCAGAAGATGGGAGGGATCGCTCCCGAAACATATGTTCCAAATTTATGTAAGTGAATGGAGTTAGTGTGAAAAAAACTGTATACATTGTTTATATATATACCACTCCATTGTCAACAGCTTCGTAAGTACACTTATTTGATTTAGGCAATTATTATTATTAGATTTTTTTCGTTCAATGTCGGCCCATTATTCTCATGCATATATGACATTCTCTTCCTTAGTGTGAGCCCACTGTTTCACACTGGGCTTCATTTCCTGCCCCTATATGTCTATCACGTGCTTTATGAAATTATTTCTGTTAACAACTTTTAAAAGCCCAGGGAAACATATATTGAATTATCCTCATATTTTACTAGCAATGCTCATTTTTTGTGTTCTTATTAAGCTGAAATTTGCAGAATAAAGAGGTCATGTCAGCCTTACTTCCTGCTGTGCTACAACAAGGGGAAATGACTTCCTAAACAGTTTTCATAACTACAATGCAAATATGATGTCCTATAACCATATAACTGCTCCGTTCAAATCAAACCCAAACGTAGACATAACAATAGACATCAAAATATACAGTATTGATTCAGTTGCTTTATAGATCAAAGGAATGATTAATTAGAACCTGAAATATTTCCTCTTTTTACAAGAATTTTTGGAAATTCACCAGAATGAAATATTACAAACTATGATTTATTTTGATTTATTGATTATTCTGAATATAAGCAGCAACTTGATTAAGAGATGGATTTGAGAGGTAAAAACTAAAACTTTTCTAATGTTTTCATTGTGCAGGGTTCTATTTATTTCTTTAGCAATTTGCATAATTTTTTTGAGTAGTAAATGGGCTATATATGTGCCTAGAATTGATACTGCATTTTGAGATATAAACTGAACAAAATGAAATAAGCAAAATAAAATGTAACACACCAACGATAGGCTGCTTTCAGAACAAATGACACCAATCTAAAATTCAAATTATTGCCATCTTCATTCTACATTTTTATGCTTGAACACAGAGGCTGCAAATAACAATTATAAAATTCACGTGCACTGCCAATTAAGTGTTTGGGAGCTAAAAATAACATATGCATGTAATGCATTTTCCAAATAGAAAAATTAATTTTGTAAAAGTTAAAAAAAAGCAGAAGGAAATGCTAGATACTAGACTCCATGGATACCCTATAATTTGCACCAAAATCTACTCCAAATTCCTATTTTGGATTTTGAAAAGCAGGATGTCAAATTAATTTATACTGCTGTGCCATAAACCTGATTATAAGGATTAAACACTTTTCTAGCACAGTATTTTTGCAGACCAATATTTCATGCTTATAATGGTTAATTACACCTCCCTACTGTGCTATAAGATTTTGCAGTGGCTGCTATTCCTAGCAATTTTCATCACAGTTCTTAGTGCAGTAAATATATAAGAAAAACTGCAATTGGGGGGGACCTAGTCTTCGTTATTCTGAAAAATGAGAATTAAGTGCAATCCTAAATAAAGCATATACAAACCAAAATCACTGCCATTCACTATTATCTTTGATGATATATATATAATAAAGTTTCAAGGAAAGAATAATATGCCAATACAAACTGTATAGGTTATATTGCAAGGTTATAGGCAGGAGTGAGATGAATAAGAGGCAAAACTGAAAAAATAAGGAAAATGGATAAAAAATATTACAACAGGATATTCTTGCTAGGATAGCAGGGTAACAGGTGCTAAATTAACTATATTAATCCTTTACTGTTCTTATTTGATTAAGGACATTTGCTGAGCTGTTGGATCACAAATAATAGTACCAATCACACTCATTTGCAGAAAAAGAAAGTTGACATGCCAAATCAAACCTACTGACCTGTATTTGGAAAAAAAAAAATGTAATTATTTCCCAGCATTTTTCTAGGCTAATGCTTCCTTAAGCCTCCAAAATAAAACAAATTCAAATTGTAATGTTTGGTGGTGGTGGAGGGGGTGGTGGTGGTATTTATTTCTCATGCATCAACATACAAAACTTTTTTAACCAAATAATCACACATTAATTTTAAATATAACTATTAGGAACAATGCCTTCAGCAATTCCAGAAGGCATTAATTCCAATCAAAATTTATTCCAATTTGATTGGCTCAGCCCCCCCCAGTCCCTGATTCATCAGCAGCTACCTACTGCAATATCCAGGGGACCGGGCTCTGATCAAACCAAAAACAAAACACAACATTAAAAATAATTTATATATTCAATACAATATTAAGTTATATTTCCCACAGTACTAAACCTTCCTTCTTTTTTAATTAAACCCATTTGGCCAAATTTCTATCCTTGAGAGTTGCTTATTCCTTAGGACCTTACACACATTAACATCCTGGTTATTGGTGTATAAGGATCCTGTTTAACTAATGCTACATAACTAGTCCCATTTCCTTCTCCTTTCACTATCTAACAATTCTATACCATTTCTCAAGCACCTTTTCCAACTATTTTACACCCATAACCAATTTTGTCTAACTTTGCCCCATGTATTTTCCCAGTTCCTTAATGTTTTCATCTGATTTTAAATTTAAAATTCTTCTACCTCTTATTTCATTTGGAAAGTTTTCCCACTTTCATAGTAGGAACAGTTCCCTCCAGCCTTGGTTTGCTTACATTCTAGTACACAATGCCAAGTACTATCTGCTTCTTCACACATAGGACATATCGACTTAGTGTATCCATTTTTTAATTGACTTAAATATTTTACTCCTATTCTAAACCATGCCAATCCTTCCCTTTTTAAATGAGTAACAATGCCACATGTTATGCAATTTCCTGTAAACAGAATCTGCAGCTCCTTATGCTATTGGTAGCATTTCAACATTCCTGCAGGCATTACTGTCAACATGTACTTATTAATCCTTTCAATTACATAAATGTGCACTTCTGCTTTAAGTCTGAGACACATTTATGTTCATCAGTGATTCTTCCACTTGCAAACTTTTTATACCTGGTTAAGCTGTTACAAGTCGAAATGAGACAATGGTGACCAAAACATACTCTTTAGTTCCAAATGGGCATAGCTATACATAAAATGAGTGAACAATGTATTATGTGCTTTTGAATGAAGAAAATATGCAGACACATCAGGAGAATAATGCTATTCTTTAGCTCATAATATAACTAAAGAAATATCTTTGCACTGCTGAACCCATATTATGAAACAATGCTATTGTATCCAAAACCACAAACTGCTGAGCTAAGGCTGAAGGTAGATAATTGATGCAGAGGTTCAAAATGCAGATACACAGCTGCTCAATATATTAATCTGAAAACCACTTGTAGAACCATTGCTTAGTAAAGACTTTTACTACTAGAAAACAGAGAATACAGGCAATCACTCATGTGAAGCTCATCAAATACATTAACAAACTTTTGAGAGCTGATGAATTAGCTCCAGTAGGTGTATCTCCATTAATTCCAAACCCTCTACCAAATTAAAGCAGATTCAAAGGTAGCCTTGAAAACCAAAAGAGTGAAAGTGACTTCCCTTGTGACTGCAAAAAACTTTGCTGTATTACTGGTTTCATTCTATGGGAACCATTTTATGATAAATAATAGATATTTGATCTTCAAAATAAATTCATATACCATTAGAACAGTGTATCTTTAGTAGCTCTAGGACTACAAGTGCAGCTACTAGATACCATGCAATCAGTTGCTAATGGTAGTCTAATAGCATACATGCTTGCTTCCAAGATCTGCCATCTACCTGAAATTATTAATAGTAGTAATTATATAAAAAAGTCACTTTCCTAAGAAGGGAATTAATTCTCTTGATTCATATATGTTAGATCAAGAGATATCTCAATGTTGCAAACATCCTTGTCGTTCCTCTATGCTGGAACTTTCCTAGGATCAAATGCAGTGCATTAACCAACATGTGTGAATATGTTAACATGAATATTCTATACCCCTATTTCTTTAGCACATTGCTTCTTAATATATCTACACTACTGTTGTATTCAATCATACAATTCCAAGGCCTTATAATTGACATAAAAATGTGATAAAATAAAAAAAGTGACACCACCTACATGAATGTTATTTGAGAGTACACTGAAGTGACGTTTGTATTCTTTCCTTCTCCTGTTTCATAAAAATCAGTGATAAGGTTTTTCAGATAGCTTAGTTCTTCTTGTGCCTGTTCTTCATAAGCCTGAACATTCACTGTCAGCATGAGTTTCCCTTCAGTACTACTGCGAATGATCAGCTTGCACCAAAAACCAAAGATTCCTTTATGTGGCTCCCTCTTTGAAGACTTAACCAGCTTCTCAAATACCTGCCAAAACAGATTAGGTTGCTTGTGCAATAACTCAGAAAACTTTCTCCCTTAATTAACAGGAAGGAAGACTGATTTTTTCATAAATATTGTAAAACATTATAAGATATCTTTGTTAAATCAAAGAGCAATGCTTACAAACTAGATACTGTCATTCTATCAGAATAAATGACAAATAAATTAAATTTTTTCTTCCCTCATGAACAGTAAATACCGACATAAGAATCTGCTTTTCTACAAAATAGCAACTTTAATATTTGCCACCTAATCAAGAGATCTTGGTTAACTTTATAAAATCTTTGATACATTATTCACATGGTTTTCTACAGCATTTATGTTTTTTGTCCCAGTAATTAGTCCCATATAATTAATACTTTCACCATCCCCTCCTCCATTGTTTCTCAAATTATTATTAAATATTTTATTTTTTTGCAACGATCATGATCATACTGAATTTCCATAGTAGTCTATAATGGAAAAGTGGACATTATGAATGACGATCTGCAGTGATGCAAAAAGATGGCTGTGCAAAATTTCTAAATGCAGCTGACTTAAAGGATATCAAAATTATATTAAATACACATTATCATCCACATTTTTGGTATTTAATTTTCCATAATGCACAATTTTTGTAATGACTGACCACAGTATATAGATACAATAGATACAGCTTGGTTATTTCACTGGATCAAATTATGAGTGCACATGTCAAGAAACTGGGTTTACATCTGTATTCTCCTTTAGGTGGCTCTGCATAAAGTGATGATATAATTGAATACAAACCGAGATTATTTATCACTACTTTTTTAAGAAATTAAACAGCTACCAGGCATATGTATGGCAATAAAACCTTAATAAAAATTACTGCCAAATGTAACATTCAAGTTTAACTCACTGAGTTGGTGGTGGTTTGCAATTAAGTAGGTACTGCCTGCTCTTGTGAATTAAAGCCCATGCATAATTTTCGGGTTGCACAGGATATGGCTATAATGCATAATTTAATGCTGAATGGAATTCCTACTGAATAATGCTGACCAAATCACCCTAAAAGTGTTCAGGCCTTTTCACTATTGAAAACCTTAAAAACAATGAAAAGTGTTTCACCAAATAAATGCTGATATTAAAACTCGAATACTAAATTGGATGATCCTTTCTTATTACGATTTCTTGTTGTTAGGCTGTTCTTGTGCAGCATAAATACTGCCAAGAAAATGAATGTAGAAAAATTAACAACTTGAGGTGATATTTGTGCAGTGAGAATTTGCTCTTGGATAATGGTTTATTTTATTTAGTAATTTTGCAGAACAATATTAACATCTCTCTATAACATACTTCTCTTCACTCCCCACTTCATTTATCGGAGAATAATACAGTAAAATTGCGGTTAAGTATGAAAAACACATTATACAGTTTTCAGAGTTCAGTCATTTACTGTAATTATAAAACTGAGCTAAGCTCTCCAGCTTCTTAAATAAATTTCTTTGTATTCTGGTATAATTCAGAAACCTTACACTTAAGAAGAAGAAGAAGAAGAAGAAGAAGAAGAAGAAGAAGAAGAAGAAGAAGAGGAGGAGGAGGAGGAGGAGGAGGAGGAAGAAGAAGAAGAAGAAGAAGAAGAAGAAGAAGAAGAAGAAGAAGAAGAAGAAGAAGAAGAAGAAGAAGAAGAAGACAATTCATCTATCTTAATTAATGTGGCTACAAATTATTTATTTCAGTGTCAGTGGCAAACACTGGAATATGGTTATTTTCAAAATAAAAAGTAAATTTCATCATGTTTCAATTAATGAATCTATAACCTTCACATTTCGCAGATTACAGCCAAGAAGTGAGAGAGCTTGCCACATTGCATGGGTAGAATCTATGAAAGAATGATTTGTTTCAACCAATGGCTAAACAGCCTGCCATAGTGTGAGGAAAGGAAGAAGGCTCTTACAATTAATCAGAAAAGAAGTAAATGTGAGCAAGAACAGCAGACTCCCATGCACAATTGTCTAGGAGAATATTATAATATATAAAAGATGTTCACTTGCATCTGCCACTTAGAAGTTCATAAATTACTGACACATTGACCCGCTAGTGACACAACCCATAAATTAGCATCAACTCAGATTTGCAGAGTCGGTCCTGGTGGTGTAGTGGTTACCATACTTGCCTCCTACGCCCAAAATGCGGGTTCGAACCCGGCCAGGATCGATAGATTTTTTCGGGCGTAAAAATCCTAAGTATGGCTTCCTTCGGAAAGGAAGCAAAGCAGTGGGTCCCGTGTCGTACATTTATGGCACGAAAAAGAACCTCAAGCCTGAAAGAGAGGCCTCTGAGCAAAATTTGTCGGCCGTTTCACGCTCTGAGTCTTGAATGGGACGCTGATGACCTGAGATGTTAAAGAGCGTCCATAAATAAATCAATCAATCAAAGATTTGCAGTGCTCTAACAATTCCAGGACTAGAGCAAGGTTTGGGCCCACTTGACCCCAATTCATATTGCACAGTGGTTATTGGCAGGGTGTTGGACATCAAGCACTATATCTAATGTTGGTGGCAAAACTGGAAAGGTGTTGGAACTTGCTGTGTACATAATATGGAGGGAGGAGAAAAAAAATTTACACAATGTCAAATTGTACTTGAGTGACCCAAACTTAAAAATAAAATTTAAATATGCTTTACTACAAAATAAAATGATACACTATATAATTTGTCCTTCCTAAATAAGATTGGCATCCCTCCCAAGAAGCGGCATGACGTTGCAGCTGGTGGGAGGGGGCCTTCCATGCATCTGTGATCTAGTGGGCTGTACTGGTGGTGGTAAACAATCAGTAGTCACTCATGTCAAGGAGGCTATAGGTGAGATACCAGGCTAAGAAGCGGCTTACCATGCACAACTCTACAGTGTAGTGTGACCCATGCTGAAGGAATGTATGGCACAGGGCTAATGTATCTTAAATGAAGCCTCTGGATACCTGGAGACCTCCAGAGCATAAGCCTTACCCAGATATGTGGGGCTCTGCCTGGGCAGACCTTACAAATCCCTAGCTTCTCATGGGATCTATGGAAATCACTGTGAAAATCAACAACTCTCTTCTGAGAACCATATTTGTGAGCCCTCAGCTGTAGCAGCCACTTCCCTCCATGAGGAAGCTCTCTGGGATCAAAGTCCAATTCAAGAAGAAGACAATACTCATCCCTATTCAGATGCTCTTACAAGGGATTAACACTACAAAATCCACTGGACAGCACTGGTACATTCTCCCTATAGTTCTTGTGATTATCATATATTCAGACTATTAAAAGAAGCACAAGCACTGAAAGGTTGGTGATTTTTCAGCAATGAAAATATGGAAGCATTCATGTGCAACTGGCTGGAAACCCAACACTACTCTTTCTTTGATAATGGGATAATAAGTGCAAAATTATGTAGAAAATATATATATACCATTTTCATTTAATTTTGTTTCAATAAACTAACACAAAATCTGGTTTATATTCTGATGGTTGATTTTTTTAATTTGATTTATTTATGGACGCTCTTTAAGGTCATCAGCATCCCATTCAATTCAGGGTATGAAACGGCTGACAAATTTTGCTCAGAGGCCTCTTCTTTCAGGCTTGAGGTTCTTTTGTGCCGTAAATGTACAATACGGGACCCATGGCTTTACTTCCCTTCTGAAGGAAGCCATACTTAGGATTTTTATGCCCGAAAAAAATTCATTGATCCTGGCCGGGTTTGAACCCGCGATCTTGGGTTTAGAAGGCAAGTATGGTTACCACTACACCACCAGGATCGACTCTCTGATGGTTGAGATTGACATAGTTACAACTTGAAAAATCTTATTTTTGAGATATTACCATCATTATATCAAGCATTTGGAACTCTGCTAACCTCTAAAAACATTACTCAAAATCTGTTGTTAGTGTCAGGAAGCACTTATAATGGATTTCAAATTTATGATTTTTATTATTTTCTCAGTTCAAAAATATATTAAATTAAATAATTTATCAATAAAAACATTAAGTGTTGTTAGAACTACACATAATCCAACTTCCACTAAAACAATGTAATTAGTATATTTTTGAGAGGGCATAATCTAAAGTACGAATACTTTAATTCTTTTTCCTGTAAAGTGTCATTTTTTGAGTTGTGACCCTACTGTTCTCAGCCATCGATTTGATTCTGCCCCATAAAATAAGTCGCTTACATTTAGTATTGTAAGCTTTTCCTGGTAAGATAAGTAGCAAACTGCAGTAGGAACCAAGAGATATTCATTATTCTCTCCTCCCATGCTCCATTAAAGGTGACTGTACTTGAGAATCTAGGGTCTGCTACAATCTCCCTCACCGTTTATGTTGGGAATGGACATTTCAGAAGATATTTCTTCTCAAGGAAAGTTGACCAATCTTTGAACTTATGTTACTATCAAAGCATAGTGCTTCCATTTTGTTGCATGTACTTCATGAATCTAGTCCTCTGGCTATTCAGCAATTTATTCTAGGTACATGTGGCCATGTACTGGGAAAGTGATTTAGATTGAATCCAACCCATGAATGTAATGGATGTCTAAAATCAATTGAGTTTTTGTTTGACCACAAGGTAAATTTGAATAAAAATTTTTCATGAGATGTTGAATATTTTAATGCTCATAGCCACATTGAAGTAAAACAAGAATAAATATCCAGTTAATGATGATAATCCAATAAACACCTGATGATGTAGGTGAAGGCCTGTAAAACATGTTCTGTATAATGCAATGGTAAGTGGAGCATAAGAATATTAAATTGACTCACTAGCTAATTAAGAATAAAAGAATAAATATACTTAATATTCATCTTTCTTATCAATAATTTCATCAGTCATTAAAAATATTCCTTGGTAAGAAGAACTTTCCTGTTCTTTTGTACAAAACATAAAGACATTTCCCATTCTTTAAAATCAGAATAAAATTAACTGATATACTGGAACTTTGCACCCTGTCACATGGAGAATATAGAGGGATAATGTTTATCAAATGTAGGAAAAAATGAAGCTAATCTCTTTTCTGACTGAAGTAGACCTTATTTGCTAATAGCCCTTTATATTTATATTCCATTAGCTTTTTAATTTCTACATGTTGTTTACTGTTTATTGTATTACTAAGTTCAACCCTTTAAAGTTACATTTAGTTCTTAGGCTACTCTATTGCCTGCCTCTAGCTGATTTTAGTAATAAGCTGAATTTAGTTCTACTCCTCCAAATGGGAACTCACTTCTGCAGCTTCTATGACATTGGAAAGAAAGTACTCTTTTGCTTTGTAGTTTTTGGTCACCTTCCCTCCTCCAACACTAAAACCTACAGCAGGCTCCCCAGTTTCTTCATCTTCTCCTGAAAACATTAAAAAGCATTTAGTAATATGTAACACAGCAACAAGAGATCCAGCATTTTATTTATTATTGTCCCAGACCAACTGCATGAGAAGCCACATGGATGTATATTATTAAGCATGTGCATCTGTATAATCTTTATAATAATGAAAAACAACCCACAACTTTTTAAAAAGCATACAAATAAACAAACCATGAGTCATATTTTTGCAAAACTAGCCATTTCCAAAAGGCACAATTGTTTAGAAAAGGAGAAAAAATAAAAAGATTTAGCATTTTGAAAATTTTATATCAGAGTTTAATAATTTGTAAATACTGTGCATCCAAATCAGCTATCTGCCAGCCATGCTCATGAGCCACATTGATATCTAGTTCCCTGCTCAACCAATCCGATCCTGGCCTTATTAATTCACATTCTCCCCATTTATTAAATTTCATATATCTTTGATTAATAAAAGCATGCAGTGATCTTATTATGTTTTGAGTATTAACTAGTGTTGCAGCAGAGTACAAAGTGGCATACATCTGCAGTTAGGCATTACTGATAAAAGTTATGTATTGGAAATTCCTACAATAGTCATTTAGCTCATCCAGATTATTTTCAAGCCTTCATAAGAATATCACACACAGTAAGATCTGTGTAACATGAGACCATAACCCTCTAGAAATGATTATCACCAAAAACCTCTGTTAGAGCCTTCAAAGAATCATAAGAAATGTGGACTGTGGCAGAATATTGCTGAAAATATATTTTTTTCCTCATTATTAGATACTTGCTCAAGATAACTGGATGACACTTCTCTAAATTCACAATATATTGAAAAAAAATATAAGTCCTATTATTTGCCTTGCACATTAAACATCTATAGTTTCATCATCAAGGAAAATTTCTTGAATTAATCACAACTTTTTGCATTTCAATGCTTATAGTATTGCAAAGAAACATACCCATGCAAAGTGAAACCAAATCTCATCAGAAAAAATAACTGTTATAGATCAGCAGCATTCTGCAAAAAACCAATTATGAAATGGCCCCAGAACAGGCATCAAAATGAACTTTCTCCACTCTCATCTAGATTTCTGAGTGATGAGCCTGGTGAGCAACTCCACCAAGATATTTTAATAATGGAATGAAGATATCATTGTTGGTGGAACTGTGCCATACTTGCAGATTACTGTTAGGTATTAACAAGAGATGCCCCAGAAAAGGATAGAGTATGTGAATTTTTTAAAGTTTTTTCTCTGTTCAATCACTCAGAGTTGGGATTTATTTAATTCAAATACATAAAATGAAAAAGTTCACATACCACCATCAGCCAATAAACAGTGTAAAAACATTATTGAAATTAAACAAAACAGATTCCAGGCCCAAAGAGAAAAAAATCTTGCATTTACCAGATTAATTGTCAGAACTGTGAAAAAAATAAATGTAAGAAAAACAAAGACAAATATAGGCATTACGTTTAAGGAACAACGGAGAAACATTCATTGTAAGTAAATAAAAAAATTTAGCCTTGGCAGCACATTTTTGAAATGAAAACCATGAAATAGAGAAAAACATCAATTTATTTATAATATTTCAACAACCAAAGGAATTAAATATGATTTACATAAAAATACATGAACAAAAGTTAATGAATTTTGACATCTCAGAAGCAGACAGCCCTTTATTCAAATTTATCTCAAGACCACCAGAGTATACCAACCCAACTTCATTACAGTGCCGACTTGTGAGCAGGAGGTCTGGGATTTGAATCCTGCCGGGACCGTCCTGATTTTTTTTCTAGGTTTTCAGTCCTCATAAATGGCAAATGCTGGGGAGGTACCCTAAACTTAGGCCTGGAATGTTGCCTTCCTTAAAATATCCTTTCCCAATATATAATTTCATCTTATACATCATCAGTGTCCACCATCTATGGTGCCTCAGTAGTAAAAACATGCGTTAAACACCATATCTTTAAAATAAATCTTAATTAATTTTATTTTTATTTTATTTATTTTTTTTTTTTTACGGATGATCCATTTGTTGTTTAATAGCTTAGGAAGTGGACAAGAGTCAGCGAAACTGAGTAAGTGAAACCAAAAGAATGTGTCTAAATTGACTCATAAGAGATTAATATTAATTTACTTATACATTACTCGTTTAAATGTATCTTATTCATTAGATATGTTATGTGTTTAATAAACCTCATTATTTTATATGAATTTGAATGAATTTATTTCAACAAATAACATTACAATTTAATGAACTTTTTTTTTCTCTTCCCCAACTTTGTGCTAATTTCGTAACTTCCTAAATTACATCACTTAAGAAATTATACCTTTTCAATAAATTTTCCTTTAATTTTACTTATTTAACTAATTTCTGAACCCCTTATCTTTAGCTCATCAGCAGTTTCCTGCGCAATGTCCAGAAAACTTGGGTTGTGGTATTCCATTGAAATTTATTGCAAATATATCCCTACATACTGCATTTAAATGCAAAATATTTATAACAAAATTAACATAAAAAATCAATTAAAATATAACAAATAGGAACAGTGCCTTCAGCAAATCCAGAAGGCACTAGATCAAAAAAATTTAATAATCCACATATTTAGCAAATTATAACTCACTACACTTCACTACCCTAATTTGCTATATTTCCTAAGGCATGTGGTTACTGAGTTATGGGCCCTTCCTACTATTTAAATCTAACCCCTTGCACTCCACACTTTCTTTGTTGCCTTGCTTACTAGTTTTTTTCCAACCACTTTGCTCTGACTTTACCTAAATGCCAATTTCCACCATGTCTTTTCTTGATTTAATATTAATCTTCTTTTTCCCTGAAATTTCTTTTAGTGGATTGGACCATCTCTGCATTCCCAGTTTCTTCCTAAGAAACTTAGTTTCCTCACACTCTAATAATATATGCCAATTATTGTCTTTCTGGCTACACAATGGACACTTATCCAGCTTCTCTCTTGCTCTTAAAACCTTCAATTTCAAAACCTCTGTTCTCACTCATGCAAAGCCTTCTCTTGCTGCTTTATCACATATTTCATCATAAGCATAACCTGTTACAAAGTCTTTTTATTTCTTTGTATACACTCAATGAGATTTTGAAATTAAAATTAGCAAATATTTCTTGCCTTTCAGTGTCTTCAGTTCTTTTCCTAATTTCTTTCAAGAATCCCCTTCCTGATGATCCCTAATTTTCCTAATTTCTTTCCAGAATCCCCTTCCTAATGATCCTGTAGTTCTCTATATGAGCACAAAACTATTTTTTCTAGACTTTACCTTGTTAAGCCAAGTAGCATCTTGATTAAGCCTTTGTTGACCTACCAAACAATGATATAAAACATTATTCATCTGAATTTCTAATTCTAAACCATAATTTCAATACTCTCTTCATAATTTTCCCTTTACTACCTATTCTTCTTAATTCTACTTGAGCAATGCCCTTTGGCAAGGCTCTTGGCAAGCCCGGGATTTGTTTACAGAAGTTTCTATGTATCAAATTCACATTAGCCCATCCTTCCTCCAAACTCCAAATCTGTACTCCATAGAGCATTTTAGTCTTCACCATTGCCCCAGATATTCTCTTCAACCAATTTACTTGTCCCTGATATTTTATCTAAACATGCCCTTATAGCTTTCAAAGAAAGCTTCCCTTTAGCTAGTCTCTTCTTTTGGTCACTCCATCCATCCATCCTTGCAACTGAATCTTAATCCTAAGTAATTAAATTTATTAACCACCTCAATTTCTCTTTCTTACAGCACCTTTCCCATCTTTCCTCAACTTGTTGCCCTTTTTAAAAACCCAATTTTTGATTTGCTTAAATTTCTTGTAAAAATGATCTATTGCTTAAAAATTGTTTTAATTAATGCAATATTACGAGGGCTGATCAACAAAGACTGAGACTGATTTTTTTTCACAGATGTTTATTACTCCAATTCAATGTTTACATGATCTTTTTCAAAGTAGTCCCCTCCTACTTCAATGCACTTTTTATAGCGTCTCTGCCAGTCCTTGAACACGTGCTGCAGACCATTCTTTGTCAGGTCCTTGAGAATTGCCTCACGTTTCTTGAGCACTGCTTCAGAGTTCTCAAATTGAATACCCCTAAGCTTTGCCTTTAGTGATGGGAATAAAAAAAAGTCACAGGGTGCAAGATCGGGGCTATAAGGTGGATGTGGTACACAGGTAATGTTGAATCAAGCCAGAAACTGCATGACTTGATTTGCGACATGAGGCCGTGCATTGTCATGATGAAGTCGCCACCCAGTCCGAGAAAGCTCTGGTCGTTTCTTTGCAATGTGCTTCCTCAGTGTAGCCAATACTGACGTGTAGTATGCTGCTGTAACAGTAGTGTGAGGGGGAACTGCATGCTGGTAAATCATTCCATTACAGTCAAAAAATAGATCACCATCACTTTCCCTGCAGATGGAACAACTTTTGCCTTTTTTGGTGTTGGAGAATCTGGCGATTTCCACACTGTGCTGGCTTGTTTTCCTTCAGGAAATGATGCAGCCATGACTCATCACCGGTGATAATCGATTTAAAAAATGCATCCCCTCCATCAGCAAAGAGACGCAGCACCTCAGGGCTTGTCTCCATTCACAACCTTTTGTTCGGGAGTCAACAGACGTGGCATCCAACGAGCACAAACTCGGGTCATATGGAGATGGTCGTGCATAACTGCAAACACACTGCCATATAAAATTCTCAACACTTCACTGAGGTTACGTAATGTTATACGCCGATCCTCTTGGACAATCACAGCAGCTATGTTGATGTTGACTTCAGTCACAGCAGAAGCCGAAACACCAGGCCCACCTTGCTTAACACTGACAAGTTGGCCTTCTTTGAAGTCCTTGAACCACCTGAACACTGTTGCACAAGGTAGTGCATCTTCACTGTACGCTTGCTTCAGCTTTTCACAAGTTTCGGTGGCTGTATGGTTTAAACGAAAACAGAATTTGATTGCGCTGAACTGTTCCTCTCGCGTCACCTCCATTGTCTGGTATGTGAAATACACGTAGGGTCTACAAAATAGAGCATTACTACCAACCTACCAATACGAGAGTGCTGCCGCCTACCAACATTATATGTAAAAACCTGCTCTTTTAAAACATTTATGTTACAGATAAGTAACTATCACGGAAGCTACAGGAAAAAATCAGTCTCAGTCTTTGTTGATCAGCCCTCGTAGTTATTGATCCTGCAACAAGATCATCAGCATATAATAAACCAGGTATTCTACTATTGTTAATTATTGGAGCATGACTATTTATTGCATCAATTTCCTCTAGGATATCGTCAATGAACAAATTGAATACTACAGGACTTAATTTACAGCCTTGCCTTAACCCTATATTCTTTGGAATAGCTTGAGTTACATGGCTACTTGACATCTTTATACAAAACTCATTATAAGTATATATTCTTTGTAATATTTTTATGAACCTATTACTTTTAACTCAATTTTAATCATTATACTTTCAGATTTATTATATCAAAAGTTTTTTCAAAATCTACAAATAACATATATAATCTTCCCCTTTTTGTTGCTAAATACTTATTAACCAATGTATCTATAACAAATATATTATCAATCGTTCTCTTATTCTTCCTAATCTATGATTGAAATTTCAATAGCTTATTGTCCTCTTCTGCCCACATTTGCACTCATTCTACTAAAATTACAGAGGATGTTCAAGCCTCCCTTATTCTTAATTAGTGGCACCACTATTGCTATTTTCCAACAACTTGGCACACTGCTTCCTTTAAAAATGGAATTTAATATCTTAATTAATAAACACATCTCTTCTTGTAAATTATAATTAATCTGTCGTCTAACACACTCTTATGCTTCACTTACTTTTAAATACAGTGGGACCGGTTTCGAAGAGAGAGACGAGTTGTCAAGTTGGTTGCAGATGGAGAGACAGTAGGAAACTGGTCCTACTGTATTTAAAAGTATGTGAAGCATAAGAGTGTGTTAGACGACAGATTAATTATAATTTACATTTAACAAGCTTCAATGTGTGAGTTCCAACAGAATTTTTTAAAAATGTCTTATTTTTCAAAAGTTCTTAAATGGATATCTCTTCTCATCTAAACTCCATGCTTTCCAAAACTCCCCTGGTCCACTTGCTTTATTCCTATTTAGTCTTCTACTTTGTTCTCGTTCTTCATCTACTCCAATCTAACTGCTAAATAAAATATGCATTTTCTATTACCCATAACTTCTATTGAGCTGTTCTGCTCTTAAAAGATTTTGGAAATATCTTATCCAATCTTCTGTACTTATGTTATTCTCTCTTACTCCACCCTTGTACATTCCCTTAACTATTGTCCGAATTGTTTTATTATCTGTAACTCTTGTTGCCTCATATAACTTTCGGCTCATCTTTCCTTGCTACTCTTTCTTTTTTACTTGCACAAGACATTTGTATACTCACCTTTAAGCCATAAAATTTATCCCTTTCATTCTGATCATCTGTTTGCCTCTATTTTCTCAAATCTCTTAGAACTCTGTTCTTTGCCTTCCTACACTATTCAGCATACCATCTGTTTTACTTATTGATTGGATATTCTTCAGCTCTAATTTTTGCTCCACTATCTCCACTAATCTTAACAGAGCTTCCTCAGTTCTCTTTTTCTTAAGCAGTTCCTCAACCCCTATTGCCCCTAATGCTTCTGGCTGTGACCTTAATTTCTCCAGAAATGCTTCTGATCCTCCATTCCTCCATTTATATATTTGAATTTTAATTCCTTCTTGTTCAGAGACTTTTAGTTCCCCTTTTAATGTGCTATGAAACTTAGCACTTATTGGGAAATGATTATTTGAACAAACTATATTTAACATTTCAAAATTGACAAGATAATAATCTAAATCTGCTAAATATAACCTATAGTCTATAACACTGGCTGTTGTTCATAAATGTAAATTCTCCCAAATCATCTTTCCCTTTTACCCCATCACACATCACCAAATTAAATTTTACTAAACTCTTAACAACTTCTTGCCTTCTCTATTCAAAATTTTGTCTTTACATATTCTTTTTTCTGTCTTACTTAGCTTTCCTGTTAACTCACATTCAGGATCTATTAACTTTATTTGGCATTCTCCTACTCTTGCATTAAAGTTGCCCATTATTATAAAACCTTTATACACAAGATTGTTTAATAATCCTTCAATATCTTGAACCTAACTTATTAAATAAGCTTGGATCATAAAATTCTGAGGAATTTGAGGGATTATACACTGTTGCCACACAAACCACTCAGAATACACCACAGCACTGAATTACCATCTAGCCCCCTACACATTTTCACTTTAACTTTAAAGCCTTTTCCCGCAAACAAACCGAAACTCCCTTTGCCTTTTATTTTTACATCACACTTCCCATAAAAATTGAATTTGCTCACTTCAACAAGGATATCTGTTACCAACCAAGTTTCTGCCACACCTATCACATACACATATTTAGAAATTGAGATATTTCCCTCTTTCCTCATAATGTTATATATTAACTTTATTTCGCCTTCAAATAACTTTATGCATTTTATTTACATTTATTTTCTTGCTATAAAATAATTTATGGTCTTAACCCTGCCAGTATAAATAAGTTAATGAATAATAAAAAATTGAGTTAAACATATTTTAATAATTTTTGTGATAACATATAGTATATATTTTATATCTCATTCTATGATTAATGCTGTTATTATATGATAGGCTAGCAAACTTCACGGTAATGAAAGTTTATGTTACATTTAGATACCTGTCTTTCAGACATCCTGAATGTAATGACAAGAATAAAACTACTTATGGTTGTGGAAATTTATTAATGCAAGAAATAAGAAAATTTCATCACATCATCTGCCTATGCTAACAAAAAAAAGTATATCAAGATAAGTTCATTATAAAGCATACTTCTCAAAGTTTATATGCAAGAAGGCATTCAACAATAGGTTACACATCAAGGTAACTCAAATCATGTATATTACTTAATAAAAACACACAGGAGAATGATTTCAGTGTGCAATACAGTTTTTCTGAAGATACTTGGAATTTCAAGATTCTGTGTCCAAAACTTAAGTTGAAATTTCATAAACATTGGTAAATCTACTGAAGAGAAGAGAGAGGGTTATATGCACAGTATGCTTTTTACATATTAGGGAGACTGAAAACATTCACTAACAAGTAAAATGTGTTGAATCTCACTATGCAAGGGAGAAGTCCAAAGACAATATCTCATAAATTGTAGAGGACTTTGCTGCATAGAGCACAGAGATCTGAAAGTTAAGTATAAATTTTCAGAAAGGCATTTGTGGCATATTTCAATATCAGCTTCAGAAGTCCTGCATAAGCCTGATCTGAATAAATTAGGTTGGTTGATCTAATTACCGCTTGTAAAGTAAACTGCAATAAGATTAAACTGATGAGTGAAAATAGGGTCCATAAAATGAAAGCAAAAACATTTTAAAAATACTTGAAAACAAATGAAAAAACCATAAACTTTCTTATGACTGTCAGGAAAAATATGCTATGGTTATTTTTCTAAGCAAATATATTTTCATAATTTTACTATCTGTGAGGGACATTCTAAAACTTAGAAAAATAAAAATACTACCATTACCTACATATGAACTGAAAATTACAGAATGAAGGGCTCCAATTAGATTTCTTCAATGGTATAAAAGTTAATGTTATTAATCTGGAAGGTATTGAAATTGTTCATTATGATGGATATCCTGGACAAAATAGGAATATGTAGTTATTAGGAATGTTAAAATACTGGTTGTGTTCCAACATATTACCAGTAAGGAAATTCATGTACTGTCTAATTTCAATAAAATTTAAAATAATTATACAGAATAGCTGTAAACTCCAAAAACCTAGCTTTATTGACCAACACTATTTCAGATATGAATATACCTTAAAGCACAGTATCTTCTCCATAAGAAATGAAGCACTTCCAGGAACAACAGGTCATTTCAAATGTGATGCTGCAATTAACTACTGCATAACTTTAAATGTTACAGAGGGTGGTAGAAGAGAGAAAGAAAGATTAAGCACAACTTACCAATGATAAATTTGCATCTGGCAAAAAGTCTTTGTGCAGGTGGACATTCGTGGAGCTCATCTAGTTTACATAAAAAACCATTTTCCTTCTTCTGCCTATTGCAGATCAGTGGTTCAAGCTGTGGTACAGCACGCTTAAGATTGTTTGTAAAATCTTCAACAATTTTTCTGGCAGTTTTATTTTTGTCCACAACCTAAAAATTACAAGGTTTTTATTACTGTAAGAAATGTATAGTTATATGGTGATCATTGATAATTATATTTCATAGCTATATATAATAACAAAAATGGATATCAATGTTTCAAGAACTACTGTATTACTGAACTTAGTTAGTTTAAGGCATTAAGAAATTTATAAAATTCATCAAAAAAGTTCTAACTTAAACATGATTTCTTTTAAGCTTTCTTTATTAACTTCCAAATGTTATGTCTGCTACACTCTGTTAACAGTTTCAATTAGTTTTTCAAACACTGCAGTTATAATGTCAAAGTACCCCCTAAAATAAAGATCAGATGAATGTAGACTAAGACAGATATAGAACATATGCAAAGCAAGGTGGAACATGTCAATTGCCCTAGTAAGCAATGGAGAAAATGAATCAGCTGTCAAATCATATGTAATATGTATTCCAACATTTTCCCATGGTTCAACATAAGCCATGATCCCATGACCTAATGCAACAAGAGCATTACAGAATATAAGACACCTTTGACAAGAAGGAAATCAATTGTTTGTAATAAAAGTTTAAATTGCAAAGGCATTTACTTACATATGCTAACAGAGGTAAAAATATACACATTGTTAAAGACTTAACTTATTTGGGAATAAGTAAATAATATTTGGGTTTAAATAATATTAAGAATTGGGAAAAACATAAATATATAGCTTTAGTGAAAGGAAAAGTGGCATTGAAAATGTTAAGGAATATTAATTTATAGTACCTGAAATGCAAGTTAAGTGGTTAGAGAATGAAATAAAGTAGCAGTAGATTCAAGTCGGATTTGTGGACTGGAATTGTGACATATTGAGGTGGGACAGAAGAATATGAATATAATACTTAGTAAGTATTGTACAATCATTTTAAAAGTCCCTTTGAATGCAGCTAATGTAGGCAGAGTAAGGTGATTAGCAATTAAGTGTGGTGAAATGTTGGTTTAAGCTGCTGCAGCTATTCATATGGGCACATTTTAAAAGAAGACACGATGTATTAAGAAAATTACTTTGGTAATAGGAGTTTATATTATTGAATAGTGTTTAATGTCCATTTTAACTGCTGAGGCATCACAAATGGTGATACATGAGATGAAATGACAGATTGGGAAAGAATTCATTTTTTTTAATGGAAGGAAATATTCCATGCTTAAGTTTAGAGCATCTCCCCAGCAATTGCCATTTGTTAGGACTAAGAAAAATCTAAGAAAAAAAAAACCTGTTAGGGAGGATGACCCTGGTGGGAACTGAACCCCAGACCTCCTACTCACGAGTCTGCCTTAACAACCTTGGTCATCTGTGGCAGATAGGAGGTGGCTAGGCAGGATTAATCAGTTAGTAAGTAATGGAATGAGCAATGTATGACTAGGAAGGCAGGAAGGGAAGGGGACCATATGATGATGATGATGATGATGATGATGATGAAGAAGAAGAAGAAGAAGAAGAGGAAGAAAGTTTCTGTGAGGTTATTTGATCTAGGATAGAGGGTATGGGCAGACAGAAGATGTGGTCACTGCTGGAGGAGTAAAGTTCCCTTATGCATTATAAATACTTAATAGTAAATAAAACTAGAGAAAATTATATTGATAAGTATAATAGAAATAAGAGGGATGGATTAGCATAGTTTAGAGATTGGGTATTCAGAAAATAAAAAATTAGAGAGATGGTATGGTTCAAAATGTATGTCCAATTTGCAATGAAATATGAGATGCTACTATTTATTTTATTCAGTTGTCAAGGAACAAATGCTTGGAGGAAAAATATGATAAAGGAGAAACGGCCAAAGATTTAAAGGGTATTTAAGAAAATATTTTTGATCAGCTGGAGATTAACAGTTGGGAAATTTTTATCCAAGGTGAAAAGAAAATGCGTTTGGTCAATAAACAGAAAATGGGACTGAAAAAAAATGTAATTGTGAGTGGAGAGTGTTTCTGATTAGGAGATGTAATATGCTTTATTGTATTACTATGCACTGATTTACTTTGTTGATAATTTCAATTAGTGTATGTATAGGTTGGGATAGCGCCAGAGTTTAGTAATCTGAATATTCCATAGTCACGGACACATTACTTTAAAATTATTTAAAATCCGATGGCTGTTCAGCAGCTCTAAATATGGAATAGTTAGGGCATCAGATGTTGCAGCAATTGTATCATGTCAATAGATAAATGTGCAGTATCATAAGATCTTTCAAAATAACTTTGAACATGGGGACAGTTTACTGGTTAAAAAAGGAGAATATTCTTTTTGAAGAAAATATAAAGAAAGCTTTACTGGAGTTAGTGAAGAAATGGCAAAGGATAAATTTATATGATTGACTTATTGATAGGATTGCATGGTCAGGAGAGTTTATGCCTTCCCCATTATTTTCCTTACTGGACTGATGTTAAAAGTACAGATAAAAATATACTACAGCAAAAGTTTAAATGCCAAGAAAGTACTTTGTGGGAGGGTCTATGCATAATACCACAAGATAAAAAAGGAGGGAAAAAAACAAACAAACAAAAAATATATACAACTTGTGATCATGTTCATAAGATAGAAGAATCACACTGGAATTTGATGTGCTCTGGATGATTAATATACAAATTACCATTATTAGCATGGGAATATGGTAATGGAAGTAATAATGAATCACTGCTAATGAGATGGTTATGGATGGAAAAGTAAGCTCCATTATGGATATTGCTTCCACTTCTAAGACCTGGTCTAAAATAATGTAATATGGCTTTGTCAAATGTAATCATGAGCAGATGCCATTCACTGAAGGCTACCACTAGAGTTGGTGAAACATATAGCTCATCCTCTTCCATGCACAGCGAGAGCTACTGTACATTTTCTTGATTCTCATGCACCGAGAACCAGGGTTTGATAACAAGGCAACTCAAGACTTGCAGTTTTGAGCAGCCTAATTAATATTAGTATTTTTACACAAACTTATGTACTATTCTATAAAGACTCTGTAATTACAAAATTAATGGTACTTTAAACCTATCATTATATGTCTTAACCATTTCCTTGGTTATGTCAATCTAAAAGCCATTTCTGTCTCAAATTTACTTTTAATTTCTAAATGTGCAATATTCAATTTACAAAAAATTCTTTCCCATTAGTTGAAAATATAATGATTGTAGTAAATGGAAAAATACTTTTCAGATTATTTTAATCCATGATAATTATAGCAAAAAATACTTGCATCACTCCCATTGCTCCACTTGCTCACAGTTAGTCTGTAGCATTGCATGAAATTTTAAAAGAAAATTGAGTGAGAGCCAAAACAATTTTATGTTAACAGGATTATATTTCTCCTCTCCCTCTTTGATTGTCATGATTTCAAAAAAATCACTGCACATAATACAACTGAAATAGGAATGTGAGTGTATTTTGAGCAAATACAACTCAAAATATATTACAAATGCTCAATGTGTGTGCCCTTTATCACTCTGCAGATGTCAACACGATAGTCCCATTTGTAATGCAAACACCTCAGCATGTTTTAATTCATTACCCTCCGCAGGTAAATTTCCACAAATATTTCAAATAGTATAGGTTCAATCAATATTCAAAAAAGTGAAAGAACAAATCTTGAAAACTACAGGCCTATTTCTCTTTATCAGTATTCCCTAAAATACTTGAAAAAATTATATACAATAGACTAATGCATTCCTAGAAACTAATAAAATATTAAATCCTGATAATGACATGATTTTTTTTTTTTTGTAATTCAAATAGCTACTAAACAACTCAACTAAATGATATTTCTGAACATGGTTCCAGTATGCACGGCCATATCCAGAATAGTCACAAATTAGAATGGTGAGAAAACCTTGGTTCTTTCATGTAACTCCACTTAAAGTATCTCAAGGAGTTAGGTCAGGTGACCGAGGTGGGCCAGACAGGAGCATCTGACCACTATAGGTTTTGTTTAATAGCTGCGGTAAGTGTAGATTTAAATTTTTGTGATCTCCCAATGGAAACGAGATAGAGCACCATTTTGTTGCAAAATAAAATCATCTGTCTTCATTTACGAGGGTACGTCCATAAGTTTCCAGCCTCGCCGATAAGGATTATTGCCTTCACAAAAGCCTTATTTGGTGTCATATCTTATCTGTTACGTAAATAATTGTAGCTGTAACTTCCACTCTGTTGTGTTCAGTTCTTCAGATATAGTTGCATAAAGAAAGCTATATGTAGAAGATTGTCACATGTTCAAAAAGGAGTGTCGAACTGTTATTAAGCTCTTCACAAAACAACTCCAAATGAAATTAAGCTGCAATTGGATAGTGTATATAGGGAAGCATCCTCCTCATTTTCTACCATAAATGAACGAACCAAACTTTTTCGAACGGGTTGAGAAAGCAATGAAGATGAGCATGCAGGTCGGCCCTTGGAGGTGCTCACTCCTGAAAAAATCGCTCTTGCAGAAGAAGAAATTATGGAAGACTGGCGGCTCAAAGTTACAGAAAGGGCAGAAAGGTTGGGCCTTTCTAAACCATCAGTCACTCGAATTATTCATGAACATTTAAACATGAATAAGGTTAATGCAAGATAGGTGCCTAGACTTCCAAAAGCAGCAACGAATCATCTGTTGTCAGGCATTTTTGGAGCTCTGCAGGTTCAAACCCGGCCAGGATCGATGGATTCTTTCGGGCGTAAAAATCCTAAGTATGGCTTCCTTCGGAAGAGAAGTAAAGCAGTGGGTCCCATGTCATACATTTACGGCACGATAAAGAACCTCAAGCCTGAAAGAAGAGGCATCTGAGCAAAATTTGTCAGTCATTTCACACCCGGTATTGAATGGGACGCTGATGACCTGAGATGTTAAAGAGCATCCTTAAATAAAACGAATCAAGCAACCATGAGCTTCTCCAATTTCGGTATATACAATGCTCTCTTGGAGAACTTGAAGGTAAACTGGTCTTGTTACAGGGATTTTCAAGTGCTGACTATATTCTCAAATTTTTCATCTCTCCTTCCAAAGGCTATTATATAGCTTGGTTATAGTACCTAGAAGTATATTTGTACACAACTATAGAATGGCTGTTTTTATTTATTGCCAAGTTAATCCATATAAGCACAATTTTGGCAATTAAAATGTGTTATTTTGAATGGCATTAAGAGCTACAGCTATAGGTTTCAATTAGATTTATGACACGACAGTATTAATTGATATTATCGTATGATTTAGAAAATAAACACTCTTAATGCTTCATTTACTTGTAATAATATATAGAACCGGTTTCGAGAACAAAATGTTCTGGAAACCAGTTCTATATATTATAAGTAAGTGAAGCATTAAGAGTGTAATAATATATAGAACCGGTTTCGAGAACAAAATGTTCTGGAAACCAGTTCTATATTATAAGTGAAGCATTAAGAGTGCTTAGTTTAACTAAATCACACAATAATACCAATTATATGATTGGCTTCACTGTGCAAGTTCCAATTTACATTTTAACTGACAGTAGACAGCTACATTGTTAAACTACATGTATTATCATTGACGTCAGCTGATATAAGCCAAGTATTTGCACATTCAAATATGGATGCCAGTATGACAAATAATATATTGCAAATTAATACTAGATGTGTTTTGAATAAGATATTCATCCTAATTATTGTCACAAATTTCTTATAGGATAAAGTGCACTCATTATTCAAGCAAATACATTCATTTCTGGAATATTTGGCTGGTGCTGTGGCTTAAAAATAAAAAGCATGTGATTTAAATAAGTACCACCCTGTTTCCAAAAGAATATCAGTCATATTGCTCAACTATGTAATGCCTAGAACACAATTTTAAAAGGTATGAATTTAAAAATGTTACCATAAATTTCTCCTACAGTTACCACCCAGTTCATTGCATGGTCTTTCTGATAAAATGTAAGTTTCATCTGCCAATTTAGCCAAAACTTCTTTCTTTGTTTTAGCAGAAATCTCTGTACCATAATCTGTTTAATATCTTTCAACTCTGTTCACCTTGTATTTCTTTCAGAACATGAGAATCCCATAGAATCACAACTCTCAATGCTTGTACAGGTCTATTTCCCCTTCCCTTATTTCGACACTGCCAAACCCATCATATACCAAAAATAAGGGAGATACACCTGTGAAATAGAAGTGGTAATCTATGGCTATTTGTCCAGCTCTAGTCACCACCTAATTTGCTAAATTATAACATCTTTTTTTGCTTTCTTATGGTTCAATGCTTACACATATGTTTCATGTATAAAATTATTAAAATTGTTGTATAGTTAACTTGTTTACATTCAAATTTTATTTCCAAAAAATGTGTATACAAGTGTTCCAAAATTCAAAATTAAAACTATTTTGGTTCCAACGATTTTGGATTACAGATACTCAACCGGTATAAAATTGTACTACATTAAGCTAATTTGTAGTAGGATTAACATTTAGGAAAATCTGAACACTTTCTCCTTCAAGCTATTTCTACCATTTGTGCTGTCAGATATCTGTATTCATCAGAATAAAGGCTGCAAAAACCTTTTGCTGTTTTCATTGCTTCCATTTTACACAGAATATATCTGTTTTCATGTCTAAAACAACCATATTTTGGAGAATAAATCTTTTGCAGATTTATTTAGAATTAAAATTTAGGGTGTTTGTCAACTTTCTCTACTATAGTTCCTTGTCATATTTTCCATAGCAGCTGCTACAACACTATTATTTTTAGTGCTTTGCAGTATAGTTGAGTTTACAAATTCCCTATATACCTATTTTATAAATTATGATTCATTTAAGGAGACTAGGATGTAAAAATTAGCAAAATTTCCAATTTTCTGTTTTTTGCTGTATTATATCAAACGTTTCATTCTGTGCCAAGAGTGTACATAATTCATAGGGTTTATTTATTTTATTTATGACCTATTTTTTAAAACTGACAGACAGACACACCTCCTCCTTTAACTGTTGCTTATTCTAAGGGTTTTCAGAAAGTTTTAGAAGACAACCCTTATGATAATTTAGAAATAAAAAATTTGGAATGTGTTGAGCATGTGCAAAAGCAGCTTGGAGCTTGGCTAAGAAAGTTACATACCTCTATGAAAAAACAAACTTTGTGATGGCAACTTTATCCTTGGTCATGGTAGACTTACAGATGGTGAAATAGACTCGCTGCAGAACTACTATTGATTAGTAATTAGAAGAAATGCAGGGCATGTGGAAGACCAGAGGAGAGCTATGTAGGCAACATTTTTTCACAAGTCTTCGATTGATGTGAATCCTAGCTATGGTCTCTGACCCAAAGCTGTGGACCCAGGGTGCAAATGTCAAAGGGCTCAGTTGACATGTGAGCAGTACTGTGATAAATATACATTACCAATGCTATTTTAGAGGTAATTAAACCAGTTTATAGGGACTTGGCAGATACAAAACTACTATATTAGTGTATTCATGGGAAGACCAAAAACCCAAATGAAAGTTTTAATAACTGTATTTGGGAAAAGATACCCAAAACTGTTTGTTAAGCTGGAAGCTTTACAGATAGGGGCCATGGATGCTGTGATATGTTTCAATGATAGTGCATGTAGTAGAATTAAAGGGTTTAAGTGCCTGGGTATTGAACTAGCAGAAAACATGAAAAAGGATCTCAAGCTGATAGATGCTCTACGGGTTTTCTGAAGAGCAAAGAAAGGTTATGGAGGTAACAAAGGAAGCAAGAATAAAGAGGAGGAATGTTAAATCATTGGAGTAAATGGTTTCTGAGAAAAATGTATCTATATTAAACAAACTGCAGTAAACTATATTCAACTTATCTGATTGAATATTATAATATAACATAACTGTATTTTATATAATTTTGCAATCAAAATCTGTTAAGCCTAATTCAATATATTTTACTGATTATAAACATACACATAGGATAGTTTGCTGGAAATTTGTTAAATTATGTACATTGTGCAGGTAATGCAGCAACTTACCTGTTCATTGTAGTCTTCTTCATAAAAATAATGATCGGCAGTCATGCTCTCAGTTTCTTTCTCTCGCTTTGCTTTTGGCTCATCAACTGACTGGTCTCCCATTTTTCTTTTCAAGCGTGTGAAGTAAGTGTTTTTTTCTGGCACATTAGTTACTTTATTGACTTCCTTATGGTCATTCTTTTGATTTCTCAATTCTGCACCTGGCACAATCTAGAATATATCATTTTATATTACAGCAGCCACAAATATTTATAAATCATGTGCTCACATTTTAGTTAACACAGAATAATTTTTACACTACTTTTCACAACTTCAGCCCGTCAAATTGGACAAGGATTGTCCTTAAAGCTCTCAAATGTATCACTCATTCACAAACGTGTAACACTACCAGATCCTGCTTCTCATGCTGTTGATCCTTTCTTGTAATAATTTATGATAATTTAATTCTTAATGAAGCAATCAGGAAGGTAGAAAGCAAATTTTGTGGTATGCTCATTCAAAATTGCATATTTTTAACACAACTAAATTTTATTAGAGATATTAAAATTATTAATGGATTACTGTAGAGGAACTTCATAAAATATACCTACCAGTATTGCATTCATTACAAGATAAGTTAGAGTCTATTAGTTTCTTTCATTGACTGTACAGCTAACTTTCAATAATTTGTGGTAATTAATGCACAAACTTTCACGAATTGTCTGCAAAAGTTTGTGTCTTCCTTCCGAAGTTTGATAAAAAGTACTTTGATCAATAGCACAAATAAAGTACATTTCAGAATCAATATATTTAAAATGCATTACATTAAAACATCAATACGTTTTAAGATACATAACTGCAGCGATATAAATTTTAAAAATAAAAAACATATTGCATCTCACTTTAACAGAAATCAGTGAACATTGTCCTTTTAAGCATGCAACCTTTGTAGGAAAACAATGTCTGTAAACAAATAGCCACCACCATTTTCCATACATAATAGAAGTATATAGACAGCAATATTAGCTTGGCTTTGTGATTAGAATCACCAATCACATTCGCAATGCTATTACAGAGGAAGTGTGATACCTTAGCTTCAATGCATTATGCACAAAAATTCGAGGGGAGGTGGCTCCACTGGAAACCATCAAAATGAATTGAGAAAATTTGGAGAAAGTAATTGACAGTATAAAGGTGAAATATTATATATAAAAGTAAAAAGAGAGAGAAGATAACAATGAATTATATGCAAGCAAATCATCCGGAGTATTTTCCTTCCCAGTATGATAAAGCTGCATCAAAATGGTCATAAATGAAACACAAACCAGAGCTTGGCTGTGGTTTGAAGCACTTTTCACAAATTCAAAACTGTAGATGAATGAATTTTATTTCAGCAAATAACATTTCAATAAAATTTACACCCCCCTTCACCTTTATAACTAGTTTCATAACTTCATAATTTATATCAATCAAACAGTATACACTTACAATAAATTGTCATTTAGTTTTGCTAATTTAACTGATTGCTGAATTCTTGTGTTGTAATGATTGCCCTTTACATTTGTTACTCATCAGCAGTTTCCTACTGGAATATTTAGGAGACTGGAGTTTATCTACTCTATTGAAATTGAAGTTTATTACAAATTTACCTCAACAAACTACATAACATACTACACTCAAATATACATATATTTAGAATTTATTTCTTAGAACCAAATTCATGCAATTTTTACGAACAAGTAAAACTGTTAAAATCAAAGTACAAGATTTGCATTTCTATGTTCTCAATACATTTTTCACTTAATCACCAACTTTATGGAGTTGCATTCCTTCTGTTTCCCATTACAATTAACTAAAAATGTACATAATGAAGGGATACAACATTCAGCTGATCTCACAAGAAGTGAAAATGTAAGGGAAAGAGTTTTAAGATTAGACATATTTTGTGTAATGGCACTGAGGAAAACAAGTAAGAGTAGTGAATTTAATGGCAATTGCAATTGTATTCCAAAAAGACAGGTACATATAATCCAATTGAGCTTATGTAGATTGAAATAAAGCAGAGGACTGCTATAGAAACAAGACTTATAAGCTGAAAGATGTATAAAAATGTTATTCATGAAGAAATGTATATTTGACAAGGGAATCTTATGTGCAACATGCTGAAAACCTAGAATAGAAATTCACAAAAGAAATAGGACACTAATCATTTTTAGAACCTGTAATTTTAAGTTTGCAAGACTCAATGACAAAGACAGTGATAATGCATTACATACTGACATAAATTAATCTGTTGAGAGCAAAAGCAACATAGAGCCACTAACTAGAAGTACCACTGGAGTAATATAACAATAACTTATTGTGTTAAAAAAGAATGTATATGTACCATTTGTATCATACATGAGTGGATGTATGTAAGCAATTTGATCACTGTTAACTTTTATTATATTTTTCGGAATATTTTAATTTTCAGGAAATAAAATGAATACATTTATGTTAGACATACATAAGGTGTTTTATCACTTTTTATGAGCATGCTATAGCATTAGGCGTTAGTGAAAATTAGGAAATTCTAGAGCTTTTCCCGATTTTGTTGCATGTTTACTTTTAACTAGTCTTCTCCCTCTATTCATATTTGCACAAGAAAATATCTAGTTCTCTAGTATCAAGAAAAAAATGACACAAAAGAAATCACTCGTCTTTTCTTGGCAGATAGTGATAGAAAGAAAACAAAACTGGGTGTTATAACACTGAGGCATTACAGGCTGTGGACATTGGTGATACATAAGGTGAAATGATTAATTGGGAAAGGATTTTTTTTAATTAAAGAAAGGAAACATTTCAGGCCTAAGTTTAGGGTATCTACATGACATTTTCTATTTTATGCGATGAGAAAAAGGAGGATTTGTCACATAATCAATGTTGAATACTTAATCTTAATTTTTTTTGTATATTGCTGATTAGCTAGGGAGGACATTATTGGCAAGAATCAAATACCAGGTCTGCTCATGAGCCATAATATACTCAAAACTACCATTACCATCTACAGTTCATTTTCAGAATTTTTCAAATCACTCATATAATTATAACATTTGGTTTTGCTATTCATGGCAGCAGTGCAATTTCTGATTAATATTTGAAATCTATTTAATAATAATGATGATAATAATAATAATAATAATAATAATAATAATAATAATAATAATAACAAATTTCCTTTCTTTTTTAAAAAAACTTAAAAATCATAAAGATTCATATTTTACAGCTGTTCAGTTATTTTTAGGCTTTTGGATCTCCCTAAGAGCTAATAACGTGGACAGAAAAGCTAGATGCAAGTAACCTGCAAGTCATTTTTCATTATTAATAGTTTATTTTGGAGTTATTTGAATTTATTTCCAACAAACACAACATTACAATAAAATTACATATTTCCATTTTTTACAATGTAAAATTACATATTTCCAATTTTTTACAATAATTTAATACAATTATTAATTTTGCTAAATTGCTTGTTAGTATTCTGGTCCCAATGCACACAACTCCAGTTATTATTGTATTGGTGACCATCATACGCTGTAATATCCTTTAATTACTATACTTCTAAGGTTACATTTCTTTCTACATTTCCTTCCATCATCCTCTTCGCCATTCTTATCCATTTCTCTCTAACTTTATTTAAATAGTTCCTTATTATTTTTATATCCTTCTCTCCTATTAAATTTAAAATCTTTCTAATTAAAATTTCCCCATTTTTAATTCCAAATCTTTTACCTCCATAACTTTGTTTGATTACAGTATAACAAACAACGAAAATCTCTATTGTTTTCTCCATATATTAAAGAATTTCCTAATCTTTTATCATGTCCTAATCAATGTTTTGGAGTTAGTAAACAGTATGAGAGTCGAAAAGCAGCACTCTTCAACCAGCATAAAACTAGATATGTACATCATTACAGTTACAACTGTTTTCCACATAGTTCTAACATTGTTTAATGAAATCTTTTAATAAAGTATGGGAGAAATTACATTTTGATTGACACTTGGGCCTTGGGCCGTGTTTATGCTGTCAAGAGTTCATCATATCGCTGACCAATCATGTAACAAAAACGCATCATCAGAGGCATTAAATTATCAGCATTGTAACAGTTATGGGGTTAAGAGAAATTACCCAATAGCAATGCATTTTCAAATGCATGCACTGACCTAATTTTTCATATGCAAGTATTTTATGAATGTAGTGCTGTGCTTTGTATCATTCATCAAGTGATTCTGTAAGGTTTTGATATACAACGATTCAAAGTGTTAGATATGTTAAACTTTGTTGTTTCCTTGGTAACATTTGTCTAATATTCACCATAGATTTAGGTAACTGCTGGCTTGAAAGTGGCTTACAGACATGGTAAAGGCCAAGGGCGTGCATTAGGAAAAGGGGTAACTATTAAAATAGCGGGACATGAGAGATGTGGTAGAGAATGTATAGAAAGAAGACATTCGAGAAGTAGTGGAACATTCTGTAATAAACTTGGATGGCTCCAGTGTTAGTGATAGTGAACATATTAAAATGGAAGTCATCATCAGTGAAGAGCAGCAGGAAAAGAAGTTGATGATCTTACAGTGCACTCGCTGAAGATGGACAGCAAGTGATGATATGTGGCTACAGCATGCTGGATCAGTCATTGTCATGTATCACAAGGTAATTTCTCCCCTAGTTTAGTCAACTTGAGTTATTTTATATATTTGTGCTACAGATTATGAAATAAACTGCACAAAAAGAATACAAACCTTTGCTTTAAGTTCATATTTCAAGAATTTTTTTTCATTAAGCATTTTATCTGCTTGTTTCAAATTTGCTTCTGTTGCAAAGAAGAGAAAATGATTTATCTCATCTCTTAATCTAGGTTTGACCTTGACCGTGCCATCTCCAAATGTTTCCAGCAACATCTTTTTCAATGCCTGAAAATTAATTAAAAGTAAAACAATATTAATAATTCATAAATTTCTTTATAAATAATTCACAAGAACAGTAGATTTACCTTTGCTTCTAGTCAGCTGTATAATGGAAGTATAGAAGGTAGTTTTTTTGCACTTTGCAATATCGTTTTAGTGGTTTTAATAATAAAACTGATTTTGTACTGAATAAAAACATGCAATACTGGCTTTTTTTAATGAAAGATTTTTTTTTTTTATTTATGGAGGCTCTATAACTTCTCAGGTCATCAGCATCCCATTCAATTCAGAGTATGAAATGACCAATAAATTTTGCTCAGAGGCCTCTTCTTTCAGGATTGAGATTCTTTTATAGGCTATAAATCTACACATGGGATTCATGGCTTTACTTCCCTTCTGAAGGAAGCAATACTTATGATTTTTATACCTAAAAAATCCATTCACCCTGGCTGGGCTAAATGAACAATGATGAATCCTCTGCATCATCTCTTTTATCATCAGAATATTATTTTAGTGTGACAGAGTGCCTCTTAGCTGAAATTAGTATGCCTGAAAAAGCCATGCAGTGTCTGGATTGCTGGTTGGCTTTTAAAAAATTCCATTAGATGCATACAATGTAACATAAACAGCACTCTTCATATTAACAGGCAAACTGCCAAAGGTAAATGATGGGACTGTATGCACTGCAAGCCAAAAAGGTAAGGGAAGTATCTATTGTTCATCCATGGGAGTCAACTCTTTTTGAAGCAAATTATTAAATTTGTGCACTTCTGGAGAATTTACATATTCTCAAACCATTCAGGGCCAGTTACTGACATTGGATTGGCCAAATGTTCCCCAAGAAAAGTGTGAGATTCATTTCAAGTGGCATTCTGCCCCATTATGAGGTATAGACAAGAAAGGTAATCTTTCAATTGTGAAAAATGATAAGTCAACATTTTTTCAATGCAAATACCCCATGGGAAAAAATTGGAAGAAAGGGCTCTGGGTCTCTGTAGTGATAAAAGAGATCAGGAAGGTGTATACTGGTGAAGGTTCCAGATAAACCGCTCATACATTGGATTTGCATTTGATAATTCTACACAATAAAGACTTTGCAACCCTCCTGATCCAGACAGGCACAAGCAGTGCAGAAAATATGTAGATGAGGACAAAGGGAAAGATCATGAGGCAATGTGGAATGCATGAAATTTTCCATTCCTGCCTCTATGAATTAATGTATATGAACACATGTTCAAAAAGAAGTGCTCCAAAATTTCTTGGTCACCCCCTTTTTAAAATTACGGATTTAACAACTCCTAGAAATTAAGTTACCCTTTTCACGATGATGATGATGATGATGATGATGATGATTTTCTTTAATTCCTAAGTGGTAGTAGGGTTGAAACAAATTTATGCCATCAAATTCTATTTCTTGATAGGATTTTAACCCCTTTCCTTCCTAGTTTTATTCATTGCTTTCAATTCCACTCAATTATTCCTGTCAAAGTTATTCCCCAGTCTTTCAATTCTCCCTCCGCCTTGTGGATCCCAATCTATCGCCTGGCTGGTTACATTTTCAGTTTTCTCAACGTGTGTTCAATCCATGTCCACTTCCATTTCCTTATTTCAAGGTTAACTGGGGTCTGATTTGTAATCTTCCAAAGTTTGGCTTTGATGATAGTTTTTGTCACCATAATTTTAATATGTATCTCAGGCAGCATTTAACAAATGTCCGCAATTTTTTGTTGGGTAATTTTCCACATTTCATAACTGTATAGTAACATATATAATACAATTGATTTATTCTGCTCCTCCATTTTGGAATACTACGCATCCTAAGTAATGGAAATATTAAACTTTTTTTTTTAATAGTGTTTAATGCCCTATTTAACTACTGAAGTATCACAGGCAGTGACACCAATGATACATAAAATGAAATGATAAATTGGGGAAGGACTTTCTTTTTTTTTAAAGGAAGGAAGCATTCCAGTCCTAAGTTTAGGGTACTTCCCCAGCATTTGCCATTTACGAGGACTGAGGAAAACCTGGAAAAACCATGCCAGGGAGGATGGCCCTGGCGGGAATTAAACTCCAGACCTCCCACTCACGAGTCTGTACCTTAACAACCTTGGCCATCCATGGCGGTTATCTCGTGGTCATCTATGTATAATCTATATACATTTTCTGACTTAAATCTCATTTCTATGATTTTTAAGTATCATTAACAACAGTACTGTTGAAAGATATATCCTTGTTTAACCTAAATATTTATGTACGAGTCTGACAGTTTACCCATGTTTCTTGACAGAAGTTTTTATACATTTCTTGTATAATTCTGATAATTTTTCCAGAATTTCAAAGTTACTCATAGCCTCCCATTTTGTTATGAATAATCCAATTGAAGGTCTTTTCATAGTCAACAAAGATCAAATATAATGGAGTTTGGCATTCATAAAATTGTTCTAAAATTATTATTGTATTAATTTGATCTAGCATGATTGCCTCTTTCTTACACCTACTTATTTTCTTCTCAGTTTCTTGTTAATTGGTTCTTTAATTCGATTAAAAATTATCCTAGATAGAAATATATGTAAAAAATGAGAGTAAAGTTATTCCTCTCTAATTTTTGCAACCTTAGAGATTTCCTTTCTTCGGTATTTTAAGCAGGATTCCTCTTTTCATGTCTGTGATTCCCTCATCAAAAATGGGTATGAATTATCTGCTGTGATTTCCGGATCAACATTTAATGCTTCTGGAATAATGTTATCTATCTGGGGTTTTTCCCTTTCTCATTTCTTCAACATTTTTGTATTATTATGGCTTTTGTTGATGTATAGACTGGTATAGTTGTAGAAGTACTTTCATGTTGTTGAATATTATAAACCTCTTCCACCACCTGTTCAGTATTATTTAATGATTCTTTGAAATATTCTTTCCACCTTTCTATTTGCTTGTCCTCATTTGTAAGTAAATGCCTCTTTTGTCATTAACTGGTTTATTTCTATTTATTTTCTTTCCTAATATGAGTTTTGTAATTGCATATAATTCCTTGTTATTTCTTTCATTAGAAGCTTCTTGTGCCCTTATCCAGTAAATGATTAATTAATTTCCTCTTATCTTGTCTTAATTTTTTCCTTACTTGTTTATTTTTAACGAGATATTTAACATATGCACTTATCCTTTCATTTCTTGTTCTGCTACATTTGATTTTCAATTTTAATTTTCTCCCCGATTCTTCTGAAATCCATTTTTTTTATTTGTTTCTTTGTAACCTAGTATATTATCAGAGGTTTCATGAATTGCTTAGTGATATTCTCATATTTCTCATTTATATTTGTTGTTTCTATTTCTTCTAGAATTTGGAATCAGTTTTTAAGTCTATCTTGAAAGATTCTACTTTATCTTTAATGTTTAGTTATCACTATCTTCTACCATTGTAGATCTGTCTATTAATTGATGCTATTTTCAATTTTATCTCTGCTAAGATTAAGTGACTGTCACTTCCTACATCTGCATCCCTACTGTTTCGAACATCACATAGGGAACTTCGCCATGTTTTGCTAACTGCAAAATAGTTCATTTGGTTTTCAGTTTTATTATTAGGAGATACCCAGGAAATTTTATGACATGTTTTATGAGTAAACATACAACCTCCCATTACTAAGTTACAGTATATTTTAGTTAAACGTTCTCCATCATCACTTAAATTTCCTAATTCATGTTTTCCTATTATTTGCTCTATATCATTATTATGATCTATTTATGCATTCATATCACCCTTACTATTAGTGTCCCTTTTCCTTATTCCTCTCAATGTTGTATTTAATTGACCATAAAAATGGTCCTTTTTAATTTCTGTAGCATTTTTGTTGGGGCATAACATTGTATTACTGATATTGGTTTAACTTTTAATTTAAATCTTGCTAAAATAATTCTACTGGAAACTGATTTCTATTCTAATAAACCTCTTTTTTCTTTCAATATTAATTCAATTTGGAATCCAACACAGTGACATTCCATTTACTCAGGACATGTTTCATGGAACACTTCATTCAAGTTTATCACAAGGTCACTTGTGATAAACTTTAATAAAGAGCCGTTTACTTTCACAAGAGAGTCAACCCAGATACCTATATACCCAACTTCTACGAATGATCCAACAGTCGTTTAATAGTTGAGAATGTGGTAAGTGTTCTAAATATTTTGACTCAGAAGAATCTTTTCTTTTTGCTTGTTTAGACATTATGCTAACTCTTTCTTTATGTTCATTTTCTATCCCAGAATATATGAATTTTTCATAATTCTGAATTACTTCTTCTCCAAAACCTATTCTAGGAGTTTTGCTAATTACAAGTATTTCTATCCTCAGTAGTAAAATGGGTGTTAAACACTATTAAAAATAAGTATTTCCATTTTATATTGTTGCATTTCTGTAATACCTCTCTTATTCTTCCTGTATCCCATATAGTGCACACATCCAAAAATCAATCCTAGTCCATTTTTCATACCAAAGGTTGTCAACTTACTCCTCAGACAGCTATTTATTTCGGTTTCGGTAACATCCATTTTTTCCAGAAGCAGGGTTGTTCATCCAACCTGGAGGACCAGATTTCCATATTTATATTCCCTGGAAACTTAGTGGCCCAGCTATATCTCCAGGCACAGCTCAGGTACCTCGGGTCGCCATTCCTCTTACCCCCCATCTTGGGCCCCTGGGAGGACAGCCAACAACACTTTCCCAAAACAGCAAGTTGAACCAGAAGCGCCATGCTGGTCTATTTGCATTCAAACCTGATTCTTACTAGTTTGTGATAGTGTTTATTTCTTGTTGCATGATAGGTAGCACTCCATTTACGCACGGTGGTCATGTTATTGAAATCTCAGCATCAATATTACTTATTTATAAGACTTGAAACTTTTCCAGTGTATATTATTATAAATGAGTTCTCGGGAGAGCACCATGTCTTGCCCAGGTGCTCTCCTGAGAACTCATTTATAATTACCGTTATACTCCTGGCTGCCATATAACCAACAACATACGACAATCTTAAAATGTAAATTAATTTAAATTGCTAAAGATGGAGGTGAGCCATCTGGTGGAAGGGGAATGTTTAAAAAGGAAAAATTTTTCTATTTAAATAAAGCACAGTCTAAGTTTAAACTCCAAACTATTCATTCATGCTAAAATAATATTTAGGTAATGTTTGAGAATAGATCCCCTTTTAATTGGTTGTGTTTTACAGAAGAAATCAAGATTGCACAAGTTTGCAAAACTGCTGAGGTCAAATCATAGTTTATGTTCATGCATGGGGATATTGAAAAGAGACACTTAATGACTGTTCCTGGATGGAGTATCCAAATAACACTGATAATCTTTACTGCAGCTGTAGGTATGTGCCAAATGGGCAATACTACCCTGATGCTGCAAAATTAAATTAACTGTTTTTGGTATCTCATTGTAATTGGCATTATTCTACTTCACTTTCTGTTAGGTGAGGAGAGAGAGAGAAAAAAATAAAAGATGTTTTATCATACAGGCATTTTTCTTTGGGTTAAAGGTAATTATGTTCAAGAATTCTAATGGAGAAATGCTTTCAAGTATGTATTTACATCATTTTTGTCATGCATTTCAAGTATCCAAATGTCAACTAAATTCTTGTCTTGATAACGTTATTTTTAAATTTCCTTTTGATTTGAAACAAATTAAAAATTAGACCACCATTCCTTGCAATCCAGCAAGCTACCACCCTTCAACAACCAGCCGTCAACAAGGGCACCTGCAGGAGTTCACTGCAATTCACCAAATATAACAAAAAAGCAGTAGAACCATATGACCCAAAATTTATCTGCCTTCAGTGCTTATGTGGTTTTATAAGGTTTTGTAGCTATATACTGCAATCTTGGAACTAATGCAGCAAATATACTGCAATAGGGCAGCAATTTCGTGTGACCCACAACTTATACATTCCAGTGCTTTTTTTATAAGAGTTAGCAGTTATCAGCTACAGTTTCCTCTACAATTTGAAATCCACTTATGCTATCTGCATACCCCCCAGTGTTAGATCTGGGAAACAAAAAACAAATTAACAGGACGACCATATTTCCTTCTGCTCACTCATATTTTATTTTAGGTATGTCTAAATTTAAAAACTTATGGTTGCAGTGTTTGCCTATATTCAAGTTTTAATAAGTTTGATATGCTTCATTTAAAGTTTAGCTACTTAACCTAACTTTAACAATATTAAGAGTTTTTGCAAACCTACCTTCATTAACAAATTCCACTTACAAGCAACAAATTGAAGTTAAACTCTCACACACCCAATGGTAGGAAAAAAGAGGCAGAACATGGCCAAATTTATGTGAAATTGAAGCATAAGTCACCAGAAGAAGCTGTTTGCAAGCCATTAGCCAGCTAACCTCATAAAAGTGATTTAATTTATAACAGATTTAAACAGCAAGAAATGTACTAAATTGCTAGTCAAATACCTTTTAAGTATAGATTTAAGGCAGTTTTGTTATAGAAAGTGCAGTGAAAAATAATACTTAAGCAGATACTCCTTAGGTTTAACACTCATTACAGGGATCCTCAAAAACTTCAACATAACCTAGGGGTTACATTTAAGTTCATAAGTTTCATGATGCAAGTTTTATTCTCAATCCTTGTTTGAATAGGTTGGCGCCAAAATATTCCTTTGTTCTCCACCGTTGTACAAATGTGTTACATTTGGTGATTGAAATACGGTGGATAAACAGAATAAAACTATGTACAGAGCTGGTGGCGAATATGAAGATGTAGACATCATGGTGCATTTTGTAGAAAAAGGGATGGCAATTAGCAGAAGTATATATGAGTGCAGTAGCAGTTAATAGGAAAAGAGTGCCGTTGTCTTAAGAGAAATCGGAAAAACAAAATGTTGGGGGATTAAGTAGTACACAAATGATATAATTATGCGAATTTTCCTGTATGTTCTGATAAACAGCAGCAAGTGACTGTTTAGCAACATACACAATAGTATATGCGCATCAAGAAATGAGGGATTATCATTATAACATGCTCGGGGCATGTTATTCAGAGCATTACGTAGTTATTCTACTTCACTACCTACGGCTTACCGGCATTTGTCTTAGAGGTAGTCCTTCAATGCTTAACGCTTGATTGTAATTTATTCGAATCACTTCTTTTATTTTTAAATCTTCTTTCGATTCGTTTTTTGACTGTTCATCGGCTGCACCTTCAGTTTCAGATTTCCCTAAGGTATCTGCGCCTTTTTCTTTTGAAAGGAATTCTTTAATTTCCTCCTTTTTAACCTCTGCATTGTCTAATTCCGATTCCATACCTGCCAATGTATTTTTACCGCCTTCAGTTTTCTTTCTTCCCTCGTTTTCTGACAGATTTAAGTTTGTGAATTCACTTTTTCCATTTTCAACACACTGCAATTGTTCTATTTCATTAATATGTGGAACGTTTGCCATTTTAAAAACTCGTTTATGTTAGTAACGAACAATTACGAACATACAACTTTACCTCCTTTCCGCAGTCGGTTGTACCATGTCTTACTACGGTATGTACCCATATAACACTTCTATAAATCTGTATGACTCGGCGTTACAAACTGAATTTAATGTTAGTGCTGCAATCTGGCTGTAGTAGAATGAGCTGCTAGAGGAATCTCTTGCTGCTAGTATCCGCGCGGCTGGCCAGTCCCGATAAACAGCGTAAACAGTCGTACGAGAGGCGGGAGCTTTGTTTTGAGAAATAAATACGAAAATGATGAAATTATTGGTTTACTTACAGTGATTCGAAGAAGCAGCTGTTTTCTTTAGCTCACCTGAAATTTATGGTAATATGTGTACAGTGTTCAGAAGAATATATATTTGAGTTTGGAAATGCGAAAATATCTGTGTTACTAATCATTTGTTAAGCGCAAACTTATAATATTATTGTAAATAATTGTTAAGATAAGATTTAAGAGGTTAGAATGGCGAGTTTAAGCGAGACTGAATACGTGAAGGAGTTAACAGGATATCTTACAAGGCTTCTGTTTAATTTGTTCAAATTTGTACAATGAATGAGGGACGTTTAATTTGAATGAGATTAGTTAGTTCTTGGAGCATTCAGCGAGTTCGTGGAGCAGCCACAGAGACCTACGAACATAGAACTTGTCATATACAATTACCACAGTAACTTTCAATCTATATTTACAAAAATTTGTCTACATGCATCTACATAAATAATTACAATAAAAATAAAAAAGAACACCTAGAACAACTCAAAAACAGACAAGCCAATTCATACAAATTTTATTATATACATGTTTACATATACATTGATATAATATTGTCACTTATATATTCCTTTGCAGAATAGGCCTTTTTACATAGATATTTTTAAGAGCAGATTTAAAGGAATTGCCATGGTTTATTAAGGTTTTTAGGCTAGAGGGAAGAGCATTGTATACTAAAATGCATTCATAATAAACGCCCTTTTTATGGCATGAAAGTGTTGAAGTTGGGTGATTTAGATTTGCTTTTTGTCTAGTATTCTTGTCATGTATATTTTGACTTTGAACAATTGTTTGTTTATTTCTTATATAAAAGTTCATGAGGGATAAAATATGTTCACAAGGAAAAGTTAAAATTTCAAATTTCCTAAAGAGGTCTGAATGAATGTCTGCTATGTGTACCAACGAATTCGTATGACTTTTTTCTGTAATAGGAAGACACGTTCGCTTTTAACTGAATTTCCCCAAAATATTAGACCGTACTTCATTATTGAGTTGAAATAAGAATAATAAACTAGTTTTAAAGTCTTAATTGGCTGCAACATTACTAATGCACATATTGCATAGCATGCACTGCTAAGTTAAGGTGTAATAAGATCAATGTGATCTTTCCAATTCAGATGTTTATCAATTATTAAACCAAGAAATTTAATATTTGGGTTTGGGAAGTACACTGTTATAATCTGTCCACTGTTTTTTTCACTATTACTTGAGCATCATGATCAGAGAGACCATTGATCAATGAAAACACAGAATATAATGACAGTTTGTCTGAATTTACAAATATATTATCTATTGCTGTGCTAGAGGTTTTATCAATCCTGGTGGGAAAGTTAATTGTATGCACCATATTATATGCAATTAGAAGGGAATTCAGTCAATTCATTCTTACACTTGGCATTAACTAATCAATATTTATGTCCCCACATATAATTATTTCATGCTTAGGCTTAAATAAAAAGTTTAAGATATCTTCAAGTTTCATCAAGAAAGTTTCCTAATGGTGTAGATATTAATTAAAATGTCGTCTGAATGCTAGTGGATTCATGGAATCTCTTGCCACAAGTGCTAATGACTTTAAGTTCACACGAATGTGAGGTAATGTCATATAAGTCATTCTGTTAGCAATTCAAAAATGTATCATGAATATTTTAGAGCTTTCTTTTGAGAAATAAATACGAGTGTGATAAAGAATTTATTGGTTTCCTTAATGTGATGATGAAGCAGTGTTTTCATTGATCACCTGTAATTTATCGTAATAAATGCACAGCGCTCAGAAGAACATATATTTGAGTTTGGAAATACGAAAATATCTGTGTTACCAATGTTTTATGTGCAAATTTATAATCTTGAGTGCAAATAGTTGTTAAGATAAGGTTTATGAGGTTAGAATGGCGATTTTAAATGAGACTGAATATGGGAACAAATGGATCTTGTAAGGCTTCCATTTAATTTGTTCAAATGCTACATGTTCTATACAATGAATGAGATATTAATTAAAACATCTAACTTGCGATTAAACAAGCCTATAAGCATTGTGAAGAACATCAAAACATATTTTGGCATATTATTTCATCAACTATCAAATTATGTACAGAGTGGAAATAAACAAATGACTTTTTTCACTAAAGAAAACTTCAAATTCTGTAACTTGTATGAAAATATCTTTAAATAATATATATTTCACAGTAATATGCACACATTTTAAAGTAACTTTGGAAACTTTTAACTCAACTTGTTCATCAAATCATATTTTATGACAGAGGAATTTTATTCTGAACCATTCATTCTCTGTTCAAACCAGCTAGTGCTTACTAAACAAGTAATATTACTAGCACTTCTAAACCTCATGTATGCAAAATCAAGTTAAACGTTATAACATAAATTAAGAGGGAGGCTCATTCTCAACCTTTCATTTTGCATTTAGTTTTAGGATTATGCAGTTGATCTTTCACTTCATGTTATACGTTTTCAATTTTCAAATGCACCATATTCTGTTTTTAAAATCACAACCCTGTTCTGGAATGGAATACACGGAACCACACAAACATTGCAGAATTGTGTCCAATACATACTTATTTTTACTCTTTTTATATATATATGTAACCTGGATAAATGTCATAGAATTGTAGAGAAATTTACTGAAGATAGGATAAAGCTCAATAGAAGTGTACAAGTCTGTTGTATAAGAAGTTGTGTAGCATTATTGGCTCCTTAGTTTCCTGTTTGTATAATCCTTTTAAATGCTGTTAATATACAAAATAAAAATAGGGCATCATTGTTATATAAATGTTCTTAATATTTTTCAGCAACAAAGGTAAAACAATTTATATTGCAGGCTGCAAATAACTCAAGTGACTAAGGGTTTGTGTGAGGTTGTTATGTCATAAAGTTGACTCAGACCTTGCTGTTGAGGCAAGCTTTCACTACTTATTTAAGGGTTAAGTCATCTCAGCTTTATGTATATTTGGGTTACAATTGTTTTAAAATTAACCATTGAAACTTTTGTGGACACAGGGGTAAATAAAACAGTAATAGTGAGGGAGGGAGTGGAGATTATAAATCAGAAAAAAAAGGTTGTAGCTAAAGGAACATTAATACAATACCTCCAAAGAAAATTTTAAAAAACCTGCTTTTGCTAATTTTTTCAGATTAGTTTACATAAATCTTAATTACTTTTAAAGCATGAACTTAGATGAAGATGAAAATGCTACTTTGCCATTTGAAATAAAAGCTGTGAAGAATACCAGTCTTTTACATTCAAATTGGAAGTGTATAAGGATGACTCCTCAGGTGGTAATTCTTCAGAGGCTCTGAAAATTGTAACAGCTGACAATGAGTTAAGTGCAGAGAACATAAAAGGTATGAAAGATGTAACAAGTGTTAATGACATTTTTTTAATTATAGTGCATTATCCATATAATAAATATTTGAATCATTGTTTTCTAAAACTGCAGTTATGGTCAGGAATGTGTGGAACTGTCATTTCCAGACGAAAGTACACATGTCTACCTATACCCGCTGAATGCTGTTTGATCGACAAAATGCACATATATTTTTATATCTCAAAACTATGTTTTTCTGACATATGCTATTTTAGAAAAAATTGATTCAATAATGGGTATTACTTTCAAAGACTATGCCTTTTAAAGGGCAGAAAGTAATCTAAATTGGGGTTTTCAATTAACATTTATATAGTTATAATTATCTGTCTGAAACTGTGATTTAATGCCAGAAATAATTATCGAGTCATCCAGTTACCTGATAAGGATGTGGCTGCAAAGAACTACATCGCCCAATAAGACATCACTTAATGCCAGACTACATGACTTGGGGCAGGAGGGCAGAGAGCCTATCAAACTACTGTATTGGCCTTGTGTCTTAGGGCACTCAATCAGTGTCATTTGAACAGTGAAGGAAACAACTTGTGTTGCTCATTCTGTCAGGAGATTGTTTTAGGAGAAATTCCTATAAGATAAGTTCAATTATGCAATGATATTTATTCATTATCCAATAAATTAAAAGATAAAGATTATTGTCAAGAGGTCAATTTAATTTTTCAAAGATAACTAAGAAGGATAGGGGGTAATTTTATAAGCAGATGCCAGATATATGTGGAAAATGAAGGCAGGCAACTCCAGCACCTCCTTTTGTGACATAGGTGAATAAATGAATTATTAAGTGATTTAGAATTTATTATACTCTATTGCAACTGGATTGGTGACCTTGGAACCTCATGTGAATACCAGAAATCCCAGGGTAAACCTACAAAATTGGTGCTGCTCAGTTGTTGGACAACTCCAACAGATGTCTCTCAATTACAAGTATGCTAAAGCTACTAAATTAAACTGGTTTTAAACCTATTTTGCCTAACAGAAGCCTACTTTTCATTAATATGTGCATTAGAGTTGGCAAATAGAAGGAAATCAAATTATTTTATGCGGAATTTCTTTGAAAGTGTTATTTACAGCTCAGAAATGAAGAAAATGTGTATTGTTACATCATGCTTTGAAAAATCACGATTCATGTTTATATGCACCATTATCTAAGTGAAAAGCAGTGGGATGCAACACCTGGGAAGACGATAAGGAATTGAAACTGTTTCAGTTCCCAAAAAATGTTGAGTGGTAAGGAACATGTCAGCATGTTTATGGCTATTTGTACTTGATTCTTGAAGATACAAATGTACATTGAAAGAACTGATTGACCCAAATAATGTATATTTAAAATATGTTTAAATGCCCTGTGCATATGTGTCTTATGCAAAATGTATTAAATAAGTAATAAGATTTTTTCACAGTATTTCAACAAAATATACAGTAAATTCATAAGCTTATAACTGGATAGCATTTTTTTTCTGATTCCCTTTCCTTCCAAAAAAATATAGTAATAGTAACAGTAAACACAATGGGGTGTAAAGTAAAATATGCTTTCTTAATTCATTTATATAGAAATATCATTACAGTGACAATATTTAAAGTTTTGAGTAATATCAAAAGTGACAACAGCTTAATTATTGATGAGTACTATTTAGAGTAGAATTTAGATTAGATGTTTCAAAACTGTTTTATTAAAATGTTTACATCTTACATGTTAGGGGATTAAAAAAAAACAAACAAGGATATTAATGGATATCATTGTATGATTAGTTGAACTACACACTCTTAAAGCTTCACTTACTTTTTAGTTACTTACTTTTGAGTTGAACCTTAGCATGGCTGAAGATGGGAACAAAATGTTCTCGAAACCGGTTCCATACATTTATAAAAAGTAAGTGAAGCTTTAAGGGTGTGTAGTTCAACTAATCATACAATGATATCCATTAATATGATTGGCTTCACTGTGTTTAAGTTCCAATTTTACATTTAAGTAAACAAGGATATATTTTATTGTTGTGATATAAGTGCCACATGCAATTAATAGCTCATATTTAATTTCAGGTATAAATAAGCTTTGGGCTGATTTTTTGGGAAACACACAAATGCAGGGAAGAAAAACTTGTCTATATGTGTGCTCTTCATTTTGACAAAAAACAGTTTAGGGATAACAGATTATTGAATAGTACATTCACACCCTACTAGCAAATGGAAGTCGGTATGCTTAATTTATAATTTCATATCCATTGCAAAATTGAAATGAATGCAAATAAGCAAATAATTAATGAGGCTAAAGTGTAGTTAATTAATTCTCTTTAATACATTTCTTGAAATTTATTTCTGTAGCCCTTTATATTACAATATGGTATTCAATTGTATATTTTGCAAGTAATTTAGCATATTCTTTGTTGCAAACCATTGATGTTCTAACAGATAAATAAATAGTAATGTTTGAAACATTTTGCTTCTGCTAAAATAAAACAATAATATTGACAACACTCAGAATCTGCAAAACTACTGCATTTGGAGAAGAGGAGTTGACTTAACTAACTTGGTAAATAAAAAGTAGCCTTTTGTTCATTATTAGTGGTTTTTATTTGTAACCATGATTTATTGATGTTAAATTACAGTAATGTGTGATGTCACTATAGAACAATTAATTATGGTAGAATGGTGAAAATTCTTGCCCAGTTCAAAGTTTCTTGAATTCTTGCAAATAGTAAAAATGAAATGTTTCTGTACCATAAGAGACAATAGAACTTGGCTAACCCCAATTGGTCTCCTCCTGGTCAAGAGGGTCTCCCAAGGAACATCACCCCAATAGTAACCTATGTGCCACCTGTATCATACATACTGTACATCCTTAATCCTTTACAAAAATCCATACACATAGTTCCTAAATATACTGGATGTTGTAGCCTCTCATTCACACTACAGTAAAAATCTGATATCATCTATGCTCCGAAGGTTGAGTGAGTTTAGTTATAATGCTGAGGGTTCATCAGCTGCAGTAGTTCATGAAACACATTCTGAGCAGTTCTATATTATGTGGATATAAGAGTACAAAAATCGACTCGCTAGCCTAATCTAGAATATATAATAGCTCTATTTTAGTGGTTTCGACATGTTGGTTTTTAAATTTAATTTAATCTGGGTTAATAAATTTAGATCAGGTACAAAGTCGAATTCTGTAAGCATGTAGAAAAGCATTAAGCTTACATTAATTTTTAAGTGCATTTTGAGGTTAGCAATGGTCTTGATAATTTAAAATTCTGAAAAAATTTTATTACTGAAAGTGTAGCATATGTGATAAGTGTAGAAATGAAATCTGCAATCTGTCCGTGTCATTTTATTCAATAACAAATATTTAAAAAACAAATCTTGCTCCAATAGAGTAAAAAGTTGTAAATTGATATAAATTTAGTTAACGTGCAAAACATAACTTATATGAAGATTTTTTTATTTCTAGGGTACTGAGCAAAGCACATGTATATAAGGCATTCTCAAAAATCAAATAGACATGACTCAAGATTATGCTGCTTCTCGTTTCAGTAAGTTAATAATTTCATCATACTTGCAATTTCAACTTTGTATCGTGCAATTTCTACCAGTAATAAAATGTGAAGAGTCTCTACATAGACACTGATTTTTCAGCCTGGAACTAGCTGTTGCTACCGATGAAGAGAAGATGAATGCATGTCAAAGAGCCAGTGGTATACTACTTTCAGAAGCAGAGGTGCTGAACATAGAACTTTCTGTAATGCATGCGAAAATCCACTATTATGGCAACTTCCTATTGTTCATTGTTGCATATCTCAAAAATTCTGTGGTGACTCCCATACATATTAAGATTCATTCACTTCAGTAATATTTAATAGTGCATTTGTTGTTCCAACTTCCACAGCTTGTCACAATTTCAACAGTAGTTATTATGTATGTTGCACTTTAACATAAGGTACATAATGAATGAACAACACAATAGCAATAGCTCTAAAGGAGCTCATAAGAGTAGTTGAGAGCCTAATACAACATTACTGCTATAAAACCATCTTATTTATATGAATTTATATATATTTTAAGATAATATTCTGTTTATTCTTAATTAGACAGTGACTGGATTTAATACTCTTATGCTCCACTTACCATTGAATTATACAGAACATATTTCACAGGCCTTCACCTGCATCTTCAGCTGTGTATAACTGCTGGATTCGTTGTTGGTTGAATGGACTTAGTATAGCTTTCATGGACATTTTATAAACTTTTGGATTAATTTATCTTCTGTTGGGATCTCAAAGTTCATAACATTATCTTCATATTTTTTATAATTTTTTTTTCCCATATTCCCAGCTCCAAGGGTCTATCTACGAATTTCAATAATTTGACTTCCATCTCTATGATTATCCCTCTAAAAGTGATGTGCAACTGGCAATTTATCTATCTGATTGTACCTGTTGTTTCTCCAGTGTTCCTTTAGCCTAATTCCAATGCTTCTTTTTGTTTTGCCAGTATATGCTTTGTTGCATTCTGAACAATTGATTTTATAAATGTATTTACAAAGCTGTAGACAATGGAGTGGTAATATATCCTAAACTTATGTATTCATTTTTTACACTAAACTCCACTTAGTTACTTAAAACTAAGATTCTCCAGAAACATTTCTTATTTTTATAAAGTGGAGTTTAGTACAAAAAATGAATACCTAAGTTTAGAATTGATTTTATATATTCCTGGGAACTTATCAGGTATTCTATCATTATTACCAAAGTTGAGCAGATTATTTAGGCTGAATTTGTTCACTGGGGACAAAGTAATCCCAAACTCTCAGAGTATTTTCTGGAATTTTTCGTGGCCCAAAGATTGTAGGTAAACTTCTTGTGAATGGTAGTTTCTTTTTCTTTCTTTCTTTCTTTCTTTCCCCACCCCCCTGACAATGTTGTAACCTGTTTAAACCTCTTATCTTGTTTGAATTTCTTGGGCATACTCATTCATTTTTGCCATTTGTATTATGTGAGAGTACTCTTCGCTGTATTCAAACTCATTCATGGGTGTATAATGAGTTTTCAAGCCTTAGCACACTTTGAATCAGCAAAGCAAAGAAGTTGTGATTTTTGCTTAGCTGCTGAAGATTTATCCTTATCGTTAGAAACTTCCATATATTAGGTAGATTTCTGCTTCTGTCTGCCATCCTGGTTCAGCTAATGTTTAAATTTTTTATTTAAAGGTTAGTGGTTATTTCAGCAGCATGTATATATTGTGTGTTATTTTTATATTTTCATATATCATATATAAAACCATTTACATAATATAGTGTTTAATTAAGATTTAATGCCATTATACATGGGATGATAGTCAAACATTCATCGATGCAAGTCGTTAGAATTCCTTCTCTGCAGTGTCTTCATTGGAAAGAAATTTAAATACACCTGTTAGTAGTTTTTTGTATTGGGGATTTTCATAGTGAAATATAGTATAATATGACAAATTATGATTACGAAATCACTCAAATTTCACTAATTTTGTTTCACTTACTTGGACATGTATCGTGTTAATACCACACTGGGAAGTGGCCAGTGGGACCAGGCTGAAGATGGAGGCAAATGCCTTTGATACATGTCCAAGTAAGTGGAACAAAATTAGTGAAATTTGAGTGATTTCGTAATAATAATTTGTCATATTACACATATTAAGTGTCCAAACTCTTGCTATTGTGGTCCATAAAAGACAGTCTGTGAAGAAAGAAGTGTTAAAGACCGAAGCACAGTGAATCCCACTTAGCTTTGTTTGCAATATCTGCTTTTTCACGTAGACTTCTGAAACACTAGTCTGAATAGAAGAAAGATTATTCTGTGCAGATAAAGACTGACACTATGACGCCCTGGCAATATCAGACTCTCTTCTGATCATGCAGTTGAAAGGCTAGAAGTGAGAGGATAAGCTTTGTAATTGGGGATGTATGACTGTGCATATGATCGGGTAACTTGCTGAAATATCCAGCTATGAGTTAAAAAAAATACATTGATGTGTTGGAGGGAAATGTGCTCCCTGCTTATCCAAGTATCAACTATGTGTACTATAACAGCAGTGTGCACGCTTTAAAATAAAGAGCTAGTTTGCTGATAATTCTGAGATCTATCCTCTTTAATGGCCGGCCAAATTTTCAGATTTTAATTCTATCCAGCATATTTGGACAATGATTATGGTTTGAGACTGCAACAATAGAATAGAGAGAATGGCTGCTGGTCTCAGAAATCATGTGACGGGTGGGAGAGTCTTGAAGGACCTCAGGATTGTGACCCTCTTTGATCCAGATCTTGTCCGAAAAACTAATGCTGTAAATGATAACATAGGATGGAGGACTAGATATTCAAAATTGCACATATACATGAAGCATGCCTAACATCACATTGTTATTTTCCTGTTTATGGCTTCATTTTCTTTTTGCAAAGAAATCGTACCTTTTATTCATAAAAGAATTTCCATTAATGTCGAGAACAGCTTGTTTAATAAATATAATTGTATTAATGTCTTTTATTATCCTTCACTTGTCAGAAGAAATCGCAAGCTTTATTTATAACATATTTTTTTCTCTCTTTTTTGGCAAGACAAAACTATTTATTTATTCTTTCTATTTCACGAATAAATAGATTGTTTTGCTTCTAATACAATTTCACTTTTCGCTATAATAAGCACTGATCCATTTCTAGTGATGGACAGCTATCCAACCATCATAACCTAAGGCTATCAATTAATAATGCAGTGCAACCCTTCCTTGCCATGCTTTGCGGGTATAGTATAATTGGTTTTGACTTGGTGCTGCCCTTGGCCTATGTATTAATTTATTTTCATTGAAATATTATTCTTTTTACAATGGAAGTATGTTTCATTGATAATATTCATTCCTTTCAAGTTTGGCATTTAAACTTTTAATTCCTAACATTTCTTTTTATAACAAACGTGTTTTCATCTTATTGTATAATTAGAGATTATACTTTATAATAAGCCCCTCCCTTTTATTATTTTATAACAGTTTAATTTTCCGCTATGATCAAGAAATGACTTATAAAAACTAAATTAACTCAATAAAGACATTTTAATCAATCTTTTTCATAGCAATACATAACAAAAATGAGTGAGCAGTTTGAACTAAACCCCTCTATACTTTCTGTTTACTATCAAAGTGCATCTCTCATTTAAACAGTTTACCCACAACACGTTTTAGTACAAGGGTACTCCTTTGCAATGCCTTAATCTACTTTGCATTACACCATATACTTTGCATATTCTGTGTATACACCCCCATATTTGGATTGACAAAATTATAAATATGAGTTACTATAAAGTGCTCAAAATCTATGCTTCCAGCTCTTAAAGAGTATCAATTATATTATTTAAATTTGGTATCACAGGTTCCTTATTTCCTGTATTTAGGAATCTAATGCTAATTGTGGCTTTATGCCATTATCATGCCTTTTTTCATGTTATAAGACGAGATTCAGCACTTCTGATGGACCTTTAGTGCCTATGCCCCCCAAAGGGAGCACCTCCAGGAGAATTGGAGACTGTGGAGGCATTCTCAGATTTAGGTGCAGTACCTAATGTTTTTTCCAGATCGTAGGTACCAGATGTAAATAGGCTTATGGGAGCCATGATACCCCCTCTATATGCGAATTGAGGGGCCTTAGGCAATCTGAGAGACATGACAGAAATGTTCTTGCTACCATGCCGGTCAGCACTTTCGACCCTTCAACTGGAACAATGGAAGGGAAATGGGAGTGGAACTTATTAGGTTGCAAGTTAAGAATATCTAAATGGGCTTTGAAGTAATTTAACTGCAACTTTAATTTATACAGAGTCTTTCGTTAGCAATGCGACTGAATCATGCGGCCTGCACAGCCTTTGCCTGTTATAGCACGCCTCTTTTCACTGGCAACCGGATGCCAAATTTGTGGTTGCAAACCAAACATCCCTAACTCACCTTACCTTACACAATATACACGAAATGTCAGACATGCTTCAACTCTTCCATACACATTACTGAAAACAAAGCTGAGTGTTCTTGTGAAATGTTTTTAATCTTTAGTCGAACAATTAAATCTCCTCAAGAGTATTAGAATTATTTTCGAAAATGGTATCTTTTAATTTTCCACTAAAAATAGTAAGAATTCAAATAGGGGGAAGGCGGAGGTGACAAACCACTGTTAGTATCCTATTTTCAAATATGGATCCCATCTGCCATCGAGTCAGGCAGTGTGAGCAGGGACTATATCCTGCAAGAAGTGCAAATTTCTCTTTTTATGATCTGCCAGTCTTGTAAAAAACTGGATATATTTTGAACCTGTGTTGCTGAGTTATAGTCCTTTCAAAGAATATTGGGATAAATGATTTGACTTTCAGAAAAGGTGCACTATACTCCAACTTTTGCAACATGTCTTTCCAACAATGCATGCAAATTTATGAGTTCCAATATAGGTTGTTTTGAAAGTTTACATTATCTGAACAGTTGCTTCACTACTATAAATCACCAAAGTCAGATTAACCATCCATCATAAGTGGATTGCTGCAACCACCTGCAATAATTATTCTTGCCTCACTTTCAGGAGGTGTAAGCTTTTACCATGATTTTACGGTTTTCATTTCAGAAGTTTGGTAACCACTTGCGAGGCCATTTGTGATATGCAGACTTTGTTGCACTAAATGATTCAAAGACTTTCTGGGACTGGTTTTTATTAGAGCATCACTTTTATCCTACTCCTCTGTTACGACTCACCATTGTCTTTTCGACTTAAAGCTAAAAAATGGCCTGGAAGAATGAACTTTACTCGTTAAAATGTAGGTCATAGATTTGCTAGGAGCGGGATAATCAGGATATCCTCACTTCACTCGAGCCGGATCTTCACAATACTGGCTGCTTCCTGCAGCTAGCAATCAACACTTAACCTTATACTCAGCCACGTCTTTGGTGCAGGATGCCTTTGTGTTGAAAGCGTAACAATTACTGTATAATACTGCTTCTATATCAAGTGATGTTAAGGCCCCCCCTTTTTTTGTTTTGTTTTGAAAATGATGGGCTTGCAAGCACTGCAACGTCTGTTCGGTAAGTTGCCGTTCTGGAAAGCTTTTTATGCATAAACTACTTGAATTTCTACAACAGATTGACTACTCCTGGTTCCAACAATACAGAGTAATGGCACAAACAGCACAGCACAAATATCCACAACTGTTTGGCAACAGTGACTTTGCATGGCCCTCAAGATTAATGACCTAAAGGCATGTGATTTCTTCTTGTGGGGTCATCTTAACATACTAGACCTGCTATAACCGAAGAACTGAAAGCAAGAATAAATGAGAAAATTGCCAGGATTCCTGATGAAATGTTACATTGCATCATGCACAATGTCCCTAATAGACTGTTAGAATGTCGGCACAAAGATGAGCCATGATATTATCTTCAAAGAACAAATTATCTATACATCATTCAGGAATGGCATACTCTGTACTATTAAATGACATAAATTGATAAAGTATGTATTCTTTTCCATCAATTGCCATTTCATAACTTCCCATTCTTTTGAGTCACTCTGTATATAAAATTTTCAAAGGAGATGTTGCAGGTGGTTGGAGCAATCCATTAATGGTGGAGTGGTTAACCTTAGTTTGATGATTTATAGCGATGAAGCATAATTCCAGCCATTAGGATAATATAAACTTTCAAAACAACCAGTACTGGAGCTCTGTAAATTGGCATGCATTGTTGTAAAGACCATTATATGATGCAAAAGTTGGAGTATAGTGCACTGTATCTGAAAGACATTTATCCCAATATTTTTGAAAGGACACAAAGATAAAAGACATTTTTAAGTAGCTTTTTTGTATCAGAGATTTTCACAGTGAAATATAGTATAATATTATCTTCAAATGGAGGCAAACGCCTTTGAAACATGTCCAAGTAAGTGGAACAAAATTAGTGAAATTTGAGTGATGTTGTAATAATAATTTGTCATATAAAAGACGTTGCTCTAAATATTGTGTATATCATTCTCCACTATTGCAAAGTAGCTTTACCTTTGAAATCTTTCATTAGTCTGGAAAAATACCCATATGTGACAATGCTTTATAAATATCAACAAAGAAGTTATGCTTATTTTTCATCCTTTTCGATTATACAAAATATACTATAAGATGCTTAATTAGTCTCTTATTCTATATTTACATAACTTTAACAATACACAGCATAATTACTCATTCCTAATGGTAACCATAGTTGCCTCATAGACCAAAGGGCATAAGTTCAAACCCAGCCAAGGTCGATGGATACTTTAGGACAAGTATTTGTTGGAGTAAAATCCTTATAAGAACACACAAGCAACAATTGCATCAATGCAGCAGAGTTGCAACTATGAAGATTCTCTTGCTCTAGATTATAAAAAAAGAGAGGAACTACAAATGGAAAATGAATGATGCATTGCAAAATATGTAAACAGAAGGACCTACATTAATCACCTAGACAAATATGTTTACGGAATGTCGGAATCCACACAGTGAAACTTTTGTTAATCTTATTTTGATTTAAAGTAAAACACTAAAAATCATGTCGTCACATTAAAAATCTCTTTAAGTTTCACAAACACAATTATAAAAGTAATTTTGGTACATGTTTAGTGAGGTACATTCAGCACGAAACATGTACCAAAATTACTTTTATAATTGTGTTTGTGAAACTTAAAGAGATTTTTAATGTGACGACATGATTTTTAGTGTTTTACTTTAAACCTAGACAAATGTTGAAATATAAACCAAAAAGGAAAAGAAAACCAAAAAGGTAGAAAAAACACTGGAGAATACACTTTATCTCGCATAATATAAATGCTGTAAGAAGTTAGAAAAGACTGTGGCTCGAGCCATGAAGACTATGATGACAACAAAAATAAAGAGTTTAGAATGATGAAAATTTGTTGTGCTAAGATGCACTTTCTTCATTTATAGGTAATAGAAATTCAAATGTCAGAACCTACCAAGACATTTAGACAAAAAGATTTAAGCTTTTAAAGGCTAAAATGACTCCTTTTTATAATTTTTATTGCTTTTAGTGAAAGAAGTAAGAAAAATTTCATTTACAGACATTTTCACAGTAAGAAAATTATTATAATAAACACTTTTACACATAGCATTTGCTCACTTTTAGTATACCATAATTTACTTACAACAATATAATCTCATTTATTCTGCTCAATTAAATACATTTTTGGCATTTAATACAAATTATATAAATAGTTGACTCTGGTAATATGACATTTAATTTAATTTTTGTTTTTGTTTTGTTTTTTGTTTTACATATTACAATTACCAAGTCTAAATGCAACACTTAAGTACATGATTATAACTTATTAAAAAAAACAAACTGTTTTTGAAGGTAAGGCTAACATGTTTATAGATTTCATATTATTATATTGTCTTTTATTTTTAAGTTACATATAATCTTCAAGATGTTTCCAAACAAATGACCAGATAATAAAGAATCTCTAAGGGAAGAGGCTACTTTACATGGCATTATTTAATTATTGCACACCCTATTTCTGGCTTTCTCCAAAGATAACTTATTGATATGCTTCATCAAAATATATTTGATGCTGATAAACATGATGCATTACATTTCTAAAATACTTATATACTACATGCTGTTTCTTTATGTTCTGATATCTCCATGCTAACACTATGCACAATATAGATATGTCCTCTTCAGCAATCATTTTCAGTAAAACAGGTAATGATGTGACAATCCTTAATATTCCAAACTCTACAGGTATACATATTTGAGGTTATGCTGCTTCCTACCTTAAACAATCTTCATGACACATTGCAACTAAGACATTTACAATGTTGGCTGAATTAAATTATATACAAGGATTGAATTAAGATATTTATATGGAACCTGGGGCATCACTAGCAATGCTGTCTAGTTCATCACTATCACAGTTACTTGATGCTCCTCCACTTCCTGGCATTGCAACTCTTGCATACTCATCTGTATCAATGGATTTGCAGAAATGGATGGCGTACTTCAGTTTTTCACAAAGAACAGCCTATAATTTCAATGCATCAATAAGTTAGTTGGAACATCATGTGGTAATGTCGCTTTGACAGGAAAAAATATCCATGCTCAAACTTACCATGCATTTTTGTTCACAGACTCATTTTATATATAAAAAAGCACATGCAAAAATTTAACTAATAGCTCTAACTGTAATACTGTGAAATTGCAGCCTGAATCCTATAAAGCAACAAAGACTGTGGCACAGCATGATATCTGTGCTTCCCTCTGGAAGATAAATGACATGTACATACTGCACAAGGTCACCTATACTGGGTCAGCACACACTTCTTACAGCATCATTATGTGGTAGTGGTAACTGTGCATTTAGAAAGGTTAAATATATATGACAGGAACATGTAGATGCAGATATGATTTAATTTATTAAATCATTTAAAAATATTAAAATATGTCAAATGAACAAAAGAGAATCAGTAATAAGGTTTGCTGGTAATTAATGAATGCTACACTTTATGCTCAATTAGAACTTTTGTTACATTTTTCTTTTATCATTGGACATTTTGTATGTAACACCTCACAAATAAGGACATATACTGAGGCATCCAGCTGTCCAGCAACCAATAGAGTTCCGGGTGGACACCTGTCACACCTGCCATCCTAGCTGCCCTAAAAATTGCAGATCAATAAATGTTAAGACTAAGAGTGCTTGCTGCCCAAGAAATAGCTCACCAAATGATGAGCAAAATGTTGGCAAAACCATGCCTTGATATGTCCCTAACTGGAAGATCTAGCTACTGTGAACTCTATTCATGAAAACCTATGCATATATCTAAAAAAATAAGTAGGTACCGGTGTTTTATTTTGGGTAAATATAAAAAGATGTTATATTAATTTCTATGAAACAGACTTTCTATAATTTGCCTTTTGTAAGTGCTTAACTCTTTGCTGTTAACTTTTTATTGATATTAACTTCATTTGTCCATATTTTACTAATATCAATGAATAAACATTACTCTCCCAATGTCACTTGCAATATCTGACTGGCACTGTGAACTTGGGAGGGCAGTCTGTTATATATTTTACTGTTTAGGAATGTTTAATGACTAGGAATTGTGATGATCAAAGTTGAAAATAGATATGACTATATTTTACAGATGCTTTCTCTACTAGACGATCTCTACTAGGAATCTCTAGACAAAATATGTAGTAGCACTATAGATATTTTCATTGGTAGAATAACATATCAAAATAGCATAATGAATTTGGAATAGTTCTATGATCCAAATGGAGGAATATTTTTAAGGTATCTTGATCACTTTATGTGATTTGTTTTCAAAGAACATTCATTTAAACCAATGATTTAGCTTTATTTGTTATACAAATTCTTAATTAAATTGCTTATGAGAATAAGTCATTCTTATAGCTGATATGCACATGCTCCCTGTTCCCCAGTTGACTTATCTAATGAAACCAGCAGCTACTTGTAATGTTTACCAATCATTCATTATGTGATTAATAGCTTTATTTTACAGCATTGCAGTTGAAATTGGCAGCTAATTTTTTGTATTTGACCTCCTGCATGATTACATTGTTACTTTCCTAGTAGGAGTTTCCAATGAGATATGTAAAGTATTTTTGAACTAATAATAAGCTAATTAAAAGTTAATTCCTATCATTATTTTAAATGCAGTCAAATTTTTTATTTTTTCATCTCATTCTGTATCATTCCTTAACAGATGAATACCATTGGGGAGGATCAACTGCTAACCCTAAAAAATTTCCTCTCTTTTATAACTGGGAAATTTGTTTTATAAGCATAAATTATGACTTATTGTTGCCATGTTATACATACTGTCTTAAGAAATCAATTTTGGAGGCAGTTAACTATTCAATTATAGCAATTGTTGTTGCTACATTTGCACACTGCATTTGTCTTGATATTTTTCACGTTTGAAACAGTAATAATTGTTAAATATAACATTTAATTTTGTGTCTGCACCAATACAGTGAAGCAACTAATATGTACTTAATTATCTAGTGAGTCAATTTGATAATTTTATACTCCACTTACTGTTGAATTATGTAAACTAATTTCCCAGGCTTTTGCCTGCATCCTCAGTTGCGAGTCAAGAGTCACCAAAGGAAAAGCCTGTGAAACTAGTTTTGCATAATTCAACAGTGAGTGGAGCATAAGATTATCAAATCGACTCACTAGATAATTAAGTGCATAGTAATAATTGTGTTTGAGAGGTGTACTTCATTATTTGATAGTAAATTTGCATCACTATGATATGAAGGTGAGTGACAATAAGCCAGATGTAATCTTTTTTTACAATTCTACTAAAGCTGGAATGGATACTCTTGGGCAATTGTGTAAGATCTTGTCATTGAGGAATGCGATAACAGCCAATGGCAGTTTTAATCAGCCTAATTGACATTTCAACATATAATTTCATGTTTTGTTTCTTGAGATTAATGACTAGTGGGCTAAACAGCACAAAAAGTGGGATTCAGGAAGGAAAGATTAATTGAAGGACCTGGCTCGAGAACTATGCATCGTAAATATAAAGAAACATACACTTTGGTCTACATTCAAAGTATATAAATGCTTTATGTACCTTTGAGTGTAATTGCAAAAGGTCAAAGTGCAGTGAGCAGGGAACTGTACTCACAAAGCCATGAGAAAAAGTAACTTATTGTAGATAAAAATGTTCCAAAGAAAGGTGCTGCTATTTATGTCCAAAAATCAAGAACCAAAAGCACTTACAGGCCTGCACTTTGCACAATAAGTATATGAAGAGGTATCCAGAATATTCGGGACTGGTGCTGCCATCTGGTCAAAAATTTGCTTTGAGACTAATCTGATCAGCAGCTAGGATCCTTGGCACAAATTTTGCAGTGACACTATGCATGCCCAATTCATTGGCTAAAATTCTTCGCATGTCCCATAACCAATTCCCACTTCATGAGCAAGTCTTCAATGGTTCGATATCGATCATCATGAACGAGGTGTCGAACTTTGGCAACAATGTCAGGCGTTGTGCAGCTGACGGTCCTACCGTGTGAGCATCTCTTCAATAGCTGTACGGCCGGCCCAGAACCGAGCATGCCATTCAAACGCGCGTGTACGGCTCGTGCTTTGTCCCCCAAATACTTGTTAAACCATTGCGAGGGTCTCCGTAGCATTTTACCCGAGATTTACAAAGAATTTTATGCACACTCTCTGTTCTAATCTTAGATTCATCATAAAATCACCACACACTACACACAGAGTATCATGAACAGTACTATAGAATCTCAACACGTCTACCCAGCTGCATGAAACTTTAAATACTCACTCATTAGATGTGCTAGTGTTGCCACCTAGTGGTACTAAACTCTACTGCAACTACTGTGAGATGGCAGCACCAGTCTCGAATATTGTGGATACCACCTTGTATATTATACCATGCTCACATAGAAAAAGAAGAATCTATTTGGATTATAAATCTGAATGATTGTTTTCATATACATGATTCCTTATGCACATTTAATTGTGTGTGCTATTATTATATGAATATAGTAAATAAAATATGATACAGTTCTTATAACGCTTTTATGTCTTTTAAGAAATGTGGTGTCTTTTGTGAACTGAAAATGTACTCATAGTGCTTTTTGAATAAATATACATAATTCTAAATATTTCCTTTATAAACTCTTTTTTCTGCAACATTTGGATGCCTAAGGATTTATATATAAAATCCCTATGCCATTATGATGACTGCCTCCTTGGTCGAGTGATTAGTATTGCTAACAGGTGGATGAGAGGTTCCAGGTTGGATCCTGGATTAGCCTGCTTGAAAACATTTAAGTTAGGAAGATCTGGAACAGCTTCTGCCCAGGCTTGTGAGGACAATTAAGGAGCTGCCCCATAGAGAGGAGCCACAAGATAGGTGATGGCTGGGTACCAGTATGCTGATCACTACCTCCCTACAATACTTCCCTCTATTAATATCACAAGATGGTGGTAGGCCAAGTCTAGCTATGAGCTATTGCATCACAGAAGATGAGAGAGAGAAGTCATAATGGTACAATAAGTAAACCTAATTTATGTATTCCCACTGCAAAAGCTCTTCATCAATCAATGACCCCTCCCCCCTCTTAAATGGTGCTAAAATGGCTATTGGTATGGAACTGTTAAATGTGTGGTAATGATACACTCTATAACCATATAACCTTACTACCACATCATCACTGCTGCTACTGCCAAATTAATAATAACAACAACTAACTATACCTGCTCAATAGATCATCAAGTTAATGATATTTTGATTGAGAGAGAAAAAAATTAAGAAAACAATCCAAGATGAAAACTACTTGATCTAAGAACTGAATTTATGTTCATTTAAGAACTTTCAAAAAATAAGACATTTTTAAAAAATTCTGTTGGAACTCACACAGTGAAGCTTGTTAAATGTAAATTATAATTAATCTGCCATCTAACACACTCTTAGGCTTCAATGACTTTTAAATATGGTGGGACCGGTTTTGAAGAGACATCCTCTCCATCTTCAACCAACTTGACGATTGGTATGAGAAATTAACATCTATGAGGACCTGTGGCTCCATCCCAGTGGTGTTTTTTTCTTTATAAACTGGAAATTGGTATTACTTTCTCCTATAATGTGGAAATCCATAAGATGATCCCTATGTTTATGAATGTAAATCATCTCCCATGTGTCCAATTCTGTACGTCCATGTGCTTCTTTAAGTAACTTTATTTCTCTTTTTATATCGTGATATCTTTCCAAAAATGGTGTGCCACTGCTGACCTATCAATCTGTTTGTACTTAACATTCCTGAGATATTCCTTATAGTTTTTCCAATGTGTATCTTATCACATTCTTTGCATGTTATTTTGTAGATGCCTGACTTTTCTCCTGTGGAATGTTATTAAAACTGTTGTCCACTAAAGCATTTTTCAGAGTGAATCTGTTAACAGGTGCCAATTTAATGTTAATATCTTTAAATTTTTTTTGGAATTTATTCATAGCTACTGGATGGTAGGTGAATTTTTAAAAACCAGTCTCTCTTTTTCAGTTAATAGTGTGGTGGTATTCTTAATCAATTTTTTCTTTAGGAATCTATTAAGTTTTTTGTTTACTAAATTTTTGTTAAAACCATTTATAATGGCAATCTCCTGTATCTTCTCAAATTCTTTTTTGTACTCCTCTTTACTGACTGGTAAATTCACCAGTCTATAATTTAAGCTGTTAAAAATTGTACTTGTGTGCTGTGGGGTTAAACCCATTTGATTTTATATAGTTATCTGTGTGCGTATCTTTTCTATAGATTCCAAATTCTAAATTTCCATGATTATTATTAATTTTTATATCTAAAAACGACAACATTCCCTTTGTTTCTGTTTCCAGTGTGAAGGATATATTTTTATCTTGTATATTTATAAGCTTCAAAGCATCTTCAATAAAATCTTTTTTCACTATACAAAAAATGTCATCAACATATCTGTACCAGCATTTAAAATAATGTGGGAATGCGTAAATTATGTATTTTCAAATGTACTCATAAATAAATCTGCCAGAAAGGAGAACAAACGATTTCCCATTGTGAGTCCTGTTTTTTGTTTATACAATTCTCCTGCAAATGTAAAATATGACTGGTTTATACAAATGTTAGTAAGGTGGACATATTCTTTCCTGTGAGTTTCATTAATTCCTATCTCCTTTAACCAGTCGTTTAAAAACGATAAAAGCTTGTCAGTTGGAATGCTTGGGAACAAAGATACTACATCAAAAGACACTAAAATATCAGAGGGTAGAACTTTAAAATCTTTTATTTTTCTATTAACCCATTAACAAGTTTTTCATGCTTCTACTTTGAAACCTTGATGGAGCAGCAAATCTGTCTGTAAGCCATTTTGCTAGAAAATATGTAGGGGTATTTATATTATTAATGATGGGTCTTATGCCCTTCCCCAGTTTATGGATTTTAGGTAACCCATATATTCTGGCTATATTAGGATTGTTTTGTTTCAAACTATGTTTTTCTATGTCTGGTATTATAGTGCAAGTCTGTATAGCTTCATTCACTGTTTTTGTGCATTCTTTCAATGGGTCAAATTTGACATTGACATATTCTTTTTTGTTTAACAACTCTGATATTCTGTCAGTGTAATCATCTTTGTCCAATATTTATGTTCTGGTTTAATTAAAAATTAATGTCCTACCAATGAAAGTAACAGAATTATCACTGCTTCAGAAAAAAAAATCTCAATGCATATGTTGATAAAGTCCTATCTTAGAGCCTATAATTATATTTGGAATAAAACAACTTACTTTGCAAGAATATCTTGGCATCTTCAACAAGAAGAAACAGGTGTAACTTTCAGGCAAAAAGTGGTCAGGAGGATTGTATTTGTCAAGAACCTGGAATCATTAAAATATTGCTGATATTATGGATACTGATAAATATAAATTTTAATATCCCTAATTTTGCATAAATAATAATATTTCAAATGCTATCACTAATGCTGTTATTCAATATTAACAATACACAAGAAAAAAAATTATAGCAGTTGAAAGTGTGTTTGTCCATGCCACAATGGAAAGGGCAGTTTGCTTTGTTACAAAGTATTACTGAAGTGCTAAATAATGAACTAAGGGGATGCTGAGAAATTGTAACTATGCTAAAAGAATGAAAAGAAAAATTTGAACTTTTGATTAAGCAGCAAATAAAAATGATGCCAAACATGGAACATAAACTCAACAGATATTCTATGTTTAACAATCACTGGGTAAAGTCATGCAAATGTTTCCATCCCAACACCAATGAACCTGAGCAAGAGAATATATATATTTTTTTTTTATTTATTTACAAATGCTCTTAAACATCTCAGGTTATCAGCGTCCCATTATATTCAGGGTGTGAAACATCCGACAAATTTTGCTCAGAGGCCTCTTCCAGGCTTGAGGTTCTTTTTCGTGCCATAAATGTATGATACGGGACCCATGGCTTTACTTCTTCCAAAGGAAGCCATACTTGGGATTTTTACGCCCGGAAAAATCCATCGATCCTGGCCGGGTTTGAACCTGGGATCTTGGGTTTAGAAGGCACATATGGTTACCACTACACCACCACAACAGACACAAGAGAATATCATGATATTAAACAGACATGCAGCATTACAAGGCAACAATGAATAAAAATCAATGGAATCCCATGACAGAGTGCAGATACATGGGAAACCAAATAAGATGTATGAAAATAGTAAAGGAAAGGATAGTTATGCTCGTGGAATTTGCGAATGACTGTGTGAAAACAGATAAGAGCAAGCTGGCTTTTGTGAAGCCAAGTGCATAGTCAGCTGAAATCACTAAAGATTTAGTTGGTGGTAACATTGCTTTTTCTTTTAAACAAAACTGTTTTTCTAATATGTGGAGCAAATGAGGTAGCAAGAAACATTAGATAGCACCTAGATAAATTACTCAAAATATCTCTCAGTAATCTAATATTGATTAAAACCTTGGTGTGAACCTTCCATATAGATATAACCTGGATTACTTCTGATGTGTGAGCAGAGAAGTGGAACATGCAAATGCTGCAATGAATAGTCTGTCCAATGTTTAGAAATGTTCATGTTGTTAATTTTCAATCACTAAAATTCCAGCTTTTTACCATTCATGGTACACATTAACATGAAACAAGTAAGGATGTTTTACAAGCTGAAATTTACTCTGCCACTCAAAACTTGATCAAGGAAAATCCACCAACTGAATTGGCATATTATAAAATAAGTTAAAGTAAATAATACTTCTGCTTTTAATTATGCTTTGTGGTGTGTTATTTCCAAGTCGTTAAATACATGTGGCCTAGCAATCTTGTATTTAAATGTACAATACCTAAATAATAAATAGCAAGCTGTTAAAATATTCTTGACAGGTTATGGTGCCCAGGTTGTTATACACACTGAACATGAAATGAATCATCACTGTTTACAGTATAAAATGCTAAGATATTACACTCTACTCTATAGGTCTCCCAGTTAATGTTTAAGTGACTTGGTTACAAATCTGGATGAATTGCTAGAAACCATAACCATAAGAATGAAAATATAGGTAGTACTTGCTAGCGATTTTAACATAATTCAAATTAAGTTATCTAAAACTAGTGAATATCTTTAAAGTACATTATCTCAGAGACACTATTCACATTCCTACAAGAGTAATTTCAACCTCTGCATCTGTTATCGGCCATATTGTTACTTGAATCCAGAGCAGCTATCTGTGTGGGTCTTTACCTGGCTATTGCGCAGAGAGATATAGCTATATATTTTGTAGAGGTGCCAATCCTTTGTATCCTGAAAGCAGCTATTTGAATTGGACAGGAATGAAATTATACATAATGAGATAATTAAGATAATTAGTTATGGAAGAATATAGTATTAGTGTTTGATGGGATTATTATGCAGTGATAAGGTGAAAGTGTCATTATTTGATGGCCATGGTTCTTGGCAATAATGCCAATTTCATATGTTTTGCACCCTGATTTGTTCATTTTTTCCAGCTACAACAATCCGCCTGTGTCTGCATTACAGAATGTGAAATGTTCTTGCTGAACAACCCAGCAATTATGTCTGCTTTCCACATGTTTATGCATAGTGCTTTATCTAATTGAAAGGAATGACAATGTTCATAACAGAGTTAAGGGTGGTATAGAGCAATAATTGTACCTAAAACCATTTTATGAACAAAAAATATGTCATTTCAGAATGATGCTGTTTAACATTCAATTTTGTTCTAAAATTAACTTATATTCTGGAACAAAATCCATTTTTTTGTGGAACCGGCATGGCAAACAAAAAGCCTTTACCAACTGGAACTTTTACGCCACCAGAGTGATCTTCACTTGTCCAGCACATCTTCTTTATGTTGTCTAAATAATAATTGTTAAATGTGTTAGCCGCTCTAATTTCATGTATGGCTCTAAAAAACTCAACCCTAGCAACCACTTTTTCAATCCTTTCAGAAAAAACTTCCTACCATCATTACACTGCCTGTTTTTAAAGTTCATGCAGTTCAAAAAATGCATCCCATTTAAAACCAATTGAATTCTTCATTTTAACTGCTAGTATATGCACAGTAGGAAACTCCACATTCTTATATATATAAAAAATCATGTTACGTAGAACAGCTTTATCAAAGTCATCTAAATCAATTACTTCTTTTTTGTGCATGCGATTTTTCTCTGGAGATCTAAAAAGAAGAATTATCATTCATGGATGATCTTGCTTCTTTAGCAATTTTCTGTGCCGTTCTCACACCATTACCATAGGGTCCAGCTGTACGTTTTGACACTTGGCAACACCGTTAACCGAGTTGCTGGTACGTGCTGTGTGTCGGCTGTCTCCTTCTTAAAGAATTGTACGCTTTATATACCATTTCACGTGCTTGTTTATGAAAAACTACATAAAACTTATGTTTTTCTTGTTCCATGTTTTACTTTTCTGTATACTTTAAAACAGAAACTAAAGCACAAACAGGAAGAAAACTATGGAAATCAACTCGCAGACAACCAAGACTCTCGACTTCAAATGATACTTATTGGTTGAGCTTGGCACTCACTTTCCTTGTCCACTGTGCAACCTTCCCAGACCCACACAAATAGCTGTTTCCCGACTCTTAACTTGTCTGAAGAGAAAATTTCAACCAGGTCATTCTCAGATTATTATACTCAGTTATTATAATCAAGATATTAACAACACATAAATTAAGTGCAGTAACTTAAAAGTCAGGAAGTATTGATCGTTGGATAAGGACAACAAGGAATATCTTGTAAAAAGCTTGCTAGAGAAAAAGGGATAGTGTCTTTAAGAAATTGGTGTAAGCAAAATGGAGCTCTCTTTATTTTAACCATTTGATAAATACTTCAATGTTGCTTGCCCCTTAGATAAAATAAGATATATTTGTGTGTTTTGTGTTCAAAGTGAACTAGCTTGTTGATCAAGGCATTGGAGTTTGCACTTGGGTGGCAGAGGGAAGTAGCACAGTTCATTTGCACCAATAATCAGCGGACTACATTATGCTGAATGATGGTGAAGATGAAGATGGGAGTGAGGTGATGATGGAGCAATGCCTAAATAAGTGGCAGGGAAAACTGGAGCACCCAAAGAAAACCTGCTTAGGCATCACTTTGTCTGCCTTAAATTCACTTACAGTTGCTGGGATAAAACCTGGGCTGCTTCAGAGGGAAGCAAGCAATCTAGTCACCCAGTCAAGGTGCAAAAGTTGATGCAGGGTGCTTGCAAAAAGAAATAAAGTAAAACACTTGCATATATGCTCTAAGTCAACAGGTGTAGTACCAGAATATAAGAAAATGTTGCAAGATTTAGTCTTCCCATTTTATTGGTAAATTGTGTAAAACTTTAAATATATCTAAGATTGCATGGTATATGTTCAATGATTTAAGCACGTTTAGGAAAATGTAACCTTTAATATAAAATAACATAATTATTCCAATGATATTAAAGAAGAAAATAAATTAAATAACTGTGTCAATGAAATTACATGCATATGAAAGAAACAAATAATAAGAAACGATAAAATTGTGGTGATGAGCAGCTGTGATTGGATGGAATTCCTGATGTTCTTATACTGGATTGATCACAGATTTATTAGCTAAATAGTCAGGGAAAAAAATATTCACAGTAATATCACTGATTGTTTGTATGATAATCATTGTTGTTGAAAATAGTCATGGGCTCAATAAAATGAATAATGATGTTCACAGCCATATTACAAAAACTCAATAATGATTTCTATAGAATTTTATTAAGTAAGAAGAAAGTTTTAACCGAGTTCTAAAAGGTGCTATTCTATTTAATAAACTACCAATTAAACTTAAGTCATTTTCTGGTAACATAAACCTGAAACACTTTTTGATTAGCAAATGTAGTACAAAACTGAAGAACTATAAATGTTCTCTCTATGTTATTGTTTATGCATTGTAAATATGTAAGTAATTCTCTTAATTGCTGAATAGCATTTTAATGTTATCAGTTGTGCAGTTTACCAATTAAATACCTTGTCTCAGCTAGCATATATATATAAAAACATTGGAGTGTTTAGATATTGACTATATCAGATACTTTTGTTAAGTCTATTGACAGTATGAATGAATAAACTTTATTATTTCTGCACATTTACAGCTTTACAATATTTCATTGATTGTGAAGTGCTTCTTGTTTCAGGGGGTCCTATACAACTAACAACCTGGTTGTTGTGTACATGGATCCTACTTTACTCTAACTATGCATATTATAAAGTGAACATTATAATTACTTCCCTAAAAGGGATCATCTTTCTATCCTTGTTTCTTTATTTTCTTTATTATGTTTTTCCTTTGCCTTGATCACTTTTCTCCATCATTTTTCTCTTACTTCCTACATAATTTCCAAACTGATTAAAAAATTCTTTTCTGCTTATACCAAAAAAGTTTTATGCCAAAATTTCTGCCTGCAAATTATCCCACTTCTTGTTACATATTTCCTCACTCCATCCTTCATTTTCTGTACATTCTAATATATAGTGCAAATTCTCGTCTGCCTTGCCACATAATGGACACAAATTTTTGTCAACTTTTACACCACAACATTATTGTTCCTGTTCTTGCCATACCCTTCCCATTTTATCATAAATGTTGATATATATTTTTCCTTGCCCCAATCTTTCTTAAAACTCCTATAATATATCAGAGTACTCTTATCCCTTAACTTACTACATATTTCCATTTCTCTATTTTGTCAATCCTTGCTTTCACTTTATTCCATAAACTTTGTCCATTTGTTGACTGTAAACTAGCTCTCTCATTCCAATATCTCTTACAATTTCCTTTAATTGAGATAACCAGTTTCCTTCCCATTTAGCTTTTTCCTGTGCCCACAATTAGTCTTTACCACCACAGGTGACGAAGTAGTTAAAGCTCGGACTGGTGAGCGGGAGGTCTAGGGTTCGAATCCCGCCAGGGCAGTCCTCCCAGACTGAGGTTTTGTCCAGGTTTTCCTCAGTCCTCATAAATGGCAAATGCCGGGGAGGTACCCTAAACTTAGGCCTGGAACGTTTCCTTTGTTAAAAACAAATCCTTTCCCAATTTATCATTTCATCTCATGTATCATCGGTGTCCATTGCCTTTTTTTTTTTTCTTTCTTTTATTTAAGGACACTCTTTACCATTTCAGGTCATTAGCATCCCATTCAATTCCGGGTGTGAAACGCCCAACAAATTTTGCTCAGAAACCTCTTCTTTCAGGCTTGAGATTCTTTTTCGTGCCATAAATGTACGACACGGGACCCACCGCTTTACTTCCCTTCTGTAGGAAGCCATACTTAGGAGTTTTACGCCCGAAAAAATCCATTGATCCTGGCCGGGTTTGAACCCATGACCTTGGGTTTAGAAGGCAAGTAAGGTTACCACTAGACCACCAGGACTGACATCCATTGCCTGTGGTACCTATGTAGTAAAAACGGGGATTAAACACCATTCATTCATAACAAGTAGTCTTTGACAACACTTCTTTCCTCCAATGGTTGTATACTCTGCCAATATTACATAATGCATTTACTATTGACAATAATAAAACTATTATTAATTACAAAAAAGTAAGATATTTTTAATAATTTTTGTAAAAATCAAGTACACAACTCTTACCTGCAGTACAAAATCTCGACCTCTAAAATCTGCTATTGTGCGTGGAAGTCTAGTTCTGCCCCATACAAAGCGGAGAAACAATGAGCGTTCTTGATTGGTAAATTCTTCCATTACCTCCCAGAACCATTGTATTAAAGAGGCATTTGCATCAATACCTGAAAATCATGGAAGATAAAAACAATTTTTGTGCAATAAATCATAACATATTCTAGATTGGCTTTAATATTACTTGTCAGAATCTGTACTTTGCAGGTACAGCGCAAACATTTGTATAATTATAAATATAAATAATTGTGCAATCATTTGTATAATTATGCTAACATTAAAAATAAATCATTTATATAGTCATTGGGTAGTGTACATAGAAGGAAGCATTTACTCGGTTTCGTATAAATAAAAATGTTTATCTACAACCCCTTTGCAAGCAACTGCTTGTTTATCTTTATCACTGATCACCTGCTCGCAATTTGGTATAAATAAAACCAAGCCCTTTCTCACTTTTAGTATGCAATTGTTTATCTTATTTTGATTTAAAGTAAAACACTAAAAATCATGTCGTCACATTAAAACTCTCTTTAAGTTTCACAAACACACAGACAACATATTAAGTTCATTAACAGACCACCAGAGCAAGCATAGTAACATACATACTTTGCTGAAATTGGCTCCTCAGTCGTCGTTTTGGTTGACAATGTGAGGAATGTACCTCACGAAACATATTATGTGTGTTTGTGAAACTTAAAGAGAGTTTTAATGTGACGACATGATTTTTAGTGTTTTACTTTAAATCAAAATAAGATTAACAAAAGTTTCACTGTGTGGATTCCCAAATTCCGTAAACATATGCAATTGTTTGCTATTTTGTTAGGTACCTCCTTAGGTAACTCAGTTTGCTCAACTGTAGTTTTTTCGGGTGCTATTGACCATAGCTGTTTTGCGCCCCTTAAACAATAATCATCATCATAAACTGCAGTTTAGTACTATGGTGGAGTTCATGATGGTGGTTCCTGAGCAGAAAATAAAAGCTTATATAAGGCACAGGGACTCGGATTTGTGTGGATATATGAACAATTATACTGTTTTAAAAGAGAAAATGTAGCTGGCTTGCTCAACACTTTCTTCCAGAGAAAAATGAAACACGAGGTGCAGCTCTTAACAATGCTGAAAAGATGCTGACTTTTTAAGGTATGCAGGAGACCCTAGGTTTCTAGCAGGTGTTGTGAGGATCTTGGTGTTACACAGGCTACAGTCTCAAAAAGGTTCTGGGAATTTGTTAATGCAATCAAAGATAAAGCAAGGGATTGGGTACAGTTTCCTACAACTGCTGCTGCTCTTCAGTAAGCTAATGTGGAGTGGTCAGAACGGTATACTTTCCCTAATGCAATTGTTGTAGTGGATTGTATTCATATTTTAATAAGGAAACCAAATATACATGCCGATGAGTACATCAACAGGAAAGGAGTTCCCCTGCTGCTCTTCAGTAAGCTAATGTGGAGTGATCAGAACGGTATACTTTCCCTAATGCAATTGTTGTAGTGGATTTATTCATATTTTAATAAGGAAACTAAATATACATGCCGATGAGTACATCAACAGGAAAGGAGTTCCCCAGACTTGATGTATAGGCTATGTGCAGCTCAAGTGAAATATTTACGAGTGTTGTTGCCGAATGGCCCGAGTCTGTGCATGATTTTCGAATATAGAAAAATTCAGATGACTACTTAGTGATGGCCAGTAATTCTGCCAATGCACTGCTGCTACATGATTCAGGTTATGGCATTACACCATGTTTGTTGACCCCTTATCAAAATCCTACTACTCCAGAACAGAGAGCATACAACAGGTGCATTACAAAGGAGCGGGTAATTATTGAACAATGTTTTGTCAAGTTAAACAGCGGTTCCTGATTTTGCAAAATAAGATTACGTACCCAGAAAATACCTTCAGTAATAATATGCTGTATGACTCTGCATAATGTGGCCAAACATCTAACAGTGGAGGACTTTGATGTACCTGAACTATGGAATAGTGATGAAGACAGTGTATCAATAGCGGTTGTTGCAGAACAAAAGCAATCCACATTAGGGTGAGGGGACAGCAGAAAAGAGATGACATCACAAGATAATTAACTTGGTGTAACTCTTCACATCACTCTATTTATAACTCAAATTTCACAAAGGTATGTTCACTTTTATAAATCTCATCACTTTAGTGCAAATAAGTGGAAATAGAAAAGGGGTTGAGCAAAATGTGTCAGCTGTTTCATGCCCTGAATAGAATGGGATGCTGATGATCTGAGATGTTAAAGAGCATCCATAAATAAACCAAATCAACAACTCCTACAACTGTTGCTTTACTGTAACTACTGCTAAATTTTTTCTTCGTTTACTTTCTGGTAACTATGTTTTAATTAAAATATCTTTATTGGCCTTTAACAGGTCTACAAAATGTGAAGTGAATGATCTGCTTTCTCCAACCAGTGAATAAAATGTAGATGCAATACTAAACATTCCTCTTGGAGGAGTGTTTGTTGCTAGCTATTTTTATCTGTTTTCATAAGCAATCACATTCCTAAGTGATTTCACCTTACAATAATGCTAAACAGAATGTGAGTGAGGTCATAGTAGTCTTCATTACCGGAAGACTGATACATAAACAAAGCGATATGCAAATGATGCGAACATACGCAGAGCAGGATGCTTGAACAATTTAAAATCAGATTATAACCAAAGAATTTCCAATAAAACCGACCCTAAATTAGCTTTCAATGAAACGAACCTCACACTTCCTGTAGGGCTTTAATTCATGATAACACATATAACATTTTGGAATTATTTATTTTTATATAGATTTTAATTCCCTAATTGCAGAGGATATCAATAAAAGATCCTAAAACTCAAGTACTAATAATCCACTTTCCATATATCATTTGGCAAATGACAAGGTTCTTAATACTATCATATTTGTGAAATCAGGGCTTGAATTTAGGAAGGGGATGAACGTCATCTTTTTAAAGTCGGGCAAATCTGGTTTCTATTTAATAATTTGCCAAACCTTTAATATCTTTTCTGTTATCTGAAATCTGTATCTCCATTTAATTTATAAAATGTGAGTGTGCTTAACATGAACAGTACATGAATGTAATACAGATTTAAATTGCCTCCTAACAGAAGATGGGGGTTTTTTGTTTACTCAGCTGATATGTCATGCATTTGCTTGTCTGCTGATGGCAATTGCTTAGTGAAGAGCAAAAATTTTTATTTATACCAAACCACAAGCTGATGCTCCATTCTTAACTTGCTTGTGAGCAATTGTTGTTTTTATCACCCTTATGAGCTCTCCTTGCTCTAGCTGGTGGTAAATATTGATGCATGTAAATGCAGCATCCATACCATGCGGGCATTTAGTAAGGGTAAAAGCATCAATTGATGCAATTTTAACTGAGAATGAGAACCAGATTTGAGAATATTAATATGCAGTCTTCTATCCCTCAAATACAAGATTTAAACTGTATCTGAGCTTCAAAAAGTGTAGCAGAACTAAAACTTGTCTCTTCTTTTTTATTCAATATTACAAACATAGCATACAGAGTTAACTTAACAAATACTGCATTAAGTGAAAAAATGACCTTTGACTTTCTATGTGCATTAGATACATTTATGATTTAACAAATTAAAATAAAAATTTATACTTCTTTTAATGAAAGTACATTCCATAAAACTGAACTTAAAGCCAATTGAGGATAATGAGAAATAATACCAATGAATTCCAAAATAATCTCAAAAGAATTTAAAAAATCAGTAGTTGCAATGATCATGTTACAGGTCAGGAATGTCTCTCAAGTAAAATTCAATGATTACAAATACTTAGCACTGCTTTCTGAATTCAAGGTGGTGCTGATGAAGTACTGAACTTGGAAAACCTTGACAAAGACAAACTGGTTTAGAAATATTGAAATGCAAGAAGGCTGTTAGAGAAATGGGAAGAGAGCTACACTTCAACAAAATCTCTGGGCAATGCTGTTTAAGAAATATTATTGGTCAGTAGCAGTATGGACTAATTTATGTGATGTTAAAATGTATTACTGAAAACTTTCTGCTATGCATGCTAAAACGGTATGTATTAATTATACTGGCCTACAGGAAGAAAAGTATTAAAAATAAATAAATAAAAAAATCTGCTGTTTCAAATGTGAATGGTGATTTTAACTAATTTTGGCATGCTAAATTCAATGCTGAATCTGTTTTTCCATATCACATGAAGCGTTTATACAAATTGCAAAAAGAATTTTAAAAGAATCGATTTGTGTGAAATAAAGAGTATCATAAAATCAAAAATGCGATATTCCTATCTAATAAACAAAACAGGTGTATCTACATACCTTTAAGAAAGTTTAGCACCTAAAGATCAGTATCTTATCTTTGCTTGGAAGGAAGGCCATGTTGATTTATATTTATGTTTTGGTTATGTATCTTCTCTTTTCTAGCACTAGCAATAGTCTGTGAACATTGCTTCGTTCTACTATCGCTAATATTGTCTTTCCATCTCCTTAATTTCTTCATGAAATCTTTTCCCTTGCTCATGAGTCCCAAATTAGGTGGAAAATAGTCAAGTTGAAAATTCAAAAAATGAAGTTTCAAATTCATATTGCAACTGAAAACTTGCAGTCTTTGTAGCATATTTCTTACAATTTCTTCTTATTACACTCTTTTACATTTTCAAGGAGCTTATTAGCTTATTGATAACATTCCTGAAAGAACACCATGTTTGAAGTTCTATATCCTTCATAATGTTTAAAAAGTCAGTATCCTTCATTAGCTGTCTGATCTGAGGTTCATCAAATACATCCTCTATTATTTTAGCCACAGACAAAAGTGGAAATTTATGGTATAAATACTTGAAGCGCAAGCCATTCTTGACTAGTGCTCTGACAAATTGCTTCATGGTACCAAATTTAATATGAAACGGAGACAATGGCATCATTTTAGGTCAATTAGACTGACATGTATTACATTTTTTTCTCCCACTGTTAACTTTCTCTTAGGACATTCTTTCATTGGCCTGTGTCTATCCCTACTTGTACTATCCCGTTTACACACACACACACAAAAAAAAAAAAAACAAGGAAATTTTATACACTCTCCCTGCTGACCAAGTAATATATCATAAACTTTTAGATCTCCACACTGTAACCATTGATGTTCCATATCTAATTTTTTCTAAAATGGATTTCCAAGCTTAACTTTAAAATATGCAAAATATACTTTCTTAATAAATGAGATATTATTTTTTTGTTTTTTAACAATACAAACCACAAATAAAACAGAAATTATTTGGATTGTTCACACATTGCCATCTTGGGTATTCCATACTTTGAAACCATCTTATTATTAGTTCCCTGGCACTTTATACACAACACAAAGAAAAACTGAAATATAGTATTAAACAATAAATACACTATTGACTATCACAGCTAATGAGTTTTAACTGACATTTTTGTGGTTTTAGATTACAATGCAATCACTTCCCATTACTTCCTGACTACCAGCTGATACGCTGCAATCATTGGGAGCTTTAAACACATAACGAGGAGCTGAAGAAAGTAAATTAGGGTTGTTTTGACTTAGCATTTTGCTATATAAGCATTATGTATAACTTGAGAGTGCTAAAGTTATTCATGATTTGGAATGTACTGAGTAAATCTCATGTAAATGAAACCATAAAGAGCGTTCCAAATATTTTGACTCAGAAGAGATTATTAAGTGATTCTATGTTTATAAATCTTAAATAGCTCAATAATTGGCAGTTTTTGCTCATATCCGTTGATCTGTTAAGTATAAAATTTGTTCACCACCATGTAATTTTTCCCTTGCTTGTTTTTGAATGTCAGATGACATGTCTGCTTTGCAGCGAGCAATCATACGTTTACTCTACAAGAAGATAAAACAAAAGTTTCTTTTGTTGTATGTGGCTAATTTTTCTGGCAATTATTTCTATTATTTTATAGCTATCAACTAAGAGTCATTTTATTCATTACCTTGACTTGTTTTACTTGAGAAGATGATGCAATAGACTTAATCTTTAAATAAATTGTTTTTACGAAGCTGTAGACAATGGAGTGGTAAAATATCCTATAATTATGTATTTACACTACTTACATAAAACTATTACTCCCAAAACATGTCTTAGTTTTATGTAAGTAAGTGGAGTGTGAATACATAATTATACGATAAACTTAATCTTTATTGCTAAATTACAGAATTTCATTTTCAAATGTCTCTTTAATTTGCTTGGAACCATACATTCATTGCTCAATTTTTTCCTGCATGCAACACACTCAGGAAGTTAACGATTTCCAGATTCTGTACATGTAAATCCAAAACTTAAAAGAATCTTGATACCTGCGCACAGCACCAGAAGATGAGCTATCTGCAAAAGCAGCTTAGCACTCATATTTGAGCAAGGTGAATCACTTGTTATATTTTCACTGTGATGCCATGCTGCTTAATTAATGGCATTTAATCAACAATCAATTGCAAAGTTTTTTATTGAATGTAAACTTTTGTGTCTAATTGAATTGCAAACTACTGTTGATTGGTTTATAAAGTGCAGTACAAACCTTAACACACTACCACGAAATGCTTCGTAATTCCGCAGCATCATCACTGTTACTTTTGTACATCAAAGATTGAGAAGAAACTATGAATGTTTCCTGTTTCTCATATTATTAAGAATATCTGATGGCATCATAATTAATAGATAAAGAATAAATTAATAAATTATTTACTCTCACTTCCACACTGATCTCTGTTACCACTAAACATGTAATGAAAAGTGCAGACACATGGTGCTTTCCTGAGTGAACTCTGATGCACCGGATTCCTCAGGCATATCATATCATATCATATCAATGTAACATAAATAAACAGCTGGATTGTTGTAATCTTAAGTCCAGGAAAAAAGGCCAGCAAGGCTTCTATATATATTACTTTATATGCTCCCTATGGTTTAGAAAGGATCAACAGCTTCTTGAGCCTTCCAATGATTCAGATACTTTCTGCTAGGGTTCTTGATCTTTCGGGTTATTTGAAATTCCTCTAAAACAGGCAGGATTGCTTCTACATAAGACATTTCCGCTGCTGTATTTCATATGGCAAAATAGTGTGCTACAAATGGAAAAAAAAGTTGAGAACTCATTGTATTGCACCAAGTATACAAATTTGCTTTGAAAGCCTATAGTAAAAGAGTCACAACTTTTATTTTTAGTGTTATTAGCTATAACTCACCTTTGTAGGTAGCCACAGATTTAAGTAGGGCAAGTGGTATATCTGGTGAACCACAAACCATTGTTTCTAACTCATAACCACTGAACAAGGATAGTAGTGGTACTGGTATTACTTTTGCCATTCCTTCTCTCACTGCAACTACTTGTTCATCAAACTCGTGCAGCCTGCAAATAATACAAAAATGGTTGTACATAGTAATTAAATACAAATATACAATTAATCCAATCTATGCTAAGGACAGGGAGTTGGCTAGAATGTAGGTAAGGATAAAATGTTGCAAATATACATTTTGTTCAGTATGTTTCTAATATAGAGATACTTATATTAATTTTAATCAATCACATAATCAATTTAAGCAATGTTATGAAAGCTATAATTATTAATAGTCCCAAAACAAATTCTAACAAAAGCAGGGATATAACTGAAGTTTTTTTTTTTTTTTTTTTTTTTAATTTGTATCTACACTTCTAGATGGCATGCAGCAAAGATATAGCTTGAATTCAGTTTCCTTATAGCAAATACTTTGTGATACAGAACTTAAAAAATTACATGAAATGATTGCAATATTGCTATACCAGCATCAATAAAATTACATGCAATGTTAGCAAAATGGTCCAGATATGAAGATAAAACGCTGGGAGGAGGGACAGTTTATGATAGAAAAATAGTAGTGTATACTAAAGCTGTAAGACTCCTGACTGAGGCATAAGCAGGCAAGACAACAGCAAAAAGGTGATGAGTAGTAGGAATATACAAGCAATGGTGCTGATGTGGTGGGGGAGGGGGAAATTGGAGAAAGTAGTGGATAAATGCAAATAAACACAATAAACACAAAAAGAAAGTGGGAATTAGAAACATGGTTAAGATGGGTGGAATATTTATGCAGAAAAATGGAGCCATATCTCTTCCTCTAAGGCTGCTTTCAGGAGTATTGGTGGGCAAGGCATCAAAAATATGGAAGTTGAACAATTCATAAAATTGTTTATTATGGAAAAAGACATGTTGGGAAACTATTAGGTGGGATTTCAGCTTAAGTTATAACATTAACTGGGAAGATGTTTGCAGTATCTTTCATTACAATCTTTGCTGACTTCCACCAATATAGTTTCTTCATTAATGCAGGCACATGCCAAACATTTGTTTTTAACGTTATTTGGTAGCCTAGATGGTGCTACAGCTCTTGAAGAACCCTGGCCTCCCAAACAATAGTTTTCCATTCCTTTCCGTCTACTGCTTTCCTCCACCACCTTCTGATGCCTGCAAAGGTCATCTTTCATATCTCTATCCATTGTATTCATGGTATCTTCTTTTTTCCTTTGGGATTACACTATAAACCTTTGCACATGATTTTTATCCATCTGCTCAATGTCCTATTCATCTTTATCTTCCTTGCTTAGTACTTAATACAATATTGGGATGATTGTAAAATTCCTTAAGCTCTTGATTAGTTGTTATCTGCCATGTTTCATTCTCAACACTGGACCATACAAGGTGCAGTCATAAAGCTCATATTATCACCTCAAATAAAGATGCAGATAGTCAAAAGTCTTGGTCCTGGATTTAGTCTTTTTCTACAAATGCACCATATAAACTGACACATATCTCCCATCAATGGACAAGCTGGTGCATACCCTGCACACCCTGATGTTAGAACCCCTCACTTTGGCTAATGAAGAACTGCTCCACCTCTTGTATCACCTCATTTTCCTTCTGGAAATGCCTGCACATAGTGGGGTCTTCATGCAAGAAAAGAGGAAGAATTCAGAGTGTGCCAACTAGGAAAAGTAGGAAGGAAAGTTATAATAATGAGAGAATCTTGAAATACTGACATCAGTGTTTAAAATTAGATAACAAAGATAAAAAAGAATTCTTATATACCAAAGAGATGTGCTGGGAAGAAAGTTCGTTTGGAGAGGTGGGGAAACTATTAGAAGAAATTGGAATGGGGGATGTGTGGCAGCTAGGTGAAATTAACATTAGTGAATTTTGGAAAGAAGTGAAACAGAGAGCAGAAGATATAGAAAAGCAAGAGATTTGGGCTAGAACTAGAACTAGAAATATATGGATAATTATGATCGATTTGGAAGAATAGGTATTGATGAATGCATACAGGGGTATTATTTTTAAAAGGAATAAGAAACAATTTTAAAGAAGGATATATTATGCGTGGGATGGTGCGTTCCATTGTCTAATGGAATGATTTTTTTAGTGGTGTTTAAAGCCTGTTTTTACTACTGAGGCACCACAGGCGCTGAACATTGATGGTCCATGAGATGAAATGATATATTAGGTATTGCATGAATGCATACAGGGATATTATTTTTAAAAGGATTAAGAAACAATTTTAAAGATGGATGTATTATGAGTGAGAAGGTACATTCCATTGTCTAATGGAATTATTTTTTTTAGTGGTGTTTGATGCCTGTTTTTACTACTGAGGCACTATAGGCGCAGAACACTAATGATACATGAGATGAAATGATATATTGGGAAAGGTTTTTTAAGGAAGGAAATGTTACAGGCCTAAGTTTAGAGTACCTCCCAGGCATTTGCCATTTATGAGGACTGAGGAAAACCTGGAAAAAACCTCAATCAGGGAGGATGGTATTGGCAGGATTCAAACCTCAGACACTCATGAGTTCGTGTCTTAACGACCTGGAGTTCTAATGGAATATGAAATGGTAAAAAGATAGAGAGATAGTACCTGGAATGAAAATTGGGTTAAATTACAAGATATAATGACAGTTAAAATGTTGTCATATATGAAGATAGAGAAAATAAACAAGATCAGAGAATTCTTCATAAAAGCATGTGATAAGTGGAGAAGTGTAAGGAAGGAACTTGAGGACATACACATTTGTGAAAATAGAGATTTATTGTAGGGGTTCTTTACCATACATAGAGGTAGGTCCATAAGTTCTGGCCTAACCATTTTCTAGGTAGCATAGAGACAAAACTATATTTCACTTTTCAATATAGTTACCCTTTATTGCAATACACTTCTCACATCTTTGAATTAACATTTCAATCCCTCCCAAAAATAGAAGTCTTGTCTGCAAAATGGGCATAAACAGCATCCATCACTTCTTCGTTATACTTAAATTTCCTTCCTGAATTTTGAGAAGAGGAAATAGTCACTGGGAGCTAGATCTGGGCTGTAAGGTGGATGGTTGATCTCCTTGAAGCCACATTTCTTCACAACTTCCTTTGCAACAAGAGTTGTGTGCACAGGTGCATTGTTATGAAAAAGGTCCACCACCACTCAGCTTTCCTCGCCTTTTAACTTTAATGGAAGCACAAAGTCTGTGCCATAGGCCAGGATAGCACTATCCATTTACTGTGGTGTTGCTCTCCTTGAAGTCAATGAAGAGTATTCCTTCACAGTCCCAAAAGATTATGGCCAAGTTCTTCTTGGTTGATTGAGTGACCTTGGCCTTTAGAGGTGGTGCTTCACCAGGTTTACGCCACTCCATCGATTCTCTTTTGGACAAGGGATCACAGTAGACGACCATAGTTTTATCTCCTGTAACAATGGTTTGCAGAAATTCTTTCTAGTTGCCATGGGAGAGCTCCAAAAATGCCTGATAACAGATAACTCATTGCTGCTTTCTAACTAAGAAAAGAAATCTAGGTACTAACCTTACTCATGTTTAAATGTTTATGAATAATTTGAAGGACTGTTGTTTTAGAAAGGCCCAACCTTGCTGCTATTTCTGTAACTTTAAGCCGCAGGTCCTTCATAATTTCTCCTTGCACAAGAGCGATGTTTTCAGGAGTGTGCACCACCAAGGGCCGACCTGCAAGCTCTTCGTCTTCAATGCTTTTTCGACCCATTCGAAAAAGTATGACCCATCCTTTTGCGATAGAATATGAGGGGAATGCTTCCCCATATACACTGTCCAATTACTGTTTAATTTAATTTGGATTAAATCCTTCTTTTGTGAAGAACTGAATAACAGGTCAATACTCCATTTTGAACATGTCATAATCTTCTACACATAGTTATGGAAACTTATGGACCTACCTTGTATTAACAGGTTAAGGTATGGGAGAATCTTAGTTTTGGTATTACTAAATTCTTAAGATATTTTGTTTATTTAATTTTAATGCTGTTTGCTAAAATAAAATTCAGTCATTCATTAACTGGGTGCCAGGTTGGATAAATATGGATGGGGTAAAATCTCTCACCGGAAAGCAGCTGCATGCATCACTGTCTGGCGTAAAGAATGTGCTGACTCTTTTCCATGCAGCAAACAAACTGTCTAGACAGCTTCTCAAAGCATGTTTTTAATGATGGCCTTCCACAATCTCATCAGGAGGTCCTGGTAATATTTTCCAGTTATTGTCTGGCCCTAACAAGCATATCTGTCAACAGAACACCATGGGAGTCCCAAAAAAAAGCACTCAACATGACCTTCCTCGATGACATCTGTCTTTGCTTTTTTTGGTGGTGGCAAATCTGTGTGTTGTTCCGCTGCTTCTTCTCGGGGTTGTAATGATACACCCAGCACTGATCCATGGTGATCAGACACTGCTCAGGTGTGAACAAGAATGGTGTCCAGTGGGCAACAACCTTTATAATATGTAAAAATGAATGATGTTTATCACTGAACCATGACTAATGTGCACCTTCTTCACTACTGTCTGAACAGAAACATAATGGTCTTCAAGCAGTAAATCCTCCACTTGTGCTGCAATTCCTAGTTTCTTGCTGATAGATGAGCAGCTACTTCTTGGCTTCTTGGCTCATCTTTAGATTCATTTGTCCACATTGGAAATGCCTGTGTCACTTAACCAGTGTCATATTTTTGGCAGTGTTTTCATTCATGAAAACCACCTCAGCAGGAATTTCCTTTGAAAAACATGTCCAAGTAAGTGGAACAAAATTAGTGAAATTTAAGTGATTTCCTCAATAATAATTTTGTTATATTCCTTTGGATTATTTTTTTTCCCTCAAAAAACAGGAAACAAATAATCACGTGAGCTTCCATCTTTTCAAGAAAGCACGCCTTCTTGGATTATGCACTTAGGTGACATTCTGGATAGTAATAGCATGATAAAATTTAAGTGGCAAACATTACAACAGGGATGTATGATTACTCTATAGTGCAAAGCATAAAATTATATTTTATTGATAAAACCAATGATATAAACTTTATGACCATCCCTCCTTGATCATTCTCAGAATATTTCTTTCCCATTAAAACAAGTAGCTCTGCAGCCCTCCAGCCAAGTAGTTGCGATGTTTCTGAGGCATATGTAACTATTGGCTTCACAACCATTCTGTAGATGTCGATTTTGTAGTTCTTTGACAGTAGTAATGACTTAAATATTTACAAGGAAGCAAAAGAAGCTCTATTTCTGCTATTTGTGTTTTGATTTCTATCACATTATCATTTTCTGTAATTATTGAACCAAGATATTTAAATCCAATCGCTCTTTCAAATAACTGGTTTCAATTTTCTGTTTATGGTTTTAGTATTTTCTTCCATTATCTTATACTTCTTTTCATTAACTTGTAGCTTTGTCCTTCTTGCTTCTGCTTCGATCTCCTTATATGCCTTAATCATATAATTATATTTCTTGCAATTAAATCTATATTGTCTGCATATGCATGGTGCTGTTAAATATTGTGCCTCTATTTAAATGTAAATTGGAACTTGCACAGTGAAGCCAATCATATTAATTGATATCATTGTATGATTCAGTTGAACTACACACTCTTAAAGCTTCACTTACTTTTCATAAATGTATGGAACCGGTTTCGAGAACATTTAGTTCCCATCTTCAGCCAGGCTAAAGTTCAACTATCTGATCATTTGTTGAGCTGTGGGAATGTATATTCTGCTCTGGTGGCGGTGTGATAAACTTGTAGTTTATGTTTTCATCCCCAACAATGTCGAAGTTCATTATGCTGTCTTTGTATTTGTAGATGTAGATTTTCTCCCAGGTTGCTAATTCCGTAGGTCCTTGTACTGATTTTAATAATTTTGCTTTATTTATTATGTCGTGATTTTGTGTCCAAAAATGATATGCTACTGCTGATTTCTCTATTTGCTTGTACTTTATGTTCCTGAAATGTTCCTTTAACCGTGTGCCTATGTTTCTCTTTGTTTTTCCAATGTAGATTTTTTCACATTCTGCACAGTTTATTTTTAACATTAAATCTATTAATCGGTGCCAACCTTATATTAAAATCTTTAAGATTATTCTGAAATTTTTTTGTGACCCATGGATGATATGTGAATTTTTTAAAAATTAGTTTATCTTTTGTTGCTGAAAGTGTTGTGGTTTCTTTGATATGTTTTTGTCTCTTGAATTTCTGCACCTTTTTATGTACTAGTTCTTTTTTAAAACCATTTTTAACTGCTGTTTCTTCTATTTGTTTGTATTCTTTAAAATATTCTTCTTTGCTAATTTGTAGGTTAACTAGCCGGTGTGTTAAACTGTTAATTACTGCATGTTTGTGTTTGTGTGCTGTTATAGACAGTTTTAACCCCACAGTACACAAACATGGGTAGGTAATACACAATCCTATAAACTCTTATTCCTTTTTTTTTTAAAGCTCGCCAGCAAACTCACGACACATCTTGTCTTCCAATGCTGTCTTAGTACTCCATTATTAAATGAAGAAAAGATATGAAATATTGGAAGGAAAAAATTTATCCTTACCTGTAGTTCAGTGCTAATCGAACATATTCTAGTCTATTTTCAGGCATTATGCGATGATATCTTGTAGATAAAGGAACTTCTGTTCCACATGCTGAAGGAGTAGAAAATGGCATTTCAAGGGTCTGGAAAACCTTTGCATCTGGTTCCATATCTCTGATGCATAGTAAACCTACAACAAAATATCAATGATATAAGATACACTTAGTTTCAAAAATGAATGAGAGTGTGTAAATAGTCTGTCACACAGGAGCTATGTAAACTAACATTATGTAGAGTAAATTTAAAAAAGAATATAAAATCCAAATTATGGCCTTATTAATTAATAAAATGAAATAAGTTATGGTATTACCATGTAGTATTAGGGGAACAAAATAACAATTCTTGCAATCAATAAGGATCACAAAAGAGAAACCACATTTTTAGAATTACTATTATTAAAATTAAACCACAAAATTAATTGTATAATATTAATTAAATGAAATATATGACACTGATAGACAAAGCTATACTATGTGATTAATTTTTATATGACTACTGATAGGCAAAGCTATACTACGTGATTAATTTTTAAATGTAACCATGTTTATGCACTGAGCTATTGATATCATCTTTACATTCACTAAAATAGAGAAAAATAACAGAAAATTTCCAGTTACATTGTGTATTTAAGATATTCATTTACTTAAACATGTTAACATTTACTATGTACTAAACAAATAAACACAAATCAATAATATACAATCAAAAGTTCCATAAATTTTCATTCGCTCTGAAATTTATTTAAATGTTACTGTAGTAAAAAAACAAAAAACATGTAAGGAAAACATTTTATGAAGGTTATCATAGAGCACCCTTACATACCAATATAATTCTCAAATACATATGAGATTAATATTTCACATCTGCTATTTTCACGATGATGCTTTTGTTAAATATAAAATATATACATTGTTATAAATACAGTTTATATGGTGAATTAATCTGTCCTTTATTTTAAAACAATAGGGAGAAAGTTAAATGCAAGAGCACTTTTTAAATTTCGGTTTTAAGTATAACCCTACTCCTACAGGTCCAATTTCCCTAATTTTCATAAACTATTTTTTCTTATTTTATTTAAATGGTATATACCAAATTTTGTTGTGAAGAAACAAATATTGGTGCTGCTTGAATAATTTTTAAATTTTGGATTTCAGGTAACCCTCACTTCTAATAATCTGTATTCACTGATTTTCAGAAACTATTTTGCTTCTTATTTGATTTAAATGGTATATACAGAGTTACATTGTGAAAAAACATATATTAGTGCCACTAGAGCAATTTTTAAATTTTGGGTTTCAGATAAACCCACTCCTAATGGGCAGATTTCCCTGATTTGCAGAAACTATTTTTCTTATTCTATTTAAATGGTATATACAGAGTTTCATTGTGAAAAAACATATATTAGTGCCACTAGAGAAATTTTTAAATTTTGGGTTTCAGGTATTCCCCTCCCATATTAATAGTTTGATTTCATTGATTTTTCAGCAACTATTTTTCTTATTTTATTTCAATGGCATATACTGAGTGTCCTTAAAAAATTCTAATTTGAGGCTGCTAGAGTGATTTTTAAATTCTGCTTTAACCTCCACTCATTTTTCAAGTATACCCTCATTCCTAATGCCCAACTGCCTTGATTTTTGGAAACTACTTTTATAAATTTATTTCAAATAAATACACTGAGTTTCTTTGAGAATAAACAAAAATTTCTGCAGCTAGAGCAATTTTTAATATGTTTTAAAATTTTTCACTTTAGGTTAATCACCATTATACGCCGATTTTCGTGAGAAAAAGCAAAAATTACTACTGCTAGAAAGTTAAATACACACACATATTTTTTTTAAATAATTTTTTTTTAATTGTAGGTGCCTAGTAGGTATGATTGATGGAGATTTGGAGAAATTATTCAAAAATTGTTTCATGGGTATAATTGCAATAGCTTACATTCCTTCGGAAATCACTAAAATGCAAGTGGTAAAATGTATACAGAGTATTAAGGCCTATCTTTTTTTTAGAATACATTAAATGTAGAAAGATACAAAAATGACATACAAACAATATGTAATTTTTAATAATGGGAGAAGTTGAAATTTTAAGTGCATGAAACAAATCCCCACACATAAGAAGAAAATGAAAGAAAATATCAGGCAAATAAATTACTCATTTTTGGAAGATGAAAACTGATATATGAATAATTTTCTAAAAAGATGTTAGAAATATATGAATGTAGCAGCACAACATTTCCAACATCTTTTGTCATAATTTATTTTCATTATAAATGTAGTTTTTATTTTGAGAATTTGAACTATTTACATGATATTACATTTACTTCACTAGGGGCTGCCATCTGCATAGAAACCGGTGAAGAAACCATGAAACCTGGCTTTTGACACTCAAAATACCTAACCTATGATTTCACATAAAACTCACAAAGAGGGGAATAAATAAGTATTGCAGATTAGATGATATATACAAATTGAAAGTAAATTTTAATTTCTAAAGAGTGATAATTTGTAAAATTTTCCTTGAGTACCAGAATGAATTTCTGAACAAGTACATTAACTTTGTTAGAAAAATAGAAATAACTTATTGCATATACAGCATTCATTCCTTGACATCAAACATGAATTTACTCATAAGAAATTTTTAAAATTCTGTTCGAACCAACACAGTGAAACTAGATAAAATATAAATGATTATCTAATACTGTCAACTCATATACTCTAGTATTTCATTTACTTTTAAAATATGGTGAGACTAGTTTCGAAGAGAATCCTGTATAGAATTGTCAAGTTGGTTAAAGATGGAGAGGATCTCTTTGAAACCAGTCCCACCATATTTTAAAAGTAAGTGAAGCACTAGAGTGTATGAGACTGCAGTATTGAATAATCATTTATAACGAATTTACTCGATAAAATCATTAAGTGAGCTTCACTGTGTTAGTTCCATATAGAATTTTTTATAATTCAATAATGAATTTACTCTTTAAAATATTATAAAAGAATTAGGGATGGCATATTCAAATCCTGAACCCTGTGAATCTTTGCACTTTTTTGTCTTATGAATTTTTTGAACTATAACCTACAAACTGTTAAAACTTTGGAAGGATTAGTTTAAACTCAGTGTGACTGATGCAATTTCAATGGTACCTTAATCATGATATCATCTTAATCTGGCCCATAGTGTTACATTGTTTTATTATGCAATTTAGTGAAATCTTCTGGAACTTTCTAGTAACAAGATGGTTGTTTGCTGCACTCTCTCGAAAATCATCAAAACTAATTCTGAATAGTTCTTGCAATTCATGCTCAGGTATATGAATCTGTGTTGTACATATGACTCAAGCTGTGTGCCAATTAAACTACTCAGTATACAGTTGAATATTTCTAGTTCTATTGAACTCTCACATCCTACTGTACCAGGCTGTTCAATAAATATGTGCAGACTCAAAAGGTGATAGCACTAGATTGTTTTCAATGTTATCTTGGCAACATAGTGACTCTCGAGGGATGATGTACATGGTTATAAACAGTTACACAGCTTAGTAACATTACATTTTTAACAACACCTGCAGAAACTAATGTGAAGCTGGACAATTATTATGGCAAATCTACATCTTCACTTAGAATGGTTTGGTGAGTTTAAATGTGGCCATACAAGCACAAGCAATGTGAAACATTCTGGATGTCCTGTCAAATGATTCAGAAAATTATTGAAAAAAACATGATGCTGAGTAATTGCAGACTGAAGGTGCAGGAGATGCTGAAGCTGTGGGCATTTCTGAAAATCTGAGGCATAATTTTTTGTGGGCATTTCTGAAAATCTGAGGCATAATTTTTTGCACAATCATTTGTAAATGAAAATCCAAAGATGAGGTGGATACTAAGTATGGTAATGATTGACGAGGAAAGAGTATGAGTTTTCACTTCTGCACAGAATTTGGAGTTATTTAAACTAAATCCAAATGAATTTCAAACCAGTCTACAAAATATGAGTCTCATCACTACATGCCATAAATGCAGAAGAAATCAAAACAGCAGGCTGTAACCACAGAAAGCACTCTGATGAAGGCAAAAACAACCCCTTAGCAAGAAAGGTGATTGCTTCTGTGCTTTGGTATTTCCATGGAATTTTGTTATTTTAATTTATATTTTGGAAAAGACAAACCCACATCTGATTAAAATTATGCTGTACTACTGGAGCAATTAAATGATGCAATTAAGAAGAATCATCCTCATTTAGCAGAGAAAAAGATTTTGTTTCATCACAGTATTGCATGAGCATACAAGTCTATGATTGCTACCTCAAAATTATTGGACTTAAGGTATGAAATCTGTCCTTTCTCTCTACTCTCTGAATTTGGTTCCCCTGAATTACTTCCTGTTCCCCAACATGAAGAAATGACTAGCAGGAAAGAAATTTGCATTAAATGAAGAGGTAATGGCTGAAACAAATTCATATTCTGCTAAGCTGGAATAAGTATACAGATATAAAAGGAGATTATGTTAAAAAATAAAACTTTTTTTTCTCAAAAAAAGTAAGTGTTCTTTATTTTTATATGGACTTATGGAACAGTCCCTGCATATGCTATCAACCTATGCTCAGCATCATTCAGACTAAGTTTTTTTACATTTTAAGTTAAAATGCTTTTCTTATTTTGTTATTATTACTCTTTTTATATGAAAGACTTGGGTGATTTAAGGTATTCAAGAACCTTTTAGACCTCTAAAAATGATTTACTTAGAAATGGCAAGTTTGAAGTACTTTGCAGTTCTGTAAAAAGAAAAGAAAGGGAAAAAATCAGAAACTTCCATTTTGTTTTTGGAATGACCCTTTCAGCTATAGTATATGTTCTTGCTTGAAAATGCTGTTAGTCTAGTCCCCAGCAACCTTTAAGTTATTTTCAAGTTATGACCACAATATAAGAATATACAGTATGGACAGCTTGCTTTGGCACCCTAAATTCATTTCTAGTTGGATTTACTTCTCAATGAATCCATCTGATGTTGCTGCTATTGCTGTAGCTTGCATATGTGTTTAATGAATTGCCATTAAATGTGCAAGTTACAGATTCATTAATTAATATGCTATCTATAATGAAAATATGATTTTTCTTAGACATGAAATCCCAGTATTTGCTACTGAAATAAAAGAACTTCATGTTAATTAAGCAATTAAACAAGTATTTTTATTCTGTTTTTAATTATGCTTATTTATTGGTAGTTTTTGATGACAGTCAAGCATTTTTATGCAATATTATTGCTTTAGTTTGTATCCCAAATTTCTATTAAGGAGCTATTAAGTGTATAATTTTTAAATTACTGCAAATGACTGATCTCTGGAAACCATATATTATGTTTTCCATGCTTTACAGCAGTTTTACCATATGATACCTATTACCTGAAAATTGAAGTGAGGCAAGGACAGAAGAATAATGAAAACAGATGTAAGTAGTGTTCTGCAAAATAAATTATTATCCAAGAGTAGCTGCAAAAATACCACCTTGAATTATTAATTTTTCTGTATTCATTTTCTTGGCAGTATTTTACCATATAAGAAAAGAACAGCCTAACATAACCTGAAATAAAAATAATAACAACAACTACAAGTGGTGGCGCTGGTGATAAAAACAACAAAGAATAAATCATCCAATTTGTTTTAGTTTCACAGTGATATGGTCAGCACCAACATAATAATTGCCAACCACCACCAACCCAGTGACAAACTTTGGCATCAATAGTGAATATTTCTGAATGCTAACATTTAGCAATTATTATTTTCAATGGCATTCACATGCCTGATAGCTGTTTAATTAATTAAAAAAGTGTAATAAATATTCTCAGTTTGTATTCAATTATGCCATCCCTTTATTCATGCAGAGCCATCCGAAGGAGAATACATGTAGCAAACCTAATTTTGTGACATGCACACTCAGAATTTGATCCTGCATAATTCAAGCTGTCTATACTGTATATTCTCATACTTTGTATGACAGGTATACGTTTACTAAAGTTTATGAAAGATAATGCAAATGATGTTATCTGTTTGCTTCAGTAGTGTAACACTGACCTGGAACGTAGTCACGATCCACTTCTGTCAAATCAGCTGGTGTGAGGCTCATTCCAGCAAGCTGCTTCCATACTGGTTCAGCAAGGTTCAAACTTAAAGGACTTCCTGTTCTTATAGCTATTCCCATTAGCACACCTGCAAAAAAAGGGGGGGGGCTATTTTAAAACTGAAGAAAAGACAGATTTTTTAACATTAAAATATAAACAACTTATAAAAGAATATCTTCCAAGAGGAAACTGAAGACAAAGGCTCAGCAATCAAGTATGTAAACTAAATGTAATTTTGAATAGTGGGAAATCTCACAGTGAAATTAACAATAATTAAACAATTTTGATAAGCGATCATTTACATTTCACTAAATTATACCAACTTACTTGGACATTAAATAAATCATACTTACGAAGCTGTAGACAATGGAGTAGTAATAATCCTCCACTAATGTATTCAACATGTTCATACTAACTCCACTTACTTACATAACACTAGGACCATCAGACACTACCACAGGAGCATCCTGGTATCCAGCCACCAATTCCAGTAGCAGTAGTGGGTCAACAAATGATGAAGGAAGCAACTGCTTCTAAAACATGTCCTAGTGTTAAAGTGTTAGTAAGTAAGTAGAGTTAGTGTGAACATGTTGAATACATTAGTGTAGCCTAAACTTAGGTATTCACTTTTTATACTGTACTCCATTTACTTACATAAAATAAGACACGTTTCGGGAGAATCTCTCCCATCTTCAGTTGCTCACTGAACCGCCATTACTCGAAACGGCGGCTAGACACCCAGATGTTCCTGTGTTAGCATCTTATGGCTGAAGTAGGAAATGGCTCAGTTCATCTATAGCAGGAAACTCAAGTTCATTAGGTTTTCTTTATTTTTTAATATGAAAAATTTTTTCCAAGTGAATAACTCCATTGGGTTGTAAAGATGCTTCAGCAATTTAATTGCCGGATTTATTTCATGGTTTTTGGTCCAAAAGTGAGCTGCTATTGCTGATTTATCCACCTGCTTAAGCTGAATATTCCTAAAATGTTCTTTCTTCTGAATTCCTAAATTTCTCTTTGTTTTGCCTATGTAGTTCTGTTCACAATCTGCACATTTTATTATTACATAAATTCCTGATTTCTGTTCTATTAATATAGAATCTTTTACTGTGCGACCTAATAAATTCTTGATGTTTTATCTGTTCTTTGTGGCTAACATTATCCTATGTTTTTTGAAAATTTTCTTAAACTTGTTGTGGTAAATTGGATGGTAGGTGAAACTTTTGAATTTGTATCCTTCTTTTGTGTTTTTCAGTGTGAAAACTTCCCTTATCTCTTTTTGTCTTTTAGATTTATTGATAATTTTTATCACTGTGTCTTTGTTGAAACTATTGGTTATAGCCGTCTTTATTATTTGTTGGTATTCTATTTTGTATTCTGCTTCTGTGAGTGGAATACTCATCAATCTATGTGCCAAACTGTAAAATACTGCGTATTTATGTGGAATGGGGTTATAACTCTCATTTTTTTTTTTTTTTTTTGTAATTTTCTGTTTCTTTTCTGTAAATTCCAAAATTCAAACAATCTCCATTTCTTATAATTTTTAAATCTAGAAATGATAGCCACCTATTTCTCTCTTCTTCTTGGGTAAACTGTATAGATTTATGTTGCAAACTAAGAAGTTTCAGGGCATCTATTCAGTGTTTCTTCGTTATTATTGCAAAATGTCCTCCACATACCTATACCATGACTTGAAAATTAAAGCAAAGGCTTTCGTGATATGTATTTCAAATGAACTGATGAATAAATCTGCTAGAAAAAGTGACAAAGGGTTTCCCATAGTTAGGCCTGAAACTTGTTGGTAATATCTTTTGTTGAAGCTGAAGTAATTTTGTTGAATGCAAATATTAGTAAGTTTTAAGTCTTCTATTTCTTCTGTTTTTAAATTTATTGATGTTAGCCATTTCTTTAACATAAGCATAAGTTTCTCTGTAGGTATGCTCGGGAATAAAGCTTTTACGTCAAATGATACCATTATATCTCCAGCTGTAATTCTATTATTTTTAAGTTTTTGGACTAGATCAACTGAATTTTTGATGCTCAAACTTTAAAGCGGAAAATAGGGGGGGGGGAATAGATTCATGGAGGTTGGTGATTAATGAATGGAGGTAGGAGTATACTATGTGTTGGAAAAAGAGCAAGACATGTTGAATACACTAACAAGGAAGTAAAGGAGTGGAAATATTCGGATTGAAAGTGCAAGATAATAAAGAGAGAAAGGGCTAATGAACAAATTACATATTGGAAATTGGGGATGTTTGATAGAAAAATATTAGTATGGAGCAGGAAGATGGATATAGACATTGCCAGAGATATGGTGATTTTTTGTTAGATTGATTTATTTATGGATGCTCTTTAACATCTCAGGTCATCAGTGTCCCATTCAATTCAGGTGTGAAAAGCGGCAAATATTCTTTCAGGCTTGAGGTTTTTTTCCATGCCATAAATCTATGACACAGGACCCATGGCTTTACTTGCCTTACAAAGGAAGCCATACTTAGGATTTTTACACCCGAAAAAATCCATCAATCCTGGCTGGGTTTAAACCTGCAATCTTAGGTTTAGGAGGCAAATATGGGTTACCACTACACCACCAGGACCGACAAACTAAATTGTAGCGATGAATTTAATTGTGATATTGCTGGTAATTGGTAGGGCAGAAAAAAATCCCAGCTCAAAGGAAATGCAAGAATTATTGGAAAGAATGAACCTGAAATTGGATAGAGTAGAAGGAATGGAAAATTGATTAAGCAAAAAAATGGAATTGAAGGAAGGGTTAAGAAAGGAACTGAAGGATGTAATACGGGAATTGGAAATGTTCAAGAAGAAAATGAAAAAAATGGAGGACAGGAGGAGGAGACATAATTTAGTATTCACAGGATTGAAAGAGAGAATGTGGCATGGCCCAGTGAGGAAATAGTGCAAATCATGAAGGAGAAGCTAGATATGAAAATCCAAGAATGGGAAATAGTTCAGGCAAACTGGGTAGGGATTAAAGTTCAGGCAAGATTAATTATTGTGAAATTAGCATCAGAATAGTTGGTGTATAGATGTATTAAGTAGAGCCTAAAGAATAAAAGGATAAGATATTTTTATCAATGAAAATTCATCATCAAGCAAAATAGTGTTGTTATGAAAATTAAGAGAGAGGATGAGAGAAGCAATAAAGCAAGGGAAAAAGACTAGCATAACAAACTATCAGCTATGATTGATGAAGAAAGAACTTTTGAAATGGATACAAATGCAACTAAGGGGAACGGACAAGAAATGATGGGAAACAGGTAGCAGAAGTCAGTGTGAATGGAAAGAAAGAAGCAAGGTGAGAACAAGCATAGAAATAAAGCAGAATGGGTGAACTCAGAGACATCAGCAAGAAAGGGAGGAAGAGATGTCGTAAAACAGATTACCAGAGAGGAAGAAGATCAGATGAGGATGTTAGAAACTAGGAGTGGAGGAGGTATGGAGCAAGATAAGATGGGAGCAGAGGAGGGTACTTTGGTGAAGATAGCAAGGACAACAATACCAGAGGAGGTATGAAAACACAGCACAAGGAAAACTATTAAAAAATCTTCGTTAGCAAGAAGAGAGGAGGCAGAAGCCTTCGTTAAAAGAAGAGAGGAGACAGAAGAAATGTAGGACTTGGCAGTGTGGGAAAATAGGGAACAAGTGCAGAACAGAGAGAAGATAGAAGAAGAGGAGAAAGACAGCACTGCAGGCAAAATACCAGTGAAGGACAAGGATGCATCATTTACAGTGAGAGGAGTATGTACCAATATTGGTGGTGTGAAGTCAAAGGTGGTGTCAACACCAGAGGGTAGCATCATGAGAATAGCAGAGAAGGAACAGAAACTGCAGGGGAAAGGAGAACGAGGCACAGAGGGAAGCTAGAAAAGTTAAGAAGTGGAAGGAAAGACTTAAGATTGCAACTAGACAGGAGGGTGGTGGTGTGAAATAGGAGGGACTAAGGTCAAAGATAAGAAATGGGAAAATGTATCAAGTGTTAAAGAAAGGAGACTTGGTTGAACAAGGAGGAGAAAATAGTGCTGGATGATTTTGATTATATAGATTGTACAAGAAATAAGGAAGAGTAGTAGAGGAAGGATTTCAGGTGGTGTAGGAGTATTTGTAAAAAAGATAGTGGAGTAAGAGTTAGTGAAATACACATTGCAGAAGAAGGGCAGCTAATATAGTTGAAGGTATACAAAGTGAAGGGAGTTAAGTTATTAAAATTTTTTTAAAAATTGTAAAAACATTAAAAAATTCATATGGAACTAACACAGTGAAGCTCACATGAATTAAATCTGATTTAATTCAGAGTTATGTTTATATATGGGTATTGTGTATAATTCACCTGTTTTTTTACGAATTGTATAATGGTAATTTATATATTCAATTAAATCAAAAAATAGAAGAATTAAGTTTGAAATATCCAAATTTGGAATTTATAATACCTGGGGACTTTAAAGCAAGAATTGGAAAATGAGATGTATAGTTGATGGGTTCAGAAAGTGAAAGTGCATGGATGCAAAGTGATGAGAGAGTAAGAAAGAGTAGGGATAAGGTACATAATAGAGAGGGTAGCAAATTAATAGAGTTCTGTGAAGAGAATGGGCTATTCATGTGTAATAAACAACGGGGAGAGGATCAAGAAAGGGACTTTACCTTCATAAATGTAAATGGACAGAATGTGATTAATTACATGTTATGTAGTGAAGGTATAGATCAGGTGCTGCTAGGATTTAAAGTGTTAGATATGGTAGTAGGTAGTTATCATTTCCCATTAATAATGAGGTTGAGCTTAGGGAAAGAAAAGGAAATATAGAGTTGGAATATATAAGATGTTATAAATGGAGAGAAGAGTATGCAGGGCGTTTTGGGATAATTTGTTATCAAAACAGGCAAAATAAGAAAATATAGAGTTACGGTAGCATTGAGAGCAGGTTGGATAGAAGAGGCAGCAAATAGGTTGGAATCCATGTTAACATGGACAGGGGAAAAACTGAAGGTACAGGAAAGAGGAAAAAGGGTAGGTTATGGATGGTACAATCAAGAATGTGTAATAGGTAAGCACAAAGTATTTAAAGAATTAGTTAGGAGAAGAAGGTCAGAAAAGAAGGAAGATAGGTAAATGTTTAAAAAAAAAAGGGGGGGTTATAAATGTTTAATACAAGAGAAAAGGGAAGAGTAACAGTGGAAAAAGAGTGAGAAAATTAAGGAAGCAGTAGTTGCTAAATATAGTAAATATATATGAGCATTAGTAAAGGAGACACAGAGAAAGAAAAGGGAAGGGAATAAAATAATGTGAAGGAATGGATTAATCACTTTAGGAACCTAATAGGAGTTGGGAGGGTAGGAAAGTGTGATTTTTTTTTTTTTGAGTAGTATTTAACGCCCGTTTTTACTACTGAGGCACCATAGGTGGAACTATGATATGGAATGGAGTAGTGTTGTAAATAGAATAGAATGTTTAATTAAAGAATGTAATATGAAAGAGGTAGGAGACCCGATTAAGACAATGAACAGGAATAAGGCAACAGGAGTGGATGGAATTCCAGGGGAGTTCTGAAAAGCATTTGCAGAAATTTAGGGAGGTATTAGACTGTTAACTGAAATATTAAATAAAATAAAGGAGGGGGCAGATAATATCTGAGTGCTGGAAAGTGACTATGATAGTACCCTTGTATAAATTAAAAGGAGATATTAATAACTAGAGCAGAATTAGTCTGTTATCCATACTGGGGAAGTATATATGGGTATATTGACTGGAAGACTGCATGAATGGGTGGAGGAAGGTATAATCTCCTGGAGTTCCAGCCAGGTTTCTGAAAAGGTAGGAGAACATTAGACAACATAATGATAATTTCCTCTATAGTGGATAAATATTTGGGAAATAAAAAGGGAAGAGTTTGTATTTTCTTTACATATTTTGAAAAAGCATTCAATACAATAAATAGGAGTGCCTTGGCTTATAAGCTAAAAAGTACAGGAGTAAGTGATGAGTTTGTGTTGGAATTACAAAGACTATATGAAGGAAACAGATTTTGTGTTAGGTATGATAGAAATAGACACAGAGTATACAATACAAAAAATTGGATTGAGGCAAGAGTGTAAATTAAGTCCAACTTTTTAATTTATTTATAGATGATATTCTCAAAAGGATTAGAGGAAAAAATAGACATTGTCCGAGGTTGGCAAGATGGAAATACCAGGGTTGCTTTCTTTGGATGATGTTATAACAGGAGCAGTAATAGTGATAGGACTCCAGGGGGCTATTGATGATATAAGTATTGTACAGAATGGGGCTTAAGGATAAAGGGAAAAAAATCAAAGATAATGGTATTCAAAAAAGGGACAAAGTTAAGGAAAGATAAGAAATCGTGTATCCAGGGTGAGATAGTAGAAATAGTGAAGGACTTTGATTATTTCGGGGTGAGATTTGGAAGTAATGGAAGATGGGAGGCACAGATTAAATGTGCAAAAGTTGGTAAACAGGCGATGAGAGCTGTTAGAATACTTTTGTATAAGACCCCAACATTATGTATGAGGAAGATGATGTATGCAGTGGAAACTTGGGGAGTCGCAGAGGGGTGGAGGAAGGTAGATATGGTTCACAGAATGTTTTGTAGGGAGATATTGGATTTTTTTTTTTGATTGATTTATTTACGGACGCTCTTTAAAATCTCAGGTCATCAGTGTCCCATTCAATTCAGGGCGTGAAACGACCGACAAATTTTGCTCAGAGGCCTCTCTTTCAGGCTTGAGGTTCTTTTTCGTGCCGTAAATGTACGACATGGGACCCACGGCTTTACTTCCCTTCCGAAGGAAGCCATACTTAGGATTTTTACGCCCGAAAAAATCCATTGGTCCCGGCCGGGTTCGAACCCGCGATCTTGGGTTTAGGAGGCAAGTATGGTAACCACTACACCACCAGGACCGACAGGGAGGTATTGGGATTACCCAAAAGTTCTCCAAGGGGAGTTAGTTTGTTAAAATTAGGAAGGATAGGAAGGAAAGGTATAATTATAGAGAAAGTAATGAAGTATTGGTATCATACCCTCAAATTAGATAGTTCAGGTATTCTAAAGGAATGTCTTATCTATCAAATAGGTCTTGGAAAGGAAGAGTTGATATTAGGAGGTGGGGAAGGTATTAGAAGAAATAAGTTTGGGGTATAGATGGAGAATGGATGACAGCTATGTGAATGGATTCTAAACAGAATTAGGGATGAGAAAAATATATTGATATTTGTGATCAAATGGATAGAATGGGTTGGGCATGGATGCGTACAGGAGTAATATTCATGAAAGGGTATAGAGGAAGTGACAATGAAGTTTGTAATATGTGTAAGGAAGTAGTTAGTGTGTCCCCCATATTTATTGGAATGTGATAATGTTAAAGGGTGGCAGGAAAAAGTTTGGGATAATAAATGGGTTAAGTTACAGGAGGATATAGTGATAATAAAATTTTTAAGAAATCAGGGTATCAAAAGCATCCTGAAAATGGGGAGGGAAGTTCCTGGAAAAAGTTAAAGAGAAGTGGGATCAAAAAAGAAAGAGAGAGAGAGAGAATAAGAGGTTTCTTACAACCATACAACCTGGGGGTTGATGAGATAGGAAACAGTGTTTAGATTGATGCTATGGGAATCTTGATCTTGAGAATAAAGTGCAATGTTAATAGTGTATATAATGATATTTTAGTTTTGATTGTAATTTGAGGATATTGTTTGTATATACATATTAAATTTTAATGTTAATTGTGGAAATACTTTCATTCATTCATATATATATATATATATATATATAAATAATGGATTTGGAGGCGCGGCAATTGTTATTTGGAAAAGTGAAATAACCACATTTTCTTTATTTTTAATTCTTATATCGTATTATTTATTATTTATTCAAATATAATAAAGAAAACTTGGTTAATTTTAGTCTTGTGAATGACAATGGCCTCATCTCTAAATTCATCAGATCTATAGACAGACATCTGCATACTGTGCTGGAAAACACACAGCGAATCTATGCTGATGATGAAGGTAACACCTTCAAAACAGTCCAAGAAGTTGGTAAAAATTAGTGAAATTTGATGATTCCTTAGTAAATTAAGATTATGATTAGGTACAGGAGTCAATAGTTAATAATACAGGAAGATCAGAAAACTATAATAATGGTTTAAAGCTTGTTTTTGGGCCTAATTCTAATGAAAATTCATTAGGATATAAGTGATTAATTAAGGAAGGCTGTATTTCACATTTTTAGTAAAAATGGGGTTCCTGAAAAACTGGTTGTCTATTGTGTGAAAATGACCCTTCACTATGGGCATCCAATAACATGTCATTGATAAATGGCTAACATTATTGAAAATGGATGGATCTGGAAATGCCTATATTACGATGCCACACCACACCGCCATCGCCAACACTATATGATGTATTGCCTCGCCACACAAACACTGCAGGACCCAATACCTAGCCATCCACATGCTATGCCATGCCTGCATTCAAACAAGCTTTAATAAATATTGTACTTTTGGAAGCTGTTGACAATAGAGTGGTAATATATCCTAAACTTAGGCATTAATTTTTTTACACTAAACTTTAAGTAAATGGAGTTTAGTGTAAAAAAAAATGAATACCTAAGTTTAGGATAAGCTTTAATAAGGTTATGGCCTCCATATTTTGGGATCAATTGCAGCCCTGATAGAGTCTGTCGGACTCTGGTGAACATTTCAAAACAGTATTGCACTCAATCAAAAGCAGCAAATATTCACTCAATCAGTTCATGTCTTGTGAACTGGGGTCATGTACATGATAGTACACATACCTCTAAAGAAAAATAACAAGCGTTACATTAGGTTGCTGTTTCCTCTAGTCTTCCCATTGCACATTATCATATCAGTCAACCAAGGGAACGTGTAAACATCCACTCTGAATGGATGCTTGCATTCAACTACACACAGGAAGGACAAGGCAGAGTCACATGGTTTAATGGTGAAATAGTACACATAAACATAAACAAGCATACAGGTATTGGAACTTCTGAACAACATATCAGAGAACATGATTGTAGCAAAACTATTCCTCATTGCGAGATATATTTTATCTGTGAATTTGTCACATAGGTCCTGATTCTTCTGTTAACAGATCCAGTGTCCATTATTTAAAGGATATGTAATTGTATGAACAAAATTATACAAGCAATTAAATGAAATGCTTGAAGAATAAAAATTTAATAAAAATGTGAAAAGTTTGTCAAAAATTTTTCCCAAGTGCTTGTTACTATCAGAAATTTTATTACATAAGGTGAGAAAAATTCTAATTGACTGGCTGTTGACTTTGCAGTCAAGTTATTGCATAAGCACCACACCATTTGCTGAAGAAATTAATGGCGTACAAAATGTGATCATGCTGAACTTTGCTCACTCAATATTGAACATCTTATTATCATTACTTAAAAAAATATCATTCCTTGCAAGTGAAATTTTAGCCATGAATATTGGTAGTATACAAGAGGTCAGGTGTATATGGGAAATTTGAACCTGCGCCATGAATAACATCCATTACTGCATTTTTAAAATTAATTTGCCATGCCTTTTTGTTTGATGAACTATGATTTCCAGTCATCTCCACTTCAAAAAGTCAATCGCTAATGAAATCAGGTTCAGAACAGACATTTGAACACTTTCTGTTTACTAAAATTGTTAATTGGAACATTGCATTGTGAAACTAATCACTGAACAGATTAACTTTCTATTAATCTGTTCCAAGAGTACTTGTAGAGTAGATTAATAATATCGTGCCTTAATTGTTAAATGTCCCTAACACCTACATTTATGTTGATGCTGTATGCCTCCTAAATGTCCTGTCAAAGTATATTGGTCATTTGACAAAAATATATTCCTCATTGTCAGAGACCGCCACGGGTGGCCGAGTTGTTAAGGCACGGACTCGTGAGCGGGAGGTCTGGGATTCGAATCCCGCCAGGACTGTCCTCCCTGACTGAGGTTTTTTCCAGGGTTTCCCTCAGTCTTCATAAATGGCAAATGCTGAGGAGGTACTCTTAACTTAGGCCTGGAAGGATTCCTTCCTTAAAAATAAATCCTTTCCCAATATATCATTCCATGTCATGCATCATCAGTGTCCATTGCCTGTGGTGCCTCTGTAGCAAAAACGGGCTTTAAACGGTATTCATTCATTCATTCTCATTGTGAGATCTATCTCCTCTGAATTTGTCACACAGGTTCTGAATAGGTCCTAACTCACACCATATGCATCATCTGTATCAGCTTGCAAGTTGCAATGAGAAGGAACATCTGCTACAGTAATAGCATTTGAATGTTATGCCTTTTGGGAGAAATTATAGAATTCTTTTACTGAAGGCAAAGACTAAAGAGATTTTTAAATAACATTTAATATTTCCTTATTTATGAAGAAAAAAAGACTTCCTGATTGGAAAGCCAGTTATATAAATGTTATCTAATAGTGATTTACTAACCAAGAAATCTGAACATGCTCATATGGAGTGGAGACTTAGCCATTGGATTAAGCAGAAAGCAGTCCCTGTTAGTACCAGCTTCATCTCTTCCATTTGGAGTTACAATCAACAAAGGAAGTGAGCCATTCTGTAGTTCATCACACATTTCTGTAATGCTCTCACTGTAACCACCACCACAGTCATCCACGCTTTCACCTTAAAATAGAACAATAAAAAACATTTTATATGCTCATGTTCTTCCTCAATCCAATTGTTGTAATCTGTGAGAATGAAATGCTGTATAACTTTTTCAGGGATGGGGGTTAATATATGCTCCTATATGGACATTAAGTGCATATATTTATTTCTATAATTTGTGAATAATGTTTGCTCATACAATATTTACATACTGATACCACTTGAAGAAACTAAGGAATTAATCTGATTACTATTAGTAATGCTAAGTGGTTAAGAAGATATTTTAAAAACCTTCTGAGCAATTTAGAGAAATAACAACTAATATAACATTACATACCAACAAACTTCACCTTCCACACTCGATGAGGAAGAAACAGGGCTTCCTGTGTTAGCAGTGACATTTTTGTAACTATTTGGCCAAAGACAGACTTTATCCCATCAGGGCCAGCAAGCCCGCCTTTACTTCTGGATCTCTTTACTTGAATTCTGTTTAATTCGATAACAGGTCCATGCTGCCTGTCACGTACCATTGTAGCTTGCACTACCTGAAAATAAATGTTTAAACTTAAAATGCCATAAATAACTATGATAATATAGGTAAATGTATATTTGTTTATTGAAACGTTATTGCTGAGATTTATTTTATTTCTTTAGAAATTACTTTAAATTTATGCACTGACTTAGCTATATTTAAATTAATATTTTCTGTTTTTGAGATTTATCAGTGGTTTATATATATCTGGAAAAGTCATATATTTGACATTTTTAGTTTTATGATGGTACGTATTCCACATGTTTTTTAAGATGAATTATTTAGTGAATGTTTTATAATCTTTACATTTTAAAAGATCTGATTTAAGATACAGTATGACTCATATTTATGCATGTGATTGAAAAGGCATTATTGCCAAATATTTGCATACATTACCCAACATTTTTTATCAATTCACTAATTTTTTCACTAACATATTTAATTTATTCTACATTTTCACTCCAAAAGCACACTTAAATTGCTTTGGGGAGTTGGTGAGATTCTCTCTGTTAATTAAATAAAATATTATTGTCTTTATTGGTGTGTGTGCGCACGTGCGTAATTGTATTATTGTTTCATTAGTATGCATAAAAATAAGTATCTCTAGAATGCATACTGATGAAAGAGTGAAGAGTATTTAAGAGTATAAGAGTATAAGAGTATTCTTTTATAAAGGCTATATAATACAGAAGATTAAACAAACATTGTTCTAAGTGCCTGGTTTTCCATTTTGAAAACCTATAAGTTGTTATTTCAATTATTCCAAAATACATCATACTTGAATCAAAACTAGAATAAACTATAATAAACATTTCATAATATACGTATTGAAAACAATGAACTATATATGTTCCAATTCAATTTAAATATACCCATATAGATACTATACTATAATCAGATGTAGTATCTATTGGTGGCAATCAGCATAGAGTCTAACAAAAGAAACTCCAAACTTCTTCCCAGCTGATGTTTTAACTTAAATGATGTGTTACCTGACACTGCCTGAACATTTCTTTAAGCAATGGAAATTTATATGTGACTTGGACATTGTTTAGGTAGACAGTTTCTAAAGCTTAAAACAGACAATTGTTTCTGCAATCAACCCAAAATGCCTAAATCTACTAACATCAACTGAAAGCTGTTATTTGTTCAATTTTAATTAGACCTTTTTATTTGCAGCCTATGTTTGTGCTAAACTGAGCAAGTTAACTTAATGAATTAAAAATACAAGGGTGGATCAAATATACACCAACTTTTCCTTCCAGTGGCCAGCAAAAGTCCTGGGAGGGAGATGGGAGTTTTCATAGTAGTACAGTGCGGAATAGTGGCCCCCCATTAAGATTAAGGCTTCTTGTTTAGTTGCCTTCAAGATGAGCGAGAAGGAAGTTCAGTTTTCTGTTATGCAATGTGGCATCATTCAGTTTCTCACAAAGGAAGATGTTGGACCTAATGAAATTGGTACAGACTACGTAGACGGTATGGGGAATCAATGTTATCGAAAATACAGATGAACTTTTGGTGCAAACAATTTTGCAAAGGATGAGAGGCTGTGCAAAACAGAAGCCACTCAATCTGCCCCAGAAACCAGTATCACTCCAGATAACATTGCAGCCTTCGGAACTGTATTAAGGGAAAGTGTTAGTGCAGAGTGTAGGAAATTTATGCGAAACTTGGGATTAGCTATGGGAGTGTCCCATCCATTATCAAAAAGGAGCTTCAATACCAAAAAAAATTCTGCTCACTGGATCCCAAGGCCATTGAATGAACTACAGAAGACTGCATATGTGGAAATTTTTCAACAACGTTTGACATGCTATAAAGCAAAAGGAGAGGTATTTCTGCACTGCATAGTGACTTGCAATGAAACTGGATGCACCACTACATCCCAGAATCAATGAGGGACAGCAAGAAGTGGCAACAAAAAGGTGAGGAGTGCCCATTAAAGCCCAAAATCATTTTGTCAGTAGGCAAGGTCCTGGCAATGGTCTTTTGGGACTATAGAGGCGTCTTGTTTATCGATTTCTTGCATGAACACATACTATCAATCGGACTATTACTGTAAACTTCTGGTGAATGACGAGACTGCTCCACTTGAAACATGTTCCATGGCAATGTGAAACCTCACACCAACACTCAAACACAACAAAAACTGGCGGTAATGTACTGGACTGCCCTTCAACTCCGTTCCTCCAGACCAAATATTTCACCATGTGAGTTCCACATGGAGGCACTTGGAGGAAAGCATTTCTACGATGATCAGCACGTGAAGCAGTTCATGAGCAACTGCTGCAGATACTCTTCCTTCTTTCTTCAAGACTACAATTAAGAAACTTCCAACTCGCTGGCAAAACTGCATAGACAAGGCTAGAAACTATGAAGAAAAATCAGATATGTGTTATGTTGTAAAATAATGGTGCAATAAAAATTTAAGAATAGAGGTAGGTTTATATTTGATCCACCCTCATAATAAATATCATGAAGTGATTCTTGTTATACATCTTTTAATTATCTATCCTCTGATTAATTACTATGTATAGTTCAAAATAATGCTTAACGAACAAAATTGGAAAAAAAATGTCTGCAGAATTAAAAATATCAAGAGATAAGAAGACAAAATGGCATTCTCCAGGGAAATAATAATGGTTAAATTTACAAATACTGTCTTCTACTGTAAAAACCTTTTTATATATATATAAAAAAAAAAAGAGCTTAGCTCCATTTCAACTCTGTTTAATTTTTGCATTTTCCTATCTCTAGCATTAAGTTAGCATGTGGGACCAATGAGTGTATACTGATATTTGTGGTAATGGGAGTGCATGTTTTAAGGCTCTGGTGATAAGAAATTAAACATTGGTGGGAATGTTAGAAAATGTGGCAATGAATCCAACTTATTTAACTAAAAAAAAACTTAATATATTTGGTTGGATTTTTGACATTCGAACTTTACTAACTCCCTTATATTCTGATCATTTTTCAAATGCACATGTATTCAGAGCTTCTTTCTCCAACAAGAAACAAATTAAAAAGAAAACTTACTTTTCTAAAAGTAGCTTCCTTTGTAGATGACACAAGAATGCCACGTAGTTTGTCCAGACTTCCTTCTCCATCTATAGGAAACATGGCTACACCAGGACAGAACAGCTCTGAGAAATGATGCAGCAACACTAGCCGATTACGCAGTATAGGCAATGGGAATTCACGGACTAGATCGTACTCTAAAGGAGTGCCCACTGGTAAACGGCTTGCTGATACAGGTTTATTAGTGCTCCATGCTAATGTATGGGCTGAACCGCAAGCTACTTGTGTGATCTTCTTAGCCTGGGCAGGAAAAACAATCTATTTGCATTTTATGTCACATATTAGCTTACACAGGCCTTAAAAATAAATTTATTTGTAAATGACTGCAATGCTAAATATTTTCTAACAGAAATACTGATAATAATAAAACACATTTTTGTAGAATTTGAATCAAATATCTTTAGCTCCAGATTAAGTTAGGGGTCTCTAGCATACTAGTTCTAAAAAGGCCAATTTGGCTTTATGAAAGGAGTTCATCTCTACTTTAGCAACTATGCTAGCAGACATTATCAACGAAGATATATCATTTATAGAACATCAACAAACTCAATAACATATTAAATAGTAACAATGTATACTTATTTATGGCCTCTGAACTAGTCAAGGCTGAAATTATCAATTCCTATTTTCCAAACATTTTGACATATACTGATGAAATAAGTACTATTTGCTGCAATTCTGTTTAAGAAATAGATGCTATACTACAATGAATGTTCATTTCCATTTCATGTGGGTGATAGGAATTGTCATATACGAGGGTAAGTTCATAAGTTTCTGGCCTCACCAATAAGAATTATCGCCTTCACAAAACCCTTATCTGGTGTCATTCCTTATCTGTTAAGTAAATAATTGCAGCTGTAACTTCTGCTCTGCTGTGTTCAGTTGTTCAGATACAGTTTCACAAAGAAGGCAATGCTTAGAAGATTGTCACATGTACAAAATGGAGTATCCAGCTGTTATTAAGTTCTTCACAAAAGAAGGGACTTATTCCAAATGACAGTAAACAGTGGTTGGACGATGTAAATGTGAAAGCATCGCCCTCATATTCTACTGTAAAAGAATGGACCAAACTTTTTTGAATGGGTCGAGAAAGCATTGAAGATGAAGAGCATGCAGGTTGGCTCTTGGAGGTGCTCACTCCTGAAAACATCACTCTTGTGGAAAGAAAAAATTATGGAAAATCGGCTGCTCCATGTTACAGAAATAGCAGCAAGGTTGGGCTTGTCTAAAACAACAGTTCTTTGAATTATTCATGAACATTTAAACATGAATAAGGTTATGGCCTAGACTTCTTTCTTCAGTCCAAGAGCAGCAACAAGTCATCAGTTGTCATGCATTTTTGGAGCTCTGCCATGGTAACGACAGAGAAGTTCTGCAAACCATTGTTACTTTTTTTTTTGAATGATTTATTTTTTTGAGCTCTTTAACAGCTCAGGTCATCAGCGTCCCATTCAACACAGGGCGTGAAACGGCGGACAAATTTTGCTCAGAGGCCTCTCTTTCAGGCTTGAGGTTTTTTTTCGTGCCGTAAATGTACGACACGGGACCCACGGCTTTACTTCCCTTCCGAAGGAAGTCTACTTAGGATTTTTACGCCCCGAAAAAATCCATCGGTCCTGGCCGGGTTCGAACCCGCGATCTTGGGTTTAGGAGGCACAAGTATGGTAACCACTACACCACCAGGACCGACTATCCTTTCTAGGGATGCTACATCTTTATTCTGCCTTTTCATTGATTCTCAATTTGAAAGAGGGTCATAATAGAGGACTATAGTTTCAGCTCCTATGATGATGGATTCCAGTATTATCCTTGTTACAGGAGATGAAACTATGGTCTTCTACTATGATCCCTGTCCAAAAGAGAATCAATGGAGTGCATAAACCTAGTGAAGCACCACCCCTAAAGGTCAAGGTCACTCATCAAGCAAGAAGATCATGGCCACAATCTTTTGGGACTGTGAAGGAATATTCTTCATTCATTGACTTCAAGGAGAGGAACAACACAGTAAATGGGGAGTACTATGCTGGCCTACTGCACAGACTATGTGCATTCTTCAAAGAGAAAAGGCAAGGACAGCTGATTGACAGTGTGTGCCTTCTTCATGACAACATGCCTGTGTACATAGCTATTGAAGCAAAGGAAGCTGTGAAGAAATGTGGCTTCAAGGAGATTGACCATTCACCCTACAGTCCAGATCTAACTCCCAGTGACTATTTCCTCTTCTCTAAACTCAAGAAGGACCTTCAAGGAAGGAAATTTAAGTGTGACGAAGAAGTGATGGACGCTGTTTATGCCCATTTTGCAGATAAGACTTCTAACTATATTTGGGGGAGCAATTGAAATATTAATTCAAAGATGTGAGAAGTGTATTGCAATAAAGGGTAACTATACTGAAAAGTAAAATAAGGTTTTTGTCTTTATCATACCTAGAAAATGGTTAGGACCGAAACTTATGGATCTACCCTTGTACATATTCTTTATCTTTTATCTGCTTATACTTACTGAACTACAGTTTTTAATACAGCAAGTGAATTCTAGGAAAATGGGGAGTGTTAAAGACAAAGAATACAATATTTCTAGAACTTCTGATAATATTAATTTTTAAGTAGATAAAATTTGAATAAATTGTACTTACGAAGCTATGGACAATAGTGTGGTAATATATCCTACACTAATGTATTCAACACGTTCACTAACTCCACTTACATAACACTAGGACATGTTTCTGAAGCCTTCACTTCCAACATCAGCTATTGAGCGACTACTGTTGATCTTAAGTATCCACTTAAGTAAGTGGAGTGAATGAATAGTGTTTCAATGCCTGTTTTTGCTACAGAGGCACCACAGGCAATTGACACTGATGATACATGAGATGAAATGATATATTGGGAAAGGATTTATTTTTAAGATAGGAATCGTTCTAGGCCTAAGTTTAGGGTACCTCCCCGGCATTTGCCATTTATGAGGACTGAGGAAAACCTGGAAAAAACCTCAGTCAGGGAGGACAGTCCTGGTAGTATTCAAACCCAGACCTCCCTCTCACGAGTCTGTGCCTTAACGACCTTGGCCACCCATGGCGGTAAAGTAAGTGGAGCTAGTGTGAACAGGTTGAATATATTAGTGTAGCAAATAAAATTTGTTTTCAGCATCTCTTGCTTGCTCTTGCATTATTTCAATTGTATAACTCATTTTTGGAGGTACAGAAGATGCTATCCATATATTATTTCTGTATCAAGAAGTGTGGGAATGAAGGAAAATCTGATTCAGGAAAAATAGGTCAAGATTAACAGAATTTTCCCTTAAGGTAAGAGAGAGAGGAGAGAGATAGAGAGAGAGAGAGAATGTGGTCATGGATAGAAGAGGATATGAAGAGGTATACTTTGTTGATATTTTGGAGCTAGATTCAGAATTTAAATTAAATATGAAGAAATTTAAATTTATTTAAAAAAACAAGCATATATAGTAGTTTAATGAAGTCTAAGAGACAATTTTTAGTTAAAACAGACAATTTATAATTAAAATGTCAGGGTTAAGATCACAATCAAGTACAGAAATCAGGCAAGGATTTAACCAGTATTGTCACAGATAATGATTACTATAGCAATTATTAATAATTATGAGAGTTGCTGAGTGATTTATAAAGGTTTGGCAAAGAAGTGATATCTGGAAAATGGTCAGGGTCAATTCGGATAGATATGTCTTTGAAAATTATTTACATTTGGCATTTAAATTAGATTATAAAAAAACTTATTTACTATATTACTTTACATATATAAAGGGTAATTAAAAAATTCCTTCACAGCCATTTTGTAGCCAAGATAGGGAAGCAAATTATAGTCATTGTATTCACTTGACCACCATGGCAAGCACAATCTCCAAAGTCTAAGTCTTAGCAATAGTAGGCAGATTACCTGCTAAAAACCGATTGTGAAGGAAGGAAGAAATAAGGCTTGAAGGAAGAAATGTCAGAAATGTAGGAATACCAACAATCCTGTGCTGTGTCGAAGGCCCATGTCATATATACCATAATTAACTGAATATAAGATGAACCCTGTTTTTCCAATGGTTTCTGTAGGATTTTATACATTTAGGTATTTATGTTGGTCAAATCACAGATAAAATATTTTATTTGTACACTTTGGAACATTCACCTAAAATTACAATATATTTTGAAGATCTGTACAAGAATAATTTTGCTTTGTTCGTATGGATAGGACTATCAACTCATATTTCATATGGAACATTTCCTGAAGTTGCGGAAAGTTGCTGGTTTAAGCTGTATTGCTGTATTTCACTACCTATGCTAATCATCACATTCCTCTCCTTCACTTTCATTCACATTTTCATCACTTCCAGTTCTGTCTTTTACATCCTACCATAAAATGTCATCCTCAGTGCTTACTAAATATAAACAAGCAAAAGTTCGTGTGAATCAGAGCTGTTAGTACATTTTTGCATTGAGTTGTAATTGTTTTATGTCAAATGAACCATAAGCAAGTGCAACATTTTGTCATTAGTTCTAGACTTGACAAACTATCTAAAAGCAAGTTAAATGAGCATTACAGTACTGCAAGGCATGGAAAAACCTATTAAGTGCCATAAATAAACTGACCAGAATTAATTACAATATTCTAAAGAGCATTAGAAAATTGATTTCACTCAATAATCACTGAACATTTTATTTAGCAATTCCATTCCTGTTAATATAAAGATGATATTGATTATCACATGTTGCAGGACAAATATGTAGCACAAAAGTATTCCCTTGTAGGCAAACCTATATTATCATATTTTCTTGCTTTTTCTGCTACTATGTGGTTGTAGAAGTACAACATGAAAACATTGAACCACCTGTTTTTTTTTTGTATACAAATATAAGATGATCCCCAATTTTCAAAATGTAAAAATGGGATAAAAACCTCCTCTTATATTCAGGTAAATAATATATATAAATGAAAAATAAAATAACACAATTGAATGTAATTAAAATAACAACCAGAGAAGGAACGAGCTAAAATGACTTCTTCGCGACGAACTGTATGAGAGAAGAAGTCGACCAGTTAAAAGGGGCAGATTTACATTCCCGAAGCTTATTGGTTGGTATCAAACACCACTCTTCGCGCCAGCGCGAGAGAATGCCTCGTCGTAAAGAATGTTTAAAATCCCCGAAGTAAAAACGGTGCTCGTACTCAGCAGGGTCTAAAAAGGCGGATTTAGCTGCAACATCTGCGGCCTCGTTGCCTGAGAGTCCCACATATCCGGAACCCATAGCAGTGTAAGCGTCAAGAAGCGTAAAAACTGCATCCTGGATCTGCTGCACAAGAGGGTGTTAGTTGTACGGCTGTTTAAAAGATAACAGGGCGCTCAAAGAATCTGAAAAAATAACACTATTCCCCAGCCCCTGATCAGAAATAAATAAAATCGCCCGATAAATAGCAAAAAGCTCTGCCATAAAAATAGATGTCGCAACGTTAAGACCATGCGTAAAACTTGCTCCATTAAAAACAAAAGCACATCCTACTCCTGTCTCAGATTTCGATCCGTCGATATATATAAAATTCCAATCATTAAAAGAAGAAACGATCTCGCCAAAATGACGACGAATTACAGGTGCTGCGGTCGAAGACTTTGGACAGGACGTAAGCCCAAGATGAACGGGGGCCTCTGCTGAAAGCCAAGGGGGAGAAGCATTTTCCCCGGCTAGGAAAAAAGCAGGTAACTCCGCGTCCAAGGTCCTTAACATCTCCTGAAAAATTAAACCAGGTGGTCTAGGATTAAAAGACCGAGCACAATAAAATGGAGCGAAAGACACATTAAAAACGGCTCATACGTGGGATGACGCGGTTGTACAGCTAATCGACAACCATAAGCAGCAAGTAAAAAATCCCTACGATAAAACAACGGAGGTTCTCCAGACTCCGCACATAAACTAGACACAGGACTGGTGGGGAATGCTCCATGGCGACACGGATACCCCGGTGATGAATCGGGTTAAGGCGGCAAAGAACAGAAGGTCGCGCAGAGCCATAATCCAGTTTGGACCGGATGAGAGAGCGGTAAAAATGTAAAAGAATAGTCCGGTCAGCTCCCCAGGATGTGCCACTTAAAACACGTACAATATAAAGAGAACGTTCACACTTGCCTCTGAGTTGTGCTTATTGCGAAGACCAGCATAATTTTCTATCAAACACCAAGTCAAGGAATCTAACTTCGTCTGCGAAAGTAAGAGTGTCTGGGCCAAGATGTAGAGATGGTGGAGGATACTCCTTTCGGCGCCCGAACTTCATGCAGACAGTCTTCTCTGCGGAACCCGTGATTTACACTCCAAGCGTAAAGGCGGTCGAAGACAGCATTGGAGGCGGCGTTCCAAGGGACAAGTTCTCCGAGAGGAAAGAAAGATGGCAAAATCGTCCACAAACAACGACGATTGTATTCCTGGCGGCAAACATCAGTGATAGAATTAATAGCGATGGCAAACAGCGTGCAACTAAATACCGAGCCCTGAGGTACACCGTTCTCTTGAGTAAAAACAGATGATAAAACTGCTCCCAAGCGAACATTAAACACCCGGTCTTTCATTAACTCCTGAATAAAAACAGACATACGCCCACGTATATGCCAATCGTGAAGCGTTCTGAGGATACCGCTTCTCCAGCAAGTATCATACGCTTTCTCCAGATCGAAAAATACGGCGATCGTTTGGCACTGCCGTACTAAACCGTCCATTATGTGGGTGGTTAGAGACACAAGATGGTCGACTGAGGAACGATAACGCCGAAAACCGCATTGAGCGCTCGTTAATAAATCCCTCGACTCTAGCCACCACATAAGCCGCCCGTTAATCATGAGTTCCAGCACCTTACAGACGGAGCAGGTGAGGGAGGTCTGACGGAACTGGAAGGAAGGTGTGGGTCCTTGCCAAGTTTAGGTATTGGTATTACGGTGGCCTGTCGCCAAGTGCTCAGAAATGTTCCACAGCACCAAACAGAATTAAAAATCTAAAGTAAAAAAGCCCTGCCTTTCGCTGACAAATGCTGCAACATGAATACCATCTGGCCCTGGTGCACTGTGGCGAGAGTTCTGAAGGGCACGCTCCAATTCCCTGGAGGTAAAGGAGACATTATAGCACTCCTGCTGGTCGAAGGCGAAACATAAACCCTTCGATTCGACCTGCTCCTTTAATGTTCGAAAAGAAGGGGGGTAATTGGCGGAGCTCGAAATATCAGTGAAAATGCGTCCTAAAACATTGGCGATATTAATCGGAGTAGTAAGCACTCGAGTTGATAACCTAAGACCGTAAATCGTAATTTAATAGGCGTAAATCTGGGTTTGCCCACTACGCGGCGTAGCTGTCCCCAAACAACAGATAAAGGTGTTGTGCGGTTAAAAGAAGAGATGAAAGCAACCCAAGACGCCTTTTTGCTATCCTTAATGACTCGAGGGCATTTGGAGCGCAGTTGTTTATAGCGAATCATGTTTGCCGAAGTAGGGTGGCGACGAAAAACTCGTAGAGCACCTCGGCGTGCACGCAACGCATCCCGGCATTCATCGGTCCATCAGGGAATCGGTAAGCGTCTGGGGTGGCAAGACAACCGGGGAATAGCCTGATCTGCGGCATAAAGTATGCCCGTTTCGAGGTGCTCAATCACGGCGTCGATGGATGGAAAATCCAACCCTGAAAACACGGCCAGAGATCGGAAGAGGCGCCAATTCGCCTTTGCAATAAGCCATCTTGGCGCGCACTGAGAATGTTCGTTTGATGAAAGTACGTGATCTGACACGGAAAGAGGTCACTAGAATAGGAATCTGCGGTGACATTCCAAGTAAAATGTACAGAGAGTGAGGTAGAACAAATGGACAGGTCCAAGTGTGAGAAGCTGTGAGTGCTGTCAGAAAGAAAAGTAGGTTGACCTGTATTGACCAGTAAAAGATTATGACGATTTAAAAAGTCGGCTAAAATGCTACCCCTTGCACGCTCCGACGGGGAAAGGGGATGGTGCGCATTAAAATCCCCCAAAAGTAGGACAAGGGATGGTAGCTAAAAAAGAAGATCATCGAGATCAACCGTTGTGACTGTACCAGACGGAGGCAAGTAAATACTGCAGATGGAAAAACTAAGGCCAGAGAAGTGAACTGAAGCTGCAGCAGCCTGTATAGGAGTCTGGAGGATGGAAGTACTGTACACGTCATCGCGTATTAAAAGTATAACTCCGCCATGCGCGGAAAGCCATCTGCGGGAGGAAGATCAAACCTCACCGAAGAGTAACCGCATATAGTAAAAGAATCTTGTGTCGAAGTTTAGTCTCTTGGAGACAGGTTGGGTGGGTCTACAACTCCCGTGGTCCAGGGATACAGCACGAGGTCTGTGCTACCCGGTGGATTTTTGCATTTAGGACGGTACCTAGAGTCTAAACCGACCCGCCTTTCGGCCGCAGACGATTGCGTTGCCCAAACGCACCAAGTGAACTTAGCTTCAGAAGCCGAGTGCACTTAGCTCCCACTGTCTCACTGTGGATAGGTCATACTAGCTTAGACCTAATAATTTATAGGGGTGAGTGACCCCAGCATTAAGGAAGCCACCACCTCCTCAACAATAACGGTGATTCAGGTAAAACCTTCCCCCAGGAGACACACAAGCGGAGAGTCAGTCGATCGTAAAAGTAACTCCAAGTCAGGTCTTCGACTGCGGAGTCCAGGCACATTCCAGGTAAGGATAGCCATTATTAAAATTATAAAATAGGTTAAAAAATTATCACCTTACTTTTTTGTGGATCCAGGATGAATCAAGCGTCCTTTTTACAATCGCATGGGACTGGGTGGTTTATTTGGAGCAGGCACATCTTGCTCCATGACCTCTTCAGAGGGAGGGCTCTCCTGCTGAGAAGCATCCACCAATTCCAACACCTGGATCGGTTGTATGGGGAAATAGGCGGTGACGGCGACCGCCTAGCGGATTTGCTCCCATCATGGGAGCGGGACCTTTTTCTGCTGAACAGGATTTGACGTTTTTATAAAGTCAGCTCTCGTGTAGCTCGACCGGAACTTTATTTCAAGTGCATTGAAAACTACCGGCTTCGGTTTCTCGGTAATACGCTTCGGAGAACTGGGCTTAGTAGGGACCCGTGTAAATACAAGATCGCAAGTCTGCGTACTGCTGTCGCACTTCTTCACCGCTAATGAAGCTACAGCGCTGTATGTACCGGTCTTAGGTACTACAGGTTGGCGAGATTGAAATCGCTTCCTGGCCTAAGTAAAGGACAGCTTTTCCTTCACCCGGATCTCCTGTATACATCCTTATATATCTGTGTATCTCCCTAAAACGAGGACAGTCGCGGGACGAGGCAGTTAACGCAGACGGGAGCAGATGTACATGCTCCTTCGTGACTTACTTGACTGCAGGTTGCACAAATGGAAATGCATTCTTACACGATAAGCAAGTGTGTCCAAAACATTGACACTGGAAACATCGCTACGGGCTCGGGATATACGGGCGCACTTCAATCAACTAGTAGCCCGTTCTAATCTTCTGCGGCAATTCAACCCTGTTAACCGTGAGAAATAGAGTCCGGGTTGGCTGTAATTCCCCTCTTTCCTGGCCTGCACGCGATAAACAGAAGTGACCCCTTGGTCTTCCAGGCCAGATATACCGTCTAGTACGTTGGTGGTAACAACTCCTCACGGCGAATTCAATGTCTTATGTTGCTCAACACGAATAGGATAGCCGTGGAGTAGCGTCGCCTTGAGCAATGAGTTGGTTTGAGACAGCCCAAGTGTCTCCACCAAAAGTGATCCGTTACGTAGACGGGTACAGGACTTAACGGGTCCAATGCCCTTCTGAATTATAAATGAGTTTACCTTAGTAAACGACTGACCATCTTCGGTACGACTGAGCATTAAGTAGCGAGGAAATGTCTTCTCGGATACTTCTTTTACGTCAACTCTTTTTCGTTTCATTTGAAAATGATTATTATCATGTGCCATAGCGATTTAATCCTTCACCATTGCAACTGTCTCCGATGGCAGGCTGCTTCCTGGGCGCCACCCCGGCTTAGGTTACTTGCTCTGGCCTGAACAAAGTAACCTCAGGGTCACACCTTCCTGTGTGCTGACAAAGGGACCCAATCGCCGGCAGGAAGTGAACAGCTCATGCAATGGCCCGTCCTCGGTCCTGGCCTTTACCAGGGAATATGCTCCTGTCCTACATGATGACCTAGTGCTGGGAGTTACGCCGTTACCCAGTCAATTTTTACCGTGTCAAACACGGGGGCATCCTTCAGACAAAGAACAGGGAAGTAAAACGAGTAAAAATTAAAATGGAGGTAAAATTAAAAGACGTCAAACACGCAATGCGTGAACGTGCAGGAGCAGCTCGGGTGCCTCGGGGTCGCTACGCCCCGTACCCAAAAAAATTAGGCCCCTGAGGGGATATTTTTAGAGAGCGTAGAGATGTCATGTATAAACAATTTCAGATAGGCAATGTATGGTCCACAACTAAACATAATGCATTTATATGGTGTTAAACATTTTGGCATCAGATGCTGATGAGTCAGTGTTAAAGCAAAGCCGAGTGAAAAATTAGTTTACAATGTCTTTAAAACTGCCAACGAGCATAGAAATATACATTTTTTTCAGCAGTTTATTAGCGTTTTCAAGATTTAATGCCATAAAAATCTCTCAAATCTCAAACTAATCATGTGACAGTGCAACACAGAACATCTATTAACTGCCTCCTTGTATTATGTAGCCTACTCTAAAAGGAGCTCCTTGCTTGTGTGGCATAATGCATAAAGCAAAAGCTGATGTTCAGTAAACTGAGGTTTCAATTCTCAATTCTTGGCATGGCATTAATTTTTTTTTTTATAAAATATGAAATGTTGCGATATGCATGCTAAAGAATTATGGATTAAATTTACTTAATGCTTTCCAGTTTTATTCTCCTTTTTTAACAATGAATGTATTACCAACATACAATGGTTAATAAGTTTACTACTAACTTCATACCTAAAACTTAATTTACCTAACACATTCTCAGAACACGATTCTTACTGGTAAGTATAATAACAACTACAAAGGTTGCAACTATTTGAATTGATATGTTAAGATTTAAGTGTATAAACTGAAACATCAATTTAAAATATAGGCTAAAAGCTGCATTATTAGGCCAGTCAGAAAGCAAACAAAATAAAAAAAAGTGATGAACAAGAGTCTAACTTGAAAACAAATTACAATCTCTTATGAGAAAGTTAATGTCATAACCATGGTGCTAAAGTGATACATTCATAAACCTATCTTTGTTATTGTGTATTATAGCTTTTGAGGGGCATTTTCATTAGTCAGGTGTACTGGCACTTTCAAAACTTATAGCCTAGCTTTGAAATTTGAACAGATAGGCAATATGTTTACTATGCAAACTGCTTATATTTGACATCTGTAAATAATTACTTTGGTGTCGTTCATTTACACCCCGTGTGTGTGTGCGCGCATATATGTGTGTGTGTGTGTGTGTGTATTTGCTAGAGGAATGAGATTATTTTAATAAAATCTTCCCAATTATATAACAAAGGAGTCTTCAGAATTCATCAAAGATGGCTCCACCAGATTGAATATTGTCAATTGTTCATTGCCTAATTAGATTTAAAGTATTAAAAATTGTAATTCATTTAGATTCAATGTATTACACAAGGTAGCTGATATTAGGCATTAGATTTGTATGCACTAAAAATGGCTAAAATATGTTTGCATTTAAAAAACTTATAAATGTCCACAAAAACACGCATTAAATTTAAAAATGTGCTAATATTACACAATGGATAGAAATAATCAAAATAAACATTCTATTGGTTGCAATTTGATTTGCAATAGATTACAACGATTTTTTCCAGATGCCAAGAAGTAAGTTTATGATGTTTGTCACTTAATAAAAAATTTGCAAGCTAAGAATAATCTTTCAACATCTACAGACATTGTTGGGCAGAATTTAAAAGCAACAGCAATTTCTGGAGTAACTACTTTGAGATGATCTATATTTGCAAATTCTAATATCCAACAGAAATTGAAATTAACATAAATTGTAAGATAGCATACACCAGAGCAAGTGATTCTAAATTTATTCACAAAGGTAATAAATGTTTGGAAATATTACATTGTTTATTTGTTTAGTTGGATGAGTACTAAGGTTAGTAATTTGATGTGAAATCTGTGATGTTATACAATGAGAGGCAGTGCTGTGCAGCATTGCATGATGATCTGATAACACTTTATAAGAGGGGTGGTTTGAGTTGATTAATATCTGAGGAACATGTATATCATATTCTTACATAGGTGCATGGTGCTTAAGATCTCCATTCAATTAGAATTATTTCATTTCATTCAAATGAAATGTCTTCATTATAATTAGACCTATGTGAATGAATGTTCAGTTTATGTTACTAAAATAAATAATTTCACTTGCCTGCAGTGCAACAACAAGCCGTGGCCTCTGAATGGCATTAGTGGTTCCATCCCCAAGCTGACCCTCATCATTATCTCCCCATGTATACACTTCTCCTTGGTCACTACAAGCTACACAGTGCAATGATCCTGTAAAGATTATACATATTTTTTTATAATGCAACATGGGCACTTCCTTCAGATACAAATGACTGATTATATAAATTAGATTACCCTTTATTCATCAATAAACAGCTTACAGCATTAACAATTTCATCAATTTGGACAACAAAATTAGTGAAATTTGAAATAATTTGTCATATTATAGTATATTTCACTGTGAAAATTGCTATTATTTAAATCTATAAATATTACACTATTAATAATAGAACTAAAATATTGAATGAGTTTTATTTCAGCAAACATTACGATTAAACTACACATCAACTTTTACAAATTGTACAACTGATCGTGAAGTAATTTTGAACAACGAGAATTTTCACATGAAATATAGTATTATATACTATTTGATCTTGGAGTGCTTGTTCCCCCCCCCCCTTTAGGATCTTATATAATCAATACCCTGGTTGTATATGGAATAGATCCTACTTTCCACTAACTACCCCTCTCAATATTAACTCACAAATATCCTGTTCCTTAAATCTCTTTGAGTCAAAATATTTAGAAGAGATTATTAATGTGTGTTTTACTATGTTCGATTCCCAATTGAATTAATATGGAAATCCTTTTCCATGATTAATCACTTTCTTCTACCACTTCTTTCTTACCTTCCCTACACAGTTACCCAATTTTCTCAAAAATTCCTTACTACCTTTCCAAAAATGTTTAATATCATGTCAAAATTGCTATCAGAAAATTATTCCATTTTCTCAGTCATACTTCTTCTCTACATGTTTTTAATTCTGGGTATTTAATTATACACTGTAAACCCTTATCTATTTTCCACATAATGGACACTTTAATTTTCAATTTTAACCTAACTAGCCCTATTTTCTTGCTCTACCCCAAGCCAATCCATCCCTTCTTCTTTCCTTCTGTATTTTCTTAATTTTTCCATATGAAGAGCTCTAATTTTGCTTTTGTTCTTGTAATTCCCTTGTCTGACCCTGATTTTTTGGCACTTGCTATTTCAAAATTATTCCCCAAGGGCTATGTCACCACACTTAGTTCTTCTGTGTCTTTCCACACACCCAGGTCGCTCGCTGTCCAGCTGGGAACCCCCCCCCCCCTTCCCCTGTTCCCCATCAAAGTTTCTTCCTCACTTGCTCTGCTCATTGGCGACATCATCTTCAGTGTTGACAAGTTCAAGGCTATGCATTCCTCCCCTCTTTGCTGCATACTTGTCTCTTGGCTGCAGGTTGTTACCCTTTCTTCTCTCCTAGCCTATTCTCCTTGAACAATGGTTCCTTGGTCCTGTTTTGTTGATCCAAGCTGCATTCCATGCATAAAGGCTCTTCTTCTTTCATTTCTGGCTTTTTTTCATATCTTTTAATAATTTTGCTCTTATTTTCCATTCCTTTTCCCCATAATCATTCTCAATAAATATTCTTGTGCCTTTTAGCTTCCTGGTATTACTTAATACTTTCCATTTAAAATTCCTTGTGGCCAATTTAACTAATGGTCTGCCACCTCTCCATCTGATTCTCAGGAGTCTATAATTTCCCATCCATCCAGTTGATGTCCGGTTTTCCTTCAATAATTTCTTCCACTTCTTTCCATATCTTTATCCCCCCTTATTTCTTCCACTCTAAAAATCATTACATTCAACTTCCTGCTTGCATCTGGCAATTTCTCCAATTTGATTATTCTACTCCTGTATTCTGCTAGTACTCCTCCTAACTCTTCTTCAAGGTGTTTGATCTTCTGTTTTATATCTTCCATGCTCTTCTTCATTTTCTCTTCTATTCTCACCTCCCTGCTTTTAATTTCCTTTATATCTTCTGCTCTTGACTTAAACGTATCCTTCGCCATATTAATTTACAATGGCAGGTAAATTTCTTACATACTTCACTTTCTGTATTTGAAGTAGGACATGTTTTGGAGCCAACATTCCCATCTTCAGCTGTTGACCCACTGTTTCCTGGTATTTGTGTTGGTCCTGTGGAAGTCATTGTGTTGTATGTGGTGACCTCGTTATATCCTTCACTTCATCCATTACTGGACCTGAATTTTGTTCTACTCCTTCAATTACTAATAGAACTGCCAGCATTAGCACCATTCAGAAGCTTATTGTATGTAGGCCCGTTTCTTTATCTGAACTTTTAAATTCTCTACTTTAGAAACACCTGATACTTGCTGTATATGACTGCAATGCAACACCCATCATTCCTGCACTTGCGAGCATTCACTCTAACATCTAACCTCTTAGCGCTCATGCAAGCAACTCCACAACTACAATATTGAAAAGTTCAGTGTTAACAAACAAAAAGAATAAGTAAAAATGTTCTTTTTTTCATTTAGTGCTACAGCCCAGGGTGAGCCTTGGCAAGTTGCAGCAACCTTTGCTTTCTTTACCTCTATCTTATAATTTATAAGTATAAAATAAAAAGAAAAACTAACTATACTAATTAAATCATGAAGATTATTTTCTTCAAATTCATCTTTACTACATGTACAATTTTTGGAAAGCTAAGCAGTTGATACTTTTTGAATTTATCCAAAGTAAAATTTGGTATATTCTCAGGTAAATAATTGAATATTTTCAAATCACATAATTGTAGCTGTATTGTGTGTCTTTCAGTTACACTGTTGGGCGATCTAAATTTACTTTGATTATGAATGAAACATCTTATATTGTAATTACTATGTTTAATTTATCATATCATAAACAATAAAAAGTATAAATAATTGGAATAGTTATCATTTTATATTTTTCCAAAATAGACCTACAGTAATCTCTCAGTTAAGTTAAAAATATTTCTTAAACTTTCTTTTGCCAACTAAAAACTGTATTAGAATCAGATTAATTACCTAATAGCATATACTTATACCAATGGGAGTGAAAAACAGCATAATAAACTGACATTAATTGTTTCTTTGCTGACGAAAAATGAACTACACATGGTTGCTATGTATGAACACTACGCAATGCAATTTAATAAACTACATGGAACAATAGCCTGCTGTAAGTCGTGCTTTTGTTGTACAGAACTTTTTAAACATGGAAATTCTGCAATAGTGACGCAGAAAAAATTTAGACAACATTTTAACATTGGAAGGTGTGGGCATGCTTCAGACCGGCACATCATAAACAAATGGGTGCATAAGTTTAGAACTACAGTGTCTATCAGCATATAGGAAGAATAGAGGAAAACCAAGGACTGCAGAGATGCCAGAAAATGTCAGCCACTTTAGAACTATTTTAAACAAAGTCTCAAGTAATCCGTACAAACACTTCAGCTCTCAAGAAGGCCACTTGGTCAAATTTTGCACAGACATTAATTTTCACCAATAAAAGTTTCAGGTAGTTAGTATTTGTGCTGCAAGGAGGACATTCTATGAGCAGGTTAAGAGTTGGTAAAACAGTAGCCACACCTCATTGGGCAAGTGATAATGTCCAACAAAGCATTGGCAAAGTTAACAAAACATAACATAAAATACTGATAATCTCTTCTGAGTCGGATATTTAGAACACTCTTTATGGTTTCACTTAAATGATATTTACTCAGGACATATGTTTTGTGGAATTATTGTCCTGAGTAAATCTCATTCAAGTGAAACCATAAAGAGTGTTCTAAACATTTGACTCAGAAGAGATTATTAATGGGTGTTTTACTATGTTTGATTCCAAATTGAATAATAATAAAATACTGAATTTAAGAACTCCGGGAAACACAGAAGTTTATCACATCAAAATTAAAAAAAAAAAAAAGTGAAAGACAAGAGACCAACAAAAATCATACTAAATGATATGATTTAGAGATGTCATCCACTTAGTTGTACCTTATTCTTAACATTAAGAAATAAAATTATTTTTCCTATACATCCAACCTTGCTGCTCTGAAGCTTGGAGCCGATATTTTTATACTGTGATCCCTGTTATGCCCCTAAATATTGTATGTTTTTTCCTGCTTAAGATTTTAACATTACTGACTAACGATATTAAGAAGTCTGTATTAATCAGAATTTCTTCAGATTTAACAGTGAATTTCATAAACAAGAAGCAGGTTTAGCTATGAGAAATCCATTATCATCTTTTCTGGCAGATTTATATATGAATAATTTAGAAATGCACATCACCAACTCATTCCCATACATTTTTAAAGTCTGGTACAAATATGCTGATGATATCTTTGTGGTGGTTAATAAGAAACACTTGGAAGATGCTTTGAAATTGTCAAACAAGACAACATGATTCCTTTCTTCGACTTAAGAACGGGCAATAATTTGACATTTGGATATACAGAAAGGATATGCATACTAATAATTCCATAAATGCAAGTGGCTTCAATCTCACAGCACACAAACATGCTGTCCTCAACAGCTTAGCACATAGACTCATTAACATAATGTTGATTTGGTTTATTTACAGATGCTCTTTAACATCTGAGGTCATCAGCGTCCCATTCAATCAGGGCGTGAAATGGCTGACAAATTTTGCTCAGAGGCCTCTTCTTTCAGGCTTGAGGTTCTTTTTCATGCCGTAAATGTACGACACGGGACCCACGGCTTTACTTCCCTTCCGAAGGAAGCCATACTTAGGATTCATTTTACATCATCATTTTACATAATCATTTTACAAAAATGGTTAAAAGAAATAGGAATCAATGAAACACACAGAAAAGAGTACATACATCTGACAAACATTTGTATTAATCAGTCATATTTTACATTTGATAAACATTTTTATAAACAACAAACAGGCTTGACCATGGGCAGTCCTATATCTCCTTTTCTGGCAAATCTTTACATGAGTAATTTTGAAACACACATTACTTCAGCCTTTCCACACTTCTTTAAGTGTTGGTACAGATATGTTGATGATGTTTTTGCCATAGTTAATGAAAAGTTAATTGAAGATGCACTAAAGATTTTGAATATTCAAGATAAAGATATAAAATTCACACATCAAATAGAAACAGACAATATGCTGCTTTTTTGGATATAAAAATTATAAAAAGTAAAGAAAACCTTAAATTTGGCATATATAGAAAGGATACACATGCAGATAATTATATCAAAGAAAATGGTTTTAATCCTATGGCTCACAAACATGCAATTTTTAATAGTCTGATATGCAGAATGATCAATTTGCCAATCAGTAAAGAAGAATATAACATGAAATATAAGAAAATTAAAGAAATAGCAATTTTTTATGGGTTTAATGAAGACTTAATACATAATAAGATTAAAAAATTCCAGAAGACGAAAAGAATTGAAAATTGCACTACATTATCAACAGTTAAAGAAAAAATGTCCTTTAAAAAATTCACATATAACCCAACAGTGATGTATAAATTTCAAAAAATATTTAAAGATGTTGATATAAAATTGGCTCCCACTAATAAATTTATCTAAACAACGTTTTGAAAGACAATACTACAGATAATACTCCAAAGTAGAAAAAATCAGGAATTTACAAGATTTCATGTGCTGAATGTGACAAGATCTACATAGGAAAAACCAAGAGGAATGTGGGGATACGTCTTAAAGAACATATGAGGAATTTAAAATACAAGCAAATAGAAAAATCAGCGGTGGCATATCACTTTTGGACCGAAAATCATGATATAAAGAAAAAGGTTGAATTATTGAGAGCTGTACAGGGACCAGTAGAATTGGATATTTGGGAAAAGATTTACATCTACAAACATAAGGATCATTTGATGAATTTTGACATTCCGAAAGAAGAAAATATAAATTTTAAGTTCATAAAAGTTTCACCAGAGTGGAACATTGCTTCTGATACTACGCAACAACAACCGTTCACACCAGTCGTCCACGGCCGAAGATGGAGATAACATATCTTTGAAACCGGTTCCGTATATTTTTAAGGTTAGTGAAGCATGAAGAGTGTTAAGACAGATTCAATTCACATGAGCTTCACTGTGTTAATTCCATATGAAAACTTTTTTAAAGATTTACAATTTTTAAAAAATTTTGTTTTGAAACAAATTCAGTTTGAATAATCTCTTCAACTCCAGAGATAATGACAGAATCCCTAATGAGAAGAAACCAGGAATCTGTAAAAACTGCTCAGAATGCAACAAAGTGTATATTAGAAGAAACCAGGAATCTATAAAAGCAACTGCCTCAAATGCAGCAAAGTGAATATTGGCAAAAGATGATTTGCATTAGGCTCAAAGAACATTGGAGAAACATCAAGTACAGCAGATAGATAAATCAGCAGTTGCACATTACTTTTGGAAAGATAGAAGTGGAAATGGAAATCAATTTACTGCAATCCGTAGATAGACCTTTGGAGTTGGAAGTATGGAATAAAGTGTTATAAAAAATATGAAAACAAGGTTAAAAACTTAAGAGATCCCAAAAGAAGACAAATTGAACCAAAAGTTCATAAAATGTCTAGGAGAGCTACACCAAGTCCAAACAAATTACTACTTGTGATGCCTCAGTAGTAAAAATGAGCATTAAAAACCATTAAAAAAACAACAATAACAACAAATCCGGGTGTTGACTCAGAAGGGAAATGGCCTATGAAACTTGTTCTGTATATATATAAACAATGTATACAGTTTTTTTCACACTAACTCCATTCACTTACATAAATTTGGAACATATGTTTCGGGAGCGATCCCTCCCATCTTCAGCCTGTTGACAAACTGTCGTTAAACGTGGCGGTTGGGTCTCTTGATGTTCTTGTGGCGGCATCTGTTGGTATTATTAGGAATTTGCTGAGTTCATCCAATGGAGGGATATCGAAATTCATCAAATTATCCTTATTTTTTGTAATGAAAATGTTTTCCCAAGTGGAAAGTTCTATTGCATTATGAAGTTGTTTAAGTAGTTTTATCTCTGATTTAATTTCATGATTTTTATTCCAAAAGTGCGCTGCTATTGCTGATTTATCAATTTGTTTTAAGCGAATATTTCTGAAGTGTTCTTTTTTCCGGATTCCCAAATTCCTCTTCGTTTTTCCAATGTATTTTTTGTGAATGGAGTTAGTGTGAAAAAAACTGTATACATTGTTTATATATATATACCACTCCATTGTCAACAGCTTCGTAAGTACACTTATTTGTTCTGTATAGTTTAATGGTAAGTGCAGAATTAAATCAAATCCCCAGCTAATTAAGAATATATATTAGTTGCTTCACTGTATTAGTTTTGATACAATTTAAATATTCTTAAAAATTAAAATCTTTTTCCCATATTGCTAATTTCCTGGGATTATGGGTAGCTTTCTATCAGTTTAGTTTCTTTTGTTATATTATGATTGTACGTTCAAAAATGAGCAATCCAATTGTTTATATTTTACACTAAGCTTTCTTTCATCCTTGTCTCCAAATTTCTTATTGTTCTGCTTATATCCATATATCTATCTAATCACAATCTAAACACTCCTACCTTTTTGTTGGATTGAATAACGTCCTTTTTGATTCTGTTCAAAAGGTTCCTGATGTTAAATTTATTTTGTGCAGCTAACACAATAAAGTAGAACCTTGATCCATCATTATTGGAGTGACCAGGTTAAAGAAAGATGATTGCAGGAAAACGATAGATATGGGAAGTACATAAATCATGTTCAAAAATAAATAAAGTCTGTATACAAGTAAACACTATATTTTAAGTGAATTTTACAAATTACCATGAACATATTTTACACTTTGTTTTGGTCCTGGTGATCCAGTGTTGACCATACTTGTTCCATAGATCCAAGATCACAGGTTCAATCCTGGCCAGGATTTATGATTTTTTTGGGGGCGTAAAAATCTAAAGTATGGTTTCTTTGGAAGGGAAGTAAAACTGAGGGTCCTGTGTCATAAATTTATGGCATGTTAAAGAACCTCAAGCCTGAAAGCAAAGGTCTCTAAGCAAAATTTATTTGTCATTTCACACCCTGAATTAAATTTGGTGCTGATGAACTGAGATGTTAAAGAGCAAGAGAATAAATCAAATGAACAAAAACCAATACATTTGTCACTTTCTTTAAAAAAAAAAAGGTTGTTAACAGACATTTGCTGCTTTTCTTTACATTCAAAACAACAAATTTTCCACATTAAATACATTCTATTGCTAACTGCCATTCATACCATTATTGTTATGTGCTTGTACAGTTTCACATGCTTTCAGAGAGCTTTGGCAAACATTAGCATGAGTTCAGCTGTTGCATCATCTTCCCCCTCTTCCTCACTCCAGTCCCCTATATCACAATCACTTGCGACTACTCCAAGTTCGTTGCACACTTCATTAATACATTGAATGCCACAAGACTTAATGTTCTTGTCTCTTGCCTCTTAGGTGTCAAAACTGACAGCAGCAACAACTCTGGCCTATTTTTCACCTCAACATTCTGCGACACCAAAAGTATCAACAACTATGGAGAGTTTGAGTCACTCTTTCTTGGATCAAGAATGATGAAAACTCTACACATGCGACAATCACTGCTTCATTTTACCAGTTTGAAAATGATTGTTTTGGGATAGAATTTCTTTGGGAATGAACTTTTTGATCGAATAATGCAGAAAAACGATACTTCGAGGAATAATAAATGCAGGTTTTATTTACATTAGATATAAGGTAAAATGTTTGGGACTGCATAAATTGAACGATACATCCAACAAAATGATGGTTCTGGGAACGATAGATCAAGGTTATCAAAATTTTTAAAAATGCTCATGAATGCCCGCCCATTGGATGGTATGTGAATTTTTTAAAACTTGTGTCCTTCCTTATTGTGGAGAGAGTGATGGTGCTTTTAATATCTAGAAGTCTTTTGGAATGTCTGACTTTCTTGTTGTACTAATGAACAGTTGAATCCATTGTTGAGTGCAGTATTGATAATGTACTGGTATTTCACTGTGTATTGTACCTTGTTGAGTAGAATGTTTACTATATGGAGGCAGAAAAAATCATTTTATGAAGGGTGCAGAAAGGTAACTCCAATCCTCCATAGATTTTAAATTTCTGAATGAGAGTACCACATTTTTGGAATTGTTGGAAAAGGCTTTAAAGGGAACCTTGTTATTATCTCCAATCAAGAGATCTTATGATTGTATTAGTAACTTCTTTATAGCAGTACTTACTTCCTTTGGAACCACTTTGGAACCACAGTGAGGAAGATTACTGTTAGACTCAACAGCTACAAATCAAGGAAAGTATTTTATAAGCATATGGGTAATAATTATGTAATTCTGTTTGTATAACCAGCCTTCATTGAACAATCTTTACACAGCATCTGCTGTCCTTCTCAATGCTAGAAAAAAACAATAGAACAGAAATCAAAGCTTGCAAGTGAATAATTTACAGTTTAACGTTCTTATGGCTTTAAAGCTATGAATTTTGAAACAGATTGTTTATTTTTATTTATATACAATATGGATTCACAAGAACTGCGTCATTTTCCCAGAAATTTTCAAATATCAAAGAGCATTTAATTAACTTCTTAAAAAATATCAATGATATAGAAAAGATTAATAATATTATGAAGTATTCATACTTATGTGAAATAGTGCAAATACAAACCAGTGGCAATGCAAATAATTTTTTTTCCTTGCAGAGCAGCAACTTTTCTTGGCCTTCGAACATGGTCATCAGTTCCATGGCCTAAACGATGGTAATCTCCTTTTCCCCTGAAATGAATTAGAAAATAAAATATGTAGTAAACTTTTGAATAGTTAGGAATTTTCACAGTGAAATATAGTATCATATAACAAATTATTTTTGAAGTCACTCAAATTTCACTAGTTTTATTCCACTTACTTGGACATGTTTCAAAGGCAAATTTCCTTCCTTGTCAGTACGGTTCCACTGTCAGCTTTCCAGCATGGTATTAAGATGTCGCTCTTTGGATTTTATAAACTTTTTGAAGGTTGCTGTTGTGTGGAAGATCAAAATTAACTAAATTTTCTTTGTTTTCGTTCAAGAATATATTTTCCCACACCGATAATTCTATCGGTTTTTGAAGAGCTTTTAAAAGTTTTGGTTCATTTTGGAACTCATGGTTTTCTTGCCAGAAATGGTACGCTACTGCTGATTTTTCCGTATGTTTATATTTACACTTCTGATGTGTTCCTTAAACCTTCCTGTGTTCCTTCATGTGTTCCTTACATAAAAAGCAACAGCCACAATCCAAAACAACATAAACTAGCCTCACATTCAGATTAACAAACCTACCAGTAATTGAGACAGAGTACAAATTGGAATACCAAAAAATCATGGATATAGCACAGAAAAATGGCTACACAACAGATCTGGTCAAGAAAAAGGTAGCAAAATTAAAAAAACAAAAACAAATAAAGGAAATCACTACACTGAAAGGTTACAAAGGAGAGCGCACGTATAAAAAATTTACATTCCATCCATGGGCACACCAAAAATTTCAAAAGATTTTTAAAGAGGCCAACATTATTTTGGCTCCAGTGAATAAATGCAATTTGAAAAACCTCCCAAAAACCAACACAAAGGACAAATCAGGCATTTATGAAATCAGTTGCAAAGACTGCAATAATAAATATATAGGTAAAACAAAAAGGAACATTTCCATACGGTTTAAGGAACACATGAGAAGTGTAAAATATAAACATACGGAAAAATCAGCAGTAGCATACCATTTCTGGCAAGAAAATCATAAATTCCAAAATGAACCAAAACTTTTAAAAGCTCTTCAAAAACCAATAGAATTATTGGTGTGGGAAAATATATTCTTGAATGAAAACAAAAAAAATTTATTAATTGATATCATTGTATGATTCAGTTCAACTATACACACTCTTAAAGCTTCACTTACTTTTCATAAATGTATGGAACCGGTTTTGAGAACATTTAGTTTTGTTTAATTTTGCTTTATTTATTATGTCGTGATTTTGTGTCCAAAAATGATATGCTACTGCTGATTTCTCTATTTGCTTGTACTTTATGTTCCTGAAATGTTCCTTTAACCGTGTGCCTATGTTTCTCTTTGTTTTTCCAATGTAGATTTTTTCATATTCTGCACAGTTTATTTTGTAAATACCTGATTTTTCCTCTTGTGGAATACTGTCATTAACATTATCTATCAGAAAATTTTTAACATTAAATCTATTAATCGGTGCCAACCTGATATTAAAATCTTAAAACTATTCTGAAATTTTTTGTGGCCCATGGATGATATGTGAATTTTTTAAAAATTAGTTTATCTTTTGTTGCTGAAAGTGGTGGTTTCTTTGATATGTTTTTGTCTCTTGAATTTCTGCACCTTTTAATGTACTAGTTCTTTTTTAAAACCATTTTTAACTGCTGTTTCTTCTATTTGTTTGTATTCTTTAAAATATTCTTCTTTGCTAATTTGTAGGTTAACTAGCCGGTGTGTTAAACTGTTAATTACTGCATGTTTGTGCGCTGTGGGGTTAAAAATGTCAGTTTTGATGTGATTATGTGCGTGTATATTCTTTTTGTATATTCCAAATTTCCTTGACCTTTCATTATTTTAATATCTAAGAATGGCAATATGTTATCTGTTTCTATTTCGTATGTAAATGATATGTTTCTATCTTGTATATTCAAAAAGTTTTAAGGCATCATCTATGAGTTTTTTTAATGGATATCATTGTATGATTAGTTGAACTACACACTCTTAAAGCTTCACTTACTTTTCATAAATGTATGGAACCGGTTTCGAGAACATTTTGTTCCCATCTTCAGCCATGCTAAGGTTCAACTGTCGGATCATTCGTTGAGCTGTGGGAATGTATATTCTGCTCTGGTGGTGGTGTGATAAACTTGTAGTTTATGTTTTCATCCCCGACAATGTCGAAGTTCATTATGCTGTTTTTGTATTTGTAGATGTAGATTTTCTCCCAGGTTGCTAATTCCGTAGGTCCTTGTACTGATTTTAATAATTTTGTTTTATTTATTATGTCGTGATTTTGTGTCCAAAAATGATATGCTACAATAACCGAGATATGAGTTTTTTGTTAACTATGGCAAATATATCGTCTACATATCTGTACCATACCTTAAATATGTATGGAAAAGCTGTGTTGATGTGTGTTTCAAATCTACTCATGAAGACATTAGCCAGAAATGGAGATAAGGGGCTGCCCATTGTAAGTCCTGCTTGTTGCTTACAAAATTTTCCTTTAAAAGTAAAAAATTTCCAAATTAAATTACTTAAATGTAAATGTAAATTACAATTTACAATTTACATTCAAGTAAAAAGAAAATTTAGTTAATTTTGATCTTCCAAACAACAGCAACCTCATCAAAAAGTTTATAAAATCCACGCTGGAAAGCTGACAGTGGAACCGTGCTGATGATGAAGGAAATTTGCCTTTGAAACATGTCCAAGTAAGTGGAATAAAACTAGTGAAATTTGAGTGACTTCTTCATAAATAATTTGTTATATGATGTAGTAAACTGTTTAAGGTAAGTGACCTGAGGTAGTTAGATTTATTTTATTTAAGAGTGTTGGTCATTAGAAACCAATTCAAATCAGGCCATGAAACAGCAATAAATTTTGCTCATAGGCTGTTTCTTTCAGGCTTGAGATTCTTTTATGTACTATAAATCTATGACACAGGACCAAAAGGTTTACTTCCCTTCCAAAGGAAGCCATAGTTAGAAACTTTTATGCCCCCATAATCCATTAGCCTTTGAACCTGCAACCTTGGGTCTATGAGGCAAGTATGAGGCTATACCACCAGGACTGAATAAGTGATCCGAGGAATATATAAACATAAAAATAAGATATGTTAGCTGGGATGAAATGGACCCAAACAAATAAAAGAGCTCACTAACTCAAAAGGTAATAGCAATAGATTGTTTTCAATGTTGTGACTGATGAGGGATGATGTACAAGGTAATTAACAGTTACAAAGCGTAGTCTAGGTTGGAGAGTCATTTTCCTGCTTAAATTTGCACACAAGTGTTAAAAATGGAAAAATAGAAATTTCATTTACTAATAAAAATATTACTTTTTGAAAGGGGCAATGCAAAAGAAGCTAACACAAAGCTGGACAAACATTATGGCAAGTCTGCACTTTTGCTAGAATTGTAATAAATGGTTTGTTGAATTTAGATGTAGCAGAAGAAGCACAAGTGATGTGAACCTTTCTGGATGTCCTATCGACAACTTTGAAATAATTGACAAAATATCATGGAGCTCCATGATTGAAGAGTGAAGGTGGAGGAGATCGCTGAAACTGTGGGCATTTCTGGAGATCAAGTGCTTAATATTTTGACAATCATTTGCAAATAAAAAAATGATTGGCTAGAAAAGAGAACAAATTGTCACTTTTACATAGAATTTGAACCTGTTTAAATGGAATCCAAGTGAATTTCAATAGACAAGACATAGATCCACCACTATATGCTGGTAACAAAGCATTAATTGAAATAATGCAGAGGTTGTGACTGCAGAAGGCAAGGTGTTGGCTACTGTGTTTTGAGTACCACAACAAACCTTAATTGATTTTTTGAAAAGGCAAAACCATAACCAGTGAATATATCTATGTTTCTGGAGCAATTAATAACAGAATCAAGAAGAATCACTCTCAATTCATGAAGAAAAAGGTTCTGTTCCGTCACAGTAACTTACCAGCACACAAGTCTGATTGCACCTTAAAATTATTGGACTTCAGGTATGAAATCTCCCCAATCACCTTGCTTACCTTAAAGTCAAAAGTTTTGAGTTTTATAATTCTAGATCTATGGCCACCATATAATTTGGTTTAAATCCAATGAATTACTGAGTTAGGTAGAGAAGATAATAAATATTAGCAGGGAAAAATTGAAACATTAAACAAATTTTAAGTAGCACAAGTTGCTCCTTTGCTTTAACAGAAATGAACTGTACAAGACTGTACAAGAATCAAGCATTTTTTATTTAACATAAAGATATTCTAAATTTGAATACATGTTCATTAATTGTGGTGAAATTAATTCTTATTTAACATAATCAACAAACAAAAATGCTATTTTTGGAACATCTTTATTTTGTATGGTATAAATTTCAAACAAAAATAATACATGGAATAAAAAAGATAATAATAATTTATTAAGTGTGATTTCCCCCCATCCCCATTTTAATAAGCATTTTTAATTTGGTAGGATAACAGCACAAATGTTGTAAAATTAAGATTATTGATGATTGAATCAAACTACATGCTCTACACTGTACAATTAGATTTTTAAGCACAAATTTTGCCTATTTTATTTTGGTATGCTATAATGTACATTTACTCACCATGTATAAACACTGCCAGAGCGAGTAAGGGCAACAGAAAATTGAGATCCACATTCCACTTTGATCACCCCTAAACCAGCCAAGGACTCAATTTTTAATGGTATCTGAAACATTATTAATCAAATAATATTTCTTAGTTTAAACATCAAATGATTAAAACTATTCTCATATCTAAGTAAAACAGTGATCTCATATTTAAATTACAAAAGAAGACTCTAAGAATCATAGAATCATAATTAGAGAAAGCAGTACAGAATATTTCTAGGAAACTCAATATAATTCCTGCCCTCTTTATATATAAAAGAATTATAAATTTATGTGATGATCAAATTTTATAATTATACATGTAATACTTTTTTTAATAGTGTTTAACACCCATTTTTACTACTGAGGCAACACAGGCGGTGTACACTGATCATACATCAGATGAAATGATAAATTCGGAAAGGATTTTTTTAAGGAAGGAAATGTTCCACGCCTAAGTTTAGGGTACCTCTCCGGCATTTCCCATTTATGAGGACTGAGGAAAACCTGGAAAAAACCTCAGGCAGGAAGGACGGTCCTCGCAGGAATTGAACGCCAGACCTCCAGCTCATCAGTCCATGCCTTAACAACCTTGGCCACCCGTGGCGGTACATTTAATGCTGAGGTTCAGTGTCATAATACCATGCGTTCTGGCCAACCATCTGCTATCCATGCACAAGTTGATCACTGATTGAACAAATCTCAGTGTTATTGATAAACTGACAGATGATTGAATGAGATGCATGGGTACCCATGAAAAGCAAACTGAATATAAATGTTCATATAGCTAGAATATTTAGAACATCTTTTAAATATAATTATATAAAACTAATTTTAATTAAGCTGAGTTGTTGACCTTGAAATTATTAACTCTCTTGCTCTCCAATATTTTTCATAAATAGAGAATTTAGTAGCAATGGCTGATTATTGATGAAGGTAATCCTGACACATCTCTTCTCTAAGATTGTGCAGTGGAAAGAGTGGTAAAGAAATTAGTCTAAGTCTATTCAAATGTTCTGCTTACAACCTGATACCTAATTAATGAGAATGTTGCAACTGCATTTTTCCATGTATAATCAGAAATTAAATTTGGTTCTCTCTCTCTGTTTTCAAATTTCATGAAAATGCTGTAAAGTTTTACTTTAAATTTTGGTAAGCCTAACTGAGCATAACAGAAAACAATATAACTGTTTTATTGTAGGCACCATCTTTCTAAGTGGTGGTTAGATTATTAACCTCTAAAGTGATTGGAGGACTACACCTGCCAATGATTAGTGGGTCCTTATGACCTAGATGAGAGAATGTCTCAAGCTAGTTTACTGATCATACCTAATTTTGTATTACCTAGAGGATGCCTATTCATGTTGTGGCAAGCAGCATGATTAAATAGCATTTCCATCTTTTGATGGAACGATTATTTTACTGAGACTTGATCACCAAAACTTATATATTTAAAAACAGATTGCATAATGGGAAGATGAAAATAGGCTTTAAGTAGGAGAGGTTATGGAATGCACCTTATTACTCCTTGCAACCTTGTATATAATTACACATTAGTTACCTGATATATAAAACAGCATTTCTCCTAAAAGTAACTTTAGTACAGAAGTACATAAGCTCTGATATAATCAATTTTATTCAGCTAATGAAAACTGTAAATACTGTGTAGGGAAAAGATATGTAAATTCCATTTATTACTTAGAGCTATTAGCTTAAATTTAATTTATACACAACCTAATCTCCTTTCATATCCATGAATGATTATTTAAGTTGGCTCTAAATTCACCCAAATGCCCATTCTTCATACATTTTATAAATCTTATGTTACTGTGTTTACTTATTTATTTTGCCTTAGAGCTGACAATGGATGCCTCCACGGTCTGAATCCTCAAAAACAGATGAAACATGGCTCACCTAATGTGAGGGCATTGAGTCTCATGTGATAGTCTTTCCCATGTCAAGTCAACTGTTTTGCTTGCAGAGCCATTTTAAACAATTCAACTACACTTTTGATTTATTTTTAAGGGAAACACAATTGCAAAACTATGTACACAAAAATTTAATGAATAATAAGGAAAGAACACACCATATATTCTAAATTGTGTGTGTGTGTGGAACATCAATAAAATGATCAAAACAGAAGTTACAATTGCAAGTTAGCACATATACTACCATCAGTGTGTTTCTATTGGCATTAACTGGGATGCAACTTCAAATTACTGAATGCAGTTTTATGTTGAATCATCTTTCAATATACCACCATGGGTGGCCAAGGTCGTAAGGTGCGGACTCGAGAGTTGGAGGTCTGGGGTTCGAATCCTGCCAGGACCATACTCCCTGACTGGGATTTTTTCCAAGTTTTCCTCAGTCCTCATAACTGGCAAATGCTGGGGAGGTACCCTACACTTAGGCCTGGAACATTTCCCTCCTTAAAAAATATCCTTTCCCAATACATCATTCCATTTCATTTATCACCAGTGTCCACTGCCCATGGTGCCTCAGTAGTAAAAACAGGTGTTAAACACTTAAAAAAAAAAGTAATAAAAAACACCTTTCAACACTATAAAGCTTTTGCTATATCTGATTTCATCAAAAATCTAACAAACTTTTCTGAAATAAACTATATACTGACAGAAAAAGTACACATCTAGGGGCTGAACATAGCAGCATGTTTGACAGAATAATCTTTAGACTAATGTTTTTATCAGGAATTGCACTATGCAAAACCTGTTCATTCTTTGTGACCACCCCACAAGTATAATGATCCACAGCGAATGCTCTAGAACTCAGCACCAACTTTTTCACCCTCTACCTGCATAAAAGAGGAAAGCCATGGATATGAGTTATTATGAATTACTGTGATATAACTATACCTACTTGTTGCACTTTAAACAATGAGCTGCAGCCTTGTTCAATTCATTCAAAACAAACCAAAAGTGTCATTGGATTTTTAACTTTAGATGGTGGTGCAGACTAAATCTTTGGTTTGACATGGGAAAGACTATCACCAAGATACTCAGTACCCTCTAATTAGTAAGGTGAGACAAGTTTCATCTGCTTTCAAGTGTTCAGATATGGAGTTATTCCTTATGAGAATTGACTTCAAAGACACTGATGATCAGAATTATTCAGAAAAAAGCGGTTTTAAAATAGTTAAAGTTCAAACAATGTTATAAAGAATTATTCATAGTTTAATGCTATATAAATGTTTTATATTTATATGATGATTCTTGTAATTTTGCTTTGCATTTAATATATTAAAATTAGCACTAAATTGCTTAATTATGATAAGATTTTTTTTTTTGGACAATGTTTAATGCCTGGTTTTGCTACTAAGATGGACATTGATGATATATGGGATGAAATGAAAATTGGGAGAAAGGATTTTTTTTTTAAAGATGAGAGCATTCCAGGCTAAGTTTAGGGTACCTTTCCAGCATTTTGTCAGTCCTGGTGGTGTAGTGGTAACCATACTTGCCTTCTAAACCCAAGGTTGCAGGTTCGAACCTGGCCAGGACCAATGGATTTTTTCGGGCGTAAAAATCATAAGTATGGCTTCCTTCGGAAAGGAAGTAAAGCTGTGGGTCCCATGTCATACATTTATGGCACGACAAAGAACCTCAAGCCTGAGAGAAAAGGCCTCTGAGCAAAATTTGTCAGCAGTTTCATGCCCTGATCAGAATGGGATGCTGATGACCTGAGATGTTAAAGAGCATCCTTAAATAAAGAAATAAAAATAAAAGTTTCCAGCATTTTCCCTTAATGAGGATTGAGGAAAACCTGGAAAAAACTTCAGTCAGGAAGGATGGTCCAGCAAGAATTAAACTCCTGACACTCAGTTCATGAATTCATGCCTTAATGTCCTAGGTCACCCATAGCAGTCAATTGTGATATGATTACCACCATCTATATCATTCACTTAAATTATGTACATTGATTAGTGGGTGAAAAAATTACAACTACAAATTATAGTTACTAAGTTTTAATTCACAATTATTTCATTATAATTCTGACCTTGCCCAGAAAACATCTATATTTTACCAGGCATTTTCAAACACAAAACCAAAATCCTGAACAGCAATGAAACTTTTAATGCACTCTTGCTTTTGGAGACAGGTATTATTGGAGCAATAAATGTACTTATAAATTTCCATAATTATGCAATAAATAAATGCTGTCACATACAAAAGCACATTGCTGTTCTTACATACATGCTACATCAGAGTGAACTGGCACTACAAAATAAATCCTTAGTGAAAGGATAAACTTAAGGTAGTTTTTTTGTATCAGGGTTTTTCACAGAGAAATATATTGTATGTCAAATTATTGCTACTCAAATTTCACTAATTTTGTTCCACTTACTTTTACATGTTTCAAAGGTGATTGCCTCCATCTTCAGCTTGGTCCCACTGGCCGCTTCCCAGTGTGGTATTAAGATGTCGCTCTGTGGCTCTAATGAACTTATTGATAAGGTAACCGTTGTTTGGGAGATTAAAGTTAACCAAAAATTCTTTGTTTTTGTTTATAAATATATTTTCCCATATTGTTAATTCTATGGGTTTTTAAGAGCTTTTAATAGTTTTGGTTCCTTTTGGAATTCATGATTTTTTTTGCCAAAAATGATCTGTCACTGCTGATTTTTCTGTGTTTGTATTTAACATTTCTCGTGTGTTCCTTAAAATGGTAATATTTCTTTTTGTTTTTCCTATGTATTTCATGTCACAGTCTTTGCAACTGATTTCATAAATGCCTGATTGCTTTCCTGGTGGAATTTTGTCTTTTATGCTGGTGTTTAAGTGGTTTTTTTAAACTGAATTTATTTACTGGGGCCAAAATGATGTTTGCCTCTCTAAAAATCTTCTGAAATTTTTGGTGTGCCCATGGGTGGAATGTGAATTTTTTATATATATGATCTCCTTTGTAGCCTTTTAGTGTGGTGATGTCCTTTATTTGTTTTTCTTTCTGAAAATCCCTATTTTCTTGTTGACAAGATCCATTGTGTAGCCATTTTTTTATTTTTTATGCTATATCTATGATTTTTTGATACTCCAATTTGTATTCTGTCTTGCTTAATGGCAAGTTTGTTAATCAGAATGTGAGGCTGTTGATTATGGCTAGTTTATGTTGTTTTGGATTGTGGCTGTTATTTTTTATATAATTATCTGTGTGGGTATCTTTTCTGTACATGCCATATACTCTTTGGTGAACTTTGATCTCCTAAACAACAGTTACCCTATCAATAAGTTCATTAGAGCCACAGAGCGACATCTTATACCACACTGGGAAGTGACCAGTGGGACCAAGCTGAAGATGGAGGCAATCGCCTTTGAAACATGTCAAAGTAAGTGGAACAAAATTAGTGAAATTTGAGTGATTTCATAACAATAATTTGTCAAACTTAAGGTACTTTACCTTGCAACCATCTGAGCCACCACGTCCTAGTTTTCCATAATCACCATCTCCCCAAGACCACACATTGTCATCATCAGTAATACACAGTGTCTGTGCATCTCCACTGCCACAGGCAATGTCCATTACACGATAGCCAAGCAAAGCCTCAACCTGCAAAAGAAATTAAGCCTACTTCTATAACATCTTAAATTCTCTTAGCATTTGAACTTATATTCTTGAAGTTATTAACAGTGAGAAGTAGTAAAATAATATTGATATAGAGTTGGTTTGGTGGCATTTATACTTCACTTACTTGGTTTTTTAATTGGGAATGTTTTGGGAACATTCACTCCCATCATCAGCAGAAGATCAACTGGTAGAAGCATACTCTGTAGGCGGTAGGAGAAATTTATAAAATATATTCAACAATGGTATATCGAAGTTTATGAAGTGATTTTTATTTCTGAACATGTAAATTTTTTCCCCATGTTTTTAGTTCCAAAGTTTGCAATAGCATTTTAATTTTTTTTTTTAAATAAACTTCATGTTTTTCTGGCCAAAAGTGGGCCACCACTGCCGATTTCTTTGTTTGTAATGGATATTTCTGAAATGTTCTTTGGTATGGGTCTCCGTTTTCCTTTTCATTTTTCCAATATATACCTATCACAGTCTTTGCAATTGATCTGGTAGATGCCCCACTTCACGTCAGAGGATATAGGATCCTTACAGAAAGATTGTAATAAATTTTTAACATTGTGGATGTTTAGATGAGCTAACATTATTTTCTGTTTTTTAAAAAAAATTTAAAATTCATTGAACATGCATATATTTTCTTTTATTAGTGATGGCAAACCTAAGGGATTAGAAAAGAACATTTTATAAGGTATTCTTTAATATTTCACATGACTTGGCTGATCAAATGACCTTGTTAAAGTTGGAGAAAGGGTACTGAAGTTTTTATCTAGGAGATAGCAGTTACCTGAAATGCTTTTTTAAAGGAATGTTTAAGACACTAAGAAAATTATTAGGCACAATCCTGAGCAGACTGATTAAGAAACAGCTGATAAGAACAGTATGCGGGGTGTAGAAAAAATATCAGAGTAAATTATTTATTAGTAAACTTAATACAAGTTAGAAACAGTGAAGTTGATTATACACATAAAGAGTGGTATTAGAAACACAAAATGGACTAATACAAGGATGTAAGTTAAGCCCAATTTTTTTAATTTATTTATTGAGATATATTACAAAATATCAACATTACCAATAATTTCTTGCCCAAATTTATTTATATATAGACACCTGGTCTGCTTTTTGCAGATGGTTTGGTAGTAGGGTCCAAATGGTATAAAACTGTCTTTACAGGAAATAGATTCACATTGTGCAGAATGGGGATTAAGTATAAATGAAAAGAAAACACAAATTGTAGTCCTAAACTTAAGTATTCATTTTTTACACTAATCAATTTACTTACATAAAATAAAGACATCCATGTGTCTAGCCATCGTTTCGAGTAATGGTGGTTCAGTGAGCAAATGAAGATGGGAGAGATTCTCCAGAAATTCATCTTATTTTATGTAAGTAAACAGAGTTTAGTGTAAAAAATGAATACCTAAGTTTAGCATATATTACCACTCCATTGTCAACACCTTCATAAATACAATATTTACAAATTGTAGTGTTTATGAAAGGAATAAAATTGAAAGGATATGCAAAATGGAAAAAAAGAAGTAATGAATATAAAGTGGTGAAAGATTGTATGTACTTAGGAATGAAAATAGATGCAGGAGAGAAAAAGGAGAAACAAAAGAAATCAGCTCTGGCAAAGGGTAAAGTAGCAAAGATGGCTATAAGAAGGTGCTTATTTAAAATGCCAGAAATGGAGATCAAATGTCTGGAGAGTCTACAACTCAGTTGTTGAGGCTCGAATGTTATGGGGACTTGAAAATGGGTGCAAAGTTGTGGACTAAGTACATAGAATGTTTTGTAAGGAAGTTCTTGGGTTGTCCTTAACAGTGGCAGTGGCTAATGGAATGGCTCAAATTGAATTGGGACGATTATCAAGAAAAGGATTGGTCATGGAGAGAGCCTTGAAATGTTGGTATAGGATCATGCACCTTGATGAAGATAATTTGTTTTATCAATGTTTAAAATATCAAGATACTAGTCTACAAAGAATGGGTTGGATAAGCAAACTAAGAAATAATTAAGAAAATAATGGTATGGGAGATGTTTGTAATAAAAGGGAATTAAATAACAAAAGTTCTTGGAGAATTATAAGAAAAAGGTTTGACGATATTGAGATACAAAAATTATTTAGTTAGGTAAGCAAGAAAAAAATCATTGGCATTTTATGTTACAATAAAAAATCATTGGGAAAGAGAGGATAAGCAACACATCATATTTGAATGCACAGAAACAGAGTTTTGGAGAAAAGTAAGTGTATGGTATAGAATGAATAGGAAAACTCATATAAATAAAATTCTAGATAATAATTGTAAGAGCATTGGGCAATATTTAGAGAAAGTAAAACATAAGTGAAAATGGATTGTTAAAAGAGTACTGAAATAGTAATGTAAGGATAGCACTATAAATGTAAGAATTAAATATTATGTAATATGTAATTGTCACCTTCAGTGGACTGCCCTGCTTATGTATGTATATGTATATATTTCAGCGCAAATAAATCATTCATTCTTTATTAAAAACACTGAATCTCTCCATGATAAAGGACATAAGTTTAAATAAATTCACACACCATCCATGTGCAAACAAGATATTCGTAAAAATTTTTAAAAAATGTGATATTGTGTTGACAGCACAAAATAGCAATCATGAAAATTTTTAAAATTGTGATTTTGTGTTGGCAGCACAAAATAATATAACATCAAGAACCTTTTGAACAGAACTATGAAAGATGGTTTTCCATCCAACAAAAAGACACGAATGTATCAGATATATTGTTTGGATTGTGATCATATATATATATATATATATATATATATATATATATATATAATAGTAATAATAGAAGTAGTTAAGGATAAAACACTGAGAAAAAGTCACACTTGAAATTGCTATATTTTGAACTACTGCGAGTTCTTCAATGGCAAGAAGCTAGACTAGTCAATTTGTTAATTAGACTAATTTGTTACATTGTTAATAGTGTTACTTTATTTTTATTTTTCATTTATATTATATATATATATATATATACAGACAGAACAATTAGAAATTTGTAGACAAAAGATCACTTTAGAAATGTAAGATATAAACAGGTGAATAAATAGGCAATTGTACATTATTTTTGGACTTACAATCTTGATATTGCTAAAGAAACCAAACTGTTGAAAACTACCAACAATTCCAGGGAATAAGCAATAAGGAAAAAATTTTCATTTTAAAAAATAAGCATCATGTTATGAATTTTGACATCCCACCAATGGATTTTCTGTTTTGCTCTATACTGGAACTCCAGAGGTAACATCATCACCTGCCAGCATTAGTTGGTCCCCAGCTGAAGATGAGAGCAAAAGCTCTTGAAACATGTTCTGATAAATCACTTAGTTAATGAAGTGTAGTGTCACCTAATGCCACCTCTTTAAATATATAGTGAATTATGGAGGTTATTAGATAAAAAGTGAGCATGTGGATACTCATTTCTTCAATGCATAAGTAAAGTTTTCTCATATTGTGCCAGTAAATGAAGGCTGACTCAGGAGAAATATTCATTAATGATGAGCAGTAATTTACAGTATGTTTCCATTTAACCAGGTATATAACAATTAGCTACAAATTAAAATCTTTGATGAGTTTTTATTGAAGGTTAAGCAGAAATTGAGGTAATCAGTTAATAAGAATATCATCATTGGGATGTATAAAAGAAATTTACAATAAGTAGAGCCCTGTGACATTTGTGAATCATGATAATGCAAATTATTACCATTGTGCTTTTTTTTCATACTATTAGTATTTTCTACAGTTGAATAGCATGAAAACATATTTCTCTAATAGTGATTTAACACAAAACATTTTATTTAACACAAAATTCTTGATCAAACACAAAATTTGACAATTTTGAAGAAAAAGCATTAATTTGCTTTTACTGGCTAAACTTGTAATACTTTTGTTACAAAAATATTATTTCTACCAAAATGGATAATGTAATCCATATCTCAAATGATACAATAATCCATATTGTTGCCATTTATATTGAGCTCTTTGGCGACTATAGTCATCCACATTGATTTTGTGTGCCCAGCACTATATATGGGTAAGGTTAACTCCCACTAATCCTTTATCAGTATTGACACACAAAGTCATGTAACGTGCCGAGTTAGTTACAATGCCCAAAGCATTATAGTACTGAACATCATATTTGTTTAAAGATGTACAATACTTTGGGCACATGTTGCTCTTGTAGTCTTATACAGCACAACACTGTCACTCAAGTACACTTTCTGATAGCCTGTGGCCTTAAAAAAATGAAAGAAAATATTTAAAATGCAATTTTCTGATTGGTTTGATGTTACATCACACATAATGAACATATTTTGCTCTTTCACTATTTGCTTCTATGTTCGATGCTGCATCCAGCAACCAGTGAATAAAATCACTTACCCTTAAAGTTTGAAGAGGACCTGGAACTCCAGTCCCAATGATAGGGGAAAGAATAGAAGCAAACAATCTACTTGCCCAAATAGCTTAAACAGTTCTGGTGCAATAGTCATGCCTCCTTCATGAATGGAAGTGAAGAGGCAGATATAACAGTCGTAGCATATTTGTTTGACACTTGCCTTGGTACAGTCTGCTGTCATTTGCTCACTCTGTGCTCTTTACAGTTGAACATCAACAGCAAAAATTCTTTATTAGGAGATACTATACAGAATTCTTGATCAACAGTGCTTTTTTTTTCTTGGAAGAACTGTCAATAGTTAAGAGCTTGAAGACAATACATATGCTATATGAATGCAATGCCACAGTCAACTATGTCGCTATGCAGAAGGGCTAATGGATTCAATCATGTAGGTTTTTACATGAATGATAAAAGGATACTGATGTTCTGATATTGAGACATGAGATTGGAGTATGAGAGAAGAAACAAGTTACTTAAGTATGTTGCCAGTGAAACCCATAAAAGTCTTTCGCTGAAGCTAAGAGAGCAAAAAAGTGACAAAATAGAATTAATTCTGGACAGAACAGAATCATTTTTAAGAGCTCGCATTCTGGTTAAAAAACTGGGCCACCCAAAAATGAGAGAATAGCTGACAAAGTATATTAAAGGCAGGGGCAACTTACCTTGTGCTGACAGAATTTGTCAGCATTATATTCCTATTGTAGGGATGGAAAAAGTCAAAGCATTGAAGGAAATAGTGAAAGAACAAAATATGTTCATTATGTGTGATGAAACATGGACCAATCATAAAAAAACTGTATTTTCAATATTTTATTTTGTCTTTTGGAAGCCATAGACTATCAGAAAATGTACTTCGGAGCCATGTTGTGCTGATAAGACTACAGGAGCAACATGTGCCAAAAGTATGTACAATCTTTAAACAAGTATGATGATCAGCACCACAATGTTTTTGGTACTGTAACTGACTCAGTATGTTATGTGTGTCATTACTCATAAAGTCTTAGTGGGAGATATATGGCAGTGAACTGAACATTACCATTGCCAAAACTAAATTGTATTTCTTAATACCTGAAACAGAAACATCAGTACCCAGATTTTCTTTATGGAAAGTATGATGACTCGGTAAAGCATTTTTCGATACCTAACCAAACTAGATGGAGTACTTGGTTTGAAGCTGCCCTTTATATACATGAACATTTTGATAATATTAAATTCATGGAATAACTGTCAGAAGAAAACTGTATTTTTGAAAGACATTAGCCTCCACTTCCTTGTCAGTCCTGGTGGTGTAGTGGTTACCATACTTGCCTTCTAAACCCAAGATCGTGGGTTCGAACCTGGCCAGGACCGATGGATTTTTTCGGGCATAAAAATCCTAAGTATGTCTTCCTTCGGAAGGGAAGTAAAGCTGTGGGTCCCGTGTCGTACATTTACGGCACGAAAAAGAACCTCAAGCCTGAAAGAGAGGCCTCTGAGCAAAATTTGTTGGCCGTTTCTCGCCCTGAGTTGAATGGGACGCTGATGACCTGAGCTGTTAAAGAGCGTCCATAAATAAATCAATCAATCAATCAATCCACTTCCTTACAATGATCATAGTTAAGCTCAGTTTGTAGCTGATAACTGCAGTCGTTTTTTAGCCTTAATAATATTCCTGAAAGGGATTAGCTACCCAAAAGCTCACATATTTCATTTGAAGCTGAATGTACTGCAGAATATGCTATCTCTATTAACCAAAGTAATTGTATAAAATATAGTGAACTTTTGTAACAGTGGTGTAAATTATTAACATTTAAGAGAAATTGAGTCGAAATAGTAACATACACACCACTAAAATTGAATTAAATGGAAGACTAGTTTCGGGAGCCATCGCTCCTATCATCAGTTCCTGGTCGACTCAGTCGACTCATCAGTTCCTGTCAGTCGACCAGGAACTGATGATAGGAGCGATGGCTCCCGAAACTAGTCTTCCATTTAATTCAATTTTAGTGGTGTGTATGTTACTATTTCGACTCAATTTCTCTTAAACCAAAGTAATGTTCTCAATACAGCTTACTGCTTTGCTTCAAGAAATGCCTGCAGTGAAGAAAGGTAAATCAGCAAGTCTACTGAAGATGACTGCACAGAAAAGCCTAAGTGAATAACCTAATGGCTGAAGATACGTCACAGTCAGTGTATGCACCTGTAGGCAAGTTATTTGACCCTAGGGTGTTAAACGACACAATCCCATGTGCTCAAACTATAATGGCAGAGTTAAAAAAATTGCCATATATGAGTTCAGTTAACTTTACTGCTTTCTATGAGGGTTATATTGTCCTGTAAGGAAGGGAGGAAAAAAAAAAATACTGTAATCTTTTGATATTTGCAAGTAAATTTGCTCCTTGAAAAGAGACTAATCATAATTTTCCAAAATGTTACTTGAAGCCATCTGGTGTCCTACATCAAATGTGGACTCTGAGCAGTCAATTTTCTGATATGGAATTGTGGTCAGCAACAGAAGAAACTTGAAACCAAAAAATGCAGAGATATATGGTTTCTTTCTTCTAAAATGTAAATTGTAGTTAAAATGGCCAGCAATTCATCAATATTGCCTAATTCTTAGATAAGCCTATAATCATTTTCTTTCTTGAAGGTTAAATAAGAACTTTTAGTAATAACATTTAATTTTATTTAGGGTTTCATCCAAGATAGTACAGCTACAGTAAAATACTACCAGAAGAGTGTCAACAACACATATCTATATATTTCTGTTTTTTTAGTAAAAAACTTGTATGAATCCCATCATTCATATCATATAGTAAAGTCAGAATTATTAGTTCATAAACATTTAATATGTATTATGTTATGTATTTCTTAATAACACTGCCAAACTGTCTAATATCAAAATCTTTTATTTTTACATTTTCACAGGGCTTTAATAATATGGGATGCCTCCTACGGCCTGCAAGTATGAGCAACCCCTGAGGATTTTATCAGCAGATAAGGCATTGGCCTTATAACTTAAAAACAATACTCTATTACAAAGTGGAAGTAGATATGCTATTTGTATGTGTTAAACTATTTGGCTTAACTATCCTTACTAATGATGCGGTGTTGTATTCTGTTGTCAGACTCTCTAACTTTGTAGGTGGTAACATGTGCATTTTAACATAGCTCACCACTATGCTGCAGCATACTCAATTACATGTGAATTGCATACCACCATACTGAGAACAACATGCTCAGCTGATGGGAAGGTACTTGGATGCCCAGTTACAGACACTTCTAGTAATGCCATACGAAACACATGTGCTTGCAGAACTTGCAACTTACAAAATGGAGAGATTTTGTTTGGTTGTTATTTTTCTTTCTTTTTTTGCAATGTATATGGTTTGAACTAAGTCATGTGGGAACTAAAGCATAATATTATCAAATAAATTTATATTTAAATTAAAATAGCTACTTTCTTCTGAATACAAATCAAATATTCCTATATCTGAAGAAATAGTAAAAAATAAAGAAATTTGGGACACACTACTTGCCAATTTTGGTTTCAGCTGATCTTCACTGTCTCCATGTCCCAGTCTTCCATAGCGACCTTTTCCCCATGTATAAAGTTCTCTGTTGCAAGTAATGGCAGCAGAATGGGCTCCTCCACAGGCTATGTCTACAATTTCCTTTCCTCGAAGTGCTTCTATTATTCTTGGTCGCTCACAAGAACTGGGGACAGTTATCAAATTAGTAGAACTAAATTAAAATAATAAATATAAATTATTGGAAGAAGAGGAATTGATTTAACTTATTTTAACTGAAGAACTGGTGTGTATATAGAGGGGGAAAAAAAATAAAGTAAAACTATCAATGTTTTTCAAAGAATGAGAGAAATTAATTAAAAATCTATAAATATTACTGTACACATTTTATTCAAATAAGCTTACAATTGAATGTGGTGTTCCATAGGACTCAGTTTTAGGCCCCATATTATTTAACCTATATGTAAATGACTTTATAGATAGCGGTCTAAACAAAAACATTACATTTACCTTATTTGCAGATGGCATTAATATATTAATTTCGGATAAAAATGAGGACACTCTAATAATAAATATTGATGCTGTATTTTTACATACATATCACGGTTTAAAGATGTTAAGGATAAATGCTTTACAGTAGGGTTTCACCACAAAAATAATTAGAAACAATACTTTGCAAACATAACTTTACTAGGAGATAGTTGGTTCTGGTGGTGTAGTGGTAACTATACTCGCTTCCTAAACTCAAGATCATAGGTTTGATCCCAACCAGGATCGATGGATTTTTTTGGGTGTAAAAATCCTAAGTATGGCTTCCTTTGGAAGGGAAGTAAAGCCATGGGTCCCATGTCGTACATTTATGGCATGATAAAGAACCTCAAGCCTGAAAAAAAGAGGCTTCTAAGCAAAATTTGTCATTCGTTTCATGTCTGATTTGAATGGGATGCTGAAGACCAGAGATGTTACAGAGCGTCCGTAAATAAACCAAATCAAAAAAATTACTAGGAGATATAGTAAAATATTCTTACTAAATGAAATTTCTTGGTATATGAGTTGATGATAATCTAAGCTGGAATGCTCATATTGATGAATTATTAAAAAGACTTAGTCAAATCTGTTTTCAGATTAATGCCCTAAAACACTCAATAAATATACAAACACTTAGGGTAGTATATTTTTCAAAATTTCATTCTCTTGTATCCTATGGAATAGCTTTATGGGGAAATAGTAATAAAGCAACAAAAATGTTTAAATTACGGAAAAAGATCATCAGAGTCATGCTTAACTTACCATACATCACTAATTGTAAACCATATTTGCCTAAAGTAAATAAAGTAATTTTATACAGTGCGATCAGTGAGGCTTTCCATCACAATGCAGGGTTTTCCTATGAGTGAGCCCACTCTAGTTTATTGTACCATGCAGGAGTTAGCAAGCCTGCTTGCTTACTTGCTGACTGTTGCAGTCGTAGCACAGCTGTTCCTGGCTCTATGTTATGTTGTTCGTTTTTTTTAATTTGACAATATACATAAAGTGTATTATGCCTCATGTGTTATAATGGCACAATGTCTCTTTATAAATGACACATATGTGTTACTCAGTCAGTTAGTGATGCTCGATGACTGTTTCAAGCAAGATTCTCAGGTGTAGATGCTACAGATCATAAAAAAAAATCCATAATCTGTATGATAAATTTCAGGAAATTGGAAGTGTCCAGCCTAGGAAACCAAAAAAGCAGCATAGGTTCTGACTGAAGAAAGATTACATCTGTAATTGTCTAGAAAATTCCCCTAGAAAATCTCTTAGTCGTTTTGCACAATAAGTGGGAATTTTATGTGGATCTGTGCAAGAGACAACTAAATTTAATAGCCTGTGATCATTATCTCAGCAATAAATTAAAAAACTGTCATGTATCAGACAAACCTGCACATCATACAAGTACTCAAAGATAATATTTGTCAGGAAACTGTCCAAATTTCTTAAAATGAACTATAATGAGTGATGAATAACTTCCTAAAGAGATGCCAAAAATTGTTTGGAGAATGAAGGCAGGCAGTTTCAACACCGCATTTGATAATTTGGTAAAGTGAATTTCAAAATGAAAGTATTCCATATGTTTGTGAACTATTGTTGGATGTTAAAGCATGAAATTATCAAATTCACTTTGAAATTCCATTTCAAACACATGCTCCAGTCTCCCTCCTTTCAAACTTCTGAAGATCCTTGTGAAATCGTTCTCCTTGCTCTTAGCTAAAAAATCCTAGATTTGAAAATAGAAAATTTATTCTGAGATTCATGTTGCAACCAAGTTCCTTGTATGCTTTAAGCATGTTGGCCACAATATTTCAGTGATTAGGGTCCTTGTTGTTACCAAGAAATTTTGACAACTTCACAAAAGATATCCAGTCGCTTTCTCCTTTTCACTCATATTGTTTTTAAATGCTGCATCAGACATCAGTTTCTTATATCAGGACCATTAAATATATCTTCTTTTAATTTTGCTTTACATAGCAGTGGAAAATTTTCACATATATATACTTCAAACAGACTCCTTCCTTTTTTAAAGACTTTACAAACTGTTTCATTAAGACAAACTTAATGTAGAGAGATGGCAGCTGGACTTTAGAAGATTTCACATGACTTTGGCACACAACATTTTTAGAACCAACTCCCAAATTTTCTAGAGGTGGCCAGTCTTTCCAAGTCCAGTGATCAACTCATGCTCTGCTATTCCAAAGACATAGAAAGAATAGAAATGTGGTAAAATCAGATTATTGACCCAGTAGCACAGCAAGAGTTTTAAAATCACTACAAACTTGTCAGTTGTATTTACTGAAGTTCAGCCCAATAATGCAGTTCCAAATTTTCATATGATTCTTTGAGGATCACTGAATAGACAACAGACACTGAACCAAAAACATTTCTATTATGAAGGAAGACATCTTTTAAACTTAACTTGATGAACAGTCTTCATTCATGTGCATTTTAGTTTGGAATAAATTTTTCACATTACTAAATATACAAGATGGCTATCTTTGTAAAATAAAGATTTAAAATCTATTTCACATTGTATGTACTAATAGAACAATGTTTATGGGTATAGCAGATTTTTTTTCTTGGAGTCTGGAACCTAATAACTTGGTTAACTCTTTAGAGAGGGCAAGATCCCTCACTAAGTAATTTAATTCCTATGGTTAAAACACTCAGCAGATGATTCTGATAGATAGCAGTCACTTCCCTCACTTCTACCGACACAGATTTTCTGGTTGCATTGGGATTGGTACTTCAGGCCCATAGAGCACAGGTAATATGGCTGATGGTACATTTGGATACATGATTAGCTATTTATTTTTAGAACTGTACCCCTTCACATCACATGAATGAAGTAGCAGTGATTACTATGGTTTGACTGCTCTGTCCAAATCACAGGTATTCCAAAAGATAGATTTGGTCTTCTGCCATTGCCCCAATGACAAAGTTCTTCAATGCAGGCTCTGGTGCCCAAGCTTACTTTAGTCTCCAAGTTTGATTCCAAAATAGGTATGATATGATTTTTTCACAAAATCTATGATATTATGCCTCTGCTTAGGCAATGTGAATTTTCCAATAAACAACAATGATCTGGATTATTTATATATTCTTGATGCAATATGGAATACTTTCTTCTGAACCAAATGAAGCAGAGACTAGTGAAATGTGAGAGGAACCAGATGGAATGTGTACTTGCTTATAAAGATAAATTAAAATGTGTCTCCCACAAAGTGAGTTTAGACATTCCCACAAAATAACATAATAGCAAGGCTGTGCTTAATCTTGTTCTAACTTCCTGATTAGCTTACACCCTTTATCAGATAAGAAACATCCAGTGTCTTCTGTTTTTACTATAAACACCTTAAAAATACATAGAATAAATTTAATTTCAATATCTTGACATATTAAAACTACATATATGTTTAAGTATTACAGTTTTAATAATTATGGTAGAATTTTCAAAATGTGATATTTTAAGAAAGTAAAAAAAAAAAAAAAAAAAAAAAAAAAAAAAAAAAAAAAAAAAAGTGATAGGAACTTTCTGGCTTTGAATTTGATTTTTGCATGCTAGAAATATTCTAAAAACATTAAAATTTTGGAAGCAGTAATTTCATTGCAGACTAGTGTAATTTATTCTTTGAGTCTGATCATTCACAAAAGGAGTGTATTTTGTTCATACTTCAATAGAGAAAATAACTAAATTGCTTGACATATTGTCTGAATGACAAACAAAAATGTCAGGTAATTGAAATTGAGAGAAGGAAGAACTGAATTTTTCAGAACTGAAATTCTGCTACATGGTAAAGAGCAAAAAAGTTGACAATGATGGAAATAATGTTAATTGGCTTAAAATAATCTTGTCTTGGTATCAAAAATATATTCCAAACACATTTACTCTAAATAAAACAACAATATTTTTAAGAATTTAGAAGAACACAAATTGCTTGCAGGACTAGAACAAGACTGCAAGTTTCTTTCACCCTTAAGCCTTTGTATTCATCTCCAGTTAGAAAGAAAAGGATCTCTTGGATCTATGCAATGTGGGGACCATTTCTGAGAAGTATCATCAATTCTACAAGTCATTAAGACAGTGGTTCCCAACCAGTGTGCCGGGACACAATGGTGTGCTGCACAGCCTCATGGTGTATGTTCCAGACTAGTGTAACAAAATTTCTAGAGAATTCAGTGCTGTCTTTTTTGATTTATGTGTGAAATCAGTATCCCACAATTTCAAAAAGGGTCATAAACATTTTGCTGCTATTTTCAATGTCATACTTGTGCAAATTTTCTACCATGAAAATAATGAAATTTGAGCAAAGGAACAACTGTTGATTTGAAGATGATTTAAGTACTGGCCTGTCAACCATAAGGCCATGTAAAGAGAAAAGCTGTGCAATTTACCAAGTACTGACTTCAAATTAATTTAAATAGATGAGTTTTTAAAAACTATAATAAAAATCTTTTATCAGATGTCCAGCACAGATAGGTTGGAATTTTTACACATACCTTTGTTTTGTTAAAATGTCACTCAAATTGCTGCTTGTTTTTTTAAAATGTTCGATTCTGTGTTATCATTGGCCCATCTACAACTGGATGTCCAACACTACGTAGAAGTTGCTATTATATAATAACAATAAAAATAAATGAGTTGTGATATCGTGGATATTCAGTAAAGCATGTCATCAATCAAAAAAGGTTAGGAACCAATGCATTAAGGAATGACATAACAACTGGAAAGAGGCAGAAGTTAATGAACATGATTATGATGATGACTGAAGTGTATTCATTTTTAAAGATAAATGTTTTGTTTATATTTCAGGATATCTGTACAAGAATACAGTAAAAGTATATTTTCTAATAAAATTTTATATTGCCATCAGCTTTACTTATTGTAGCATTTTGGCAATGGTTCGTCAGCTTGCTAATCAATATTAGAAAACATAAAATTATTTTTTTTAACAATAATTAGATGTATTTTAAACATATATGTATTGGAATGTGTTATTTCTGTTATTACAGTAGAACATCAATTCATCATTTTTGGAGGGACCAGATTGAACAAACGATGGTTGCAGGAAAACAATAGATACGGGAAATGTATAAAACATTTTCAAAAATAAATAAAGTCAGTATATAAGCAAAAACATATTTTGTGTCAATTTTACATGTTACTGTGTCCATATTTTACAATATGGACACAGTATTGCTGTCAGTTTTGGTGGCCTAGTGGTAACCACATTGCCTCATAGACCCAAAATCACAGGTTCAATTCTGGCCAGGGTTAACCGATTTTTTCAGACACAAAAATTCTAAGTATGGTTCCTTAGGGAGAGAAGTAAAGATAGGGGCCCAGTGTCATAGATTTACATCGCATAAAAGCACCTCAAGCCTGAAAGCAAAGATCTCTTAGCAAAATTTATTGGTCGTTTCATGCCATGAATTGAATGGGAAGCTGATGACCTATGAAGTTTAAGGAATATCCATAAATAAAACAAATCAACAAAAATCAAAACATTAGTTACTTTTTAAAAAAGGTCTTTAACTGACATTTGCTTCTTTGCTGTTTTTCTTTTCATGTGAAATGAATTTTTCACATTCAATGAATTCTGTTGCTCATATGCCCTCATAGCTTTGGCAAACATTGACATGGCTTCAGTTGTTGTTCACCCATCTTCTCCCTCTTCCTCACTCCCCTTCCCTGTATCAAAAACACCTGCAACTCCTCCCATTTTGTCGCACGCTTCATCAATACTTTGAACACCACATGTGACAGTGTCCTTGTTCACTGCCTCGTAGGTGTTAAAATATATGGCAATGGCAACTCTGGCATTCTCTGCATTATCAGCTGACTCCCAAGGCGGCCTATCTTCACTTTACAAAAATTTTCAATCCACGCATTAATTTCTACTATTTTCCACAAACATAGAAAAAAGCTTAAATTATTTGCATTTTGAAAAAAGGAAAGAATCCAGTCCACCCTTCCAGCTAATCAGCTTGCTCCTTATGGTGTTTGAACTCGTTTGATTGTGGAGCATCAGTTTGGCTTCAAACCGAAACATTCGACCACTCAGCAATTACTGACAGCTGTAGAGAGGGCTGCATTGGGATTCAGTTAGTGCATGTTCTCCACTGCTGTGCTGCTACATGCAGTTATAGAGTTAAATGATATAGTTTTTTCTTAAACCATATGTTCTTTGTTAAAGTTGAAGGTTGAAGATCGGAAACAGATGGAATTACTAGAAGGAGCGTGTTGTCACCAAACTCTTCTCTTTTTATATGATGGATTTTCCTAAAAAACATAGTACATCTACTTATCATTATGCTGATGATATTCTTATTTTGGCTCAAAGCAGAACTTAAATTTCACTCTAACTCAACTCTGCCAACATCTTACCCAGGTAGAGGAATGGAGTGAAAACTGGCGCATATACGTCAGTGGTGAGAAGAGCAAAGCAATTCTCATCACCAAATGCTGCAGACCAGCCAATCCAGGGGCTCTGAGCCTGCAGGACCAGGCAATTCCCTGGAAGAACCAGGTCAAGTAACTTGGTGTTACCCTGGACCAGGGGCTGATCTTCCAGCCCCATGTGCGAACACAAGATGCAAAGGCCCAAGCAGCCTTTTCAAAATTGACTACAATTTTTAAACTAAATTGTGAATTTATAAGTCTGTTATTTCAGCAATAAATGTTATTTGCTTATTTGCAAAAGGCTCAAAACATTGTCTTAGGAAGAATTTTTGATACGCTTATATATTCCCATAATTTTTCTCCATGAAACTTCTGCCCTTGAGTACATTAATGACACCATAATGAGATAGCATAGAAAGCATATGCAATCTACACTAGACATCCAAACCAGTTATTATGCGGTTCCATCCTCGACCCATCACCAATCCGACTGATAACATTACTCAATATAATGTATCAGCAGACAACAAGTGTACAGGGAGATATAGGCACTTAGTGGCCAGGTGCTTCTCCGAACCCAGCTCCACAACACCAGGGAGTAAGCTTGGAAAAGACGCAAGGTGCATTGGCTATCATCATAATCCTGCAGCTCTAAAAGTATTGGCAACTTTGGGGAGTTCCAATCACTCTTTCTTCAATTAAGCATAATGTGAACTCTATACATGTGATGATTACTGCTTCATTATTCCAGTTTGAAAACGATTGTTCAAAGAAAGAATTTCTTTGGGACTGAACTTTTTGAACAAATAATGCAGGAAAACGATACTTCGAGGAATGATGAATGTGGGAAAACAATGGTTCCAGGAACAATAGATCGAGGTTCCACTGTAATATTAAATCAGGTATAATTTGCAAAAATTAACAAGCAAAGTCTAAATAATACATATTTTTTTTTATATAATACTTAAATTCAAAAGAAAAATTTATAAGCAGATATAAACATTTAAAATGATACACTATGGGTAACTTATTTACATACTTCACTGTATGTTTTTCTAAGTTAGAATAATGTTTCAGGAACCAGCGATAAGGGATCAGAAATTACTGGGTCAATCACTGAGGATGGGAATGCTGGTTCCGGAAACATTGTTCCAACTTAGAAAAACATAGTAAGTGAAGTGTGTAAATAAGTTACCCATAGTGTATCATTTTAAATATAATAGCTTCACTGTAAACAGCTTCAAATATTATACATATAAGATATAAACATGCTTAATAACAATGAGATATCACATATATCAACATACAAACTGAGAAGGTAACAATGATAATTCAAATAAGTGTACTTACGAAGCTGTTGACAATGGAGTGGTATATATATATATAAACAATGTATACAGTTTTTTTCACACTAACTCCATTCACTTACATAAATTTGGAACATATGTTTCGGGAGCGATCCCTCCCATCTTCAGCCTGTTGACAAACTGTCGTTAAACGTGGCGGTTGGGTCTCTTGATGTTCTTGTGGCGGCATCTGTTGGTATTATTAGGAATTTGCTGAGTTCATCCAAAGGAGGGATATCGAAATTCATCAAATTATCCTTATTTTTTGTAATGAAAATGTTTTCCCAAGTGGAAAGTTCTATTGCATTATGAAGTTGTTTAAGTAGTTTTATCTCTGATTTAATTTCATGATTTTTATTCCAAAAGTGCGCTGCTATTGCTGATTTATCAATTTGTTTTAAGCGAATATTTCTGAAGTGTTCTTTTTTCCGGATTCCCAAATTCCTCTTCGTTTTTCCAATGTATTTTTTGTCGCAATCTGCACACCTGACTTTTGTTCTGTTGGCATGTAGTCCTTTACTCTGCAACCTAATAAGTTTTTTATATTAAAATTGTTCTTTGGGGCTAACATAATTCCTTGTTCTTTGAATATCTTTTTGAACTTATTGTGATAAATTGGGTGATATGTGAAACTTTTGAATTTGTACCTTTCTTTGGCACTTTTAAGAGTGGAAACATCTCTTATTGCCTTTTGTTTTTTGGTTTTATTGATGATTTTTATTACTGTGTCTTTGTTGTATCCATTAGTTTCTCCTATCTTTATGATATGTTGGTATTCCAATTTGTACTCTGTTTCTGTGAGTGGAATGTTAACTAATCTGTGTGCTAAACTATAAAACTTAGATAGAAACATGGATAGAAACCATGTTAAAAGGTCAAGATTATAAACCAATTACAGAGAATCCACTAAAAACCTGCACTAAAAACTTGAATAAAACATTAGATGAAATAAAAATACTGTCCACTACCGAAAAACGAAAACTCACACATAGCAACCCAGTTTTACCTAGAATGTATGCACTTCCTAAATTACACAAAAAAGACAACAGCATGAGACCTATAATCAATAATATCAATTCACCAACATACTTGTTAGCAAAAAAATTAACCGACATTTTCAAATCCTTGAAAAAATACCAAAGTTTGAGTGTCAAAAATTCACAAGATTTGGTAGAAAAAATACAAAATTACAAAATTACAGCAGAAAATATAATGGTATCGTTTGATGTAGAAGCCTTATTCCCAAGCATACCAAAAGATACACTTATGCTAATGTTAAAGAAATGGTTAAAATCCTTAGATCTACAGACACAAGAAATTGAAGACTTGATAAAACTTACGAACATTTGCATTGAACAAAATTACTTCATTTTCAATAAAAAATATTACCAACAAGTCTCGGGACTAGCTATGGGAAACCCGTTATCTCCATTTCTAGCAGATTTTTTTATGAGTTCATTTGAAATGCATATCACCAAAGCCTTCCCTCTAATCTTCAAAACATGGTATAGGTATGTGGATGACATATTTGCAATAATTCCGAAAAAACATACAATGGATGCACTAAAACTTCTGAATTTGCAGCACAAATCTATAAATTTCACCATAGAGGAAGAAAGAAGGGGATATCTCCCCTTCCTAGATGTAAAAATCATAAGAAATGAAAACTATCTTACATTTGGAATTCATAGAAAGGATACTCACACAGAAAATTACATAAAAAATGACAGTTTTAACCCCATTCCACATAAATATGCAGTGTTTTATAGTTTAGCACACAGATTAGTTAACATTCCACTCACAGAAACAGAGTACAAATTGGAATACCAACATATCATAAAGATAGGAGAAACTAATGGATACAACAAAGACACAGTAATAAAAATCATCAATAAAACCAAAAAACAAAAGGCAATAAGAGATGTTTCCACTCTTAAAAGTGCCAAAGAAAGGTACAAATTCAAAAGTTTCACATATCACCCAATTTATCACAATAAGTTCAAAAAGATATTCAAAGAACAAGGAATTATGTTAGCCCCAAAGAACAATTTTAATATAAAAAACTTATTAGGTTGCAGAGTAAAGGACTACATGCCAACAGAACAAAAGTCAGGTATTTATGAAATAGAATGTGCAGATTGCGACAAAAAATACATTGGAAAAACGAAGAGGAATTTGGGAATCCGGAAAAAAGAACACTTCAGAAATATTCGCTTAAAACAAATTGATAAATCAGCAATAGCAGCGCACTTTTGGAATAAAAATCATGAAATTAAATCAGAGATAAAACTACTTAAACAACTTCATAATGCAATAGAACTTTCCACTTGGGAAAACATTTTCATTACAAAAAATAAGGATAATTTGATGAATTTCGATATCCCTCCTTTGGATGAACTCAGCAAATTCCTAATAATACCAACAGATGCTGCCACAAGAACATCAAGAGACCCAACCGCCACATTTAACGACAGTTTGTCAACAGGCTGAAGATGGGAGGGATCGCTCCCGAAACATATGTTCCAAATTTATGTAAGTGAATGGAGTTAGTGTGAAAAAAACTGTATACATTGTTTATATATAAACAATGATAATATTTCTGTTGTTTCAAAATTCTTTTGCATTTATCTCAAAACATGAATTTTGTACATATGTTGTTTGTGGCTTTGACATCTATGATGCTTTAATAACAAAATTACTTTCTGAAGATTTCAACTTAGATAATGATTAAATTTCGAAATTTAAGCAGAAAGATGGGCTCCATTTTCCACATTTATTAGAACATTTAAATAAAAATGAATGGTTTCTAGTGCATTGTTTCTATACCTTCTGTTGCCATGTCCTAGTTTACCATCATCACCTTCACCCCAAGAGTAGACTTCTCCTTCAGCCGACAGAGCCAGACAATGCTTTCCACCTGAATTCACTGCCACCTGCAACACAAAGACATTTTTCTCAGATTTTGAAAGTTGCCTTTCATGCTTCTTAGGTTACTGATTGTAGTTAAGGACTGGAATATTTTTGTACTGCTAATTTTAAAACTACTTTCCTTATTAAAAATTTACTTTAATATATGCTCTATAGTCTGTTTGAATGATCAATCAATGTCCAGCAACTGCCCATGAAATTTATTCATATTAAATAAAATCTTTATTTTGTCATTAAACATACAAAGAATGAAATAGTCTTTGTCCATATAATATGCTCAAAAAAAATTATTTACATTGTTTTGCATATACAATCATTGAGAAACTGTTCATGAAAACTATATACAACATTATTTGCATTAGTGTTATAATGTGCTATAAATACAATCATGTAGAATTGCTTGCAAGAAACTCAGCTGTATAAAAACATACTTAATCCATACAATTGTATGCTGAGTCATTTTTAAATTTATTTGTATTTTGTGATTTAATATTAGAAAGAAGTTTGATATATACATTTTTGATTGCATTCATCTAGCTATTAATTAACTTACCTAACCAATCATAGAGAGTGTCAAGATCATTACTTCCTCTTGCATTATACGAGAGTTGTTCCGAAACTAATGCCTCCTATTTTTTTGTGTTGACTTTGGATGTACGAGTCACATGTCGTTGGTGTAGTGCTAATGCTTGAACCTTCCTCTTTCATTTGCATGTGGTTCCATTGTTCTGGGGTAGCTAGCACCAACAGAGGAGAGTTCCAAAATGGAGTCTGATATGAACGCATGTATAAAACAGAGATGTGTGATTGAATTCCTCACTGCTGAAGAAATTGCGCCAATTGAAATCCATCAACACTTGCTAAAGGTGTATAGAGACGATAAACTAGACGTGAACAATGATTAGTAGGGCATTTTAATAGTGGCGAAAAGGGTGTGCATGACAAGCCATGAGCCCGTCGACCCTGCACAGCTGTCACCCCTCACAATGAAGAGCATCTTGATCAACTCATCCGTACTGATCAGTGGATAACGACCAAAGAATTGTATGCAAACCTGAATGTCAGCTGTACCTTTAGCAAGCGCCAATGGATTTCAATCATCGCAATTTTTTCAGCAGTGAGGAATTCAATCACATATCTCTGTTTTATATGTGCATCATATCAGACTCAATTTTGGAACACTCCTCTGCTACCACAAAACAACGGAACCACCAGCAAAAGAAAGAGGAAAGTTCAAGCATTAGTACTACACCAACAACGTCTGGCTCGGACACTCAAAGTCAAAACAAAAAAATAGAAGGCATTAGTTTTGGAACAGCCCTCGGAATTATGTACTTTAGCTCTCATCTACAAAACAATTTTGACTTTCTTTAATATATACCATGCATGTATAGTATCAGTAACTTATTATTATTATTATTATTATTATTATTATTATTATTATTATTATTATTATTCCTTTGGTTGAATCAGAGCATGGTCCCCTGGATATTTTAGTATGCATCTGCTGATGAACCAGGGACTGGTTGTCTGAGGGCAATCATATTGTAAAATTTTATATTTAATTATTTAGAATTAAAAAAATGAATAATAGTATTTGGTTATTCATGAATTAAGAGTAATATGTAAATTTAATGGTTATGTGGTTTGTTGAAATAAAATTCATTCATATGAATAAAAAAAATTAAAGAAAAATGTATGTGTACAAGCTTGTTATAAGCAACTTTAACTAAGTTTCACTAAGAACCAAGTATATACAAGAGACGACAATCTAGCTCCTCAGGGCTTTCATCCAATCAGATAATCTGTTTATATATGTAAACTGTTCTTTCACTGGCTGTGTGTAGGATATTAATAAATCTCTCATAGTGGAAAACCTTAGGGAGGTCTCTTGGCATATATAGAATGAGATAAGAAAAATCCACGGTTCTATTCTTGGAGGACTTGTTTGCTCAGTTGGTTTGAGCATCAGCATGGAAGTTCAAGACTCATGGTTCCATTCTCAGCCATGACTTGATTTTTTTCAAGTCTCATTCTTCCTTTCCAACATGACCCATTTGCTACTTTTATGATATCATATGTATAGGCTTATCATATTTTTTTCGGTCCAACCCAGGACATATTCTTGAAATTATTTAAAAGTGATAACAGTTAACTGAAACATTACACTTTATTTATTCAGTTGCATTTTTCACTAGACATGACTTTTTTTGAAATGGTTTTTTTCATTACATTAAAATTCACAACAAGAACTTCTGAATTAATTTTAACATTTAGCAGACGTTTAACAATAGATGTTGAAAGTCTACCTCTTACTGCAAACCAAATGTTCCCCATAATTGAAAAAACTCTCTAAACTGGAGCATATGTCCCAGGGAAATACATTGCAAACTCAACCATTTAGAAATATTGCAACATGAAATATCAATTTTTGAAACAACTTAAAAATTGCTTTCCACTTCTCTTCAATAATACCTGGTACTTTTTCAAAACTTGAACCATAACCTACCGTTTGGTTTTGAATTACCTGGTTTAACAATGTTTGCTCCAAGATCAGCTAAGAGATGCCCATAAGAGAATATTTAAAAATGCGATGCTGTACATATAGGTCTAAAATTAAAAAATATCCTTGCCAGTTATAAAATTCTCAAACCCTGGACAGCACTAAAAAACCAGGACTGTTTGAACTAATCCCGGACATATGGTAAACCTACCTATGTGTCAAAATTTTTTGAAAATTGTAAATCTGCATTTGAAGCAGTTGCTTTTATAGATTCCTGGTTTCTTCTAATATACACTTTGTTGCATTCTGAGCAGTTGATTTTACAGATTCCTGGTTTCTTCTCATTAGGGATTCTGTCATTATCTCTGGAGTTGAAGAGATTATTCAAACTGAATTTGTTTCAAATCAAAATTTTTTAAAAATTGTAAATCTTTAAAAAAGTTTTCATATGGAACTTACACAGTGAAGCTCATGTTAATTGAATCTGTCGTCTTAACACTCTTCATGCTTCACTAACCTTAAAATTATACGGAACCGGTTTCAAAGATATGTTATCTCCATCTTCGGCCGTGGACGACTGGTGTGAACGGTTGTTGCGTAGTATCAGAAGCAATGTTCCACTCTGGTGAAACTTTTATGAACTTAAAATTTATATTTTCTTCTTTCGGAATGTCAAAATTCATCAAATGATCCTTATGTTTGTAGATGTAAATCTTTTCCCAAATATCCAATTCTACTGGTCCCTGTACAGCTCTCAATAATTCAACCTTTTTCTTTATATCATGATTTTTGGTCCAAAAGTGATATGCCACCGCTGATTTTTCTATTTGCTTGTATTTTAAATTCCTCATATGTTCTTTAAGACGTATCCCCACATTCCTCTTGGTTTTTCCTATGTAGATCTTGTCACATTCAGCACATGAAATCTTGTAAATTCCTGATTTTTTCTCCTTTGGAGTATTATCTGTAGTATTGTCTTTCAAAACGTTATTTAGACTAAATTTATTAGTGGGAGCCAATTTTATATCAACATCTTTAAATACTTTTTGAAATTTATACATCACTGTTGGGTTATATGTGAATTTTTTAAAGGACATTTTTTCTTTAACTGTTGATAATGTAGTGCAATTTTCAATTCTTTTCTTTTTCTGGAATTTTTTATTCTTATTACGTATTAAGTCTTCATTAAAACCATTTAAAATTGCTATTTCTTTAATTTTCTTATATTCCATGTTATATTCTTCTTTACTGATTGGCAAATTGATCATTCTGCATATCAGACTATTATTGATCAGAATTTTAAGTTCATAAAAGTTTCACCAGAGCGGAACATTGCTTCTGGTACTACGCAACAACAACCGTTCACACCAGTCGTCCACGGCCGAAGATGGAGATAACATATCTTTGAAACCGGTTCCGTATATTTTTAAGGTTAGTGAAGCATGAAGAGTGTTAAGACGACAGATTCAATTCTACCTATGTGTATTTGTGACTATTTTGTGACATTGTTACCTTGTGTGGTGGATACACTTCAAGTTGCATAATATTATACTACCTTTTTAATGAAGACATGTTGAATAGATTCCAATAAAGTTGGCACCATAACAGAATCAGTTCCTCCAATACCTAGCCTTCCTCCAGCACCATAACCTATGAATATTTTCATTAGGTTAAAATTGAATTGGTATAAATATTGACAGTGAGTAAATATATCTATTACATTACTGTGTTGGATACCACAGAACTTGTATAGAAATAATGCATAACAAGCCACGAAAATATGCTATTAAAGCAAAAAACACAAACAATTATTTTTTTTCAAGTTTATTTTATTTGTTTGTTGTAAAATCCACTGATCTTACAATACAATGAATACAATATATATAAACAAACAATTTTTCAATTCAAAATATCAGGACTGATTTTCTCATGTAAAAACAGAATATATTCAGATAATCAATAAGAAAATAACATGGCAGACACAATATAACAACACATAATTAAGTAAAACAATAATGGCCTAAGAGTATAACAATTCAATACCTCAACATAAATAATTTGTACCATTAAATACACAACAGGTTAATAGACTTATTAGAGAATATTATTAATTTAACAGCAATGCTAGATCCTTGAGGGACTACAGGCACTACTGTTTTTTTTTTTTTAAAGAATTCCTTAATAATTTCCTTTTTTGTTATGCCTATAAAATTAGTTTAAACTATCTGTTCTATTTTTTCTATATACAATTCAAACCAATTACACGCTAATTAAAATGTAAATTGGAACTTGCATAGTGAAGCTAATCATATTAATTGATATCATTGTATGATTCAGTTCAACTACACACTCTTAAAGCTTCACTTACTTTTCAAAAATGTATGGAACCGGTTTCGAGAACATTTAGTTCCCATCTTCAGCCAGGCTAAAGTTCAACTGTCGGATCATTCATTGAGCTTGGGAATGTGTATTCTGCTCTGGTGGCGGTGTGATAAACTTGTAGTTTATAACTGCTTTGTTTATTAAAAATATTCAAGCAGAAATCAGGATTGGTCATGGGCAGCCCCCTTTCGCCTTTTTTGGCTGATTTATTTATGAGTGCTTTTGAAACACATATTACAAGCGCCTTTCCTTACATTTTTAAGATCTGGTATAGATACGTGGATGACATATTTGCAATAGTTGAAGAAAGACATGTAGTTCATGCATTCAAACTGTTAAATTTACAGGAATCCACAGTAAAATTCACTATGGAAATGGAGAAAGTTTTGCCTTTTTTGGATTTAAGGATAATAAAATGTAAGAACAAACTGGAATTTGGCATCTACAGAAAAGAAACTCACACAGATAATTATATTAAGGCTAACGGTTTTAACCCTAGGACACATAAAGAAGCAGCTTTCAACAGCATGATACATAGATTAGTCAATGTACCACTCAACGGACATGAATACAAAAAGGAATATCAACACATAATAAACATAGCCCTCTCTAATGGTTTCAAAAAACAGTTGATTGATCAAAAGATAACAAGATTTCAGAGACAGAAAAAAATCAAACAAATTACAACATTAAGCGCTTTATCTAAAGATAAGATCTATAAAAAGTTCACTTTCCATCCACTTCTGAATAACAAATTTCAAAAAATGTTTAAACAGTACAATATTAGATTGGTTCCTCAAAATAAATATAGTGTTGGTAAATTATTGAATTTAAACAAGGTTTAGATCAAAAAAGGAAGAATCAGGGATATATCAAATTAACTGCAAGGATTGTGAAAAGGTATACATCAGTAAGACTAAAAGGAACATAGGCATTAGAATGAAGGAACATATGAGAAACATCAGGCATAAACAGATAGAAAAATCAGCTGTGGCGGCACATTTCTGGAATGAACGCCACGAAATTGATGAAGAAAGAAGATTACTGAAGGCTGTCCAATTTCCTAAGGAGCTTAACATATGGGAGAACATCTTTATTAAAGAAAAAGAAAAAATTCTTATGAATTTTGAAATTCCGGAAGCAGATAATATTTTGTTTAAATTCTTTCATAATCCACCAGAGCGCCTTACAGTCGCCCATTATTCAAACCCCGCATGAACGTTAGTTGTGCTCAGTTGACAATGTGAACGATATGTTCACGAAACATGTCCTGTTATTTTAATAATTAAAGGAGTGAAACGCTCATGAGTGTTGATTATTTTAACTTTTTAATAAACAAAGAAGTTACATTTTCGTTTTACTGTGTGGATTCCTTCAAAGGTATAAATTGTAGTTTATATTTTCATCTCCGGCAATGTCAAAGTTCATTAGACTGTCTTTGTATTTGTAGATGTAGATTTTTTCCCAGGTTGCTAGTTTTGTAAGTCCTTGTACTAATTTTAATAATTTTGGCTTTATTTATCATATCATGATTTTGTGTCCAAAAATGATATCCTACTGCTGATTTCTCTATTTGTTTGTACTTTATGATCCTGAAATTTTCCTTTAACCATGTGCCTATGTTTCTCTTAGTTTTTCCAATGTAGATTTGTTCGCATTCTGCACAATTTATTTTGTAAATACCTGCATTTTCCTCGTGTGGAATACTGTCATTAACATCATCTATCAGTAAGTTTTTAACATTAAATAATCTATTAATCAGTGCCAACCTGATATTAAAATCTTTAAGAATATTCTGAAATTTTTTGTAGCCCATGGATGATATGTGAACTTTTTAAAATTAGCTTATCTTTTCTTGCTGAAAGTGTTGTAGTTTCTTTGATACGTTTTTGTCTCTTGAATTTCCGCACCTTTTTGTGTACTAATTCTTTTTTAAAATCATTTTTAACTGCTGTTTCTTCTATTTGTTTGTATTCATTAAAATATTCTTCTTTGCTAATTTGTAGGTTAACTAGTTGGTGTGCTAAACTGTTAATAACTGCATTTGTGCGTTGTGGGGTTAAAACTGTCAGCTTTGATGTGATTATCTGCGTATGTATTCTTTCTGTATATTCCAAATTCAAGATTTTCTTGACATTTCATTATTTTAATATCTAGGAATGGCAACATGTTATCTGTATCTATTTCATATGTAAATGATATGTTTATATCTTGTATATTCAAAAGTTTTAAGGCATCATCAAAATAAAATAAAGCAACCCAAAAATAGCTAAGATATATGCTTTACCCAAAATTCACAAGACTAGAAATGGTATGCATCCCATCATTAACCACATCAATACTGTCATTTAGTTTTAGGTATGTTTTTTGCTACAAATTGGCATTTATTAGTTTCCTGCTTAATTATATCTTTAATTTTTGTTTGTTTTCTGAATTATTGATCTTTCTATCATTATCCAATTTTTGGCAGCTTTTATGACTTTCTTGTACATGTTTTTGTATCTATTATATATTTTGAAGTTTTGTAAAATTTTCTATTTAATACACAAACATCATCATTAGTTTTATGAATAAAATTATGTGATATATGTTGAGTGTTTAATACGACATATATCACATTATTTTATTCATATGACTTGGCTTCACTGTGTTAGTTCCATATATTTTTTAAAATAAGTTTCTTTTTTAAAAAATGTTTTAATCATTAGTTTTGTCAAATGCTCACCAGTTGCATAAACTTTGCCATCAGCAGTTACTGCCATCAATGTCTGCTCACCTCCTAGCAACTGGACAGGGCGCAAAGCTGAGAGAGCTTCACAAGGTGTAGGCAGTTTCACTTTTGCACCTTCTACTCCGCCCAGTTGTCCACGATGATTGTGTCCCCAACCATAGATAGTTCCACTGCCACTCCAGGACAGTGTCCAGTCCTCTGGACGCCTAAGAACAAAATTCTTTCTTGAGTACTGCAGTTAGTTCATAAAATTTATGATTTCATCTATGTACATTTTAACCCAATAACATGTGGAACATATAATGCTAATAAAAATTCTAAAAAATGTTATAGTACAAACCTGTGTAACCATAACAGAAGCTGTTCATCATGGGCCTGTTTAAACATCTCATTGTTTTCATGGTCCCACACCATATTGTCACTTTCTGGAATCATTTCTGATATTTTCTTCCTTACCTAGAAGAGTCATAGTGAAATTAAAACATAATTACTGAATAATGTCTAACAATGGAAGTTTGTAAATTTTAGAACCAAACAACACAGAAAACAAAGCAATAGCAGTACAATGCTACATTTTGCAGTTGGCCTTAAACTCAAAAAATGACCTACAAAGGTAGGGAGTAAACCTACAAAATTTTCAACACACAGTATTAACTCCTGCTAGCAACCCAGAGCAGTAATTTCAATGTGTGTAACTGGCAAGAGTACAATTCCAACTGGAGTGTTGCCTGTGTTGCACAGGGGATGTGACATTGAATCTATGCTTAGGCTTAAAAACCTCTCTCAGAGGTCTGCGCTTACATTTAACAAAGAGCTTTTGGAGGTCCTCAACACTCCAGATGGAATTGTGCACTTGGCAAAATACCCAGTTAAATGCAATGATGTCACTACTTGCCATTGGCAGCTATGTTATGTACTGCTAATTTGAAGGTGCATTCTCCAGACTTGTAGACTATGTTCCTGAGTTTACAAATGGCATTGCATTTCTATTGCTCTGACCTCATTATTATTCTGTCCTGAAAATGTTATCATGCTCATCAGAAAATTTTTAAATTGTAAAAATCAAAGAAAATTCCTGCTAAAATATTTTGGATCAAAAATTACAAATTTAAGTTCCAAAATATATACAGGGTTATTCTAAATGAGTAGAACAATTTTACACAGAATTATAAAGAAGCTATTCATTATACAAAAATGTATCCAGTATTAACAGATAGAAAACCTCTCCAAGCTTATATCAATACATGTCGCACATGCTACAATGGTGCATTGCTACTGCCATCAAAACCACAGATATTGACTTGCTGCACCATTTATGACAAGGACTTCATTATCACTTGACATATGCTGTGAATATTTGTAAATATCTGTAATATATGTAAATTTGGAGAATTTCCTATTCATTGATACCTCATATGCTTTTCTATAGTAAACATTTTCCTTATAATAAATAAATTCTTTCATTCATTTAGAATAACTCTGTATTTTTTGATAACTAGCACTAACAATAAGAAAGTATACAGTCTATGTTCTACCCAGAATTTGTTTAAGTAGCAGTTCAAATAGTTTATTTTTATTCACATTTTTAGTTCATCATGTTTCTTACTTTTCTTTATCCTTAGATTATCACCTTTCTTGTATACTATGGTATGAGCTGAAATACTATGCAATGAATACAGTCAATTGTTTTAATGTGTACAGTAAATAATTATTTCAAAATATTTCTATTTAAGACCAACATTTATTACTATTTTTCATTCTTAGATCTCTGTTCAATATAAAACTAATAACTTAATCACCAGCAAATAATAAAATCAGTACTTCTTCGGACTTTAGTTATTACTTATGAGTTTAATTGAGATGGTTAAAAAAATTGTGCACTGAAGCTACCACAAACTTTGCTTTCCCAGCTTTGAATTCTCAGAGAGACTGGATCATAAGGCTGATGGGGTTAATATAACATCCTAACATTTAACTGCTAGCAAACTAGATTTTTTGATGAAAAGTTATAGTTTTGAAATCTGGGTTAGTTCATGTGGTCCTACAAATACTGTCAAAATACTTGCATTCTTAATATTATAAATGGTAATAACTAGTAAATGTAACAGATAATTAATATCATTGTACAAGTTCCAACTAATTTCTAGTTAATGAATGAATCAAATTTATTAACATGCTAAGAACAAATACAAACTACCAAGGAGCCTCCACCTATCTAGCCCAGTCCAATGTACTTATATTTTTTGTAATTGTGAGAGAGCATACACAAAATTACAGAGATATTCTATTATAAAAAAAAAATTATAGATATTTTGACAAATTGGCTGTAAAATTGGGTTCAATATAAAATTATTTTGGAATTCCAAATGGGATTTCATAAAGGGAAATGCATAATGAATAATATATTCTTTATAAAAACATTAGTGGACAAATATTTAAAAGATAGGAGAGAAAAACTGTACATGGCAATTGTTGACTTAGAGAAAATGTACGATTGCATTGAGTTACAATTGTTATGGCATAAATTACTGGAGTAAGGGAGTAAGTTTTCATATGGTGAATATTCTTAAAGCATTATACTGTATGAAAGCAGGGAAGGAATGGTAACAAGAGGAATAATTCAAGAGAAGGGGTTAAGGCAAGGGTGTAAGTTAAGCCCAGTACTATTTAATTGTTTATTGATGACACTTTAACAGAGATAGGAAAGAGTAACAATTCATTCCCAGTTATTAACATTGTCAAAATCCCGCGTTATTATTTGCAGAATACTTAGTTAATGGATGGATCTCAAAAATTGGCTTAAAGCAATCCTTGCAGCAAATAGACAAATACTGAAATGATTGGACCTTGAAGATAAATCAGGAGAAGACTCAAATAGTAGTATTCAAGAAAGGAGCAAAATTGTAAATATGAGAAATGGAGGAAAGGAGATAAGGAATATAAGGTAGTTAGGAATTGCATTTATCTAAAAGTTGAAATTTACAGGAGTGGCAAATGGGGGGGGGGGGGGAAATAAAATAAAAAAATAAAAAAAATAAAAAACAAACAAACAAAAAATAAAATAAAATAGCTTTGGCAAAAGGGAAAGGAGCAATGGCAGCAATTAGAGGTTGCAAATATACAATACCAGATATAAATGTTAAGTGGCTGGAAAAAAATTTTAGTACGTTGGTTGAGGCAAAATTGTTGTATGGTATTGAATATGAGGATTAGAAGGAGGATGAAGAAATTGGGGATGCTGTGCATAGAATGTTTTGTAGAGAAATTTTAGGTATACAGAGTACAACAGCAAAGTAAGTTGCACAAATTGAAATGGGAAGAGTGGCAAGGAAAGGTGTGATTATTGAAAGAGTTATCAAATATTGGTTCAGAATCCTAAACTTAGATGAAAGATGTTTTTTAAGGAAATGATTAGAATTTCAAGAAAAGAGTCTAAGGAGCAATGAATGGATGGAGTAATAGTCTTAGGATAATTCTGGAGAACAATGGAATGGGGGGCATTTGGAGGGGAAAGGAGAATGATGAAAAGGGTTTTTGGAAAGTAGTAAGGTGAGGATGGAAGATTTAGAAATACAAAAATTGTTTAGCAACATAGCGGGCAAAAGATCTTTAGTATTTTATATACCAATAAAAAACAAATGGGAAAGAGAGAAGTATATTCATAAAACTGATAAAGAACAAAGAGAAGGCATTGCATAGTTAAGAGCAGGCATGTGGAGATTAAAAGGAATAAGGAAAGGGTTTCCTCACACTCAGTATCCAATATGTGGGGGAAAGGAAGATATGGAACTTACAGTGTTTGAGTGCACAGGGAGGGGACCCTAGAGGAAAGAGTTTATAAATGAGAAAGGGTTTAAATTACACAGAAAAATAGTCATAATGAAAATCTTTAGCAAAGACAGCAGGAATGTAGGGGAGTTTCTGCGCAAAGTTAAAAATTAATGGAATTGGGTACTAAGAAGGGAAGTAAATCAAGTAACATAAGGGATGCATTTGTTTAATTATATTAGGATTTAGTTAAAGGTAATTATGGTTGGGAGTTAATTATATTTTTATTAAATTTGATTAAATTATTGAGCTTGGGACTGAAAAGTGAACAAATATAGGATTTAGTATGCATTTTAGAAATAAAGGCATTAGTAGTTTGTAGAGGCCGTAGCTAGTAACAAAATAATGGTATTGGTAGAGTAATGAAAACATTTTTATGTAGGACCTTCGATTGGGTCTGAGCCTGGTCCCCTGGAATTCCAGTAGGCTGCTGCTTATGAACTGGGGACTGATGCAATCAGGGTGGAAATATTGTATTTGTTCAATTATATTAGAACTTAGATAAAGGTGATAGTATAAAACCAATTATTGCACTTATATTTTTTGTAATTGTGAGGGGGCATATCTACACTTCCCTTGACTTTATACAATGGGTAAATGATTGCTTTTCTCCAGCTTTTTGGTACACTTTCCTTTGCCATAATTAAGTTAAACAGTCCTGTGACTAGCACAACTCTGTTTACATCACAACACCATTCTTCTATAAATTCTATTTCTTTGCTTTATTCTTTTTCATTAATTTCACTTGTTTAACTACTTCTTCATTCCTCACCTCACTATCCAACATTTCTATATAGCCCATTCCTATTTCTAATCTTGGAGTTGCTTTTAAACTACTATGCTCATCAAAAAGAGTTCTAAAATAGCTTATCCCATCCCCTGTATTTATGTTGGATTTAGTTACAAACTTGTAATAAGTTACTATTAATATATTCCATATCGTACTAATATTTCCTTCACTTAATATCCTGATTAAATTCTCCTCATTTTTCCTTCTGCACTCATGTTTTTTTGCACTCAATCAACAAGTTATAAACTATTTTCCCCTCTAAATATTCTTTCTTTGACTCCTCATCACCTGCTTCTCTCCATTTTATCAGCATTTGTTTCAACACTTTTTTGTTACTTTACATTCATCATCATACCACTCTTTGCCCCTTTCCCCAACTCCCATCCTCTTCTAGTTAGTAAACGTAAAAGAATTTCCTCTGCTAGATGATACCTGCTCCAAATAGGATCACCAGCTTTGTCCAACTTTTGCAAGTGAACTTTTGAAGGACAGTGTCCTGAAACAAGAACAATTGTTCACTTAAGTCCCTCCCTCCCTCCCTTCTCTCTCTCTCTCTCTCTCTCTCTCTTTTTTTGAGCCATTCATTCATCCATCCATCCCGATATTGTTTGGTTCTTCTATTTGAACTTTTGTATGCCTGCAATATCTGTCGGTTTGCAGTGCTCAAAATGTTTTTTACTGCTCTCTAGACTAATCCGTATGACACATTAATGTCATGTCTAACCTCTTTTTTGCAAGTCCGTTACCAGCTCATTACCCAGGACACCCTCATATTCTGGCATCCACATACTGTGTTCAGTAGTAAGTACCTTGAGGAAATTCATGACAATTTTGACTTAACAGCAGACAAAGTGCTTTAAGAGCTGCTTCATTATCCAAAAGTATTAATTAATATTTTTTATACATGAACTATACTAGATATTACTTTACCTTGGCAGATTGCAACATAATTTTGTTGGCTTTAAGCAATTTTCTTGTCACAATGTAACATTAATATCCAACATCAAAAGCAATGGTAGATTCATCAATTTACAGGATAGACTCTTAATTAAGGTTAATTATATCCGTTCTCCTTTTTTTTAAACTTACCTATTCATTGTATTCAGGGTATATCACTGAGAACTGTTTGTTGAGAAAGACCTACAGAGAGATTTTGATCTGTCCGCAAATGATACAGATGATAAATGATTATTAATTTTAAGGTTAAAGCAACCTTATAGTCATATAGTTTCATTAAGACAGCATTTTAAAAAATCTGCTTCTTTTAGCTGTATATTAGAACAACAATTAAAAAATATATATTACATAAAGTGTAAAAATTCACTTCATATATTTACCATATCTATTGTCACATAGCTATAGACCTAAGAATCTGAATTGAACAATTAAATATACAGTAAAATCCCTTGTATCCACTACCATTTGGACAAAGCTAGAGTCAGATAACTGATTTTTGCCAAATGACTGAAAAATACTTTTTATATGCAGAAATTGAACATTTCTCATGTATATTTTTAAAAATGAAATTTTGAAATACAAATTTTATATACTTAATACTGTACATTAATTTGTTAGTTACAAATAAAAAAATACTAAAACTGCCATACCTGATGACTATGTTAAGGAGTGTTTAGACCAGGTTAACCAACAAAACAACCAACTGCAACAATGAAGTTGTAGCGTGTTATGATTCTTTCATTAACCTTGTGCTATGAACAACCTTTTTTGTTTCATCCAATATCTCCAAGTCTGTTTAAGCAAAGAATATTGCACTTGCACTTTATGGAATCCATTGTGCAACAGTGGATTAATTCAGTTAATATTCACAAGTGTGGCAGTATGCAACTGCCATGTTATCATGCTTCTTACAGTGATACTGTAAAGAGTGAAGCTGTGCCATTTACATATGCTGCATCTAAGGCACTGAAAATTTCTCCAAAATAACATCTAAAACTGCAGGTTTCCTTTTAATTATTAAAAAGTGACATTGTTTGAATGCTGGAAATGAGGGATTTTACTGTACTTACATAATTATATAAATATGGAAAATAATAATTTACCTCTATGGTGAAGCTATGTGGTAATGGTGTCCGATTCACCAGAGCAGAAGCAACACGAGCTGCCATGCAATATCGTCTGAACCAGGACCATTTGTGGTTCTCTGCACAACAGGGTAGAGAATCTAAACCAAGGTCACAAGCTAGAGCAACTAGAACCTGGCAGGAGAAAAATATTAACCATTATATTCTAACCTTACCTATAGCTTAACACACTTTATATATAAAGTTAAAAAGTTTTATGCAATAAGCTCCTTAACTACATATTTTCAGATATCCAATAATTAAATCTAGTGAGAAGTTAGATTTTGTCACAGATATTGTGCATATTTATAATTCCTTTAAACATTAATGTGTGAAAATGTTATTTACTAATGCTTAAAATCCTAAATTAAATTATTATGACTGCATTTAATTATGTAAAAATTCTACAAGATAATTTTTGACATTACCTGCAGGTAAAACAAAAAAATCTGAATTCAGTGTTTATGTTTACCTTAAAGAATGAGCTATGCATGAGATGCTTGCCACTTCGTACTGCAGGGTCCTCATATTCATACTGTCTTAACAAAGCTTGTGGTAGACCTTTCACCAATGCAGATAGAGCAGAATCTGTATTATTAAGGCATTGCTCCATTTTGAGCAAAGCTTGTATGTTAAGAAGCTTACCCAGCCTTGATACCATCAATTTCCGGAGTTTCTGCAATGCCCACATTCTCTGTGCAGCCGCTGAAAGCAAAACATGACCAAAACCAATCTATACATTCTAATAATTTCAATGCTTTAGTGAAACATCCTGATATTCATAACTGTATAAAGTTCCCTTTTCCAATTTCATTGAATTGTCATTCATATTATGTTAGCTTATATCCTTACTGCTAACTATCAGGTCATCCAATTACCTGATGAGTGACTCGGTAGAAAGTGATTTCATGATAAACTGCTGCTTAAGGCCAGCTAGGCTATAGGATTGGCAGATGGGGTTTACCAAATCGCTATGTTGGCCTTAAGTCTCATATATCATTTGAACAAAGAAAGAAACAATATGTGTCTATATTTAAAATTAATTTTGTGTCAGAATTAACACAGTGAAGCAACTAATATATTCTTAATTAGCTAGTGAGTCAACAAGAAAACATGAGCCCTTTTTTTGACTTAAAGATTATAAGAACAGGCATTAATTTGAAATTTGGAATATACAGAAAGGATATGCAGATTGAAAATTATATAAAGGCAAGTGTCTTGAATTCCACAGCACACAAACATGCAGTTCTCAACAGCTTAGCACATAGGCTCATTAACATACCCATGAATGAGTTTGAATACAGCGAAGAGTACTCGCACATAATACCAACTGCAAAAGTCGATGAGTATAGCCAAGAAATTGTAAACAAGAAAATCAGGAAATCAAACAAGAAAAAGAGGTTAAAACAGGGTACAACATTGACAGCAAGAAAACAAGCAACCATTCTTAAGAAACTTACTTATCATTCTTGGGCCACACCGCCATGGGTGGCCGAGGTCGTTAAGGTGCGGACTCATGAGTGGAAGGTCTAGGGTTCAAATCCTGTCAGGACTGTCCTCCCTGACTGAGGTTTTTTCCAGGTTTTCCTTAGTCCTCATAAATGGCAAATGCCGGAGAGGTATCCTAAACTTAGGGCCTGGAAAGTTTCCATCCTTAAAACATTCTTTCCCAATATATCATTTCATCTAATGTATCATCAGTGTCACTGCCTGTGGTGCCTCAGCAGTAAAAACGGGCATTAAACACTTATAAAAAAATTTTTTGGGGCCATCAAAAATTCCATAAAATACTCAAGAGAGTTTGGAATTACTTTATCCAAATGAACAAATTCAGCCTAAATAATCTGCTAAACTCCAGTGATAATGATAGAATACCTTATGAGAAGAAGCCAGGAATATATAAAATCAACTGTTCAGAATGCAACAAAGCAAAAAATAAATTTAGTATTGGAAACCTCCTGAACAGCACCATAAAAGATGTTATTCCATCCAGCAAAAAGGCAGGAGTGTATCGGATAGATTGTTTGGAGTGTGATCAGATATATATAGGGCAAAACAATATGAAATTTGGAGACAAGGCCTACAGAACATTTCAGAAATGTAAGATATAAGCAAGTAGATAAATCGGCAGTTGCAGATCATTTCTGGACTTACGATCATGACATTGTAGGAGAAGCCAAACTGTTAAAAGCGACCACCAATCCCAAGGAATTGGCAATATGAGAAAAGATTTATATTTTAAAAAATAAACTTAGAGTTATGAATTTTGACATTCCACCAATGGACTTCCTGTTCCGTTATCTAATGGAACCACCAGAGGTCACTACGTCACCTGCCAGGGTTAGTTGGTCCCCAGCTGAGGATGAGCGCAAATGCTCTTGAAACATGTTCTGAAGAATTAACTAGTTAGTGAAGTTTTAGTGTCACCTAATACTGACTCATTTGTATATTTAATAACTTCACTGTTCCTAACTTCTTTTAAGATTACAATTCATTAATTATTCATTAAGTAATTTAATTTCTCAAAGAAAATTAAGAAAATAATGAGTAATTTTATAGCAGATGCCAGAAATGTGTGGAAAATGAAGGAAGGCAACTCCAGCATTCCCTCACATAACAGAGCTTAGAACTGAATTTTTTAAATTCACCTAGAACTTATTAGAATTGCATTGTAATTATTCTGCCGTCACGTCTTGTATTGCCTCAACTATCTACACTGACTCCAGTGTAGCCAAGATGACCTTGAGTAATGACTTAGGCCATGAGCAATAACTTATTAGAATATAGTTCCTGCCACTGTGTCAGCCACTAGATAATTAGATGATCCAAATGTTAAAAAAAAAAAAAAAAAAAAAGAGCTATAATTGGAGCATAATAAAAAAATAATAATATTAATACTTTTTTATATTTCTCATGATTTTTAGGAAACATTACTTTGGTTATGCCATTATTTTAATGACTGTAGCTATTCTGTAATAAAAGGTGACTTGTCACCATCTTCAATTTCCACTTTATGATCAATTTTGACCTACATCAAGACAGCTTTCTGTAAACAATATGATGTATGTATTTACTTATACAAGGTATGTTTATAGAGTGAGGTAATTTTAGTCATGAGTTGGCGAATGTTGCTACACACTAGGAGAAATCAGTAATCATGGCCATTTGATGCATACCTAGGAGTAGCTTGCAGTTAGTTTCATACTTTGCCAGCAAGTGGATATGTTTTCAGGTGTTATTTGGTGCTTTCACTGTTGAATATTTTGGGATTTTCACAGTAAAATATAGTATCATATAACAATGATACATGATGTTATATGTATGCTAATTGTTATGCCACCACATAAATAATAGCTTTGAATGGGTTTTTATGCATGGATTTTTGCAGAGCATGGTAAGATAATTCACAAGAAAATATCCTGGCAATCATGTTCAGATAGAGAAACTGTTCACCAACTCATTAAATAGTTATGAGAAACAGGATCTCTGAAAAATAAGAAATGTGTTCCATATGTGTTTTTTACAGAATAAAGCTTGATGAAATACAGGAGTTTCCTATGCAGATGCTGGCAATGCATTGCAATTGAGGGGCATCATTTTCAATATCTCTTATAACACAAGTTAATTATCAGTTGTAAATACAGCATCATTTTATGCAAAAATATAAATACTAAAATAAAAATACTAATTTTACATGTAGTAGCTCTATCTCCCTTTATCTGGTTGTGATGGCTGTACTTTCCCAGGTCATATGCGGTAGGCTGTAATTCAAATAACCTCACTGTATATATCCATTTCATAAATTAACTTATCTCTTCTGATAATTCAGTGAAACCTACACTAATAGATTTATGTACACCTTTTAGTCAAGTCATGTCAAAATGCTCTATTTTTAAAAGAAAAATAAATAAACAGAAGTTGTTACCATAATTATTATTTAAAATTCCCCCTCCACACCATTTTGACTATCAGCTAGGGACCTGTACAGTAACCCATGCATTTACACTATTGTTGTTGTTGTTATTATTATTATTATTATTATTATTATTATTATTATTATTATTATTATTATTATTATTATTATACATTTATTTTATTTTTTTGTCACATGATCTCTCAAAGATTAAAGTAATATTGTGTTTTTTGGTTTTATTGCATAGAATTAGTTCTTGATTTTTAGCAGTAAACTTCCATCCTTCCATCCAGCATAAATATAATTTAACATGTAGAACTCATAAAGTACTACTCATCACTTATCCGGTTTGTCCAAAGTGGTAAGTTGGGCACAGTTAAAATAGGGGATAAAAATAAAGGTTTCTTCCAAATCTGTCTACCTGATTGATGTCATCCATAAAATTAAATGACTATGAAAAGCAACAGTAAATGGTATTGGACAAAGCTCCAGTTTTATGTTCCTAACACAATGTTCTTCTAGAGTTTGAAGCTCCTTTCAAAACTATTCTGTTTTTCACTCTTTTTTAAAGTATTTACTCACCCAATGAGCTTAGCTGAGCACAAGATGCAAGTGCTGCTGCTAAACGAGTAATGAGGTTTCTATCAGAACTAAGAACAAGACGAGCATCCAGGAGGCACATTACCAGTTCCACAGAGGGCTGCGACAGAATTGCTCTATCTGAGCCTAGTTCATGGGGACCAGCATATGTTACAATGGGATACACGGTGAATCTCCAGCCCCAGCCATTTACAGAGCCATCACTAGTAAACTTCCATCTCAGTTCATCTCCTGGAATTGTAGAAAATATATATGGTCAGCTCCAGGGTGCAGGCACATAATTTATCATATAAAGATCACTGTATAATTGAGTCCAGTTAACACTCTTTTGCTCCACTTACTTGTCATTACATTTTATCGTGTTAACATGATAAAATGTTACCATTCTTGGACACAAAAATAATGAAACATCAAAAAAACCTGGAATTTGGAATACATAGAAACAATGCACATGCAGACAATCTAATCAAAGCTGACTGTTTTAATCTCACAATGCACAAACTTGCAGTTATCAACAGCTTAACACATTGGCTAGTTAACCAAAAAATTAACAAAGAAGAATACTTTAAAGAATACAAATAAATAGAAAGAACAGCAGTCAAAAATGATTATAACAAAGAACTAGCAGACAAAAAAGTACATAAATTCAAGAGGCAAAAACTTATTAAAAGAAACCACAACACTTTCAGCAAAAAAGGTAAGCTAATTTTTAAAAATGTCACATTTCATCCTTCAACTACAAAAAAAAAAAAAAAATTCAGAATATTCTTAAAGATTTTAATATCTGGTTAGCACCTACAAGCAGATCTAATGTGAAAAATCTTCTGGTTGACAATATTAATGACAGTAATCCACAAGAGTAAAAAGCAGCTATTTTTAAAATAAGCTGTGCAGAATGTGAAAAACATTAAAAAAATAAAGAGGAACATAGGCACAGCGGCAGAGAACATGCGTTGCCTGAATCCCAATGCAGCCTTCACCACTCTCAGTAATTGCTGAGTGGTCGAGTGTTTAGATTTGTAGACTAACAGATGCTCCAGAATCAGCTGAGTTAACCAATAGTGTTCGTTCAAACACTTTGGACACTGTAAGGAGCAGACTGATTGGCAGATAGCTGGAAGGATGGACTGGATTCTTCCCTTTTTTTTCAAAATACAAACAATTTCAGCTTTTCTCCATGTTTGTGGTAAATAGTGGAGATTAATGCATGAATTGAAAATTTTTGTAAGGTGAAGATAGACCATTTTAGCAGTTGCCTGATAATGTGGAGAATGGGCCAGAGTTACCTTTGCCATTAGTTTTGACACCTATGAGGAAATGGAAAAGGATGTTGTCTCATGTGGCATTCAAAGTGCTGATGAAGTGTGCAGCGAAATGGGAGGAGATGTAAGTGCTTTTGATACGGAGGAGGGCATTAGGAAGAGGTAGAAAATGATGTGACAGCCGAAGCTATTCCTATGTTTGCCAAAGCTCTGAGAGCATGTGAAACTGTACGAGCAATTCTATACATATGACAATAATGGTATGGATGGTAGTCAGCAATAGAATGCGTTGAATGTGGAAAATTCGTTTTGCATGAAAAGAAAAGAAACTAATGTCAGTTAATAACTTTTTCAAAGAAAGTGACAAACATTTGGATTTTTGTTGATTTGTTTTATTTATGGACGCCATTAACTTCTCAAGTCATCAGCATCCCATTCAATTCAGAGCGTGAAACATCCAATAAATTTTGCTTAGATGTCTTTCCTTTTAGACTTGAGGTTCTTTTATGTGCCATGAATCTACAACATGGGTCCCTTGGCTTTACTTCCATTCCGAAGGAACCATACTTTTACGCCCAAAAAAATCCATCAACCCTGGTAGAAACTGAACCTGCAATCTTGGGTTTATGAGGAGTAAGGCTTACCACCAAACCACCAGGATTGACAACTATGTGTAAAATATATACATGGTAACATGTAAAATTGATGCAAAATTAAGTTTTTGCTTATATACTGGCTTTATTTATTTTTGAACATGATTTATGAACTTCCTATATTTATCATTTTCTCCCATTCATCATTTTTTAAACCCTGTCCCTCAAAAAACAATGAATCACATTCTACTGTACATACATTGCATATGGCATTAAATTTTGGGGTCAGTTCTGGTAACCATACTTGCCTCCTAAAACCAAGATCATGGTCCAGCATAAAAATTCTGAGTATGGCTTCCTTCAGAAGGGAAGCAAATACATGGGTCACATGTCCCAGATTTACGGCATGTAAAAGAACCTCAAGCCTGAAAGAAGAGGCCGCTGAGCAAAATTTATTACCATTTCACACCTTGAATTGAATGGGACACTGATGACTTCAGATGTTAACAAGCATCCATAAATAAACTAAATCAAAATAATTATATTTTGGAATATGAAGAAAGAAAAAATTGGGGAGAGCAAATGGTACCTAAAAAAATGGAGAAAGGCAGTTTTGGAGAAAAAACCTTTAAGTTAAACGCTGAAAAAGATATAACATACATAAGAAATTATTAAGGTAAATTAAGATGAAAATAGACAAGGAAAATCAAGAAATAAGAAAATATTATTGGTATTTAAGAAAATGAGGTATGAATGACTTTAAAAGATGATTAATAGTTGAAATATTTATGAATTCCATGATACCATGATACTAGCAAAATGGGTAGTTTGGGGTTCAAGTTATGTAAACACAACTAAAGAAATAAGTTTCAATTAAGATTCTAAATTATTATTAATTATTATAAGTTTAAAATTTATGTACTGAAAATATAAACCACCAATGCATTTGTCGGTTCTGGTGGTGTAGTGGTAGCCATATTTGCCTTCTAAACCCAGGGTCGCAGGTTCAAAACCAGTCAGTATCGATGGATTTTTTTGGGTGTACAAATCATAAGTATGGCTTCCTTCTGAAGGGGAGTAAAGCTGTGGGTCCCATGTCGTACATTTACAGCATGATAAAGAACCTCAAGCCTGAAAGAAGAGGCCTCTGAGCAAAATTTGTCAGCTGTTTCACGCCCTGAATAGAATGGGATGCTGATGACCTGAGATGTTAAAGAGCGTCAAATAAACAAATCAAAAAAAAAAAAAAAAAACCAATACATTTCACAAAGTTGTTTATTTAGATGTAGCTGAGATCAAGGTTTATGGATATTCCAATGGGAAACTGCTTTTGGATTGAAGACAAGGGGTCAGTGTTTAGGTAAACTAAAGAAGTATTAAATTTGTTTATGTAACAAAATTAATGATCAATCAATTATTCATTTATTTAAAATATAATTGCTATTGGCCTACCTTGAAATAGATATAAATAATATTTCCTTTCAAGAACCAGAGCTCAAAGATATTACATATTCTGAAATTACTAGATAATGTGCAGAATGGTGTTTAAGGATGATTAATTAAAAATCAAAGATAATATTATTTAAAAAAGGATTAAAATTAAGGAAAGGTGAGAGATGGTTTATAAATAGAGACCCAATAGAGGTAGTGAAAGAATTTGATTATTTGGGGTTGAGATTTGCAAGCAAAGGAAGATGAGAGGTTCAGTCTAAATTTGCACAAAAATTTAATTAGCTATGAAAGCTGTCAGAATAAGTTTGTATAAAGTTCCCACATTGCCAATGAAAGGGCTAGAAAGATTATACGAGGCTGTGGTTGAGTCAAAGATGATGTATGGAGTAGAAATTTGGGGAGTGTCAAAGGGATGGACAAAGGTTAATGTGGTACATAGAATGTTTTGTAGAAAAGTTTTAGGGTTACCAAAAAGTTTGTCAAGGGGGGTTGAGTTTGGTGGGAGTATGAAGGAAAGGTATAATAGTGGAGAGAATCTTGAAATATTGGCACGATGTTTAAAAGTAGATAACAGCATACTAAAAGAATGTCTTAAGTACCAAAGTAATGTACTGAGAAGAGAGAGTTGGTTTGGGGAGGTGAGGCAACTAATAGAAGAAATTGGAATAAGGGAAGTTTGGCAACTGGGTGAAAGTAACGTAAGTGGATTTTGGAAAGAAGTGAGGCAGAGGGTGGATGATATAGAGAAGCAAGAGATTTGGACTAGCTAGGGAGATTAAAAGTTCTCTAGACTTATATAGAAAAATTTAAAGAAAAATCATGCATGCAGGCAGGCAGGCAGGCTGGTGGGCAGGCAGGCAGATATATAGATAATTGTGATTAATTCAGAAGAATAGGTATTTCATGGATGCATGCAGGGGTATTATTTCTAAAAGAAGTAAGAAATAATGTTAAAGAAAGATGTATTACATTTGGGAAATTGGATAGTAGGTTCCAATGTATAATGGAATGTGAAATGGTAAAAAGTGGAGTATCTAGAATGAAAAATGGGACAATGTACAACAGGATATAGTAGCAATTAAAATGTTGTCAGATATAAGAGTAGAGGAAAAAATTATGATTGGGGAATTGTTAGGAAAAGTAAAGCATAAGTGAAGGAGAAGTATAAGGAAGGAGATTCAGAGCACATACAATTGTGAAAATGGAAATTTACTTTAGGGGTTCTTTACCATATGTATAACCTGGTATTATGGTATAGGAGAACCTTAGTCGGTCCCGGTGGTGTAGTGTGGTTACCATACTTGCCCCCTAAACCCAAAATTGCGGGTTTGAACCCAGCCAGGACTGATGGATTTTTCTGGGCGTAAAAATCCTAAGTATGGCTTCCTTCCGAAGGGAAGTAAAGCTGTGGGTCCCGTGTCATACATTTATGGCATGAAAAAGAACCTCAAGCCTGAAAGAGAGGCCTCTGAGCAAAATTTGTTGGCCATTTCAAGCCCTGAGTTGAATAACCTGAGCTTTTAACGTCCATAAATAAATCTACAAAAAACAAAAAAAAAAACAAAAAAAAAAAAAAAGGGAGAATCTTAGCTTTGTTAATGCTAAATTCTCAGATATTTTGTTTATTTATGTAAATTTAATTTTTTGAAATAAAAATTCATTCATTCATATTACAGATGCCACTAATGTGCACACAAGAATTTTGTATCCATAGATGTAATATTAGTCTGAGCTAAAACCAGCTCTATGCAATGTTTAGGTTGTAGTACTTCTTAGGCTTTCATGCCGGTGTTATAGTTAAAACAGTTAAAATCTCCTGGGCTGTATTGCTGATCCATGGTTTGAATTACTACCATAGCTTTCACCAACTACTCTGGTTGGCATCTTCAGTGGACGATGAACAACACCTAACTGTCAACAAGACGACAGTATTGATCCGTTTTTGTCTGACTTTAGAGGACGATCGATATCACATGTGTGGTGGAAGTGGAGGGGTGGTAGTTGCTTGTTTTTAAGAACCGGTTTCCATGTGCTACTTAGATGATATCCACCATCTATATTAAAGTTGTTTGGATGCTGTTGTATTTCCAATGCATCCCTCCTGGCTAGATTGAAAAAGCCTTGTGGTTTTGCAACCACTTCTGTATTATTACAGTATATACCATGGCATTCATTTATGGGATGGTATATACTGTAATAATACAGAAGTGGTTCCAAAACCACAAGGCTTTTTCAATCTAGCCAGGAGGGATGCATTGGAAATACAACAGCATCCAAACAACTTTAATATAGATGGTGGATATCATCTAAATAGCACATGGAAACCGGTTCTTAAAAACAAGTAACTACCACCCCTCCATCCTTCCCCCCTCCACTTCCACCACACATGTGATATCGATCGTCCTCTAAAGTCAGACAAAAACGGATCGATACTGTCGTCTTGTTGACAGTTAGGTGTTGTTCATCGTCCACTGAAGATGCCAACCGGAGTAGATTCAAACCATGGACCATGGCAAAACAGCCCGGGAGATTTTAACTTTTTAATGTTTAGGTTTTTCATATTATGCTTTGAAGCTATTTTAGCAACTATATCAAAACTTGCCAGAGAGTACAGAATCATTTTGATGAAATCTGAATGATAAGTGCAAAAATATTAAAACAGGCCTCATTTGTTTGACTCAAGCACACAGTATGAAATTAGCAATATTTACCAGTGATGCGAATTTCTGTTGACCAGTCACTCCATTCACGACCAGACCGAATAGAGACAGTTCTCCCTGTTCCATCAAGAATGGTCAATGGATCATGCCGTCGTTCTGTTGAACACTGCCTATCAAACTCCACCCTCAGACCTTTGGCACCTGTGTTGACAGATTATCAACTAAGTAAATATATATAAACTGGTTCAAGAATTTTCTTCCCCTTCCTAAGTCATTAATTAATTCAATTCAGAATTCATCTAAAAGTAGTATATGCTTGACACTTGCTATTTAAATTTCAAGTAAAGGACAAAAAGTAATAAAAAAAATTACACCTGATTTAATTTCACCTAGAATGTGGCAGTCTGGCTTATTTGCTATACTGTGGAATATGCAGTGAACAAAGCAGCAACTAACTAGATTTCCTCTGGTACTTCAGTTTCTCTGTCATTCATTCCACTCACTACTCCAATGTCACTCTCATTCCCATAACATCTTTGTCATCCTGTGTTATGTGCTGCATGCTGGATTAAAGGGGAGTTCTGATGATGGTGATGGTGACCAAACACCACTATACCCAAAAATAATCATAAACTATTTAGGGTAAATGGCATGCATAATAAAAACAGCATGAGATCATATTTATGAATTTTTAAAATTATATGTTTACGGAATGTCGGAATCCACACAGTGAAACTTTTGTTAATCTTATTTTGATTTAAAGTAAAACACTAAAAATCATGTTGTCACATTAAAACTCTCTTTAAGTTTCACAAACACACTTATAAATGTAATTTTGGTACATGTTTCGTGAGGTACATTCCTCATATTGTCAACCAAAACGATGACTCATCAGTTGTTTTGGTTGACAATATGAGGAATGTACCTCACGAAACATGTACCAAAATTACATTTATAAGTGTGTTTGTGAAACTTAAAGAGAGTTTTAATGTGACAACATGATTTTTAGTGTTTTACTTTAAATCAAAATAAGATTTTAAAATTATGTTTAAAGCCTACTTTTACTACAGTGGCATCACAATCACCATATCACTGATATTGTGAAACCTCAATCCATTGTTCCTGGAAGCACTGTTTTCCCATTTTCATTGTTTTGATTTATGCAGCCCCAAACATAATTTGCTTATAAACAATAGGAATAAAATATGCATTGATTTAATTAAGACCACTGTATGATTAAGTCAAACTACACACTCTTATTGGCTCCACTTGTTTAAATTTAATACATGTTTCACTGACAATCGTCCAAATCATAAGCTAACCGTTGACTGCTAGATAATTTGTTATGCTGTGGGGTGTATATTTTGCTCTGGTGGAGGATGTGATGAATCTAAAATTTATGTTTTCATCCCCGGAAGTGCCAAAGTTCATTAATCTGTCTCGTATTTATAAATGTACATTTTCTTCCATGTTGCTAACTCTGTAGGTCCTTGTACTGCTTTTAATAATTTTGCTTTATTCACTATGTTGTGGTTTTACATACAAAAATGAGATGCTACTGCTGGTTTCCCCATTTGCTTGTATTTTGTTCCTGAAATGTTCTTTTAACTATGTACCTATATTCCTCTTTGTTTTTCCAATAAAGACTTTTTCGCATTCTGCACAACTATTTGGCCAATACCTGCTTTTTTCTCCAGTGGAATACTGTCATTAATATTGTCATTCAGCAGATTTTCAACATTAAATCAATTTATAAGTGCCACTCTGATATTAAAATCTTTTAGAACATTTTGAAATTTTTGCATGGCCCATGGATTATATGTGAATATTTTAAAAATAAAACAGATTTAACATTAAAAATCTCCTAAATGACAATATTAATGATAGTATTCCACCAGAGAAAAAAGCAGAAACATAGGCACATGGTTAAAAGAAACATAAAATACAAATAAATGGAGAAATTAGTAGTAGCATCTCATTTCTGGACAGAAAACCACAACACAGTCACAAAATCTACATTTATAAATACACCGATAGATTAATGAACTTCAACACTTCTGGGGATGAAAACATAAACTTTATGTTCATCATATTTCCACCAGAGCAGAATATACATCCCCAAAGCATAACAAATTATCTAGCAGTTGACAGCTGATAATGCAGACAATTGTCTGCAAAACATGTACTATATTTAAACAATTAGTGGAGCCAATAAGAGTGTGTAGTTCGACTCAATCATAGAATGATCTTAAATATATGAATAGTTTCAACGTACAAGTACCATATACTACATTAATGTGTTCAGTTGTTTACACTAACTCCACTTACTTATAAAAAAAAAAACAATGTAAACAACTGAACACATTAATGTAGTAAATGTTACCACTCCATTGTCTACAGCTTCGTAAGTACAATTTTTACTTAATTGTACAAGTACCAATTAGCATTTTAAGTTTATGCATTGATTTTTCCTCAAAATATGGCTATCCTACATCAATTGAATATATTTTTTTGCTTTATGTTCTCGATTGATCATTTTTAATCACAAATTAATGAATTCAACAAGTAGAATACAATGTTTTTAAACATGCTATAGCAAGACTACATTATTTTCTCATGTGTGAAGTATCTCTGAACAGAGCAAATGTAAACAAGAGATGTGTCATAGTGGCATATATTTGTGGGGGGAAGAGTGAACAGAAATGAAGATGCACAAGACAGATGACAAACAGAGCCATGAATAAACTCCGCAGCAAGGAAGTTTGCTTTCACTGCCTATCGTAAGCTTTGCAATACACATGTATAGCAAAAAGAAAGCTAAAATTTCATTAAATATTGTACTTACGAAGCTGTTGATAATGGAGTGGTATCTGTTCTTTGGGGCTAACATTATCCCATGTTCTTTGAAAATTTTCTTGAACTTGCTGCGGTAAGTTGGATGGTAGGTGAAACTTTTGAATTTGTATTCTTCTTTTGTGGTTTTCAGTGCGGAAACTTCCCTTATTTCTTTTTGTCATTTAGATTAATTGATCATTTTTATCACTGAGTCTTTGTTGAGACAATTGAATATAGCTGTCATTATTATTTTTTTGTGTTCTATTTTGTCCTCTGCTTCTGTGATTCTGTGAGTGGAATGTTCATCAATCTGTAGGCCAAACTGTGAAATACTGCATACTTAATGTGGAATGGGGTTATAACTCTAATTTTTTATGTAGTTTTCTATATGTGTTTCTTTTCTGTAAATTCCAAAATTCAAACTATCTCCATTTCTTATAAGTTTTAAATCTAGAAATGGTAGTCAATAATTTCTTTCTTCTTCTATGGTAAATTGTACAGATTCATGTTGCAAATTAAGAAGTTTCAGGGCATCGATTGACTGTTTCTTAGGTATTATTGCAAAAATGTCATCCACATACCTATACCATGACTTGAAAATTAAAGGGGAGGCTTTTGTAATATGTATTTCAAATGAACTCATGAATAACTGTGCTATAAAAAGTGACAAAGGGTTTCCCATTAGGCCTGAAACTTGTTGGTAATATTTTTTGTTGAAGTTGAAGTAATTTTGTTTAATGCAAATATTAGTAAGTTTTAATAAGTCTTCTATTTCTTGTTTTTAAATTTGATGTTAACAATTTCTTTAGCATAAGCATAAGTTTCTTTGTAGGTATGCTTGGGAATATGGCTTTTACATCAAATGATACCATTATATCTCCAGCCATAATTCTGCTATTTTTCAGTTTTTTGACTAGTTCAATGAATTTTTAATGTTCATACTTTGGAATCTCTTTAAAGAATTCAAAACTTTGATCAATTTTTTTGGTACCTGGTGTGTGGGTGAATTGGTATGGTTTATTATTGGTCTCATGCTATTATCATTTTTATGTATTTTAGGTAGTGCATAAAGTCTGGGTAGTATTGGATTACTCTGTGTGATATTCTGTTTTTCAGCAGTGGATAACATTTTCACTTCATCTAATGTTTTGTTGAACATCTTATTGCATTTATTGAGTGGATTCTTTTCAATTGGTTTGTAGTCTTTTCCTTTTAACATAGTTTCAACTCTTTCAACTCTATTTATGTATTCCTTTTCGTATAAAATGGCTATTTTATTACCTTTGTCAGCTTTTATGTATATCACTGTTTTCTTTTAGTTGTTTTAGTGTTGTTCTGTAATTTATTGATTTCTTTTGGTTTTTTATGTTCTCTAAAGCTTTTTTGTATTTACTTTTAACGAGTCTTTCACTGTGATTTTTAGAAAACATAATAAACCAAAAGAAACCGACATAGACATAGCCACCCAGCAACTAAATGAAAGAGAAAAATCGTTCATTAAAAGTAATGCAAAAAAGATTTCTTTCATTTTAGTCGATAAGCCTTTCTTCCAATTTTAGCTGCGAGAGATGCCTATGTTTTAGAACCCTTCTCCCATCTATTGTTTTCCTTTGCTTACCCCACAGGAAACCATGAATTGAGGTTTCACTGTATATTATATAAAATGTTAAATTGGAAAAGGAATCTTGGGAGGGAAGTTTACCAGACCTAAATTTAGGGTATCTCCATGGCTTATGCCTTTAATAAAGAATGAGGAAAATCTGAAAAAACGTGTCAAGAAAAGTGATCCTGGAAGGTTTCAAACTACAGACCTCCAATTCAGAAGTTTGCATTTTGGCAGCCTCATCCATTATGTCTGCTTACATTTATGAACTGATTTACCTTTTCCACATATTGCTAAACCAACAAACTTTACAATTGTGCATAAATGTGTTCTTTAAAAATCACTATACTAATATTTATTAACATTTCTTTTAGCTGTTCATGCGAAAGATCATTATTAACACATTTTTCTGAATATATAATGACCTTGAATATAAGACCCTTAATTTTCCAATAATTTCTGTATGAATTTATATTTTAAAATATTCAGACAAAATATTTTACTTACACATTTTGGAAAATTTACCTAAAATTAAAATATATTTTGAAGATCTTTTATCAATATTCACATGTATAGGCCTATCAAATGATACTTAGCTTGGAAAATTTCCTGAGGCCTGCGGAAGGCTACCTAGATATTTCACTACCAATGCTAATCATCACATTTCTATTCCTCACTTTCACTCTCACTTTTATCACTGCCAGTAGTGCCTTTCACATCATGCCATCTTCAGTGCTATTTAAGTGTGCACAAGCAAATGTTGCCATGAATCAGAGACATCTGTGATCAGAACTATGAGTTAGCATAACATTGCAGTGAGTTGCAATTGTTTTATATTGAATGAACTGCAAGCAAGCTCTCAGAAGTGTGACAATGTAGTCCTTAGTTCAAAGCCTAATAAATTATGTAAAAGCATAACAACTGAGTAATAAAAGTGAACAAGGCATGGAAGCACTCATAAATTTACAAATACCTATTCAGACTGAAAAAAATTAATATAAATCAACTATCACAGAAAAATCTATTTAGCATTTCTTTTTTGTTAATAGTAAAAATTATATTATACAACATATTGCAATATAAATATATAGCACAAAATTATTCCCTTGCTGACCAACCTATTTTCTCACTTTTTCTGCTATTATGATGTTATAATAACAAGATATGTGCCATGATTGATGAATAATTGTACAAGTACATGAAAATATGATCGCCTAGCTTTTTTTTAATATGCAAATTTAAGACAATCCCCAGTTTTCATAATATAAAAATTGGAGGAAAGAAAAAGAATTGTTCAGGTAAATATAGTATGTACTTTGCTTTGTTTTAGATTTAATGTCTAATTTTAGAAATTATGCATATTCTATGAAGTGCATGGTCACTTATGTTTTCCACTAGAAATGCTCTTTAACTGGTGTCACTTACTGTTTCCATCTTTCAGATTTCTTTTTTGCAGAAAGCTTCACATAAATTTTAGGAAAGGACATATTTTTGGATGTTACATGCTAGTTGTGTTTGAATGTAAAAGTGAACATGAATAAGATAAAATAAATTAAAAATGTTAATTTGAACTCAAAAGCTGAGGATGCGAACAATGTTTCATGAAACTAGTACTATATATTATAGTAGAGCCTCGATTCATCGTTTTTGGGGGTCTGTTAAAAAAGCAATAGATGCAGGAAAATGATAGATATAGGAAGTGCATAAATCATGTCAAAAATAAATGAAGGCAGTATATAAGCAAACACTATATTTTATGTCAATTTTACAAGTTACTGTGTACATATTTTACACTTTGTTGGGTCCTGGTGGTCTAGTGGTAACCATACTGGCCTCATAGACCCAAGATCCTAGGTTCAAACCTAGCTAGAGTTGATGGATATTTTTCAGGTGTAATAATCCTAATGGGTCCTTCAGAAGGGAAGTAAAGGCGAGGGTTCTGTGATGTACATTTACAGCATGTAAAAGAAGCTCAAGCCTGAAAGCAAAGGTCTCTAAGCAAAATTTATCAGTCATTCCATGCCTTGAATTAAATGGGATGCTGATGACCCGAGAAGTTTAAAGGGCATCTATAAATAAAAATATCAACAGAAATCAAAATGTTTGTCACTTTCTTTGAAAAAGGTCATTAACTGACATTTTTTCCTTTACTGCTTTTCTTTTCATGCAAAACAAATTTTCCACACTCAAAGTATTCTGTTGTTTACTATCAGTCATACTGTCATTGTCATGTGCATAGAATCGTAACCACCAATAGATGGTTATAATAGAACATGCTCGTATAATTTTGCATGCTCTCAGAGCTTTGTCAAATCTTGGAACTGTTTCGGCTGTTGCATCATCTTTCCCCTCTTCTTCACTTCCCTATCCCATATCAAAAACACTTGCGATTCCACCCACTTCATCAACACTTTGAGCCACAAGTGACAACATCCTTCCACTGTCTCGTAGATATCAAAACTGATAGTAACGGCAACTCTGGTTCATTTTTCACTTCGACCATGATCATCCTGCAGTTCCAAAAGTATAGGCAACTATGAACAGTTCAAGTCACACATTCTTAGCTCTTTCATGGAGCAAGCTCTGTAAATGTGAATATCAATGCTTCACTTTTTCAGTTTGAAAACGATCGTTTGAGGATAGAATTTCTTTGGGACTGAACTTTTTGAATATATAATGCGGGAATGATGAATGCAGGTTTTATTTACAAATATCGCCAAGGGTGGCCGAGGTCGTTAAGGTGCAGACTTGTGAACGGAGGTCTGGGGTTTGAATCCTGCCAGGACCATCCTTCATGACTGGGTTTTTTTTTCTAGGTTTTCCTCAGTCCTCATAAATGGTAAATGCCAAGGAGTTATCCTAAACTTAGGCCTGGAACGTTTCCCTTAAAAAATCCTTTCCCAATATATCATTTCATCTCATGTATCATCAGTGTCACCACCTGTGGTGTCTCAGTAGTGAAAACAAGTGCCAAACACCATTAAAAAAAATTACATAAGATATAAGGTAAAACGTTTGAGACTGCATAAATTGAATGATACATCTGGGAAAACGATGGTTCCAGGAAAGATAGATCAAGATTCCACGATATAAACAAGTAAGTGGAGCAATAAGAGTGTGTAGCTCTAGCTCGACTCAAGCATACAATGATCTTAATTATAAGATAAAATTAACTTGTATAGATTTGCTTTACCTGGTATTTTGACATGTCCTGTAAGTGTTGTATCATCAGTATATGGATGGCTGCTCTCCTGTACCACTGGCTGTGGGGCTAGGTGTATCGAATGTGTATTTTGTGCTACATCTTCCAGTTCTGTGACACAGAGTTCTAGAAGCATGTCTCTGGTTTCTGTACAAGCACTTCCCATTGCTGGAAACATATTAATGTAATTGTTGAAAGATAACAGGAGAAAACAAAAAATGTCACAAAATGAACTAGTTGCTAAAATATTATGTATTAATTTCCTCCTAAATGTAATTTTTGCCACATTTATCAATAAACCTAGAACATGTTACAAGTGTTACTAAAGTCACCTATGGTTTTAAATTAATAACAACATACCTTCAACTTATGTATTCACTTTTTTACACTTTACTCCATTCACTTACACAAAAGTAAGACGCGTTTTGGGAGAATCTCTCCCATCTTCAGTTGCTTATTGAACCGCCGTTACTCGAAACTATGGCTGGACAAATGGATGTTCCTGTGGTGGCCTCTATTGGTTGAAGTAGGAAGTTGCTGAGCTCCTACATAGGAGGAAACTGGAAATTCAATGGGTTTTCTCTATTTTTTAATATGAAAATTTTCTCCCAAGTGGATAACTCCAATGGGCTGTGAAGATGTTTCAGCAGTTTTATTCCTGGTTTTATTTCATGGTTTTTGGTCCAAAAGTGAGCTGCTACAGCTGATTTATCCACCTGTTTAAATTGAATATTTCTAAAATGTTCTTTCCCCCGAATTTCCAAATTTCTTTTTGTTTTGCCTATGTAGCTCTGTTCACAATCTGTACATTTTATTTCATAAATTTCTGATTTTTGTTCTGGTGGTATGAAGTCTTTTACTGTACTGTGCAACCTAATAAATTCTTGATGTTGTATCTGTTCTTTGGGGCTAACATTATTCCATGTTCTTTGAAGATTTTCTTGAACTTGTTGTGGTAAATTGGATGGTAGGTGAAACTTTTGAATTTGTATTCTTCTTTTGTGTTTTTCAGTGTGGAAACTTCCCTTATTCCTTTTTGTCTTTTAGATTTATTGATAATTTTTATCACTGTGTCTTTGTTGAAACCATTCAATATAGCTGTCTGCATTATTTGTTTGTATTACTTTTTGTACTCTGCTTCTGTGAGTGGAATATTCATCAGTCTGTGTGCCAAACTGTGAAAAATTGCATATTTATGTGCAATAGGGTTATAACTCTAATTTTTTATGTAGTTTTCTGTGTGTGTTTCTTTTCTGTAAATTCCAAAATTCAAACCATCTCCATTTCTTATAATTTTTAAATCTAGAAATGGTAGCCACCCATTTCTTTCTTCTTCTATAGTAAATTGTATGGATTCATGTTGCAAATTAAGAAGTTTCAGGGCATCTGTTGAGTTTTTCTTTGGTATTATTGCAAAAATGTCATCCATATACCTATATTTTGCATTTTTGCAATAATACCGAAGAAACACTCAACAGATGCCCTGAAACTTCTTAATTTGCAACATGAATCCATACAATTTACTATAGAAGAAGAAAGAAATGGGAAATAGTAAACCTAATGAATTTCGAGTTTCCTCCCATGGACGAGCTCAGCAACTTCCTACTTCAACCAACAGAGGCCACCACAGGAACATCCATTTGTCCAGCCATAGTTTCGAGTAACGGCGGTTCAATAAGCAACTGATGTGTAAGTGAATGAAGTAAAGTGTAAAAAAGTGAATACATAAGTTGAAGTTATATTGCCACTCCATTGTCAACAACTTTGTAAGTACAATATTTTTAACAACATAGTTGTTAGATTGTATTTTTTTGGGAGGGGGTATTCTCCATATTTACACTGGACTGAGTCTGCACTATGGTAACATTACTACTAATAAGAAAAATACATGGGCAAAGTAAGAAAAATAGTTCAGATAGTAAAAGGAGGGTGAAGTGAGCAGGGGAGGGTATGGGGCTAGTTATCGAATATTAGTGATTAGTGATAAAGGAAAATTAAAACTCAGTTCACTTTCTTTATATTATGCTTTCTACATCTAGAAGAGCTTTCTTTACAGCTCAAAATATTGTTTTAAAGTATTTTTTAGTGTTAATTCTTAACTTATTACTGAACATTCCAGGCTTTTTATTAATATGTATGTGCAATAGAGAGAGGGAGGGGAGGAGGGAGGGACATTTTATGTTAAAATGCACATTTCTTAAGAAACACTTTTATGCTAATCTTAAGGTTCAAGTTTAGCTCACTATATAAACAGTAGCCAAGAAAAGTCACTGAAGAGTAACACACTGATTTTGTAGCAGTATAGAGATACTTATCTAACCACTCATTTAACTTGTATCTATAAAGTACAAGGCTACTTTCTCCAGTTCACTGACTGGAATTATTTGGCAACACAAAGCCTAACAGCCTAGAATATTACTTTAGAAGAAATGGGAAGAAGAAGAAGAAGAAGAAAAAAAAAAAAAAAACACCACACACACAAAAAAAAAAAAACCAATAAAGAGTATCATAGGAACTAGTTACATCCTGATCAAATGCATTAATTCCATTCAACTTACCAATCAAAACATTTACTATAGTCTCCTTTGCTGTCTCCACAGCTCTACCAGCTACTGCAAGTTTTAGCAAGTCTACCAACATGCGGGCATCATCCTGGCCAAGAAGACTTGTGAAGTCATCTAGATTGGGATGCATTGGATCAGCTTCTTCAGTCTGACCAACAACCTGTAAAATATTTTTGAATAGCGGGAATTTTCACAGTGAAATATAGTATAATATAACAAAGTATTATTGAGGAAATCACTCAAATTTCACAAATTTTGTTCCACTTACTTCGACATGCTTCAAAGGATGTTTCCTCCAACTTCAGCATGCTTCCACTGTCTGCTTCCCAGTGTTGTATTAAGTTGTCGCTCTGTGGATTTTATGAACTTGGTGATGAGGTTACTATTGTTTCGGAAATCAAAATTAACCAAATTTTCCTTGTTTTTGTTTATGAATATATTTTTCCACACTGTTAAGTCTATGGGTTTTTGAAGAGCGTTTAAGAGTTTTGGTCCCTTTTGGAATTGGTGGTTCTTTTGCGAGAAATGGTCTGCTATTACCGATTTTTCCGTGTGTTTATATTTTACAATTCTCATGTATTCCTTAAATCGTATGGTAGTATTTCTTCTTGTTTTGCCTACGTATTTCACATTGCAGTCTTTGCAACTGCTTTCGTAAATGCCTGATTGTTTTCCTGGCAGAATTTTGTCTTTTGTGTTGGTTTTTAAGAGCTTTTTTAAAACTACATTTGTGTACTGGAGCCTCTTTAAAAATCTTCTGGAATTTTTGGTGTGCCCATGGGTGAAATGTGAATTTCATACATATATGATCTCATTTGCAGTCTTTTAGTGTGGTGATGTCTGTTATTTGTTTTTTGAATTTTTCTATTTCCTTGTTGACTAGATTTATTGTGTAGCCATTTATTTGTGCTATATTTATGATTTTATGGTACTCCAAATTGTATTCTGTCTTGCTTATTGGTAGGTTTGTTAATCTGAATGTGAGACTATTGATTATGGTCAGTTTACGTTGTCATGGATTGTGGTTATTGTTTTTTATATAATTATCTGGGTGGGTATCTTTTCTGAATATGCCAAATTCCAGATTGTTGCCATTTTTTATCATTTTTATATCCAAGAAGGGAAGAAACTTTTTGTTTTCCATTTCCATTGTGAATTTAACAGTGCTGTCTGGTAGGTTGAGTAGTTTTATTGCATACTCTTTCCATTTTTCATTTACTATTGCAAAGATATCATCAACATAACATTTTACTTAAATGTAAATTGGAACTTGCACAGTGAAGCCAATCATATTAATTGATATCATTGTATGATTCAGTTGAACTACACACTCTTAAAGCTTCACTTACTTTTCATAAATGTATGGAACCGGTTTCGAGAACATTTTGTTCCCATCTTCAGCCAGGCTAAAGTTCAACTGTCGGATCATTCGTTGAGCTGTGGGAATGTATATTCTGCTCTGGGGGCGGTGTGATAAACTTGTAGTTTATGTTTTCATCCCCGACAATGTCGAAGTTCATTATGCTGTCTTTGTATTTGTAGATGTAGATTTTCTCCCAGGTTGCTAATTCCGTAGGTCCTTGTACTGATTTTAATAATTTTGTTTTATTTATTATGTCGTGATTTTGTGTCCAAAAATGATCAGCAGTAGCATATCATTTTTGGACACAAAATCACAACATAATACATAAAACAAAATTATTAAAATCAGTACAAGGACCTACGGAATTAGCAACCTGGGAGAAAATCTACATCTACAAATACAAAGACAGCATAATGAACTTCGACATTGTCGGGGATGAAAACATAAACTACAAGTTTATCACACCGCCACCAGAGCAGAATATACATTCCCACAGCTCAACGAATGATCCGACAGTTGAACTTTAGCCTGGCTGAAGATGGGAACAAAATGTTCTCAAAACCGGTTCCATACATTTATGAAAAGTAAATGAAGCTTTAAGAGTGTGTAGTTCAACTGAATCATACAATGATATCAATTAACATAACATTTGCATATATGAGGAAAAGATTAACAAATCTACCAATAAGAAAGACAGAATACAATTCAGAGTACCATAAAATTATAGATATAGCATAGAAAAATGGCTAAATAATAGATCTGGTCAGCAAGAAAATAAAAAAATTAAAAAAAAACAATAACAAATAAAAGATATCGCCACACTAAAAGGCATTCACATTCCACCCATGGGCACACCAAAAATTCCAGAAGATTTTTAAAGAGGCAAACATCATTTTGGCTCCAGTAAACAAATGTAGTTTAAAAACCTCCTAAAAACCAACAAAAAAGACAAAATTCTGCCAGGAAAACAGTCAGGCATTTACGAAATCATTTGCAAGAACTGCAATGTAAAATACATAGGCAAAACAAAAAGAAATATTACCATATGATTTTAGTAACACATGAGAAATGTAAAATATAAACACATGGAAAAATAGCAACAGCAGATTATTTCTGGCAAAAGAACCACCAATTCCAAAAGGGACCAAAACTCTTAAAAGCTCTTCAAAATCCCATAGACTTAACAGTGTAGAAAAATATATTTAAAAAAAAAAAAAACCAAGGAAAATTTGGTTAATTTTGATCTCCCAAACAATAGTAACCTCATCACCAAGTTCGTACAATCCACAGAATGACATTTTAATACCAAGTGGGAAGCAGACAATGGAATCATGTTGAAGATGAATGCTACAGCCTTTGAAACATGTCCAAATAAGTGTAACAAAATAGTGAAATTTGAGCGATTTCCTCAGTTATACTGTAAAATATTACTGCTTAATTTATTTTTCAGGAATATAAAAACCCTAAATACTTATTTTTCAAACTGTTTTATTGTTTATTAATTTATACAATGTGGGTAAATTTCTTACACACTTCAATTACTGTATAAGTTAGGACATGTTTCAGGAACCAACATTCCCATCCTCAGCTGTTAACTTGATGCTCATCTTGGTCTCATGCAGCTGTTGTGTTGTATGTGGTGACCTCTGATGGATATGAAATGAATTTAGAAAGGTAATCCTATGTGGAAGGTCAAAATTCATAACGGTTTTTCATTTTTTTAGAATGAAGATACTCTCCCAGGAGGCCAATTCAAATGGGTTATTAAATTCTTTAAGAAGCTTTATCTCTGGGTATTTCATGGTTTGGTACCAATAATGGTATGCTACTGCTGATTTTTCTGTCTGTTTTAATTTGATATTTTTAAATTGTTTTCTCTTCCTAAAGGTTAAATTTTGTTTTTTTTGTTTTTCCCTATGTATTTCAATTTACAGTTTAAGCATTCTATGGCATATATTTCTGATTTCTCTTCTGCGGGTGTCTTTTAATTTTGATCTTTGGAGGTGCTTTATTGTAGCTGTTGATTAGGGCTAATTTTATATTTAACTTTTTAAAAATCTTTTCAAATTTGTAGTGTAATCGTGAGTAATAAGTGAATCTGCAATATGTTTGTGTGTCTTTGATTACCTCGAAAGTCGAAGTCTCTTTTATGCACTTTTCGAGTTTGTACTTATTGATCATTTTTATTATGGCAGAGGTGTTAAAACCGTTCATGCTGTGATATGTTCATACTCTCTATTGTATTCTGTGGCACTGAGGGGGATATTGACTGATCTAAAAACCAAACTGTTGAATACTGCATATTGATGTGGTTCTGGGTTCAGAACCACATCAATAGAGAAAGAAGGAAAAATATTTGCATCACAGACTGTATTCAGGAGGGGGAGATCCACTACAGATAATATTTTCATAATAAAAACAATCATAGATAAATATTTAACTAATAAAAGAGGAAGTGTATACTATTTTTTGTAGATCTACAAAAGGCATTTAATACAATCAACTGGGAGGCACTCTTGACTTAGTTGAGGGAAAAGTGGGAAGTGGGAAGTTTATAGGATTAGTACAGAGGGAAATATGTGTTGTGTTAAATATGCAGAAAATAAAATAATGGAGTGGATACCTAATAATATGGGAGTAAGGCAAGGATGCAAACTACGCTCAATATTATCCGATCTTTTTATAGACAACATATTAAAGGAAATAGGAAAGAAGAGTACACATTCCCCAATAATTAATAATAAAGATATCCCAGGATTATTGTTTACAGATGATTCAGTAGCAATGGCAACAAGCAGAGGGTTAAATAGAGCAATAGAAGCAATGTTGAGATATTGTAAAGAATGGGGGTTAAAAATAAATAAAAAATAATAGTATGCAAGAAAGGCAGTAAACTGAAAAGAGATGAGAAATAGTGGCCGGAGGGTAATGAAATTGTAGTAGTACAGAGATTGGACTATTTAAAGGTTAGGATAAATAATAATGGAAGATAGACAGAGCAGGGAAGGAATGAATTACGAAAGAGAAAATTAACCATTAATATTATAAGAGCCTGTTTAAAGAAGATTCCAAGTATGAGTGTAACATGGCTCGAGAGAATTTTTTCAGCAACGGTTGAATCAAAAATTATGTATGGGGTTGAAATATGGGGACAGAGAAAGAATGGGAGTATATGGACCATATTCACAGAACATTTTGTAAAATGATATTGGGATTACTGAGGGCAACTCCAAAAGGGGTGGCATTGATGGGATTGGGAAGAGTTGGCAGGAAAGGCATGGTAATTACAATATATTTTGAAATATCGGTATAAGATAGCAACAAGAGAAGAAGGAGACATAGTCCAAGACTGTTTACAGATAAAGAAAAGGTAAAAAGAAATTGGTTGCCTCAACTAATGAGAACAATCCAAGAGGTTCCAATGAAGTGGAGGAACAACAGTTAATGAATAGACAAGGGCTATGGAATAATGTGAAGCAGAGGATAGATGATATTGGAAAGCAAGAAATATGGAGTAGTTTACAAGACAAGAGTACTTGAAACATTATAGGAAATTTAAGAAAGAATCGGGGCAGGAAAAAATGTAGATATTTGTAACAAAAGGGGAAGGGAGGAATTTGCTTGTGGTAGAGCATATATATTAGGATTATGTGGATTAAAAGTGAAAAAGGAAGTGTGTCTGCTATGTGGAGAAATAGAGAAGGATTTTTATTGATGAATGTTCACAACCTAAAGAATGGAAAGAACAAGTATGGATTAAGAATAATTTAAAGGCAGCAATTGTGATACTAAAATTTTTGGAAGTGGTAACAAGGAGTTTTTGAGAAAGTTTGGTGATTTTATATATATAGGGAGGATAAGAGAGAAATGGTGGAAAGGAGCGATTAAAGTTAAGGAAGAATATATCTTCCTTATCTATGAAGATAAGAAAGGAACAAGGAAAGTAGCATCTAATAAATATGCAACCAGAGTGTTAAGTGTATAAGATATCAAAAATATGTACTTTAGGAACAATGGTAAAAAATGTAAAAGCATTTGTTAAACTTTTTGTAATGTAGAGTGAAATAAATATTCTATTCCACTCTTACACAAATGTTGTTTAAACAATACATCCTCCTATAAAAAGTGAAATATTTACAAAAGAAATGCAGAGAGTGGTAGATAAAGTATTGATATATGGTATATATGAAAATACCAAGAAGAAGATACAACATAAGCTTTCATCATGAAATGAACCACGTGGTCTGCAAAAATAATTTTTAATCTCTTCAAATCCACTAGGATGAAGAAGTGCAGATAATGCAACAAAGTCAGAGGCTCAGATGCATATTATCATGAGAAAAACCACATGATAATGAATCCTACAAGTTTCAGGTACTGTAAAACCAGGCAATCATTTCGCTGAGGTTATAAAAATATTGGAAGTGAATGCAATGAATTAAAAAAAATGTTGTGGCAATAATTGCAGGGAGCAATGATGTTGGACATATGGAAGTGAAGGATATTGTGAACAATCATGAAGATGTATTGGTTACCTGCAAAATATGAATGTAGTTGTAATGAAACTTTTGCACAGGCTTGATATAGCTCCAAATTCTAGAGTACATGAAGAAACTGTTAACGTAAGCATAAACATAACATCAATTTGTAAATGTTCCAAGCATATGAAGCTCATGAATACTTATAACATTAAAAGTGTTTTTCACATCATCCATGGTTTACATTTTAATAAACTGCGGAAACAAGCCTTAAGCAATAATTGGTATGACAATATCAATTACCACAATAAAAAAATTAAATAATAATAATAATAATAATAATAATAATAATAACCATATTAAAAAACAAGTAAAATGCATTAATGGTTCTAGTTTCAAATTAATTTATTTAAATATCAATTCAGTAGGGAACAAAATGGACCATATAGAATATTTTGTTGCTGATGAAAATCCAGATATTTCAATTATCTCAGAACATGGATCAAGAGAAACTGAAATAAAATGTGTGTCTATACTAAATTTCAACCTGGTATCCAAATATTGTAGAATGAATAAGTTAAAAGAATATGTAGCTATCTATGCCAAACAAAATAGTTAATTTCTTTGCCAATCAAAATTATCCAGAAGTATTAAATTTGAACAAATTTAGTCAGGAAGGTGCTATTGAAATTTCAAGAGTAAAATTCAAATATGGATTAAATTCTTTTTTATATTGAACAATTTTATAGACCACCTACTATGAATTACAATATAGTTTTAGAATCAAATTAATGTCTAATCTAAACTGCAATTAATAACAGTTGGAGATTTGTTACAAATTCAATATAGTCAATACAGATGTTGATAGAACATATTGGATCAGTTTAATTTAAGATATATAGTTAATTATACTATCAGACAGAGAGATACTACCAAAAATTATTGAAAATATAAATATATCTGATCACTTTGCTCTATGTCTCATTATGCTAATGTAAAATCACAAAAACTTATATTTCATAATATTTATATTTATATATAAATAAATAATTGTAGTGATAAAAATTTGTTAGCCCTGAATAGAGTCCTGAGCAAATGATGTCTATTGCAAAACAGATACAAATGAGAAATTTAAATTTTTTCTATGTCATATTTATGTACTATTTAAATCTGTTGTCCTAAGACTATCAAAAGAGGAAAAAACCAAAACTCAATTCATAAAAATTAGTAGGAAAATAGATTACTAATAAAATGAAATACCTTATACAGAATAACATATATCAAATACTCGAATGATATCAGTAAAATTACAAAGCGAGCATGCAAAAATATAAGGAAGATCTATGATAAACAAGTTGTATTAGCTAAGCAGAATTTCTTTAGTAAACAAATCCTTAATTCTGACAATAAAATTAAAACAACTTATAAATAAATATAATTTTAGAGTAAACAGAAATCTTCTTATTAAAATGATATCACAATCCTTCAAAATGGCTGCTTAGTGAATGATACCATTAAAATTGCAAATTTAATAAATAATCACTTCATTTCTGTCAGTCCTAACATAGTTAAAAATAAATTTTACAGAGACAGTAACACCTCTATAACTAACTTTTCTGTCAGTCAGACACAATTTCTCAACCAACCAATAATATTGAATTCTTGACGTTATAAGTTTATGAACAGTTTTGAATATGATAATATTCCTATCAAAGCTAAAGGCATGTAATAGCTTAATAGTAAATTCCCTTATTGCAATCACTAATGCTATATTTTCAGGTAATTTAAAAATACTCAGTGTTTGCTCCCATTTTCAAAAAAAGGAAACAGAGAAGAAATTGGATTAATAATTCTATATTGCCAACAATATAAAAATAATTCAAAAAATTCAATACCAAAGAATTATCAAATTTCTCAAATTTAATTATTGAGTGCAATGGTTCCATTCATAAAAAATCGACTATATCATCAATTTCATCTTTCATTAAATTCAGCACTACATAATCATAATACAATAGGTAAACATACCTTGTTGTTTAAACACAATCTAATGCCTTGGTAACATCCAAAAAAGAGCTGCAGAAACTGCTACTATCAACAGCACAAAAGATTGAATTTGTTAATATTGTACTAATTTGAATACTTAAATCAGTGTATTTTAAAAAATAAATAAAAATCAAATCATAGCTGAATCAATCACCTTATGGTTCAAAGGTGGCTGGGAAGAATCAAATATATATATGCTGGAAATCTACAAGCTGAGGTTGTTTCTTAAATTTTAAATTTGTGTTTTTTTCTACCAGAAATGGCATACTATCGAGTGATTTTCTCATAAAAAATTGCAAAACTATACTATATTTCACTGTGAAAATTCCTACTATTTAAAATTACTCGTGTTATTATTTTATTCCGTCTTGTTTCAGGAGTTGAAATAAGGATAATTGATACTATTGTACGATTTAGTTGAACTACACACTCTTAATGCTTCACTTACTTGTTATAATATATAGAACTGATTTCAAGAACATTTCATACTCATCATCAGCTAGGCTAAAATTCAACTGTGGGACAATTTGTTAAGCTGTGGGAATGTGTATTCTGCTCTGGCAGTATGATAAACTTGTAGTTTATGTTTTCATCCCCAGCAGTGTCGAAGTTCATTAAACTGTCTTTGTATATGTAGATATAGATTTTCTCCCAAGTTGGTAGTTCTGTAGGTCCTTGTACTGATTTTAATAATTTTGCTTTATTCACTATGTCGTGATTTTCTGTCCAAAAATTATATGCTACTGTTGATTTCTTGATTTGCTTGTCTTTATGTTCCTTTAACTGTGTGCCTATGTTTCTTTTTGCTTTTCCAATGCAGAATTTTTCACATTCTGCACAATTTATTTTGTAAATATTTGCCATTTTCTTTTATGGAATACTGTCATTAGCATTGTCTATCAGTAGGTTTTTAACATTAAATCTGTTAACCAGTGCCAATGTGATATTAAAATCTTTTGTAAAATTTTTTGTAGCCCATGGATGATATATAAATTTTTTATAAATTAGCTTATTAGCTTATTTTTTCTTGCTGAAAGTATTGTGGTTTCTTTGATAAGTTTTTGTCTCTTGAATTTCGGTATCTTTTTGTGTACTTGTTCTTTTTTAAAACCATTTTTAACCGCTGTTTCTTCAATTTGATTGTATTCATTAAAATATTCTTCTTTGTTAATTTGTAAGTTAACCAGACGGTGTGTTAAACTGTTCATAACTGCATATATGTGCACTGTGGGGTTAAAACTGTCAGCTTTGATGTGATTATCTCCGTGTGTATTCTTTCTATATATTCCAAATTCCAGATTTCCTTGATGTTTCATTATTTTAAAACCCAAGAATGGCAACATATTATCAGTTTCTGTTTCATATGTAAATGATATGTTTCCTAAACTTAGGTATTCATTTTTTTTACACTAAACTTTGTGTGTGAGTGTGTGCGCGCGCGTGCGTAAAAGTAAGTCAGTAAGTAAGTGGATTGAATCTGTCATCTTAAGTAAGTTGAGTTTAGTGTAAAAAATGCATACCTGAGTTTAGGAGATATATTTCTATCTTGTATATTCAAAAGTTTTAAGGCATCATCAATGATTTTTTTGTTAACTATGGCAAATATGTTATTGATATATTTGTACCATACCTTAAATATGTATAATATGTATGGGAAAGCTGAGTTGATGTTTGTTTCAAATCTGCTCATGAAGAGGTTAGTGTTGTGTTGTGTTGATTTGGTTTATTTACAGATGCTCTTTAACATCTCAGGTCATCAGTGTCTCATTCTATTCAGGGCATGAAATGGCGACAAATTTTGCTCGGAGGCCTCTTCACTCAGGCTTGAGGTTCTTTTTCATATTGTAAATGTATGACATGGGACCCATGGCTTTACTTCCCTTCTGAAGGAAGCCATACTTAGGATTTTTACACCTGAAAAAATTCATTGATCCTGGCCAGGTTTGAACCTGCAATCTTGGGTAAAAGGTAAGTATGGTTACAACTACACCACCAGGATCGAGGTTAGCTAGAAATGGAGATAGGGTACTGCCCATAGTAAGTCATGCTTGTTGTTTATAAAAATTTTCCTTTGAAAGAAAAATACAATTGGTTTATGCAAATTTCTGTGAGTTTGATGTATTCTTTTATGTGTGCATCATTAATTCCACTTGTTTTAAGTCATTTATCTACATGATTGGTATTTACAAAATAAATTGTGCAGAATGTAAAAAATTCTACATTAGAAAAACAAAGAGCAACATAGGCACAGGTTTAAAGGAACATTTCAGGAACATAAAGTACAAGCAAATAGAGAAATCAGCAGAGCATATCATTTTTGGTTAGAAAATCACAACATAGTGAATAAAGCAAAATTATTAAAATCAATACAAAGACCTACAGAACTACCAACTTCGGAGGAAACCTATATCTATAAATACAGTCAGGGATGAAAACTGCAAGTTTATCACACCACCACAAAGCAGAATACACATTCCCACAGCTTAACGAATTATCCGACACTTGAATTTTAGCTTAGCTGATGATGAGAATCAAATGTTCTTGAAATCGGTTCTATATATTATGACAAGTAAATAAAACATTAAGAGTGTGTAGTTCAACTAAATCATAGAATAATATCAATTATATGATTGGCTTCACTGTCCAAGTTCCAATTAACTTGATGATGAGTGAGAGCTAAGATTAAATCGACTTGCCAACTAATTAAGAATAAATAAGCTACATACTGCAGCAAACATGTCATTGTGGTTTCAAGTAGATAATAACTTAATTCACAATAAGTACTGCTTGATTTATATGCCTTTCATCATAGTTCAATAACAGTCAAAATATTACTTGACCTTAGAATGAGGGCTCCAGTGCAGTGCTGCCATTTAAGTATAGATGTGCTGCATTATCCCATGACAAAACAATGATGAGAGAGCAAAACATTAGAAAACAACAGTGTTAATGATTACAATGTTTAGAATACCTGTGCATTTGAAGTCATTGTTGCAGCAATAACACTCATGGCACTAGCTGACATCTTTGAGGCACGAGATGAGAGACTAACAGAGCTTGATAAGGAAGGAAAAGCTGCCATTGGACTTTGCTCACTTTCTGGTGTACTATGAGAGCTCTGAAAAAATTAATGTCAGTTTTTAATCATTTGATTTTCTCCAATGTTTAAGCTAAATATAGTATATGAATATTTAATATTTTTATTTTTATTCCACAAAAATAATTTTATCTGCTAAAACAATAGCTAAACACAGAAGTAAATAATATCATATATTGTAATTATTTTGCTGAAATGCTGAGCATTTAGCTTCAAAATACTTTATCTACATCCTATAAGATAAAAATAGTCAGTACTGAAAACTCCTTGTAGCCAATATTTCTAATTTAGCTTCCTTTAAAATATTTATTCCTTTAAAATATTTATTAAACATACACTTTTTAACATGTTCTAGTTATAAGTTGGCAGGTTTCCACATTATTGTTCACTGTCATTGCCCAAACACCAAGACATTTTATATAAAGTTTTAGTTATATTCTATATGGCTTATTTTGTTTCAATGCTTTGCAAATAGTGTTTAAATTAATGATAAATCTACCTTTTCTTATAAATTTACTCCATTGTTTTACCAAATTGTGAATTTTCAATCCATATTTATTTATTTACAATTTTCCATTGTCATCTGACTTACAATGGTCTTACAAGATTTATTCCAGATGCAGACCACTTTATATTTTGCTTAGCATTTCAACATCTTTCAATTTCAATATTCAAAATTATAGCAATAATCATACTAGCCCTACAGCCTCGGCTACAGAGGCTGGTGCTTCTCCACCTCCTTGTGCAATTTCTATGCCTTCATCATATGGTGCATTGGAGGAGCTGTGGCTAGCCAGTCCCTCAGGAGGTGTATCTGGAGTGCGAACTTTCACTGGAATGATCAAAGTAAAATTTAAATGTAAAATTGGAACTTAAACACAGTGAAGCCAATCATATTAATGAATATCATTGTATGATTAGTTGAACTACACACTCTTAAAGCTTCACTTACTTTACTTACTTTAAAAAGTAAGTACTTACTTACTTTAAAAAGTAAGTGAAGCTTTAAGAGTGTGTAGTTCAACTAATCATACAATGATATTCATTAAAGTAAAATTTGTTGTGTTCATTCCATTGTACCTATTGATATGTATTTAATATCTAGGAAAAATCAGTTATAGTTATCTATGTAAATGTTTAAATATACTATAACAAAAGAATAGAGGTACAAAACTTCTCAGTTCATTTCTAAAACAAATCATGCTACAATTTGCTTACATGTGCTTTCATTTATATATATTTTTACTTGCTGTTAGGAATAAGGTGAATTTGTTCCAAATTTTATTTCTTACAAACTTGCATATTCATCAATTAGGAGCAGAAACTTTTGATTAGATTATGAAGAGAAGAGAATAATCATGATATGCCTTTTGCTTTGATATGTAGTGTTTAAAAGTTCTTGCAAAATTAAAAATAAGCAAATCAATTATCAAGAAAGGTAATCACTATCGTGTCTGTTATCACAGATATTCATTTTTATGTGATGAGGGACAATCTGAAAAAAAAGAAGATGCTCAAGTGACATCAGCTATATGCAATTTTTTGGATAAGCACATTTCCACCCTTATCATTCCTGATAGCTGCAGTGGACAAACAGAAATATGATATTCACATAATTATTTTATTTCTGTGCTATGTATAAACATCCTCAGCATTTATAAGACTCTCCTAACTACCACCAGCTGGGGTTTTTGAAATAGTAGAGATACAGTTGCAACAACAATAAAACACTGTGTCAATCCTAAAATGGGTGAAAATTTGGAGGATTTTTTACGTCCTGTACCTATCCCAAACATTTTTGGTACTATAAGTTGTTACAAACATCTATTAAAAATATTAATGGGATCAGAGAAATGAAATATAAACAGAATGTAGCATTGGCAAATTAGTCTAATGAAAATGGAACCAACCTACTTCATTGTTAATCCATCTAAACACTATAATTTGGTCAATTAAATGTACTTACGAAGCTGTTGACAATGGAGTGGTATATATATAAACAATGTAATAAAATTTGTTTATAACTATAATTTGGTACTGAAAACAAGAGAACAAGTTTCATAAAATTCAGGCCATTAGAATGTATAAATATAGAGGAATAAGGAAACAGAAATAGAACATTTGCTAATTAAAACATTGAAGAAATATGATGGTTTGAACTTTTATCTTAGAACATGACTGAACTTATACATACCAGAAGAAGAAATGCAAAAGTGTGATTGTTTGAGAGGTGAAGGGGGATTGACAAGAGTTTAAATAATTTGTTTTCAATGTCTGTTGCTATATTAATAATACTGATTGTATTTTCTGAAAAACATGAAATATTTATTTTATATTCTTTGCAGAGTATCTAATATTTTACTTTAATTGAAGACAAATGGAGAAAATCAGTAAATTCATTAATTGCAAACATAACATTCAAATATATGAAATTTAGCAACCATGTGTCATTCATGTATTTAAAATATTGATTTTTATATATTTTCCTATAAAAATGAACTTTGATTAACATTAACATTTAAGAGAAATTGAGTCGAAATAGTAACATACACACCACTAAAATTGAATTAAATGGAAGACTAGTTTCGGGAGCCATCGCTCCTATCATCAGTTTGATTAACATATTTTGTTCATTTAAAATGTATTATGTTAAAATTATATTTGGAGTAGTTGGTCAATCAAATGTGAAACTGATTTAATCTCAATAATACCATAAATATCCTCTTGATATTAATTTATTAAAATGTGTAATTTATATGTTATAGTTTAGGCCAGTGTGGTCCAATGGTTTTTAAGTCACAGAACTGATTTTTTCCAAGAATGTATGAATGGCCTTCCATATATTTTTTTAAAATAATAATAATAATAATAATAATAATAATAATAATAATAATAATAATAATAATAATAATAATAATAATAATAATAATTGTTGTTGTTGTTGTTGTTGTTGTTGTTGTTGTTGTTGTTGTTGTTGGTGGTGGTGTCTAGCAGATGTTTGAGATTTCATCTCATCTTTCTGGCATCCCAATAAGATTGGTCAAGTTTTAGCATTGGTGTTGGTTGGTATCAAATCTTAAACACAAAAGGAAGTGAATGACATTCATCACTGTGCTTAGCTGCTGACAAATGGTACCCTCAGCTGAATCTTGCAGTCCTATTCTTTGGAGATATGCTGCCAAATAGCCATGACTTGTACCTAGTTGGAACTTCACTGATGCCTCTTTTCTTGACTTATCCTTGTTTCTGGGCCATTTTTTTTATTTATGTCTTTCCATTTCTTTTGGTTAGAAATTTATGCCTTGTGTATGTAGCCTTGGTTCATTTTTAATTACTTTTCTTCTGTGTGTAGCACTAATAGAGTTGTTAAAGTTGCCAGTTTGGCTCCCTTTTTGCTACGTTGTCTGCCCTTTCATTACCTTCCAGTCCAACATGTCAAGGTATCCAATGTAATACTATTGCTTTATTCATAGAATTGAAATGTTTTAGACACTTTCTTGAGTCATTTACTCTATTTGTTTTACATTCTTATTAGAAATTATGGTCTGTATTACATCTTGAGAGTAAATTAGAATGATGCCTGTTTGGAAATTGTTATGATAATTGCAGCCCTATATGGGGGAAGCTGCAATAAAGTCTCCTGAGGTGTCTAGGATATTCATATTTATACTTATGTTTTTGGGTGGGATGTATATAGCAAAATTTTTGAAGATTTTGCTCATTCCAAGCAGTAATTTGTACTATTTCTGAAATATCTGTATTGTTCATTTCTTAACTCTAACATTTTGTTGCAAGCTTTGTCTTAGTCACTACTAGAATGCTCTAATCAACTGCTATCTTTTACATAACACATACATTGTATGACATGTACTTTGTAAAGCTTCATATTTTTCTCAGTGCATTTGCTTCATTAACGATGCAGATATCTAATGTTTGTTGATTAATATATTTCTTAATTCTGTCATCTTTGGGCTGGATAATCTGCCTGTATTTCAATGTAAAAAATTTAATTTTTTTTTACCACCACAGCCACTGCCACTGCCACCACCACCACTTCATTGTTTACTATGGTTTTCAAAATACAATCATTAAGTTATAATATATACAGAGTGCTTCAGAATTTCACCACACAAATTCCAAAGATGACATGGGGATTGAAGACAAGTATCTTGTGAAAGGGAACTAATGATCAGTGAGTTCAAAATTCTCTGGAATTGAAGAATCTCTAATAAGGTGAGCAGGTCACTGATAAGCATTTCACTTGATGTTAACATAAATAAATGTGGACATGCACTGAGTGGATAGTAACTGTTACAATGTAGTACAATGGTTTGTCTTAGTACATAACTGTGAAGTATATGCTCAACGAAGAAGAGCAAGGATCAAATCCCAATGAATGTAGGCTTCTTTTTTCTGTTAAAAGGTACCTTTTGCTTTTCTTTTCATGGAATATTATATAATTCAGTTTCAGTGCTTATGCAACAAATACAGATGCTTTCAAATTTTGAAACAAGGTCATTTAATGATAAGAGTATGGTGATATCCATACATTTTTGCACTCTGGGTTGTAGTTGCATAATGTGAATGCAAATGTTTTAAGATGATAAGATTAAACAAAATAGATAAAAATTAATGAAAACAAAATTTGTCCTATTTCTGAAAGGAGAAATGGAAGTAAATACTGGTACCAGGAAGAAAAGGGAAATACTTCATCTTTAGGTTGAGGAAAGAGATTAATGAAATATTTCCCAAATTTCTGAAAGGAGAAGTAAATATTGATACTAAGAAGAAAAGAGAAATACTCTCTCTTTAGGTTGAGGAAAGAGATTAATGAAATATTTTTCCAATTTATGAAAGAAAATTGGAAGTAAATACTGGTACTAAGAAGAAAAGAGAAATACTTCATCTTTAGATTGGGGAAAGAGATTAATGAAATATTTTACCAATATCTGAAATGGAAGTAAATACTGTACTAGGAAGAAAATGGAAATACTCCATATTTAGGTTGAGGAAAGAGATTAATGAAACAAAAGATTATAGAAAAACAAACATAGAATTTTCACTTCCAAGTAAAAGAAATAGCAAACAAAAGAGCATCATATAAGAAACCAATTCTTCTTCATGGTTTTAATAGGAAAACACTGTTTTTCTAGTATCAGCATCATTCTTTTTCTTACTTACAGGAACTTGAAAGTGGCAACCTTTGACATTCCTGAAAAGATTACATTTGCGCAAAATGAACTATATACCCCTTAAAATATTTCTGGAGTCCCATAAATTTCATCACAAGCAGCCAATGTCCTCATCAGTAAGTCTTGACCTGAGGCAATGGTATATCGAATAACAGACTCCTAAGGTGTCTCCAATCCAAGGAAGCGTATTGCCCAGGCTACTTCTTCCTGTCCAAGGGCGAGGAAATATGCTATCCAGATGGTATCACATTCTAATGTTTATATGAGAAGGAGCTCCATCATACTGGAACCACATTGGACATTGTATGCCTGGAGGGGTATTTCCAGAAACACAGGGAATATGTGGATTAAGATATAAAGATACCATGCCCATTAAGCTACAGAGGAAGATGATATGGGCCAATCAAATAATCCATTCTCTATGTCAGCCCATATGTTCACGACAAACCCAAGTTGATGGCTTGTCTCCTTTACAATGTGAAGATTTTCATTGTCCCTCATATGGCTGTTCCTATGATTTAGAATTAGACCATCTCTAACTAAAGTGGCTTTGGCCATGAAGAGCACTGCGGAGAGAAAAGTAGAATTTTGATGATGCTCTAACATTCAGTTACATAACTGTAAAAGGACTAAAGCCCATCAGTTTCAAGGACTGTATCTTCAGAAGATGAAATGAGTGGAGCTACTCTTTTTGCAACACCTGCAACACCTTACTACAATCCATGCCCATGGCACATGCAGTTCCTGCCAAGAATTTTATTTGACAACTGGGATCAAGCAACTGGTCTATGCACTGCCAGGGATCCAGTTTCTCATAGGCACTGGTGGATAGACAGGAAGATTGGATGATAAAGATGGCAACTAAATGTAGTTCCTGGTATAGCTGAGCAGCTTATGGATGCATGTCCTACAGTTTTCCCATAAAAAATGCATTTCTGCAAGCTGGCAAATGAATAATCTTGATTCATATTTTTCTACAGAACCTTTAAATGATGTGCTTGAATGGCAATGGCAAGCTGTTTGTCTTTCAAATGTACTAACATTAGCTGGAGGTCCATAGCTCATAAGTATCATAGGGCATATAACGGGTCACCAGCTGAAGCTCACAAAACTTCACTACCTCCAACCTGTTTTTCCTACTATTAAAACTAGGAGTAGTGTAGGGGAAAAAATGGGTTGGAAAAAAAAAGGAAGTCGAACATGGGATTGAAACCATATTCATTTTATTTGTAAAGACAACATCATACTTACTAAGCTAATGCACAGTGAATGTCTCCCTTTCAGATTAGCTTCCCAATTAGACAAATGTGACCTACACTTTTAATGTGACATGCATACTCTTGCTTGAAGCAAATTTTTGTTGAAACAGCAATGCCCATATATTTGACATAACTTCAAATAACTACTAACAACAAAGTTTTCTCCATTGGAATGGAAATAAACATTTTGGACGATAATCAGAAACCTACTTAGCTTTATTGCCAACATAATACTAACATCCAATGTCATAATTTTCAAATATCTTCAAACCTTGGCCACAAACCATATAAGTTTCCTATCTCAAAATATTTTTTTATATTCCCTTTGCCATCCTTTGAATTTGTGCAGTTTAATTCTTAAACATGCATTCAAAGTATTTAACTCATGATTATGCCAAAACAAAACCCCCTGTATATGTTCAAAGCACTTGAGCTCATGATTATGCCATCTGTAACACATTTATGTTCACACATGTTCTGATAAAGTGCAACTGACACATGCTAAAGAACTGAAGACACAAGGAAAGAAGTTAGAAATAACTGTAATCCCTAGTCTTGTTATGAATGGTCAAGCTTTCCCCATCTGTAAATATTTACCTTGATGCTGAAGGGACCCTGCACTGAAGTTCTTTTGTTGATCACAAAACACAAAGTTTTCTTAAAATCAAAAGTAATGTAGCTAGAAGGGACAAAGGAAGGAATTTCAACCTGAGTCCAGTTTTTTTGTTTCTCGTCCACTTCTTCAACTTAGTATGTAGGTGGATTAAAAATATAGTTTTTAAGATTTAAAATGTAACAAACTATTCCCTTTGAGTGCCAGAGAAAAGAGCTCTAGGTGTCATACCTGGCTCAGGTGCCACCAATTGAGCCATAATGATATAGGGATAAATAAATTTTCTTTTCTCCTGAATGTTTTTGTGGACATAATACTTTTTGAAAAGTATACTCTTATATGTATTTATTACTTGTGTTTAATGTACATGCCTCTATTAAAATGTATATTTATATAATTATTAAAATGTATATTTATATACTTACCTCCAGAGGCTAAGCCTGCTATGCTGGAATGGCTGGACAATGCTGCCACTACAGCATCTCTTGCATGCAACACTTGAAGAGCATTTAGTAAATGTTGTAATGCATGCTGTTTTGCCACATTGGAATCCAGTGAGAGGATGATTCGAGATAGTGAAATCTGGGGAGATTTATTAGCTGAAATATTCTGCTGCTGAGCTTGACTCTTATCTTCACAGCTTCCATCAAAAATACCTGATATTTGGAAGAATAACAAATGAATACCAATAAATGATGAAATAATAATAGTACTGTAAAAAATTGATTTACTTTCATACGTAATACCATGGCTTTCTATGACCAAATAATTAAAAGTAATGTGTTTATGTCATCAAAATGTATGTGTTTGTACAAAACATACAGTTTTATTCTACTGGTCCATTTTAAGCCTGACAATGTTATCATAAAACATAGCCAGGATCAGGGTTATGACATTATGTGTAATAAAGTGTTTTTTACATGATACATAAATTATGCATAAAATATGTAAAAAAAACCTAAGAAGTGAAAGTAACCATGGATTCTGTAATGATTATAGTTATATGTATGACATAAAAAAAAGACTTTAAAAACATACTTATCCACATCATACTTCCATAATAATTACAGTATATTGCTGTTTGGGTAGTGGAGAGTTATATTCTACATTTTAATCATAGCCTTTACATTCACATAGTAAAATACTTCTTTTTGATAAGGTGTTAGATGGCTGCAGATGGGGGTCATCAAAGAAGGTCAGAACTTAGAACCTAGCGGTATGTAACAGTATGGCAAAAGGAGATATGAACAATCAAAATAGAACATTCCTAGCTTTTGACATTCATGTGCCAGTCAGGCTGGCTGCATCAGCACATCACAAAGGTAGAAATCTAACACAGGTACAATCGATGCAGATATGCTTACATATTTTGTGAATACTAAGCAACAAAATTGTGATAGCAAATATGCATATTGCATATTATTGCACTGGTATCTGAGATGATTGAAAATCAAAATGCTTTTTTTCACTTCCATGCATTAGGTATGTTTCATCTACAAGGAAACAAAATTTCCGCTATAAAACAAAAGTGATATAATTGGCACAGGAGAATTGAAATGCTGTCAGCACTCATTGTCCTATTTGTGACTCATAAAACCAATAAGATAACTCCATGTGAACATTTACTGCACCATTTCAGACAGTGCCAGTAACATGATTAGAATGTGCAAGAAACATGGCCTTTGGCATTCTGCCTGCAACTCCCATACTGGGAACCTTTTAGAAAGGATCTCCTCTCAAGAAACATTGTATCTTGCATGAACACGCTGTTGAAGTTCATTTAAGAACTTTCCAAAAATAAGACATTTTTAAAAAATTCTGTTGGAACTTACACAGTCAAGCTTGTTAAATGTAAATTATAATTAATCTAATCAAAATTTTTTAAAAATTGTAAATCTTTAAAAAAGTTTTCATATGGAACTAACACAGTGAAGCTCATGTGAATTGAATCTGTCGTCTTAACACTCTTCGTGCTTCACTAACCTTAAATATATACAGAACCGGTTTCAAAGATAACATATAGTTAACCGTGTTAAGACGACAGATTCAATTTATAATTAATCTGTCGTCTAATTATAATTATCTTTGGAAAGTTATAATCATGACATAAAAAGAGAAATAAAGTTACTAAAAGAAGCACATGGACGTACAGAATTGGACACATGGTAGAAGATTTACATTCATACACACAGGGATCATCTTATGAATTTCGACATTATAGGAGAATGTAATACCAATTTCCAGTTTATAAAGAAAAAACCACCACCAAGACGGAGCCATAGGCCCTCATAGATGTTAGTTTTTCATACCAGTCGTCAAGTTGGTTGAAGATGGAGAGGATGTCTCTTCGAAACTGATCCCACCAATTTAAAAGTAAGTGAAGCATAAGAATGTGTTAGACAGCAGATTAATTATAATTTACGCTGTTGAAGTGCTTCAAGCACCATGATTGGGAATATGAACTTACAGAAAAGTGTCTTGCTGCAGACACTTGCTGATGCTCTCTTAGAGATGCCTGTTTATATTTGTGAGGTGCCCATTTATATTTCACTAAAAAAAGAAGTCAATGAGGAAAATTGCTCTTGATGATGAAGCAAGAAACTACCTTCATCAATTAAGCCCTTTCCCTATGATAGTGCATTTCTCTAAGAAGTTTCTGAAACAATTGCAGTACTTAATCCAGTAAGTCAACAAATAAATAAATGCAAAAACAAGAAGCAACTGTTGCAGTTGCCCTTGAATGCGGATGGACCTTCATCTACATAATGACCATAAGGACCTCTTGCTACATGTAGAAAAAGAAAAAAATTAGTTGCTAAATATATACATGTTGTTGCCAATGTACTCTATCCTGCATACCAGGGACTGAAACTGAATGAAAAACATCACGGACAATTACAGGAATTCATTTTAGAAAAACTTGGCCACTCTGGCATAACCAGCGCTCAACAGTATCAACAGAAATTTTGAAATTTTGGATGAAGAGGGGGGTTAGATTACCATTAACATTCTCATACTTTGCTACTTGATAGCATCAGGAGTTGCCAGAAGTTGCATGAAAGTTACTTAACATCCTCACATCCTCAGCTCAACTTGAAAGATGGTTTTTCTAATTAGTCTTTCGTCCATAGAATTGCAAGAAATCAACTCAGTTTTGAACATTCAAAGAAACTACTTCAAATATACTATACACTTAAGTTACAAGACTGTAACAGTGATAAATATTATTGCAATTAAGGGAACGTGAGAATGGCTGTAATAAACATTTAAAGTGCATATAGTTTTTTCACTGAATATTAAAATAATGACAAAGTGTTAACAAGTGATACTATCAGTGTTAGAAAATAAACAGCTTTATTACAAAATAAGCAATCAGACATTTTGTTGAATCAGTTCTTTTATCTTTTTGGTGTTACAGTTAACTTGTTTCTTTCATACTTATATACATAAGTACAGTTGAGAAATTAAACTCTTACTAAAATTTTGAAATCAAATCCAAATAAATTGCTATTATGTAATAACTACTGCTGTTACTATGAGACACACCCATCAACAGTTTACTCATCTTATAAAAATATAGTATGTGAATTTTTATAACACATAAATTACTTGTACTTTAAGTAAAACATGTAACAAGTTAATTACCTCACCAACTCTGCCAAGGATATACATATATAATTTCTTTCAGCACTTGTACTGGCAAATATTCAATTTAAATTTGATATCATATAAAAGTTACCTCTGCTGACATTAGACAATAGTATGAGGGCCATCACGTAAATAATGTACAGAGATGTACAGATGGTATACTAGAGATTGGAGGTGGAATACTAGTGAAAATTATATCAGTTGCAGTTGAAGGATTCAGAAAGAAGAACATGTTTTCATATTGTCCATAGCATACTCTATGTGTAGTTAACAAGAGCTAGAAATTGATTCTGCAGGCATATAGGTACTGTGACTGTTCAAGATCAAAGGCTGTACATTAAGATCAATATTATATGTAATAACTGCATAGAAATTCACAGTGCTTGGAGTAAATTGATGAGTTCACAGCAGACTGTAATATGTTTCTCATTAAACTAATTCTTCTTTTATTCATCATTTAGCATTAGTGATGACCCAAGCCCAGGAAGGCTATAAGACATCATCAACAAATGAGCAAAGTGTGAAAAATGTAGTGAATGGTCTTCATGAAGATCTTTGTGTGAAATGTGACAAACTTTCAGAATTCATGGGAATTCCACAAATGTCATATTTTGTATTATTTACAGAAAGAAAAAAAAATTCTCAGTTAATCGCGGTTGAACCACTCCATTACAACACACTTGCCCACACACTAGGAATGTTGTGAACAATAAACTACACAAATATGGATAGAAATTTTACTTCATCTGCTCTATAGTCCAAACATAAGCCATCAGACTTCAGCTTATTCATGAGAAAACCCTTGTGTGAACAATGTTTTCCTCCCTTAGAAGAACTTTCTGCTGTCACCACCTGAGCAATTTGACAGATAGCCAGAAGTAGTGTTTAACATGAAATAAAACAATTTCCCAAATTTTGGGACTGAATGAATAAGTAGTACAGAGACTATACTGAAGGACTGTAAGGAGATATTATCAAAATATGTGTAAGTAAAAAATCGTGTGCATTGTTTATGAAGTGACTGATGTATTTCTCAATGGCATGGCTCAGAGCATTGAATCGAGTAAAAACATTATTTCATGTACAATTTTTATACACCTATCTTTAAACCTAATTTTTTACATTTTAAACTTCCTAATGGAAGAAATCAATTTCATTACCTAGAGCTGAGGCCCCAAGTGGGTCACTTGAAGATGTGAAGAGAACTGGCTCATGCATATTTGGAGGTTGCATATTGAAAGTAGTCCAGGCAATGGAATGTGATGAGCCACAAGCCACTCTGTTTACATGCACATCCTCCAGACCATGCACAGGAGCTGGCTTGCGATTCACTATAGTTGTACCATTACCTTGCTGCCCATGGTCATTGTCACCCCAAGCATATACCTGGATCATTTGAAAATGTGTAATGACACTCATTAGTGTGTATATTAACTTAAATCACCCATTGTTTTAGTATATGTGCAGTAAATGAAGGTAACTATGTTCTCATATAAAAATATGAAAAACAGAAAAATAATCAGAATGATATATATTAAAGAAACTATTTGAAAATGAGGTATAAGTGTACATAATTTAAAGAAACTTTAATTTTTATCAGATAATGCACTTTATTTTCATTAAGATATGTACATTCTTTCAAGAAAAAACAAGATTTCTCCAGAAATAATCTAACAATGAGAGAAAACCTTACTGCACAGTATGAATAATCACTTAGCAATGAGAAAACACCAAGTGAGCTAGATGTGTGTGAATATCACATTTACAACAATAAAGTAACTAGAGTAGTTAAGTTTTCCTCATACTTGAAACATTATTCTGCAGAAATTATTTGAGTGCTTCAAAAGGATTTTTTGAATCATTCACATTCTAGAAGGTCTTCCATTAGCAGAACATTCATAAATGAACAAAACTCAGTTATTAAGATTCAAGAATAAGTAGATCTAAAGATTTCATGAACTATTATTTCAGAGTAATAATCTCTCATGAGTCAAGCTGTTTTGAAAAAACAGTCTTCACTTACTCGAGGTTTAATAAGGATAAGTTTCATGAACCTTTTGTCCACATCATCAGCTATAAGACTGTTGGATTGTTGGCATTGAGTTACGTCTGAATTGACTCTGATGGCCTTTTGATGAACTTGAATATTACACTTTCTGTTTCTGGGATGTCAAAATTCATTGCTTATACATTTTTATATTAATCCTTTCCCAACAAATATTCAATTCTATTGCTTTTTGGGCTATCTTTAGTAACTTGATCTTTTTATCTATTGCAAGGTTTTCTTTCAATCTCAGAGATTTTAATGTAAGATCTAGATGTATAACATGTGGTTTCAAACATTTTGATTCCGTATCTTTTCCAATAAAAATGACATATTATCAAAGTAAGACAGTGAATCCATGTTGATGTTGAAGGCAATAGTCCTCAAAACATGTCCAAATAAATTGGTAAAAATTAGTGATGTCTGAGAAATTTTCTATGAAATTTACTTTATATGGTTCTAAGTTTTTATCCTCACCTCCTATCACAATAACAGAAGGAATTTAATGATGAAACTGTGCAAATCTTGTTTGAAATTAGTAACAACAGTCCAGATATATTTAAAAATATAATTATTGGAGGTAAGCCATTGGTTTGTGGATGTGATAGTGAAACAGGAAATATTCCTAATGGAAGTTTTCTGACTCCTGCAGAGGACATAGTAAAATCAGAAAATTTCATATTTCGAAGGTATTTTTGTACCATAATTATGCAAGATGAGGAGTGTAGCAAGAATAAAATGGCTATATATGTAGCAAATGATTGTGGGTAACTTCATCCTGATGATGCACCGGATAACTCACATCTTATGCTCAGTTTTTTGGAAGTTGTTCCTGAAACAAAGATCTGTCTTCCACCTTCCATCTTTGATTATATCTTTTCAAAATTAAAACGGGCATGGAAAGATACAAGCAGATTGTGGACAAAACCAGGAAGAACACAAAGAGGCAGCTGATGATGTGATCCTGAAGGAGGATTTTACACACTTTGAAGAGTGGACTATGGCTCTGGACCACTGGAACTTACCAAACCAGCTCTCACTCTAATGGACCAGCCACCTTCTGCCATCAAATCATCAAACACTGCCAACATCACCAGCACCCAGTGACAGACTCTCCCCACCATCTCCATCACAAGAACCAGCTACCAGCACACCAGCTCCTACAAACTGCACCAGTGCTATCATTCGTGGGTTTCCGAGAGAAGTCTCAGAACAACGCATCCTGAAGGAAGCACAGCATCAATGGCCATCCGTTACTGGGTGGCCAGAATTTTCTCTTGTCACAGATCTACCTCACTTGTGAGAATGTTCTTTCTGGACAGCTCCAAGTGCCACACAGGCATCATGTCCAGTATGCAATTCTATGGTAACTTATACCAATAGAAGCCAGCCACCACCACAACATCATCACCCCATGCCACAATACTGCAGGTATGGGCACTGAACACTGGAGTGCATGCAGCAGGCTCAATGCCATTACTGTGGTGCCACAGCTCTCTCAGCTGAATGCACCTCTCACAACTTATCATGCTGGTGCAGATTCTGCATATCCTGCAGCACCAAGGGGCACTTCACAGGCCAAGCCTCTTGCCCGCTACAACAATGAGCTCTTTAGCTATTACATACCAACCACAGCCTCCAACCTGAAGCCACCTCCACTGAACTGGTGAATGATTACAGTACATCCCATGAGCCAACAACTAGGACACATCACTCATCACACAGCTCTGAAACTCTGCAGACATCCAAACAGCAGCACATACAATGGAAGCAGCACAGAACATGCAACTGAACTGCAAGCCATCTGCGACCAGCTGAGCATCGCAATCTAGCCATGACCTCCTGCCTTCTTAGACTGGAGGAAACTTTCACCGAGCTACAAGTCACTACCTCACGAAACTTTGATAGTCTCAAGAGGTGAATACAGGATGCAAAATCTGCCTACAATACAGCTTTACAGAACATCTCCACCACCATGGTAGAACACTATCAATTCAAAATAGATGGAATCAGAACCAGCCAACTTCAATCAACTCCAAGAACACTTCAAGCTGACATATGCTGAGCCCGACTAAAAAGTCTTGTTTTCAGCGCAATGCGAGGTCTCCAGCCCACTGTAATACAGATTATTAACATTAATTGATGATTAAATACTTTCCACCAATTTCTCCCAATTCCCCCAGGTGCTACTCAGGGCCTTATCTTCATGTTTAGCATCAGGAAATCAACCTTTACCCGCTTCCGACTATTGACCAGCAACTTCCACATTACTTATATTATCTAAGATGCTTATGCAGGACCTTGTAAATCTTTCCTACATTCCCATTACTATACCTCCACCTATAATTCCTTTCCTTATCTATCCTTCCTTTCCCTCCCTCTTTGTCCCCCAAAAAAGGAAGGAAGGAAGGAGGGAGGGAGGGAGGAAGGAAGGGAGGGAGGGAGGGAGGAAGGAAGGAAGGAAGGAAGGAAGGAAGGAAGGAAGGAAGGAAGGAAGGAAGGAAGGAAGGAAGGAAGGAATGCTGGCTTTAGTGTTTGAAATTGAAAGAGGAATACCTTGAAGGGAACTAAGGTGTCATAATGCTAAGAAAGGCATACTGGGTGTTAATTAAATATATCATAATGATTTCAGAAATTATAGAGGGCTCTTAGACAAGCAATTTAAAATAGGAAAGTGCTGCACAAAGAAAAATAATGCAGTTACATGGTAGAGTTAAAATTATATGCTGATAAATAAGAATAAAGTTCTGACTCAAAAAGACTATCCCTTAATGTCTGTTGGGTTACTTAATATATATCTATGCCTTCTACATTCAGCCACATGTGATTGGTGTTATAACCTCCTAAGCCTTATTGATAAGTCAGTGTTAAAGCAAATTTGGTAGAAATTTGCCTTATAATGGTCTTCAAGCTTGCTTTGCAAGTGAGAAAATCCTGATTTTCAATAGCTCATTATCAAGCATTTTCAAGATTTAGTGCTATAAAAAGCTCTAAAATATATGACAGTATAGCACTGAACAATGATTAACTATTTATCATGTTATGAGGGAGATACCTACTTGACCATATGGCCTAAGAGGTATGGTGACAGAATGGTTTCAAAGATCATGGTTTAGGTCCTGTGGAATAGGTTTATTAATTTCTTTTATTTAAGAAGAGGTATGCTCATACATAAGATGTAAATAATAATAATAATAATAATAATAATAATAATAATAATAATAATAATAATAATAATAAACTCAATAACAATGATCCATTTTTGTTGGAAGTACTATATTATAGATTGTGCCAAAGAAACATTCTGTCAATTTCCATTATGTTTTGATCATAGCAGTTGACACAGTAATAGCATTATATTTCACTTAATGATGATGACAGCCACCAAGTGCTTTTGAAACATGTTTTGGATTTTAAACAAGTGAGGTACATAGTGTTAATACGCTGACTGCTATGATAAAATTATATATTGTATCATTGATAGAACATTTATTTCATTTTTCATTATTCCATTATGATATTATATAGTTTTGAATGGAAGTGTATTACTTTAGGCATATTGGTCCTTTACAAATTTGAAGCCATAACTCTGAAATTTGAACAGGCAAACCAGAGTTTCCCAATCTTAAATTGCTTGTCTAAGTTCTCTCTACAATCTCTGTATTTATTGTGGTATAGTTCATTACCATCCATCCTATATACTTTTTTTTAAATCTTAAAGTATATTTTTTCAGTCACAACATTTTCCTGCTTTTAGATTTCACATTGCATGTGTGATGACATCAAATAATGACACACACTATGAAACATCTGTCTTATTCTTTATATTATGATTCCTTTATATATAAGCTTATCTAGAAGGTATGTAATTAACATGATTCTATGACTTCCTGCAGAACTGATTGATAATGAACTTTACAACAAAACTCTCAAGTTAATCTAAACCAATTTGCACAATACCATGATAGCATTTGGGGTAAGATTACACAAAATATATCATATTTACATTGGTATACGTCCAAAGTATATAATTTACTGCAATTTCAATCATAATTAACCTAAATAACATATTTGTCTTTAGCCTTACTCAATCTATTAGATAATGTTAATTGTTTTAAATAAGCATAACTAGATGTTTCCAACAAAACAATAATATTGTCTTTCTTTCTTGCACATTTTCTGTATCAACAAAATACTTGATTCCCAGAGAATGTTTTTGTACACAATATCATTAAAGTTGCTACTTGTTGGCCTAAACTGAAAAAGTTAAATTACTTTTACTGACAACAAACATTCTGAAAGCAGAGAACAGTCTGCTACTAACATTTCTGTAGCTTGACTTCCAATGAACAAGGAAGCACTCTGAGTTAAAAACATTTAAAATATTAATACAATGATAAAACACTCTTAATGCTTCACTCTCAAAATTAAAAAATTCAGGATATGTTTCTTGAGACTTTCGCTCACATTGTCTATGTTAAAACAACTTATCTAGTGGAGATTTTACACTCGTTTTCACTGTGTTGATTCTTGAATTTAAGAGAGAGAGAAAAAAAAAAAAAAAAGATAGGGAACTATTTGGGCAAAGTTACAGAGAAATGGATAAGAATGACAAAATGGAAGCAAGAAGAAAATGTAACCTTAGAAGACAATAGGTCACAAAAGAAAAAATTTATAGAATAATACAGTAACATGATGGCCACCCCACCAATATACTACTAACCTGGAGTTTTATGTATTGGGACCAGAATGTTAATAAGCAACTTTAGCAAAAAAAGTATTTTGGTGAATATTAGTTTTGGCAAAATATGGATGATTTAAAATTAGCTGATTTAATTCAGTTCAGTTGTTATTTTATTAGCGGGAAAAAAAAAAACACACACACATACACATGCATGCACGCACGCGCACACACATATATATTGGTTAACATGTAGCCTGATTATTAAATATCTCAGTAAGGCTACTAATGAAGAACTGGGGATTAGGGCTCAAAATTAATAAATTAATATCTGTATTTGATTATTGTGAAATAATGGAAATCTATAATAAATTTTATTGTAATGTTGTTTGTGTTTGTTGGAAATAAATTCAAATTCAAATTTAAAAATTGGGCCTCATGAGACACCATAATGTGCAAAGCTAGAGATCTTAAAACAAATGTTCATGATTGTTTACAATTCAGCAGTATACATTTAATGATGATGCTAGTGTTCAAAGTCATAAGTGATTGTGATGCAGATCTTGAAATTGTTAAAACTGTGAACATATTGCACAACTTTGTAGCAAATATACACAAAAAGAATGTAAAGAAGACATTGACACATATTTTAAATGTGAATAAAATAACGTGTACATATATGTACGGAATGGGTGGCATGCATACCCTAGCAGAATGATCAATTTACCAAAGTAGTAAAGCCAATAATGTTCAACTTCCCGCATACTGTGTATTAACACTACCTTTTTTTGACTACTTGGAAGACATGAGCATTCTGAATGAAAATCTAATACACATACTTACTTATATTGAGTATCTGATAGTGCATATGGGATGAACATGGCAGATCGAGTCGATATGTAAAGTTCTCATATTTTGAGATGATATTGTGAGTTTGAGAGCTTGGATATTACTTCCACATGGTGTGAATGGTTTTAGAAAAGTATATTTAACAAGTGTTGTGTTAGTAATGATTGCATTAGAAAGTTAGATCGGATACAAAGTGTCGTGTGAAGAGCAAGGAGTTATATGATTCTAGCCATGCACTATGTATTGACTTAGAGAGTTAAAAATTGAAAAGGCATTGGTCATTGGATACAGGAGACTTATGAATCTACTTTAAGTTATAATGAGAATACACATGAAGATTTTAGTTACTTATCGAATAGAGTTATATGGGTGAATAATTACTGTGGTGGGATGAACTGGTTTGAGCATCCTTCAATGGTTTCCCCTGGGGGTAGATAATATGGTGGTAGGGCCAGACATATAACTATATGTGATTAACAGGTGTTGCTAACAAGTGAGAGATATTTGGACAGGTGGTGTTTGTGAACTCTTTTGTGGGAAGAAGGTCATAAGATATAAAAGGAAGGTGAGATGTCAACTTATAGAACAAGCAGTGGTCATTGTACATAAGAATAGTGAAGAAACAAGGACAAGGAAAAGAAATCAATGAGTTCAAGAAAGATTTCATTGCTGAAATTATAGTGACATTCCTGTTAATCATTGGGGGTGTTGAGTTGAACCCTGGTCAAATGGATTTAGAGAATGTTGTGGATAAGGTCTTGGAGAAAATGAATGGATTAGAAGTTTGTCTCAGTAATAAGATGAATGTAATGTCTAAGGAGATTACATAGGAGATATGTGAAGAAGTGGGACAGTAAAAAAGAGATAAGGGAAAGGCTGAAGAATGAAAACTGCAAATTAAATCTGGTATTAATTGCAGTTTAAATTAAAGAGAGGATTTTGGGCCAAATCGGAGGTGCAAGAGATTTTGGGAAAAAATGCCATTATAGAATGGAAAATTAGAAGCAGGTAGAAAAGTGATTGTAGTGAAGTTCATCACAAAGAATACTGTACACGAGATCTTATGTAGAATGAAGAAACTTAAAGGGACAAATATTTATATTTAATAAGGATTTGTCAAAGGGGCAAATGGGAAACAAGCCCATATACAGAATATGCAATTATGAGTGAATAGAAGGATTGTGACTGTTAATAAAAGGGAACCTGGTAATGGTAGTAATACACAGCATGTTATGCCTCAAAGTCCTGTATACAAGTGGTCTGAGAAGTGGAAGATTGGAAGTGGGATCAACTGTTTGGATGCCTAGTGAGGAGAAGGAAAGGTGTTGAGGTTGACACAAAAACAGAGACTTGAATTCCAGGATCATGTAGGGGTTGGGATGACATCTTCATCCAAGAGGACATCATTCGACAAACACTACAGATTCAACAGCAGATGAGAGAAAAGGTGGAGGAAAAAAGAAGAGAAGAGGTATCATGTGGGCTAGAGCCTGGTAACATGGTGCAACGGCATGCAGGAATTGAGTTTAGAAGTCTGATGAAGCTGCAGGAATTCAGATATAGAGTGGAGGTCTGTGAGGTTGGGTTTCTGGAACTGCAAAGGCCTGAAAAGGAGTTTTTCAACAGGCTTTATTAAGATATTAGTTGGTAAAGTAGACACATTAGCTGCAGTTGAAACAGTTAGAGGAGAGAAAAGGAAATAAGGATGAGGGATTTTGAATTTTTGGGAAAAATGCATTCCAGAAGAAATACCAAGGGGAGAGCTTTGGGTGGTTTGGGGTTGTTATACAGAAAAGAATGGAAGGGTCTGATCAAAGAGTGAAGCTCGAAGGTGGAAGAGATAAAGTGGAAGAGGTAATGTGGGGATATGGGAGAAGTTAACATTATATGTACCGATAATTTATAATCCTCCTAGAAATACCTGGTTTCACAGCCCAGACCTCTTCCACTACTTAGGAAATGAGATGAAAGAAAACAAGAGAGGAATTTCAGATGGTAGAATTTTTATTACTGAGTTATTTTAATGCAAGAAATGGGAATCTGCAAGTGAGGGATTGGGGTAAATTAGATGATTTACCAGAGAGCAAATAAGGATAGTGAGAGCAAGATAAGGATAGTGTTACTAGGAGTAGTAAGGTCAAAATAATAAATGAAGAAGGCATGAAATCTGTTCAGTTTTGTGAGTATAATGGTTTGATAATTTTAAATGGCTCTTGGAGGGATGATCGTTAGTGCAAGTGGTCAAAGCATTGTGAACTTTGTGGTTTGTGGTTGGGAGTCTTTAGACTCAGTGACAAACTTCAAAGTGATGAATCTAATGAGCGATATCCCTCATTTTCCCCTAGTGGTGCAGTGCTGGGACAAATTAAATGTCAATAAGGTTCCAGACTCAAACAAGAATTGGGTGAGAAAGTGGGCAGATATAGATGGAATCAGGCCCAGGCTGGAGAGTTTTATTTAATTATGAACTCTGTAATGGCAAAATAGTGTATTTATGGAATAAATTGGTACAGCAAATTAGACAAGGAGGGAGAGGCTCTAAGTTTATTAGAATTTGTGTTTAAGTGGACAGGAAATAGGATGCTCCTAAGGACGAGGAATAAATGGAATAACCACAATAACTGGTTCGATTATGAACGCTTGATAATGAGAAGCTTAGTAAAAAGGTGCCTTAATTAAGTGGAGAGAAAATATTTAAGAGGAGGATAGAGGAAGGTTAATGGAGCAAGAGGTTTTGTATAAAAGGCAATTAGATTGGAAAAAAGATGAATGGGGAAGAAAAAAAGGCCTTAAAAATACAGACAAAAATTGGATTTGAGAAGGCTCAACAAATATGGAAAAGTATAAAAAATTGTACAACAGCTAGGGCAGGAAACCATCAACTGTGCCAAAGAAATGGGTTGAATATTTTAAAGGCATATTTAAATTTAGGGATGGTGAGATGAGGGGCTGGAATTTGGAATTGGAATTAAGATACAATAAGGTGCTGGACAGCAAGTTTTCTTGTGAAGAGGTGTTGAAACAGGTTCAAAAGAGGAAGAAGAATAAGGTAGTAGGAAAAGGATTGTTGGTAGAACATTTTCAGGTATGGTGTCAGAAACAAAACCAATTAGTGTGTTTGACAGGATTATTGAATTCAATTAAATGGACCAAGAGACTACCCAAGAGTTGGCATACAGCTATTATTCACCCCACATATAAGGGTAAACAGTATATTGATGAACCAGTAAGTTATAGAGGAATTGCTCTTCTGTTTAATTTTCGCAAGGTTTTTATGGGGATTTTAACTGACAGAATAAATGATTAGATTAAAAAGAAGAATCTCCCTATTTCAATTTTAGAAAAGGCCAAAGAACTGCAGATAAATGAATTTGTTATTAAAACAATTATAGATAAATGTTTAGCTAACAAACAGGGCAGATTATATGCAGTATTTGTAGACCTAGAGAAAGCATATGATCGACTTAATAGAGAGGTGTTATGGTATAAATTATGGCATTAAGGGATGAGTAAAGAGATGATTATTTTGCTGATGGAGTTTTATAAGGGTAATATGTTCTGTTCTGTGTTAGATGTGGTGAAGGTCATGTGACTGAGGAAGTTACTCAAGACAGGGGACTTAGACAAGGATGCAAGTTGATTTTCAATTTATTTATGGATGACATAATGGAAGGTTTACAGAAAGTGAATATTCACAAACCAATATTAAATAAGCTGGAAATCCTGGGCTTACTTTATGTTGATGATTTATGGTTCCATCCATCTCAGGAATAGGTTTAAGGTATGTATTATCAGAAATTATGAAGTACTGCAAAAAATAGAACCTTAAAGTTAATCAAAAAAATACTAAAAGTATGGCATTTAAAAAGAGAAATAAGTTCAGGAAGCATGAGAAATGGTATGTGGCTGGAGAGGAGATACAGGTTGTGAAGGAATTTTCCTATTTAGGGATGGTTTTGAGCACTTCGGGTCAATTGGAAAAACAGAAGAAATTTGCACTAACGAGTTTACTATCTCTGATATTAATTAAAACATGCATGTTTGTTGTGTCTGAGCTATTGGTAAATTGATTCAAAAGATTATATAAGGCATTGGTGGAGTCTAGGTGGGCATATGATATTGAAATATTGGGGAAAGTGGAAAGCTGGAAATGGATTGATAAGGTACTTAGTAGTTTTTGTAACATTATGTTAGGTATCCCACAAAATGCGGCAGATGCCAGAGAACTTTTGGAAATAGGGATGGTTTGTGGTGTGTGTTGGAGAGAGTGTTAAAGTATTGTTTCAGGGTACATTAGATGTCGCAGACCTCCTTGTAAAAGAATATTTAATATTCCAAGAGTCTGGGATAGGTAACTGTCATTTGGTGCACAAAGTTGAGGAAGAGTTAAGGAGGGATGGAATGGGAGATCTATGGCTAAGAAGAGGTAATTTGGAGAGAGAGAGAGGAGAAACAGATTAGAGTGAGGTTTGAAGATATAAATGGGAAGATGTTATATTCTATAATGCGGCAGAAGAGTCTATTAATGTTTTATCAGGAGATAAAAGAGGATGCTAAAAGAGAAAGATATATTAGTATGTGCAATAAGTAGGAGAGAGAGGGAATGGCATGGTTTAGATTTGTGAATTTGAAAATTAAGGGGTTTTAGAACTAATGGTGAGCATGGATTTTGTCCTATATGTGGAAATGTAGAAAATGTAGAATATACAAGAGTAGGTCCATAAGTTTCCAGCCTTGCCGATGAGGATTATTGCCTTCGCAAAACTCTTATCTGGTGTCATACCTTATCTGTTAAGTAAATAATTGCAGTTGTAAATTCTGCTCCACTGTGTTCAGTTGTTCAGATATAGTTGCTTAAAGGCTATGTGTAGAAGATTGTGACATGTTCAAAATGAAGTATTGAGCTGTTATTAAGTTCTTCACAAAAGAAGCACTTACTCCAAATGATATTAAATAGCAACTAGATGGTGTATATGGGGAAGCACCCTCCTCATGTTCTACCATAAAAAATGGGCCAAACTTCTTCGAATGGGTCCAGAAAGCATTGAAGACAAAGAATGTGCAGATTGGCCCTTGGAGGTACTTCTTTCCTCATCCAAAAGCAGCAACTAGTCATCTGTTATCAGGCATTTTTGGAGCTCTGCCATGGCAATGAGAGAGAAGTTCTGCAAAACACTGTTACATGAAATGAAACTATGGTCCTCTACCGTGATCTGGCGAAGTACTGCCTCTAAAGGCCAAGGTCGTTCAGTCAACCAAGAAGATCATGGCCACAATCTTTTGGGACTGTGAAGGAATACTCTTCATTGACTTCAAGGAGAGCAACACCACAATAAATGGGGAGTACTATGCTGGCTTACTGCACACTTTATATGCGTCCATAAAAGAGAAAAGGCAAGGAAAGCCATGTGCCTTCTTCATGACAATGCGCCTGTGCACACAACTCATGCTACAAAGGAAGCTGTAAAGAAATGTGGCCTGAAGGAGATCAATCTTCACCCTACAGCCTAGATTTAGCTCCCAGTGACTATTTCCTCTTCCCAAAACTCAAGAAGGACCTTCGAGGGATGAAATTTAAGTGTGACGAAGAAGTGAGGGATACTGTTTATGCCCATTTTGCATACAAGACTTCAGACTACTTTGGGGGGGGGGGGTTGAAATGTTAATTCAAAGATGTGAAAAGTATATTGCAATAAAGGGTAACTATATTGAAAAGTGAAATATAGTTTTTGTCTTTATCATACCTAAAAAATGATTAGGCCAGAAATTTATGGACCTGCCCTTGTATCCTATGCTCAGGAACAAGGGAATGGCGACAAGTGATAAATAGGAAATAGTTGAAATTAAATAATAATTGCAGGTAAGAAAATGTCAATTTAGGAATCTGGGGCAATATTTATATAGATTTAAGAACAAATAACAATGGTCTGTCAGAAGAGAGCTTTAGATCTGGATTGGGTTTGCTCAGGGCAATTTGTATGTTGGAAATATTGCATGTGTTTGTAAAGATTATTGTTGGCATGTGTTTCAATACTGGCCTAGTGTAGAACTGGGTTGAACCAGGCCATATTGTTATACTGTTATCTGTACATACTTAATAATAAATAAATATATGGAATGTTTTGGTAAAAAGAAAGTTACCCACAGAATCAATCACAAAATGATCTTAATAGCCAAGAATTTTGCATTGCATTGAAATGGTCAAGGTGGGGTTGTAGACCTGCTTAGGAGACTTGTGCTAATAAATAAAATTAATATTAAATATTGTACTTACGAAGTTGTTGACAATGTAGTGGCAATATAACCTAAACTTAGGTATTCATTTTTCACACATACACAAAACTACATAAAACATGAGGGTTATAACCCCATTCCACATAAATATGCAGTATTTCACAGTTTGGTACACAGATTGATGAATATTCCACTCACAGAAGCAGAAAATAGAACACAAATAAATAATAACGACAACTATAATCAATTATTTTAACAAAGACACAGTGATAAAAATTATCAATAAATCTAAATGACAAAAAAGGATAAGGGAAGTTTCCACACTGAAAACCACAAAAGAAGATACAAATTCAAAAGTTTCACCTACCATCCAACTTACCACAACAAGTTCAAGAAAATCTTCAAAGAACATGGGATAATGTTAGCTCCAAAGAACAGATACAACATCAAGAATTTATTACGCTGCACAGTAAAAGACTCCACATCAACAGAACAGAAATCAGGAATTAACAAAATAAAATGTGCAGATTACGAGAAGAGCTACATAGGCAAAACAAAGAGAAATTTGGAGGAAAGAACATTTTAGGAATATTCAGTTTAAACAGGTGGATAAATCAGCAGTAGCAGCTCACTTTTGGACCAAAAACCATGAAATAAAACTGGGAATTAAACTGCCGAAACATCTTCATAATGCATCGGAGTTATCCACTTGCAAAAAAATTTTCATATTAAAAAATAGAGAAAACCTAATGAATTTCGTGTTTTCTCCTATGGATGAACTCAGCAACTTCCTACTTCAACCAACAGAGACCACCACAGGAATATTCGGTTGTACAGCCATCGTTTCGAGTAATGGCAGTTCAGTGAGCAACTGAAGATGGGAGAGATTCTCCCGAAATGCATCTTACTGAAAAAAATGAAGTGTAAAAAATGAATACCTAAGTTAAAATTAATATTATTGCATGACTGAGTGGAACTACACCCTCTTGTGGCTGCACTTACTTGTTTATATTTAGAACATGTTTTGCAGACCATCATTTGCATCCACAGCTAATTGTAGACTAAACTCTTTCCAATTCACACTTCAAGTTAAAAATTAAATATCATTATTGTGATGTTATGGAAGCTATAAATTTATTACTCTCCCCATCTTCCTTCAATTTAGTCACTATGCATGTTTAGAATACCACAATAATAAAGGTATCTTTTTCTCAGTTTTTGTTCATTTGTGATTATTCTGAAATTATGTAATTCAAATTTTTGGACCCTCTGGCTTCAAAGTATCAAGATTTTATACTGGTGCATGCTATTCTGTTCTTAGTAATACAATGAATTCAAAACTGTTTGGAAGTGTTTTGTCTTCCCTTTTTTATACACAAATTACAAAAGCATTTTCTACAATACATACCTGTCCAGTTTCTGTAACAGCTAGACAATGAAGGGCTCCCACAGCAACATGCACAATTTTCTTTCCTCTGAGACCCTCCACCAAGGTAGGCTTCCTCACGTGTTGATCTGTGCCATGTCCAAGACGAAAATAATCTCCTTTTCCCCAAGTCCAAACCTATAATATTTTTACTTTAATCATAATCTTACTGCATCTGCATAATTGGAAACAAAGTTTGTTCTTTTTTATCTCTTAGTATTTATTCATTAATTAGCAAACAGAAACTTTTGGAGCTCATTAATTTTGCTGCATTTCTCATTTCTACTAAGTTACCATTTACCTGGCCATATTTAGTGAGTGCAAGAGAGAACTGTGCTCCACATTCAATTTGGCATACACCCATTCCGTTGAGACGTTCAATGTTATGTGGGATGTTACATCCTTCACTGCCTCCACGGCCTAGCTTCCCAAAGTCTCCATCACCCCAAGAAAACACTAGACCCTCATCTGACAGAGCCAAAGTTTGGGCATCACGGCTTCCACAGGCTACCTGGATTATTCTGTTCCCAAGTAAAGCCTTTACCTGAAAATATTCACACATTTATTTTAAGTTTTCTTGGCAAAACTGAAACCAACCAAACCCACTTCATTTCTACATATTTGTATGTAAGCAAGCATCTACTTTATTCCTGTATATCTCAAAGATTCCATAATTGACTCAGCCAAAGAAACTGAGAAAATAAGACTAGTTAAAATTTTTGAATTGCTAACAACATGCAACACAACTTTTCATTTTTGTATTGCCAGAAATTCCTTTAAAGCAGCTACATACATTTCAGTATTACACACCAATATATTTTGCATTTTGAAAACAATAAATAGCTAGTCTAGCAATAAATAATGTCACAAACTTTTGACTTGTACTATACAACTGGTTATCAAGAGCATAAATCATACTTTTGCAAAAGCTTACTCCTGACTGTTATATGTTTAAATATGAAATAAAAAGATAATAAAATGTATATCTTCTTTTTAGCATGAAGTGGAGCAAATACAAATGCAAAGTAGCTATAATTGTTCTGCATAGGGTTAGAAAGTCACCTACTGAGATTTTTCCAGATACAAAGTCCTGAAGTTCAATAAAAGGTTTGTGCATTGAACAATCCAGAGATTCACTGAGAATGGCAGCATGAAAGATCACCGGCAAGTTTGATGACCTCATATTGTACAAACAGCATCAGCTGTTAAAGCAGTGGCAACTTGCATCCTGCCAAGAAGCAGTTAATCATGGTAAGGGAAATAAATTTTCTTCATGATTGATGTCTGGGTATTTAATGAAAACCTTGAGCTTTGAGCTTGCCAGCAGAGTATTGAATATTTCCTGATACCATATCTATGAAGCAGAGGAATTTGAAATAGAGATAGCTCCTGCATTGTTGTTGTTGAAATGGTTTATTTTACGGATGCTCTTTAATACCCCAGTTCATCAGTGACCCATTCAATTCAGGGCATGAAACGGCCGATAAATCTTGCTCCTTTCAGGCTTGAGGTTCTTTTACATGCTGTAAATCTACAACATGGAATCCATGGCTTTACTTCCCTTTCAAAGGAAGCCATACTTAGTTAGGATTTTTATGCCAAAAAAAAATCTGTTGATCCTGGCTGGGATCCAACCCAGGATCTTGGGTCTATAAGGCAAGTATTACCACTAAATAACCACAACCTACCCTGTAGTGGTATGATAACAATGACATGTATGGTTCACTTCACGGATGATAGAGTGTTTAACATTGAAGAGAGTTTTAACCTCAAAATAACCAGGTTTATGCTTCAAGCTCTCGAGAAAGTTTCCAGAGTTCAGAGGTCACCACCCCTCTTCAATCAATGTTTTCTATGAGATGAGCTAAAAGGGTTCTGCCAGGTTTCATTTTTTTAAATAAGGCTTAAAAACAGTGCCAAAATATATGTGGAAAGTTCATGGATCCCCTTATGTTGTAGCTGAACCAATTCATGTTTAACAATGAACCCTGGAGCCTTCAGCAGTTTTGCCCCATATCATAAAGCAAGGATGATGTAACAGGCTGGAGACCAATGAACCAAATTTTATTTTAACTGCTGATTAGCCACCTGCTATTTTTGACTTCAACTCCATGGACTATAAACTATGGTCAGTTCTAGAGGGGATTGTCTACAAGAAAAGGCACTCTATAATTTGAAGTTATGTGCTCCTTCATGGCAGCAGAGCCAGATTTTTCCATTGAGATCATCTGTGCTTAAGTAGATGAGTGGCCACATGTAAGTTAAAATGCTGAAAAGGAAGTTAAAAGATCTCAAACCTTATAACTTATTCACATAATTGTGAGCAATAGTATTTATGGCTAGGCTACTCTGGGAGCTGGAGAGATGGCTAGCAACAAATGTGTGTGCCAAGTAAAACTTTATACACTGCAAGTGTATCCATTATCTATTCAATCTATTCAAATACTTATGAGGCTTGGGCTTTCTTGTTAGGTAATCCTTTGGAAAAGTAATAAAAGAAACATGGACAAGGTCAAAAATGATTTGTGGGTTGTAATGGATGATAAATTGATAGATGAAAATGTTATATGCCTAGGAATAGTGTATAATCCACCAGGATCCTTGAATACCATAACCCTGATCTGTTTAAGCAACTGGAAAGTGATATGCAGAATTTAAGAGAGAAGTATATGAATGCAGAGATTATAATAGTGGGGGATTTCAATATCAGAATAGGTGAGGGAGATGTGGAATTTGGCACTGATATGGTGTGGGACAATGAAATAATGATTAAAAAAGATACAGTAAGGCATAGCAAAGATAAGTACAGTGATAGAGGTACTTAAACTTTTTTGTAATTTTGCGAAGTGAATGCACTAGAATGGTAAATATGGTGAAGATGTATTGGGGGAATTTACTTTTGTTAATAACAATGGTCAGAGTGTTATTGACTTGCATTATGGCCAGTCAACATGGGGTTTATTATGAGCAATTTTGAGATACTTAATTTTAACTCAAGTAGTGGTCATTTTCTGCTGGTAGTGGATATAAAAATTCAATCAGAGTATGTAATCAATAATGCAGGAGAATGGATGAGTGGGACTAGCCAATATATTACTTTTAAATGGAAGGAGGATCAGAGAAAAAAATTTAAACAGACTCTGGAATCAAAGTATGGTCAAATATGCCAACATGACATAAGTTATATGTTAAAAAATAATGAAATAGAGAAGGCAACCAATAGCATAAATGCGTTAATGCAAAGAGCTGGAGACAGGATGAAAAACAGAATGGGAGTTGGGAATAGGGGTGAAGAGTGATATGACATGAATGTAAAGTAACAAAAAAAAGTGCTGAAGCAAATGCTGATAAAATGGAGAGAGGTAGGGGATGAGGAGTCAAAGAAGGAATATTTAGAGGGGAAAATAGTATATAACTTGATAATGAGAGCAAGAAACTAAGTGGAGAAGGAAAAATATGGAGAATTTAATCCAGATATTAAATGAAGGAAATATTAGTAGGATATGGAAAATGTTAAAAGTAACTTATGACAATTTGTAACTAAATCCAACATAATCCAGGAGAGTGGATAACATATTTTATAACTCTTTTTGGTAAGCATAGTGGTTTAAAAACAACACTAAGGTTAGAAATAGGAATGAGTTATATAGAAATGTTGGAAAGTGAGGTAAGGAATGAAGAAGTAGTTACGAGTGAAATTAATGAAAAGAAATAAAGCAATAGGAATAGAATTTATAGAAGAATGGTGTCGTGATCTAAACAGAGTTAAGTTACTCACAGGACTGTTTAACTTAATTATGGAAAAGAAAGTGTACCAAAAAGCTGGAGAAAAGCAATCATTTACCCAATATATAAAGTCAAGGGAAGTGTTACATGCCAAAAAATTATAGATGTATTACATTATCATCAAAAAAATTTTACAGACATTTTGATAAACTGGCTACAAAATTGGGTTGAATATAAAATTATTTTGGAATTTTAAATGGGATTTCATAGGGGGAAATGCATGGTAGATAATATATTCTTTATAAAAACATTAGTGGACAAATATTTAAAAGATAAGAGAGAAAAACTGTACATGGCATTTGTTACTTGGAGAAACCGTAAGAATGCATTGCGTTACAATTGTTATGGGATAAATTACTGGAGTAAGGGAGTAAGTGTTCATATAGCAAATATTCTTAAAGCATTATACTGTGTGAAAGCAGGAAAGGAATGGTAACAAGAGAAATAATTCAAGAGAAGGGCTTAAGGCAAGGGTGTAAGTTAAGCCCAGTGCTATTTAATTTGTTTATTGATGATATTTTAACAGAGATAGGAAAGAGTAACAATTCATTCCCAGTTATTAACATTATCACAACCCAGGGGTTATTATTTGCAGAATACTTAGTTGTTGGATGGATCTCAACAATAGGCTTAAAACAATCCTTGCAGCAAATACTGTAATAAATATATGGGAAACCCTTCGTCACCTTTTCTGGCAGATTCATTCATGAGTTCATTTGAAATACATATCACGAAAGCCTTCCCTTTAATTTTCAAGTCATGGTATAGGTAAGTGGATGACATTTTTGTAATAATACCAAAGAAACACTCAATAGATGCCCTGAAACTTCTTAATTTGCAACATAAATCTATACACTTTACCATAGAAGAAGAGAGAAATGGGTTGCTACCATTTCTAGATTTAAAAATGATAAGAAATGGTGATTGTTTGAATTTTGGAATTTACAGAAAAGAAACACATACGGAAAACTACATAAAAAATGAGAGTTATAACCTCATTCGACATAAGTATGCAGTATTTTACAGTTTGGCACACAGATTGATGAATATTCCACTCACAGAAGCAGGGTATAAAATAGAATACCAATAAATAATAAAGACAGCTATAATCAATGGTTTCAACAAAGACACAGTGATAAAATTATCTATAAATCTAAAAGACAAAAAGAGATAAGGCAAAACAAAGAGAAATTTTGAAATTCGGAAGAAAGAACATTTTAGTTATCCATTGGGAAACAAAAATTTTCATATTAAAAAATAAAGAAAACCTAATGAACTTCGAGTTTCCACCTATTGATGAACTCAAGCCTTTTCCTACTTCAGTCAAAAGATATCAGGAACATCTGGGTACCTAGCCATTGTTTCGAATAATGGCTGTTCAGTGAGCAACTGAAGATGGGAGAGATTTTCCCAAAATGCATCTTATTTTATGTAAGTAGGAGTTTAGTGTAAAATATGAATACCTAAGTTTAGGAAATACTGTAATGTTGGAACTTGAAGGTAAATCGGGAGAAGACTCATATAGTATTCAAGAAAGGAGCAAAATTGAGTAAATATAGGAAGTGGAGGAAAGGAGATAAGGAATATAAGGTAGTTAGGGATTGCATTTATCTAAAAGTTAAAATTGATGGGAGTGGCAAAAGGGAAAAGCAAAGAAAAAAAATAACTTTGGCAAAAGGGAAAGGAGCAATGGCAACAGTTGAGGTTGCAAATATACAATACCAGATATAAATGTTAAGTGGCTGGAAAAAATTTATAGTATGGTGGTTGAGACAAAATTGTTGTATGGTATTGAAATATAAGGACTAGAAAGAGGATGTGAAATTATGGATGTTGTGCATAAAATGTTTTGTACAGAAATTTTAGGTGTACAGAGTACAACAGAAATGGAAGTTACACAAATTGAAATGGGAAGAGTGGCAAGGAAAGGTGTGATTATGGAAAGAGCTCTCAAATATTGGTTCAGAATCCTAAACTTAGATGAAAGAAATTTGTTAAAGAAATGATTAGAATTTCAAGAAAAGAGTCTAAGAGTCTAATGGGATGGAGTAATAGTCTTAGGATAATTCTGGAGAACAATGGAATGGGGGACATTAGGAGGAGGAGGGAGAATGATGAAAAGGGTTTTTGGCAAGTAGTAAGAAAGAGATTGGAAGATATAGAAATACAAAAACTGTTTAGCGACATAGTAGGCAAAAGATCATTAGTATTTTATATACCAATAAAAAACAAATGGGAAAGAGAGAAGTATATTCATAAATCAGATAAAGAACAAAGAGAAGTCATTGCATGGTTAAGAGCACGCGTGTGGAAATTAAAAGGAATAAGGAAAGGGTTTCCTCAGAATCAGTGTCCAATATGTGGGGAAGGAAGATAGGGAACATAGAGTGTTTGAGTGCAAAGGGAGGGGACCCTAGAGGAAAGAGTTTATAAATGAGAAATGGTTTAAATTAGATAGAAAAATAGTCTTAATGAAAATCTTTAGCAAAGAGAGCAGGAATGTAGGGGAGTTTCTGAGCAAAGTTAAAAATAAATGGAATTGTGTAATAAGAAGGGAAGAAATCAAGTAACATAAGGGTTGCATTTGTTTACTTATATTAGGATTTAGTTAAAGACAATAATTATGGTTGGGAGTTAATTAAATTTTTATTAAATTATTGAGCTTGGGATTGAAAAGTGAACAAATGTAATTTAGTATGTATTTGAGAAATAAAGGCATTAGTAGTTTGTAGAGGCTGTAGCTAGTAACAAAATAATGGTATTAGTAGAGTAATGAAAAAAAAATTATTTAGGACCTTGCATTGGGTCGGAGCCTGGTCCCCTGGAATTCCAGTAAGCTGCTGCTGATGAAATGGGGACTGGGGACTGATGCAATCAGGGTGGAAATATTGCATTTGTTCTATTATATTAGAACTTAGATAAAGGTGATAGTATAAAACCAATTACTGTATTTATATTTTTTATAATTGTGAAGGGGCATACCCAAAATGCCCTGGGCCAGATAGGTGGAGGCCCCTTGGTAGTTTGTATTTGTATTTTTTGTATTTGTTCTTAGCATATCAATAAATTTCAATTTCAATTTACTTAAGATTTGCTTCATTCTCAATGTGTTAACAAAAGCATAGTATTAATAGGGAACAGTTGGACATTATTAACACGTTCCATCTCTCCAGCTCCTAGCAGTAGGTATTGTTATGCCTACCAGTTTGGGCTTCAGCTGTGTAACATTGTCACCATGTCCTAGACGACCATATTCACCAAGACCCCATGTGTACAGTTCTCCATTGGATGTGATGGCAGCACTGTGAGAACTTCCACATGCTATATCTCGGATTCGCTTGGATTTGAGGCTTTCTACCAAACGTGGTTTATCCAAACTTAAACGATTGTTGTGTCCCAATTTTCCATCCTCTCCTTCACCCCAAGAGAATACCTACAAAAGATAAAAACACTACCAGTTATTACAAGATTTTTTGAAGTAATATGGATTGATAATGTAGAAGATAAAAATTATTATTTTCTTAACATCAGGCTGCTATTATTTATTAACTGAAATGCTAAAAGAAAAAATAAATATGAAAGGTCTTCACCTATTTGGCCCTGCCCATTCTTAGATGTAATCCCCATGAATAAAATTTGTGTATTATGTAAATTTTTTTTACTTAATTTTAAATTAAACATAATCATTCTATGCAATTCCTGAAAAAACAGGAGTTTAGTTTATAGATTATGATACTTTTAAGTATTGTAAAATTGGTGATTACATTTTTCTATAAAAATTATCTGTTTAATATTGTTGATCTTTAAAATTAAATGAAGGGTGTTATTTTCATTATTTACATGACTATGCTCTAAGTTTTATAAAATACCTCTCTTTTTGCTACCATGTTCACAAGTTAATAAGAATTGTATCCTATTTTTTCTCAATAAACAATTAATACATAGTAAAAATACAAAGTACATCAGAAATTCAACATTATTATGGATTGCAGAAAGCTTGAAACATATATGAAACGGGTTGCTGGAAATCACCATTCAGAATCAGAGCTTCTATCCTCTCTGCGTAAGACAGAAGATTCTTCACTACATTTCTATGTTTAACTTCTGATAGAACTTGTGATATACAGAGTTCATGTATGAAAGCAAAGACAAAGGATAGATGTTTTTCTTCTCATCTGAAATTGGAACAGATCTTCTGGAGGAAGATCGAATCTCTCTGAAGAGTAACCGCGAAAAGTAGACAAATCCTGAGGTCTACGTTTGGTCTCTTGAAAACACACAAGGGGCGAGTAAGTTGATAGCAAAAGTAACTTGAGGTTAGCTCTTCGACTACGCACATTCCACGAAAGGATAAAAGTGTTAAATCTGGAATTATTTAAAGATAAATAACACCACCATACTTTTTCGTCGGTCCAGGACGAATCAATCGTCCTTTTTTTTTAAACGCGTGGGACTTGGTGGTTTATCTTGAGCAGGCACATTCTGCTCCATGACATTCTCAGGCTCTCCCGCTGAGAAGAATCAACCGATTCCAACACCTGGAATCGGTTAGATGTGGAGAGAGACGGTGACGGCGACCGCCTAGTGGGCTTGCTCCCAGACCCATTTTGGGAGCTTGACCTCCGAAGAGGAGAAGGCTCCATTTCTGCGTCTTATGAATTGTAGAGGACGATTTCGGAAAGTCAGTGCGGGTGTAAGCAGTCTTAAAGTTTATGGCCGAAACATAAAAAAAACAATAGGCTTCGGCTTCGCAGTAGAGCGCTTGGCGGAACCTGGCGCACTAGGGACCTGAGTAAAAACTAAGTCGCAGGTCTGCGTGCTGCTATCTCGCTTCTGAATCGGAGAAGAAGCCACTGCGGTGTACGTACCGGTCTTATGTAACACAGATAGGCCAGATTAGAATCACTTCCGGTTTTCACTAAAGAAAATTCACCCGGATCTCCTGTACACAGCGCTCTTCTTGATAGCGAGGACAATCGCGGGACGAAGCTGGATGATCACCACACGCAGTTCACGCAGACGGAAGCAGACGGACAGGCTCCCTTTCAGCACCGTAGGTGGCACAGATTGAATGAGCACTCTTACAAGACATGCGAGTGTGGCCAAAACGTTGGCATTAAAAACATCACATGGGGCTGGAGACATATGGACGCATCTCAATAACCTTATATCCAGTTTTAATTCTGTGAGGTAACTCAACCTGGTTAAATGTGAGGAACAGAGTATCGGTCGGCTCTACTTCACCTTCCTTCCTCACTTGTACACTTGTACAATTCTTGTAAAAGAATTGATTGCTGATATTATGGATAATAGCACTTCTCAACACAGAAAATAAGAGAATATAAAAAATATCATTTACCAGCATCTGAAAGCTTTTAATTATATTATATTCTGAAAGCTTTTAATTATATTATATTCTTTCTTCGGTGGGAAAAATATAAATGTTAATGAAAAGTCCACAGCTGATACCAAAAATGTAAAAAAACTAATTTTGCAATATGTTCTCTTTAAGAGTTTATTTCCCATTATGAGAATGAAATTGTGTTAATAACAGCATGCAAATTCACTGTTTCTAAATGTAACATCTTACTGTAACATATTACTCCTTGGTCTTCCAGACATTCTGGATCTTCGAGTCGGACATGCCATCAAGAACATTGGTGGTAATAACTCCTCACGACGAATTGAGAGTTCTATGTTACTCAACATGAACTGGGTATCTGTGGAGTATCGCCTTGAGCAATGAGTTAGTTTGCGATAGTCCTAGTGTCCCCACCAAAAGAGAACTATTACGAATATGTATACAGGACTTTACAGGTCCAAAAATGTCTAGATAACAAAAGGATTTACTTGGCTAAACGACTGACTTTCTCAGTGCGACTAATAACTAAGTAACGAGGATAAGACTGCTCTGTTACTTGTCTTTACTCTTACTCATTTTCATTTCGTTTGAATGTGAGGATTATTATTAACCATAGCATTTTTATCCTCCACCATTGCAACTGTCTATGATGGCAGGTTGCTTCCTGGGCGCCACCCCGACTTAGGTGACTTGTCCTGACTTGAACAAAGTCACCTCAGGGTCAAACCTCCCCGGGTCTGGCCTTTACCATTGATATGCTCCTGTCCTACCCCATCAAACAAGGGGCATCCATCAGACAAAGAACAGGGAAGTAGGACAAATTAAAATTAAAATAGAGGCAAAAGAGGCAAAATAAAAAAGAGTCAAACACGTTGAGCATGGACCTGCAGTAGTAACTCGGATGCCTTGGGGTAGCTATGAAAAATTTCCAAGAAACATATGTCCTGAGTAAATCTCATGTAAGTAACACCATAAATTGGTACTAATTATCCTACTCAGAAGAGATTATCTATGTATTGCTTTAATTTCTATTCTTCCCTTAGCCAATGCCATTCTCTTGTGCCTATCCCAACTTCTGTTACTACTCAACTATATTTCCAAATATGAAAATTCACTAATAAGCTGAATTTCTATATCTTCTATTAACCTTTATTCATTTTTATGCATTTTATTGGCCTTCTTAAACACCATAATTTTAGTTTTATCCCGATACACCTTCAGTCTCCATTCTCTACAGTCACTCTCATTTTCTCTACAACTAACTTTAAACCAGTCAGTGATAATGAACATACACAAGATTATCAGCTTACAGTAGCCCAGGTATATCCATGTTTTTAATTGCAGACATATGAATATTAACATTTTTCAAATAATCCATGATATTATCAATAAATAAGTTATGATAGTGAGTTCAATTTACCTCCTAGCCTAAGACCTCTCTTGACTTACTACATCAGTTACTTCTCCAATACCACATTTAATATAAAATCTATTTTGTTCACATAGCTCCTGAAGTATTTTAATCATATTAATACTTAAGTCTTTCTTATTTAATTTTTACCAAAGTATTTCTTTAACCACCCTATCATAAGCTTTTTCCAAATCAATAAATATAGCATATAGTCTTTTCTTTAAAAAAATATTTATTAATGTTTTAATTAGAAATATATTATTCCCTGTCCTTTTTGCTTCCTGAAACTGGGATGATAAGGTGATATCCTGCCATTTTATTTAGCCCAATCCTGAATTCTCTTAGCTAAACTTACTGAAATTTTCTTTCCAAACTTAGATACCAGAGCAGTTCCTGCATAATTGTTAAATTTTTCTTACATTCTTCATCCTGGGTGAATGATTGTATTTGCCAACTTTCAGGACCACTCTTTTTCTTTAACTATATTCACAAAACTAGTTAAACCTTATATCTAACCTGAATATCACACCAAACTTTAAAGAACTTTGGGGTAAACTGTCAATTCCTATTGCTTTATTCCTCTTGCATTTAGAAATGTCTTCATATGAAAATAGTCTATTCAACCCTTCTACATAATTATTATATCATTCCAAATCTAAACTCTCTCCCCTTTATTTTCCATAATAAACACACTCTGAAAACGTATAAGTCATTTATTTGGATTTATACAAGGTGCATCCAGAAAGTAAGTCCCGATGAGCGATAAAGAGAACAAAAAGCATCACTAAGTAAGTAATATCTATTGGAATAATTACATAGATTCACTGGCTTCTTTTCAACATAGCCCCCACCATTGTTGAGGCATTTATTGTAATGGTGCACTATCAATTGTATGCCCAAGTCATAGGAGTTTGCCGCCAATGTTCGGAGCCACAAAGTCACTTCATTCTGCACCTCAGTGTCATTGTAAAAACATTTTCCTGCGAGAAAAGCTTCATGAGACGGAAGAGATGAAAATCACTTGGGGCAAGGTCGGGGCTGTAGGGTGGATGGTCGAAGATCTCCCATCCAAACTTATTGAACACATTTCATGTGGTGTTGGCTGTATGGGGTCTTGCATTGTCATGCAATAGCATAATGCCTCTTGTCAAAATCCCAAGTCTCTTGTTTTGGATTACCCTCCTCAGTTTATGCAATGTCTGACAATACTGATCAGCATTTACAGTCTCCCCTGGCAGTAACAACTCGCATAAGAGGACACCATGTCCATCACAGAAGACCATGCACATGATTTTTTGATAGAGATTGTTTGCTTGAATTTGGTCTTCACACTCTGCTGCCAATGCATTGATTGTTGTTTTGTCTCTGGTGTGGCATGCAACACCTATGTTTCATCCCCAGTGACAATATTGTCGAGAAACTCGTCACCCTTCTTTGCGTACCATTGTAGGAATGTCAATGCTGTGGCCAGACGTTTGGTTTTGTGTTCATCTGTCAGTTGCCTAGGCACCCATCTTACACACACTTTTTTTTAAAACCAAACCACTGGGAGACAATTTCGTGCACAAGCGAGTGGGGGAAGTGACAAGAGAGTTCTGAAATTGTGAAGCGCCAGTTCTGCTCAATTGCTTGCCACATACTTTCCAACTCTTCTGCCATCACCAGGGATGGTCGGCCTCTACGGTCGTCATTGTGAATATTGGTTCGTCCTTCAGTGAATTGCTTGTACCATCATCTTACCATACTGTTGCACACGTCATGTCCATACACTCGACACAATTGGCGATGGATCTCTGCTGGACTTTGCTTTTGAACATGCAGGAACCTCGTAGTTGGTGAGAGAAAATATCAGACCAGCCATTTTCTCCCAGCACAGTGCAGTAACCACTGCCGTCACAAGGCTGAAACTTTACTGCATTATTCCTATATAATTCCTCTCTAATCCTGAGCATGCTCATTTCTATCTAACCAGTGATGCCATCTCTAGATGCAATTTGGACTTACTTTCTTGATGCACCTTATAGATACATTTCTTTCCACATGCTTCACATACTGATTAATAATTTTCCAAACTCACTGTCCCTCATGTAGATTCATCCTTTGTTCAATATCTAAAACTTTAACTCTCCCCCACTTTGTTCTTAAAATCTAGTAACAATCTATACCTCTCATATAATTGCATCATGAGATCCCTATCAAACACCTCATTCTTCTATCTCCATCTAATACTGCATCCTTATTAAAGCTCTCAGACTGCTATTACTAAAAAGATAACAGACATCTGATTACGGTACTAAATGAGACCAAAGTATAACAGGTAGGAATCGTTCCTGCTAATATTGGGGTCCTGTGCTTGATTCCCAGCTCTATCTTAGGGTATTTTCATTGTCTAGGGTATTTTCATTGTCCCCTAGGTAACCATTGTTTAATTAGATTAGTGATTGTAGAATTATGGCCTATTTGTAGTAGATGCAGCAGCAGCAGCAGCAGCAACAGCAACAGCAACAGCAACAGCAACAGCAACAGCAACAGCAACAGCAGCAGCAGCAACAGCAACAGCAACAACAACAACAACAACAACAACAACAACAACAACAACAACAACAACAACAACAACAACAACAACAACAACAACAACAACAATTTTCATCCTTGTGACTTCACTTCACATTTCAGTCAGCTACTTTCTCATCAGGCTGGGGGAATATTCCATGAAGTATTGTGAACATGTGAAATGCCAAATGTATTGACACTGGGAGAAAAAGCCTCCAACGCTGCCACTATAACACAACTTATATTGTATTCACCATTTATAATTACAGATTAGTTTCAACAGATTCTTTGAAATCTTTGTGATTAATAAAGATTTCTTCATTGTCAACTCTGACAAACATTTTTGAAACAATAATAAAGCTAGTACAGTATATTCCAGGCTTGTGGGCCATGGTCTATTGGGTTCTTTCTTCTTCCCAAATGTTTCATCTACATCTATGACAGACATCTTCAGTGGCAGTAGCAAGGTCAAAGTATCTTAACAGAAGTACCAACGACTGTACTTGTTGCTCTCTGGATTGTGATATTAATACCAGCAGTTGGCGGGATAGTCTGTGGTGAATGGTTCAGGTTAGCTGCGGGCTGGACTTGGGTGGGCAGAGTGCTGTGTTGTACTAGTGTCTGATTGGCTCGGGATGAGTACTTTACTTTGGCTTTTGCTAGTGCTGTTTGCCATATTCTGTTTAGTTTTATACCTTCTTCCTTTCTGTTGATGTTATTTTGATGCTTATGAATTTCATTGGCTTCACCATGCAAACATGAATGGTAATGAGAAGTTGATGCAAGAATATCTGTGTTTAATATTGGATATTTGCCTTCTTCAAGTATGGTATGTTCTGCAATTAGGGATTTTTTGGTTTGTGCCAAGTGACAAAAGGAAGGGGAAGGATATAATCCAATGTGATAACATAGATATTCTTGCATCAACTTCTCATTACCATTCATGTTTACGTCGTGAAGCCATTGAAATTCATAAGCATCAAAATAACATCAAAAGAAAGGAAGAAGGCAGTAGCCTTTGAAACATGTCCGTGCATATAGAAAAAAATTGGTGAAATTTGAGTGATTTCCTCAATAACAATTTGTTATATTATACCAGAGCTCACTGTGAAAATTCCTGCTATTCAAAACCAAATAATAACCAGTTTAGCATTTTAAATAAAACTGAATTAGTTTCCCCTCCCAATGTGGCAGGATTCAATAACTTTATGCTTTTATAATATATATAAACATACTACCAGAATTTAAAAATGTACATGATCAAATATATTTTCTGCATTTTATAAAAGTTGCAGGGCACAAAAGTAAATTTTTCACCATTATGTAACATTTGTTCAATCTGTTTTTCTCTGAATGTATTACCTTTCCATCTAGTGTTAATGCCATAGCATGTTTTCCTCCAGAATGAACAGCCACTTTCTTTGCCACATATTGGCTCAAAGAAGTCAACTGGCGAGGTGAAGATACATTGTTACTATGACCCAAACCTAGGCGGCCATTGGTGCCTTCTCCACAGGCATACAACTGTAAACAAAAATAGAAACAGTATGAATTTTTAAATAAAGACATATGTGTCAAAATTGTAAACTGGGAAGCAACATACAGTACTTTAAGCAACAATGCAAAGATTTGTTTTGTTCTAAGGTATAAAATTGAGTAAATTCAGCATTTCAAAATATCTATAATAAAAGACAAAGCATAATGGACTTGAATGCGTAATACATAAATTAAAAGACTATAAGAAATCAAAATTAAATTAATAAGAATGATTCAAACTATTTCATGAATAAAGTGAAGGAACCATTCCATCTGTGTCTTTAAACTATTCTTTTTAAACAGTAATAACAGCAGTTAACAGCAGTTCATCATATCATTTTTACCAAAAATAGTGACTATCAGATAGATAAACTATCTATTAAAATAAAAAACTTACCTTTCCATCAAGAGATACAATAAACAAAGATTTGGAGCCACCAGCTATATGAATTGGTTTCAAAGCAGAAAGCGCTTCAGAATAAATAGGTAGTTTTACTTTGGACCCTTTCAGACCCCCAAGTTGATCCTTATCATTTAAACCCCAGACCATAACTTTTGTATGAATTTCTGGTCTTGTATCTGCTATGTGGCTCTTTGGCTGTGTGGTGCAAATACTGGAATCCTATAATACAAAAAACATGTTATCAATACACAGAAATATAAATCACAATTTACATGCACAATGTAACCATAGTTAAAGTAATGGATGAAATTGAAATAAGTGTACTTACGAAGCTGTTGACAATGGAGTGGTATATATATAAACAATGTATACAGTTTTTTTCACACTAACTCCATTCACTTACATAAATTTGGAACATATGTTTCGGGAGCGATCCCTCCCATCTTCAGCCTGTTGACAAACTGTCGTTAAACGTGGCGGTTGGGTCTCTTGATGTTCTTGTGGCGGCATCTGTTGGTATTATTAGGAATTTGCTGAGTTCATCCAATGGAGGGATATCGAAATTCATCAAATTATCCTTATTTTTTGTAATGAAAATGTTTTCCCAAGTGGAAAGTTCTATTGCATTATGAAGTTGTTTAAGTAGTTTTATCTCTGATTTAATTTCATGATTTTTATTCCAAAAGTGCGCTGCTATTGCTGATTTATCAATTTGTTTTAAGCGAATATTTCTGAAGTGTTCTTTTTTCCGGATTCCCAAATTCCTCTTCGTTTTTCCAATGTATTTTTTGTCGCACTCACATTGCCATATGAGTATTGCATATTGCATATTGCCATATGCAATAGAACTTTCCACTTGGGAAAACATTTTCATTACAAAAAATAAGGATAATTTGATGAATTTCGATATCCCTCCATTGGATGAACTCAGCAAATTCCTAATAATACCAACAGATGCCACCACAAGAACATCAAGAGACCCAACCGCCACGTTTAACGACAGTTTGTCAACAGGCTGAAGATGGGAGGGATCGCTCCCGAAACATATGTTCCAAATTTATGTAAGTGAATGGAGTTAGTGTGAAAAAAACTGTATACATTGTTTATAAATGGATGAAATGTTTACAGAGCTGTTTTTTATCCAGTTTTACCTATCTATGTTACTTCTAATGATTTCTAATACATGAGGACTCATTTACAACCAAATCCAAAGAAATGTTTATTCTGTTCATGGGTAAGCATAATTATTTTTTGAAAAACTTTCAAATTGTTGGTGACTGTCAATAAGAATATTCTGCTTTACTTGAAACACAGTAACAAAGAAAACTGACCATTATCTTTATGGAATGACAATGGTAAACCAGCTATTGAAGCCAAAGAGAAAAAGATTCAGCAATGTTTTGGTTTCAGTTACTTACAAGTGGCACTATGGGAATACTCAACATTACATAATATTTGGTGAATTTTACCAGGGTTTGAATCACTGAAAATCAAAAAATGTTCATGAACTGCCATTGCATACAGAGAAAAAGGAAGTTTGGTGCACAATATGAGGGTCACTATTTAATTTTCAGGATTTGAAGAAACTAAGAGAGATATAAATTTTTTGTTTGAGCATTGTTAAGGGCATGTCTTGATTATTAGCCATAGTAAAAGTTAGTGTATGACACCCATTTTTGCAGCTGCAGCAAAATGTTTATTGTGATCAGCTCTTATAATATGTTTTAAGTATGAGGTGACTATAAAGAATTTTCATGCAATGATTTGTTACAACTATTGTAAATGCAATCTGAGCCAACAAGAATATCTGAAAAATTATAGAGAGTTTTTTCAGACTCTCCTCCTTCATTGGTTTGTAGAGTTCAGATGAGAAAGAATTGAGCATCCAGCAACAGTAGTCACAGATAAAAACATCACTTGTGTAGAAACCATAGTAAAGAATGACACATGAGTAATTTACAGACAGCTAGAGGAGTCTCTGAACATTCATTGCTGCAGATGTCAGAAATCCTGCACAAATAATTTTGTGTGAGGAGACTTTGTTGTCGGTATCCTACAACCTTATAAAGAACAGAAGAACAAAAGCCAGCAAAAATGGAATGGTGCCAAGAAACAGTTTGTCATTTTGACAATGGCAGCTTGTGATGTGTCCATGATATCTTCAATGAATTTATCAGTACTATATGGAACCAAAGAGGCAGTCTGGTCTTTCCACATAATAATTCTATGTGAAGGATTAGCAATGCCAAAGTGTAGGCCAGAAGATGGTTTCCCATTTCTTCTCAACAAGTGGCCATATTGCAACCATTCCACACCAAGAACATAAACAGTCACTCTGCCAAATGGTACAATTGATTCAGCAGTAACAGTGGTGAAATACAATCAGTTCTGGTTCCCTGTGACCTTTTCCTGTTTCTAACTATCAAGGAAAATTGAAGGATTATTCGTTATGGAGTCCGGAAGAAACTGTTCTATGAACAGAAAGATGGTGTCGTCTTTCAAGAAACTAGGCCTGGCTGCTTAATCCCAGAAGATACAAATTTGTATCAAGTCTGGGGGAAACTCTTCAAAAAGAAATAGGCAGACTTAGTAAGATATGGCTTTCTAGTTAGTAGAATCTCAAAAATTAAATAGCTACCTTCATATCTAATCAAAGGCTACTTTACACCATTTTCTAACCTCTATATTTGCAAATAATTTCTTTGAGGAGCTAGACATTGTGAATATAGAATTATTTCCAGCAAGATGGAGCAACTTGCTATACTTTATAGCAGATAATCTGGAGTTTTTTTGACAAACGAGTCATTTCCAATTATCTATGGTCACCATAATCAGCTTTCTAAAAACAAGTTCAATATAAAAGATCCCATACATATGGCAATTCAGAGGAGAACATTAGAAATAAGATTAGGAACACTAGTTCTATAACAATATATATTTTTTCATAGGTAATGAACACCAGTAACACATGATATGAAATGAAAATTGGGAAAGGATTTTTTAAGGAAGTTCGCTCCTAATTTTCAAGGGTGCTATTAAACATATATGAATAAAATTTTGACACTTAATAGAATAATTCCTTCTAAAGGTAAACTGTATAAAAGTACTTGCACACCCTGTAAGTATTGAAGTACACATATATAACTTCTACATATTAAATTTATGCCTAATTTTACACATATGTTTATTTAAAAATTATAATGAACAAATGGGCAATAATTTTAGGCAGAACATGTAGTTCTTAAGAGTCAAAAACAAGTCATGATCTTAAGGGATTACAGAGAAAAGTGCATCTGAAATATGAAAAATACAAGTTTCAGATAAATGTAATCAAAAATAAATGTGTGGACATGAGCAATGATTGATATATTTAGAACATCCCTGGTCCTTAATTCAAGTATTTTGACCTTTCCTCGCTTTCTTTGCATCTCCTCTTGTCTCCTTAAATATGTTTTGCATGCCCCTTTCTGTGTTAATTAACTTTCTAACATCTATCACCTTCAGTGGAATTTTCATACTATAACACAGGAGTATTCCGAACTGCTTATATATTTTAATTCATCTGTTGCAGCCATCATTAAAACATAATGTGCTTCTAACACACCCATTTTAATGTGATGGCTGGCTCCAACAATTGCACTTTTAAAGTATATGGTGAAAATTTTCATTAGAATTCTGGGTGCTACCATATAGATAATTTTCCAAGATATCATTTTAGTCAGATCCTTGTTATTTACACCATGAATCTGAAGCCAAAGGCAGAGTTGCAACATACACACACGCAAACACACAAAAAGGCACCTTACTGTACCAAGATTTGGAAAGAAACAAGTGTATATATGTGGTCATATTGGTGGTAATGTTTGAGGAGGAAAATGGGGGGAGGGGGGCTGGCATGGTCTACCTGTTGCCATCTTCAAATGTCAAAATTAAAAGCTCTTAGGAAGAGGAAACTTCAACATATCATATACTTTTTTGAAAAGATGAGAGTGTCTAATTTTTTAAGCTCAAAAACAAACAAAAAAAATTTTTTTGGGGCCCAACTATTCAGTGTCCTTAAGTAAAAACATAAAGTATGATGCAAGATTCAAGGAAAAATCAAATCTCTTCCCCCTTACTATAGCTAAGTAATACCTATAACATAAATATAAAAAATATCCTTTATTGTTGTTATTTTTAATTCTTTTAATTACAATCTTTTTCATATAGCTTATTTTCTATATGTGATCATTTTTAAATAGAATGTTACCTGAACATCATCATTATCAGATGCAAGAAAAGACATTGCTGTGGGCACCTGGACTTCACTTGTGCGTTTTTTCCCAATAATGTTCAAAGCATGAACCTTGCAATCAATGCCTCCATTTCTGCATTGCTTAATTGCAATCTCTACACAAGCATGGCACTGTTGAAAAAGTATAAAGAAGAACCAATGTTTAACTAGCCAATTTTAATGCTAATGTTAGTTTTTTACTAATAAATAATTCTATCAGTACATCAAAATCTTTTCAATATTAATAATAATAATGATTTACAATTTAGTTTATTTATTTGATAATGAAGAATTGTATAATAAATTACCATTTTTCAATATAATAATGTTACTATTGTAGAAGAGTAACTTGTTTCATATTTCTTAAGCTCCAACTATATAATGATTCAGTAGCTGTTGGTATACTGCAAAATCACTGCATTTACTCTTCTATATCATTCTCTTTTTCTATTATACTTTAAATGCTACCTATTATCTAAAGAATTATATTTGTCATTGTAATTTCTAACTTTTTTTATCCATTTTTTCTTTTCCTTATCTATATAAAGTCTAATTATTACCAATTACAGCCTTTGATACATATAATTTTTTCATACCAATAGTTCTGGGTAAATTATTAGACTTCTTTAGCCAAATTTGTTGTCTTCATAATGGTTCCTCACATGCTAACTTACAACGGATATCATTACCCAACTTCCCATAAAAACAGCATTTTGTATTGCAATTCATAAGTAATGCTTTCTGATAAGAAAGAGTTTTACATAATATGGATTATTTGGAATAAACAGTGCACGTGACAGTGGAAAACATTCTTATTTGTTCTATTTTACTATTAAAAGTTGATTATAGAAAAAATACATCTTATTACCTCTTTCAAATCTGACAAAAGTGGAACAACTGTATCAGTGTTCCTGATATTAATGGAAGCAAGTTCATTCATAGTTGTAAAAGAATCACCACCGTTAATGATGACGAGGGATGGCATGTAACTGCTATCAGAGGGATCTACAGTAATTTTCAAGGAATGTATCAATATATCAGGTTGCATTTCCAGTCGAATCCAGTGCTAAAACAGAAAAACAAACAAATAAATATAAAAAAAATTTCCAAAATTCTGCAAGTAGATGCTTATAGATAATGAAGGAAGAGGGTAGATCCATAATTTTCCGGAATCATTTTCTAAGTATGCTAAAGAGAAAAACTATATTTCACTTTTCAATATATTTACCCTTTATTGTAAATACACTTCTAACATTTATGAATTAATATTTCAATCCCCCCTCAAAAATAGTCGGAAGTCTTGTCTGCAAAATGGGCAAAAACAGCATGCATCACTTATTACTCACTTATAAATTTCCTTCCTCGAATGTCCTTCTTGAGTTTTGAGAACAAAAAATAGTCACTGGGAGCTAAATCTGGGCTGCAGGGTGGATGGTCGATCTCCTTAAAGCCACATTTCTTCACAGCTTCCTTTGTAACAACAGCTGTGTGCACAGGCACATTGATGTGAAGAAGATGCACAGCTTTCCTTGCCTTTTCTCTTGGATGGAAGCAAGTGGTCTGTGCAGTAGGCCAGCATAGTACTTTCCATTAACTGTGGTGTTCCTCTCCTTGAAGTCAATGAAGAATATTCTTTCACAGTCCCAAAAGATTGTGGCCATGATCTTCTTATTTCACTGAGTGACCTTGGCCTTTAGAGAGAGTACTTTGATAGGTTTATGCCACTCAATTGATTCTCTTTTGTACAAGGGATCATAGTAGAGAAATATAGTTTCAACTCTTATAATAATGGTTTGCACAACTTCTTTTCTCATTGCCATGGCAGAGCTCCAAAAATGCCTGATAACAGATGACTCGTTGCTGCTTTTGGATCAGGAAAGAAGTCTAGTCACCCATCTTACACTAACCTTATTCATGTTTAAATGTTCATGAATAATTTGAAGGACTGTTGGTTTAGAAAGGGTCAACCTTGCTGCCATTTCTATAACCTTGAGTAGCCGGTGTTCCGTAATTTCTCCTTCCACAAGAGCGATGTTTTCAGGAGTGAGCACCTCCAAGGGCCAACCTGCAAGCTCTATGTCTTCAATACTTTCTCAACCGATTCGAAAAAGTTTGGCTCATTCTTTTACAGTAGAATATTAGGGGGATGCTTCCGCATACATACCTTCCAATTGCTGTTTAATTTCATTTGGAGTAAGTTCTTCTTTTGTGAAGAGCTTAATAACAGCTCAATACTCCATTTAGAACATGTGACAATCTTCTACACATAGTCTTCTTTATGCAACTATATCTGAACAACTGAACACTGTAGAGTGGAAGTTACAGCTGTAATTATTTACTTAACAGATAAGGTATGACACCAGATAAACATTTTGTGAAGGTGATAATCCTCATTGGCGAGGCTGGAAACTTATGGACCTACCTTGTAAATACAAATTAGTCTGTTATACATATTTCTATGTAAAATAAGCAAAAAACTAAATAATCGGAAAAGAACAACTAATGTTCCTTCGTATCATTCTGCACAAATGTCCAATTATCATATAAAATAACAAGAAATAACTTATGTCACTGATATATTCACTTGGTAATAAAGTGAATATACTAAATAAAATTAAAAGTTCAGCTTTGCAAATGTAGGAATAAGTTTAGTGTAGTTGGCAAATATTACCAATGAACGGAAGAGAAAACAAAATGCTGTAGAGCAATTACCTATAATCTGTTGTTTACTGGTACATAAATCCTTAGAAAATTAGTGATGCTATTTGGAAGATGCTGAGACTTGCAAAAATGTGTTACCTACTAAATTAAATTTTTCTTCCCCCCTAAATAAAATGAGATACTTATGGTATGTTTCCCACCCCCTCAAATGACAAGTATATCTTTGGTGATAAAAAACATATGACCCTTAAATTGAAGAATTCTCATATGCAGCTAAGTGACTATTTGACTTTTTAATAAACTGAATGGCAAATGTACCTTTCCTTGTGAGCCACAGCTCTGCCAGTAATTTTCTGAGCCATCAAACAAACGATGGGCCCAAGATTCTCTTGATGATACACTTAAACTCTTGATGCACTTAGACCAATCTTCAATCAAGAGCCCAGAATTCAAACTCAAAGACATATCCTGTCTGTAGTATCGCCCTGGTTTGCCAGCAAAAACTGCAGCACTACCTAAATGCAAAAAATAATTTTTGATCAGTTTTTGTATGAAGGAAAAGAAATGCGCAATGACATTAAACAATTATCTTCCATACCTGGCTCTGCTATTCTGTTGAAGCTATGGCGATGAAGCTTCTTAGTATAAAAGCAATTCTCACAATAGTTGAAGTCCTCACATGCCTTGCATTTGAATCTTGGACCTGTGATAGGATACATCAAGCATCCATCACAACTGATGCCTTGATGACAACAAGGAACCAATTCCATTTCCGAGATAATACCCGTCCAGTTGCTTTGCTGTGGAAAGTCTACACTAATGTCCCTTCCATTGCTACTAATACCTGCAAAAATTAAACAATTAAAAATATTTAAGACCTACTGCCAAGACATGCTCTAGAGAAGCAGAGAGGGAATGTGGGAAAGTTATCAAAATTATTTTACAACACACCAAGAGGATGAAATCAATACTAATGTTTTCATTTCATGTTTGAAACACCACAAGTCATAAAGCATATTGCAGCTCCGATATATCTAAAGCATCTAGTGAATGCATTTTCCCACTTAAGTGACCTATAAATCCTCAGTTTTCAAGTTAAACATTCACCACCCCTTGTTATTCCAGGAGAATCTCATGTCAGGTTAAAAAATCCATACACAGCCTTTGATTTGATTTTGGCTTCAGAGGGAAATAATTGCCCTAACTACATTTTATTTCTTTATGAAGTATACAAATGAAAGCTAATGCAAAAACATGCTTATACAATCTAAACTACATATACTAAAGCAATTCAACTAAAAATAAAGCTGAAAAGTCTTATAGCTTTCCTGACAGAAATATGTAAACATCAACAAATTAACACAGTACAACCATATAATCTTACTAGGGCATTTGATATGATCACATTAGGGACATTTATAGTGCATCAACCTGATTGGAAGTCCAGGAGAAATCGTTTACATGTTAAAATCTATACATGCAAGCTAATTGCTGTATTTACTTGTATACTGCCTGTGACCTAAGAAAACCCTATAACTCTTATATAGCACTATTTCAGGAAATTAGCATTTAATATTAATACAAATAAATAATCCATAGCAGATAATACCATATTTACGCGAATCTAATATGCAGTTGAATCCAATGCACACATCAAATTTTAAACTCTGACTAAAAAACGTTTTCTGGCAAAAGTAATGATTACGTGAGAAAAAACAGTTCAATTGATACTTAAAACAGACCACTGCCATAAATTTAAGTCTATTAAAGTATACCATGACACTTTTATACAGTACTAGGTTTATGCTTTATTTCAGTGAATCTTTCATACATAAACAATAGATTTGTGTTTAATTCAATATAATACAAATTCACACATAAATTACTTATGTTTGATTGATAACAATAGAGTATTCTTTCTTAAGAAAATGAAGTTAATTAATCCATTTTTTTGCCATCTATCTTGAGTTAAATTTAAATGTTATTTGTACCTAACTGCTATGTTTATACAACAATAACAGATCATCATTAAGCCGAACAAAACTTAATGAAAGAAGCAAGCATTGCACTTGGGAAAGTTGGAAAGAAATAGGATAAATGATAGAGGTTTAGATTTGTACTCCAATTTAATGCACTGTCACTTCTAATGCAAACCCTCCAAAAAGTGTTTATTATTGTGTAAATACAGTATTTGACAGCATTACTCTGAAACCGCAATTCATAATTTTTCAAAGAGTAAGCAATAGAAAACACAATGGATGGGAAAGAAGTCTGAAACATGGGAATCTCTGGCATGTTAAAATTGGGAGGGGGGAAAGGGGAGGTGTACTGACTAAAATGAAGGATGCAGTATACAGAAATGTGCTACTATATTAATTTTAAAATATAACTAATCCTCTGCAGTAATGTCTAAGATCTAAATAATCTTTATCTCTTTTATTAAGTACTCTCAAGTGCTTTCATGTACTGCACTATGACTTCAATAAGAATAAAACTTAAGCTTCCTTTTTGCACCAAGAGCACACTACAAGAGTTTACAATGGGCAATGAAAATGAGATTCCTTGCTGCAAGAGTTCATCCGCATCCGTTCTGATATCTGTCTCATGCACCTTTGTTTCTATTTATGCTTCCCATCCACCTCAACCACATGCTACTATGACACATGAGAAAACAATGTGCATCTTGCTACAGTATGTTTCAAAAACCATGTACTGTACTTGTTGCAATTTATCAATGATTTATGATTATAAAAATGATCAATTAAAAATATAAACGATATAAATATATATACGTTCAATTGATATAAAAAAATGATCTTCAAGCAATGATCAATACAGGTTTTATTAATTAAAATGTAAATTGAAACTTGCACAGTGAAGTCAATCATACAATAATATCAATTACATGTTTTATTGTTTATAATGAAATTATATCTGGAACTATATAAATAGCAAATTGGTTTAAAACAGTCCTTGCAGTGTATAGAGAAATATTGTAATGACTGGAATTTGAAAGTAAACCAAGAGAAGACCCAGATTATGGTGTTTAAGAAAGGGGCCAAATTCGGCAGTATGAAAAGTGGAAGAAAGGAGATAAAGAATATAAAGTGATTCAAGACTGTATATATCTGGGGGTTAAAAAATCGATGGGGGTGGGAAATGGGAGAAACAGAAGCAGTTGATTTTGGTGAAAGGGAAAGGAGCAATGTCAGCGATCAGGGGGTATAAATATAGAATACCAGAGATAAATGTTAAATGGCTAGAGAGATTATATAACATGGTAGATGAAGCAAAAATGCTATATGGTAGTGAAATATGAGGGCTGGATGGAAGACGGGAAGCGGTAGATGTGGTGCACATGATGTTTTGTAAGGAAGTTTTAGGCTTGCCAAGTGCCATAGTAAAGGAATTTGCCCAAATTGAAATGGGAAGAGTGGGAAGGAAGGGGGTAATAATGGACAGAGCTCTTAAATATTGGTATAGATTAGTTCATTTGGAGGAAGAGACTTTGTTGAGGATATGTTTAAAATTCAAGAAAGGAATTTAAAGGAAAATGGGTGAAGCCACAGTTTACAAGTAAACTTAGAAAATAATGGATTGGGAGAAGTTTGGAAGAGGGAAAATAATGTAAAGGGGTTCTGGAAAGGTGCTAAGAGGAGGTTTGATGATATAGAGATTCAGAAATATTTTAATATAATAGGGGATAAAATATCATTAGAATCTTTTAAATTATTAAAAAAATTATGGGGAAGAGGCGTGTATTTTGATAAATTAAACAAAGAACAAAGAGAGGATATTGCTTGGTTACAAGCAGGAGTATGGAGACTGAAAGGGATGAGAAATGGTCATCTGCCAAATCAGTGCCCAATATGCGGTGGCAAGGAAGATATGGAGCACATTGTGTTTGATTGTATAGGAACACAGTTATGGAGAAAGGAGTGTATCGAGGGGAAATGGTTAAAATAACAAAGGAAAGATGTCATAATTAATATCTTTAATAAGGAAAATAAGAAGGAAGGAGAGATTTTGGCCAAGGTTAGAAGGAAATGAACGTGGTCAGTTAAAAGAGTAGGAAAGGAAGATTGATTTAGGTGGTGTTATAGTTAGGAATATGATGGATAACAATGGGGAATGGTGTTATATATAAATTAAGGTTTTAGTATAAAATTATAGTAGTAATAAAGAATATGGAAATTTTATATTTAATTTCCACTCCCTGGGTTGGGGCCGGGCATGGTCCCCTGGTATTCCAGTGGATTACTGCTGACGAACCGAGGACTGGAACCTGATACAGCCAGGGTGGGAATTTTATAAGTGTTTGTTTGTTTAATATTAATATAATTATTAGTTAGTAGTGCAATGTAATTAGTAGATCTAGCAAAAGAACTAAAATGTGCTGCCCTAATTGCCTCATAGACCCAAGGTTGCAGGTTAAAAAATGGACAGGACCAACAGATTTTAGGGTATAAAAATCACAAATATGGCTTTCTTTCAAGGAGAAGTAAAGCCGTTGGTCCAGTGTCATGGATTTATGGCATATAAAAGAAAAATGAAACGGACAACAAATTTTGCTCAGAAGCCTCTTCTATCAGGCTGAGGTTCCTTATTGTGCCATAAATGTATGACATGGGACCCACAGCTTTACTTCCCTTCCGAAGGAAGCCATATTTAGGATTTTTACGCCCAAAAAAATCCATCGATCTTTTTGACTTAAAGAAAGTGCATGATTGCATTGAGTTACAATGGTTATATGAGATAAATTACTGAGTAAGGGGGTAAGTTTTCTATCCTGTGGGGACCGAGTGTAAAGAATAGCCTCACTGTAACTCATGCATGTAATAAGAAGCAACTAAGATGGGTACCCAGTGCCTGGGAGTATAACCAGGCCAACCTGTTACCAAGCATTTAAAATACAGTAGCCTGGTCCTCCAGGTTGAGAGTTACATCATAGGGCTGAGGACCCAACATCTATAAAAAATATACTGTTGAGAAGAACCCTCGGTTCTTCTTCATAGGAATTGGAATGATTATAGGCAATGACTTAAGCGACAAAATATAGTTTTTGAGTTTGGTACTTTATGCAGAATTGGAGCTGTACAGAGCTTAAGAGGTACAATGTATCTGTAACAGCTGTTCAAGAGGTTAGATGCCATGGAATTATTAGGGGATACTCCATTTACTTAGCAGGAAGAGAGAAGGGGTTCATGAACAAGGAGTGGCATTTATTGTACACTCCAAGTTTAAAAGTAGTACAATGGAGTTTGAGCTATCAATGAAAGGTTTATAATATGGCAATGATAAATGTATATGCACCGACAGAACAGAAAGAACACCAAGAGAAAGATGAGTTTTATCATAAGTTGGAGAGTTTTTTTTTTGATTGATTTATTTATGGACGCTCTTTAACATCCCAGGTCATCAGCGTCCCATTCAACTCAGGGCGTGAAACGGCCGACAAATTTTGCTCAGAGGCCTCTCTTTCAGGCTTGAGGTTCTTTTTGTGCCGCAAATTTACAACAGGGGACCCATGGCTTTACTTCCCTTCCGAAGGAAGCCATACTTAGGATTTTTACGCCCAAAAAAATCCATCGGTCCTGGCCGGGTTCGAACCCGCATTTTGGGTTTAGGAGGCAAGTATGGTAACCACTACTCCACCAGGACCGACAAGTTGGAAAGGGTGCTGGATGCTCTACCTTTTAATGAAGTGAAAGTAATTTTAGGGAATCTTAATGCAAAAATAGGAAAAGAAGATGAGTTTAGAGGTGCGGTGGGGAAGAACAGCCTACATGATCTGTCTGATGACAATGGTAGAAGAATAATAGATCTGGCAGAGAGTAAAAATATGATTATAAACTCAACTCAATTTACACACAAAGACATTCATAGATAAACCTGGAGATGCCGGAATGGCACTACTGCAAATCAGATTGACCATACATTAATAGATAAAAGAAAAGTCATGGGAATACAGGTTGTTAGATATTACAGAGGAGCAGATGGTGATTTGAATCACTGTCTAGTAAAGGCCAAGTATTTATGTAGAATTAATAATACCCCAAATAGAAATCAGAAAGGCACCCTAGATTTAATGTGGCAGCATTAAAGGAAGAAGATGTGAGAACTAAATTTCAGAGGGTAGTTGAATCTGAATGTGAGGATAGGAGAGAGAGGTTCGACGAAGGGAAAAAGACATGCTGGGAAGAATGAAAAGTGGTTTGTAAGAAGGCTGTGAAGAAACAATTGGATATAAAGAAAAACCTTCGAAAATAAATTGGTTTGACGGTGAGTGCACAAGGGTATTAGAAGAGGGAAACGAGGCATGCAAGAGGTATCTTGGGCATCCTACAAAGAGTAAGTACATAGAATATCAAAATAAGCACAGAGAAACTCACTATATATGTAGATGGAAGAAGAGAGAAGCACGGAACAGGAGAATTATAGAGATGGAGAATAATTTCAAAGAAAATAAACTTAAATGTACTTAAAAGGAAGTGAATTATAATAGGAAAGTATATGCTCCAAAAACAGATATGATAAGAAGAGGGATGGAGATAACTGGAATACCTCAAGGAATTTTAGGAAGATGGAAATAGTGCTTCCAATCACAGTTAAACATATCAGAGAACAATAGCTTAGAGGAAGATAATGTCCCCAAGATGGAGGAAGTGGCATTAGAACCACTGGATGAGATGGATATATCCATAGCAATAGATGCTTTGAAAATGAGAAAGCTCCTGTTATAGATAATACACCAGTGAAATTAATTAAAGCTGGAGGAAAAGCTATGGTATTGACAATATATAAGTTGGTGGAGCAGATATGGCAGAAGAAGCAAATGCCCAATGAATGGAAAATAGGAATAATTTGTCCTATATAAAAAAAAAGGGGACAAATTATAGTGTCAGAATTACAGAGGTATAACATTTCTCTGTACAATTTATAAGGTATTTACATATATACTATGCAAAAAACTGGAAGTATACTACAATAAGATTGTAGGTGAATTTAGGGTGACAATTGACCAAATTTATACAGTTAAAGGAATATTGGAAAAGTTCTGAGAGTATAATATAGATTTTTACCATATGTTTATAGACTTCAGAATAATGTATGATAGTATTAATAGACAGGAGCTATATAGGAACATCATGCATCAGCAAGGGATCCATCCAAAGATAATTAGAAGTGTTAAGATGACAATGGCAGATTGCATAGCCCAAGTTAACATCTACAGGAATAAAATGGATTTATTTAGTATCAATACTGGGCTAAGGCAAGGAGATGTTTTAGCAGTTATGCTTTTTAAATTGCTCTCCAATGAATGGTTAAACAGACCGAGATAAATTACAATCATATATTATTGTATAAGAGTATACAAACTGTTGCATATGCAGAATTGTTGGATGGATATTAACAGCAATTAAAGGAGTATAAAAGAACCTGGAATAGGGAGCAGCTAGAGTGGGATTACAGATTAATGAAGGAAAAACTAAACATATGATACAAACCAGATATAGAGAGAGAATAAGGATTGAACCTAATTTGAAAAGAAATGTATTTGAGGAAGTGGATAAGTTCAAATATCTAGGGATGACACTGACTAGCAATAATGATGGATTGCTGATGAACCAGGGACTGGGAACTGATGCAATCAATATAGAAATTTTGTATTTTATTTAACTATCTAGAATTCAAGTAAAGATGTAAGTATAAAATATATTATTGTATCCACGATTGTAATTGTGAGGGGTTTCACCTAAAGATAGATGAGGCCCCATTGTAGTGTGTATTCAAATTTTTCTTAGCACTTAATAAATATACAATTTCATTATAATAGATGTTTAAGAAATAAAAGAATTAGTAGTTTGTAGAGACTGTAGCTAGCTGGAAAAAAAATGGCATAGGTAGAGTAATTGTAATATTTTATTTTAGTACCCTGAAATTCCAATAGGCTACTGCTGATGAACTGGGGACTGGGGTCTGATGCAATCAAGATGGAAATTTTGTACTTTATTTAATTATTTAGCATTTAGTTAATGCATTTGTATACAATCATTATTGTATTAAAATTTCTATAATTGTGAGGAGGTACATCTAAAATGGCCTGGACCAGATAGGTGGAGATCCCTTGTAGTTTGTATTTTGCTTAGCATTTTCAATAAATTCAATTGAATATGACGGATTGATTGAAGTTCAAAATCGGATAACAGCAGCCAACAGAGTCTACTTTGCATTGATTGGAATTATGAGATCTAATAATGTGCATAGGAGAACAAAACTTAGAATATATAAAACAATAATGAGCGGTATTCTTTGTTATGCATGTGAAATGTGGACTCTACATAAAGAGAGGGAAGAGATACTGGGTGTGTATGAAAGGAAAATTTTAAGAATTTTTGGGCCAGTACAAGAGACCTCACAATGGAGGATTAGATACAATCAGGATTTGTATGAACTGTACAGAAGTCCAGATATTGTAACTTATATTAGACTGAAAAGATTGGGATGGGCTGCACATATATATTTAATAGAGCAATGTAAGATCCCAAAGAAGGCATTGGCAGGGAAGATTTATGGCAAGATGCCAGTTGGAAGACCAAGGAATAGATGGATGGACACAATGACATATGATTACAGGATATTATTAGAGATGGCAGCTTGGAGGAGATTGGCAAGTGATAGGGAAAGAATGAAGGAGGAAGATGTAGGAGGCTAGATCCGAACTTGGGCTGTGAGGCCATAGAAGTAGTAGGAGTAAGTTTTCATGTGGTGAATATTCTTAAAGCATTATACAAGAGAAATATTTTCTGTATGAATGCTAGGGAAGGAATGGTAACAAGAGAAATAAATCAAGAGAAGGGGTTAAGGCAAGGTTGTAAGTTAAGCCCAATGTTATTTAATTTGTTCATTGATAACATATTAGCAGAGATAAGAAAGAGTAACAATTTGTTGCCAGTTATTAATAATGTTACTATATTATTATTTGGAGAATACTCAGTTGTTGGATCCATCTCAACAATTAGCTTAAAGCAATCCTTGCAGCAAATAGATAAATACTGTAATGATTGGAGCTTGAAGATAACTGGAGAAGACTCAAATAGTAGTATTCAAGTAAGTGGCAAAATTGAGTAAATAGAAAAGTGGAGGAAAGGAGATAAAGAATATAAGGTAGAGAGATTGCATTTATTTAGGAATTAAAATAGATGGGGCGGCAAATGGGAGAAGCAGAAAAAATTAGCTTTGGCAAAAGATATTGAAGCATTAGCAGCAGTTGGAGGTTGCAAATATAAAATACCAGATATAAATGTTAAGTGGTTAGAAAAAATATATAATATGGTGGTTGAGGCAAAAATGTTGTAGGTATTGAAATATCCAGACTGGAAGGAGGTTGGGAAATTATGCATGTTGTGCATAGAATGTTTTGAAGGAAATTTTAGGCCTACCAAGCACAACAGCAAAGGAAGTAGCACAAAATGAAATGGGAAGAGTGGCAAGGAAAGTTGTGATTATGGAAAATCTCTTAAATATTGGTTTAGATTTCTAAATTTAAATGAAAGAAATTTGTTAAGGAAATGCTTTTCATTTCAAGATAATGGTCTAAGGAGGGTGGAGTCTTAGGATAATTTTCTAGAACTCTGGTATGGGGGATATTTGGAGGAAGAGGAGGAGGGAGAACAATGTAAATGGTTTTTGGAAAGCTGTTAGGAGATTGGAATATATGGAAATACAAAAACTGTTTAGCGAGAAGGCAGATCCTTAGAATTTTATATACCAATAAAAAATAAATGGCAAATAGAGAAGTATATTGATAAATCAAATAAAGAACAAAGAATATTGCATAGCTAACAGCAGGTGTGGAGATTAAAAGGAATAAGAAAAGGGTTTCCTAAGAATCATGTCCAATAAGTGGAGGAAAGGAAGATATGGAACTTATAGTGTTTGAGTGCAAAGGAAAGGGACTCTTGAAGAGTTTATAAATGAGAAATGGTTTAAATTAGATAGAAAAATAGGCTTAATGAAAATCTGCTGTAAAGATATCAAGAATGTAGGGGAGTTCCTGAGCAAAGTTTAAAAAAAATGGAATTGGGTACTTATGAAGGGTAGTAAACCAAATAACTTAATGGATTGTACCTTGTTTAATTGTATTAGAATTTAGATAAAGGTGATTGTGGTTGGGAGTGGATTATATGAAATTTTATTAAATTTCATTAAATTACCGAGCTTGCGATTGGTAATTGTTTTTAGGGGGTGAATAGATGCAGTATTATAGTATGCATTTGAGAAATAAAGAAATTAGTAGCTTGTAGAGACTGTGGCTATCTAACAAAATAATGGCATAGGTAGAGTAATTAAAAACGTTTATTTTAGAACCTTGAATTGGGTCGGAGCCTGGTCCCCTGGAATTCCAGTAGGCTGCTGCTCATGAACCGGGGACTGATGAAATCAAGGTGGAAATATTGTATTTGTTTCATTATATTAACATTTTGATTACAGTGATAATAAAACATCAGTTATTTTTAAGTAAAAATTGTACTTACGAAGCTGTAGACAATGGAGTGGTAATATATGTTACATTAATGCTTTCAGTTGTTAACACTAACTCCACTTACTTATTTAAAACTTTGGACTAGTTTCGGGAGAGACTGAGTCAACAGCAGCCGATGATGGGAGGAACCTCTCCCGAAACTAGTCCAAAGTTTTAAATAAGTAAGTGGAGTTAGTGTTAACAACTGAAAGCATTAATGTAACATCAATTATTTTATTTATGTTTTTTGTAACTGAGAGGCCATACCTAAAATGGCCTGGCCAGATAGTTGTAGGCCCCCTGGCAGTTTGTATTTGTATTTTTTCTTAGCATATCAATAAATTTCATTCATTCAATAATAACTGGAGGGAGTTTTGATGATTAGCAATTTTTTTTTATACTGCTAATACTCTCTAGAGTATGAATTTATGTTTGACATAATGATTTAGTCTATTCCAAAATGGATAATATTTTCCTGTTATTTGTTCAATGCAGAAATGAAAATATTCTTGCATATTGGAACTCCTTCTCCTTTTCTGTAAAAAGGTTTATTCATATGCAAATAAATACAGTAATTCATTTTAGCAATATTAATCATGTACATTAGTTTTTGTATATTACACATAAAATTAAATCAAATTATAGAAATAGAAATGTTTAGTTGCAAATAAAAATATGATACACAAATAAATAAAATACAAGCATAGGGAAAGACAGATGATCCTAACTTACTTGTAACCACTCCAACACTGTTGTGATTAACAGAACCCCATTTATATTTTGGATTCTTTACTGTTGCCTTCACTTTTACTTTATCACCTACTTTAATTGTTTGGCAACTGGGATTTGTTGGTGGGAATCCCAAGAGTTCAATATGGATAAACCTCACCCAGTATGTACTGCCCTTATGTTGCCAATCAACCTATTGTCATGGATGGAAAACAAAAAAATAAATTACTGAAACAAGAACAATTTTCTCTGATTTGAAATTATTGACACAGCTAAGCAAGCAATAAAATTAAACATTCATGGCAGCATGTGTACATATAGATACCTGAACATTTAGATCATGCAGACCTTCTTGGTCAACTTTCAATACTCTTCCTACATCACCTTCATGAACCTCTTCATAAGTTTTACAACAACGCACTAGCATGCCTTCTGCAATATTGTCTCGCACATACATTGCATATTCATCATTACTCAGGAAATCTGATCGTTGATTATAGCCACCTGTAGAAATTGCCTGAAACATGTGATGTAAATAAGGTTATATGCTGGAGGTTAAGAGAACTAACTCATATTCACCCTATGACCAATTATGCATGTTTACTGCTTTTGCAGCTCGTCTTAGGGATCAAATTCATGAAAGTTGGGGTCATTTAAAGCGGATTTCTTCTTTTTTGCAAAGAAAGAAATTGTACAACACAACTCTGATCTATACTGAAAAATATGGGAAAGATAAAATATGTTAACCATTTTATGAATGGTAAAGAAATACTGGATAAAAATAGTTGCAAAGCTCAGAAGCACACCAAAAGAATCTCACTGCATTGCATTAAGATGAAATGCAAATAGCTTCATATCTTTATAGTAATGCCAACTTATTCACTTAATTACTTAAAATGAAAAACATTCATTTACAACATATATTTTAGCCTATATTTTACCTATCAATAAAACAATATATGTTCAACACTCATTTTTACTACTGTGGCATCATTGGCAGTCACAAATAATACATGAAATGAAATGATAAATTGGGAAAGGAATATTTTTAGGGATAAATGTTTGGGCTGCTGCCAGGCATTTGTCATTAATTAGGGTTAAGGAAAATCTCGAAAATGAGGATGGTAGCAGAATTTGAATTGCACATATGTGTCTGTGCCTTAGCAATCTCAGTCAACCATGTAAGTTCGGGAAGATGAATTGTTAAACTTTTATTTTGCAATTATAGGAATAAGTTTAAAGACTGACTTCTATTAAAATGTAAATTGTAACTTGCACAGTGAAGCTAATCATATAACTGATATCATTGTATGATTCAGTTGAACTACACTCTCTTATAATAGATTCAAGACATTACCTAAATTTCAAACAGGAGTATAAACAATTCATATCAGTTATAGAAAAAATTAAAGACATAAAACTACATCCCTCTGACACTCTAATATCTAAATTAAAACATATATTTTAAAAAAGAAATTATTTTAAAAAATATATATAGAACTAACAGAGTGAAGTCAAGTCTTATGAACAAATTCATGCGATATATGTCGTACTAAACACTCTTATTGCTTCACTTACTTGTGTAGTATTTGGACATAGACAAATATCACACAAGTAAGTGAAGCAATAATAGTGTTTAGTACAACATATATCACATGAATTTATTCATACTCTAATATCTTTTAACGTAGAATCTCTGTTTCCAAGTATATCAAAAGAAAAACTCCTAATTTATCTACATGATTGGCTTAAAACAAGTGGAATTAAGGATACACACATAAAAGAATACATCAAACTCACAGAAATTTGCATAAACCAAGCCTATTTTACTTTCAAAGGAAAATTTTATAAACAAATAGCAGGACTTCCAATGGAAAAAGAAAAGCTCCTAATTTATCTACATGATTGGCTTAAAACAAGTGGAATTAAGGATACACACATAAAAGAATACATCAAACTCACAGAAATTTGCATAAACCAAGCCTATTTTACTTTCAAAGGAAAATTTTATAAACAACAAGCAGGACTTCCAATGGGCTGCTCCTTATCTCCATTTCTAGCTAACCTCTTCATGAGTAGATTTGAAACATACATCACATCAACACAGCTTTTCCCTACATATTTAAGGTATGGTATAGATATGTTGACGATATATTTGGCATAGTTAACAAAAAACTCGATGCTGCCTTAAAACTTTTGAATATACAAGAGAGAAACATATAATTTACATACAAAACAGAAACAGATAACATGTCAAGGAAATCTGGAATTTGGAATATACAGAAAGAATACACATCACATGAAAGCTGACAGTTTTAACCCCATAGCTCACAAACATATAGTTATCAACAGTTTAACATACTGGCTAGTTAACCCATAAATTAGCAAAGAAGATAATGAATACAAACAAATAGAAGAAACAGAGGTTAAAAATGGTTTTAAAAAAGAACTAGTACACAAAAAGGTGCAGAAATTCAAGAGACAAAAAAATAAATATTGTACTTATGAAGCTGTTGACAATGGAGAGGTAATATATCCTAAACTTAGGTATTCATTTTTTTACACTAAACTCCATTTATTTACATAAAAGTAAGAAGCATTTCGGGAGAATCTCTCCCATCTTCAGTTGCTCACCAAACCGCCGTTACTCGAAATGATGGCTGGACACTCAGATGTTTTTGTGGTGGCCTCTGTTGGTTGAAGTAGGAAATTGCCAAGTTCATCCATTGGAGGAAACTGGAAATTCATTAGGTTTTCTCCATTTTTTAATATAAAATTTTTTTCCCAGGTGGATTACTCCAATGGGTTGTGAAGATGTTTCAGCAGTTTAATTTCTGGTTTTATTTCATGGTTTTTGGACCAAAAGTGAGCTACTACTGCTGATTTATCCACCTATTTAAACAGAATATTCCTAAAATGTTCTTTCCTCCGAATTTCAAAATTTCTTTTTGTTTTGCCTATGTAGCTCTGCTCGCAATCTGCACATTTTATTTTGTTAATTCCTGATTTCTGTTCTGTTGACATGGAGTCTTTTACTGTGCAACCTAATAAATTCTTGATGTTGTATCTGTTCTTTGGGGCTAACATTAAAATTTTCAAAGAACATGGGATAATGTTAGCCCCAAAGAACAGATACAACATCAAGAATTTATTGCATTGCACAGTAAAAGACTCCATATCAACAGAACAGAAATCAGGAATTTACAAAATAAAATGTGCAGGTTATGAGCAGTGCTACATTGGCAAAACAAAGAGAAGTTCGGAAATTTGGAGGAAAGAACATTTTAGGAATATTCAATTTAAACAGGTGGGTAAATCAGCAGTATCAGCTCACTTTTGGACCAAAAACAATGAAATAAAACCAGAAATTAAACTGCTGAAACATCTTCACACCCATTGGAGTTATCCACTTGGGAAAAAATGTTTATATTAAAAAATAGAAAAAACCTAATGAATTTCCAGTTCCCTCCTATGGATGAACTCGGGCAATTTCCTACTTCAACCAACAGAGACCATCAAAGAAACATCCAGGTGTCCAGCCATCATTTCTAGTAATGGTGGTTTGGTGAGCAACTGAAGATGGGAGAGTTTCTCCCAAAATTATTTTTATGTTAGTAAATGGAGTTTAGTATAAAAAATGAATACCTAAGTTTAGGAGACAAAACCATATCAAAGAAACCACAACACTTTCAGCAAGAAAAGATAAGCTAATTTTTAAAAAGTTCACATGTCATCCAAAATTTTAGAATATTCTTAAAGATTTTAATATCAGGATGGCACCGATTAATAGATTTAATGTTAAAAACTTACTGATAGACTATGTTAATGACAGTATTCCACAAGAGGAAAAAGGTATTTACAAAATAAATTGTGCAGAATGTGAAAAAATCTACATTAGAAAAACAAAGAGAAACAGGCACATGGTTAAAGGAACATTTCAGGAACATAAAGTGCAAGCAAATAGAGAAATCAGCAGTAGCATATCATTTTTGGACATAAAATCGCGACATAATGAATAAAGCAAAATTATTAAAATCAGTACAAGGACCTACAGAACTAGAAATCTGGGAGAAAATGTACATCTACAAATACAAAGACAGTCTAATGAACTTTGACACTGCCGGGGATGAAAATATAAACTTCAAGTTTATCACACTGCCACCAGAGCAGAATACACATTCCCACAGCTCAACGAATGATCCAACAGTTGGACTTCAGCCTGGCTGAAGATGAGAACTAAATGTTCTCGAAACCAGTTCCATACATTATGACAAGTAAGTGAAGCATTAAGAGTGTGTAGTTCAACTGCATCATATAATGATGTTAATTACTGGCTTCTATATTAATATAATATTGTATTTACCAAATATAAATTGAAGAGGCTTTCTAAGAATTTTCTTCACTCACTTATATTATTTCATGCCATTACCATCTTCATTATCACTACTATGCTGCTGCTTTCTTCAACTGGACCTCTTTCCACAAGATATTATCTTCCGACTCATCCATGGCATTGGATATGCAGCACTTTTTGAACCCATTCACAATAGATTCACTGGAGATCCCCCTTCAAGCTGTAAAGATCCATTCCCACATGAACGCTACTGATGGCATCTTCAGTCTTCCACCTGGAGTGATGGTATGGTCTTCTTGAAGAAGCTAGACATATTAAGCTGCCACAAATTATCCTTGAAGGCCTTGTTCACAAAAACATCCATTACTTGGAGTTGTGATATCATGCCAGCAGGAATTATAACAATTTCTGAGTTCAGTTTTGAGATCAGGTCTTTATTTCTTGGCTGATGTGTCCCCTAAAAGAATCCAGCATCAACAAGTCCCTCTTGTAAGCAATGAGTTTGGTTTTTGATTCCAAACAACTTTCAGCCAAAGCAGAATCAGCTCATTCATCATCCTTGCATCTGAAGATAAGGCCAGCAGGTAGCTTCTCTTTTGACATGGTTTTTCTTCACAGTATCACACAAGGAGATAGTTTTCAGCTATCAACTAGAACACACAGAACGACTGTAATTTTTGGCTTATCATTGCCAGTATTTATATTAAGACACTATTCATGCCCTCTGCATCAACTGTCAGATTTGACAGCATGTTATCATAGATGGATATCCAATCGGCATTACCAATTTGGTTGAACAAATAGTCATGTTTGTTCCTAAGTTTTATGACATGGCACTGAAATGCAACATATTTTTCAGTATAAGCTGGGGGAAGACGTGCTAGTATTGTGTTAAGATACAATGAACCCTGCTCTCTCCATCAATCTTACACCCATCTCAATTTGCTATGAAGGTTCTGCTACCTTCTTATGGAGATACTAAATTTTCTTTCTGCAGCATAACTGTTCATGGCCCCTGCTTCATTCATAACCTTTACTTTAAAGTTTGCATTAGCATCTAAGAGAACTGATGGGAACTGCAAACTTGTAGAACTATGTCTTTAGACAGAATCACATTCAAATTCATTTTAGATAGCAGTATTGGTGAATGTTCAGAAGATTCTCTACACTATACTGCTACTACCTTTACTGATCTACCAATGACTTGAAAGCAACTTATGATTGCATTTTAATTAAAGTCATGGGAGATTACATATTATGGTATTCCGATCAGCTATTATAATTTTATTTTCAGCTGCATGCAACCTTTCTTATGTCAGAGATATTTTGCCTGGTAGACAACCAAATTACTTTTTAATGTAAATGCATTGACCTTGAATAGGTGTAACAATATTCCTTAATCTGCAATTTTAAGATGGCCCCAGATTTTTAGATTCAAGAATTTGGGAGGGGAGAAAAAAACATGTATTATATTCAGGTAAATACAGTGATTACTGCATTTGTATCTTTGCACAGACAGATTTGAACAGATACACCAGCTTGCTAAAAACACTTTAAGATCAAACATGTGGAAACTAAGAAGAAATTATTAAACAAATGCTACAAAGATATAAAAATTTAGAATAGAACTAAAAAACATTTCCAAGAAAACAAATTTTTGGCTTTAAATTCAAAATTAATTTTGTGTCAGAACAAATACAATGAAGCAATTAACTTGTTCTTAATTAGATGGTAAGTCAATTTAATATTCTTATGCTCCACTTACCATTGAATTATACAGGACATTTTTCACAGGCCTTTGGTCGCATATTAACTCACATCTAATTAAGAATAAAGTTATGGCTTTGTTTAGAAAGGAGATAGGATATGCCTATCTTGGCTGTGCATTTGGTAGAACATGTGTTTTAAATTTTAAATAAGGAATATTTAAAGAATTTGCATTGCTCACAAAAGAAAGGAAGGAAAGAAGGAAGGAAGGAAGGAAGGAAGGAAGGAAGGCAGGAAGGAAGGAAGGAAGGAAGGAAGGAAGGAAGGAAGGAAGGAAGGAAGGAAGGAAGGAAGGAAGGAAAAAGGAAAAAAAGTGTTTTAATCAGAAGCAAGAGGTAAAATTATACAAATCAACAATATATGCTCTTTATATTTTACTTGTTTAAAACATGTGTTTTAAATTTTAAATAAGGAATATTTAAAGAATTTGCATTGCTCACAGAAGGAAGGCAGGAAGGAAGGAAGGAAGGAAGGAAGGAAGAAAGGAAGAAAGGAAGGAAGGAAGGAAGGAAGGAAGGAAGGAAGGAAAAAGTGTTTTAATCAGAAGCAAGAGGTAAAATTATACAAATCAACAATATATGCTCTTTATATTTTACTTAGAAATTAGTAATCATGAAGTAAAATATTTTTACAAAATAAAAATTGTCTATAAATTGTAAAACAATATTTCACTGTGTATTTTTTATTCAGAATGTATTTCGAGAGACAATGCTCATATTACTAGCTGTAAATCTAGAATTTAGAGGTCTTTATAGAAACCCTTGTTTCCAGCATCACTTGTATAAGGACTGTTACATTAGATTCTGACCATGCCTAAAATTGTAATACATTGTTCACAGGCAATAAAATTATTATTGAGTGCTTTTATGTTCTTTCTTTATTATTTTGATGCAGAATTATGATCTGGAGGAGTGCCTGGGTTAGAACAGGCAATATATTATAAACTTAGTGTTACTTAATAAATTAAAAAAAAAACCTTCTAGCATGCTTGAGTTATCCCATTTGATGGAATATCATGAACTAACCTTCAATCTGCAGTTCTTATAACAAATATGCTTACCCCTTCTGTATGAGATGCTGTGAGATCCTCTACTTCCTCTGATATAGAATCACTATCTGAGAGACCATCAAAAGAAGAAACTGTGTCAGAGTTGGACAGGGCCTGATCTGGATGTTCCAGCAACCATCCTACAAGTGTCTCTGGACTTGGGGGTATTTCACTTGCAACACCTGGTCAAAGGAAATATTGTCTTCATGCTAACCATGAAAAAATATTTGCAGCAAATGCCTGACAATGCATCATACATAGCTATGAAATACTTTAAACACATGAACACATTTATTTTTATAAATTTCTTGTCTGGTATAATAACAATATAGTCTTTAAAGTTATAAACACTTGAAATAATGAGCACAAATATTGCAAATGCAGTTACATTGCCTAGGAGAATCCATAAATATTAAATATTTTTTAAATTAAATCAAATGATTATGAATAAAAGTTTTTTTGATAATGAAACAATATCTGCACCCCATTTAGGGTCATACTTGTTATTCCTATCAATTACAATGGACTATTTTTAATTTGAACTCCAAGGACATAGGAAAAATTATCAAATTATCCAACATTCGAATCACCAAAACATATGCATATTATGTACTTAAAAATCAATAAAACAAAATTATTTTTCACAGTAATAACTATCATGCAATGAAACTTTGCTTAAAAGTTGCTGTATTTTATGTGTTGTCCTACAGTGTAAGATAAAAATCCACACTCAATAAAAACAGTAAATGACAAGCATTTCAACAAGTCAGTAGTGTTCCTTGATCTTTAGTAATGTCATATTTCTATCTCACACCTTTTTCCACTTATTTTAGAACTTCTACTTTTTCTGTTCAGTTAAGCTACTACATGCACCACAGTTCAACAGTGTGAACAGCATCCTATACATGAACAACTAAAAATCCTTTGATCAGTAATTTCAGTACAGTAAAACTTTTCCAAGATGTTTGTTCTTAAAATCTTATTAGGTGAGGGGGTTTGAAGGATAAACACAAAAGAGATCAGAAATCCACATTATTGAGGAAATGGTGGAGACAGCATGGGTATTGGGGATGGGGTTGAAGGATAACACCTGCCCACAAAAGAGGTGGAAAACCCAAAGGAGTGTGTAAAAGCTGCAGATATAGTACAAGTGAACAAAAACTTATTTACCTACAACTGTCTCAGGATAATTGTAAACCAGTTGAAATTGCATTATTCTGTTTGATCTTTGAATGCTATAGTAACTTCTTGGGAAAAAAAACCTATTAATTCAGCATAAATTGGAATTCAGGAATAAGTATTGTTTTTGAATAAATAAAATCCTAACTTTGAATTATTCAAATAAAAAGTTTAAAATTAGAATTAAATAGGAATTTTTAACATTATTTTCAACCGGAATTTTAAGGAAAATTGCTTCTCTTTGAATTATTCAAATTTGAATTAAACTGTATTTTAATGAAGATTATACAATTTTCATTTAAAGTATTTTAATCAGTATTCTTTTATTTGTCAGTTATATTTCTCTTTTGGTGGATTCTATCCATGTATTTACAATAATGGTTTAGCAAGTAAATTAGAGCCTTCAATTTCCTTCCTAAATCTCATTCACTACATGATAATAGCTTGCAAATTTTTCTAAAGCATAAAAAAAAATAAGAGCATCAATGGATAACAATTAAATATATTAATTTTAGTTTTTTGTATGTTTCACATAATTTGTTTTGGTTTGTCTTATTTTTGTTTCTGTTCCCTTTTCACCTCATGCATAATCCAAGCAGTCAGTAATTGGACAGGTAAACAATGTCTATCTGGAAAGTACTCAGCCATTTAGAACATCTTAAATAACTGATAACATGATCTTACTGCAGCTTAGCAGCCAATTAGAGGGAACTTAGTGTAACTGCAAACTTTTCTATAGGGCTACTTCCATGACAGTAAATGCCAGTAAATGCTGAGTAATGTGGAAGTTTCTTCAGTATGTCACATCACCCACTCTTCACATCATGCAAGTTTTTTGGCAGAGCTTACCATTTCTAAAAGTTAGCAGCCCTGCTATCAGAATAGATATGGTTCACATAACTTTCAACTTTTGATAATCATTTAAATGGTAAAGATCTCAGAGAATGGATATAATTAAGGATAAGACAAAGCGGTTGAAGGTGGTTTTTCCTAAAGAGAGCTTTGCAGATTATTTTGAAAAGTGAGATGTTAAGAGTAAGTGTGTGAGATTTCAAAGAAAGTATCTTGAAGAGAACTAAGGTACTATTATGATTCATTTTACTTTTTTTCTTCCATTAAACGGATGAGTATTTTTCCAAACAGACACTATATCTTTAAACAACACTTACCCAGTTTTATTGTAGCTCCTGATAAGCATATAGTATGAAATTAGTTTTATTTTCTCAAGTATGCACTATATATCAATATTTTAACTTCCATAACATTTTATTAAAATAATATTTATTTTGTATACAAAGTATTATTACCTAGAGCTTTAATAGCACATTCCACACTGCGTCTTGCAAATCCCATTTCAGTAAGTTGTCCTACCAGAGGAGACAATGGTGGTGATACAGGACGTGGTTTCTTTGGTTTACTCCCAGTCTTATTGCTTGAAGACATAGGTGAAGGAAGTGAACAATCACTAGCAGGAGTTGCCACTTCACTACCCCGATGCATACGTGCCCTTACTTCAATAGCTAAATACTGTGACACATTCAAAGCTGCAGCCTTTGGGAAAATGTATAAATATTCATCAGTAATATGCTTAATGTCAAATAAAGCAAGTAAATATGTTTATTATAAAGGATTTTAAATTCTGATATTTGGTTGGATATTTTAAACACTAGATAGTAGCTGAGGATAAATGCAATGGCATTCGGAATAAGTCCAAATATTAACAGGTTAGTGAAGTTCTACAGTTAAAAATATGCAATCAAATATCAGAAAGCAAGTAATTAATTAACAATTAATGAAACCAATGAGAAACTATCATAAATATAGCACATATTGCTTAAATTTATCTGGGTAACCACAGTAGAAAGATATTATTATATATATATAAAAGAGGTGAATTTGAAAAAAAGAATAGTTTTTGTGTACATTCTACCATTTCAGACCAAGTTTTATTTAAATAATACAGGAACTGTGGGGTTTTATTTTAAAGGTAAAGTTTTATAAGATATCTTAATGATATTGGCACTATTGGGTACTTTAATTTTCTCCTCTTTTCGCTTATTGTTGTCTATAGACAAAGAAGACAAATATACTGCCTCAAGCTGTGTTTATAATGATAAATTGCTCTATATCAAACACTGCTGATGCCCAAAGGGTATTCCAGAGAGAGGACATTGTTTTTGATTTTGTTTATTTAAGCACGCTCTTTAACATCTCAGGTCATCAGCATCCCATTCAATTCAGTGCATGAAACAGTTGACAAATTTTGCTCAGAGGCCTCTACTTTCAGGCTTAGGGTTCTTTATCGTGCCATAAATGTACGACATGGGACCCACGGCTTTACTTCCCTTCCAAAGGAAGTCATATTTAAGATTTTTACGCCCAAAAAAATCCATCAGTCTTGGACAGGATCAAACCCACGATCTTGAGTTTAGAAGGCAAGTATGGTTACCACTTCACCACAAGACCGACTGAGAGGACATTGTGCACATGCCTCTGAAGAGAGGGACAGTACTTGCTTTAATGAGTAAGTTGAAAGCAACAGGATCTATTTTGAATATTGCACATTGATGTCCATCTGCAACAATGTTCTCAAAAATAATTTCATCATTTACCTTGGAATGAGTATGCATACTTCACATATCAAAGAGCAATAAATTCAGCAAAACTGAGGCTAAAACAGGATTACTGCTGTTTGTGAATTCCAAGAGCCAGATATTGAGAAATAAGTTCATTACTGCCTATAGTTCATGGCTTTCACTGTACTATTACCTTCCATTCTAAACATCATGTGGTTCTTAGACAAGCCTTAGTTCCAAATGTGAATTCCTCTTTAGCACCAACATAACCTACACACTAGTTATGAGTTACTCTAACCACATGCAGAATATTGGAGTATGATGTGTAGTTTTGCAGTGTAATAGAAGCTCTCTATTTTTTTTTTACTTTTTTTTTTAAACTGAGAGAGTACTGACTTACATAAGCTGATTTTCTAGGAATCAGCTCAGCAACTGGACTGTATTGAATTCACTCAAGACTATTTTCAACCAGCTGGTCATTTTACTGGATTCTCTTGCTTAAATCAGATGTATATTTGATGTATGATGATTAATAAATATCTAAGAAACTAGAAATGCTAATTTGAACTTGTACAGTGAAGCTAATTATATAATCATTTTATGATTGAGTCAAACTACACACCCTTATTAGCTACATGTTTCACAAACCCTCAGCCAAACTTGAATAGACAGGTTGCTGAGAATGTGAACAAGGGTTTGTGAACATGTACTACATATTAACAATATGTAGTTTGACTCAATCATACAATGATCATAATTAAATATCTAAGAGTTTGTAGTCACCTAGATTAACTCAGTCGGTCCTGGTGGTGTAGTGGTAACCATATTTGCCTTTTAAATCCAAGATCACGAGTTCAAACCCAGCCAGGACTGATGAATTTTTTTGAGCGTAAAAATCATAAGTATGGATGGCTTCCTTCAGAAGGGAAGTAAAGCCGTGAGTACTGCGTCATACATTTACGGCACAATAAAGAATCTCAAGCCTGAAAGAAGAGGCCTCTGAGCAAAATTTGTCGGCCATTTCACGCCCTGAATAGAATGAGACACTGATGACCTGAGATGTTAAAGAGCATCCATAAATATAAATAAAAAAAAAAATTGATTAACTGCCAAATGTCATCCAGTTATTTCTTACAGATTATCTTAAAGTTCAAGTTTATTAGAATCAACCATAAACAATTGAGTTGACATGGAAAAAGACCCAAGTACCAAAAAATACATTTTGCAGGAGAAAGAAAAAATGTATGATGAATCAGAAAAAAAATGCCTTATTCATGAAGTTATAACATTAAATTAGAATGTTCTTGTACTCTGTAAATAACAATATTATCAATTTACTGTTTCGAACATTAATACTAATGAATTATAAAAATCACTAATTTTGTAATTATAATGACAAATTCTCTTGTAAAAATTATGAAATTTAATGTTTATGTAATTCAGCATATTCTTTTATTTTCCATTCACTAATGGAAATACTTTACTTGTTATTATCACAGTTTTCTATTTTCTTTAATTCAGCATATCACCACTTCTTGAAAAGTCCTTCATTTCTCACTTTTTGATATCACTGAAACTTTGTTTTGTGTTAATTTGGGTCAAATCTGTCTGAGAAAGCTTGATCCAAGATTTGTTGCATATTTGCAATGAAGTTGTATTTAAAATTTAAATTCTTAAAATCAGATTTTTCCATTAGATTTGTAGCTTTCACAATATTTTGAAGTTTTCTAGGTATCATAGCCAGCAAATAAGTTTTCTTTTCTCGGTGATTTTGAAATCTCTAACAGAAGGCATGTAGGAATGTCCAGAGAACAGAAATTTTAAATCTATGGAATATAGTACCCTTTCAGCACAAGAAACATTAAAGTGATCAAGACCCATTCTGTTCTTAAGATGCTCCAAAAGTACCTGGTTTTTCTTTCTCAATATTTCAAATATCTCTAGGAATGTTTTCATACAGGTATGCAAAGTGTCCCTCTGAGGGAATAATGTAAGTTGCTGTTGCTTGTCTTTTCTGTCCGTGGTCCTTATAAGTTCCATGCATCTCCTTGTTATATTTACCAAATTGATATGGCTCATTAATTGCATGCCTTTAGCTTGTGTTGATAAGCTAGAGAAACCATCAAAGAGTTTCTGAATGCTCCTTTTAGACAGGAATGCCATTTGAAAGGACAAAACAAAAACCTGCCTTAAAAAGCAAAAGATAGCAATATGATACCAAAATCAACAATAATATAAATGTTACATTAATGTAAATAAGAATTGGGTTCTGTTTACTTCTGTTTGAACTTTCTATGCAGTAAATGCTATACATTTATCTTATTAGGAACTTTATAAGATGTATATGCTTTTGGCATTTGCTTTGAATGATTAACAGCAGAATTAATCAAAATGATAAACTATCAGAGACTGCAGTACTACACTGAAATTAGAAACATGTGTTGGCACCTGTTTCCTTCTCAATGCCAATTCCAGTATATTTACTCCAGCACTATCTTGCAGATGTGCAAGTATAGCTGGGGCCTGTTGCCCTTGCCTCTGTTCCCAGGCAAGTAGCATTGCAGCATAGATATTTTTGCATTTTTGCATTGCAACTTAGATATTTTAAAATTTTGGCAATCACATCCTTTTTTATATAACTCCTCAATTAAGGGTTTGAAGACTAGCATCATTACAGAAATCATTGGCATTGATTAAGGCATATTGCAGAAAATTGAAGTAAACACAGTATAAAGGACATGGTCTATAGAAAAAGAGATAATTTTCAACTTCTACTATGAATATGCAACTCTCTCAAGGATGCTCTAATTTAAAAACATACCTTGTGTACTCAGGCTGCTGAAACTTTGCACTTGATAGTTAGCATCAATACATGTAATGCTGGCTTTACTGCAGTTGCTATGTTACAACAGCCACCAGTGTTTAATGGCTGATATTATAGAGATTTAAATGCCACTTCGTAAATGTATAGGTGTACATAGTACTGAATTACTTCATTCCAGAATTATTTATAGCCACAATTAAACTGCTGCATAGTAATGTAAGCATAACAATGAACAAACTTTTGATAGTGAGAGATCTACTGTCTAGATATTTGCTCATAGTTTTAAGTATGAAAAACTTTAAGCCGTTATGACACGTGCCATTTCTAACAGCATTTTGCGTCTATGTAACACCTTGACGCAAAGGATTAGGTAACACTCTGTGAATCACTCTGCAAATGACCTCTTTGGGACACTTTGTAACTACTATAAATTAACAATTTCAATTAATCACAATAACTCAATTCAAACACATTATAGAAATCAGCTGCCCACAGAATAAGAAAAACAACACAAGTTGCTTCTCTACACACAACTGACTGATCATGCTACTTTGTAATTGGTTCAGAAGGTGCAATGGGTAGCATTCCTCATTGCTAATCTGTATGATTGCCAACTGAAATGGTAGCTGTCAAGTGCAAAGTTTCAGCAGACTGGGTATAGTTGCACATCTACAGTTACTATTAAACAAAAATGGGGCCAGTTTAAAACCACCTGTTTTATAAGAAATACCCTATATACCAGTTGGAAAGAGTATTGAAGTTACATTTTGAAGCACAAAGAAACCTTGATGAGAACAATAAAATGGTTTTATTGATTTCATTATTTAGATAATATAATAAAAATAAAATAACTGCATTCATTTAAATATTCAGTAAATGTTGCCATGATTGTGTGCACAATACAAACTGTAACAGAATGATCAGCTACTGTATTAAACATGCAAAATGTTCATTCTCTATAGTATGCACACCTCCTTATACAAATCATTTGGAGTGTGTACATATAAGACAGCATGTGTCCAACCCCACAATGATTGTTGTAACACAAAACTCTCGTTTAAAATGATGATTTATATAAAACAAAAATAAATTATTAAGAAAGTGAAGAGAAGAAAAAATGCTGATGAGCTGTATTCTATCATGTCTTTTTAATATGTCTTGCCATATTCATTTGCTTTTTGAATTATAAGGTCATGAAAAGTGTCTAAAACTTATTTTATTTTAATATTGCAAATTTTTATCATGAGAATTTGCATTATTTTACTAATTTTGTTCCACTTGACACATATTGTCAGCTTCCCAGTATGGTATTAAGATGTTGCTCTGTAGATTTTATGAATTTAGTGATCAGGTTACTGTTGTTTGAAAGATCAAAATTAGCTAAATTTTCCTTTAATTGGAATCACTGTATGATTTATCCAGACTAAACACTCTTACTACTCCATTTACTTATCCATAAATGTTCAACTGGTTTCAAGAACCCTCGTTCCCATTGTCAGCTGAAAAGTTGACTACTGGATACTTCGTTATGTTGTGGGAATGTGTACTCTGCTCTGGTGGAGGTGTGAATATTTTTTTTTTGATTTGATTTATTTATGGACACTCTTTAACATCTCAGGTCATCAGCATCCCATTCAATTCAGGGCATGAAACAGCCAACAAATTTTGCTCAGAAGCCTCTTATTTCAGGCTTGAGGTTCTTTTTCCTGCTGTAAATATATGACAAGGAACCCACACCTGGTGGCGGTGCGAGGAACTTAAGGTTTATGTTTTCATCCCCGGAAGTGTCGAAGTTCATTAAACTGTATTTGTATATGTACATTTCTCCTCATATTGCTAATTCTGTAGATACTTATACTGATTTCAATAATTTTGCTTTATTCAATATGTAGTGATTTTCTGTCCAGAAATGAAATGCTACTGCTGATTTCTCCATTTGCTTGTATTTTTTGTTCCTGAAATGTTCTTTTAACCATGTGCTTATGTTTCTCTTTGTTTTTCCAATGTAGATTTTCTCACATTCTGCATAATTTATTTTGTAAATACATATTTTTTTCTCATGTGGAATGTTATCATTAACATTATCTATAACAAGATTTTTGACATTAAACCTGTTTACAGGGGCTAACCAGATATTAAAATCTTTAAGAATATTCCAAAATTTTTTTGTAGCCCATGGAAGATGTGCAAATTTTTTAAAAATTAGCTTATCTTTTCTTGCTGAAAGTATTGTGGTTTCTTTAATAAGTTTTTACCACTTGAATTTTTGTACTTTTTTGAAATGGTTTTATTTCATGGTTTTATACCATGAAATAAAACCAGGAATAAAACTGCTGAAACATCTTCACAGCCCAATGGAGTTATCCACTTGAGAAAAGATTTTCATATTAAAAAACAGAAAAAACCTTATGAATTTCGAGTTTCCTCCCATGAACAAGCTCAGCAACTTCCTACTTCAACCAACAGAGGCCACCACAGGAACATCCATTTGTCCAGCCAAAGTTTCGAGTAACGGCGGTTCAGTAAGCAACTGAAGATGGGAGAGATTCTCCCGAAACGCGTCTTACTTTTGTGTAAGTGAATGGAGTAAAGTGTTAAAAAGTGAATACATAAGTTGGAGGTTTATCAAGGTTAGCCATTTCTTCACTATATTTGGATGCTGGGAAACAGAAAGATCACATCATAAAAAACTAGTAAATCCCCATTTTCTAGTATCACCTGTTTGATTCTTTTTACTAATTTTGAGGAGTTATTTTGTTTTGACTTTTGTATTTTTTTTAAAAAGGTATTTGGCTAAATTGTACGGAGATAAATTCATTTTGTTTAGTATATGTCTCATTTTATTACCAGGTTTATGTATTTTTAGTAGCTTGTCTAGTAAAATCTTCTTTTCATTCTCATTTAAAATGATTACTTTTGTTACTGCTTACTGAATTAATATATTTCGGGGTAGCATAAATTTTCATTTTTACATAATCATGGTTAGTTAGTACATTTTACATGCTGTTTTCAAAATCTATCTTATTAATTATAACTATGTTGTTTCCTTTGTCAGCCCTATTATATAAAATGTCTTTTCTTTGAGATCTAACACCCTTATTTTTTTTAATGTTTTCAAAGTCTAAATATATATATATTCATTTGTCTCTCTATGTATACACTAATCTTCGTAGCTGATGACAACTATACACCTTGCATCCAGTATTAGAATCAGTATGTGAAATAATATTTTTGTTTAAATGCTTTTTCAAAATCTTAAATATATATATTCATTTGACTCTATATATAGAATCATCTTTTTAGGTGATGACTATACACCTTGCACCAGTATAAGTATGAAAAATGAAATAATGTTTTTCTGTAAAACTTTCATTATTTATTATTTGCTTTGAGAAATTATTAACATAACGGTCTACACTTACTGAACATAATATTTTTGTACACTTTATTTTACAAAATATGTACAAAGACATAGCAAACCATTGATACACTGCTCTAATTTTCCCTTGACATGCCTTGAATCAATCAGCAACCATAAGTGGCAAATTTATGCCATATGCAGCAGCATCTGCAAAGATTTTCTTCACATATACTTGTTTACTCTGCTATTTATTCTGACAACTACTCCATTATTACGCTATTTCCCTATTTTCATCTTTATAATTTAGTATCGTTCATGAATTGAAAATGAGCCACACCACAGAAATTTAAGCATGGACATTTTGAAGATCAGTTTATATGCAGAAGAAATGTCAGTTTATCATCATCAATTCTTGTATGGTTACCTACACCAATACTTATTTGAAAAAGTTATCAACCATGACTCATAAAAAGATCTTTTCCTTCCTCCCATCAAATTATTCCTTTGGTTCTTACACTAAGGAAATGAAACAACTTGCTTTCACACCTGAAGTTTTGGCACATGCATAGACATTTGATTTAAACTGGGCTGTCAAAGAAATGCATTATATGCTTATCTTAAATAGTCTACAGACATTCACTATCTCAGGAGCTTCTAAGCTGCTAACTCATCATACATGTTGCCTGGTGAGAGAAGATAATATTTTCTTACACTATGTTAGAATGCTCATGGGCAGCAATGGGAATTTTCTAAGAATTTAGCACCAGAAAGCTGTGCTTGAAATCATAAAGGATATTTTCTTTCAAAATTAAATAAAGGAGGATTATTATTTAGCCTTTTTCTGTGCGTGTGTATTTTTTATTTATTTATTTATTTAACAATAATAGGTCTAACAATAATAGAGCTCTATTCACGAAAAAATGTGGTATCCGGATTGGAGACACTTATGAATCAGATAAAGTTATAAGTGTAAACATTTTAAAAAGTTCACTATATTTTATACAATTGTCAGTGTAAATTTGCAACTCTTAATCATTCAACAAAACAGTTACTGCATACACCCACTACCATGATTGAATACTGAATGCACTTTACCTTCAATGTGCAAAAACAAAATCACTCTAATAATATGAATAAAAAATGTAATAAACTCTCGCAAACTGAACTAAACAATAAATAAATAAATAATAAATAAACAATAAAATAAACAATCTTTCCAGCTACTGAAGGTATGGAAAAAATCCACAAAATGTTTCCTGACAAAATCTTGAGTAAGTTAAGCTAGAAAAGACTAGTTTGACTAAGAAAGATTATTAATGTGTGCTTTACTGCATTAGATTCTAAATTTAATTGAATTAATTGAATATTGAAAAACATTAACTGACTTAATTTTCATTACATAATTTAAATTTAATTAACAATTTAATTACCAGTTAATTACTATTAACTGGTAAAACAAATGTTAAAGGAACACTATTTACTTCTTATAGCATCATAAAAAAATACAAACCTCAATATCTCCTTTCCCAAATATTGCTTTTAAAGGAGATGGTTGTGTAGCTTTGGCAATCAATTTTTGAATAAGCAAGGTTTCAGAAATTGGATCCAGCTCCTCCCCTTCATTAAGAACTTCAAGAGAAGGTGATGAACCCAGTGAGTGGTGTTTGAGGACATGCCTCAATAAATTCTGATGTCTGAAGAGAACATTGCAGGCATTCATGGCAGCCAGTCGCTGCTGCTGTGTTCTCAGCAATGACACATTTACTATACCTATAAATACATAAGTAGCCTAGAAAGTGATTTTTGGAATATATATATACAGAGGGTGCCAAACAAATGTGTACGTACTACAAGCAAAGAAAAAACTGTGTTAACATAACAAAACTGAATTTACACAAATAGAAAATAATGAGCTCTAATCATCTTAGACTTTTACAGTTACAACAGTTGCTGAAAATGCCCACCATCGGCATCAATACACTTATGAGTACGCTGAAATACTGATTGATCGACATTTGCTAAAGTGTCCTCAGCGATAGCAGCACATGCCATTTCATTTTCTTCGTGAAGTGCTGCCAGGTAGCTAGTTTTCTATGGTATACAAACAACATCCTTAAGAGTTCCCCAAAGGTAGAAGTCCAATGGAGTTAGATCCAGAGCATCTGTTTTGTACACATGTCTCCATTGCCTATGAACTCCAATAACCTTTTTGGTTTTCAATACCAATTCAAAATTCTTTTTCACTGTTCAAATGATAATCTTGGCTCCATTTTGTTGTAACAACACTAGCATAACGTAATGTTTACAGAACATATATAATAATCTTGGCTTCATTTGTTCATTCTTGATTTACTTGTCATGTAGCAACACTATCATAAATGTATGTCAGTCACATCTGTTTACAGAACATCATACTACATACATTACTGTGGTTTTTTGGTCCAACTTTGAAATATATTAAATATTTCAAAATATATTAAATATATTAAATATATCTACTGTGAAAGTGTGTATACATATTTTTTGGCACCCTTGGTGTATACTTCACTTGTCTTTTTGGCTAAGGAGAACACAAGTGTTTGAAATATTGTGATACTAAATCTGTGACTTTCTAAGTGTTTTATCCTTTTTCTGCTTATCTATTTATTGTTATGCATACACACACACACACCCACAGGTGATGGGATAAAACAAAAAATTAGACTATTAGTTACAATAAAAATAAAAGGATTGCAGAAAGTTAATTTGAAAATGAAGTTAGGATGTATTTATATTTAGAAATAGGACGAATACAGAAGAGGTACTAAAAGAGTAGATCAGATGACTATCAAGATGCCTATGAGTCCTACTAAGTCAAAAGTGCATGATCACAGATAAAATGTACCGCTTCCCCTCCCCCTTTCTTTCTTGTTTAAGTGCTGAACTTATGTGTCAATTCCTATAGTCTTTAAGATGATGAGTTAAATGTACACATATGAGCTGGTTGGCAATAAACATGACAGATAGTGGATGTAGTTGTAACTCATGCTTATGTCTTTTAATAAGTTTTTATGCATTATATGGGTAAGTGTAAATTACTGGATGGTAGTCAGTGACTAAATGGTGTAAACTATACTGTTAAGAAATAGTTTTTCAATTACTGAAGGAAGGATCAGTTATTAATGGTATCATGTCAAGTGGCCTGGCAGCTGCGATTACAGAGATTATTAACACCAAGTTTTGCAGTGGACTGAGTCCGAGTATAAGTTATCGGATGATAATCAGTGATTAAAAGTTATAAACTAATTATTGAAGATACTGGTTTATTAATTACTGTGGTGGGAATGTTAAGTGAACAGTTGAGAAGGAAGATTGTGATCGTAAGGAGCTGTGACATTGAAGAGGAAGAGTGAAATAAAGCACAATGGGAGAGGAATATACAGTATATCAAATGAGAACTGGACTATTTATGGCAAAAAATGTATTAAATCTATCAAATGTAAAACAGGCCAATACAAGTTAATGAATTGGGTAACATAGGAAGTGTGATATTTGTGCAACTACTGATTGGTGGGATTGAAATAAACCCAGAGCCAAAGGATATACATACGATGATGGGGGGGGGGGAATCAATGAAATGAATGGAATGGAACAACATACAAAAGAAAATATGAATAAAGTAGGTGAATAAATAAAAGAAGAGGCTAGAAAAGATGTGCAAGGAATTAAGGGTGAGGTATATGGAATCAAGGAAAGAATGGAAAAAACTTAGGAAAGGAGGAGGAGATCCAATTTGGTATTCATAGGTGTAGAAGAGAGAGGGGGCAGATGAAGTAGTTAAAAAAAATTCTAACAGACAAATTGGAAATGAATCTGAAAGGTTAGGAAATTGTAGAAGCACACAGAGTGGGGGAAAAAAAAGCACAAAAAGACCAATAGTAATGCAATTTACAACATCTAACTTAATCTATGAAATCTTGAAAAGATCAAAGTTTTAAAGGGAGTATTATATTCATAAATATAACTTGACACCAGCCCAGAGAAACTTGAAAAAAAAAAAATTATACATATGGTAAAAAGAAACAGAATGGAAGGAAATAAGTCAGCACAAAAGTGGTGAATGAAGTGAATTAACACCAGCGGCAGGCAGAGGAAGTTCAAATTCCACAATATAGGAGAGGGACAGAAAGAGGGCAGATTCAACAAGAAAAGAAAATGACGTAAATACAATAAGTGATGGTCTATATGAATGAACCAGCTGTAAGAAAGGAGTGAGACATTATGAGCACAGAAATGTCATGAGATATGTCATTGCTAAGGAAGATCATATCCCCTAGGAGGGAAGAGAGAGAAGCAACGTGCATTCTACCAGAAAAGGAGGAGGAGGAGGGGTGACAGTATAGAGTAGTGAACAGTATTGAAAAAAAGAAGTGGTGGGAAAACAAGGTGGAGAGAACCCACTGAGAAGTGGGGAAATTATGAAAGAAGAAGCTGAAGAAAGCAATGTGACATTGCCATATGGGAGCAATTTGGTGCTACAGAAAGACAAGGAAAAATCAACAGAGGAAATACAGCTGAGAAGTAAATGAACTTTAGATAAGTTTAGATCTCCTAGAAACACAGGATCCCAAGTATCAGTTAATAAGGAGATTGGGATTTGGAATTATGAAGATTTAAAAAATAAAATATGTAAAGGAATCTTGTAGCAATTAATTAGGAAGCTTGACTATGATGGTACAAACTTAGCTGAAAGAAGACATTATTGAAATAAATGGTTTTAATTATATAGGGAAAAGAGGATAAATGGTAGCAAAGAAAGGGAGAGTGTCAGGAGGGTTAGGATTTTTCATTACAACATCTCTGAGTATAATAATTAAAGAAACATGGGCCAGGTGTAAAAAAAGCTTTATGAGTCATAATACACGATAATCAGCTAGATGACAGCATAATCTTTATAGAAATAATATAATCCCCTGATTAGTTCACAATTTCCTAATCCAGAATTATTCTATCTTTTAGAGAAAGACATTGAGTGGTTAAGGGATAAGTATCTGAATACAGAGATTATAATAATGGGTGACTTCAATGTAAGAATAGAGGAAAATGATGTAAATTTAATAGATGGATGGGAAACTAATGAAGCAAGACAAAAAAGAGATACTCCTAGGCATAGTAAAGATAAAGTTGTAAATATAGGAAGTGAAAAATTTATTGAGTTTTGCAAATTACATGCATTTGATATCTTAAATGGTAAATATAGGGAGGATGAATATGGAGAATTTACTTACATAAACAAAAATGGTCAAAGTGTAATAGATTACGTATTATGGTCAATTAACATTATTTACATGATTGATAATTTGAAAGTATTAAACTTATATGCAAAAAGTGGTCATTTCCCACTATTAATAAATATAAAAACCAAATTGGAAAAACCAACAAAGTGCCAAACAAGAGATGAGAACAAGGGTGAGATGGAATATCTTAGATATAAATGGAAGGAGGAATACAGGTACAAATTTTAAAATGTTTTAAATTCTGAGAAGGGACAAATTTGTCAATTTGGGATGGAAAAAACTCAAAAGTCTATGAAATTGAAAATGCTACTAATATTTAAATTTTATTATGTATTGGGCAGGTGAGGAGATTAAAGTAAAAATTTGGGGAAATACTAAGAGTGATGATTGGTTTGATGAAGAGTGTAAAAAAAAGGAATGTAAAAAAAAATGGTAAATTGGAGGGAAATGGGGGATATAAGAGCTGAAGATTATTTACAAAATAAATATTTTATAATGAATTGATAGAAAGTAAAAAAACTCCTTTGAAGTAAAAGAAAGGCAAAGAATTTAATTAAAATTATTAGGGAAAGTAATGTATGTAAAATATGAAAATGTGGAAGGGCATAAAATCAATGTACAAAAAATTTGTAGCTAGATCTAATGTAAGCCTAAAAGATTGATTAGATTATTTTTCAACTTGATGTGCTTGTGAAATTTCTTTGGAAGGTACAGTAATTTTAGAAATAGAAAATAACTATCTAGAAATGTTAGACAGTAAACTAATAGAAGAAGAAATAATGAATCAGATTATAAAAATAAATAGGAACAAAGCCTCAGGATTGATGGGATATCAGGAGAATTTCTCATGGAATGCTGTAGGAATTCAAGTTGAGTTAAGGTGATAACATTGCTGTTTAATTCTGTAAAAAGTAAAGGATATATGCCAGAAAGTTGGAGAAAAGCAATAATACAACCAATACATAAAGGTAGAGGGAATATGGAGAAACCCAACACTATCAGGATATAGCTTTATTATCTAATGTTGGGAAACTTTTTATACAGGGATCTTAGCAGATAAGACTCCAAGAATGGGCAGGAAAATATGAAATTTTGTCAGAGTGTCAAATGGGTTCAGGAAAGGAAGACAAACTGTTGATAATTTATTTGTAATAAAACAATAGTAGAAAAGTATTTAAAGAGCAAAAGAGGAAAATTGTATATGGCCTTAATAGACCTACAGAAAGCTTTTGATAGAATAGAGATAAAATTATTCTGGTACAAATTACCAGAGAAAGGGGTAAGTATTCAAATGCTGACTGTTTTAAAAGGGTTATTTGGGACAATAATTTCTGTGTAAAATATGAGGAAGGGGCAACAACCAGAGAAGTACAAAAAAGAGATGGAGGGAGAGAAAGAGGGACACTAAGACAAGGATGTAAGTTAAGCCCAATTTTATTTAATTTATTTATTGATGATGAAGAACAAAATATCAACAATACCAATAATTTCTTGCCTGTAATAAATAATATAGATACATGGTCTGATTTTTGCTGATGATTTTGTAGTAGGGTTCATAGCTGTAAACAATTTAAAACTGTTTTTACAAGAAATTGATTCATATTGTATAGAATGGGGATTAAGTGTAAATGATAAAAAAACACAAAGTGTAGTGTTTAAGAAAGGAGGACAACTGAGTAAATATGAAAAATGGAAAAAAGGAAGTGATGAATATAAAGTGGTGAGAGATTGTATGTACTTAGGAATGAAAATACATGCAGGAGGGAAATGGGAGAAACATAAATCAATTCTGGTAAAGGAAAAAGTAGCAATGATGGCTGTAAGAAGATGCTTATTTAAAATGACAGAGATGACATGAAATGGCTGGAAAGAGTCTATAACTTAGTCGTTGAGGCCCGAATGTTACATAGTATTGAAGTATGGGGGCTTGGAAATGGGTGGGAAGTTGTGGATCAAGTACATACGAGTTTTGTAAGGAAGTCCTAGGGTTGTCCTTAACAGTGGCTAATGGAATGGCTCAAACTGAATTGGGACGAGTATTAAGAAAAGGATTGGTTATGGAGAGAGCCTTAAAATATGTAATCCTTCTCCTTGATGATGATAATTTGTTAAACCAATGTTTAAAATTCCAAGATATTAGTCTACAAAGCATGAGTTGGATAAGCAAACTAAGAAATTACTTACAAAATAATGATATGGGAGATTTTTGGTAAAAAAGGGAATTAAATAACAAAAGTTTTTGGAGAAATATAAGAAGATTCAAAGATATTGAGATACAAAAATTATTTAGTCACATAAGCGAAAAAAAATTGTTGACATTTTATGTTACAATGAAAAATCATTGGGAAAGATGATTGATTTATTTATGGACGCTCTTTAACAGCTCAGGTCATCAACGTCCCATTCAACTCAGGGCGTGAAACAGCCGACAAATTTTGCTCAGAGGCCTCTCTTTCAGGCTTGCAGTTCTTTTTCGTGCCGTAAATGTACGACACGGGACCCACGGCTTTACTTCCCTTTTACGCCCGGAAAAATCCATCGGTCCTGGCCGGGTTCGAACCCGCGATCTTGGGTTTAGGATGCAAGTATGGTAACCACCACCACCAGGACCAACATTGGGAAAGAGAGCGATATGTAGATGCTGCTAATAAAGAAGAAAGAGGGGGGATAGCACAGTCAAGATCAGGAGTATGGAGGCTAAAAGGGTAACAAAATGGCTATTCCCAAGGCATATGTCCATTATGTCCAAGAAGAGAAGATATACAACACATTTTATTTGAATGCACAGAAATAGAGATTTGAAGAAATGAAAGTGTATGGTATAGAATGAATAGGAACACACATTGGGCAATATTTAGAGAAAGTAAAAAATAAATGGAAATAGACTGTTAAAAGAGGACAGATAAAATGATGTAAGAATTAAATATTATGTACTAACATGTAATTGTCAACTTAAGTAGACTGCCCAGCTTAGTGACCAGGGCCAAATAAAATGGGCAGTCTAATATGTGGATTAATTTTAATAGTATTTGGTAACTTATGAATTAAGAATAACATGGAATTTAATTGCAATGTGTTTGTTGAAAATGATTTCATTCATTCACATATGAGCTCACTGTCCATTGGCACCTAGTTTATGTATCAATCACCTTTCTAGAGTCAGAGAAAACATCATAGAATTCCTCATCAGATAAATGGACCCAAGCAATAACCAAATCTGCATCCCTCACTTTTGTAGCTTTTTTGGAGTAATGTCTTAACAAATTGAGTTGTGGAAATTGTTGGTTGGAAAGTGCTTTTAACTATTAAATAAAATTTTGCTTTTTTTAGAGTAATGTCTTAACACAATCAGTTGTAGAAATTGTTAGTTGGAAAGTAGTTTTAAGCATTAAATACAATTTTTAATTTACTTAGGGTCTAGAAGGTACTTTCCATAAAGAACAGTACAATGTGCTAAGCTTGGTGCTTTTTACTGCTCATGAGTCTTAAATTTTAACTAGACAGCACTTTTCTTCGGCAGAGTTAAATTCCTCCTATGTGATTCAGTTCCCCTTGCCTCACAGAAACAATTACAGGATAATATTTGATCTTTGGTAAGTACTGCATTTACTCACTTAAAAGGAACATTTTTTTTTCCCAATTTTAAAAATAAGAACTCAAGAGTGCACACTTTCTGAGAGGAAAAAATGTAAGAGCTTCCATGCTGATGCCAGACATTCTACAACATATACTGATTTCAAATTTTGAAATTTGAGTAATACTGGACAATCAATAGTACGGCAACTTTGAATTCTCTGAATTCTCTACATAAAAACAGAAAGAACACAAAGTATGTAACATATGAAATGAAGTAAAAATACAGTACAGTGTAATCTAAAATTAAACAAATCTTAAACATAATTTATTAGCAGTGATCCATCGATAAAGTGCACGATAAACCTTAATGACCTTGCCCCATTCCACAGAGTTTAGAGTGTTATTGCTTTCATCACAACAGTAATAAGATTCCTGGTAATTCTCCAGTTTTGCCACTGTTACTTTCATACACCAAAGATTGAGCAGAAACTATGAATATTTTCTGTTTTTCATATTATTAAGAATATCTTAGGATGTTTCAATTAATAAATAAAGAATAAATGAATAAATTATTTACTTTCACTTACACACCTGATCTCTGTTAGCATAAAACATATACTGAAAGAGATTGTAAAGAGGTAACAATATTCTTTTCCTGAATGAATTCTGATGCATCTTATTCCTCATACATATCATATCAATGTAACATAAATGAGCAGCTGTTTAGTTCCAGGAAAAAAGGCCACCAAAGCTTGTCCTGCACTAACCATAACTTTATCTTTATTTCATTTACTATTAGTTTAAACTCGTTTCATACTTGCTGTTATTTCATTGCTTGCAAACTTTCCTTTGAAACTCTGATACCAGTATCATATAATTAAGTTATACATTCCAATAGTTTATTTGCAAAAGCTGGATATTTGCCATTTTTTGAAACAAAAAATTATCCTTTCCTTCTTTTTTAAATTTGTTTACCATTTCCAAAAGTGCTTGTTTATTTTTATTATTTCCATTATTTCCATGAACTTTTGCAATTTAATTACTCTCAACTTAAAATTTGCTGTATAATTTAAATATTTCAAGTTTTCTTTGCTTATTGTGAGACACTAGTACAAGCAGTTGGCACATAACTGAACCTGACAATCAGTACTCCATTCCAAGAGACAATGACAATACAATAATGTGCAACTCAAAAAGTTTTGTTTTCTGTATTTTAAAAAGAATCAGTAACATTTTTATAGTTAGAAAGAACCATTCATTATAAATTAACTCATTGTTGTTTCAAAATTGTACCAGTAAATAAAAAATTCTAAAGTGCAGTCAACATTAAGATTTTATAATACCCAAGGCATTTATTGCAAATGGGATAAACATATTATAAACATATGGAGATTTTCTTATTTTGCTGACATTTGCTGGAAAATTGTACATTCTGTAGTGGTGTCTTCTGAGCAAGTAAATACAGTACTTTAGTATAGCATAGTCTAAAATATTTATAATAAAAATATAGCCATTTTATAGTATCTGTATATTACACAAGCATTCCAATTCAAAGTTGATATCAACTTGAACTATCATATTATCAGGACTCCAGTTGGAAAACATATGACATACTGATATACACAAGGCATTGTAAACGTTACTAATGTTGTGTTATAAAAGTTTACTAAATATCATATCTTATATGTTTGAGGTCATACATGAATACATCATAGGAAGAAAGCAGTAAATGCCACCTAGCAACATGATTTAAGTTAGCACTATGCAGCAGTTCCCTAAAGTCTTCAGAAAAACAATGTAATTTTCTCTTGGGAATACTAATGAAAGCTGCTGTACTGCTTATCCTGCCAGTAAACATGCTTAACATAACAAATGATTTAATGAGACAAATCAGCCAGATTCTACACCTAATTCTAACTGTTTATAATTAAGCAAACAGCATTTTAACTGATTATGGAAAAAAAGTGTACTAATTTATTTCCATAAACTAAGAAAATAATTGCAAAATACTCCATTGTTAAATCTCATCAATGAGTTGAAATGTATTCACATAACCATTACAAGAAATGTCTTGGTCTACTCAATAACAATGTTCATTAGGCTGATTGTACAAATGCTTCAGCATTATGTCTTTTTTGATAAATTAATGGGCTTGCAAATATGTTGAAAGCAATCATTTGTATGCAATAATGCAACACCAAATTGCTCAAAATAACTATTTTAAAATATGCTAAACCAAATACCACCCTAAATTGTTTAGAGCAAATGTTCTGTTTCTGCAGTTCTTTTGAAAATGAATCTCAAAAGCTTTAAAACATGAAGCAGCAAGCCGTGATACTCTTAGATTAAAGATGATTATTAAGTGTTCCAACACACCTGGAACAGTACCAGGCTGTCTCTTTTCACCATGCTGATGGGCAAGAAGGGACAACAGTGTGGCCCAGGTATCCAACATATGCTCAGCCATCAGCATCTTATCAAGAATGAACTGAGCTGTCAAAGATGGTACCACACTTGAAAGTGACAGTTTCTTAATGTTCCCAGTCTCATGTAGTTGTACCACTAGCTTCCCATGCTGACTTATCTGGCAAACTGTTCCTGTAATAAATACAAGCAATGCCTCATGCTATTAACACAGTTTATATACACATCATTCTTTTTTTTGAATTACGATATTTATGTATTATATTTGGTTGGATTTATGATACTGGAACTTCACTAACTTTTTTATATTTTGTACACATTTACATTCATCCTCTACTACTTTCTCCAACTGTTGCTTACTTGTCACTCACTCTGCCTTCCTCTCATGGTTGGCTACGAACTTGCTGAAGAGGTCAACTTTGAGGGGGATTGCAAAATTAATTGATTGCATGTAAGTAAAATTGTTAATTGGAACATTGCACAGTGAAGCTAATCATATATTAAGATCATTGTGTGATTGAGTCAAAATAACATTCTTTTGTAATATGTTTACAGAATGTCGGAAACCACACAGTGAAATTATCGTTAATCTTATTTTGATTTAAAGTAAAACCACTAAAAATCATGTCATCACATTAAAACTCTCTTAAAGTTTCACAAACACTTATAAAAGTCGTCACTTCAGTCATCGATTGGTTGAGAATGTGAGGAATATGTCTCAGAAAACATGTTCCAAAATTACTTTTCTAAATGTTTGTGAAACTTCAAGAGAGTCTTAATGTGATGACATGATTTTTGGTGGTTTTACTTTAAATCAAAATAAGATTAACTCTCTTTTGTTCCACTTACTTGTTTAAATATGTTTATGTTTTCATCATCGTTAGTGTTGAAGTTCATTAAACTGTCTTTGCATTTGTAAATGCAATCTTTCTTGGACATAAAAATAATAAAACGTCAAATAACCAGTAATTTGGAATATATAGAAAGAATACACATGCAGACAATCACATCAAAGCAGACAGTTTTAAACTCACAATGCACAAACATGCAGTTATCAACAGCTTATCACATCAGTTAGTTAACTTTAAAATTAGCAAAGAAGAATACTTTAAAGAATACAAATAGTAAGAACAGTGGTTAAAAATGGTTATAACAAAGAACTGGTACACCAAAAAGTAATAAAATTCAAGAGGCAAAAACTTATTAAAGAAACCATAACAATTTCAGCAAGAAAAGGTAAGCTAATTTTTAAAAAATTTACATACCATCCATGGGCTACAAAAAATTTCAGAATATTTTTAAAGATTTTAATATCAGGTAGCACCTGTAAACTGATTTAATGTTAAAAATCTCCTGATTGATAATGTTAATGACAGTATTCCACAAGAGAAAAAAGTAGGTATTTATAAAATAAGTTGTACAGATGTGGAAAAAATCTACTTTGGAAAAAAGAAAAACATTGGCACACGGTTAAAGAACATTTCAGAAACATAAAATAGAAGCAGTTGGAGAAATAAGCATCTCATTTCTGGACAGAAAATCATGACATATTGAATAAAGCAAATTTATTGAAATCAGTGCAAGGACCTACAGAATTAGCAACATGGGAGAAAATCTATATTTACAAGTACAAAGACAGTTTAATGAACTTTGACACTTCCAGTGATGTAAACATAAACTTCAAGTTCATCACATCTCCACCAGAGCAGATTATACATTGCCACTGCATAACGGTTTATCCTCCAGTCAACAATGGGCTGACGATGCGAACGAAGAATTCGTGAAACCGGTCCTACATATTTAAATAAGTGGAGCAAACGGCTTTAGTTCGACTCAATCATACAATGATCTTAATATATGATTGTATGTTGTTTGATTTTATGGACAAACATTTTTCTCTAAATGCTTAGTACATAAAAACACAACATGTAATGAATTTTGAAATTCCACTTGAGGGTGACCTAACCAAGAAGTTCATCAGGCAACTGCAAGAGGGAGCAAGGGAGGGAAAAGGAGAGAGTGATGAGATACAACAACTGGAGGAAGTAGTTGAGGATGAATGCAAGTGCATTCGAAGCAGTCTAGAATATAAAAAAGTTAGTGAAGTTCCTGTATAAAAAATCCAACCAAATATTGTAATTTCTAATTATTTTAATTAGAATAAAAGTATTCCTAAATAACAAAACATGCAAAGATATTTCGGAATTAAAACTAGACAAAAGATGAAAACCCATCACAAGACCGTGCAAGTCATTCTTGGCTGATCACATATTAAGAAAAGAAAATGAAATGGATACTTTAAAATATAAGGTGTGTTCCAAAAACAAGGCCCATCACTCATAATACAAAGTTGGCAGCATTTGGGCAGATTACACATGCACTGTTTCATTAGATTGTTATTGAGCATATTGTTAAAAGTTTATTACCATTCACCTTTACAGAACATTGTATTAATGGGCTACAAGATTTAACAATCCTGTCATGATTTGGTTTTTCAATCTGCCTTAATGCTGCTGAAATAGCCCAGAAAATTATATCACTCTTTTCTGGGAATAAAAGGATGCTTTCTTGAGGATTTCATAGAGTGAGGAAAAACAATCACTACACAGATATATGGCAAAAGACTTTAGTTTAGGCATGCCATTCAGAACCAGTGATATTCTGTCATTGGGAATTTTGTTAATGAAAAGCACACCCACACTGCTTTTTGTACTGCCAACCAGATTAAGAACAGAATTCCATACACACAGCAGGAGTTTATCACATACAGTGCAATTTTGGAATGTGTTAGGGTGAAATAGCTACCAGATTAAAAGAACATATCAGATACATGAAGTTAAGACACAGAAATATATGGTAGCCAGTCACATGACTGAAATCTACCATGCTATTGATTTAGACAAAGTAAAAATTTGTCAACTTCCAATAATTATTATAAAAGGAAAAATCTCCAGACACATTAAATTGGAAAACATAAAAGCAACATTAATAAGGCAAAGACCAACCTAATAGGAAGGCTAAGGAATGGCTGTAAGCATGAAACTGCCAGCCTTTCAAGGTCGACCATCAAGAGGCAACAAGATCCAATTAAATTAAGATGCAACCAACTCCAATACAACCTCTCAAATAAGATGCAACCTAACAATACAAAGACTCTCCTCGTCATTTGATCATGTGTCTGCCTTGATAACTGACAGCTGCAACATATCCAAAATACTGTTATTTTACAACTATATGATGTGGTTGTCACCCAAAGACTAAGATATTTTATATAATAAACAACACTAAGGAAGTTTTTAATTTTATATAAACAAGGAATTATGCTGGGAGGTTCTCAAGAACCCATCATATAGTCCAGATCTTGCACCAGTGACTTTTACATCAAGAAGTGGCTCCATCCTCATAAGTTCATGGCAAACAAGTTGAAACAGCATTGCTTAAAGTGGTTCAAATTCCACCAATTCTAATGTGAAGGGAATTTCACAGTTTATACTTGGGCTGTTGAAACATTGCACTTAATTGCAAGTGTCAATTCATGTAATGTTGGCTCTGCTGCAGCTGCAACATTGTAACAGCTACCACTAATTTAACAGCTGATATTGTAGAGTTTTCAATTTTGCATAGTAATTGTATATTAAGTGTACATAATATGAATTACTTTGCTCTAGAAGTATTTATAGCTGCAATTAAAGTGCAGTAAGTTTAATAAAGAACAAACTTTTGACAGTGAGAGATCTATTGTGTAGATCTTTGCTCATGATTTTAAGTAGGGAAAAGCTTGGAACCATTACAACATGTGACATCTCTAAGAGCATTTTGCATCTGTGTAAGCCTCAATGCAAGGATTAAATATCACTCTGCATTTTCTAACAAATGCAAATTAATCAGTTCAATTAATCCTAGTAACTCAATTGCAAACACATGTAAGAAATCATCTGTACACACAATAAGTAAAATCGGCAACAGAGCAGTTTCCATGTCAGGATTGACAGATAATGCTACATTGTAAATGGTTGAGAAGGTGTAATGGCTAGCATTCTTTGTTTGTTTATATGTAGCATTAATACTGAAAAGGTAGCTGTAAAGTGAAAAATTTTAGTGGCCTGGATATAATTTTCATTACACATGCTTGGAAAGGAATGGTGATCATGTAGCAAAGTAAAGAAGCCATGCATATGCTCCTTGATATACACAAGTAATGGAAATTCTTTAAAATTTAATTTTATATTACATTATTAGTGACTGGCCCTTACTTTTAAAAGCACCTTGTATTCATACATAATATGGTAAGGTTTGAACTTAATTATCAATTCAACCTCAATCATTTATTAGCCCAATATTATTTGAGACAAAAAAACTGAGCTTATTATCCAGGTTAGTAAATGTTTTGGCATGCAATGGATGTAATTTCAATTCATCATATAGCAAGCACTGACTTAAAAATCTCCTTACAGGTTTATGAAGAAATTTAATCCTTTGGAGTAATGTTGCATAAAAAAAAAGGAGGAAAGAATTGGCAGGAAATTCACAAGAGTGTGAATATTATGTTTTTATATGATGCACCTTTAACAGAGTAAAGGCTTTGGGTCAAGCAATTTAAACAGAGTTGGGAGCAGAATCATTACAAGGGAATCTCATGAGTGTACTATCAAAATAAATCACATCAGAGTTAATATTATAGCCCATTAATTAGATAATTTCAACTGACATTTCCTTGGTCATCCATTATAATTTCATTCCAAATTTCAGTTCTCAATGGGCACTTATTTTACATCTGGTAAAAAAAATAGAGGCAATAGAATTTGGACTTTGCAAGAGAAAGTTCTAGCTGACTCCTTTCCGTGAATTAATGAAAGGATGAAATGTCAGTTCACCAACATTGCAGTAAATATGCAATGGAAGCATTTTGGATCTCTGATCCCCAAGAATTCTTAATGTCATTTGTTATTCAAAAGGCTCACAATAAATATTCTGGTATATACAGTGCATTTTTCTGCTGAAGTTTATACTACCAATTGACATAGATGGCTATTTCCATGCTTTTACTGCAGTCCTTAAATAAATACGAAGTGGTATCCAGAATATTCAGAACTGGTGCTGCCATCTGGTCGAAAACTTACTTTGAGACTAGTGACCGCCGTCACCCTCGAAGCAGTTTCCTTCTGCTCGTATAGACTGGTCCCAGCGATTCTGCCATTTTCCAAGTGCATCTTGGAAGTCATTTTCTTTGAGGGTGTTTAGCACAGACAGCACTTCTTCTTGAATCCTCTCAATTATGTCGAACCGACGTCCTTTCAACTTGATTTTCAGTTTGGGGAATAGAATGAAGTCACAGGGTGCCAAATCAGGCGAGTACAACCGTCATGCTGTTTTTCGTCAAAAAGCTCCTGGTGAACAAGGAATTGTGACAGGGCGCATTACCGTGATGCAACAGCCAGTTCCCTTGTCGCCACAGTTCGGGCCATCGTCTCGCAAATTTTCACGCAGCCGTCGCAAAACGTCACAATAGTACGTGGAATTCACTGTTTGGTTTGGTGGGATGAATTCTTTGCGCACAATTCCCTTGGTATCAAAGAAAACTAGGAGCATGCTCTTGACTTTGCTCTTCGCTTGTCTTCCTTTTTTGGTCTTGGTGAGCTCGGGCTCTTTCACTGGGAGGATTGTTATTTTATCTCAGAGTCATAAGCGTACATCCAACTCTCCTTGCCGGTGATGACCCTGGACAAGAAGGTGGGGTCATCGATTATGGCCTGACGAAGCTACGTGCAAACTTCAACACGCTGCGCCTTCTGATCAGCAGTCAGGATCCTTGGCACAATTTTTGCGGCGACACGATGCATGCCGAATTCATCAGGTAAAATTCTTTGACATGTCCCATAACCAATTCTCACTTCATGAGTAAGGTCTTCAATGGTTCGACGTCGATCCTCACGAACGAGGTGTTGAACTTTGTCGACAATGTCAGGCGTTGTGCAGCTGACGGATCTACCGGTGTGAGCATCGTCTTCAATAGCTGTATGGCCAGCCCTGAACCGAGCATGCCACTCAAACACGCGTGTACGGCTCATGCTTTGTCCCCCAAATACTTGATGAATCATTGCGAGGATCTCTGTAGTATTTTCCCCGAGATTTGCACAGAATTTGATGCACACTCTTGTTCTAATCTTGGATCCATCGTATTATCGCCACACACTACACACAGAGTATCATGAAAATACTATAGAATCTCAATACATCTACCCAGCTGCATGAAACTTTTACACACTCACTCATCAGATGTGCTAGTGTTGCCACCTAGCAGTACAAAACTCTACTGGAACTACTTTCGAGATGGCAGCACCAGTTCCGAATATTGTGGATACCACCTCGTACATCAAATTGGTCAAGAAAATCTATATGAAGACGAGTTGCTGTTTCACAACTATACAACATGTACCAGAAATAACAGGCTGTTATTAAGGAATCTTAACTATTTCCCTATAGTTTAGACAGTCCATTGGTAATGAATTTTTCTTTCAAAAGCTCAAAAAACGTTAAGACATGCAGTAACTGCCTAAGAGTAATGCTATCAATGAAGTGATAATAGATTCCAAAGGAATTAAATCACTGGATGTAAAGCTGATAAAGTGGGGGAATTATATTGCAGAGTAAAAATGTCAGTTAAACTAATAGATTTTATTTTCATGTGATTTATAGAGTATATTTGCCGCAGAAAATACTAGTTATAAATGTTGCCTAATGAATATAAAAATAAATGAATAAATAATAATAATAAATAAAATAATAAAAAGTGACAACTGGATAAGTAAAAAATAAAATAGATAATGAGCAAATTGTTGGCACTGAAAATGTATCACACCAAAGTTAAATATCATATGAAAGATATTATTACAACAAAGCATAAATAATAAAATTCTATTAACAAGTTTAGCCCGAAATATAATTTATATTGTTAGATTTGATGATGATGCTGGGTATAGGAAAAGCATTTCTAAATATATACTGTATTTTTTCATAAAATATAATTACCTTGTCCCAGTCCTTCAGCCATAACAAGGCCCCCAATACGAGGCCTGGAGTCCAAACCACCAACAACACAAAGTGCTGCCATTACAGCTGACTGAATTCCCAATGATTGTTCCATTTCACTTTCATTAACCTGAAATAAGTGTTTTATTGCAGATACAAAGTTTTAGCTAACCATTATATGAGAGTAATTTTTTTTTCAACTTCCAAGAGTGTGCTATCCCAGGTGTCCATGAAGTAATAGGAGGTGAGGCATCATGCATCATAATTGGCTTCCCCCTGCTCCTGTCACAACCACTGCCAAAACCAACTCATCAGTTAAAGATTGGATAAGGGCATGAAAGATGTCCATTACAATTGACACTTCTGCCAAATGTGAGTTTGTGTAGTGTTATTCAATTTCAAGCAGAGGGGGATAATCCAGTGAAAATTCACTGCCTAATGAGCCTTGTGTACAGTCTAAACATTATGAGTAATAGCATGGTGTGAGAGTGATGCAAATTTAGAAATAGCTAAATGGACATTCATGATGAAGGTGGTTGGAAGGAAAGTCTGTGATGGGAGATGAACTTGTGCAGTGAATGAATCAAGTGGTTCATTAAAGGCATGGGTACACACTTTTCAAGCTGTACGAAAATTTTCTGGAAATTTCAAGGTAAACCTGTACAACATTGTTACAGATCACCTTGGATACCATAAAATTTGTGTGCACGATGAAGCCCCAAAATGCTGACAACCACAAGAAGCAGTGAATGGTGTCAGCCTTTAAGTTTCTGCTGCAATATAAGGACAATAAAGAACAGGTTTTGAAAACAATTGTTACAAGTGATGGCGCTGAGTAACTTGTACTTTTTTTTCCCCGCAATGAAGAAGTGGTTGGGAGGACTGCACTTCCACTCAAATTCCAACTTTGGGACTATGTGGAGACCTAACTCAATAGACAGACAGCAACGATATTTGCAGAGGAGTATTGGAAAGCTGGTACACCAGTAAACAAATGTATCAGTCTTCATGGTTTATGTTAAAAACTAGCTTGTAGATATACTTAACTTTTGCTAATAAAAACCATTTAGCTATTCATCCTAGATTTGATTTCATGCCCCATCGAGGTTGAAAAAAACAATGGCTCTCTTAAAACTAAATAAGTGCCTTTTCTAGAGTTCTGCTTGAAGCTGCCTAGATATAACTTTACAATGACTTCCACACAGATAAATAGGGTTTAAGATTAAGTCTAAGACACACAAATGGCAATATGAAATAAATCAATATATTTGTTGTAAATGCTGACAAAATAGGTAAATGTAAAAAATATGATTTTTCTTTATATGTAACACTGTTACATTTCATTTTCTATCTATTCTTTTTATTTATTGAATTATATATTAGATAATTCACCTTATCCTATAAACTGTGAAGCTATGCACTCCTTTAGTTTACAGGCAGCTCTGTGCACAATGACCCAGTGCATCGTCATTTGTTTAGCTGATCATGCCCACCAGCATTCTATTCTGTTAGTGTACTGTACTACCAAAAAGTGTTAAAACTGTTTATATAAGGGAGATAATTAGTTCAAATCATCTGCAGTAATATATTATTTTTTTATTTATTCTACATATAGTTGAGAATTTTGTAGTTAGAAGCTAATTTGCAATATTGCTCTTATCTATATCCGAATTCCAGAAAATAGAAACAATGCCAAAGTCCCCGTCTTATATAAATGACTCTTATTTGTACCCCTATTAATGCACAAATTTATATTCTAAGAAAATATTTACATTGCTATTATTTCAAAGTCATGTTATAGCACTTACAGAAAAAAGATAGAGATAATGGTTTTATTTCTCCAGATCACTGATATTTTTTATACATGTCCCTGAATTGTTTCCTGTATATTCTTATACTTAAATTAAAACTACTTTAGAATTAACATTATGATGGGTGGGAGAATAGTGCTGCTAGAGCTGCTGCTAGATAGGCAAGATCTTATCAAGGGGCAAGGAATGGAAACTACTAATGGTGAAGCTATGTGCACTTCTGCATCTTAGTGAATATCCTGCAATTAAATATGAAGCACTACAAAAAATTACTTTCTAAACAATTGCTTACTGCACACTGTAATTATAACACTAGTTTACACACGTACAGTTCATTTTAATTAATGTGGACAACAAGAAGCATTGCTATGGCCTGCCTGTGGTGCTTCAGTAGTAAAAATAAGCATTAAATACTATTTAAAAAAAATATTTTCAGTGCAAATAACCTCAAATGTAATATGGATAAAACAAACCTATTATATATGAAGGTCACCCCAAAAATTATGCCCCTCATTTTTTTCTCAACTGACAACAATGTTGCAAATACAAAACATTAGGTATGAATTATTTTAAGTTTCCTCAGTGCGTGATCAAAATTTCTGTTTCCTTCGACAGATAGTGTAGCTGCAGCCATGTTTCAAAATGGCATCTCTAAGTGATGTACATTACACACAGCATGTCGACACTGAATTTCTCTCTACAGAGAAGAAACTATGGGGAATATTCACAAACATTTGTGTGAAGTCTATGGAGCATCTGCAGTCGACAGAAGTATAGTTGGGCACAGAGAGTGGCATGGAGTACCAAGTTTTGGGCAGGTAAGGAGACCATCCATGACTGTCACACCTGACATGTTGCAGTGTGCTGATATTCTCATTTGCGAGGATCAAAGCATTAGTATGGATGCAATCATCCATGCTCTTGATTACTCAAAAGCGTGTGCAAGATGGGTTCCACACTGTCTTACGGTGGAACGCAAATCTCACAAAAAAATTTTTTTTGATAGTTGCAACATTTTAAGGCTGAGGGGAGGCCTTTTTGACCCAGATTGCAACAGGTGATGAAATCTGGGTTCACCACTTTCAGCCTAAAACATAATGACAATCGATGGAATGGCATGATCGCTCTCCACAGAAGAAAAAATTCAAAGCAACTGTTTTTGCCAGTACGGTTATGATCACTGTGTTTTGGGACTGTGAGGGTTTGATTCAACATGATAATGCTAAGCCTCACACCAGTTTAAGGACTTCTGAACACATCACGAAACAGGTTGGACAGTTACCCTATCCATCCTACAGCCCTGATCTAGTTCCCTCGGACTTCCTCTTGTTTGGGCCATTAAAGAATGGCATTTGTGGAAAACATTTTGAGGATGATGAGGCAGTGATTTGTGCGGTGAAGAAATGGCTTCGGGACCAGAACAAGGACTGGTAACAACAGTGCATACACACCCTTTTGTCTCGCTGGAAGAGGGTTGTTGTACCAGAAGGAGATTAAGCGAAAAAATGGGGTGTGTAGATAAAACATCATTCTTTTTCATATGTGTAATTCTCACAGTATGGAATAAATAATTGCTGAAGAAAAAAAATGTGGGGCATTACTTTCTGGGTGACCCTCATATATTCTTATCTAACATGTATATCTTATCTTTCATGTATAAATAGGCCAAGAATAAACATGAAAATGACAAAGGTCCAAATATACAAGCACTTCTTGTAAGAGATTACTAAATCATATTAAACAGCTGCAAGAAGATAACGGAAATAAATACAAAATGTTATTTGATACAAAAAATGTTGGTATTTTTTTTATGATTTATGGTTGAAACTCCATAAGACTAGATTGTAAATATGTAACTATGTACAAATTCCAACTGTAGGAATTGACAATATCCAACAGGTGTCTGTAACCTATATGGATAGTATAATTAACTGAATTGAATTTTCACCTGCACCTTCAATTAAACAAAGATTGATGATGCATTCCAATGCTACAGGAACATTTCCTTCCAAGAGATCATTTGGAAATGTTTATTAGGGGAGTCAGCAAACAATAGTGCCAAAAATACCTAGTTTGGTTGCAAAGTGACATCTCTTATAGAAAAGAGTATCAGAGTAACAAGAGTTTCACTTCTTGTTAAAGAGATAGCAAAGAGGGCTAAACACTTTCATGATATTAGAAGTGATTGCTCTGAAAAATAAAAAAAATATTTATGCTCATCCCAATGCAGCGGCTTTTCCACTAAGTTATAGTATCTATGTACATGAAAGGAAAAAATGGTACACATACATGGTTTAATAAAAAGTCAGTCATGCAGGAGCTGCATAAACTAAGCAAATTCCTCACTGGTTGAATAACTTTTAATAAAAATGAACATAAAATCCAAAACAAAATGAAATAAGTTATGGCATTACTGTGTAATATTAGGGGAACAAAATTAGAAATCTTGCAACTTATAAGTATCACAAAAGAGAAACAACATTTTTATAATGTTGAGTTGGTGTTAGAGTGCCAAATTAGTGCTTTTGGCACTAGATCTGGTGCTTTTGAAAGTCATCTGGTGCCAAATATTAATATATAATGCTAAAGCGAAACTCTGGTGCTTTTGCAGTAAATTTAACACATAATCTGGAGCTTTCTGAGGAGAGCAAAAAAATCCCCACTTGCTGTAGTTGTATTGTATTCCAACCATAAGTCATGCCATTTTAACAAAATGTATATGCATAATATAAATAGTAGCATCTAAATAAGATGCCATCGAAACATGAATTTGTTGACTTGTGTTTATTCATCTGGTTATTCCTCACATAATTTAAAACTAAACTGTGTTGCAGTAACTGGTTGGTTCAGTTGCAATGCATGTTATGATGATACTATCAACTATATTTTCATAATCCTAGACATATATACTAGATCAGATGCTTACAATAAGGAAGGAATAAATATTTTATTCAGCATTCACCCGAGAGATTCCTTAAGCCTACGTTTTCCAGTACTGCTTGGTATATATGGTACTGGCATTCCTGATAATTTAAATTGGCTGAATGTTACTTGTCAGCAATGTTTGTAACTACTCCTCCCTTAGCCAGTAGCAGAATATGCTTACGTATATTGCAATCTTTGATTTCCAGAAAGCTGACACAATGCGTTGAAAACATAAACTGAGCACTGTATATGCTAAAATTTATGATAGCAATCCACCTGACTACTTGATGACATTACATCTTTTATATATTGATGCAGACCATGTGTATTAAAAGAAGATTAGTTAATTGCTCAATACTTAGTTGGGTGAAGAATAAGTGAAGTCGAATAGTTTTCAGCCTTTTTTATGCTTTAATGATGAAGTACCATACAGTGTTATTTCTGAAGTGTTGTGAACTTAAATTTTTATGAGAATTGAAATTCTGAGTGTTATGAATATAACATTATTAAACTTCATGGGGAAAATCCACTATTACCAACAATTTTGCAATTAGTGGCTGAACGATGTAAGATATAAACAGTGTTTAATAAAAGTGGAAGGGAATGATTGGAAATGTTATTGTAAATACTGTAAAACTGAACTGCTTGCCAGTTAAGGCAATATCAAAAGGTAAAATGACCAAACATATAAAAACAGCAAAATCATTTAGCAGTAACCAACAACCTGTTTTGCTCTTTAATCCAATAAACCCAGAATCTAGTAGAGGGAAGACTGGCACTATTTATCACAGTGCACTGTTCATTGAAAACATCAGATCATCTCTGTTATTTATGCAAATCATCCTTTTCAGACAACAAAGGGGTGACTGATCTTAAACTCCATCATACAAAGTGTACTGCAATTGCATGTAATGTGTTTAGCCCACATTTTGAACAATTGTTAATCAGTAACTTAGGGGATCAAGGGTATAGTTTGTTACTTGACGAGAGTACATTTCCATAGCAACACTTCTAGGTATTATTCTAAATCAAAACAGATCATTGTAACAACATATCTACAAGTGGTAGAATTAAATGAGTGAGTGCTTATGGTATTGTTGATGTGCTTAAAATTTGCCTTCTCAAAAGAGGACTGAATTTAAAAAAGTTTCTTGCAATAGGTACTGATAATGAGTCTGTTATGACTGGTATTTACAATGGAGTTTATGCAAAAAAAAAAAAAAAAAAAATTCTGCATCTAAACTAAATAGATGCAAGTGCCATTCTTTACAGCTAGCAGTATCACATGCCTTGAGTCACTTTACCAAGAAATTTGGAATTTTTAATTAAAGAGACATAAAACTGGTTTGCGCATTCTGTTGTATGGCAAATTGCTTGAAGGAAATTAGATGGTACAATAAATTATGGTGATTTACCTTTAAAGTTAATTCAGATGAGTCAGACTCAATGGGTGTCCATTGAAAGTGCAGTAAATAGAATATTATTAAACTTAAATTCCATTTTGAAATTTCATGATTGAAGAATGCTGCTACACTGCTGAGATCCAATTTTCGATGTATAAGCACGACTATAATCATTTGTATTCAACTTTTCTGAAACCTATTCTACAGGAAGTTCAGAATGTAAACAAAAAGTTTGAATCCAAAAACCAAGACCTTACAAAGCTCCTAAATGATCTAATTCTTCTAATTAAATCCCTTTGCTCTAAAATTGTGATTCCTGGATTCTGTTTAGATTCCTGGATTCTGTTTAGATTTTGCAAATTTAAAAATAGAAAATCACCTCAATCCAAACCCATATTTTAGATATGAATTCGAAACAAAACTTTCTTCAAGCACCATTCCTGCACCGAAGTAAAACAATTGCAAGACAAATGTGTTCAGTTCCTTCTTGAATTGATTAGACAGCTGCTACAGCGACTTTCAGAAAATATCAAAGTTCTTGAGAATATGACACTATTTTCTCCAGAAGAGTGCCTAAAATCTGTCAAGTATCCCCTTAAGAAATTGCAGATCTTTTTGTTCAGAACCCCAGTAGCATTACATTAATTGATAATCAATGAAAAAACTTGCATCACACAAAATGGACAGAATTAAGAGACACTATAAAATTTTGGTCTGAAGTTGCATCATATAGGGATGCCAAAAGGGAAAATCCTTTTGATGAAATTTTAAATTTGCACTATCTATTGTTTCTCTTTCACACTCAAGAGTCTTCAGCCAAGTAAATGTAATAAAAACAAAGCACAAAAATAGAATGGAATTACAGATATTACATTCCATTTTGGCAAGCAGATTTCATCTTAAGAATGAACAAAAGTGTTGTCATAATTATGATTTACTGGAGAACATAGTGGGAAAAATTAAAAATATGCAAAGCTATACTTCACAAGAAGCTTCAACCTCCAAGAAGAAGGATATGTCAGATTTTGCGACTGTTACAGATGAGAACGTCTTTGAGGAAGAAGAAATGAAAAAGTGAGTACTTCGTGTTTTATTATTTTATTTAAGTTCTGGTGCTTATCTGGTGTTTCTTAGGCAATTTAAGTTCAGTGCTTTTCTGGTACTTTTTGGGCTTTCTCATCTTCAGAGTTTGCAACTCTGGTTGGTGGTGGTGGTGTTATAATTGAGATTAAACCACAAGAATGAATGGTATACTATTAATTAAATTAAATATACCATCACAATAGACAAAGCTATACTGTGTGAATGTTTTTAAACATTTTTAAATGCAACTATGTTTATGACCTTACCCATTGATATCTTCACATTATCTTAAATACAGAAAAATGACAGAAAGTTATGACTACAATTAATGATGAATGTAAGAATCCACATGGTGAAATGATCATAAAACCTTAGGTTGATTAAAAGTAAAACAACTTAAAATTATATTAACACATTAAAAACACTCTTGATGTTCCAATCTTTAAAAAGGTTATTCTATGGTTGACAATGTGAGCAAGGTCTCACGAAATATGTCTCAGTTTTAAGAGTGGAGCACCAAGAGTGTTTTTAATGTGTTAACATGATTTTAAGTAGTTTTACTTTTAATCTACCTCAGAAAGTTACGAGTTACATTGAATATTAAGAAGATAAAGTTCATATGTTGCAATAAAATGAAAACATGCTACTATTTAAAAATAATTTTGATGTACTAAGAAAATATACAAAATCACCAAAGAACAACAAAAAATTTCATGGAATTTCATTGCCTTGAAATGTAATTTAAGTATTATTGCAAGAAAAAAATTTAATGCAAATGTATTCTTTAGGTTATTATAGAAGTTTCTTACATACAAATATAATTCTCAAACACATATTAAATTAATATTTCAAAGCTGATATCTTTTAAATGAAACTTTTGTTAAATGTAAAGCATATGCAAGGTTATAAATACAGTTTATGTGCTGATTAATTTCTCATTTTATTTTAAAACAATACAGAGAAAATTAAATGCAAGAGCATTTATTAAATTTTGGTTTTCAAGTATACCTTTACGCCTAATAGATGAATTTGCCTAATTTTCAGAAACAATTTATCTAATTTATTTAAATGATATACCAAATTTTGTTGTGAAGAAGCAAATATTGATGCCCATAGATCAATTTTTAATATTTGAGCATTTTTAAATTTCAATTTTTCAGGTATACCCCTTCTCCCAAAATATGATAATTTTCAAAAACTACTTTTCTTATTTGATTTAAATGGTATATGCTGAATTTTGCTGTGAAAAAATATTCGTGCTGTTACAGCAATTTTAAATTTTTGGGTTTTAGGTAACCCCCTGATTTTCAGAAACAATTTTTGTTATTCTATTTAAATGGCATATGCTGGGATTTATTTAAAAAAAAAACATTTATTAATGCCACTATATTTATTTTTCAATTTTGGGATGCAGGCAACCCCCTCCATGCTAATAGTCTGATATCATTGATTTTCAAAAACTGTTTCTTTATATATTTTATTTAAATGGTATATACAGAATTTTGTTATGAAACAAATAAAATATAATGCTGATATAGTGATTTTAACCCCTCACCCTTGCCAATAGTCCAGTTTCACTGATTTTCAGAAAATGTTTTTCTTATTTTATTTCAATTGCATAAATTCAGTTTCCTTTCAAAAAAATTAAAATTGCAGCCATTAGAGTGATTTTTAAATTTTGGCTTAACACCCAAAAGTTTATAGGTATACCCCTACTCCCAATAATATAACTTTAAAAAACGATTCTTCTTATTTGATTTAAATGGTACAAGCTGAGTTTTGTTGTGAAAAAACAATAATTAATGCTGCTTGAACAATTTTTTAATTTGGGTTTCAGGTAACACCCCCTCCTAATGGCCCAATTTCCCTAATTTTCTCAAATTATTTTTCTTATTCTATTTAAATGGCATACAGGAGTTTTTGTTACAAAAAAACACATATTAATGCCATTAGTGCAAGTTTTAAATTTTGGGATACAGACAAACCCCCCTCCTGATCCCTGGATTTTTGTAATATTCAGAAACAATTTTTCTTGTCCTTTTAAATGATATACACAGAATTTCAATGCGAAAAACCATACATTAATGCCACTAAAGCAATTTTTAAATTTTGGGTTTCAGGTAAATCCCTCTCCTAATAGTCTGATTTCACTGATTTTTGAAAATTATTTTTCCTACTTTATTTCAATGGCATATACCAAGTTTCCTTTAAAACGTTTAAAATTGCAGCCACTAAAGCGATTTTTATCTTTCGCTTTAACCCTCAAAAGTTTTTCAGTTATACCTCTTCTGAGGTAGCAGATTGCCATGATTTTTGAAAATTACTTTTACCAATTTACTTAAAAGTGTTTTACTGCGCTTCATTGATATAAAGCAAGAACTGTGGCCACTAGAGCATTTTTTAATTTTTTTTTAAAAAATGTTTGCTTTAGGTTAACCCTCATCCCCAACGGCCCAATTTTGCTGGTTAACGACAGCTGGCTGACTAAACAAATTGTTAATTGAGGGCTATGTGCCGAGTTTTGTTCAGAAAAAAAAAATGCGACTGCTAGAGAGAGAACAGACATAAGTACAAGCATATACACACAGATATATAGATAAGCCTACTTTTCGAAATATTTTATTTTTTAAACATTTTTTAGGTGCCTAGTAGGTATGAAAGATGCAGATTTGGATAGATTAGTAAAAACTCTTTCCATTGGTACAACACCAATAACTTGCATTCCTTCTGAATTTGCTAAAAAAAAAATAGTCAAAAAGTAAGAAGATTTTTCAAGGTGCGAACCACAATAGGTTCATTCCTTCGGAATTTGGTAAAAAGTTACATAAAGTAGAAGGCATTACTTGTGAGTATAAGGAGCAAATTATATACTTGTGGTAATTGTGTTAATGATGGAAATAAATAATGATGGAAGGAATTTGGGGATGGAGGTTGTGTGAAGATGGAAGTTTTTGCACACTATATGTATAAAAATGAGTATATACTCTAAATAAATAAATAAATAAATTAATTAACAGTAACAATGTATGTATAAGGAGGAAGGCAAGTTATACTAATAGTGATAATTCATTATTGCTGATGCTTTAAATATAATTTTACAGCTATTAATTAGTCAGCAACATTGCTTTGAATTATGCTACTATAATGCCAACTTCACCCGAAGCTGTCACCTTATAGGGACTACAGTACAACATAAATATATGCAATTTTCTACATATATTCCACCTCTATAAAAATATTACATTTTTCTGATGTCAAAGCAGTTTTTATTTACCTGTTGTATGCGATAGAGAGGGCCTTCAGAGAGAAGGTCTCCAGCCACAGCCAGTTTAGTAGCCAAAATGTGATTGAGGGCTTGATTCCATCCAGAGAGTTGATGTAATGATCGCAGCAAAGCTATACACTCTTCTGCAACAGTACTCGAGTGTGAAGCTGTCAGAGACACTCGCACCATTCCAGGTTTCCCTCCTCTACCAAAACCTGCATTAGACAATATGACTTGCAGTAAAGATACGACTATTTGTTGTGGAATGTATTAATCATTGGTTTCTAAAAGCTACCTTACACACTCTTTGCTTTTTATGAATATTATTGTTGTTGTTGTTGTTATTATTATTATTATTATTATTATTATTATTATTAATATAGTTGATAGACCAGTTGTTCCTGACTATTTTGAATGTTAATATTAATAATTTTCTCCCTGGTCTAACTGCAGAGATTCATTCTTCTACTTTTCATTATCAAGTTATCTACACTTTAATATTCTACAGGATGAACAATCCTTCATGCAACCGGTTTTGTGGCATGTGGTCATCCAGCGAGGCTGGCTCCTGTGTCAGCGGTGTGCTACTTGCTCAAGATTTCAACTCACACTGAAGGCTGGAGCAGCTGAATCCTCATCCCCGCCATCATAGCACTGCCGGCCAGTCCCCTGGCTTTGTGTCAAGCATTGCTCACCCTCTATAATTAAAATTTCATTTCTATCCCTGCACAAAACATAATAGACATCCTTCATTCTAAAAAAGTGTCCTGTAAAATGCTCATATCCATTCATTGGTCATAATTTTGCTATAACAATTTTTTCTCCATTTAGTTACAAGTTTTATGCTCCTATAAACTTCATATAGTTTCTCCATAATATTTTGTTGAAGTTCCTGGTTATCTTGGTTCAATAATGCACAGCATTTGAAAAAAGAGATAAGAGAGGAAGTAAATTACATTTATTTATGGAATATATCAATTTATTTCTCAACAGTATCTATTAACTTGTTACCTGATGGCTATTCAAACCCAGCACTGACTCTTCCCGGATACCCAACAAACAGATCTAGGCATTTAAATGGTTCACAATTTAAATTTCTACACTACAGAACAGACCTTTACATTTTGCTTATTTTTTTCACATTTTAATGAAATAAAAACTGAATTAAAGGACATTAAATGCAGTAAGAGCCAACTACAAGTATTCTGTATTTATTTACAAAAAAAAAAAAAAAAAAGATAATTTTGGAGTGTATTTTGTGTGTCTGATTGTGATTTGCGGAGCTAAAAGAGCTCCCTACTTTTTTGTCTGGAATGCTACTACCATTCAACACTAGTGTTTATAAGCATTGTAAGCTCTTTGGCTGAGCCAGCACGCAGCTGTAATATATACTGAAATGTTTGACATAACGCAAAGCAATCATGCACATACTTGTTTATCATACATAGAAAGTAGGTTTTCATATACAACAGGTGTGTGTTGTAGATGAAGTGCTTGAATCATATTATTGTGTTTGCATGACACAATAAGCTTAGCTTGTATGTTCAGATTAACTACACAATTTTCAGTTGCTGAGATACATAAATTAGCAACTTGATACTGGAATCTGTTCCTGGCACCATATTTTTGGGTTTGTTTATTGTAAATATTTTTGTTTCAGCTAAATACTAATGAAGCAAGGTTCACTTCACAAGGAATTACAAAGTTACAAACTTGTTATTCCCAGTTCGAATCATGGTTTCAATTAGTAAGGCAGGGTTATGGATTCAGAAAATGATTGTGGCATAAAAAGACATGTTGTTCTGAATATAACCTCTGGTGTACAGCCTCATACACAGCTCACAAGGGACAGTCAACCAATTTATTTTTTACCAAGTTGTTTTACTGTAGATTTAGTGGCTCTCATAATTGCTGAAACAAATGTATATAAGCATAAAGTGCATAAAGATCTGACCTCAAAAGACAAATATGTTAAAATCGTATTGGACTGCCGAAGTACAGGCTCTACAGAGAGGGGAAGTAGAGGTGTGTCAGCTTCCACCTTTGACTTACATTGTTTGGCATAATTGAAGGGTAGTTACTGGTTTATCTAATTACAGTTCCAAAATTTTGATGCACAATACAGGAAAGATAGAGCCAAAACTAAAATGACAATTTTCAAGCCTGATATTATACATAAATACAATATGCATATGGGTAGTGCTGATTTAATGGATCAGGTATTGCAGGCATATCCCTCTTTATGAAAAGCTGTAAAATGCTACAAAAAACTATTTTTTTCTCATGTTGGATATCACCATATACAATTGCTTGGTGATTTGGAGAGCTCTACACCCACAAAAAAGCAATGACATATCTGTATTTTTGCTTATCAATTGCTTGCAGCCTAATTGCAAGCTACCAAATTCAGAGGGCTGTACACAAAGGGGGTAGAAATTTTAAAACTCCTGCCACACTCAGATTGATGGAAAAACATTTTCCCAAAAGGATACCGTCTACAGGAAAAAAGTTGCATACTTTTTGGAAATGTGTGGTATGTGTGGCATGTGTGGGACACATGCAAGGAAACGAACACGATTTGTGTTAAATGCTAAGATGCGCCCTACTCATGCTTCAAGGTGTATAATTCAAAACAAACTTTCAAAGGCAAAGTTGAACTGTTTTATAGAATTTATTTCAGTTTATTATTTAAAAAATATTAAAATAATTATGGGTTGAAAATCATTCAATTTTTAGCACTTGCTGGACATGTATACATGTCCACATTGCTTGGGCCCATTTTACTCTGGATATCTATACACGTCTATATCTGGGAAGAGGTTAAGGAGACCAGTAGGTTTCCTATTTTGTCAACTTGCTAGAAAAACAAATTTTGTGAACCTCTAGAGAGCAATGATTGATAATGTTGTTGTGACTGCCTGAGCTCTATCTTGCTGAAAAGGCATTTTTAACCCACTTATCTTCACCATTATTTAATTCACAAGATTCTCAAGATTGCTAAATTAAGGTCATCACATCCCCATCTGAAAAACAGTCTTTGTTTTCTCTGCTGCACTTTCACCAGTTATTGTCCACCACTATTTTGATTATCATTTTGACTCTGGTGTATATTAGTGACCTGGTTCATCCATAGTCAGGAATCAATGTAAAAGATCCTTTTGAGGAGTTTTTTTTAAATTATATATTTTGCAATAATCTCATTTGGACATCTGGAATTCACTTCATTTATGGTGCACACATGGCCACATTTACATAATTAATTTCAGAAATAAATAATAAGCTTAAACACTAATCCACATGTCCCCAAGAACATCAACCAATGTGGCTTTGATCTGTGCAGCTGTCAACTTCTTCAAATAAAATGTTAAATCGCTGTACAGAAGTCCCCCCCCCCTTTCCCAACAGTTATAGAGATGACTATCAAATACTAACTACATTTTATATCTGTCTAAAACTACATTACAGACTATTAAAAGAATGGTGCTATTTAATGAAGGTTTGCTCCATTTCAGGGACTTTACTAAATTATTCAAATTATCCTTGTTATCTTTTTAGAGATAAAATACTGAGGATAGTTCTCATTGAAAATTATGTTTAATTTTTATGTTGACATCTTTTATTTTTTTACTCACATCTGTGCTCTTTCATTCCTTTTATTAACACACCTGTGAACTCATTACAGAAGTATTTCAGCATTTTTGGTGCTGATGACTCGTTATCAAGTTAGTTTGTGCATTATCTTTTTGATACTATCATATTACATCTTGTTCTAGGGCTTACCACCACAGGCAATATAATAAATATTCCAATGTTATTAAAAAATAGCTTCAACATATTCCAATTAATTGAAAAACATTTCTGTTAGACTGTCCTAAGAGCCTAGGCTTCCAAAAGACATATTCTGGCTGCTCTATTAGAATGCTTGTTTATGATCAAAATCATTCACATATTGTCTGTTATGGCGGATGCTTGAGTTTCAGCGGTAACGTGGCTCCATAGTTTGTTTTAGAAAACTCGAGAAATAGAGCATATAACTAGGTGAAACTAATAGTATTTAACACACAAAAGCCCGTTGTAACTGTGCAAGTGAAGGTATCATTTAGGACTGAAAAGTAAATTGTAAAGAAGAGACGAAAAGACTGCCCAGATCAACCATGGCGTCACCATGTTGCACCAAATGGCGGGAACAGGTCGCGTCGTTGCAGATAACAGTGATGACTCTTCAAAATGAACTAAAGAATGCCCACGATGTAATCAACAAATTAAAAGGTAAAGAAATATCAGACACCGAGGAATTTAAATACGATAATGGCTGGTCAACTGTAACAAGGGAACAACGTCGCCAAAGTTCACGGCGTACTGAAAACGAACAAAAATGGCCGAAACTTGGTCAGCAAAAACACCGCGACCAAACGAAGAAACAGGAAGTGACCACAAGGAATAGATTCGAAATTCTAAGTGAAGACAATCCGACTGATGACACCGAGGTAACCACAAACAACTGCGATGATATAACAGATGACGAAACAAGCAGTATAACGGAAAAGGCTATGTATGAGCGGAAAACAGCCATAATTGTTGGAGATTCAATGGTGCGCCATGCTGGGAAAAGTTTGGACATGAATGAGGTTTCTGTTTACTGTTACCCGGGTGCTAGAATAGAGCATATAGAAAGAAGATTGTACGACAACAAGGATGACCCCGACATAATAATATTTCACGCCGGGACCAACAATCTGCATGGATCTACCTCTCCAGATGACATAATGAAGGATATGAAGCACCTCGTTCACACTGCAAAAGAGCTGTACCCTCAAGCTACATTATGCGTGAGTGGTATACTACGACGAAGGGATGAAGATTTAAGATATATTGACGCAGTGAACACTACGCTGGACTGGATTTGTCAACAAAATGGATGCATCTTCATCGACGGTAATGCCTGGCTTGGAGAAGAGGACCTGGGAAGAGATGGACTCCACTTCAATCGAACAGGTTCAGCAAAGTTCAGCAGTCTTCTGGGCAGAGTCATCAACCATCTAGACCGAAAAAACGCAGAGCAGTAACCAGCGGTTCAGGTAAAAGTAAAAATTCTTCAATTAATGAGGTACCTAGCCTTACCATAAATAGCTGTATAGCAGTAACCTCAATTATTACTGAAATCTCCTCTTCAATGAATAAAGATAATTGTAATAATAGCTATTTCCAAAGCCAAAACAATAACTTATTAAACATATTTCACCAGAATATCCAGAGCGTTAGAAACAAGCTGCTTGATATAGAACTGCTGCTTGAGAGTGATTTAAAATACGTAGATGTCCTATGTTTAACTGAGCACTGGCTGAACAGCAATGAACTGTCTGAATTTAAATTTGAAAAATTTAGCGTTACACATGGTTATTGCAGAAACAAAAGAAAAAATGGAGGATCCCTAATCATGATAAGAAATGGAATCAAAGCAAAACCAGTCATAATCTTTGAACCCCAAAACATAGAAGAACATTTCGAAGCTAGCATAATAGAGGTGGAAAACAAACTTATTATTATTTGCATTTATAGGAACCCTAAAAGTGAACTAAGCATTCTTCTGGATAGGCTTGAGGTCATCTTACACCACTTTCATAAATTAAACAAAAACGTGATCCTACTCGGGGACTTAAATATAGATTTTCTGAAAAATAACAGTGAAAAACTAAAACTCATAACTACACTGAATTGCTATGGACTGAAACCATTGATAGATGTACCAACCAGAGTCACCAAAGCAACAAAAAGTGCCCTAGATCAAATTGCAATCACTAAAGATATCACCTATAATAAAGTAAATATATTAGAAACCCATCTCTCTGACCATTATGCACAGACAATTGCAATTAACTGGCACTACCAAGATGCAAAAGAAAACAAGTGCAGTGTATTTAAAGAAACCCGTTTACAAAAACAGGAAAATGTAAAATACTTTTGCCATATGCTTGAAAATGAAGAATGGGAGGGAACCTATCAGGAATCAACACTAAATGCAGCATATACTTCCTTTATAAATACATTTAGATACTATTATGATGCTGCATTCCCGATTGTTAAAGTAAAAGTAAATGATAAAACCCCAAAATGGATAACTAAGGGAATAAGAACCTCGCAAAGTAAACTAAGACTGCTGGGTAATCTACTAAAAAGTAGAAAGGCATCAGAGGAATTGCAATTATATTATAAGAAATATAAAAAAATATATAGACAAGTAATTATAGCAGCAAAAAAAATGTTTAATAACAGAAAGATTATAAACTCTGAAAACAAACCAAAAGCAATATGGGAAGTGATAAAAAGAGAAACATACAAAAAGAATCTCACCCTAAAGAACATCAATCTCAAGCAAGGAGGGAAAAATGTAACACAGCCCAAGCAAGTGGCAAATTCATTCAACGAATACTTCACAAATATTACTAAAAATGTACAACACCCTAATAATTTGTCAATATCACACAGTACAAGTTTTAAAATAATTAATGAAAAATCTCTATACCTCAGTCCTGTTACTGAAAGCGAATTGTTAGACATAATAAAACAGCTAAAAAACAAAAAATCATGCGCTTTAGATGAGAGCTCAAATTTTATTATTAAAAAATGTGGCAGGTTCATCATCAAGCCACTATGTTATATTGTTAATGAATCTCTGAGAAGCGGAGAATTTCCAAAACAACTAAAGATATCTAAAATTATACCAATCTATAAGAAGGGAAAGACTGACGAAGTAAACAATTATAGACCTATAGCTCTCATTTCAGTTTTTTCAAAGATACTTGAAAAAGTAATGTACAGACAACTAACCAAATTCCTGAACAAATTTAATATTATCACCAAATGCCAATTTGGCTTTCAAACAAACAAGTCCACTAATATGGCAATAATAAACTTTGTAGATAGTATATACGACATGCTAGATAAAAGTGAAATCGGGGTGGGAGTGTTTCTAGATTTATCTAAAGCATTTGACATGGTGGACCACAAGTTGCTGTTGGACAAACTGTGGAACTATGGAGTAAGGGGTATTCCATACAATTGGTTTAAAACCTATCTGGAAGGTAGAGAACAACTGGTTGAGATCGAATTCAATGATGTGAGAAACCAAAAAATTGGGAAAGCACACTCGAGCAAAAGAAATGTAACATCGGGAGTACCACAGGGATCAATCTTAGGTCCTCTTCTATTTTTATTGTACATAAATGACTTACCGCATTGCTTAAAAGATATTTCCGAAGTAAAGCTAACACTTTTTGCAGACGATACAAGCATATTTATAAGCGGAAATGAAAGTACTGACCTGGAAGCAAAAATAACAGCAGTAATAAAAGCCATGTTAACCTGGTTCAAAACTAACAAACTTCTGATAAATGAAGCAAAAACAGTAGCAATTAATTTCCAGCACAAAAACAACAAAAGCATAACTACTCCGGGAATCATGCTTGGGTCAAAAACTATAAAGTATGAGTCAGAAACAAAATTTTTGGGGTTATGGATTGACTTAAACCTCTCATGGGATAACCATGTTGAAAAACTAGCTACAAAACTAAGCAAGGCTTGCTATGTTCTCAGCCAACTGAGGACAAGAGTAACATTAGATGTACTCAAAAGTTGTTACTTTGCGTACTTCCACTCGCATATTTTATATGGAGTAATATTATGGGGAAACTCTGTAAATAGTCATCTCATCTTCAAGCTTCAAAAGAGAGCGATAAGAACCATGATTGGTATCCCAAGAAAAGAAAGCTGCAGGAAACATTTTAAGGATCTAAAAATATTAGCAGTCCCCTGTGTTTATATAAAAGAAATTCTAAACTATGTCCGGACTAACTTAGATGATCTTGTAATCAATACTGAGATTCATTCACATAATACTCGAAATAAAACTAAACTCCACCAACATAAGCATAACACGAAACTATACGAGAGATCCTTCAAATATAATTGTTTAAAATTGTATAATGTCTTACCTCCTTATCTAAGGGACTTAGCAACAATTAAATCATTTAAAACTGAAATTAATAAAGTCTTACTTACAAAACAGTTCTATACAATTGATGAATTTAGCAGATACTGTAATGACATGAATAAATGCCCTAAAGGAGATATAGTAGCCCAGATATAAAAATGTAAGTGCCAAATGCTTAATAGAATATTATTTAATGTACATACTACTCTGGTGGAGATACTGTGCTGCTCTTTTTTCTGTCCACAGGAGCTAAGATGCCAAAATGGAAAGATGATCTTCATTCAAGAATGCAACCGCCACTCTGCACTAATCAGAATGTGCTAGTATATAGTATTTTGTTGTATTATCACTATTTAATACATGTATATATTCCTACTATATTGACGAAACCAAAAATTTGTTCAAATTCTTATGGTGAATAAATCTGAATCTGAATCTGAATCTATAGTTCTACTTTATAGGAAGGGTTTACAATAATTTAAGTTCACAATTTTTTGCTTATGGAGCATGTTTTGCACCACAGACTGAATTACTGAAATTTCTCAATTAGAAAATTGCATTACTTTTTATAGTACTTAAAGCCTGTTTTATCATAGGCAGTGAACTCTGGTGATATATGAAATGAAATAATTATTAGGAAAACAATTTTTTTATTTTAAAGGAAGGAAGAAGTGTTCCTGGCCTACATTTTTTTAGATTACATCCCTGGCATTTGCAATTTATGAGGACTGAGGAAAACTTGGAAAAAACCTCAGTCAAGGAAGATGGTCCTCGTGGAAATCGAACCCCAGATCTCCTGCTGCCATAAGTTCATGCCTTAATGATCTTGGTCAACCATGATGGTTCATCAAAATGTATAAACCTACAAGAGCAGATTGATAAGTCTGATAAAAAAAAGGTAGTAAATAACACTTTTTTGCAAAAACAAAATTTTATTTCTGAACATAATCACTTTTGAGTTCAATAATTTTGGTCCAGCAAGATTCCAATTTTTTATTCCTTCAGAAAAAAAATTCTTTCAAACTATGCATAATATTCATTTATAGCATGATAACTTATTCAATTAAAATTTCTTACCCCTAAGCCAATTTTTCAGATTAGGAAAGCGAAAAATGTCACATGAGGTCAAATCTGGGGAAAAGGCTGGATGAGGACTTTTTCAAAAATCCAGTTCATGCATTCTCGCTATTGCAACAGCCAATGTGTGAGCAGGAACATTGTCCTTTGGTTGCTTTTGCTTGAACTCTAAGCAAATGGTCCAATAATATTGCATAATGACAGCCAGTCATGATACGCTGTGATTTCCAAAAAACCGTTGCCATCACTTTTTCCGCCATTGACAAAAGGGTTTTAGCTTCTTTTGGTGCATTTTTACCTTCACCAACTCGTTGTTTCAACTCCAAAGTGTAGTGGTTGATCCAAGTCTCATCAGTCACAAAACAATGCAGAAGTCATTTGGATTACAGTGCAACATTTTCAAACACAATTTTGAAATGTCCTTTCTCTAGTATTTTTGTTTTGGAATCAACAAACATGCCACCCCATCACACACTAGCTTCTTTATATCCTGAATTTCATGCAGGATAATGTACCCATTCATATGAAATGTCTACCATCTCAGCAATCTCATAAATCTTAATGTGACTGTCTTCTATCACAATACCACGAATTTTATTGAACATTTCTTCGAAAGAAACCTCAATCAGGCATTTGGAATGTGCAGCATCTCCAGTGCTCATACAACAACATTTAAATTAATTCATTCAGTAACGAGTGCCAGTGTAGCTGAACTTTCTTCAGCTCAGTATGTATATGGGCTGGAGTTCACTTTTTTAAAAATAAAAATGTTCTATCACTGCAGAATACTTATATTTATCCATTTCTATAAATGGTGTTACACCAATTAGTTAAGATAACAGCCAACAAAGAACTGCATATTGCATTATTGATTGAAAAGTTGAACAAAACCATTATAAAAATCATGCTTACCCTCAGCAATGCCACTTAACAAATTTTTACCCATTCCATTGAAATTAACTTATTAATTCACCCTTGAAAATGTGTAAATTTTGGAAATTCTTCACAGTATATTTCATTTTCCAAATACAACTTCTCCTTTAAATGAACCATCAATACAAATTCTGCACTACAATTCAACTGGGTTTGGTTAATCAATTCTTGAATATTCTATTTAAAAAAATATAACATCAGTACAACTTTATTTTTATCATATTCAATACTAAATGCTGAAAATCTTTCTAGTGATACACATGGGTAAAACAGAGAATTACAAATTTTATAAGCCTTAAAAAATAAAAAGATAAAAAAAAAAACTGAAGATACAGATGTGTTAGTGTTTATTTCATAATGAACTTTATGCTTTATTCCATATTATACGAGGCCTGTCTGGAAAGTAAGTACCATTTCATTCTACCACCACCACAATGCTAGTGTCGCAGTTCCAAGCATGCCCACTTGTCTCCCTGGTTCATTGTCTGTCCACTGACGCCATTACAGTCGGATTGTGTTGTGTTCACAGTTGTTTGTGATCGTTGAAAAATTTTTAAGACAATTTCCAATCCTGCCGACTGTGAAGTGCATTCTGTAATACAGTTTTTGAACGCAAGGAATGTTAAGTCATGAAATTCATCGTAAAATTTAGAAATTTACAGTGAAAATGATATGACAAATGTAATGGTGAGAAAGTGGGTTAGCCAATTCAATGATGTTCAATGTTTATGATGAAGCATGGAAAGGGCGGCCTTCTTTGTCACAGATGTTTTGGTTAAGCAAGTGAATGAAGCAATTTGTGAAAACAGACAGTTCACAATTAGAGTGCTTTGTAATGTATTTCCACAAATTACAAAAACTTTTGTGCATGAGATTGTAACAAAGTGCTTAGATTATCACAAATTGTGTTCTCATTGGGTTCCAAAGATGCTTACGGATGTCCACAAAACAAAGCGACTTGACAGTGCTTTGACATTTCTAACCCAATAGAGTGATGAGGGAGAGGAATTCTTAAGCAGGATAGAGACTGGTGATGAAACTTCAGTTTATCATGTCACTCCAGAATCAAAACAACAGTGGATGGAGTGGAGGCACACAGGATCCCCCAAACAACAAAAATTCAAAGCAATGTTGCCAGAAGGAAAAATCATGTGCACTGTGTTCTGGGACAGATGGGGCATTGTGCTTGTTGATTTCCGTACCACATCAATGTGGTACGATACGGTGAAACATTGAGAAATCTTCGGCACACAATTTAAAACAAAAGGCATGGAATGCTGAACCAAGGCTTTGTGTTGCTTCATGACAACACACATCCCCCCATTCTGCTGGTGTCACACAAAACAATATTCAACAATTCGGTTGGGAGCAGTTCAATCACCCACCATATAATCTCACGCCTTTTGACTACCACTTCTTCTTGAACATGAAGCATGAGCTCAGAGGAAGATGCTTTGACAGCGATAAGGATGCAAAAAATGCTCTCTTCACTAGCAGCATCTTTCTTATAAGAGGGCATACAAGAGTTAATTTCCTGCTATGACAAATGCCTGAACAATGGTGGCAACTATGTCGAAAAATAGGTTAAGGAATGCTCTTTCATGTACAAATAAATGTTGCTGTGAAAACAAATATTTACGCCTTTTTTCCCAAACTGGTACTTACTTTCCAGACATGCCTCATATTTAGTTAGGACATCATTGTGAAAATCACAATCATATAAACTGTTAACTTAACAAATTATTATTGAGGAAATCACTCAAATTTCACTAATTTAGTTCCACTTACTTGGACATGTTTCAAAGGCGCTTGCCTTCATCGTCAGCATGATCCCAATGTCCGCTTCCCCGCGTGGTATTCAGATGTTGCTCCGTAGATTTTATGAACTTTGTGATAAGGTTGCTATTGTTTGGAAGATCAAAATTAACCAAATTTTCTTTGTTTTTATTTATGAATGTATTTTCCCACACTGTCAATTCTATTGGTTTTTGAAGAGCTTTTAAGAGTTTTGGTACCTTTTGGAATTCGTGGTTTTTTTGCCAGAAATGGTCTGCCACTGCTGATTTTTCCATGTGTTTATATTTTACATGCCTCATGTGTTCCTTAAACCGTATGGAGATATTTCTTTTTGTTTTGCCTATATATTTCATATTGCAATCTTTGCAAGCAATTTCATAAATGCCTGATTGTTTTTCTGGAGGAATTTTGTCTTTTGTGTTCGTTTTTAGGAGGTTTTTTAAACTACATTTGTTTACTGGAGCCAAAATGATGTTTGCCTGTTTAAAAATTTTTTGGAATTTTTGGTGTGCCCATGGGTGGAATGTGAATTTTTTATATATCTGATCCCCTTTGTAGCCTTTTAGTGTGGTGATATCTTTTATTCGTTTTTTCTTTTTGAATTTTTCTATTTTCTTGTTGACCAGATCTGTTGTGTAACCATTTTTTTGTGCTATCGCTATGATTTTTTGGTACTCCAATTTGTATTCTGTCTTGCTTATTGGAAGGTTTGTTAATCTGAATGTGAGGCTATTGATTATGGCATGTTTATGTTGTATTGGGTTGAGGCTGTTGTTTTTTATGTAATTATCTGTGTGGCTATCTTTTCTGAATATGCCAAATTCCAGTATATTGCCATTTTTTATAATTTTTATGTCCAAAAAAGGAAGAACCGTGTTGTTCTCCAATTCCATTGTAAATTTAACACTGCTGTCTTGCAGGTTGAGCAGTTTTATTGCATCCTCTTTCCAATTTTCATTTACTATTGCAAAGATGTCATCAACATAACGGTACCAACATTTGTATATATATGGAAAAGCCTCAGTTTATCTGGGAAAAATAAGATTTCAATTAAGCCAAAACCACGTGGTAAATACAGCAGTATGGAGAATATGCCGCTACCGTTAATGAACATCCATTCCAATAACATGCTTAGTGAACTAAAACCCAAAATAAAACAATTTCTAAAATATAGAATTAAGAAAAAATTAAGATCCGTAGATATACATTTCATCAATATTTGCCTAAAAGAAAATTTAACGCCTACATTCGTAAGGAGGATAGTAAAACAAAACAATTACAGCAAAATACAAATAGCTGCCGAAAGGAAAGTGTTGCAAGTTGAAAAAATGAATCATTACAAAGCCATAAGCGATTTGGACTTAAAAACTTATGAGCTACATTTAAAACTGGTACCTCAATTAGGCAGAATCTTTTGGAAAAATCTTGAAGAAAATTTTTTTGAGGTTAGAAACGCCCGAGTAAAACAAAAATGGCAGGCTATAAATAAAAAACTGGACAAACTTCGAGAGAAACAGCGAAATATTAAAACTAGGAAAGAAATTAAAAGCAACAAAATAGAAAATGTCATAAACAAGTCAAACCAAAACTTTTCGGAAAAAGAATTGCAACTATTAAACGTAGGATTAAATTCTTGTATAGATTACTCCAGAAATACAGAAGAATATGTAGCAGATATAGAAATAGCGATTTTTAACAAACCTGAAGAAGAAAAAAGCATCATAAGATCACAATGTGCAAAAGTACTAAAGCAAATAATAAAAAAAGAAAATAACCAAAAAGTGACATATCACAGGATACTCAGGTCTTTAAAAGAAAAGGGCGTCATTTACAGTAGGGCTGACAAAGGAAACAAAATTGTGATAATGAATCAGACAGATTATGAAAACAGTATGTACAATTTACTAACCAGCCAAGATTATGAAAAAATGCAAACAGATCCTACGCAAAAATATATCAGTGCAGTAAAAAAACAATTAATAGAAGTAACAATTCTGAGTGAAGAAGAAAAAAAGAAGATCATACCAGACAACCCTATAACACCTAGAATCTATGGCCTACCAAAAATACATAAACCAGGAAACAAAATGAGACCTATTGTAGATACAATAAATTCACCCACATACAATTTAGCCAATTGCCTTTTAAAAAAATTTAATGCCTTGCCGAAATACAAAAGCCAAAGCATAAAGAACTCATCAGAACTAATAGAAAATTAGACATGTGAAATTGGAAAATAGGGATCTACTAGTTTCGTATGATGTGGTCTCTATGTTTCCTAGCATCCCCAAAGAAAATCTGATAGTGGTCATACAGAAATGGCTTACCTCAATAAACCTACCTAGAGAAGCAATAGAACAATATGTGAACCTCACCAAAATTTGCATCAACCAAACCTACTTCACATTCGGAGGCAACAGTTACACACAAAATAAGGGTCTAGCAATGGGAAACCCATTATCACCATTCTTAGCAGATATCTACATGAGTTTTTTAGAAATAAAAATAATTGAGGTTTTTCCATATATATACAAATGTTGGTACCGTTATGTTGATGACATCTTTGCAATAGTAAATGAAAATTGGAAAGAGGATGCAATAAAACTGCTCAACCTGCAAGACAGCAGTGTTAAATTTACAATGGAATTGGAGAACAACACGGTTCTTCCTTTTTTGGACATAAAAATTATAAAAAATGGCAATATACTGGAATTTGGCATATTCAGAAAAGATAGCCACACAGATAATTACATAAAAAACAACAGCCTCAACCCAATACAACATAAACATGCCATAATCAATAGCCTCACATTCAGATTAACAAACCTTCCAATAAGCAAGACAGAATACAAATTGGAGTACCAAAAAATCATAGCGATAGCACAAAAAAATGGTTACACAACAGATCTGGTCAACAAGAAAATAGAAAAATTCAAAAAGAAAAAACGAATAAAAGATATCACCACACTAAAAGGCTACAAAGGGGATCAGATATATAAAAAATTCACATTCCACCCATGGGCACACCAAAAATTCCAAAAAATTTTTAAACAGGCAAACATCATTTTGGCTCCAGTAAACAAATGTAGTTTAAAAAACCTCCTAAAAACGAACACAAAAGACAAAATTCCTCCAGAAAAACAATCGGGCATTTATGAAATTGCTTGCAAAGATTGCAATATGAAATATATAGGCAAAACAAAAAGAAATATCTCCATACGGTTTAAGGAACACATGAGGCATGTAAAATATAAACACATGGAAAAATCAGCAGTGGCAGACCATTTCTGGCAAAAAAACCACGAATTCCAAAAGGTACCAAAACTCTTAAAAGCTCTTCAAAAACCAATAGAATTGACAGTGTGGGAAAATACATTCATAAATAAAAACAAAGAAAATTTGGTTAATTTTGATCTTCCAAACAATAGCAACCTTATCACAAAGTTCATAAAATCTACGGAGCAACATCTGAATACCACGCGGGGAAGCGGACATTGGGATCATGCTGACGATGAAGGCAAGCGCCTTTGAAACATGTCCAAGTAAGTGGAACTAAATTAGTGAAATTTGAGTGATTTCCTCAATAATAATTTGTTAAGTTATACTATATTTCACTGTGAAAATTCCCGCAATTCAAAAACTATATATAAACTGTTTTTAATATTCCTCTTTCTCTTCAACTTTTCGTATATAGAAATTTTAACAGTAACTATTTATTATACCTTTTGGGAATTATCCTTTCTAACAGAATCTGATTTTATGCAAGTAATTCTTCATAGCTGATATGAAAAAGCCTTTAATTTTTGTTTATGGTATATTTTAAAGCCATGGAAAAGAAACTAAGAACATGGTGGAAAACCACTTTATACACTACTCTATTTAAAAAGTAGCGAGTAAATTATTTACAAATTCTGGCGTAAATGTGAGTTTTTAATGCATGCTTGATTTTCATTCACTATACATTTTGGTATGCCTCAAAGATATCATGATTTAGCATAGGTATGCTCTTGAATGTTTACTGAAGTGATGTAAACAGAGACTAAGTCATAAGTAGGTAAGAATAATAAAGAAAAAAGAATCTTTTTGTTTTCTTCATAGCTAAGTATGTTAATCAGCAGTCAATAATTATCATGGCAAAAATAGAATTTAATTACATAGCAAAAAAATTTATATGAATGCTTGAAGAAAAAATTCTAGCAAAATTCTAGATCCATTACATAGTTACAGTGAGAGTGACAATAACAATAATGCTGGGGCATCCATATGGATAAAAATAAATGTATCACCTCATTTAGGACCCTTTATTGGAAATCCTGTGATACAAATTCCCCCTAACCTGGCAAAATTGTCAGAAATAATAGCGTTTTTTTGGGAGACACCTTTTTTGAAATGATATATGAGGAAACTAATTTATATTATTTTCAAAACCAAAAAAAGATATGACAAGAGTTCTATGGGTTTGAAATGCCAATGTAGCAGAAGAAATGGAAAAATACAATTTTTTTTTGCAATACATATTCTAATTGGGCTATTAGACACCCGCAATTATGAACTATCCAAGCTTTGAACTCATTAAAAATCAGCAGTGGCTGCACATTTTTGGAATGAGAATCATGAAATAGAGAAGGACATAACATTACTAAAAACAATTCAATATCCGAAAGAACTTAATATATGGGAAAAAATTTACATAAAAAAATATGAATACAAACTTATGAATTTTGATATACCGGAAGCAGACAACATATTGTTTAAGTTCATTAACAGACCACCAGAGCAAGCATAGTAACATACATACTTTGCTGAAATTGTCTCCTCAGTCGTCGTTTTGGTTGACAATGTGAGGAATGTACCTCACGAAACATGTACCAAAATTACTTTTATAAGTGTGTTTGTGAAACTTAAAGAGAGTTTTAATGTGACGACATGATTTTTAGTGTTTTACTTTAAATCAAAATAAGATCATTAAAAGCTGTTTCAAATTCAATAATAATGTACTTCAACAAGTTTACAAACAAATTTTTTAAAAATTCAGTACTTGTGAGAAATTTCTTTTGGCTGAAGCTATGGTTCCTTCTTGAAAGGAAAGCTATTGGGTGATACACATATACATATGATCCAGAACATTGTCGGAAGTGAACAGAGTAAGTGAAAATATCCTGCTAGGGTGTGCCACGTCTTTGCTTGTCACAAGAAAAGGAGTGAAACAAATTACCTACATTTGCAAGTTTTGTAAGTGTGTAACTTTAGAAAGAGGAATGCTTCCAGAGATATCACATCACTAATAGGGGTTTTGGCAAGATTCTCCCAAAACGTCCAGTTCATAACAGTAAGTAGGAGATTTTTTAATAAAGGTTTAGAGCATACAGTGCAAAATATTACCTGGGCATGGGCATTTAAATTCTTTAAATATATGGTCCCCAATGTGTTAAATGATGCTTTGGAATATGTAAACAGAATTAATTACAAATAATATCTGAAGAATATTATTGCCTTAAATTGGACAAAATAATTTAATATTCTGACATGGAATAGGCAGGACTAACAAGACATGATAAGAATATAATTCCTAACTTCAAATTATCCTCTGAAACAAAAATATTTTGAAAGATGGAAATTTCATCTAAATTTGTTTAAATAATTCTGCAAAGTGCAGCATTTATCTTCTGGCTTAATATAACATGCCAAAGTTTCTACAACTTACCTGAAGTTTAAACATTAAAAGTTTAATATTTAAACTTTTGTTTAAAAGTTTAAACATTCAAAAAGTTTGAGTCGTACCCTTGGCCGAGAATGAAGATGAATGTCTTTGAAACCTGTTCCAAATATCACACAAGTAAGTGAAGCAATACAAGTGTTTAGTACGACATAAGTTTGTATTTTTTGTTACAACCACTAAGGCTACCTATGTGCTGTAATGCTGGGTCTGCAGGGCACAGAAGAGCTGTATATCCCAAAAGATGAAACAGCTTCTCCAAGAGTGCCAGTCTCTCTGAGGGGTTCACATCCCAAGCTGGTAGCACTGCTTGCAACAAGCGAAGTGATAAGATCTGTAATAATGTGCAATTCATATAAATATATAAATTCTAAGCTATGTAATAGTCAAAGTTAATATTTTTATTTTGAAATAAGTTTAAGTTCACAACAGACACCTCTTTGCTGTGTTGTAGAACCGAGAAGCATAAAAATATACCAATTTTCTACAAAACCACAATTTTATAATTAAATGAAAACACTAGCATTTGACTTTTGAAATGAAAGAAAATCTATAAATGAATACCTGTTTCGACAAAGTGATGTTGATTGTATTATCCTGTCCTCCAACCATTGAGAGCAACAGATGTATCCAAGCAGGAGTGCTCAAGGCTCGACACATTGCTGAAGATGCAGCTAAGGCTCTTATGAAACCCAAAGTAGCCCATTCCATATGATGGTTTAGAGCAAGTAGTTGATTCTGTGTAGGGGAATCCAGAGATTTGTTTGCCATCTAAAACATATTTTGTTATAAATATAGATAATTGAAAAACATAAATTTAGATTTATGTTACTTAATTTATTTTGTTTTATACTATTTTTATTATCATTTTCTATTTAAAATTCTCTTGGATTTAGTATTACAAACTATGTATGCAATCATTCCATAGCAATGTTAGTATTAAATCTTAGATTATGCATGATTTCATCTTTCATTGCTTAAATTTTAAATATTAATGTTGAATTAATACAGACTTAGTAATTTATAGCGTACATGATCAATGCGAAGCATTCATTATCTCAGCTAGCAGCAGGATAAGACATATTTCAAACAAATGTGTTCATTACAGTAAGCAGTTAGCCATGTGATGCATGATTTTTTCATGAACTGAGGTATGTAACAATAATATGTGTATGGCTCAGTATGTTTTCTATTATAGAGCACATATTTATCTATAATTCATTTGTTTTACTAAAGAGCCTTCATGTCAGGATGGCCAGTAGCAACTGGAAAATATAATGGCTCATAAGTGGACCAATCCTCCAATGAAATTTGACTAGTATCACTGCATATCAGACTCTGGCTTTTTTTGTAAGTTACGTACATTGTCACAGCATAAAGTTGCAATCAAAGTTATAATGGATATCTACCTAATCATAGACTATTCTAATTATGCAAGGGAATTTGTGTATAAACTTGTGTTTCTCTATACTCGATATCTGTTATTCTGTGAGACCATGCCATTTAAATGAAACCATGCTTCATCAGTGAAGAATATGAAGCACAGATCAAGTACAGCATCCATTAATATTTCAAAAAATCCAATTACAGAAATTTAACTGACACCTAATCATCATTTAGCTGCAATTATTTAGCAATATTGACCCCACAAGGTTTCAAAGTTCAAAGGTGATTTAAGGAAAAGTTACCTGACATTAGAGTTTCAAGTCATATAGTAATTTATAGTCATAGTAAGTTTCAGGAGACAGGAATTATACACATTAGGAATCCAAGAAATCAGTAGAGGATTCTCACCAAAGAAAATCCACTTGGAAAATACCATTTTGGCATTTTTCACAACAAATGAACTATAATGTTCCTCATTGTAAACAGATATAAAACTGTTAAAAGTCAAAGCTATACAGTATTACTACAATACAAAAACTACAGTCAGAGGATCCTGAACTTTACAGACTTTGTGATTAGATTTTGAACAATGTGCATGATGTAGAAATAGAACAAACATTTTAATATGAATTTGAATAATTTGGGATTTTCATAGTGAAATATAGTATCATATAACATTTTATTTAAGAAGAAGTCACTCAAATTTCACTAGTTTCATTCCACTTACTTGTGTTATAACTAGTGAAATTCCTCATAAATAATTTGTTATAAGGTCAAATATTATTTTCTTCTTCAACAAGATTTGGTTTCATAACCATTCTTATGCGATTCTACAGAATAACTGTTATTGGTGCTCTGAAAAGCCTAATCTTTTGCATTAAGTGCCCTCCATGAGAAACAAGAA